>LR990922.1:16785917-19249667 GCA_905163415.1 Noctua fimbriata
GGGGGGTTTTGCCATAATCGCCACGCTTGGCAGGCGGGTTGGCGATCGCAGTATGGTTGTTGTAGAATCAGAGAACGCTGCTGCCCATTCTCTGGTAAGTCCCTTAGTCGCCTCTTACGACACCCACGGGAGATATGGGATGGTGCTATTCTTTACGTCCGGACACCATACAGAACACCAACACCAACAGAACTGATTGCATATGAAAGTATAATCGGTACTTATACCAACTTCTTTTTTTTTCTCTTTTGACTGTCTGTCTGTTTGTTCTGGCTAATCAAAGAAACTGCTGGACCGATTTTGACGGCAATTTTACTGACAAATACTTGATGTTATAAGGAGTAACTTAAGCTTACTTTTATTTTAGAAGGGGATTAGGGTTCCCTGTAAAAAAAACCAAAACCCTTGAAATTTTTAACAAAATTCGATTCAAATAGCGAAGTAATATTTTTTAATAGTTTCACGCGGACGAAAGTCACCCTTTTTTTTTTTTTTGGATGGGAAATCATCAAATGACCCCCCCCCCCCCCCCCTCTGGGCGGAGCGGAAGGGAGTGTCAGACTTGTGTCGCTGTGTTCGTTTTTGTGTGTGATTGTTATCCTGTCTGTATCCTTTTATGTATCTTTTGTGTCTTGTGTTACTTGCATTAAACTAATTTTATTTTATTTATAATGAAGGGTGTAAATAGACCCATAGCGGAGATATTGGGGGTCAAATTTTCAACTTTTTACAAGTTATTTTTTAATGTAAGAGACACTTCCACGGCACTAGTTTCCAGTTCCAGTTCCCTATTCAATCCATCCATCAGCACAATTGTTGAGTGCTTTCCATCGAGTCTTACCGTATAACGTGATTTTTCAACCCAAAAAAAAAGTCTTTTCCCCGCAATAATTTTTGTGTAAAGTTACTTAGTTTGATGTACAGAATGCTTGGTTGACGGCTTCGTGAAGGGTCTGTTTACACCCCGTCAAGGGTCTGTTTACACCCTGTATAAGTGCTTGAACCTGCATTTTCTGCAAGGTGCAATAAAACTATGCAAAATATTTAGTTTTAATACTGGACATAAAGCTTTAGATGCAAGATAAACCATAGCCTCGTACCCAAAAAAATATGTACACAAAAATTGCCATGCTATCATGCGACCAAACCTTTGCTCGAAAAGTGTTTCATCCCTCGTCGTTGTCCTTGACTCGACAACCGCTCGAGTGCGACCTGCCCGAACCATCCTGCATCGAAGCCTGGATTTTCTTGTGGTATTAAAACAAAACATTTTGCGTAACATTTAATTTAAATATTTTTTTCAATAATCCCAATCTAAAGGAGATTATTGTGAAAAATTACTTGAGAAATAACATTTATGAGTAAAAAACCAGTCATTGACAAATAAAAAGCTATTTAATCAAATGTTTAGGAACAGTAGCGAGCAGGGACTCCACATTTATCACCGACGCGATTGAGGCTCTGGTCATAGACGGTATCGAGGAGATCAGCCAAGCCATCAGAGATGATGGATTAGATCCCTTCCACATCGAGAAGGAACATTACGTCTACGAACTTCCCGTGCCAGTGTAAGTGACATTTTGGAATCTATATCAAATTAGATCTTCATCATGCCTAGCCTTTTCCCAACAATGTCGGGGTCGGCTTCCAGTCTAACCAGATGCAGCTGAATACCAGTATTTTACATGGAGTGACAGCTTATCTAACCCCCACAACCCAGTTATTACCGGGTAACGCGATAACCCCTTGGTAAGACTGGTGGATTTTAATTTGGGTTTTTATTTATTGTAAAAAAGGTTTCAGAGCTGACAATAAATAAACCTAAAAATTGATTTCCTAACATTACGCTATTTTTTAAATACACAAAAGAAATAAGAGTAGCACAGAGTGTTACGCGATGAACATTAACTTGTGTTGAGGACCTTTCGAGAGCAACAGGATTTGATTTTCTAATTTGGATTCACGTACTTAATTACCAAACTAGTAGTTTTGTGAATGAATGTCCATTGCGTACAAAAAGCTAAAACAGCTAGCGAAATGAAATGTTTGTGAAACAATATTACTTAGACAGGAAACGGGATAAAACCCAACAAAAAACAAAAAAAAAAAAACAAATCCTTTCACAAAATTTGTTTCACAAAACAAATCCGTTACACTAATATATATATAGGGTGACTGGTAATTAGTGACCGATACTTAAACACGTACGTTCGTTCGTACGTTCTGTATGGTGTCCGGACGTAAAGAATAGCACCATCCCATATCTTCCCGTGGGTGTCGTAAGAGGCGACTAAGGGACTTACCAGAGAATGGGCAGCAGCGTTCTCTGTGTTTTATAACAACCATACTGCGATCGCCAACCCGCCTGCCAAGCGTGGCGATTATGGCAAAACCCCCCTTCTTGGGGGAGGCCTATGTCCAGCAGTGGACGTCTTTCGGCTGAAATGATGATGATGATGATGACTTAAACACGTGATTATACTCATGATAACAAACAACTTTCCCAAAGAAACTTTTTTTAACGTTCACTTATCCCAATAACACAGCCGTATGAAAAGACATTAGAGCCTTTCTGACCCACTAGCCGAACTTTTGCAAACATACACTATAGGTTTTTTTTTGATTCCCGAAAAAAAAACCTGTAGTGTAAAGAAAAATTTAAAGCTTCTAATGGCTCGCCTCCCTTTACACGGAAATTAAGAAATTCCAGAATCTATCATCTCTAGTTTGTTATTAATTTCCTAATGGAGTTTAAAACAAACACAATTTCTTCCTTGTTTCTTTATATTTCTTATATTTTTCTTTGCCCTATTTCTTTCATTGCGACGTATATATAGCCACGGTGCAAACTTATTATTAATACTTTTTTTTATAATTCATAGGATTTTCAACGCAGCTGCTTTTCTGGAGGATATTCTCAGCACAGGACTGAGTAACATCGTGGTCGAATACATGAACTACAGTCTACTCTGAACCGTATTGACTTCGTGCTTGAACCCGTAAGTATATCAAACTGGCCCACATTCCAAAGGTTGCACTGGATTTACAGCTTTCAGCATTGAGTTTAACGTTGAAATACCAACACAAAGCATCTCTAGCCCATTTAAAAAGTGCTTCGTTTTATTCTCTGTTCTCTAGGTGCTAGACTGAGCGTCGAAATTCCAGTGACTGAAAAAAAAAATAGCAACATGGTCTGACACACCATTTAGTAGCCTAACTGATAACGAGAACAGAGAAATTGAAGTTATTATTTCATTTCGTTTCATTTCATTTATTTATTCATTAACAATTTATATTGTGTTGAAAATTACATATTAAATAAAATTATCACATGCAGAAACAACATTTAAAAGCCTATTAAAATTGAGTGAAATGTCCAGTTCAAGAGTCATTTAAAATATGTCAATAAATAAATACAATGTCTAATTAATAGCAGGTATAATGTCAAATTCAATGTCAAAATATTCAGAGAACAACTTCGTCTCGGTCCTTGATGAGCATAGTGCTAAAGTCAAAAAATAATTCAAATTAAAGCTTGTTTACGACTATTATTTTAAGTGATTATTTTTATCATTTTACATAAATTCTGATACTGAGTAAAAGCATTTTTCCAACAAGAAGGCTTTGAATTTAAGTAAGTGAGAGCTATAAATTAATCAATTTAAATCAGTCCGTAGCCTATTAAATAACTCCACTGCTTGATATCTGGAACAATGCTTAGCTGTGTTAAATTTTGGTGCCATCTTGTGTTTAAATTCCATCCGTCTTGTGCTTTCTCTTATCTCACGTTCCTCTTGTGATTCATACTCATGAATATACTTAGCCAAGTGATTTAGGATTATTAATATATATAAACTTGGTACTGTTAAAAAGTCTAATTCTTTAAAGTGCTGTCTACATGAGTCTCTTTGTGAGATCCTTACTATAGTCCGTATGGCACGTTTCTGTAATATAAACACTTTCTGACAGTTATAATTATAGCTGTTACCAAAAGCATTATGCTGTATCTTAATCTAGATTCTACCAGCGCGTAATATGGCGTTGAATTGCTTTAGATCCAACATATCTCTAAGGCTCCTGAGTGCATAGCATGCTGATGAAATTGAAGTGTCAATAGCAGCTAGCTCCTGTTTCCAATTTAAATACATTTCTATGGTAATCCCTAAAAAAATTGACTTTGTCCACTAATTTAATCTTGTCTCCTTTGATTTGTACATCTAAATTGTCATTATGGCGAATTGTGGTAAATAAAATCATGTTAGTCTTACTTGTGTTTAGCAAAAGGTTATTAACTGTAAACCAATCGCAGAGATAGTAGGCTTTTATTAACATTTTTGATGAATTCTTTTAAATCATTCGCCCCAATTATTATATTTGTATTATCTGCAAAAACAACAAGTTTTACATCAGGCTGAACATAATGCATAAAGTTAAGCAAGTCATTAGTAAATAAAATAAATAGTATAGGTCCTAAAATTGAGCCTTGGGATACACCACGTTTTATATTTGTAATTTTAGAGCTGTATAAGACTTCATGATTCCTTTCATCGATGCTTTTTATTTCGACAAACATTCGTCTATTTTGTAAGTAGGATCTTAATAGTTGTAAGGACTTGCCTCTAACAGCATAATATTCAAGTTTAGTTAGTAATAATTCATAATCAATGGTATCAAAAGCGGAGCTAAGATCGATGAATAACTCTGCCAATTTCATTTTGTCGTTTAATTTCCTAATTATGTCATTTAAAAGAGTGTTTATTGCATCTGAGCAACCGTCGCCTTTCTGATATCCAAATTGTCTTAAATTTGATATTTTTATTTACGTTTAAATGTACCATCAGCCTAGTTTTAAAGATTTTTTCAAATACTTTCGATAAGATTGGCAAAAGGGATATAGGTCGATAATTTTTCGGATCAGTCTTAATACCTTTCTTGAATATTGGAACTACTTTAGCCAATTTCAACTGGTCTGAAAAAAAGACTCTTCGAAACATTTATTAAAAAACTCACAAAAAGGGGGTCTATATTCTCCTTCAAAATCGATATCGGTAAATCATCAAAACCACAAGACTTTTTATTGGCCATTTTAGTTATAATCTTTGTAATTTCATATGATGTTGTTGTTTAGAAGGTTAAATCACTTTCTAATCTTTTTGTACTTTCTAATAGAAAAGTCATTGCTCTTTCTCTTTTATTGTTAGCGAGTGACGATTTAAACACAAAACTGTCAATGAATTGATTTACGACCTGAGGGGGGTCAGTTATCACTTTTAGCATTAAGTTTCTGCATTGCCTATTTATTTTAACGTTTCAGGTGTTGCAACCGGAGACGTAACCGTTTTCGGAAATACATTGACTGCTGAGGGAGATGGCAGGTAAGGGAACAGCAACAATACAATATAAGCAGCAATATCCCTACAGCTTCCGGGTGTTAATATGACACATGGAGCTATAGATAGAGTACTCTCACACAACTGTCATACATATGGTCCACAACAAAAATAATGATCGCAATGACGGGGAGAACTGCCTTTCGGCTTCGCTAAGGGTCTTTTAAACCCATTATACTTTAGTACATTAAATGTCAGAGTCCGGTGGTGTGACAATTTTGACGGACCATAACAGAGGAGACGCTCGACAATTCTGTCAACATATTATGTCAGATTGCAGGGTTATGGTTTTGAATTATGAATGCCAGGTTTATAAAATCAGACGGAAAACCTCAATTTCATATTATCTCATTATTGCGAAACTTGATTGTTGTTGTTTCAATAAAACATGCGATTAACAACAGTTTAAAGTATCGGACCAGATTATTCTGATTTCGAGGTAAAAGTACTGATTACTTGTGTTGATAACAGGAACTAGAATCTTCAAGGTGGTTATCTATCATGTGGGTATTAGCAAACATAATTAAAAAAAAAAAAATTGAGCCGATATCAAAATTCTAAATACCCTTTCATAAAGCATCCTTATATTAAAACGCAAGGAATGTAGGGAAGAAGAAGCCTACTACGTGGACCCTAATTAAATTGGGATAAGGGCAGGATAGTAAGAATATAATATATTTTTGATGAGAAATATCATAGGCGCGCCTTGGCAGTAAAACCAACTCGTATGCCGTGACGAGAAATGGCATGACGCCGTCATACCGTGATGCTCCTCTACGCCACCGCTATAGACTGCCCTGTGTGCGCTCGTATACTATATACTTTTTTCTTTATTTTATTCCATATTTCGTTATAGGTTTTTATTAATTAAGAATTATATATTTCACATCTGCCGTGATGGCCAATTTTTTTTTTAAATCTATCAGTTTTTTGACCGTATTTTGTCTGGTTGATTGCTTGATACCGAAATTAGAAGGGTCGACATGAGAAATAGCATATTTTGAGGAGCCTTATCGTTAGTTGCTTATCATTCAGCCATACTATATTTTAATGATTAGCTTATCTTTCATAATATTTGTTAGTCAATAATGTCAGTGTACTAATTACATGTTTGATAAATCCGGGAGATTAGGTTACGTGGGAATTTATTGTTATCTTTGGTATGATTTACAAGACGTCACATGGATAACTTACATACAATTTACCGTCATACATCATGTTATTATACGTAGTTTATGCGTTTTCTAACTTTTCAACTCTTCTATGACAATGACTTAAATTAATAAATGTACCCTCATCGTACTTATGACACACGAATAAGTGTTAACACTATGAGTGCGTCCACACTATATGTACAACATAACATGTTTTAAAACATGCTTGTCTAACATGTTTCAGTACAAAAAATTGAAAAGTTATACAGAGTGTTAACAGACCCTTCACATAGCCGTCAACCAAGCATTCTGTACATGAAACTAAGTTACTTTACGCAAAAATTATTGCTGGGAATCGACTTTTTTTTGGGGTGAAAAATCACGTTTTATGGTAGGACTCGATAGAAAGCACTCAAAGCATTGTGCTGATGGATGGATTGAATAGTCAGGGGGTCGTGAAGGTGTGTAAAAATCTTACATTAAAAACATGTATTTAAAAAAAACTTGTGAAAAAGTTGGAACTTTTACCCTGTAAATCTCCGTATCTAGAAGGTTCCCAGGTATGGTCTTAAGTAAAAAAATTGATCGCAAAGACGGCAGCATTCCCTTCGGCATCGACATTAATGGTCACGAGTTTAGTGGGCGACATTCGGGTGAAATGCGAGCACAAATCAAAGTATTCTCTGTTTCACTCAATTTAATGGCAGTTTTTACCCCTTCGGCCGTCTACAAAACTGTAGTTTCGTAACTGGTTTCGATGAAGGAATTATTGTTCCTTGCACATAACTAGTAAAATTTCATAGTATTGTAGTTTCGTACAAAGATAAATAATTGCTTCATCGAAACCTGTTACGTAACTACGGTTTCGTAGACGGCCGAAGTGGTTTTTCCAACGTTGAGAATCACTGAAAAATCGAGGGCTTTTCAAAATTAGAAGCGACTTTCATAATATAAATACACGCAGTTGTAATATCTAAGTTCAGATTAACAAAAACTAGCAAGTCTTTTCATATAAACAGTATACGCTTTTATAACAAGTTGCCAAAGTCAGTTATAGAACTGACCGATGGAAAATTCAAAAACTACATCAAACGTGTCCTTATTAAAAAAGCATATTACAAAATCAAGGACTACGTTGAAGATAAAGAAGTTTGGCTTTAGTTCCTTCTGCGCATGCGGCTTCCCTGGTAGCTCATAAACGGCACAAATATATGGATGTCTCTATCTATTCTCAATCTCATTTTTTCTCCTCTTTCGAATCAGATTTTCACAATAGTTTTCAAATCATTTATACATCTTTTGCTCAGAATAGTTACAGCACTGATAACAATATTTGTGTCACTTGTTTAATTTAGTACTTTACAATTCTTTTATTTACCTTTGTATAGATTTTTTTTTATCAATTGTTTGTGAATGTGTGAACATTGTAGGCTTTGTAGATTCCCAGCTGCTTGTTAACTTTTGTTAACTTTTTATATTGTTCTACATTTTTTGTGTAGTAAGCAACGACTTATTGTCGGGCCTACGCTGTCCCGCCATACTACAGTACAAATGCTGTATCCATGATAAAATTGTAAACACCAAATGATTTGAAAAGAGTAACCATGGATTTTGTTGCCGGTTCTTCTCCATAGGAAACGACCAACCCGAACCGTGCACCTTTTTTTCGAGGTTTCATAGGTGCCCATCTAGGCCTATGTGAAATAAAATATTTTTATTTTGACTGAAGGAATCAATATCTGACAATAACTAATTTGCTTAAACAATTATATTCGAGCAGCAGGTTCGTGACACCAATGTAACTTTGTCACTCGCGATCCACATCGATCAACCACCGTTCTCCCAACAATCCTAGCTCCGTCACGTAAAAGTCAAGATGGCGCCTCGACCCTACTCTAGATTTATCCTCTGCTCAGATTGTACGTTATACTGTGATGTAGTAGTAGTTTGCTATATAATAAGGTTCCATTATTCAATATAGTCAGTGTATTCTCGAAGCTCACTCGTTTCATTACTCTCCACAACACCCAACCTTACATGGCGACCTTGCCAGGATCATAAGTCGGTACGGGGCCGAGCGCGTGTGCTCCATATACGGACAAGATATTTCAAACAAACAGTGGAAAGTTACAGTGGTCTTTAAAATGGAAAAAAGAACACCGGAGTACCCGGCACGTATAACACGTCGTGTCGTTACGAATCCTTGCACGCCGTTGTTGTTGAAAAATGGGTGGTACTAGTTCCAAGGAAGAAGTGGTGATTGCCCAGACAGCTGGAGTCGGCAGCAATACGGCGCGTAACGGCGCGTACGCAGCTGCTTCAGGAGACCACAAACGTTATTCTTGTGATTATTTGTACCGTTTTGATGGTCGGATTGCTGGTGGTGATATACAAGCTGTACAATCATTGTCATAAGAAGAAGATGCAGCGGTGTATAAATGAAATGACACTAAAGCGATACTCCAGTATCTTGCGCAGACAACAGAGATGCTTGGGGGCTGGACCACAAGCTGGCAAGGCCACGGAATTCGACGCGGTGGTATAGCAGATGGGAACTTCACGGCGGCGCATTATTCAACGTTGTAAGCAGAAGTGTTGTGTCGGTTCAGTGTGAAAAATCATAGTGTAGTGTTGTGAGCGGCCCTATGTCAGTGGCGTACTAGTAAGACTGTAGAGGTAATAACGTTTAATGTTAAGAGCTATATAATGTTAGAACGTATTTATTTATTTTAAAAGTACCAAATGACGAAATATTATTATGTGCATTCTTTCCGAGTTCTCATTAGACGCAGTTTGCGTTAATAATCTTGTTAACTTGTTATGGCTGAGGAGTTAGGAATAATATTAAATGAGTTAAAAGTCGTAAGAAATTACTTAATAAAAATTGGTCCTAGCCGTCGGCAAGGAAAAATATTAGAGACAAAAAGAAAAGAGGCAGATACTATACTAGTAAAGTATAATAAGTTTTTAGAAATATATAAAGAAAACTTAGAATCTCTTGCAAGTTCAGAAGTTACTTTAATTACAAAGATTTGTGGAGAGTTCGATAGGTTATTTTTAGAGGTAATTTTCTTCTGTAGTGTAACGAGGGAGGACGACCTCTCATAAGAAACCATGGCTGATACATTTGATCTAAAAACTGCGCTGCATCTATTGTCCGTCATGGATGATAGCATTGATAACACAAAACAGCTTATCGAAGGAATCGAATATTACAATTCAGTGCTGGAAAAACCAACATGTAAAAGTAAATTAATTCAGTTTGTGTTGAAAAGCAGGTTATCCCAGCGTGCAAAATTATTATTGTCATCAAAATACGAGACAGTCGATGAGCTTATAAAGGATATGCGTAAATTATTACTGCCACCAAAGAGTTTCATCGCTATTCAGGCGAAATTGCAATACTGCAAACAAAATAATAGGACAGTTACAGATTATGGCAAAGAGATATCAGACCTCTTCGTAAAGTTGACGGTATCTCAAGCTGACAGTGATTCCGACAAATATGCGTTATTAAGACCCATGAACGAGAAGTTAGCAATCAAGCGGTTTGCTGATGGTTTGAGGGACCGTCGTCTAAGTACCATAATTGCTGCGCGTAACTTTACTTCTTTGACAGAGGCAATCCAGGCAGCCCAAGACGAAGAGTCTTGGTCTAGTCCCAGTGGTTCATCAGAAATTGTAGGTACATATAGACAGTCGCAGCATCCAGTTCGGAGAGTTCATAGAGGTTTTCGTGGACAACGAAGATTTGGCACAAGAGGTGGTGCACAAAATCCACGCGATCATCGAGGTCAACAGCAACAGGTATCGCACGGTTACAATAACAATAATTACCGTAGTAATTATGGCAATCGTTATCGTGGAGCAAACAGATCATCGCGTAGTAACCGCGGCCGAGGTGTCAGGTTGCAAAGGAATATCAATGCCATAACAGAGAGCAGCCAGGCGGCAACAACAAACACTTCAAATGATGAGTCACTGAATCATTTTTTTCGTGACTAATGATATAATTCTATCTTGTAACAATTTAAACAAAGTGTCGTTTAATATTTGTAATTACAAACATAGCTTGCTAATAGACACCGGTGCATCCATATCGGGAATAAGTTTGGAATGTTTAGAGCGATTACACATTCCTTACCATAAAGAGAGAGTTAGTGTGAGAGGTATAGGTGGATCTTTGTATTCAGAAGGCTATGTGTATTTAACTCTAAATTATAACGAGTATAACTTTCCCCATAAGTTCATAGTATTTAAAAAATTACCATGTATGACGGATGGAATAGTTGGTCAAGATTTTTTATCACATTATAAAGCTATTTTAAACTTTGAAGTTAATACTTTACAATTATTTTTTAATGACAACCAATTAGTAACATTATCATTTGAGAATAATCAGCCAAATCGCAAAAGTCACTATCTGATTATACCAGGGCGAAGCGAGTCCACACATTACGTTGATACAGAATTAAAAGAAGAGTGTGTAGTGGCAAATCAACAATTATGCGATGGTGTTTATTTAGCTAGCAGCATAAATAAACCAGTAAATGGAAAAATGCCGATTCGCATTTTAAATACTCGTGACAAAGACGTAAAATTAAATTATTTTCCAGTAAGAGCAAGTTATTTAAATGAATACTTTATTTGTCAATTTAGTAGAACTGCGGTTTATTCGGAAAGGGTGAAAACGTTATTTTCCTTATTACAATTAAAGGGATTAAATATTGAGGAACAGAAGTCAATAGAGCAAATTTGTGCAAAATTTCCTGATGTTTTCCATCTACCAGGGGATAAATTATCCACTACCCCCGTATATGAACAAACAATTGACATGAAACCGCATACTAGTCCCATTTACACAAAATCATATCGATTACCTTATGCACAAAAACCGGAACTAGAGAAACAAATTAAAAGTATGTTAGATGACGGCATAATTGAGCCATCTCGGAGTGCATGGTCAAGTCCATTGCTGTTGGTTCCCAAAAAGTGCGATGCGTCTGGTAATAAAAAGTGGCGTGTCGTAATTGACTATCGTAAGCTAAATGACAACATACAGGACGATAAATTCCCTTTGCCGAACATCACCGAGATACTAGACTCTTTGTCAGGAGCAATGTACTTCACTCATTTGGATTTATACCAAGGATTTTTTCAAATTTCATTAAAAGAAAACTGCAGACCTTACACGGCATTTACCACTGGGAATAATCAGTATGAAATGACCAGAATGCCAATGGGGCTTAAATCTAGTCCCAGCAGTTTTAGCAGAATGATGACAATTGCGATGTCTGGCCTTAATTACGATAAATGTTTAATTTATCAAGACGATTTGGTAGTAATGGGAAGAAATTTGAGTATCCATAACCAAAATTTAATGGATGTTTTTTCAAGGTTACGAAAAGTAAATTTAAAATTGAATCCTACTAAGTGTACATTTTTGCAAAAAGAAATTCTATATTTAGGTCATATAGTTTCTGGAGGAGGTATTTTACCAGACCCAGATAAAATTAAGGTGGTGGAAAGTTATCCAAAGCCGCAGAATGTTGAAGAATTAAAGCGGTTCGTAGCATTTGCCAACTACTATAGAAAGTTTATTAAAAATTTCGCGGAGTTTGCGTATCCCTTGAATAAATTGAGTCGCAAAAATGTTAAATTTGAGTGGACAAAAGAATGTGAGCATTCCTTTCAAATGTTAAAATCAGCTTTAATAAGCCCGCCTGTTCTGCAGTATCCAAATTTTTCAGATAGCAATGAATTTATACTACAAACTGACGCATCAGGTAAAGCGATCGGATCGGTCTTATGCAACGGAGATGGACGGCCAGTGGCTTATGCCAGTCGCGGTTTAAATAAAGCCGAAATTAATTACCCCACTACTGAAAAGGAACTCTTAGCAATAGTGTGGAGTGTTAAATATTTTCGACCTTATTTATACGGAAAGCGGTTTAAGATACAGACCGACCATCGACCACTAGTTTATTTGTTTTCTATGAGGGATCCATCTAGTAGGTTATTAAAATTTAGACTGCAAATAGAAGAATTCAATTTTACAATTGAATATATAAAAGATCAATCAAACTCAGTGGCAGATGCACTATCCCGAATAATAATTACGTCTAAAGAATTAAAATTAATGAATCAGCAAGTAGTTAGTGTAATGACTAGAGGACAATTGCGTCGATTGAATATGAATGATAATAAGAGCGATAATAGTCTGTCGGTGGATAATGTGGAAACACACTCGAGGCCTGATCAACCGAGAGTGGTGGAAATAATTAAAAAACCGAGGAATATTACCGAACTTACCTTGAAAAACTCTAGACAAGCAAATTATTTACTAAGGAAAGGCGTAATAGTGGAAAGGTTAAAACATTTGATGTATGTGCCTAGTAAGTCCATAATTTATTTACAAACAATATCTCGATCACCAATTACGCAAGTCGAGTTGGTGAGAGACTTGTTATGTTTATGTAAGAAGTTTTTGATAAATGAAATATGCATATTAAGAAATGATAATAATGAAGATTTTGTTAGTGGGCTTATAAATGAAATAAAGAGTTATGAGAAGTGGTCCGGACCACGTATTTGTGTAGTAAGTAATGTTCAAAGGATAGATAATTTAGATAACAGGCGCGTGATATTAAACGACTTCCACCTATTGCCCACAAGTGGCCACGCGGGTATTAGGCGGATGACGAATAACATTAAGAAGTATTACTTCTGGCCAAGTTTGGAAAAAGATGTTATTGATTATGTCTCTAAATGTCAACAATGTAAGAAACAAAAGTATTTTACACATGTTAAGCAACCTATGCAAGTCACAACGACTGCAAATTCGGCATTAGAAAAGGTATATTTAGACATTGTAGGACCATTACCACTTGACATAAATGGTTACAAATACATTTTGACCTTACAATGCGAGTTATCGAAATTTACAGAGGCGTACCCTTTGTGCAACAAAGATACGGTAAGTGTAGCCCGTGCATTTGTCGAGAATTTTATTTTAAGGTATGGCATACCTAGAGAAATAGCGACCGATCATGGATCAGAATTTATATCAAGTACTATGAAAGAGATATGCCAAATCTTAAAAATCAATCAAATTTCATCTACAGCTTACCATCACCAAAGCATCGGGGCGCTAGAGAACAACCATAAAACAATGGATGCGTATCTAAGGATTAATTGCGAGAATCAGCCAAGTGCGTGGAGTGCTTGGTTGCCATATTGGTGCTTCAGTTATAATAATGCAGTACATACGGAGACAGAGTACACACCACATGAGTTAGTATTTGGCAAACGCTGTGTATTACCTACAAATTTAGATGGTCATGTCGTAGATCCTTTATATACTCACGATAATTATGCTCTTGAGCTGAGATATAGACTCCAAATAGCGCAAAAGGATGCACATAGTAATTTAATTAAAAGTAAATGTAAGAGAAAACAACATTATGATTCTTATATAAACCCAGTGTATTATAAGAAGGGTGATTTGTTATTATTAAGGAACATATCAGATAATAAAATGGATCCGATATATTTAGGACCTTATGAAGTGCTCGATGACTTGGATTGTAATGTGAAAATTTTGAAAAATGGAAAGGAATATGTAGTGCATAAAAACAGAACTAAACCCTTTAAAATCGATTAATTATTAATTTTATTTCCTCTTTACATTTTGTGATGGCTAATGTACTTTCCATGGTATGAACAATACAAAACTTAGATTCAAAATATTATTATTATAACCACGTTTATGCTCACGTTACATTCAATATAAACAATAACACAATGAATAATCGAACTTAGTGTAATTAAATATACCCTGCGCAGGTATATAATCTAGATATATAGTCTATCTATATAAATCCAAAAATAATAATCATGTATTCTTATTATTTTTTTTAATAAAAGGGGAAGGTGTGATGTAGTAGTAGTTTGCTATATAATAAGGTTCCATTATTCAATATAGTCAGTGTATTCTCGAAGCTCACTCGTTTCATTACTCTCCACAACACCCAACCTTACAATACAATGCAGTGACTTTTAAATAAATTAGTAAGATTTTACACAGTATTAAAATGTAATAAATCAAATTAAGTTAGGATTTAACAAGTTAAATGTTAAGTTTTTGTTCAATGTTATTTGATCAGTAAACACTCTAAGAAGAGTGAGCGAGACAATACATTTATTAACTAAACGATAACGCCTGTAATCGCCGAAATGTTAGGTAGATGTGCACGTAATAGTACACCTAAATTTTGCCAGTTTTGTTTAAGTTCCGTGTAATAGGGGCGAGCCTATTGCCATTGACCGGGCACAAATCCAGACTTCGTCGTTGCTGCTAAGAAATTCTTATGGAAAAACCCAATAACATTTTGCCCGACCCGGGAATCCCACCCAGGACCTCCTGCTCAGCAGTCACACTTGCGACCAACATTTAATTTATGACAAATTTCCTTCTTTCCAGAGTAGATGTCCATGGCACGATCGTTGTAGGACAGGTTCGCTTGAATATCAGCAGCTTCCCTGTCATTTCAATCGCCGGTGTCACTGTCGACTTCAATCTTGGACGCATTACCGTAAGTTTTTTAAAGCTGTGCATTCTGAAAGTTGACAACGTCGCAAATACCTGTCAAATATTTAGTTATTTAGATAAATAAATCTTGTTGATTTATTTATCTAAATAACTAACTGCTGTTTTAAACTATGTTATATCGCTCTGTGTTGCACTTCAGTTTTGGTTATGAAACCATTGAAATACATAGGTTTTGTTGTGTTTCAGCTGGCCAATTTTTTGGTCAAAAGATCAGCATTGCCATTCAACGTGGCAATTCTGCCAGCCTTTTGGGCAATATTCCCGTTGACAGCGATGCGGACGAATTTTATTTTTAATGTTAGAAACTAAATAAGCCGGTCTAAGTGAAACACTGCAACATTCTTCCAAAGTTAACTCGGTTCACACGATATTCTCTACCTTGTCTAATTTGTAATCCTTTTCATTTACAGTCCAACGTCAGCCTTGCCATCCAGGGTGACAACTATTCTCAGGAGATCAACGATTTCATCGCCATAACGGTCCCAGCAACTCTGGAAGAATTCAGCGTAAGTTATTGTTTAAAAGAAATCAGTTTGTGTACAGTGGCTTGGCATATGATGGCAGAATTAGGCTCAGGTGTGGTAACGATACCAGTGTAAGCTGGCCTTGTATTCTATTGAAAGTCCATACTTCTTCTTGTTCTTTTTCGTGTGGTTAGGTCCTAACTTGGTGTCAGAGTTTTTATACCGCCCATGGGCCTCTCACTTGGCTTTACATAATACGCTGTGCTGGTTTGGTTTCCTCACGTAGTTTTTCTCCACTGAAGCAAGTGATAATTAAACAATAAGCACATGAATCCGAAAAACCACAGGCGCGTGTCTTGGGCTCGAAATTGAGACCTCTGACTTGGCAGTCCAACAGTCACACCACAAGGCTATCACTGCTTCATTATAATACTATAGATATTCAACTTTGCATAGTCAACTATTAAAAAAAACCTGGTGTCAGAGTTTTTATGCCGCTCATGGGCCTCTGACTTGGCTTTACATAACACGCCATCGAGAAATATCTCTCAGGCTGCTGGTTTGGTTTCCTCACGATGTTTTACTTCACCGAAGCAAGTGATAATTATACAATGCTCACATAAATCTGAAAAATCAGAGGTGCGTGTCTTAGGTTCGAAGTTTCGAACTCGAGACCTATGACTAGGCAGTCTGACGGCACTTACCCGTGATAGCCTAATGGTATTACCTAGGCTATCACGGCTAGTTAGGATATAACTCCATACTACGCTATGCCAACTGTAGACCGTAGGCCTAGTGTAATAGGTGTGTAATAAATTAATATCAACTATATTTGGCCCGTGGTTTCGTTCGCGTGATGGTCTGAAATTATCTTACGGGAACGTTTTAAACCCCCGTACGAACTTATTAAAGTTTGCACCAGTTTTCGTGCATTAAGAATACTAAATAGTGTCTCTCGGCGATTAGACATATTTTCTTGCTCTTTAGCGGAATTCCAGAGGGTGGCACTTGGTATGTTGTCTACTGTCTAACTTATGCTTCTACCATTACTGGATAATTTGTAACTTATCACTACTTTGTTAGTTAGGTCTTACCTGTAAAAACAAATGTGTGTGTTAAGGAATAATAAATAATAATAATAAAGTTTTTTTTAAGAAATATTTAAAAATATGTGAAATAAGTTTATAAAATGAATAAAGGAGATAATAATAATAAATATAGCCTGTAACACTCGGAGATAATGTAGCTCAACTAATGTGTCCCATTAGTGAAAGACTTTTCAGGATCGGATCAGCAGTTCCTAAGATTACTCCCTACATCAAAACTTATAAACTTTACCTTTTGTTTAATAATAGTTTAGAATCTTTGCTGCTTACCCTAATACTATTTAATTTACAATAAGTACAGTATCTAAATAGTCATTCCCTTCTTATGTTAATAAAGTTCTTTGTTAAATAAATCATTAAAATCTATCAATTTTGTTTCAGGCTGAGGTCAACGAACTCTTCGAGATTATTCTGTTGGATACCATCATCAAACACAATCGACCTAATAACGGTACGCGTGCACCAAAACCGTTTTTTCCGGCCGACGGTGGACAGAATCACTCGGACGTACATGTGCTCTTACTTTTGCCGACATTGGACGTTGCCGGTCTTCTGAAGTTAACTGTGCGGCTTTACAAAGTGAAGATACGTTTTTAAAATGGAGGAATTCGAAGAAATGTATCTTTTAGAAAATTCTTACCGCAATTTAATTCGTCGACGTCAACGTCGGCTTTGGTCTATTATAAAGACAACTAATTAATTTTTCAATATCTATAGTCGTTTAGGTATAAAAACACACAAACATAACGGATTAAAGACAGAATAATTAAACTAGGTAAAAATACCCTCAATTTGCGCTGTAGACTGGCCTGAAATCCCAACAAGTTCGGACTCGTCGGTTGATCGGCCGTCATCGGGCGTTTTCAGACGATGGCGGCTGTAGTAGTGTACGCGCTCCCTTTCGTTTACTTACGTTTAAAGACGCCCGAGTAAAGATCGGCCGATAACGGTTTTGGTGTACGCGTACCGTTAGATTATGTTTATATAATGTGGACTCTCCGACTAGGATATTTATTACAAAATAAACTATATTAAACAATGGAAAACTTGTTATTCTAGTATTTTTGTTTACCCAGTCCTTTGTATCCATTTTTATGGTTCTGTAGCGCCCCTTCAAAAAGTACTACAGCAACATAGTACAAAAAGTAAAATAAGCTTTTTGGTATTCGTTCTTCATTTGTGTCATAGATGGCGCTGTAAAATTTTTTGTATTATTTTGCCGTAGTACTTTTTATAAAGCTGCTTCATACTATAAAACATCGCCATTTTACCAGTTTTGTTAAATAAGGGGTGAGCTTACCACACGCTTAACACGAATCTACATTCTATCTTATCAAATGTGGATGAAAGAAATGCCATACGTACTATACATATGGACCTTACAAAGGCTTGACTTAGTAGATTATAAATAATATTAAACAACATTATTTTTAGTATATGCGAAACCTGAATAAAGTTTGTTCAGAAAAGTACCTGAATCAATTCCAATAATTTTTAAACCATGTTATATTTTTTCCCAAAAATATTTAAGAAAGTTAAAAGTTGGACACCGAGCGACTTTAAGTACCTATCGCAATAATTTAGGTACCTACTGCCAAATTATTATTATCAATGAGCTCAAGACGACGCTGGAGGCGCGTGCTGCGCGGTGACCACGTTTTTGCGCGGACAACTAGGTAAAAGAACAAGCTTATAACTTTGAGATTTTTCATGATACAGTTTTGAAATTTTGTGCATAGAAATACATGTTTACATAAAAATACTAGACACGTGTTTGAGGTTTCGCATATATTAAAACTAATCTATACTAATATTATAAAGCTGAAGAGTTTGTTTGTTTGTTTGCTTGAACGCGCTAATCTCAGGAACTACTGGTCCGAATTAAAAAATTCTTTTAGTGTTTGTTAGTCCATTTATCGAGGAAGGTTTTAGGCTACACAACATCACGCTACGACCAAAACGAGCGGAGCATTTATGAAAAAGATTGCAAAAACGGGGAAAATCCGAACGCAGACGAAGTTGCGCGGGTCAGCTAGTGTTGTATAAGGGGCAACATTTTGAGTCTTACTTTAACAACAGAAAGCAGATTTTAGAAATAACACGTACGTATATGCCCACGCACTGGTTATAAAAGAAGATATAGATCTAGTAGTAGGATTATTAAATACGGAGTCCCACAAGGTAGTGTGTTAGGACCTCCACTATTCTTAACTTATATAAATGATCTGCCTAGAGAAATAAAGCATCCGATGGTATTATTGACTGACGACAGCACAGTAATAGTTAAATGTGACGATCCTAATACATACGAAGCAGAGATAAATATGATATTGAATAAAATAATCACTTTGCTAAATAATTATAATCTTGTCATAAATCTAAAAAAGACTAAAATAATGCACTTTTATTACCCTAATATAAACCTTGACATTAACTACTTGGGGACTATAATAGAGTAGAACTGTGACTAGATTTATTGGTGTTGTTATAGATAATCGATTGTCGTTGTTGTCGATGTTGTTGTTGTTGATATCGGGAGCTCAAAATAATGAACAATTACGGAAGATATCCCGTAAGTGACAGTATTAGTTTAGATAATAACTTGTACTGAAAACCAGCCATACCAACCAAATTTGTAAAAAAGTCAATTTGCATATGCCCTTTATAAACTGGCTAAAATTGTTTGGCTAGAATGTGTTTTAATGGCTTCCTAAGGCTATGTTGTATAAGATTTGGCAGGCAGCTATCAACCCCAATTTAAAAGCCTCAAAATCTTAACCTTACCTTCACTGTATATTTATGAGGTAAATATATTTGTTAAAACAAACATGCACCTATATCAAATAGCTTTCAAAAGTCAATATAAGAAACTACGTGATAGAAATAAGTTAGAGCTTAAAGTACCGTATGCGGTACGGCTGTAATGAGAAAAAGCTTTTTTGTATGGCCCAAAGAAGATTTAATAATTTATCTCGCTCATTAAAAATCTAAATTTAGTCAATTTCAAGCTTAAAATATGTATTATATTAATACAGAAATGTTAATATTCTCTCAGCGACTACTTTGATGATAGCTCTTTGACATAAAATATTTGTATACTCGTAACATGACTATAAAAGCATGACGACTCTCACAGTTCTGTGGACAATATCAACATTAAACATTTTTCTGAGTAGTAACTTTCTTCTCTACACTACTAGGAACTCAATAGTACAAGTAAAACAAGTAGGCTTGTGTCCACTAAGAATAAATCGGGTGGATTGGCTTTTCTGATGATCAATTATGATTTATAGAAACAAAATATCTAAAATATTCATTATAAAAATAAGGATTATTACCATTTTTAAAGAAAAAAAAATCGATAAAAATACCCATTCGGTCACGTGATATTAAACGCTCATCAAAAATCGTGACGTCACGCCGTGCCAAACAAACTGAGTGTTTATGGGAGTTATCAGTTTTTTTTTCATTCACGTTGACAGGCTGTCTGAAGCGTTTTCGCGGTAAATTTAAATCGGCATTATTATAACGCAAAATAATATTGTAAAAAATCGACTTTTTTAAAAATAATATTATTTTTAGGGTAAAATAGATAAACAGGTAACGTTTTAATATTATTTTGAAATTTAGTCAACTAGCCTATATCTTTAATACTATTTGTTCCGTTCCCACAGAGAAACCGTGAAAACGGTTTTGTGGGGCATAGTTCTTAAGTCAAGATTTTTATAAACTTTGTTTTTCTTAAATAAAATAAAAGTAAAGAAAACAAAACTGTTGATAGTGAGAGGAAATTAAAAAAAAAGCTTGTTTGACTGAAGACTGCCTATTTTGTCTAGCACTTCTGCGGAGAATGAGATTCTTGAGATCGATTCCCAGGTCGGACAAATTGTTTTTGAGTTTTTCGAAATTCTGAAGGTTTTCGGTAAAAGCGTAGAATGTAGATTTGTGTTTGGGAAAGGCTCGCCCCCTTATTAAAACAAAACACAACAAAACTAGCAAACTGTGAATGTCCTATAGTATGTAGCAGCTTTATTAAAAGCACTACGGCAAAATAATACAAAAAATACTACAGCGCCATCTATGACACAATTGAAGAACTAATACCAAAATTTACTTAATATTTAATTAATTTGCTTACTTTACTTTTTGTATTATGTTGCAATAGTACTTTTTGTAGTACCGCTTCAGAACCTTAAAAAGGGATACAAAGGACTGGGTAGACAATAATAGTAGAATAACAAGTTTTCCATTGTTTAATATAGTTTTGTTTTTGTAATAAATTTCCTAGTCGTAGAGTCCACATTATATAAACATAATCACAGGTCTATGTTTTCGTTGATGGCATCCAAAAGAATAATCTCGAAGAGTTCGTTGATCTCATCCTGTAAAAAAAAGATAGATTTTAATGATTTATTCAACACAGAACTTTATTAACAAAACAAAATATGAAGGGAGCGACTATTTAAAGAAATCCTTTTTTTAATAATTATCTATTCAAAGTTGAACATCTATGGTATTATAATGAAGCAGAGATAACCTTGTGGCGTGACCGTCGGACTGCCAAGTCAGAGGTCTCAAATTCGAGCCTCTGCTTTTTCGGATTGAATAAAAACTTCGTGAGGACACCAAACCAGCACAGCGTATTATGTAAAGCCAAGTGAGCGGCCCATGGGCGGCATACAAACTCTGACACTAGGTTAGGACCTTACCACCCGAAAAAGAATAAGAAGAAGTATGGACTTTCAATAGAATACAAGGCCAGCTTAGACTGGTATCGTTACCACACTTGAGCTTAATTCTGCCATCATATACCAAGCCACTGTACACAAACTGATTTCTTTTTTAAACAATAACTTACGCTAAATTCTTCCAGAGTTGCTGGGACCGTTTTGGTGATGAAATCGTTGATCTCCTGAGAATAGTTGTCACCCTGGATGGCTAGCCTGATATTGGACTGTAAATGAAAAGGATTACAAATTAGATAAGGTAGAGAATATCGTGTGAACCGAGTTAACTTTGGAAGCATGCCCTGTGTTTCATTTAGACCAGCTTATTTAGTTTCTAACATTAAAAATATGTACAATGTGCATGTAGTATAAATTCGTCCGCATCGCTGTCAACGGGAACAGTTTTCAGAAGGCTGGCAGAATTACCACGCTGAATGTCAATGCTGATCCTTTGGCCAAAAAAATGGCCAGCCGAAACACAACAACACCTATGTATTTCAATGGTTCATAACCAAAACTGAAATGCAACACAGAGCGATATAACATATTTTAAAACAGTATTGTTGATTTATTTAACTAAATAACTGAATATTTGACAGGTATTTGCGACGTTGTCAACTTTCAGAACGCACAGCTTTAAAGAACTTACGGTAATGCGTCCAAGTTTGAAGTCGACAGTGACACCGGAGATTGAAATGCCAGAGATGATGCCGACGTTGACGCGAACCTGTCCTACGATGATCGTGTCACGGACATCTACTCTGGAAGGAAGGAAATTTGTCATCAATTAAATGTTGGTCGTAAGTGTGACTGCTGAGCATGAGGTCCTGGGTAGGATTCCCGGGTTGGGCAAAGTGTTATTGGGGTTTTCCATCAGAGATTTCTTAGTAGCAACCACGGAGTCTGGATTTGTGCCCGGTCAATGGCAATAGGCTCGCCGCTATTACATGAGGCTTAAACATTACTGGCGAAATTTGGGTGTTTGTTTTGGGTGTTTTTGTGTTTTGGGTGACAAGTATGTTTTAAAACATGTTATGTTATACATTCAGTCAAAAAGTATCGAGAATGGATGATTTGTTTATGGTTCCAAATTCAATTTCTTGTTTTTTTTTTGTTGTTAGATTGGCACAACTGTTTTCCATTTTGGCGTGGAGGTTGAGTTGTATCTGTTATTTAGATTAAATACAGAGCTGTTTTTAGTTAGATCTCTCTAGATATATCTCGATAAATCTAGTGTACTATTGCGAATTTCATAATGGACAAAAACATCGAACAAAGAGTTTGTCTTAAATTTTGCATCGCCAATGGAATTTCGTGTTCGGAGTCCCTGAAAATGTTACAGAAGGCTTACGGTGAATTGACTTCATCAAAACACGTGCTTATGAGTGGTACAAAGCGTTCAAAAGCGGTCGAGATGTGAAGATTTGCCTCGCTCTGGTAGGCCATCAACATGTTCAACTGAAGTTAAAATCGCAAAAGTGAAGGAAATAGTGCCTGAAAATCGTCATTCAAATTTGAGAGAGATAGCCGCTGAACTTTCTGTGTCTCACGAGTCGATTCGTACCATTATCCATTTTAAATAATAACTTGGGTATGAAACATGTTGCCGCTCTGCTAGTCCCAAAAGACCTGAATTTTCTCCAAAAACTCAATCGCATAAGTCGCTGAGGACATGCTGGAACGAGTCAATTCCGACCCAACATTCATGCAACGCATTGTTACTGGTGACAAGACGTGGGTTTACGAGTTTGACATGCAAACTAGTCAACAAGCTTTGGATTGGCGCCTTCCAACTGAACCGAAACCGAAAAAACCACGCCAAAGTCGATCAAAAGTCAAAGTCATGTTGACCGTTTTCTTTGACTATCGCAGTGTTGTGCACTCGGAATTCTTGCCGGAGATCAAACAGTAAATAGCGAATATTATTTTAGCATTATGTGGCTTTTAAGAGAACAAATTCGACGGAAAAAGCCAGATTTATGGAAAGAAAATTCTTGGATTTTGTACCACGATAATAGGCCTTCGCACAAGGGCATCATAGTGAACGAATTTTTGACCAAAAACCCAACAAATACGATGGTATTTGCTGGGCTTTTGGTCAAAAATTCGTTCTTGTGGATCAGGTGGTTGGTCCATCGACCGATAGAGATATGGCTGCAGCCGACTTCTTTATTTTTCCTAAACTCAAATTACCACTTCGTCGCACCCGTTTTTATTCGGTAGAAGACATAAAGAAGAATTCACGGCGAGAACTGAACTCAATTCCGGAAAAAGCATTTAAAAAATGTTTTGATGATTGGATTATTCGTTAAGTAAGTATCGTTTCTGAAGCATTATATTTTGAAGGCGATAAAATAACTTTGAATGAATAACTAAGATTTTGTGTATTATTGATCGTTTCCCGATTTTTTTTTGACAGATTAGTACTTACAGTGTGGACGCACTCATAGTGTTAACACTTATTCGTGTGGCCTAAGTACGATGAGGGTACATCTAATAATTTAAGTCATTGTCATAGAAGAGATGAAAAGTTCGGAAACGCATAAACTACGTATAATAACATGATGTATGATGGAAAATTGTACATATGCAAGTTATCCGTGACGTGACGTCTTGTAAATCATAGCAAAGATAACAAAAAATTCCCACGTAATCTAATCTCCCGGATTTATGAAACATGTAATTAGTACACTGAGATTATTGACTAACAAATATTATGAAAGATAAGCTATTCATTAAAAATATAGTATGGCTGAATGATAAGTAGCTAACGTTAAGACTCCTCAAAATATGCTATTTCTCATGTCGACCCTTCTAGTTCCAGTATCAAGCAATCAATCAGATAAAATACGATCGAGCCTGATAGATTTAAAAAAAATACTTGGCAGATGTGTAATATATATATGGCAGATGTGTAAGGGTATGACGGCATGACGCTGTCATGCCGTTTCTCGTCACGGCATTCAAGTCGGTTTTACTGCCAAGGCATGCCTATAAGGCCGCCGTCCCGTGCTTTGTATCTGTGTGAGAACGGGACGGCGTGGTTGTACCTGTTGCCAAAAAACGCAAGAAACTCGCGACGTTAACGTCGCGTCGGCGCAACGTTGGCGCTTTACCACTAGAAACTCGCAAAGTTAACGTCGCGTCTGCGCAACGTTGGCGCTGCGCAGACGTCAGAGAAGCGCCAACGCTCGTAAAACGCCAGTGGGATAGCGGCCTATATGTTTCATATCAGAAAATCTATCCTTACTATCCTGCCCTTATCCCAATTTAATTGGAATACACATAGTAGTATTCTTCATCCCTACATTTCTTGCGTTTTGATACGGCTCTAAACTGTATGTATTTATTTAATGTTGTTTGCTAATACACCCACGTGATAGATAACCACCTTGTGGATCGTAGTTCCTGTTATCAACACAAATAATCAGTACTTTTACCTCGAAATCAGAGTAATCCGGTCAGATATTTTTAATCTGTTGTTAATCGCATGTTTTATTGAAACAACATCAATCAAGTTTCGCAATAATGAGATTATATGACATTGAGGTTTTATGTGGTAAACTACTGTTTAAAATCGGTATCCGTCTGATTGTATAAACCTGGCATTCATAATTCAAAACCATAACCCTGCAATCTGACATAATATGTTGACAGAATTGTCGAACATCTCCTCTGTTATGGTCCGTCAAAATTGTCACACCACCGGACTCTGACATTTAATGTACTGAAGTATAATGGATTTAAAAGGATCCTTAGCGAAGCCGAAAGGCACTTATGCTCCCCGTCATTGCGATCATTATTTTTGTTGTGGGATATGTATGACAGTTGTGTGAGAGTACTCTATCTACAGCTCCATGTGTCATATTAACACCCGGAAGCCGTAGGTATATTGCTGTTTATATTGTATTATTGCTGTTCCCTTACCTGCCATCTCCTTTAGCAGTCAATGTGTCTCCGAAGACGGTTACATCTCCGGTTGCAACACCTGAAACGTTAAAATAACAACATCAATTTCTTTGTTCTCGTGATCAGTTAGGCTACTAAATGGTATGTTTTTTTTTTCAGTCCCTGAAATTTCGACGGAGCGTGAGCACCTTTTTAATGGACTAGAGGTGCTTTGTGTTGGATTTTCAACGTTAAACTCAATGCCGAGAGCTGTAAACTCTGTGCAGCCCTTGGAATGTGGGGGTTAGTTTGATATACTTACGGGCAGAGAAATGGAGGTGTGGCAGTTCAAGCACGAAGTCAAGACGGTTCCAGAGTAGACTGTAGTTCATGTATTCGACCACGATGTCACTCAGTCCAGTGCTGAGAATTTCCTCCAGAAAAGCAACTGCGTTGAAGATCCTATGAATTATAAAAAAAGTATTAACAATAGCTTTTACACCGTGGCTATACGTCGCAACGAAAGAAAGGGGGCAGAAAGAAAGAAATATAGAGAAGCAAGAAAGAAACAAGAAAAAAAGAAACAAAGAAGCAATTGTATTTGTTTTAAACTCCTACTAGAAATGTGTACATTCTGAAATTTCTTAATTTTTTCGAACACTACAGGTTTTTTTTTCGATTCCTCTGCATATACAGGGTCTAAGGGACACCGGCGTGAAAACGGTTACGAATAGCAGATTAAAAAAAAAAAACCGATGAAAAATTTCTATGTTGGGGGACGCAGAATGATGTACTAAATACGTGGTAACCGTTTTTGTCGGTGTCCCTTCCACCCTTTTATATCAGTGTCACGAATTTGTTTCACAAACATTCTATTTCGTTAGGTTTTTGTACGCAATGAACATTAATTCACAAAACTACTAGTTTCGTAATTAAGTATGTGAATCCAAATTAGAAAATCAAATCCTGTTGCTGTTCTCGAATGGTCCCTAACACAAGTTAATGTTCATCGCGTAACAAAAGCTCGTTTATGCTCGTTTATGTTCGAGTCACTTTGTGCTACTCTTTTTTTTTGTGTATTTCAAAATTGGCACAATGTGAGGAAAATAATTTTAGGTTTATTTACTGTCAGCTCTGAAACGTTTTACAAAATCAAAATGTCACTTACACTGGCACGGGAAGTTCATAGACGTAACGTTCCTTCTCGATGTGGAAGGGATCTAATCCATCATCTCTGATGGCTTGGCTGATCTCTTCGATACCTTCGATGACCTGAGCCTCAATCGCGCCGGTGATAAATCTGGAGTCCCTGCTCGCTACTGTTCCTAAACATTTGATTAAATAGCTTGTTTATTGTCATTTTCTGTTTTTCTACCCATAAAAGTTTATTTGGAAGTAATTTATCACTAATTCCTGTGATTATTGTAAAAAAAAAAAAAAAAAAAATTAAATGTTATGCAAAATATCTAGTTTTAATTTTCCAGGGAAATCCAGGCTTGGATGCAGAATGGTTCAGGCGGGTCGCAACCGAGTCGTTGTCGAGGCCAAATCTCCTGAGGATGCCTGTACTGTCCCACTGCTGGGCGAAGGCCTCCCCCAACTCCTTCCATGTGCTCTTTTCCCGTGACTCCCCGAACCAGTCCTCGCGGTACGCGTCCAGATCATCTCGCCACTTATTTCTGAGCCGTCCTCGGCGGTGCCGTCCTTCTTCCGGCAACCAACGTGTGGAGATGATGCGATGTCGCATGATAGTAGCAGGCCAATTTTCGCACTTCTTGGATGTGCATATTTTGGTGGGGGTGAACCTGTGCTGCATCAGGCTGGATCTATTTACGGTATTAAAGTAAATATTTTGTTTATAATTTTTTCACCTTGCACAAAGTAGGACTAACCTGGTTCGATCGACGGCTCCGGGACAACGGAAGCACAGATGCCCGCGACGAGAAGAGTGAAAGCAAGTACGGTCCTCATTTTGGTTTATTTGCTGTAAAGGAAGAATATGGATTTGGAGTTTGTTGGTATAAGTTCACCCACAACTAAGAAAATTATCTGATTTTAAAAATCAAACGCTTTTAGATCATTTATTCAAATTATGCTGAGAATTAGCAGTTTTTTTTTGACAAAATTATATCAGATAGTCCCCCAAAAACATCTACCCTGCACCACTTCTAAGTCTTTTTGCTGAATGATGAAGTATCGAAACAATCTTCGCAGTTTCCGTTCAGTTTTGCACAAGCTGTGTTTTGTAATATTTCAGCCACAAAAACTTGAGAACCGTTCGTTGAAGTACCAGAGTAGTTACATAAACTTAGGGCGACCTTCTGACGCAATTATTATAAAATAGTACTTCCCTATTTGAATCGGATTTTGTTAACAATTTCATGGCTTTTATTTTTTTTACCCGGAACCCTAAACCATTTTCTAAAATTAAGGTACTCCTTCTAACATCAACTATCTGCCAGTAATAATCCCGTCTAAATCGGTCCAGCCGTTTCGGAGATTAGCCGGAACAAACAGGCAGAAAAACAAAACAAAAATTGTATATACTTTCGTATGCATTCAATAAAAAGCTGTTATTTTGAAATTACAAACAGACACTTCATTTTTATTTGTTTGTACAGCTGCTTTTCTTTTCGCGATTAGGTTGCCGGTCGCATGGAGAAAGTTGGTTCAAGGTCTTTACCACATCCTAAAATATTACCCTAAGTTTCTGGTACGTATGTAGTTTATATTGGATACATTGTTGCTTCACCTGAGTGTATATCACGGGCACACACGAGAAAATATGAAGATATGCGAAACTCACACTCCACTTATTACAGAAAAAAGTTTACTCATACTGAAACTAGCTTACCTTTCAGAGGATCAAGTAATACTGGCACAAAAAACATTCATATTTATAACTATGATTTATTTTACACATGAATAAATAAAAAATACTTAAGATAAAGCCTACAGATTGTCAAGTAAGTAGTTAATCCTTAGTAATCAGTTTAAATTGCATGCGTACTGATTGGAAGGGATTAATTAATTAATCTTTGAACAAATTCTTATAATTTTTATTAAAAAAAAACCCCTTAAACGATTAAAATATTGTTAAATATTTAATATTGTCAGATCTTTTCTACCTAATATTATAAAGGTGAAGAGTTTGTTTGGTTGAACGCACTAATCTCAGGAACTAATGGTTCGAGTTGAAAAAATATTTTAGTGTTGGATAGCCATTTATCGAGAAACGCTACGACTTATAATTAGGAGCGGATCATCAATAAAATGTGTTGCAAAAACGGGCAAAATTTCATACGCAGTAGAAGTTGCGCGGGTCAGCTATTTAAGGATATTAAGATTCAGAATATGGAAGACAGATAGGCAGTCGCTCTGTGTAAATACTCCAACATAGTTGGAAAAAGGCTAAACAGAAGGTGATGATGATATTTTACATTTTTCAGAATCAGGAAAATTGGATTGAAAGTAACAAGGAACAAACAAATATTTATAAATACAACATTTTATTCGACGTAACATGAAATCCATAAAACTTTACTAAGAATTAAAAAAATCTAATTCTGCTGTGCCTTCAAATAATCGTTCATGTTATCCATTAAAATAATTCCCAGGAGCTCGTTGATTTCGGACTGAAAGAAAAAAAGGTTTTATTTACTTTACTGAAATAATTTGTCGCCTTACCACCAACCAATAACCAATCCTTATCGAATTTACAAGATTTGTTTTGGCGTTATCAAAAAAGCCGTTACTGTTACAAATAAAATCTTTCCATCCGCATCACGCCTGTTCCTCCTAAGGCTTAAGCAGAGGTGATCTAAAGAACATCCAAAGCCGTTGTAAGTAATAGGGGGCGAGCCTATTGCCGTCAACCGGGCACATCCAGACCTTTAGCTGTTATTACTTAGACAGGAAACGGGATATTTTTTTTTTTATTTTTTTTTTTTTTCTTAATTGTTGCTTGCTGAGAAATTCCTGATGGATACTTTACCAACCTGGGAATCGAAACCCAGAACCTCATGGTCAACGGTCGCGCTTGCGACCACTAGACCAACAAGGCAATCACTCGGTAAGTCTACATAACATAATAACAAAACGCTGGTTTTCCCCGCAAGGTTATGCAGAAGTGTACTTATAGTACAGCCACATTTTGCCAGTCATGTTTAATTCCCGTGTAGGACCTATTGCTATATACCGGGTAAAAATCTAGACTCAAGGCTGCAATTAAGAAATTCCTATACCTAGTGACCTAATTAAACATCACCTCCTATTTTTGAAGTCGTTCAAAAATGCGATTACACCTCCAAGGGTGGAGAGTATCACGACGGATTCACCGCATGACTTGCACATACCAGCATTATCGTCATCTTCCTTTCGTTCTCGCATATAATTTGGGGTCGGCGCAAGACGAGTTCTTCCACTCTCATACCATTCAATACCTTAAGTGAGCATGTTAACTTACGCTGTACTCTTTAAAAGTCTCTGGCACAGTTGAGTTAAGAAACTTGTTCATTTTCTCCGAACAATCCTTTTCTTGGACCACCAGTTTCACGTCAGACTGTGAAGGAGAAACGAAAGAATTAATTAATGTTAATTTTACACGATAAAACGACGATTTTATCTTCTATAGAGCAATAGGCGTAATAGGTTGGAGTAATAGGCGTTGCTTATATCCAGCTGAGATCATCGGTGGCCCAGTGGTGGCGGTCCCGACTTAAGAGCAGTAAGTCGTGGGTTCGAACCCAGGCACGCGCATTACTTTGTGTAATTTATTTCATCACCACTGCTCTCAAAACGGTGAATGGAAACATCGTGAGGAAACCGGCTTGTCCTAGAACCAAAAATTCGAAGACATGTGACATCTACCAACCCGCAATGGGCATGCGTGGTGGATTATAGCACATTCCCTCTCATAGAGAAGAGGCCTGTGTCCCAGGAGTGGGAACATTATAGGCTGATTATGCTTATATCCAGTTGTAGGTAATCTAGTTCTATAATGATGTTGAACTTAGTTTAATTGAAGTCAAATTGTTTTCTCACCAACCCGCACCCACAGCCTTACTCGGCATGGTGGGTTATAGCCCGGTCCCTCTTACAGAGACGGCTTTCATCTCAGGAATAATAATAATCACTCATGCTGAGATTTCCTTCCAGTTTAACCAAACTTAGCTGAAAATAAATTCTAGATAGCCTCGATTGCTGACCAATGCCTTACTGGCCACCATTGTTTTGCACACGTTTTTAAGCTGATACGAAACAGCGTTGATAAAAAAATTAAATCTTACTTCGATTCCTCCCATAGTGAAATTGATTTGTGTGCTCCTGACAGTGATTCCCTTGGAGAGGCTAACATTAAAGTGGATCTGACCCACGAAGCGCATGCGTTGGATCTCGACCCTGAAGAGAAGAAGATTTCCTAATAGAATGTGTTTAATTGCAATTGTTTTTCTCGTTGACAATATTATAAAATGAATGATCTTACTTCCCAGAGGAATTCGTTTTAAATGTTTTGCCGAAAACTGTTGTCTTTGTTGAAGCGGCACCTGCAATGAGAACGAAAAATGGATGAACAATAAGGAAGTAAAAACCTTTTGGCAATCTTACACGATTCAACTAAATTACTTTTGTTTAAAACTCGCAGAATTGATAAGCGAAGCCAACATTGCACGAGACACTTTTATGTTAATCAATTTGTTTTTTCTTTTAATTAAGATGTGTAAGTGAATCATGATCAAGCAAGCAGAAGAACAGAGAAGTCAACGCTAATCAAAAAACACACCATGTCTTCATTATATTGTATTTATGTTTATTTTGTTTAGCCTGCACACATACTTGCATATTTTTTGTAGTGTTTATTTTTTTTGTGTTTTGTGTGTTTTTTGTGTGTTTTTTTTTTGTGTTTGTTTCCTAGTGGTAGTTGTTTTATATTACAATCCAAGTACTGTTTAGTTTTAATTTTCATATTCATGTAAAAAATATTTATGCTGTCTTGGCCCCCCATAGCACAGCATCATGCTGAGTGGTAACCTGCTTGTCGCAGTCACGACGTGCAAGCTGTTAACTTTTTTCATTTTTTGTTCCGTCTTGTTGAATTTATAGTTTATTGTTATTTTTTTGTCATTTTGTATGATGCACGTCATGCCCCTGCGACAAATAAATATTTTTCTTTCTTTCAAATGTCTTCTACATTACAAGAAATTACTGCGTTTGTCCACCTTTCATTGAAGTGTATGAAAGGAAATATCAACTTTAAATAATATAGAAGGCAACTCAAGTTTGCTTACCAACACTGCCGTCAATAAGAGGGAATTCAATGTCAAAGTTCAATCGGGATGACATGATGCTGTAACTGGCGTTGTGTAACACAATATTGCTCATGCCATTGCTCATCAGCTCTTTAATGAAATAGGCGTGGTTGAAGATCCTAGTGGAGAAAAGATCAACACATTATTTCCATAATTTATGGCATAATCGCTTTTTCGAGAAAGCTAGACAAAGTGACATTCTATCAGCAATATCGATGAATAAAAAAAAGATTAAGAGTGACAAATAAATACAGGGTGTAAACGGACCCTTCACGAAGCCGTCAACCAAGCATGATGTACATCAAACTAAGTAACTTTACGCAAAAAATATTGCTGGGAAACGACTTTTTTTTTTACTTATACTCACACAGGTACAGGCAAAGTGTAATTACGTTCTTTATTCTGGATATACAGGGGATCCAAACCAGCTTCTTTGATAGACCGGCTCACATCCTCAATGGTGTTTTAATGTAGCTGCTCACGGAACGTTCATTATCGAAGTCAACTGTAAATACAAAAGCATTGTATCTCATAAAGGTCTTCCTTGTGAGTTGTAACCTAACTTTTCTAGAAGACTGTTTTCTTATTGCCTGATGGGCCTTCGAGTATACTTGATCTCAATTTAACCTGATGAATAGCGACAAATGAGTTTTGGGATAGAATTAATGCCCCAGAAGAGGCTGATAGGTTAAAGATAGAAGGCAATATACGCTGTAAATAATAAATGTGATCGTCTAGTCAGCGCCACCGCGAATGCTGGCCATGAAATCTGTTTTCGATCGGCGGATCGTTCAAGAATCAGAAGTAATCTAGAAACTATATTTGTACCAATATGTGATATGATATGTATTCATCACTATTTTAGTCACATGCAATTTACTACATAAATATTGGACTTTATTCAGACATAAAACATGATTATATCGATGAACTTACTTTCATTCACATCAAATTGGCGAAGAGCATTCACGCCTATGAAGAAAAAGGCAATAGCAATGACGAATTTCATTTTGATTCTATTGAGCAAATCTGCAATAAAAAAATCTAAATGTTCTAATTAAAATCTTCTTGTTAAAAAAACAATAAAACATGAATACTGTTTCTATTTTTACAGATACAAACCAAAGAAAATCTTCAAGTCAGAGAAAAAATAATGAAAACTAACTCAGAACCAGAAATCCAAAATTTGTAATAACTTACCTAACAAACTCCAAGATTGCAATGAAGTGCAGACCAAATTCACCTAGTTTAAATATGGAGCAGAATCAATTAGTGGTTAATTAATGTTTAATGTTGACACATGCTGGTAGCAACCATTGACACATTCACTGTACCTAAATTGAGGTTTTATTGTCAAAAAATCGTAGATCAATAAACCCATTATGAATGAGGTCAATTTTAATCTGCAGTCTGATGAAGTTCCTCTAAATAAAGCAAAGGGATTTTTTTAAACTGGCAAGAATGGCTAGTCAATCTCGGCCCCATGATTGTTGTTGTATCGACGATTATTTGGCATCGACACACAGACGGACACAGAAATTTTTGAAATACCCGATGGAAGATTTCTATATGGGATGCGGAATGATGTACTGAAGACGTGGTTTGTAACCGTTAATGCGTCGATGTCACTTACACTCTGTATTATTAGACACAGTGCAATAGTCACCAGATTGCAAGATATTGTGTCTTTACTGGCCAAGTAGGAATATTGGAGGTCTATAGGATCATCGACGCAGACGAACGAAAAGAAGATATTGATAATTTTTTATCGTTATTTTCTGGCATATTTTTCTTTATCACAGTTCTTTACTATTATTTTTTGTGGCATCAAACTGTGATGAAACTGTACATCCATAAATCTTTTGACAAACAAACTAAGATCAGAATACTAAAAAACGTTTTGTAGTACAAATATTGTTTATTCACTTAAAAACATAAATTAAGCCATAATATCACTATGAGTAATCCTTTTTCTTAATAATAACGGTTAAAAGTTTCACAAAATATCGGAGATGAGAACGTACAGAACGCCTTCCAGAAGCTGGTTGATTTCTCTCTGTAATAAGGAAAAAATACAGATTATTATATGTTCTAGATACGCCACCTACTTCACACGACGAACGCAAACCCAAAATTTAAAAAAATATATATCTGTTCAAAATAATTTAAAGGTAAGGGATAGGTATCAATTCTTCAAGATTATGATTACTTTTCTTCTTTAAAGCTAATTTCGCCAATTCTAAAGTTTTCTAATAACAAAATGAATAACAAATTGTACTTACATAATGTTCCTTGATGGTTCTAGGAACGAAATTTCCGAAGAAATCATTGAAATCATCGGAAACGTCCTCGCCCATGACAACTACTTTGGCATCAGACTGAAACAAAAAGTGATACAATTAATCATCTACATCTATAATAATAATATGAAGAGAAAAAATTGTTTTCAATACTGAACTGGGTGGTGGAAGTCTGATAGGTAATCGCTCCATGTGAAACACTGGTATTCAGTTGCAGCTGCCGATAGACCCCAAAATAGTTGGGAAAAAGCTAAGCAGATGATGATGATGACGATGAGGGAGGGTCTGTTTAATTGTTACTTCTCTGGATCAGTACGATTCGATTACAAAAAATCGTGTATATGCGTCAGGCAAGGTTTTATTAGCCACGTAGTTGTTTTGATTCATACCCGGTTTAATGGCAATAGGCTCGCGCCCAGGTCACAACATGGGACTTAAAACATAGCTGTCGAAATGTGGGTGTACTATTAAGTATAGCTCTGCCATCTGCTCTATAGAGTTGTGATGAACATTAAGCGACACTTGCAACAGTAGCAAAGGATTTTTCAACCCTAAAGAATGCTAATGAAATTCTTTCGTTCTTGAACGTTTGTAAGACACAGACAAACAGACTTAAGTTATAGAATCAGGTGTTACTTTGCGGAAATCCATGACTTTAATTGTTATGCAAAATATGTAGTTTTAATTCCGCGAAAAAAATCCAGGACTGGATACAGGATACAGCACAGCCTTCCTGCTCGCAAAAATATGCACATGCAAGCAAAGCAATAATAATTAGCATGCCATGCACCCAGACGTATTCGTACTCGGTACTTGTCTTGTCCCATCTCGGGGCATCCTCAGGAGGTGTGTTGACTCGTGTACCGTCCGGACTTGAATCACGCCTGAATCCTTTTCGTGGAATTAAAACTACATATTTTGCATAACATTTTTAGACTAAATATAATTAATCTTACGTTTATATCTCCTAGAGTGAAATCGGCAGAGACCCAACGAAGAGAAATTCCGGAGATGAGACCAACTCTGACTTTGACCACGCCTCTCACGCGGACACTCACGACGTCAATTCTAAAAAGACCAAAAAATAATGCAGGTTATAACAGAAAATCTTGCACACTAAACACTTAAATCACATTTGGATCGCAGAACTGTCTTAATAATTGATAAATATGAAATATTGCATAGCAAATACAGAAGATTTTGATAATAATTTTGATTATAGTTTACAGTTCGTATTTAATTTACGCGAAACAATTCTTGAATGTTAATGAATACATTTAAGAATGATTATTGTTCCAACGTTACTTACTTTCCAGATGCAGAAAAGTCGATTTTGTTGCTGAAGACTTCACCATGGGCCCTAGCTGAGCCTGAAATAGTTAAAGAATTATGGTAAATTTTCAAATCTCCTAAATTCAAGAGAAAAGTAATATCTTCATCAATCACAAAATCTCAAAGACTACTTAAATAAATTTGTTATCTAATAATGTAATGCCACGATCGATTAGTGGTGAATAGTTTCTGCTCAGCATGTGCAAACGGTAATAGTGCTTTTCTATCACGTATTCTTTAGTAGTCCGGAGTCAGGATTCTGTCCAGTTGATGGGTATTTGCGCACACAATTCATGGGACTTAAACATAATGTATTGCATTTTATTCAGATAGCTTACCAGCAGAAAAACTAATGAAAGGCAGCTCCAGATCATATCTGAGGCGGGATCTGGTGACGCTGTAGCTAAGCTTATGAATCCTGATATTACTGAGACCAGTGCTTAGTATTTCCTCAATAATGGCTTCATAGTTAAAGAGACTGTAAATAAAATATTAAATTAATTTCTCGAAAAAAAATTGTCTAGATTTGGTTAAAGCTTATCACCAAATCGAAATGTTTCTACTTTTTTAGCAAAAAAGGACCCTCGTCATTGCACAATAGTATTAAATGGTGTTATGACAATAGTTTTGAGTTATATGCGAAGAAACTAACTGTTTTTTGCCATTGGAGACATTTCTTGTTAGGAACGGTACTTAAAACGGTATACATGGATGTTTTACTGGTTTCTTACACGGGTACTGGGAGCTCGTAGCTGGAGCTTTCCATCTCGATGTGATATGGGTCTAGTCCAGCATCCCTGATAGAATGGCTCAATTCATGAATGGCACTTTCTATTTGTCCGGTAACAATGCGCTCGTCCGAAAAGAGACCTGAAATTATTAAATTATTATTTCTTTTATCATATTTTTTCTCAAAATTTCTATGTTATTGACGTCTGATGTTTTAAAAAATAAAAATGTTTAACTTAAATCGATCTGGTTTAAAATTAATTAATTTAAACTATTTTCGAATTGAAAGTACTTCATTTTAATATTAATATAGTAAGGAAGTTGATTGTTTGGAAAATAACTTATACTTACTTGGATCAAGTGATGTGGCACTGATGCCTGCGATGAGGAAAGCGAAAACAAGGAAAACCTTCATTTTGATTTAGGTTTAATCCCTCCTAAAAAAAAACATAATTACTACTTGTGTTTTCATCATATTCTATCATACGCATATTTAAAAAAAACAAAATTATCATTTGCCTAGCCTTTTCCCAACAATGTTGATGTCGGCTTCCAGTCTAACCGGATGCAGCTGAATACCAGTATTTTACATGGAGCGACTGCCTATCTGACCTCCACAACTCAGTTCGTACTGGGTAACGACTGTCAAAGATCTACAAATGCCACCCGTGACCAACGGCTTAACGTGCTTCCGAACTCGGTATATAATAGGTCACCCATCCACAGACAAACCTAGGCAAGCACGGCATAACCTAAAGATCGACCCGAGCGGCTGTTATTATTTAGCCACGAACTAAAAACTATAATTTTCTTCAGTTATATCCTTACCTTGCAATACTTCAGAGGTAGAATGATATACATTGAAAACAAAGTATCGTTTTATACTATTCAGAAGCAATTTGATCCTAATCAATTATCAAATTATGAATTGTCTCATCTTATAGATGATATCTTGTACTTAATCGTTTCAGGCGTATGTTTACAATATCGGTAGAAAACGCGTGCCTTCAAAGCATTGATAAAGATACTAACAAATTCGTGCTGCTGGGCGGAAAATTGCAAATTAATACGGAATGTAAGATCATACTGCCTCGCGTTAGTCTAGTGGTCGCAAGCGCGACTGCTGAGCATGAGGCCCTGGGTTCGATTCCCGGGTCGGGCAAAGTGTTATTGGGTTTTTCCATCAGGAATTTTTCAGTAGCACCCACGGAGTCTGGATTTGAGCCCAGATGGTAGCAATAGGCTCACCCCCTATTACATTGGACTTAAACATAACTGGCGAAATCTGGTTGTACTATTAGATACGCCTCTTCCTAATCCTTCGTGATTACAGGCGTGATGTTATGTTATATTATGCTACACCCTCGTATGATCTAATATTTTGTATTAACTAAATAAGGAGTTTTGTACCGTAAACTCGAACAAGTTTTAATATGGGACCAGCCCAGAAATTTAAAAAAAATTTGACCGCAAAGATTCACGTTGTAGGAAACAGCTGTTTTACAAGGATTTTTCCTGTATGCATTGTAAGAGATTATGGTTATCACTCGTTCATCGTCTTCCTGCATTTATCCCAATTCATTTGTAGTCGGCGAAGCAAATGCGCGTTACTGTAACCATCTCTCACCAACTCTGATCATATAACGAAATGAAATAGAATCAGACCGAAAACTTACTAGCCTAGGATTTACAGCGACAATCTAGTTTAGCCGGGTAATCTTGATCTACAGTTTTATTTTCTTTTAATTGAAACAATTTTTTTTTTCCTGAACCGAAACGGAAACTAAGGCCTTTTTTATACGGGTTAGGTTAGTTTAGAACTGTGACTAACCACGTGCAAGCAACTCGCCAAATGGGCAAGAATTGTGCGAGAAACATGTTGCTACATCCAAGTCTCATAACACCACGTCTGCAATCTTCGAAGGGTTATGCAGAGGAGTGCATAATACACCCACATTTCGCCAGTTATGTTTAAGTCTCATGTAATAGGGGACGAGCCCTCAACTGGCCGCAAAGCCAGACTCCGTGGCTGCTATTGACAAATTCCTGATGGAAAAACCTACTGACACTTTGCCTGACTTGGGAATCGAACCCAGGACCTCATGCTCAGCAGTGGCGCTTCCGACCACTGGACCAACGAGGCAATCAACCAAGAACTCCGGGGTTTTTATATCCAAGTTGGTGGCATCAAATCGCCAGTAACGCTATGGACGGACATTATTCATTTTTAGCCAAAGAGTTGTGACTACACGTAATTTAAGCCGGCAAATTTTAAGTTTATCGTCAAACCCATTTGTAACATTTACATAATTAGTCTATATCATTCCCACTGCTGGGACACAGGTCTTTGTGTAAAGCTTTGGACTGTTATCTACCAAGCGAACCCAGTTTGCGTTGACGTCACGTCGTCGAATATTTTGTTCTAGTCCATATAAGCACCATCATCATATTAGTAAGTTATCAGAAAAACAATTAAAATTGATACAAATCTTAATGACGGGATACAGATAACTATATTTAGAAAAGGTAGTTTAAACTGAATGATAAACTATCAAATATCATGTTCATAAAATTTAATTATTTATCGGTTTAAAAGTGCTTGATTGGAAAGGATTAAATAATTATACTCTATATTATTTATTAATTTTTCCTTAAAAAATTGCGAAATTTTTAGAATAAAGCAAGTTTATGATCGAAAGATTATCAAATATTGAAAGTTGTTAGATTTATTAAAGCGTATTTAGGGAAAGGGAAATTCTAATGGATGATATCTGATTTAAAACAATCAAACATACGAGTAGTTATATTATAATCTGTAAATAATAGGCTAGACATTTTATTCGACAAAAAATCTGTTCACAGTATTTAGATTTAGGACTCCAACAATCTAAGTTCGCTGTGCCTTCAAATACTCGTTCATGTAATCCATTAGCATAATTCCCATTAGCTCGTTGATTTCAGACTGAAAAAAAAAGAAAATTTAAAAAACTAACAAAATAAATACTAAATCTTTATGAAAAAATTCGGCGGTAGCTATGAAAAAGACTATTTATTGCTGCTTCGTTTCAATAGGAACCAGCCAGAGAGCTTAGCTGCAATTGCTTGCAAAGCGTTCCATATTTCTACATCGACTTTCAAAAGGATTAACATAAACTTTTCAGCAGCTTTTGTTTCGTTGGTCTAGTGGTCGCAAGCGCGACTTCGGAGCATGAGGTCCTGGGTTCGATTTCATAGTCAGTCAAAGCGTTATGTCAGCCACGAAGTCTGGATTTGTGCCCGTTTGATGGACATAGGCTGGCTCCCTGTTACATATAACTTAAACATAACTGGTGGGTGTACTATTAGGTACACCCTTCGAAAATTACAGGCGTGATGGATCGCACCTCTAAGAGTGGAGACTATAATTACGGATTCACCTCAGACTAGCATCAGTACACGCATGCCTTTCAAGTAGGTGACAATGTTAACTTACGCTGTACTCTTTGAAAGTCTCCGGCACAGTTGAGTTAAGGAAGTTGTTCATTTTCTCCGAATAATCCTTATCCTGGACCACCACTTTCACGTCAGACTGTGAACAAGAAGCAGAAAAGTCTTAAAAATGCGAAAGTTTGTGAAAATAGATGGATGTTACTATTTCATTGCTATTTCACGCAAAAACTACTAAAGTACTTTTATGAAACTGTAGCAACCTACAAAGAGTACTACAGCAACATAGAACAAAAAGTACTACAGCGCCATCTAGGACACAGATGATGAACTAGACATCAAAATTCTGCAGGCACATCAAAATACTGAATCGCGCAAGTAAAGTTATCCGTAACTTAAGACTATATAGAAGAACCCGACAACAACTTTCGGGCAGTAGCCCATCGGACATAACACCCGTCTGGTTGGAGGATCCCTTTGCTATGGGGGATGAAGAACTTCACACCCTGTTCTCCATACCAGGGGACACTAGGTTCGGTTGTAACCAACCAAATATGTTTTAATTTCGATAAAATAAAAAGATGTCAGACTATAAACTTACTTCGATTCCTCCCATAGTGAAATTTATCTTTGTGCTCCTGACAGAGATTCCCTTGGAGAGGCTAACGTTGAGACGGATCTGACCCACGAAGCGCATCCGTTGAATCTCGACCCTGGAAAACTTACCATATCATTCTACTCCTACTTAATAATATAAATGCAAAAGTTTGTGAGGAAGAATGAATGGATAAATGTTTGTTACTCTTTCACGCAAAAACTACTGAACTGAATTGAATGAAATTTAGCACACAAATACTTTATAACCTGGATTAAAACACAGAACTTTTTATCCCGGTAGTATGATCCATAAGATAGTAATACATATTTTGGCGTTTTGTTATGTATTTTTATTTCTACACTAGCTTATGCCCGCGGCTTCGCCTGCGTGGAGTTCGCTAACTGTTCACGTAATATAAAGTTTCACAGAAAATTCAAACCCCCATTTCACCCTCTTAGGGGGGGAATTTTGAAAATCCCTTTCTTAGTGAATCTACTCTTCACAAAGAATACACCCTCTAAATTGTATGTCTCTAGGACCAGCGGTTTGGGCTGTGCGTTGATATATCAGTCAGTCAGTCAGTCAGTCAGGACTTTGAATTTTATATGTATAGAAGATTAAATGCATCTTGTTGGTCCAGTGGTCGCAGAGTTCCTGCTAAGCATTAAGTCTTGGATTCGATTCCCAGGTCCTAGGTTACTTAGTTTTGTCATCCAGAATAGCCTCGCCCCCTATTTAAATGGGTCTATAGATAGGTACATCTCTTCGGTGAAAAAAAGCTTTGAAAATATGAGTATTTTCTACTTCATTTAGTTTTTTTGTTTAAAATCAAGGTTCTTACTTTCCAGAAGAGTTCATTTTGAATGTTTTACCAAACACAGTTGTTTCTGTTGACGCGGCTCCTGCAATGAAACCGTCAAGAATAGAGTTCACTGGAAGAATCAAAAATCAAGGTAATATTAGAAGCCTTAAGGCAATAACGATAAAGTTCAACTTAATTGATGCACTTAGATTGAAAGGCGCAGAAATGACAAGAAAGCCAACATTCAATGAGACACTTTTGTATATGAAAATAAATAAAAGTGAAGACCGAAACGGCTGGAGCAATTTTAACGGGACATTACTGGCAGATAGGAAAAGGATTAGGGTTCCGCAAAAAAAATTAAAACCCTTAAAATTGTTAACAAAATCCGATTCAAATCGGGAAATGATATTTTAATCACACGGACGAAGGTCGCGGGCATCTCCTCTTTGTAAGCCCTTCAAAGCAAATTTTTGGTTCAATTTAGTTGCTGCCATCAAATTAAAAGGTGTAAGTGAATAATGAAATATTGCGTTAAGAAGTTCCATTAAAATGCATGCAAACAAATAGTTACTCTAAATTATCTGTCACACAACTCAATTTTACTTACCGACACTGCCGTCGATAAGAGGTAATTCAATGTCAAAGCTAAGACGGGACGAGATGATGCTGTAACTGGCACTGTGTAACACAATATTGCTCATGCCATTGCTCAACAGCTCTTCAATGAAATAGGCATGGTTGAAGATCCTGGAAAAGATTTTACATTCTTAAGAGCGTACAATGTTCAATTAGATACTCTTCTGTGCATAAATTAGGGTGACTCAACATTGAAACAGATGTTTCATGAAATGGAATTGATTGTTCAGAAAAAAATCGTGGTGTCGAAATCGTGTTCAGCGCTTTGGTTTGTATAGAAAATGTTGACAATGCAGCGGTAGTTGAGGCGGTCGTGGAGCACAACAGTGCTCCATGAAGATCATAAAATATTTCCTAAATCTAATAGGTTTATCTTCGACAAATTCGTTGTTATCGGCAGGACGAAGAAGACAAAAACATTGATTTTTTGCTCTAGTGCGTGCAGTCGTTACAGTTACAGCTCAAGTCGTGGACGATAGTGTCAGAAACAAGGCTGCTTGACTGGGTTCAAAGACTCTTTACATACTCTTCGAAATTGCCATTATTAGTATTTAAATTATAAAATATACTCACACAGGTACAGGTAGTGTGTAATTCCGTTCTTTATGCTGGACATAAAGGGGATCTAAACCAGCTTCCTTGATAGACAGGCTCACATCCTCAATGGTGTTTCTAATGTAGCTGCTCACGGAACGTTCACTATTGAAGTCAACTGTAAAGGTATATTAGATCACCGCATTTTATATGCAAATAAGGCAGACCGCAGCAATACGTCTGGTTTCTATGTAATTCTATAATGCATCGTCTGCCTCGCCTTTTCCCAACTATGTTAGGGTAAGCTTCCAACCGGATGCAGCTGAATACTAAGACTGACTTAAGCGTCTAACCGGATGCAGCTGAATACTAGTATTTAACATGCAGGGACTGCCTATCTGACCTCCACAACCCAGTTAGTACTGGGTAATACGGTATGTAATTCAATAGTGCATTGTCTATTATTGCTGCGTTGGCCTTCCCGCTGAGGACACAATACTAATGTTACATTGTGCTCATCCTGTTAACGATCGCCAGATCAAACTAAGAAGTTAAAATCAGAAACAATCCAGATACTAGAAAAGTGAAAATATGCTTGCTGTCACTAGACTTACAACATACATAATTATGTATGTATTGTATAGTATACCTGTGCCTTCCCTTTCGGGGAACTAGCATCTGACGCCATCATGACAATTTTTGCCGCTGGAATTTCAAGTTCTTTTACATAATATAATAAACATAAACCGTAAGGTAAATTGATAAACTTACTTTCATTCGCATCAAATTGGCGAAGAGCATTAACGCCTATGATGAAAAATGCGGTAGCAATGACGAACTTCATTATGAATCTTTTGAGAAAATCTGCAGAAAATAAAGATTAAACCTTTAAATTGGAACCTTTTTCTCTGACTCGGTTAATAATCATGGCTATTATATCTACTATATCTTTTACTCATCAACCACAGAAAGAAGTTCAATTTCAAGACCAAAGAACGAATATCTTCTTAAAATTAAGGACCCATCACCTAACCGTCGTCATTCTACGCATTCTGCACATGAAAACTTCTAACATTGAGTAAACATTCTCTTCAAAAAATAGGTACAATATAATAAGATCTAATTGTAATGTAAACAGGATGTTCTCACTTTTAATACTTCGTGAGATTAATCAATTTTAACATTTTTAAACGTCTTTTAAAAGAAAACACTGAAAAATGTTTGTATGTTTTAAACCAAATGCACTAAAATTATAAAAATAAATAATAAAAAAATTAAACAGAATTGCAATAACTTACCAAACAAAACTCTAACGTTGCAATGAACTGCAGACCAAATTGGTCTAGTTTATATATCGATTTGAATTAATTAGTGGCTAATTAATGTTTAATGCAAACATATGGTGGTAGCAACCATTGACATACTTAAGTATCTAAATTGACCATTTCTGTCTAACAAATCAATGTGTTTAACAACCTAATAATGTTTCCACTGATGTGATGCATGCCTCCTCTCCAGAGAGGTAACAGGCTATGCACGCTTGCACAGTGTGAGAAGGTAGATTTCACATGTCTTTAATTTTTTGGTTCTAAAGCACCCCAGTTTCCTCACAACGTTTTTCTTCACCGTTTTGATAACAAGGGTTATGAAATAAAATACACAAAGTCTAAAGTCAAAGTAGAAATGAGAGATATTACGGGTGATAAACAGAAAAAAAAACTTTTTACGATACGAAAATGGTTTATTCACATAAAAACTTAAATCTATCCTTAATATCACTGTGAGAATAATTATCCCTAAATAACATTAACGTCTAAAAACTTTACAAATTAGCTTCGATGATTTCCAGCAGAATGATCTCCAGAAGCTCGTTGATTTCTTTCTGTAATGAGAAGACGAATACAGATTAATATATTTTATAGACATATGTATACATTACACAAACATTAGGACGGATGAAATGGCGGGAGGTCACGGGAACAATGTACGACTCCCACATTCCCCTTAAAGTCAAGGGGAAGATTTATAAAACCATGTCTTGTCATGGATCAGAATGTTGGACCACAAAAGGGATGAATGAAAAGCATTTGCATGTGGCTGAGATGAGAATGCTAAGAGGGAAGAATAAGTCTGAAAGTGGCGCCGGTGACTATAAAGTGGTAATTGATTGGCTTAGTGAGGGCATGTTATGCGGAGGAATGAGAAAAGTTTTGAGTATGAATGTGTATGAGTGTAAAAGTAGGGGAAGGCCAAAGAACCGCTGGATGGACTGTGAACGGTGATATGGCAGGAAAGGAGTCGGCGTGTGACGATTAGAGAAGTATGGAAGAAGAAGACATGCTGCGCCGACTCCAAATACATTGGGATAAGGGCGGACAGGAGAATGATAAATAATATATGTACGTTACTCAAACAGTATTTAACTAATCGAAATCGAAAAAGGAATGACAGCGACAATATGTAAGCAGTGGTTAGTTATTAATTCTTAAAAAAAACTGATATTTCTTGATAGAGTTTTGTTGTTGAAATCACTAGTGTAAATCTTAGTCACCCTTCTATGCATAATACTTCTTCCTTAACAAAAACCTAGCTCTTCTTCAAAAACTGTTTTTCAATAAAGTTAGTTTTGTTATAACGTATTATCTCCTAAACATAAATTAAATAAATGAAACTAAACTCACATAATGATCTTTGATGGTTTTAGGAACGTAATCTCCGATGAATTCATTGACATCATCGGAAAAGTCTTCTCCCATGATACCCACTTTTGTGTCAGACTGAAACAAAAGGCGATACAATATTTATCTGCATCTATACTCATACTATGAAGAGGTAATATTGTTAATTTGGTACATCTTTGGTTTAGAACGATCCGATTACAAACATTCAATACTGTTACACTAATAAAGAAAGTTACACTATTCCCAACTGTCATAGATCGTATATTTGGTTGTATAATTTAACTAAAGCAAGATAACTCACTCAGTTGTTATTTATAGATCTTTGACAGTCGTTACTGGTAGTCAGTGGCCCGAAAGTCTTACAACCAGTCTTACCAAGGGGTATTGTATATATTACCCAGTATTAACTGATTTATGGACGTCAGATAGGCAATCGCTCCATGTAAAATACTGGTATTCAGCTGAATCCGGTAAGACTGGAAGCCGACTCAAACAAAGTTGGGAAAAGGGCTAGGTAGATGATGATGTTGAGATAACCATGATGCCTGTTGCTGTTTCCATCGAGAAATATAGCAATAGATTGACGAATTTGTGGTTTTATCAAATGACACCTTGTTTCGTATTTACAACATTAGTATAGATTAAAAAAAATAACAAAGTTTTCCTCTTGTTTAAAAAAAATGTGCTTATCTGTCGCGTGCCGTGATTTTTATCACAAGGAGCATTCATTACGCAGAAATTATGTTTAATAGGATTGCATTGAACTGAAATGATGTTTATCTTCAAATAAATTGCTTTTATCACTGAGATGGTTGTCTGTTTAAGACGGGATTAGGCGGTAACTTATTGAATCAGGCGTACTTTGAGGAAATTTTTGACAGTGAATGTTTTGCAAAATATTTAGTTTTATACCCGCAAATAGCATAACAATACGTAAAGTACTCTATACAACAAAAAAGTACTTTTGAAATTCAACCTACGATACGTTAAAGTACTCAATGTTTTCCGTTAGAACAAAAATTCTCCTTTTCAACTTCTATAAAACACAGATAAAAAGATTAAACATGAGATAAAACGTACTTTAATATCTCCCAGCGTGAAGTCGATAGTTATACTGCGGATAGAAACTCCGGAGATGATACCAACGTTGACACGGACCACACCTTTCACACGGACACTCACGACGTCAATTCTAGAAAAAGAAACAAGATAATTACTTATTTGGCTATCTATATCTTACTACCAAATCTTTAAAAGAATTGTCTAAATAATTGAATAAGTATAAAATATTGCACAGCAGATAGATAAAAATTTCGTATTAATTCTCATAAAAGTTTACATGGTTAAAAATTTCATACGGAAGAAACTTGAAAGTTAAAACATTCTTAAGATTGAAGAATGGTTACTCTTTCAACGTTACTTACTTTCCAGAGGCATTGAAATTGAGTTTGTGGCTGAAAACTTCACCATCGGCCTTAGCAGAGGCTGAAATAGTTAAAGAATAATAGTGAATTTCCTATTCAAAAATATCCTTTTTTTAGCCTAGCCTAAATTCAAAAAGAAAGTTATATATATCTTCGTTAATCACGAAAACTCAAAGACGGCATAAATGGTTTTGTTAATTAATATGCATTGCCACGTTAGTCTTGTGGTCGCATGCGCTGCCGATGAGCATGAGGTCCTTGGATTGTCTACTATGTCATGCGAAAGTAAAATTAAAGGATGCTTCGGTAGTAGTCCGGAGTCAGGTTCTGTACCCAGTTGGTGGCAACTGGCTCGCAACAAGCGCGATGTGTTATGTTTTATGTTATGCATTTTATCAAGATAGCTTACCAGCAGAAAAGTGAATAAGAGGCAGCTCAATGTCAAAGTTGAGACGGGATGTGATGACGCTGTAGCTGACTCTGTTAGTCTTGATATTGCTGAGACCAGTGCTCAGTAGGTTCTCAATGATGGCTTCATAGTTAAAGATCCTGGAAATAAAAATTAATTCAAAATAGACCGGGTTCGGGTAAGGGTTATCACCAAATTGAAATGTTATCTACTTTATTAAGCAAATGAAGACCCTCTTAATTGCAAAAAAAAGTATTAAATAGTGCTATGATAATAATTCTGAGCTAAATGAGAAGAAATTAACTAACTCAAACCTGGTTTTATTGATGATATTTTTAGTTAGGAGACTAAAACGGTATACATGGATGATTTACTGGTTACTTACACGGGTACTGGAAGCTCGTAGCTAGAGATTTCCTTATCGATGTGAAATGGGTCCAGTCCAGCGTCCTTGATGGCTTGGCTCGCATCTTCAATGGCGCTTTCTATTTGTCCGCTGACTAACCGCTCGTCCGAAAAGAAACCTGAAATTATTAATTAGTATTTCTATATTATTATTTCTGGCAAGTGTCTCGTCGTAAACCTTTCTCCTCTAACCACTACTTTTGACATACTTTCTGTGTTATTGATTACTACTTAGTTAGATTAATTAGATTATAGTACTATGATTCTACCATTTTCAAAAGCAATTATTTTGTTTTTTTTTTTTTTAATTTACCTATATTCATAAAGTAGATTTTATGGGTAGTTAACTTATACTTACTTGGGATATGCTGTGGTATTAATGTGGCACTGATGTTTGCGATGAGGAACGCAAAAGCAAGAACGATTTTCATTTTGATTTTATTTTTTTTTCTGCCAGAAAAAAATATATTTAAGTTACCTATTATTTACTCAATATAATCATAAAATTGATGATAGACTTCAAAATGTAAGCTTTCAGTTGACAAACAAATATGGAGCGATTCAACCTTTTTGCCATCAAAATCTAATAATGCTGATGAAATTGAACAAAAAAAAAAACACCTTAATTTTCTTCAGTTATCTATGTCTTATGTCTTACCTTGCTCTACTTCGGAAGTATAATAATATACATTGTTTGAAAAATTATCGTTTTTATACTATTCGGAAGAACATTGATCCTAATCGTTGGCTTATCAAACTGTCTCATCTTATAGACATTATCAATCTTGTACTTAATTGTTTCTTTGAGGCGTATGTTTACCATGTCGGTACAAAACCCCCTTACAGAGAATTGATAAGGATACTAACAAAATCGTGCTACAGGGTGTTAAATTAAGCAAAGGAGGATCGATTTTAGTAAAATCGCACTAGTTTTACCAAAGCTTACCCTGAAATATTAAAATCTGCTGTTTTTTTCGAATGAACTGTGGAAAGTTGTCGCTCACTTCATCATCTCCCTGATGATGAGGTGTCATCATCTTCCTGTCCATAACCTAATTAATTTGAGGTCGGCACATCAAATCTTATCAGTTAGCCAGTTATCAGAAAACAATTACAATTGTTACAAACTTTATCATTTTTATATATTGTATGCAGAAATCTATTTTTAAAAAACCTACTTTATCTGAAGGATAAACGAATTTAATTGTTACAATTGTCTGAAAGTAACTTCCAAACACGCGCGTTTATAAATACTTGTAACTACGCAAGACAGGGTTGGTATAATTATGTAGAGAAACATTAGAGGTAACCAAAAAGGTATCCTCAGAATTTCTAAAGGACCTGTGGATCCGTTTTGTTATATTATAATTCTTATTTTTCAGTCTAGCGGCTATCCTTAAAATCCTTAAATTGTTTGTTCTTAGCGCCATTAACATAAAGATAAAATGTCCTCTTTCTGTCATTATGTTATTGGTTTACGATAAGAATTCTAATAATGATCTATGACGTTTATTTTCTTCGTTTAGTTTCTTCTTATTCGTTCGTTCTTATTTTCTAGTCTAGCTTAGAAGCTAGACTAGAAAATGAATGAAAGGACCTAGATAATGTGACATTCTGCCAACGAGAACTACGGGTATTACGGAAAAATAAAATCAAAATCAAAGCATTTATTTCAAGTAGACCAGTTACAGGCACTTTTGAATTGTCGAAACAAAGACAACAATGAAAAGTAGCTACAGTCCCAGTCACAAGGCATAAAAACTGTGAAAGTATTGTAGTTGCCCATTCCCTAACGTAGATCTCTATGGAGAAGAATGGGCAAGAAACTCCATGGACACTCTTTTAAATCAGAATACTTATACAAAGCCTTGGTTACATCATCTCTTTATCTCAATCAAAATGGCTTTTAAAAGAACAGTTCGGAAGTATTATTTAAAATCAAACTAATTTGCTCACAAGCTAGATATTAGTAGTCATAGTAATTACTAGGTATCTCGTATTTTGGACTATTTTTATATATATATTTTTATATTAAAATATATATTAGTTTTTTTCATTTTACTGTATTTAAGTGTATTGATATGTACCTATTTATGTATATCAATCTATGTTAACAAAATGATATTTTTCTTATTTATTTTTTTTGTATATTTTTCTTATTTATTTTTTGTAACACAATGCTGTCCTATTTGACCCAAAGGTTGACTGTTAGAGAATGCCTTGTTGCATTAAGTCCGCCTATGTACCACTCCTGTATATGAAGTATAAATAAATAAATATAATCATTCATGTTGAGATGGTACATTATGTGAGAACGATGTAGTAAGATGTGTACGTTAAAAGTGTCCATTGTAAAACAATTCAAAAATAAAATAATTAATTCAAATAAACCGTGGCAACCATGAGATGACCAGTCACAACTGACAGCGCCCGTTCACGAACATGACGCATGCATCAGCACCATTCAACTCAACTATTTTAAAGGGAAATAAATGATCCGACACACGCGCCACCATCAGCGAGACATTTGAGTGAGCATGACATACTCTTAACCACCAGGGCACATTCACATTCAGAGCCAAGAAAAGACGTAGGTTTCCAGCGAATGACAGCTTTCTAGTACAGAGTACTCACACAATATGGGCTATGCGGTTATATAATACTAAAGAGATGTAATTTATACAATGCAAAGATAGTTGTACAATCTTCAGCAGCTCCAACATACTATTTAATGCTATCCATTTATGCGCCCCTGTCCTTGTGGAGCAGCTGGCTTACTCTTGAAACTAATTCCGATCGGTCGACATTGGAATTGCGACGTTTCGTACTCTTGAGATCGACGCTAGCGCCACATTGGTTTTAAATTGCGTGTCTATTTTCGGGAACTAATTGGAATCGGGATTGGGCTTGGCGTGCGTTAAACGGTACTCTTGAGTGTATTCTGACAGCTGTCTATTGCGTTAGTATTACGTTGAGATTGTTTGGGGATTGTGATTATTCCAATAGTAAAAGTGTAACTTTGTTGAGATTGTTTTGTGTTTTAATTGACTTTCAGTAAGTAAAAAGTGTATATTATGGCACGATTAGCAATAATGTACAGTATTTTAAGAAGTTCTCATAAAAAACAGTTAAAACAACGACAAAATGCGGATTTTTTTTATTATGTACAACAAATTAAAATATCCTATATTAACTAACTAACTTAAAAATAAACTTAAAAAATGGCGTCAAAAAACTCCTCCTCAACGTAGTCAACTGGTAATGTACCCAAAAGACTGGCGGCGTTGCCACGTTGTATGGCAACGCTAAGCCTTTGGCCAAGGTAAAAGCCAGCACTTGGGTCACGGGAAGAGTCAACTAAACGTTTAGAAATGTCCTTGAAAAAGCTGTGAGCACTCGGACCCCACGGACCTAGAGTTTCAACCCCAAACGGCTCGAAAATATAGTTACCAATAAGGTTACTATATTTACGCCGCTTGAGGTTCTCTGCAGCCGCAGCCGCAGCCCCAGCACAGCACGATGAGCTAGGAAGATGGGATGGCGCAAGAGTATCGACACAAGTTGCATGTACAACATATTCATCATCATCATCATCCCCTGACCTCCACAACCCAGTTAGTACTGGGTAATACAATACAATACACCCCTTGGTAAGACTTGTTGTACTTTATTTATAATAAGTACAACATATTATTATAAATAAATAAAACAGAGCCCAAGAAATTAGCTACCTTGACAAAACAAAAATAATTCACTAGTTTATTTAACATTGAGTAAATAATAAAGTCAGTATGATTGTTTACTTACCACTTGTATAAAACTTTCACAACTTTTAACTTAGCGGACAATAATTACCTACGAACAATATCTAGTGAATGTTAAAGACAAACTGAACACTGCACTAAACACAACACACGCACGCTCGCATTAACTGCATTTAAACTTGCATTTCGAAAACATTTAAGAACCACTCAACTTAGATTATTTTTGAAATTGGAGAACTTTGACACCGTCTTTTTTTTTTCAGTCGTGTAGGCAACGATCTTACCGCATTAAGCCAAAGTCATGGTTCATTTTAAGATTTTTATAATTTTCTTACTCCCAAATGATTTAATACGTTATAATTAATCAATTTAACCACAATTTATATCATATTTATTTTTTAAACTTGTTTTGTAAAGGATAAAACATTGTAAAGCCTTATTAACGATTTATCGTAATGAGTTGAACAACACTATTGCGGCCCGAAACATAGCTAACTTCACGTGTTACAAAATAATCGCGGGGCAATCCCAATTTCAATCCAATGTTGACAGTATTGTTCTCAAGAGTACCGAATCACGTGACCGCAAAATTGACATTGGAATCGGATTGGCTTTAGATTGGAATTGAAATTAGTTTCAAGAGTAAGCCTGCAGGACCGGCATTGAGCCAAGCATTTTTATCAGCGATATAATCGCCCAACTTGTAATATGCTTGCTTACGTAGTGTGCGTTTAATGCATGTTTTAAATTTCGTATCACTCAGTTCAAGAATACTTTGTGGAATTTTATTATAGCATCTCAAACAGTACCCCATGAAAGGTGAGTCTACTGTAGCGAGTCTGAAGCCTGGCTGAACTAATTGCTCTCTATTTTTAGTACCGTAATTGTGTCTGTCACCTCTTTTATTAAAAAGATGTAGATTTTTTCTTACACACATTATGTTTTCGTAGATGTATTGACAATGTACCGTCATGATGTTAATTTCCTTAAACAGTATAAAAATAAAATTTGAATTAACATCATCTACAAAAATCTTATGCCAATCGTGTTGAAAATCTTTGTAGAAATACGAATCACTTTGAAAGCGTTTGCCATGAGTGCCGACAGGTATTTCAGCCAAACATTAAATATTTAGTTAAGACGCCTACGTACGTGAACGTATTAGGGTTGGTTGTTTTTACCAATATTTTAACTGGAGATAATGTAATTAACTTAACTTTCAAATTAACGTCATAGCTGTTATAAGAATTATTATTGTAAACCAATAACAAAATGACGGAAACAGGACTTTCTATCTTTAGGATCTCGTGCTAATGGCGCTAAGAACGAACTAACCTAACCTAACAAAATAATTATTCAAAAATCGATCCTTATTTGAAAGTTAACATAGTTATCGATGAAGCAAAGCCTCTTAAATTAAAATGAGTTCTTTTTTTCTAGCCGACATCTTTCTAGCCGACATCAGTGCTCTAATGAGACCTGGAAAAATCTCAGACATCAGTAAGTATACAACTGTCAACCTCGTATCTGACTCGGCATTAACCAAAATATACTTGTATTATGACTCTTGCAATATAAAAGTATCTCATTAGACCTCAAGCCGGCCACCGATAACCCAAATTCCCTGGGCCACCTACTAAACCAAATCACTTTAGTAACACACTTCCAAAATGATAACAAGGAGGACAAGTATCTACTTGCTGTCTCATTAAACAATACGTCAAATACTATGCAAATCTAGTGACACAGACTAGTTTAGGGACCTAGCACGATCGCGCGGTGTAAGTGTAAATAAATATATCGATTTTACAAAAAAAAAAATACTCGTTTTCCATAATTAGGTAATATTTTTATAATTATTTATATCTACGTATTGTGCTTGCAAAAAACAGAAATGCTATAGGATAATTGTATTTAATTCGATTAGAAAATGTACGTATTTACGTTACGTTTTCTAATGAGCGCGCGGTGCGCTCAAACTGTCGAGATGTCGAGAAGATCGACTCAACCGTGTGAATAGAATCCGGAAGTGAATAGGCACAAAACTTTGAATACCAATAATTTGTAAATAAAATGGAATTGGATTTATTATTGTTTTAATGGATACCATTTAATTACCATTAAAATACCTTATTGATGAGATTCTTCAGAAAAGTCAGGCGCGTACTCGTAACAGATGTAGCAACGTGGTCGAAAAAAAGGAGTATTTATAAAGATCGTAGCAGGTGGCGCTCTGTGGTTTCTGCCTACTCACATAGGAAAAAGGCGTGAGTTTATTAAATAGATGCCTTTAAAAGTTTCGTCCCGATTCACCCAGAGTGTAAGTGTACAACTGATATTGTTTTGCCGTACGAATGCGTGTCTGTATGCATGCACTGGTTCTCGCACTTTGTTACTATGGAGCTGACAATCATTCCAATTCTGTACCATCATCCATCATCATCCACAGCCCGGCTTGGTATAGGTCTCTCTTTGTTTGTGCCAATCTCCACGCTCCTTTTTTCTTTTTTGAAACATACTGCACCGTCCGATGAGACGGCTTGGTTATGTGGGGCTTGTACCCACTAAAAAACACCGTAGTGCGCCTACTGTCGCCTTGGCGGATGCGCCGCGAGAACTGCTACACATGAGGTTTGCGACATATCCAGCGCAGCCCGCCTCCGGGCATCAAACTCCTTTATCGATGTCCGAGCTCACCTGAGACATACGTTCGTATTCAAGTGAATAAGTGTGATGAAGATAGTAAATAAAAGATCATCTATATACAAGCATTTATTTTTATAATTAAACACAAACGTTGCAAACATTCAATAATGCAATCATAGCACTAATTTTATTTAACTTACTTGAATCGCTATTAGACTTGAAAAAAGGTAACTTTGAATGTAAAATAAGAATACGGAAAGTTTCTCGTAGGCCTCGAAGTCATACCTTCTACAGTTTTAGGCCATTCGTAATACATTGATTATTTTATTTTACATTTAACATTATAGCCAAGCGGAGTTTCAAGCGAAGTATCGGTGTGTGAAGAGCAACGGAATTTTTACATTTATTTTTTTGAATTTTACAAAACACCAAGACATGTAGAAACTTTAAATAAATTTGCTTAAGGTAATAATGGATTTTAGTTCGCAAAATAGATAAAGAAAGTATGAAAAATATTATGTTCAAAAATTCTAAGATAAATTATTTATGAACTAAACCAACTAGATACTATGACTAGTACACTAGCTTTACATAAATCTTAAAACATAAGAAATAATTGCACAAAAACATCGTCTACTTGTGTTTTGTAAAATTCACTGCATATATTAAGGACAATCTAAGATCAGTTAGGAAAAGGATTAAAATATTACAATTTTTATCGTAAAAATAAGTATTTTATTGTCATAGCAATATTGTGTAGTATCTTCAAAATTTTTTGGCATTTTGGGGTTATATTGTGAGAAACACTCTTCATAGACTTTTACGAACCGTTCGATCCTTTCCTAAATGCCTGTCCTGTTGTTTGTACATTACAATTACAGGAGCTGATGGACGCTACTGAAAGTGCCAAAGTCGTTGCCAAATTTGGAATCAATTAAGATTTTTACGACACCCTAATAAGTATACCTGATTTTCTTCTTTCTCTAAAGCAACTGTATCTTTGGTTGGTTATAGCGAGTGCAATGTAAAGCAAACTGCATCACAAATGTCAGACATCTATGTTGCAATGTGCTTATTGAAAACACTGAAACACCAGTTCAACAACTGCAATAAAATTCACATACAATCCCAAAATGCCTATCGCGAAATTGAAAAGCATTAATTTTGAACAAACTATAATCTTTATCATTCGTAACGAATGTTTGAAATATACATTTCTTATGTCAAAAGCATATAATCTGTATCGCAAAATTCAAACCTATATACCCTTTTCAGATTTCACAATCTCATTTGGCACTACGCGTCTGTCTTGAACAAGTAATATAAAAAAAAAAAAAAGTGCATCGAGAAATAACGCGAACTACAACTACCAGTATCACCTAGGTATCAATATATATAAAAGTGAATAAGAGGCACTCTATAGGTTTATATACGCAGATCTAAAATAAGCGTAATCCGTGAAACATCGAACGTGGAACTAGAACATGAATTGTTACTATACATTAACTAACGTAGCGAATAAAGACACCGTCCATCCATTAGAACGACCACGTAGCCTATTGAAATAATACAACAGAAGCTCAAAATACTACGTAAAAATTACATTTAGCATCTATATCTCATAGGTATCGTCCTTCACAACAGGTTAATATTTTTTCGATATATACGAAATAGGCACCCGTCTGATCTGCCCTTTAAAAAAAAGAACCAAGGGCGACACGAGTCCCTACATAATACTAACACTCATTTATGTACATCAATGAAGTATCCGGTTATCTAGTCGGCTGTCGCGAGAAAACTTACAGTATCATACTAGTAATATTTGTTATCTTAAATCTCGAATTGTAAAGATTCATCTATCGTCCACCAATATTTGAAAGCTGAACCGCTGTCACTACGATCTCTAAACTAGATGTATCGACCCTAAACGTAATGTACTAAGTTTTGTAATCTCTAATACATTCAGTATACTACTTTCTGTACATCTTCCGTTCCTTTGGATTTCGTCTCGTGTCTTTTACTTTGGCTTCCATTAGTTTATAATATTGTAACATTATTATGAAATTTAGTCTTATTCAATTTTGTATCTATAGTTTCATTGGTTTTGTCATAAATATCATAATTGTTGCTCTGATTCGTTTTAAATCATTCTGTTTGACGATCCTCTTAATTCCCACCGATTGATTTACATCGAACCATTATAACACGTACAACTTTCTAATATTGGTCCGCTACAGAGTTGTGAAATGATCTAGCTTATATTAAACTTACTATCTAAGGCTATAATGAACTTAAATTTTTCTATGCCTTGCGTGATATGTATTGCGTTAGAGGCGATTTAAAGCTAACATTTTTAATCATTTTTCTCATATCTACGCCTTCTTAGAACTCCGAAACACACCGCAGACTCAATTTAAATAACTTGCCCCTTAGCATTATGAAGACAAAGTTGACGACGAGGTCACACCACATGGCAGAAGTTCTTTAGCCTACAGAAGATATGTAGATAGGTACTTATACTATGACGAAATTACGACTACCAGTAATCTATAATTTGTTATTAACAAGTGATATGTAGTTGGAGAAATCACTCCTTTTAAAGTATAACATTAAAATTTAAATAATACGTTACATCGCTTACATTTAACTATTGAACTTAACAGATATCTAGACGAATATTAATGGACTCAGCAATTCAACACTCGAGGTGGCTTACAACTAAAATACTCTACATTATAAAAATAAGTTGATAAGAAAATATTCCAGAGATTCTTTGGCGGCAACACATAATATTATACACGAACTAATTGCTTCTTCACTAATAAGATTCTGATAAATAAACATAACCATATGTCGATTATATGACTTCAAGTAACTTGAAGCATCATCAAATGTCTGAATTCTAAATCTGCTGACAAATCATATAATATAAACAATAGTAATAAGCTGACCAAAATATCAATTAACAATCATAATAATCGAAATAAGATTCGCTATAACTTTCCAACTTTAGATATCATAATTCCATAGTTTTTTTACATTCAAAAGTTCTACAACCGTAGCATTCAAGTTCTCCTTTGCATTGAAAACATTTGACCAGTACGATCAAAATGTGACACCAATCCTTTCAAACATTGAGAATCTTCTTAGCAAAGAAGTTATAGACGAAGCAAATAAATCGAAGAGGCTCGGAGACCACACAACAAACTCATATGATGTACTTGAAGAAGAAGGTCTTGGCCAAACCCGTGGCGATGACAACACCCACACCGAAGACTTCGTACGGGACCTTCACGGGCGCAGCGCTGTTTGTGCAGTTCTTTGGGGGTTCTGGCTTAGCTGAAATAGCGAAGTCACAATCATTAAACGAAACACGTCTTCCAACTTTATAGTAAACGTTTTCAATACACAAAATTGAAATTCTAGAAATAATACCAAGTATTGATACAACAGAAGTTAAAAATGAAGCACTAACGAAAAGACCTACATTTCAATAGTGGAACAAGAATTCTTATTAATAACATTGATAGAAGAGGATAAGAAGTTATGTTATAAGAGACAATGTAAATAAAACAAACGGTAATCGAGGACATTGAACTGATACATTTGAATTGGTTCTAAGGGCCTTTGCACACCACGTTTTTTTCAAGCGCTGACAACGCGCGTTTTTGATTAGCGCTTCCTCTTCGCTATAAACGCGCTGATATATGCGCGCGTGAGGATCGTGTACAAAGGTAACAACGTGACTTCAGTCTTGCGTTTGCTGAGCGTCCTGATTGCGTTATACGCGCGTCCTCAACGAAAAAAAAACGTGGTGTGCAAAGGCCCCAATCTCTTCATATCTTAAATACTGTACATTAATTTTATTAAGCCAATGTGTCAGATTGTTACACTATCAAGATTATTGCAATTAACCTACTACACTATCAAGATCATACGTATTGGCTGTAATTGACGACGTTAAAAACAAAAAAAAAAAGTATCTTCTTTAAAACCCAATTTCAAAACCCAAGTAGTAGAAGTGAGATGACGCTTTCTGCTTTCTTGGCAATAAATAAATAAAGTTCGTTCGATCGTCGACCTCAGGACTAGATTGAGGTCAAGAGTAAGCTCATTTAATGTAAAAAAAATAATTAAAAAAATAAAGAACTGTGATGTAAATTAGCCAAGCCTTCTCTTTCACTAGGCAGTATGGTGGCTTGCCCTTGGGGTCATCATAAGCATACATATTTAACTTCGCATTGAGCTGTTCCTCCTTAATAGCTCAACATCATCTGCCCCTTCTCAATTTAGTCTGGAACCGACCGAAGGTGGAAGACTCTACTCTACGATCGACCCGTGCAGCAGCTGTTATTATTTAGCCACGAGTCCCTAGTAGGCCTGATAGTTCAACAAATCATCACCATTCATCTGCCTAGCCTTTTCCCAACTATGTTGGGGTCGGCTTCCAGTCTCACCAGGATTTAACATGGAGCGACTGCCTATCTGACTTCCAGAACCCAGTTAGTCCAACAAATCATTTAAATTAAATGTAGGAAGTCAAGAAAATCATACTTACTGGTAGCAGCCATCAATTGTGGCAAGTACTTTTGCCAGAAGGCGCACTCCTTGACGCGCAACCCATGGCCTATGGAGCTGGAGTTCACTGCCAGGGACAAGTACTCTCTCCCATTCGCTGAGTGGACTGGCCAGTGAATCTTCGTCGATTCCCCACTCGGATTTATAGATGGGTTACTGGAATACGGATAATGCGTAGTTTAAAATTATGTTATCAATATTTTAATCACAATTTCAATTAATGAAGTAAATTTCAATAAGATGATTGATTGAAAAAATATGCCTATTTGTCGGAAATATTAAAGCTTTATCAATCACAATTGATTGAATAATAAGGAAAAGATAATTTCTTACCCGCTTCTCGCGAAATTCGCCCAATATCTCATCAAACGTTTGCTAAACTCCACCTCTTCCGGAGAATAATTCTTCCCTGGATTCATGGGCTCCCCAAATACGTAGTTAATTTCATCGGCGTGCATCACTCCTGTCCAAGACGGCCAGGGGTTGTTCTTACTACGGTGCTTGTAATAATATGTGAAGACATTGTTTCCAGTTTCTGCGTAACGATGCGCAAATTCATTTACTCCACACGTAAAGTGATAGTCACCAACCATCTTATCCAGAGCATTTCGGTTTCTTATCGGATCTTCTGGGTTTAACCAGTCAGTATACTCGTACACAATAGCTTGACGTCCAACCTCATTGACATAAGGGTTCAGCTCTCTGACTGCCTGCAAATACTGTTCCCTACTTATTCCAACATTCTCCTCTTTAGGGAACAATTCAGTCAAGTAGTAAAGAATAAAGTAGTAACCTTCCTCTGTGTTCGATCCCATCAAAAGGTTGGTCTTCTTAAAGTTCTGGTGCACTAAGGATCGTGCAGGTAATTCGTCTAGGAAGGAACCGTCTATGATCGGGACGAAGGGGAATTCGCAAATGCCGAGAGTTCCCCATTCGTTGTTGACTAGTTCATCGGGACTCTTCTTCCTGAGGCACTCGATCATTGGCCCCACATCCGTTCTTGAGTGAGGACAGTGGACAGCTTCTGCTAAACGAATGCCTCTCAATATGCTCTCTTCTCTAGATATAATAGCCCACGGAGCAGTAGCTGCTCCTGACTGCATTATCGCCTGAGAGAACAAGTTTCTCGACAGAGGGGAGAGTAAATGTAAAGATACTGATACAGCCCCAGCTGACTCTCCAAATAACGTTATATTATGAGGATTTCCTCCGAAGTAAGCTATATTGTCTTTCACCCATTGCAATGCCATGAGCTGATCAAAAAGACCAGCATTGCCTGGAACGTCGGGAGTATCGAAGAACAGAAAACCGAGGGACGCGACTCTGTACTGCATGGAAACATAAACAACTTTCTCTTCTGAGACGAGTATTTTTGGATCATAAACATCTAGAGTTGCTGTTCCTGAGTAGAACCCACCACCGAAGACCCAAAGCATGACAGCTGCGTTTTTGGGTCGCGGTCTTGGCGTCACTATGTTTATAAAGAGACAATCTTCCTGCATGTCTGTATTAGGGTTCCACATCATCGCTCCGGGGAAATCACCGAACACAGTATCTATAATTTGGACGCATGAGTGTGGCAGTGTCGTAGTATTCAATATTTCGTCACCCCAGCTCTCCGTCGGTCTGGGGTGTCTGAACCTCAAGTCACCTACAGGTTTTTGAGCGTAAGGAATGCCGAACCACGCGTCGACCTTCTTGCCGGTCGCGGCGGTCAGCGTGATACCCCGAACTCTTCCCTTCCTTGTGCGGACGACGAGGGGGTCCTCGTCCTCTGGCCCGAGCTGCGGCTCGTCTGCCATCATTTCCTCGTCAGCCCGCTCATGGTTCGAGTAAAGCCTCTCATCATACTTGGCTCTTTTAGAAGAGGTTTCCGCGTCTTCAAACTTGGCGCGTTTGGAGGAAGTCTCGTGGTCTTCGAGTCGGGGTAGAATAGTGTCTAGTTCGGGGTTGTATCGGACGGCTTCGCCATGTCCGCGGTAGGGCTGCGGCGGGGCCGGCGCGGGGAAGTGCGGGGCGTGGTCGGGCGCGTGGTGGCGCGCGCGGTGCTCGTGCGGCCCGGCGAGCGCGCCCGCCAGCGCCGTCAGCGCAGCCAACACCACGCGCATACCGCCGCTCCTCCCGCTCCCACTGACACCACCTGCAACACCAACAAGAACCTGACATTAAAAACGAAAATGTTGAATAGAACACCAATATGCATCATCTGACTATAGTAACATGTACATAGATGATCGCTAAGAATTATTCATAAATAGTGATGGAAACATTGTTGGAATATTTATTTTTACTATTCAATTCATGAATTTTATCACCGCAATTCAATGTATAATAGAATATTCTAGAATATTTTTATGTAAAATGGATTCGAATGCAATGAAAATGGGTTCGGACATAGGATTCTTTTATCCAGGACGTTCCTATGGGATAACACCCGACATCCACGCGGGCGAATACCCGGGAAAGCTAGTTAAGTAAACCCAGTATTGCTTATCGATTAGCATGCTGATGCTAATAGATTAGCAATACGATCAAGATAAAGGATAGTTAATAAAATGTGTAAAAAAAGATAGTAACCATTGTCTACGTTTTTGAACAATTCAAGGTTAGATATTGTGGAGTACCCGGCTTCAAGGTTTGACCTTCAGTAAAAGTTGACCTAATTTAATAGTAATTAGTCATTTTGCTTCAAAGTTATGATATCGAGAAGGTACGATTACAAAAGCGAACACAACTGCGAACTTGGGCAACGCCGTCGAATCGCAATTGCAATTGATGGAAACAATTTTTTTAATTATAAATTTTTAGTTTCTGATGGTTGGGTAGGCAGCCGCCCCATGTAAAATATGTTATTCAGTTGCATCCAGTTAGACTGGAAGCCGACCGCAACGTTGGGAAAAAGCTAGGCGGATGATGAGTGTTTGATGGCTATACGGGGTGTAAACAGACCCTTCACATAGCCGTCAACCAAGCATTATGTACATCAAACTAAGTAACTTTACGCAAAAATGATTTCGACTTTTTTTTTTGGGTGGAAAATCACGTTGCACGGTAGGACTCAATGGAAAGCACTCAAAGCATTATGCTGATGGATGGATTGAATAGTACGAGGGTCGTGGAGGTGTGTAAAATAAAAATCTTACATTAAAAATATGTATTTAAAAAATACTTGTGAAAAAGTTGGAACTTTGACCCCCAATATCTCCGTAACTAGAAGTTTCCCAGGTGTGGTCTAGAACAAAAAAATGATCGCAAAGACGGGGAAAACAAGTACTTTTCGGTTATGTTAAGGGTCTATTTTCACCCGTTAGATAATTTATTTCACAAATTCAAACAACGCAATTCAATATTGCAAATTCTCGAAACATCTTTCACAATACCATTCACTGTCTCCACCGTCAAACACTGAAGAAAACATTCAGTATTGTGGAGAGCATCAAAGGATTTCGGGACCGACAGCCAATGACAAATTAGTTCGCCGCACAATATCTCTGTACATTGGTAAAGGTACAATACTACAGGTACAAAACAAACCCGTCATTCATCAAATGAACACAAAAGGACAATCTTTAGAGTTTTGAACGAGAAAACATCTGTGGTCTGGAATTGGGAGTAATATTGGTTTGAAACGTTATTGCAGGTGTAAGCGAAAATACTGATTTAGTCTGGGAACTGACATATGAAAGGATATGCTGCAGGCCGTCAATCTGAACAACTTTCTCCTTGGGTCCAATTTCGTAAATCCTAAAAAATTATCCGAGGCTGAAGCTGATAAGTTGCTGATGGCTTACCCAATAACAATTTGCACGATCCCGGAATCGAACCCACCTATGCTCAGCAGTCACGATTGCGACTACTAGACCAACGAGTCAGTCAGTCTATATTTAAATGTTTTTGCATATACAACTAAGATGAGACTAATACATTTATCCCTTTCTATCTTCGTTATGACGGTGATAGAATGAAACTTCACCTAGGCCAACTCTGTGCATAGAATTCATGAAGTTCAGTTATTTTTAGCACTCTATATTGGTGCAGACGCAGGCTATATTAGAACGTTATATCAATCGATTCTTCTATTTCAGTCCGTACGTCCATGCTGCAATAGATTTCAATTTTAACTTTGAACTGAAAATAGACAAAACAAAACAGAGCGCTTTTAGTCACCGAAGGGTAAGACAAAGGTACTTCACAAAAAGTACATTATAATGTACGCCTCTGGGTCATCAAACATTCAATTCTTGAATTGAATGGTTGCAGAGCTATTCTATAGATTTAATTCTATTTCCACGTTTTCGACATTCAAAAAAGGCCTTATAATGGCCTAATTAAAAAAAAACTTTATTTTCGCCACCTCTGTCTAGGCCGGTGGTGATATGCATCCTCAATTCCACAGGCACCCAACGCGGAGGGACTGTTATCCACCGGTCACTATGCATGTGGATCCCGCCCAGACCCATTAAATGTTAGGCAAAATATTTAGTTTTTCGCTCTTCCTGCATGTGCATATGTTTGCGGGTGGGAGAGCGATGCTGAATCGTGCATTCAAATGTGGATATATTTGCGGGTATAAAACTAAATATTTTGCAAAACATTCACTGTCAAAAATTTCCTCAAAGTACGTCTGATTCCATAAGTTACCGCCTAATCCCGTCTTAATCAGACAACCATCTTAGTGATAAAAGCAATTTATTTGAAGATAAACATCATTTCAGTTCAATGCAATCCTATTAAACATAATTTCTGCGTAATGAATGCTCCTTGTGATAAAAATCACGGCACGCGACAGATAAGCACATTTTTTTTTAAACAAGAGGAAAACTTTGTTCTTTTTTTTAATCTATACTAATGTTGTAAATACGAAACAAGTTGTCATTTGATAAAACCACAAATTCGTCAATCTATTGCTATATTTCTCGATGGAAACAGCAACAGGCATCATGGTCATCTCAACATCATCATATGCCTAGCCTTTTCCCAACTATGTTGGGGTCGGCTTCCAGTCTAACCGGATGCAGCTGAATATTAGTATTTTACATGGAACGACTGCCTATATAAATCATTGTCACCATCTAATGTTACTGTATCTTCAGTTAGAAAAATGTTACTAGAGACAAAGTATAAAATAATATTCTAACACTGCAAACAAGAGCATTCCGTAATGCCAACACGATTTTAACAAAAACTGGTTTTCCTGTTGTTTTTAAGGATCCGTATCTTAGGCCTATATTACACAGAAACGGTGTAAGGTGAAGGCGCGGCGCAGGCATGCCTCTTCAAAAAGGAAAAAACGAAAGCCTTATATGATCACTTCGTTATCCGTCTGTCTGTCTCACTTTTATCAGATTACACAAATGATTTTATCTTTATTACATAAAATAATTTACTTCTCAGTATTTAAACCATCCCATAACGCCGCCATTTTCAATATTTTTCAACATTTACAATACACAATTCAGTCTCTCTTTAAAATTAAAATACTCCATCAAATTTTAGTGAACAGCAAGTATTTGTATGTGGGCTCCGGAGCAATAATCCGGGAGTATTTGTACTGTTCTGTCAATACAAACAATCGAACATCCGCTGGCCGGCTGAGGGACCATTGTGGACCATTGGGAGCCATCGAGGGCTATCGGGAGAAAGGGGGGGTAAATATTGGGGTAACGTAGTACAAGAGCTCGCTGCATTACCTACTAGCCCGAGTAGCTACTATTTGTTTCAGTACTCGGGTGACCACTGAAAACCAGTGCTGTGCTGTGGGCCCTCCATAAAACAGCATCATGCTAAGTGGTAACCTGCTTTTCGCAGTCACAATGTGCAAGCTGTCAACTTTATTTGTTCAGTCCTGGTGTGACTAGTATTTGTTATGCGTTGAATGTTTATTGATAACTAGCGACCCGCCCCGGCTTGGCACGGGTGCAATACACCACTATTTTTTGTTATTATATAAATATGTAAACTCTCAATAAATAGTATTCATAAACAGCAAAGTTATAAGCGTTTGTTTATATCCCAAAATGTCACTCAATTTATGGAAATATAGTTTGCCGGGACCTATGAATGGCAAAAGGAATGGAAAAGCACTGCGCGTAGTATTTTCTAGCGGTATTGATATGAATGATTGATTCAATTATGAATTTACCAGTTATGACAAATTTTCGTGGACAATTTTGGGATTTCGTTTTTTTGACTTTTGATTACACAAATATGATCAGTAACGGGTACGGATAGAGCTCCATTTTTTTGGTACTAATTAAAAAATAGTGGTGTATAAACCTTCCTCTTGAATCACTCTGTCTGTTAAAAAAACTGCATCAAAATCCGTTGCGTACTTTTAAAAATTTAAGCATACATAGAGACAGATTATTTTCTTCATTGCTTGAGTTTTGGTTCCTCATCTGTCTAGTCTTTTCTAAGTCAGTATTGTATTGCGATGCAGAACAGCTTACGAGTGAAGACCATCCTACCATCAACCTTAATACCTAGCCCTTTCCTATCTTCGCTGGGACGGTAAGAGCCAACCACCACCAGAGCACCAGTATTTTACATGAAGCGACTTCCTATCTGACCTCGTCAACACAAACACTGGAAAACACGATACACCTCGGCTGGTTGCCAGACTTTCAGGCTGACCCGTATGTCCCAACTGTCAAAGATCTACCAATGACAACCGGAACCGATTGATTAACGTGCTTTCTGATGCAAGGAGGGATCTCGTTATATAATGGTTGGTCACCCATCAACAATCCAGCTTTCTATTATATACCCACGAGCTCCTCAACCCTTCGTCCACCAAAATAAATAGGAGAAAGACTATTCAAATTATTCTACCATAAAACCATATTATTGTTGCTTCTGCGAGAAAACCTTTGTGACAAATACGCTGTAATATTGAAACTCCGGCCAATCAGCCACAAGTTTCCGTAGCATTCATTTGTTTCCAACAATGGTCTCCCGGAACCCCTTTTGCCGTCAGAATGCGAGTAACAACAAAACACAGGGCTGTGACGAGTTTCAAACAGGGATTATTTTCTAAAATTATGTTTGTGTAAGATTAAATTATTTCAAACTATATGCCGCCAGCCTTCTGGACACTTTTGCTGTTGAGAGCGATGTGGGCGATTTTTTTGACGCCCTGTAACCCTTTTGATACTTGTACATATTTTGATTAATATTATAGATTTGTATTGTGTAAATCATGTAAACATTCTTTGAAATAAAATATAATTTCAAACTAGCTTATTTCCACGGTTTCACCTGCGTGAAGTTCGGTAATTATCTCACGGGAACTAAAAGTATCTTATGTATAAATCCAGGTTATCTGTGTGCTAAATTTCATTCAAATCCGGTCAGTGGTTCTTGCATGAAAAATCCATCCTCACAAACTTTCGAATTTATAATTGTAGTACGGTAAGATAATCTAGCCCTAAGACAAAACAAATTAACATTCAATAATGATGAAAATTCAAAAATATGTTAGATTATTAACATATACTAAAATCAATTCCAGAAGACCCGCGATGCAAGTGCAAGAACATAGACACAGTGTGTAAAAATAATAAATTAAACCGTAACTTAAACACATTATTACATCAGTATAGAATTTGCTTTTTCCATACATCTATCTTAACACTTATCGCAGCGTTTAGTATCTCCTTTCCAATTCTTACAATCCACCCATATTTTCTTTAGTCTTCCTCTTACATAACAATTATAACCATCCACATTCATACTCCAGTGTACTCTTTACTTCACTCATGCTCTCATCCTTCCGTATTCCATACTATCAATATTTCTAAGCCACCAGCACAACTTTCAAACATTCCATTATAGAATCAAATTCCCTTATAAATATACTGGACGCTGTCGTCCCAGAGAATGCTATTTAAACTCCACACGGTACGAAAATACCAAATATATCCATGTCCGGGCCGGGCGAGCCGCTTATGCAAATGTCCACAGAATTAATTATTTATGCTGTTTTTCTTCAGTAATTGTATTAACATAATAACGTAGATGATGATTTGTTTCAATTTACACGTGTTCACGCTTATTCATTTATAAGTTAACTGGTTTTTGTCCGGTAATGGGGAACGTTGACATGAAAAACCAGCAGCCTTGCGGTGCAGTTCCGTCGGACTGCCAAGTCATAGCGTTGCCAACATTTACCTGAAGGTAATTGCTGGAAAAATAGAAAGTCTTCTATGGAGGCAATGGATACAAATCCATGTAAAATAGTTCCTCATGTATTACTAACATAGTTTGTTTTTTATGGACTTTAACACTATTGAATTGAATAGGGCTCGAGTTCGAACCCCAGACATGCACTTCAAATAATTTAGACTCATGTGCGTACTTTATAATTAACATTTGCTTCGGTGAAGGAAAACATCGTGAGGAAACCAAACATGCCTGAGAGATATAACTCGACGGCATGTAAACCAAGCCAAGTCACAGGCATGGGTGGCATAAAAACTCTGACACCAGGTTAGACACTAACCACACGAAAAAGAAGATGATTCTGAAACAAGTAGCCAGCCTTATGAAATTTCTTATCTACAATTATAACGATCCTGCTATAAAAAATTGTATCCCGTTCGTCGTATGAATGTTCAAAAATATTTTCTTGATCTTACAGGAAACTGTTCTGAATATCAGCAGTTAAGGTGTTGTGAATTTAAGATATCAAAACACTTTCTTCATAGCTGATACTGTTCATGTTTTATTAAAGTTAAAGCAATTCGGATTAAGTTGTTCAAACATTTTGAATTTCATAATATTGCAGTCATCATGCGACATTTTGTTTTATTGTAAAGGCTTTCGGTTGGTTACTATCTGGCTCGTTCCACCTATTTAATCATGGAAGACTTCACACATTTGAACACGAAAAAAGTAATTTCTTTAAATTAAGCTGATATTCGGCACTTTTTGAAATCCAAAGTACAGCAGTACAACAGTACAGTACACACAGTAGTACTGTAGTAGTGTAAAGTATTACACAGTCCCTTCAATACTTCCTAGTGTGTTAACGGAGAGAAGAAATGGAGCAACATATTCCCCTGCAACCAAAATTCTCAGCAAGCAGAGACGAACACTTGGAGACGAACACATATCAAACCTAAAACCGAAATATCCGCCGTTTGTTAGAAAGGCAACGAAGAGAAACATAAAAAAAAAAAAAACAGCCAAAGCTCCATAAAAACCTCCCACCTTAAAGAAGTGCCAAGGCGACACCCAATCACAATTACGGCACCAATTAAGCCTCGCCAAGGCCAAAGACGAAAGCGACTGATAGCAAGACCTGTCGCATAGCCACCACTCACCTCCTGCTTTTGAATTGCAAATCGTCGGTATCTGCACCGCCGACCTTCGGTCACGCGAGCGCGCGATATCGCGAGCCGCGCTGTTATTTTGAAGAGAACTTCAGATTTTTTTTTATTGCTTTTTTCTTGTAAGACTTGTTGGGCTGTTGCTATGCTTTGTTGACACCTAATTTAGTTAACATATGATGATTAAAACCGTCAGATGAGTAGACCTAGTGGCACTAGCTAACGTCTTCTATGTAACTTTTTTCAGTCCAATACATTTTTGACTCTTCTATAGCCAGATACGGAAGTAGAGAGAGATGATCTCTTTCTCTCTCTATCTATCAGTTTTTCTCCTCGCCGTCGTCCTCAGGTGATGATAAAAGCTTCATATCTTAGACAAGGAAAAGTTCGATACCAAACAGATTTTTTTTTATTTAACAGTTCATGTACACACTAAATACAGAAAAGAAGAAAGGAACAGAAAAATAGGTACAAAGGTGATGCCTATTTCTAAAGAAATCTCTTCCAGTATACCCGCGAAAGGCGAGTAGGTAAAAAGAGATGTAGATACAGTTTGTAAGAGACGAAGAGAAAATAGAATATAAGATGGAGATTTTTATTATCGATTTATCTATGTTTAAAATCACTGCTTTATCTTTTAATAAATCATTTGTTGAGATTAAAAGAGTCTTTACCACTTTGTTGTTGATGACAAAGTTATCCCCCGTACAATGGACAGTCAAACCTGCAGCGTAACTTCTAGACTGACTAGTGACTACTCTTTCTACCACAGCATAACCTATTCGCCTAAAACTCCTTAAGAGAAAAGCCTTTTATTATTTCCAAATATTGTTTATCCAAAGTAGGCCATAAGATCCAAGCCTCATCAATCACTATCCTATATTTCAGCCATTATTTATCACCTGTCAAATCAACTTACAGAATACCCTCGCAAGTACATGTTCAATTTGATTACGACACTCGTCTCATTTGAGCGGTATATTGTGAGAATATTGGCGAATATTCGACACGTTATACCAACGATATCGTCGTCTTCAACAGGGAGAAGCTCAAAACGAAATTTATAGGCGATTTTATACCCCAAGGGAGCTTATTACAGCCCGACCGACCAGTGTAACAAGATCTCTTGAAGTGGGTTCTCCATGAATTTAGGTCAGCTCGAGGATAAATTTAAATGTTGGTTTTTCATTTTAATATTTGAGTTTCAGCTGTAGGAATTGTAGATTTTGAGGGAGCGATAATGTTTCAGTTTAAAGGTGAGGTAGTGTTTTGATAGAAGTTATGGGTATGTGTGGTTTTGTGAGAGATTTAATTGAAACACTGTTTTGAACTTGTACGGTGTAGAAATGTAACTATGTTTAAATGGTATTTGAGAAGTCTACAAGTAAGGGTCGTAACTCTAAAGGCCACAACATAATCTTTATATAAAAAGTAAACAGCATTGACGATCTCCTCCTCAATCCTCGACTCGGCACGTATTGGAAGAAGATCTTTGTTTGGAAACTAAACCAACTACGGCGAAGAACAACCCATACGAATGATAACGATAACAGCAGTAATTTTTTTTTTTATATTTTTAAATGTTTTTTATATTGTTTTTATCTAAGAAATATTTAAAAATGTAAATAATTTGTAAAAATATAAATAAAAGATCATAAAATACAGCAGTAATATGAAATAAAATTAAATATTTATTTACCAGATATAAATCCACATACAACATTCACAAACAAACACTAAAAGAAGAAAGAAAAACTGTTTTCCTGCACAAATAATGTTTTTCTTCAGCATGACAGACCTCACGATGTTATCCGTCATTGTGATATTTAAGACTAACCAAGAAAATATGTCGCTGCACTATAAAATAAACATACATATGACCATAGTCACCCTACAGTCCGCTCGGTATCTTCGTAGAGAATCCCGCCAAAGGCTGGGAACTTGTCGTATATTTTCTGAGGACGAAATTACTGTCGGGTGATGAGAGGCAGTCGGTGGCTTCATAAATTTATAAAATGGCACCTTCACGGAACCCGCGAATTACGGCCGCGGAATATTTACGGCCGATTACATAGTTTAACGACGGTTAACTTGAAGTTTAAACGTTGGCCGTTAATTAGGGGAAATCGGGTGATTGCGATGCGGCTAGGAGCTTTTTGTATTATTATCAACTGATTGTTTTTATGAATTTCGTGACCCGATAGACCAAAAGGCCTTTTTTTTTTTTTGGATGGGAAATCATCAAATGACCCCCCCCGCTCTGGGCGGAGCGGAAGGGAGTGTCAGACTTGTACTGACTAAAACTCATCCATGTTCCTTCTTTGCCCTTTGTGTTCCAGGGCCGCGGTATCTCTTTCGAACAGTCCCGCAGCCCTGGCAGGCATCGGCCCGTGCGGACCCCTACGTGGTTGCTGACATCTCTTTGAGGCGCGCGTGGAACACGAACGCGCCGTCGACACGGCCTGTCGTCATAAGACGGCCGGACGGCGAGTTAGCCCATAACTCGCCGTCCACAGGCCCGCGCCTACGGTGGCCGGGGGCCACCACGTGACCCCCGACGCCCAGGGCGTCTCGAAGTGATCATGAAAACTAGTGATTTCTGATAAAATCATTCCCAGAAAATATTAAAAGGATTATCGACAGGAAGCTAGTCAAATACCAAAAATATATAATCAATATGTTATTGTAAACATGACACATAATATTATGCAAAGTACTATTAGGAAAGTCTGTATAAGGGTAATAAACCATCAAAATTATTCTGCGCCTGAGCACAGGTGTATGAATGGTGCATCCCACCTGTCAAACTAATCTGTTATCACAATATAGAAAGAAAAGAAAGAAAACATATTTTTTTTTAACAAAAAATAAAAAACTTAAACATAAATAGGAAAAAAAAATAGAGAAAATTGTGTGTCATAATAATATGGTATTCCCCGCTACGTGATGCCCTTCAAATGTTTAAAAGAAAGATAGCGGGAACAGATATCATTATCAGAAGGAATTTCACTGTGGGGACACTCGTAATCGGCGCGGCATGATTCAGGACAGCTGTACGGCAATATCGAAGACATACAAACGTATGTCTTACTTAGCCGGCGGTTTTTTGCTGTTTACCAAAAAACCGCTCGGTAAAGTTCGGTTAAGATTAAACTATATTTATTTAATTCTTCAAGTACACAATTGTATAGAGAACAGGAATAAGAATAGGTGTCGAACGGAGTTTGCCGATCGGAACGAGCCGAATGAAATCCGAATATGTTTCGTTATAGCTCTAGGTCGGCTTAGTTGTTCAACAAATAACGACAATTCAAATGCGCCGACCCGGACAAATATGTAGCACCCCGAACATTCGGTCAACTATCAAAACTTAGCCCCATCTCCACAATTTCAGCGATGTCGCGATCATATCAAGAAAATAGGTTAAACTCAGTTTAAAGTCCCAGTTAATGGAGCGCGGTGTAATCCGGCCCTAATAACCGCCCTAATGAGTTTTCATTCTTTCCTCATTTCCGTGGTTGAGAGTATTTCCGAGTCCCTGACTATCTAGGATAAACTGTAGAAATTGCTCTACGGGGGAAAGAGATAGCGTTATTCTTGGAAACATTTTGCATAAGGAGTGAGTGAGATGGCTATAGGGTGCCGGATGGCTGAGATTCCTCAAATTCAAATGTCTTTTCCTAGAATGTGCGGTCTTGGAGTGTTTGTTAAATGGAATATTTCATGTCGTTCATTCTTAATGTAGTTTCTTGATAGTGTTTGGTCTCGCTTCTTAAGCGTGGAGTTGTAGTTTAAAACTTTTATGCGAGTCCTTGAATTTTAAATGTCAGTTACACATCGTCGTTTATGTTCTAAAGTCACGTAAGTAAATTTTTGGTATTATGTGAAGTAATAGTATCTTTGTAAAATTATACAGATTTTTCACTCTCCTGAAAAGATGATGAGATTTTTGATTTACGTGCTGTTAGAACTTAAGCGACGATATTTACTATTGTAAAGACAAATTATTTTGAGCAGTTGTTGCTCACTTTCACAATGTTAATTAGCGCCTCTTTTGCCTGAAAATTGGGACAATTTTAGCCCTATAAAGGGCCAGACACCTGGTGAAGACCGCGGAAATACAAAAAACACAGGAACAGCCAATGTAAAAACGTTTGCAGGAGGCCTGTATCCAGCTATGAACGCCTTTCAGATGCTGTGATGATGATGACCTGACCGATCTTATGATCCCAAAGGAACTTCATTGTTTATTCTCGACGTTTGCAACCATAACGATCTTTCCTTACAATTGCAATTGCAATTTCCTTTCCTTACATGAACGCACACAACATCTATTAATTACAATACCTTGCATGTCTGATTAGTCAGTTTAAGTAAACGCATGTTTGACAAATAAAGTATCTTTTATCCTTTTCTTTTATCCTTTTATTGCAAACGTTGCTAAAATTTTCTCTGACAAGAACCGAGGTTATTTCGTCACAAGTTTCCGTGACAAAATATAAGGACACATAGCAAGTTGTTATTAAAAACTTAGCCAGCGCTTTTTAAACATGAGACATGCCAAGCTGAGATAACGTAGCGTGAGCAAGAGCATCGTCAGCAGGGTTGGGAAAAACTATCGATGTTTTCTTTTTAAGTTTTCTTTTTTAGATTGGATCAGAAAATACGACTGGTTGTTGATGATGTTATATGGTATCGCATTATTCAGGTTATGCTCTATCGTTTTTAAAAAACTTTCATTTAGTAAGTTTGCTTCTATATTCAGTATATTCATCAACAACTGTAAACGAAAATGATCTCACGAGGTGAAGAGGGTAAGAACAAATAAGTTATTATCTAATAAAATTTATTCATGAACGTTATTTTGTCTGTTCTTTCAGTACCGTACATAACATAATATCACGCCTGTAATCCCCGAAGGGTTAGGCAGAGGTGTATTTAATAGTAGGTACACCCACATGGGGCGTGCCATCAACCGAGCACAAATCCAGACTCCATGGCTGCTACTGGGAAATTCCTACAATAACCTAAAATCTTCCAAAAAAACCTCCGTAGCAAAATTTATCGAGAATGTGTCCCATCACTACGGTGAACTCCATAAAGCCCCAGCACGCTTGGCTCCGTGCGCGCACATACGAACGACTTAATTATATTTTTCTCTGGCCATCCCGCACGACAAACATAGTGTTCGCCCTAATATATTATAAAAGTTATCTACAAAGTACTGCAGCCTTGGTATCATAATTTTCGGGAATTGTTACTGGTATCGAAATTTTTCGATAGGATTCGTTTGATCCCAATCTTCTTTTGTGTTGCGATGGAATAGTCTAACCGGATGCAGCCGAGTACCAGTATTTTACATGGAGCGACTGCCTATCTGACCTCCAGAACCCATTTAGTACTGCGTAATACGATACCCCTTAATAAAACTAGTTGTCAGACTTTCGGGCCACTGACTACCTGTAACGACTGTCAAAGATCTACAAATGACAGCCGGGACCAACGGCTTAACGTGCTTTCCGAGGCACGGAGGAAACTGTATGTAATGGGTGGTCATCCACATCATCATCCATCCACGGACCAACCTAGATAAGTTCGGTTTCACCTAAAGATCGACCCGAACGGCTGTTATTATTAAGCCACGAGCTCCTCCTCGTATAAGTTATGGTATTGATGATTATGTTTTACCGTGTGATTTCTGACCGCGACCGCGATAGCAGCAGCATCTGGGTGCTTCTCTTTAATTTGAATGATGCAGAAATACTTAATGCAAGAATAAGTCTGCAGGAACTGTCCTAGACTCTGCTGAGTATAAGAACGGAGACAGCCAGGTCTTAACTATGACTATTTTAAATATGTGTTTACCTGGCACTATCTCCGGGTCGCCATGACCGCTGCTAGCGGCGCGTGTGCAGCGTGCGTAACACCACTTCACATCCTATTCGTCACCACCTGGAACAAGTGAATATAATATATTTTAAATAAAAGTTTGATAAAAATATTGTTCGCTGTCTGAGTGTTGCAGAACTTTTGTCAGCAGTTTTTTTTTCTTTTAAAATTAGATTGGATACCTCTGTTGATTTGGACACCGTTACTGGCGCGAAAAGCTAGTAAAATATTACCTTGACCATTTTTATATCGACAAATCTTGTAAACAAAGAAATAATCAGGGTAAAACCAAATCAAGTTTAAGTTAATATGTATTTACTTTTGCTCTTTTTTCTCTTTCCCATTTTTATTTGACTCAAGTTAGCAACGAGTGTCCTACCATGCTATACTTCGTACAACCATTTATTTTATAGGTACTTGTGTCATAAACATAATTACATACCCTATCAAACAAGAATAAAAATGACCTACAAAAACGAACATACCCAGTGTCAAATCACGACATACCTGATTACCTAACCCTACCTTCCTCAGGGAATACTATAGCAACTTGTTACTATACAATACTTGTACCGGCTCGCCCCGTACTCTATACTCCTATAGTAACAAGTACATAGTACGTACCGGCCTCAATCTCGTAGCACTTAACTGATTGCTTGCTGGACTCGACTGTACCTGTAGTGGGTACCGAACAAATGTATGCTCGTTGTATATCATTGTACTTTTTGATGTTGATTTATTTTCTTGGCTGTAGCTTTTCTTTTGTTTTTATGGGATTGGTATAGTGAATAGGCAATCGAACGTGGTAGTTGATAAGTAAAAAGGTTTCCCATATTATAATGTTCATCCGACTTCAAAAAAGGAGGTTATCAATTCGACCTATATGTATGTATGTAATATTGTCAGAATTGCACAATAATCTTGTACAAAAGAAAAGAACCTTCACTAAGCCATCAAGCATTATGAACGTCAAATTAAGAAAATCTACGCAAAAATTATTGCTGGGAAACGACTTTTTTATGGGGTCAAAAATCACGTTTTACGGAAGGACTCGATGTAACTCAAAACATAGTGCTGATGGAAGGCATTGGAAGTAAAGTTATGACCTTAAAATTTTTGTATTTAAAAAAAACTTGTGTTAGTCTAGAACAAAAAAATATCGCAATGACGGAGAGAAAAAAGTGCCTTTCGGCTTCTTTAAGGGTATTTTTTTAAATACAGTTATTTACCTAGAAATATTTGAAAAATGTCGCAATTGAATAAATTTTTCAACATTTGTTATTTTTTTGTTTATTTAACATTTATTTGTTTGTTTATTTACTACCAACCCTAACTGACTAACTAACTTCAACGTTGTTAACTTCATTAAGTTTAAAGAAGAAATTCTAAATATAGCTATCTGCCTTCCGTATTAAAAAGTGATAAGATTTGTATCAATTTTAATTATTTTCAGATAACTGGCTAATTAGGATGATGTTGCACGAGCGCACAGGAAACCGGCATGTACTTACAAATAAATCCATGAAATGTGACGGATAACGGTCTACACCTTCCCATAGAAAGTCTGTATCCCAGCTATGGGAACCTTATAGGCTGATTATACAAGGTGTAACATAATAAACGCAAGACCTCGAGGAGGTAGGGAGGTCCCTATCACCCCTCGTTTAATCTAACACCCTGTACTTCCACCATACAGCAAGAGTTTGTTCGTATCCTTATCAATCATTTGGGGGCACAATTTCTGTACTGATATTGTAAAAATACGTCTCCAATAAAAAAATAGGTACAAGATAATATCTGTAGAGGAAAAGGCGTATGTATGTATGTTATATCTGTAAGATGAGAAAACTTGATAAAACACTGAAATAAATACAATTTGATCGATTAGGATTAAATTGCTTCTCAATAGTATAAAAACGATCATTTTAAATCAATGTATATTATTCTTCTTTTGAAGTATAGCAAGGTAAGACATGTAACTCAAGAAATCTTTTTCATGTTATTTTTTCGAACAAGAGTAGTAATATATAAATGATAAAGAAACACTAGGAATGTGTTTTACAATTCAAACTTTATTCGTTGCCTACCTCCAACCACCATAAATTAATAATTTATTATTTTATAATTAACATTATTTACAAAATATAATAAAAAGAGAAAAGAGTTAAAGAGCGTCAAAAAATCCTTCCGCATCGCTGTCAACACTAGGAGGTCAACTCCGGATTTTTTGTCAGCAAAAAGGCTTATTAGATCCCGAAACTATAATATGTAAACTGAAAGCTTACAAATGCAGCCTTCAACGTTATCTAATAAAATATACCAATGACTTATAACTTAAATGTTTTTTAGCAGAAAATAACCTAAAATCAAAATGAAGGTTTTCCTTGCTTTCGCGTTCCTCATCGCAGGCATCAGTGCCATATCAATACCTCATATCCCAAGTAAGTATATACGTAATTTCCCAAATACTAATAATAAGTCAACTTTCAATTTAGCCACACCAGAAAATTGTTTTTTTTTAAACATCAGATGTCAAACAACGAAGTTGAAGAATAACCTTCCCACAATTTAATAAAACTTAGTTGAAGACTAGATAAAAACATAAAATATCATAGAAGAAATAATAATTTCAGGTTTCTTCTTGGATGAGCGCCTTGTTAGTGGACAAATTGAAAGCGCCATTGAAGATGCAAGTCAAGCCATCAAAGACGCTGGACTGGACCCATACCACATCGAGAGAGAAAGCCGTGGGTACAAGCTACTAGTACCCGCGTAAGTAACCAGTAAATCATCCATATTAACCATTTTAAATTCCTTACTAGAAATATCTCCAATGACATAAACATCAAGTTTGAGTTAGTTTCTTGTTATATAGCTCAGAAAAAATATAATAGCACCATTTATTATTTTCGTGCTATTACGAGGGTTTTAAACCAGATACATTTAGATTAGATGATAAGCTTTAGCCAAATCCAGACGATATTTTTTTTTTTGGAGAAATTATTTTACATTTTAATTGCAGCATCTTCAACTATGAAGCCGTTATTGAAGACATTCTAAGCACTGGGCTCAGCAATATCGTTACTCATAGAGTTAACTACAACGTCATCACATCCCGCCTCAACCTTGATATTGAGCTGCCTCTTATTCAATTTTCTGCTGGTGAGCTTACTTTTCAAAATATGTATTAAGTAACCAAACTGTTTATGCAGTCTATGTGATTGATTAAGATAAAACTTTCCTGTTGAATTTAGAAAGGATTTTATTTTGAATTAAAAATTGATTATTTCTCTTAACTATTTCAGCCTCTGCTAGGGCCAATGGAGAAATCTTCAGCAACAAACTCGACATTTCTGCCTCTGGAGCGTAAGTAATCAAAACATAACATAACGCCTTGTAATCCCAGAAAGGTTAGGCAGAAGTGTACACATTTTAACCTAACACATTTCGCCAGTTAAGTCCCATGTAATAAGAGGCGAGCCTATTGCCATCGACAGGGCATAAATCAAGGCTCCGTGGCTGCTACTGAGAAATTCCTAGTGGAAACACCCAATAACATTTTGCCCGACCCGGGAGTCCGTTGCGACCACTAGACCAGCGAGGCACTCAAGTATTCTTTCGGACTAATCAATGAAATTCGTAAACTGTAATCAAAATTATAATGAAATTCGTCTGTTTCTACTCTGCAATATTTTATACTCATTTCACTATTAAGACTGCTCTATGATCCAAATGGGAATCTCCGACCATAGGAGTAATTATCTTATTTCTCCTTTCTAGAATTGACGTCGTGAGTATTCTTGTGAAAGGCGAGGTCCGTCTCAACGTCAGTATCATCTCCGGAATTTCTCTTCGAAGTGTCACCATCGACTTCACGCTGGGAGATATTAACGTAAGCTTTATTCTTCAATTTAATCTTGTTCTGTGTTTAATAGACGTTCACTAAGAAAATATTAAAATTAGGGTTCTTTAGGTTTTAAATATTTGAATACCATAACGTTACGAAGTAATAACTACAAAAGTTATTGATATGCTAATGTTGCTAGTGTCTTGATTTTTGTTATTAGTACTGTTGCTTCAAATGATGACTTATAAAACTTAAGTTAGAGATAACTTCCTGTTTAGTTTATATTATACAACTGAACAAATCATACTCTATAGTATTAAGTAATAGTATAGCTAAACACATAAACAATTTCAACAGTTTACAGTATACATACAAACAGATGAAATAAATTATTGTATCACCTTTTGTTTTAGTCTGACGCCAGAGTGGTTGTCAGAGGCGAGGACAGGTCCGATGATTTCAATGATTTCGTGGGAGAATTCGTTCCTACCACCATCAAGGAACATTATGTAAGTATAGTTGGTTTTAAATTGGGAATATTGGCGATCTTTAGCTTTAATCAAACTAGCTTTAAAGAACAACTGTTTGATAAAGAAATGGTGATCCGAACAATGATATTAGCGGAAGCCACGGTTACTTGCAGAGCCTAGCGCACGAACCAACTTGTTCAGCAAAGCACCACTGACGCGCGCCTTGCACGCACTAAATGACACTGCTGACAGGATCGATTTATTTTCCTGTTCTCTGAATGAATTCAAAAAAACAACATTGTATGTGTTATGTTATTTAACTTAGTTATTATAGTTTAATTTAGGACCACGCTAATGCATTAGGAATTTCCTGTAATGTTAGTAGTGTTTGTGATAAATAAATAAAATTAGAATATGGGTTTCGACCGTAATCTTTAAAAATTGGTAAGTAACCGTTGCCTATAAATTCTCGAAAAAAATTGATTTTATGCGCATTTCTGACAGTTAAATCCTGTTTGTGTAATGTAGGGACGTATCTAAAAAATATATTATTATGTATTTTTCTTCTTGTTACAGAGTGAAATCAACGAACTTCTGGAGATCATTCTATTTGATATCATCGACGAGAATTTGTAAAGTGTCCAACCGTGAATTGATGTGATATAATTGATTAATATACTCATTGTGATATTAGAGCTAGCTTTCGGTTTTTATGTGAATAAACAATTTTTGTAACGTATTATGTTATTTAGTACAATGTATTCAGCTTCGTTACCCGCCTTTCATAATCTAATTTTATTATTATTTTGATGTAAATATGGGTGTGTAAATAACTGTTGCTGAAAGAAAAATGACACAGAAAAATCCATGTTTTGAAGACCTCTCTACCAGACCACCCACTAAAAAGTTAAAAAAATAGGCAAAGCAAGGTTCATTAGGCACATAGAAAGGTCTTAATGATAACAGAAGAGATAAGACAACGGAAACCGATCCAAACGCCGACAAACGTAATTAACACCGAAATTATCATAATCTCCTTGACACACTAATTATGATTGCGAACAACGCCATCTATCGCGTTACCGCGAAATTAACATGAACAATTGCCATTTCAAAATTCAACCCTAAAATGGAATGAAAATAAATTCGACATCTTAAACTCGACATCGATTGTACAAACTCCATGCTCTTTCAGCACTTAAGCGCTGAAAGCATTGTAAAGAGCTCTCTTCAGGAGTGGCTCTTGTCTTTAAAACGCCAGAAAAGCTTTTAAACTAGAAAATCTAGAGTTGTACCAGTGACGGTGATGATGTGGACGTCATTGGTATCGTCATCTTAGTCAAAAAAGGGAAAAATCCAGCAGTATTTTTTGTATTTAACTTATACCATTACTATTATGGGAGGCAAGGAAGATAGAACTTGTAGTCGACCGTTTCATACTAGATGAACTAAGGCGCGAAAGCAGCTACTATAGGAAAATAAACATAAACATCACGCTTGCAATCCACGAAGGTTTACACAGAAGTGGGAAATAGGAAAATATTTTTTTTTATATTATCATTGTACTAAATTAAACGCAGCATCCTAATTTATTTACTCTAGATCAAGCGGTTTACTTATTACGCAGGAACTTGCAAAACAAATATACCATTTCTTATAGATTGGGCTCCCCCTTTCCACTACGCTTTACTAAAAAAAAAAGCTCAGCAACGTCTCTATTATTCCCCAAATAAATAAAGTAAATAAAAAAACACGCCTGAATTTCCAGCGAAGAGGAAAATATAACACTTAAACCCGTGGAGAGTCAGCATAGCATTTGAAATTTAGACGGACGAATGCGGAAAATGGAGCTTGCTGTAAAAACATACGGGGGCGTATCATGACCGGGCCCGTGACAATTGGAAATTAAAGGCGTAAAAAAGTATACCTATATACTTCATAAGTATGGGTACATTAACGCTGAAAGATTTTGTAAACATTTAAACTGGCAATTAAATGCTTAGAAACAGTACTGTTCGCCTTTACTTTCTTGTCAATTGGCACTACAGCCCAAATACCTTCAGTACTTTGAATGAACATAGATTTCCCGTTTCCAAAATGTCCTGTACGTCGTGTGTCACGAAAGAATACAATAAATCCCACAATTTTGTAAGTATATCATTCTTCTTCTTAGTCGTTCAGTCTTGCTTGACAGAGTGGTCGTAGTCATGGGGGGTCGCCTATAACCGCGGTCGCTGCCTTAAGGATATCATTAAATGAAATAGTCGTAAATAACACAAGAAGCAGAATAATCTGTCGTTGTTGATCTACATTTTGTAAGTACTCAACTTTATCGGCCCATCTGGGCTAGCCAAGTTCGGAAGTTCAGATCAACAAAAATAAACCGGACCTCGGCGTCTCCGCCGGAATTTTCTGCTCGAGGGTCTTCTGCCACTAGAGTGCAATTTGTCCAAGCCAGCCGGTCGAGTACCCTCGCCGCTGAAACTAAACTGAACTTGTAGTTTCGTGAACGAACCGGCTCCGGGTAGGGTTACCAATTCGAAATTTGAAAAAAGCGTTCCATAAAGCTGGACGTTTGAAAAAAAAGCCCAGATTTTTACTTTTTATTTTTTCTTTTGTAGTACTTTTAGAACTCTTTATATTCAAAAAAAATCTTTGAAGTAGTCAAATCCAGACCAATGTTATAGAGGGGCTAAAAATTAGACGTGTCCGGACAAATCTGGACGGATGGTAACCCTAGCTTCGGGTTTTTGCAAGCTTTTTTTTAACTAGCTCAAAAGTACTCAGGTGATGAAAATATTCAGTCGCCTTTTTGCAGTGGTAGAAATGGGCGCTGGACTTTTTATAAAAAAAGTTTGGGCGTATTTTTAGCACTTTTTTTTTCTTTTTGTGTTTTTGGCATTGCATCCACTAACAAGCAATCGACAAGAAGCAATTGAATGGATATTCCATTCAATTGCTTCTTGTCGATTGCTTGTGTATGACTATGTTTTACATATTTTTTCCAATAATTTTTAAAAACGTTATTTTTGAATTTACGTTATTTTTGTTTAAAACAACCTACCTAAACTGCTGAAATAACAAGAAGAAATTATTTCGCAGACATTTGCGATTACCGTTGCAATTAGACGGAACAACATCTTTCTCAAAACGATGATCTTTCTTTTCCTTTTTCGTGTGGTTAGTGCCTAACCTGGTATCAGAGGTTTTATGCCGCCCATTGTCTTCTGATTGCCTTGGCAAAACGGTGATAAATAGGCTGAGGAAACAGACAAGACCTAGAAAAAAATCGAAGACATGTGACATGACATTCAGGCCCTGGTGAAGGTTGCGGGGATCCGCTGGATGCGAGTCGCACGGGACCGGTCAATGTGGTGCCACTTAGGGGAGGCCTATGTCCAGCAGTGGACGTCTTTCGGCTGAAATGATAATAATGATGGTGATGATTCAGGCCCTCGCAGAAACGAAGCCTGCTTCCCAACTGTAGGCCCATTATAAGCTGATCATGTGACCAATTCTCATTTACAATACTGATTATAGATAAGGGGGCGTCCATTAATTACGTCAGTTGATTTTGTAAATTTTTCGAGTTCCCCCTTGGGGAGATGTCGTGAGATTTGACTTGATCCCCTAATCTCACGTGATATTTTTCAAATGCGTATTTTAGTGTTAACACGTTAATCGATTTGTTTAAAAAAACATAATTCGTTTAATTATTTTCATTGAATATTTATTATTATTGCGTAGGATTTAGCCATATTATAGTAGAGAAACATGTTTACTTATTTAAACCCAATTTTCTCGCAATTCTACTCTGTTTCTTGCGGGAAAAACAAAATACATGACATTTGACCCCCTCCCACCCTTAAATGCCTCATGTATTAAATAGACGCCCCCTAATCTATCTAAGAAAAAAATATCTTAAGCTACACTTGCAAAAATCGTCCCCAACATTCGACCCCTCAACAAAACATTAGCCGCCTCGTACGAGTACGGAGTACCACGAAGTTCGCGGCCTTGTACCCGTTCAAGGAGCAACCGGGCTCGCTCAAGGACACACTTTGTTCGTGACCACACTCTATCGCGAATGTTTGCGTTCTGCCAATGTGTACTTACACAGTCTAGTCAATAGATTGTAGCTGGGTGGGTAACTGTACGTTGTTTTTGAAACTACTACTATTGCTACTGCTGTTGTATACTAACAACTCAATTATGGAGGAATTTTGAAATCGTGTTTTTTGTTTTCTACGCTGTTGGTATTTAAATAAAGAACGTTCGGTCATGGAAAACCATTGCTGATGTTTGATTGTTTTTAAATTAAGAAAATCTTTGAAGAAGAAATCAACCCACAATTCAACCCTGAGATTTTAAAAATCAATATCATAGTATTTTATTGCACATAGGCCTACATGGGCAATTATAAAACGTCGTTCGGGTTGGTCGTTTCCTATGGAGAAGAACTAACAAGAAACTCCATGGTGTATTAATCTAGCCCATCATGAGTGGTCTTACTGTGTCTAATAAGAAGGCCTAAACGATTCTGTTATTTTAAATTACATTTTATTATGACGTAAAGTTTCACTCATTCACCCTGTTACTTGACTCCACCTCACACCTTGTAAAACATAACTCACAAACCGTAACATCCTGTATAACACGCAACGTCAGGTGTAACACCCTGTAGAACACGTGCGATCACTTGTCAGCTATTGATTTTGGGCCGCGCCCCCGACGGAACAAATACGGAGTTTTTACTTAACTGCGTAGCTCAGGTGCGGATGTTGACTGTTTCCTTCGCGAACATCTACGGGATGTACATATACCTACATGTATATGTATGTATACGTCTCGTAAGAAATGTTATATCACGGTTATGTTGCTACAGAAAAGACGGATTGGGAAAATCACATCAGAAACGTTAAATTAAATAACTCATTTTCATATTCAAATTAGTTGATTTTTATATGGTCATACACACGAGAAAATTCTGCCGAGTGTATTTCTGTTAGGGCCATAAATATTGAAAATATGTAACACAAGTATACACAAAAACAAACTGTTTTTTCGAACTCTTGACTGTAAATTGGGAAAAAATAAGAAAATGAAACAATTCTTAATCTACATTTCGCACCAGAGCTTTTAATTCCAACACAAGACTTTAACGTAACGCTGAACTACTTTTAAATAAAGAATACAACGATCTAATCCTACTGTTTTTTGTTTAAAATGTTGCGAGAAACACAAATACTTAGAGACCAACTTTTTGGACCAATTTATTTGGGGTCGGCGAACCATGCCTTGTCCTTCCATACTTCTCTATTACTCGTCATCTCATCAGACACCTCCTTGCCATATCATGCTTTCCACAGACCATCCATCGGTTCTTTGGTCTGCCTATACTCTTATACCTATAAATAGTATCATCACCCATAGATATGGCTAAAGTCTTCAAACAGCTACATTTGTTGAAGCGAGTGCGTTCGTGCAACACGAAAGTCTTAGATTACGCTCCCCTACCAGCTCAATCAACACTTTATCCTCTATCCTAGTCCCCGTGGAGCAAAACTTAGCACTGCATATCCAGTAACGAGTAGAATCCCCAAGGACTTTGCACTTCAACTTGTTCACTCATATAAAGATATCGGAAAATCTTTTGGAACTTAGCTGTGATATTTGTTGTTCTTCTTGCAATGAGTTTTTTAAGAAACCTACCAATTTTTTTGGAATTGATATTGTTTTCTACATTGTACCCACTACCAGAAGCCCTTTTTTTTCGGGTGAAAAATCATCAAATGACATGAGGGGAGGGTTCCCGCTCTGAGCGGAGCGGAAGGGAGTGTCAGACTTGTACTGACTAAAACCCGTCCATGTTCCTTCTTTGCCCTTTGTGTTTCAGGGTCGCGGTATATCTTTCGAACAATCCCGCAGCCCCGGGAGGCATCGGCCATCTCTTTGAGCCGCGCGTGTAACACAAACGCGGCGTTGACACTGCCTGTCGTCATAAGACGGACGGACGGCAACCTGGCCCATTACTCACCGTCCACAGGCTTGCGCCTATGGTGGCCGGGAGCCACCAAGTGGCCTCCGATGTCCGGGGCGTCCCCCGGGCCAGAGGTCCTGGCACGAGGCATTTACGCTAAGTTTACACCGCGCGCTCGTGCTTGGGCCTCAGGTATATACCTGGCAATGGGTGCAATCTAGAAAATTTAATAATAAAAGTAACCTTGCCTAGGCCTTTACCTTTTGTGTCATACTTCCCACAAACCCACAATCCTATAACAAAAAGACCCTAAAGTAAAAAGAAAAAACACCTAGTTGCAACACTTTACAAAACTGATATAATCTTGGTCAAATCAAAGGAGAACCATGCAGAGCAGTGTCTGAGATGAACAACTGAGTACAAGAAACATAAATTTGATTGAACCTGTCCAGTCAGTGCGTCCATTCATCAGTGATAGTGCAACTTAACTCAGAAATCAAGGATGTCAACGACTCGACGAACAATACCAAAGAAAGGACATTTTGAGAAAGCCAAGTCATCATCATCTGCCTAGCCTTTTCCCAACTATGTTGAGGTCGGCTTCCAGTCTAACTGGATGCAGCTGAATACGTATTTTACATAGAGCGACTGACAATCTAACCTCCACAACTCGGTTAGTACTGAGTAATACGATCTGGCAGTTTGAGTATTTTATGGTTTCCTCGAACGTACCTCGTACTCAAACTGCGAGATCTTTAGAATAACCTGAAAAAGCCTTACTGCCAGTCTTTCTTTCTTTAATCCTTTTTTTTCGTGTGGTTAATGCGTGACCTCTGACTTTACATGCCATCAAGAGATATCTCTCAGGCATGTTTGGTTAACTCACGATATTTTTCCTTTACCGAAGCTAGTGATAATTAAACAATACTCACATGAATCCGAAAAATCAGAAGTACGTGCCTTGGGTTCGAACTCGTGACCTATGACTTTGTAGTCTGACGGTCACTAGGCTATCACTGCAATACTACTTGCTACTTAGTACTGGCCGGTATTGCACACATACATTTTTGGAGTGAGAACTCAGTGTAATGCACTCAAAACATTGTGCTGATAAATGCATTTGCACAAGGGCTATGTAGATATTTTAAGTAAAGTTATAACATTAAAACGGCACAACATTAAAAACTTGTACTTGTCTTGTGAAAAAGTTAGAACTTTGACCCCATTATCTCCGTAACTAGAAGGTTCCCCAGTATGGTCTAGAACAAAAAAATGATCGCAATAACGGGAAGAACAAGTGCCTTTCTGCGTCGTTAAGGGTCTGTGAATAGTACAAGGGTGATGTAGATATTTTAAGTAAAGTTATAACATTAAAAACTTGTACTTGTTCTTGTCTTGTGAAAAAGTTAGAACTTCGACCCCATTATCTCCGTAACTAGAAAGTTCCCAGGTATGGTCTAGAACAAAAAAATGATCGCAATGACGGGGAAAACAAGTGCCTTTCTGCGTCGTTAAGGGTCTTGTTACACCCGTTATACAGAAATACCTACCTACATCAAAATTATAAACATAAATTCACTCATTGAATATTCATTTGAGCACGTTACTATACACGCTGCCCACATAACAATGCCAGCGACATAAATCCATATTTCCCTTAGAAAACAATAGCTCATCAATTATTAGTGGTCGTTATTGTCCATGTTGATTGATGGTAGTTTAACAGTTATAACCATTGGTATTATGTAATAGGTGTTTCTGTGATATGGGTTTTAAGTGTGATGTAGGGGTTATTTTTTTCTTTTTTTATCTTATTAAATATTAACACAACTACATGTTATGTTTATATTAAATCACGTATCTAGAGCTCGAGCTTTGTATTCAATACCAATTTAAAAATAACGTTATCACTCTTAATTCCCGATGGTAAGCAGAGATGTAAGTATACTGTATTGTGCACCCAGTTTTCACCAGCAATATTTAGTTGATAAACGAAGCAGATATTTGGACGTAGTTAAGCAAAAAGGATCCAATCCACAACATGGCCAAAAAATACTATCAGCTAGTAAAAAAGACCTAACCTACGACCAACCCAAATGAATAAGTGTTGATATTCTTCATCAGTTTGATGAAAAGAAAGAAAGAAAGAAAATATATTTATTTGCCGCAGGTACATGACGTGATGCACTAAGTCAATTTTGGCCATGTTGTGGATTGGATCCTTTTCGCTTAACTACGTCCATTTGATTGTGAGTTACTCAGTAGCTGCTCGTAGTTCAAACTCTTTCCGAGTCGATGGTAAGTATACATCATCATCTGCCTAGCCTTTTCCCAACTATGTTGAAGTCGGCTTCCAGTCTAACCGGAAACAGCTGAATACTAGTATTTTACATGGAGCGACTGCCTATCTCACCTCCACAACCCAGTTAGTACTGGGTCATACGATACCCCTTGGTAAGTATGTAACATATTATATTGTTATGTGAAATGCGCTGGGCCCCGTAGATAGCCTCGCTAATCACGGCATCAGTAGAGATTTTAAGGTCCTCAGAAGTGTTTGAACAGTTTGATTTATTTGCTGGATTTTGCTGTCTACTAAGGTCCACATCCGCCTACTACTGAGAAACTCCTTATCCCAATGACAAAGGTTTAAGTCAAAAAAGTACCTTATAAAACATATTATGATAGTAGAATAAACACTTCGTCTTTGTATAAGATGAGGCATTTGCCCTGCAGTGCGACAATTACTACCCAGTGTTACAGTCCAATGACTAAATTGATTGGTGGGCTAGAATAATGACGTCTGGATTGTCGATATATCGGCTGAATAGTTAGCTGATTGGCTACTGTACTACTGGTTATAAGATTGTTATACGTAGGAGACAATACTGTATTGGTTAATCTGATCTGCAGACAAAGGCGAAAATCAAAACCAAAAATCTTGTTTGATTTCGTTAAAATACAGGGTGGAAGGGACCCTGATACACCAACGATTACCATGTATTCAGTACATCATTTGGAACCCCTCAACATAGGTATCTGCTGTTACGTACACTTTGACCGTGTAGGTATTACACTTTTGTAGGAAACAGCTGATTTTTTGACGAAAAATTTCTATGCGAGGGGGGGTTCAGAATGATGTACTGAATACGTGGTAACCGTTTATGAGTCGGGGTCCCTTCCACCCTGTATAATATGTTAACAATCATATCATCACATGTAACATCAAAATTCTATTAAACATACCATACCATTACCACCACCCCTTTTCGCAGGGTTAGGCAGATATGACCTATACGACACCCATGTTTCGCGTTTAAGTCCCCTGTAATATGGGGAGGACCTATTGCCATCAATCAATCAAATTCATACTCTGGGCTGCTCTAGTTACTGATGGAATTCTATTAATACAATTTCAAGTACCATATTGTCAAACCAATTAAAATATTCAAATTCATCGACCATATTTTTAAAACCAATCACGAAAGAACCAACCAACTTAAGAAAAACACCATCTAGTTCCCAACTAAACCCAGTATTTTCCTCTTGATAACGAGAAAAAATATGAAAAATAAAACAAGAGTTGTTGCAGGAAATTAAGGTACCGCCGTCGTTGGCTTTAAGCGATTTCTAAGTTATTTATCGGATAACACAGCTAACTGAAGTGTTTACATAAGTTTCCTGATCGAAGGAGGTTGCTCTAGTTAGGGGCAGCAAAGAGGTTTTTCATTTGCTGTTCTTTTTTCTGTTCGTTCTTTTTAAATTGCGTCCAGTCCGCGGTTTGAGAAAATAGGTGGGTTGTAATTTGTTTGTTTTTTTTTTGTTGCAGGTTTTTAAATTAGGAGCTATGTTATTCTAGTGGGCGTTTATGTTATTGGCATTTCGTATTATAAAATAAATGACAGGCGCTTTATTAAACACTTACAACAGTTTTGGTGATTATGTTAATGATCATTTGGGGTGAATAAAAAAAAATAAATGGTGGACCTCGACACCAGGGTGTAGGTAATCCAAGGAGGCTATGCACTTCCTGGATATGAAGCTGACCAAGTGCCTTCTGCGCCTGGACAGAGATAGCATGCGACTGGTGTCGGGGACCATCACTGAACACTACTCACTGAACAAACACTTTAACACCCTAGGTATCACTGACAGTCCCCTGTGCAGAGCTTGCATGGAGGCGGAAGAAACAGCAGCGCATGTACTCCTCGAGTGCACCGGCATCAATCAGATCCGCAAGGAAACTCTTGGAACACTAAGATCCCTTGCGGATGTCCTGAGAAGACTGGGAAGATTTATCTGCTGCTGGAGATGGGCTGGTTGGAATAGTGGCCTCTATGGTCACGTCCATGGTCCACTTTAAGGACTAAGTATGGAAACCGAAAACCCAACATAGAACAACTACATAGAAGGGTGAATTTAACATTAAAAACTAATGCGATCAGCACATCTAAACCGAGTTAAACAGCCTTCTTTCAGTGTCATGGTATTGTGCATGAACTATTGTCAATGAGAGCTCGCAGAACACGTGATCAGTTACATGTATTAAAATTACACAAAAACGGAAAAAAACTGACTGGTTCAACAAGATGCTACTGACGTCCAAAACTAAGTATCTCTCTTTTTCAGCAACATAATATGTATAATTCTCATATTTATTTCTCGATCTCAACGAAAACATAAACAACGATTCGAGCACACTCATATCTTACTACCTAGAAAAACATGGCCGCCCAATACCCTATTTTCCTAACCCAGACAAATAACAGAGTACACATGAATATTATTTACCTACAAACCCAATTTTTTGCCGACCGGACGGCAAACTGTGCCGTTTCTTTTACGTCAGGCCCGTACCACCACCTCCTTGTAGCAGTACTAGCCTCAGCCGGTGGCGTCGCCCTGATAGATTATAAACTATATTGCTGTAATGTTTGTAATCGAAAGGAAAATGTTGAGTAAGAATGTAGATGGCTATAAGAGTAAAGGAAGACCAAAGAAACGATGGATGGACTGTCTGAAGTATGATATGGCAAGAAAGGAGGTGACTGGAGTAATTAATAGAGAAGTATGGGAAAAGAAATGCTGCGCCGACCCCAAATAAATTGTGATAAGGGCAAGAGAATGATGATTGCTGTAATGTTTCATCAAAATCTGTTTAGTAGTTTGTGCGTGGAAAAGTAACAAACATCCATACATCCTTCCTCGCAAACTTGCGCATATAACAAGTAATTAAGAAATAAGATTACTTTAATGTCAACTAAGTGTGGGAATGAAATGGAGCTATACAGGATGACTAACTCCGTCTCTTTCGCACACTAAAGTAAGTTTAAAACAATACAGCTCCAAGAGCTCATGGTAGACCACCTAAAACCTCGCACACTTCATCAGTTGGCAAGAAACAAAAGATAAAGCTTGCCTTAATATATTCAGTGGAATACCATGCCACCCCTGGCCTGCACGCGACCTATTGGGGGTGAAGCGAGGTTTTGCCTGAGTGGTGCGAGGTTTTCGTGGAGCTGAGCGAGTTCTTGACAACGAAGAAAGATGTGTGAAAACATAGGCATGTTACCATTAGGGTGCTTGCGAATATGAACAGGGTCAGAATGAAGCAGTACATAAGAAAACACAACAGCTTAAAAGAAATGAAGAAATATAATTATTGTCCAAGAACTTTCAAAGTTCACTGGACACAGCACGATAGAAGGCGAAATGAAGAGCACAGAAATAAAGCAATAGCACAGTTAATAGTTTAACACTACGTAGCACGACTGGGTACAAGTCTTTGAAAAGCACTAGATCAAAGTTTATATGCACACTAGATACCTATTGTCGAATGTGGGTACGAGTGAGAGCGACATGCGCTTGCTACTAAGAAATTCATGAGAGAAAAACCCAATAATACTTTGCCCGACACGGTAATCGAACCCACGACCTACCTACCTGCTCAGTAGTCGCGTTTGCAACCACAATCGGTAAAATATCATCATCATCTGCCTAGCCTTTTCCCAACTATATATGGGGTCGGCTTCCAGCTGAATACCAGTATTTTACATGGAGCGACTGCCTATCTGACCTCCACAACCCAGTTAGTACTGGGTAATAAGATACCCCTTGGTAAGACTGGTTGTCAGACTTTTGGGCCACTGACTACCTAACGACTGTCAAAGATCTACAAATAACACCCGGCACCAACGGCTTAACGTGCTTTACGAGGCACGGAGGAAACTCGGTATGTAATTGGCGGTCACCCATCCACAGACTAACCTAGGCAAGCATGGATTAACCTAAAGATCGACCAGAGCGGCTGTTATTATTTAGCCACGAGCTCCTCTTCAATCGGTACAATGTCTGACATCATAAATATTGATTTTCATAAAACAAAACACTGTCATCAGTGTTACGACGCAGATGTGGGTTAGATAAATAATTACTCGAAAACAACACTACTGGCTGGAGAGTTTTCGTCCCAAAGATCGTGTTCAAGAGGCATAACAAATAATATGGCTAGATATATTTGTACGAGCCCGAATGTTACGGAACCATCTGAATAATATATACTATCAACGTCACACGGAATGCTAAAGAGGCGCCCGTATATTTGCAGGTTTCTAATAATCTTTAATTGCACGAATAATACGGGTAGAGTGGAAAGTGTAAAAGTGAATTTCTGAAGCATTACATTTTCATGGGAAATCTAAAGACTGGTTTTTCGATTATACAGGGTGGCGCCGACAATACGACAATAAATAAAAACACTGGTAATACTAGTTAATAGGAATATTTTTAAACAATCAAACTTGTGTGAGGAAGTTTTGAGTATGAATGTGGATGGGTAGAGGAAGACCAAAGAAACGATGGATGGACTGTATAAATAATGATATGGCAAGAAAGGAGGTATCTGATGAGATGACGAGTAATAGAGAAGTATAGAAGAAGAAGACATGCTGCGCCGACTCCAAATGAATTGGGATAAGGGCAAGATAATGATGATGAATTAAATAAATAAAAAAAAAATACTTTTTTAAACAAACTAAATAGCATAAAACTGTTAACGAAATACACACCATTTATAAATATCATTTAACTAACCTTTGGTATAATTTGCACTAATTCGCTTCTGGAAATAATATCGAATTTGGCAAAAGTTTTTGAAGTAGCGAGTTGGCAACATGTACTTAGTGTTTATATCAATGCGAGGGAACCTATCGGTACTAGCCTATTAATCTCTATCATGAAGAAAATGCTGTAAATAAAAAAAAATATCATGTGACTTAACTACCCGATATTCAAATGATTTTTTTGTATGCAGACTGGGAACGTCATGAATTTATATTTACATATTTTTTGCGTTGAGTTACTTAGTTTGATCTACAGAATGCTTGGTTGACGGCTTCGTGAAGGGTCCGTATACACCTTGTATAGTTGTAATCTTCATGTCTTAATTTCTATGTACAAAAAAGGTTATCACACATTTCCCGAAAAAATACAAGTACCAGTTTGAAGTACTTGCAGCGAGTCAAGCGGAACTGAGCTAGGAATGAGTTGAAGCCGGCCACACCCCTCAGCGGCAATCGGAAAGTTTTTATAGCGGCAACCGTAGAAAAACATCTTATCAACACGCCCTGAGGTACTCTGTACAGGCAGTCACACAAGTGTTCAACCAGAGTTTGTGAAATAAATTAATGTGAATTTTTTGGTTGGGATTTATTAGCAGGTTACCTTCAAAATAGGGTTTTCTTGATGACGAACTGATATTGTATTACGTTCGTCTTAGTGATGAAATTTACAGGCGCCAGCACATCAAGCAATCTGTCAAATTTCATTAATAGATTTTCAACTTTATCGTTATAGCATTAGGTTCAAGGTTGATTGTAAAAATTTTACAGTTTGGGTAGCTTGATGTGCTAGCGTCTGTACAAAAGACATAAAATTGCAGACAAGTATTAATAATCAATTTGTTAATAAAATTATAAAGAGTTGCTACTTGTAAATTGAAACAAGGAAAACTAGTTGTATATTCAATTTGTCTTTTATTTTCGCGACACATCGTCGGATTAACAATGCTTTTAATGTCTAATCAGTCCGAAATAGACCCTATACAAGCAGACAGGCCATAGACAACTTGTTTACTCTAAACTATAGGTTAAAACAGGGACTGAGAAAAAACGAGAAGCATTACTTTATGTCATTTATTTATCACCACTGCTCTTAAAATAGTTTAGGAAAAACTCGTGAGGAAACCGGTATGTCCTAAAACTAAAAAAAAATCGAAGACATGTGACATCTGTCAACCAGCAAATCCACATTCCCATTCCCTCTCATCAGTAGGACTGTGTCCCAACCGTGGGATTATCATAGGCTAATTACGCTTATGCTCGCATTAAACTGCACTCCAATTTGTATCTACACTAAACATTTAATATAATTTTTTAAACTAACATGGCCACTAACATTATCATTAACACTAGAAACGGCATATTTACCATGTTTACTGATTGTTTAGTATACATCACCACACATCATTACATGATCAGTAAACATGGTAAATATCCCGTTTCTAGTGTTAATGATAAACATTTAATATTTAAAATCAAGTCCAAACCGAAATAATTTTTGTCGCTGCCTCTACCGCCTAATAAAGTACTCCAGCGGTTTCGAGGCGGGTGTAGCGAGGTGGGGCCACCTCGTCCGACTAAATGTTACACTGACCTGATAACTTGCCGCACTTGACTCAAGTTTTTGTGTTGTACTGTAAGAACAGCTAACTTTATTGAGCTGTTGGTTTAACTGTATAGGGCAAGTGAAAACTGACAGGTGACAGAGCATTTGCTGGTGGAAAAAGAGTGTTTGAATCTATACTGTTGTTATGCCTATTGCAATAAATACAGTATCTTGTATGTCACGTCCGGATATGATTCTCTGTAAGTCATTACACATCATCTGGCCGCAGAGATGGATTCGGAAAGACTCATTATCCTGCAACATCCAAATTAGACGGTGATCATTTTCAAAGCGTTTAGTACATTTTCTTCAACGACTTAAAGTGCTTTTCAAGGCACGAAGGCAACTCGGTATGTAACGGGTTGTCACCCATCCACGGGCCTACCTAGGCAAGCGCGGCTTAACATTCAGGTTAAGCTTTAGCCACGAGCTCCTCGCTGCTCATCACTGTCGTAAATTCAAACAAAAAAAAAAATTCATCACCAAAACCTTAGTTCATATATTTGAGCACTGCAGAGGATCAATACAACACTTGGTGATGTCAATTCAGTACTACGGATCGCATGTGGCGAATCAAATAACTTTTTGAATGCCATAATCATATTTTTACGAGCTATGTCTTCCGCATTGCGATATGAATGTCTAAATTATACAAGAGACTGTCTCCTAAATTGTTTGCCTGCTTTATTTTATTAGAAGTTTCGGTATGAAGTAAACAATCATATAAGGGTGAAAATCCATGGTATTATTTTTGATAGAATGTTCTACATTTGACGTTTATGGCAATTGCCTCTTTCAGCGTTGTCATTTAAATTGTGGCTCAAAATGATTTCATCAAAATGGAATATTTGGTTGGATCCCATTTATGCTTCTAATTTTTTCCGTTTGACTTTTATATCTTCGTAACAAGAAAGTTATCCAAAGAGCAATGGAGAGGGTCTCCTTGCGTGATCAAATCCGAAATGAAGACATCCGCAAGAGAACCAAGGTTACCGACGTAGCCCGAAGAATTGCCAACTTAAGTGGCAGTGGGCAGGGCACATTGCTCGCAGAACGGATGGCCAATGGGGTCGAAAAGTTCTGGAGTGGCGACCGCGAACCAGAAGACGTTGCGTTGGAAGGTCTCGCACTAGGTGGACCGATGACCTGGTGAAGGTTGTGGGGATTCGCTGGATGCGAGTCGCACGGGACCGGTCAATGTGGCGACACTTGGATGAGCCCTATATCCAGCAGTGGAAGCCTTTCGGCTGAAATAATGATGATGATGATTAACCAGAAAGTTGCCAGGGTCTAGTACAATAAAATGATCGCAATGGCGGAATGACCGTGGAACCCACGGCTTCGTTAATAGTTTTTTTCTTCCTGTTGTATTTAAGTACATAGATCCTTTCATAGACACTACTGCCTGCCAGTAATTTTAACGAAGTCTGAAAAACATAATAATTATGACCTCTTTTACTGTCTCATACCAACTCCAGTTCAACAGTGGCTAGAGCTTTAAACTCTTTAGTGCCGGACGTGCTGGTGTGGCCAAGCTATAAAGCTCGTTCGCCTCGTTCCAAAATTTTACAATGCGATTAATAAAAATCAAATTAGAAAGGCCGAAGTGGGTCAGTTCAGAGAACACGTGGCCAGCGTACTAAGCACGAAACTAACTTCGTTAAAATTCTCTTAAGAATAGAGTTTAATGTGATTGTAACTGGAGGAGTAGTTGTTAGATTTTATTGTTTTTTGTTTAAACTAAAGTTGCACATACGTTTTAGTGGTATAATTTTGTATTGTTCTGGTGCGGAGCAGCGTTGGCTAAGTGGTAACTTTGTGTAATTTATTTCATTACCACTGCTCTCAAAAACGGTGAAGGAAAACATGGTGAGAAAACCGGCATGTCCTAGAACCAAAAATTCGACGACATGTGACATCTACCAACCCGCACTGGCTTCGCGTGGTGGATTATAGCTCACTCCTACTCATAGAGAAGAGGCCTGTGTCCCAGCAGTGGGAACATTATTGCTTATATTATGCTTATACTGGTTAGTGCCCCAGACAGCGAAGGACTAGCCTTTGTGGTCATTCGCAGACGGAAACTTTTAACCTCTATAAGGATTTTCGATTAAAATCAATATTGAAATGTCACTAATCGTTTCGGCTCAATTGAAAAACTTATGCCATCAGATTTCTGCAAACTGAAAGTCAACTGCATCGCCTGAAGATTAACTAAGGAAGGAAGACAGTCTGTAGACTTTTTAGCTAGGCAGATTTAGATCGAGACCCAGAACGTAATCGGTTCAAAGCTTTCTTCCCCAAAACCTCACATCACTCATCATTCTTCGATCTCCCAACAATCGCCAACACAATTCCAAATTCAAAACCAATCAAAACAGCCAACCTAACAATTCATCATTGACAAATAGCAGAGCTACCAACATTCCTAGTTTAAACTGTAAACTTAGTTCTAGACAATGGCGCTAGTTGCAATAGATACGTCAGGCTGTGTCGGCCTCCGGAAATTGGCCCCACAGAGGGTTTCCTTTGCCCCGCCGCAGCAAAGAGCATATGTAGCTTGACTTTTGACCCATTGAACTAGAGAGTGGACCGTTTAAAAGACGAAATTTAAAGTTACTTTGCGTATTTTTAGATTCGAACTATTTTAGGTTTCTGCAGTCTTTTGTGCGCTTTTTCAGGCGCGGTTTGTGGGAGTTGTGGTAAGTTTATTACTGCAGTCTTTTCACAGTTGCGGGTTCGTATCTGACCTTTATGAACTAATATTATACTTGTGGTATTTTCTCAAGGGGACTGTCTTGTGTAGACTCAATTCCTGCTTCAATGCATAATATTCTGTATTTAGATATCAGAAATAGCAATATTAGATTAATATAAATATTAGACTGCGTCTTTCACCTAGTAGTTGCAATCGCGACTGCTAAGCATGAGGTCCTGCGTCTGATTCCCGAGTTGGGCATATTGTTATTGGGTTTTTCCATCAAAATTATCTCAGTAGCAGCCACGATTGGTGTCCGGTTGTTGGCAATAAGCTCGTCCCCTACTACATGTTACTTAAACTTGTGCTTAACTTAAAGATCGACTCGACCGGCTGGTATTATTTAACCACGAGCTCATCCGTGCTCCTCGTTTGTGGAACAAAACACTACGACCAAGAAAAACTGATTAAAAGAGCAATTACTAGATATAATAAAGAAAACAAAACAGTACCTGTTAGAAGTCATTAATAACATACGAACTATTAATTATCAAGTAATTTGGTAGCAATAAAAAAGCTGTGAAATACTCATATTAACGTGAAAATGTTCATAATTTCTAAATCGCACCTATCGTGGATCGCGTGACCTTTCATTTGGAAACAACTAACAATTTGTGTAATACCAATTCAGATTTCTTTCCTAAAACTAATTTAGGACCCTATTTTGTAAGTAATAAAGTTCCAAATCGATTGGTTTTTACAGCAGACAGTGTAGAAGTATTAGTAAAACTCGACTTATTTCTACTCACAAACTTATAAAAGAACTTATTTTGTTAGCAGTAAAGTTGAAAATCGATTGGTTTTCATAGCAGACAGCGTAGACGTAATGTTGTATTAGTAAAACACTGTTTTCAGAGTTATTGTTTTGTTTTCAGTGTTACTCATCGAAAGTTGTAAATGATTGTAAACCCTTGCATGTTATGAGAGCATGAATTTTAAATTTTCAAACCATCTTTATTAAGCTGTTGTATTATCGACCTCGAAATGGCTTTACCATTTGTTTAAAAAGTAAATTAAAACTTCACCCATCATCATCTGCCGAGCCTTTCCCCAACTATGTTGGGTCGGCTTTCAGTCTAACCGGATGAAGCTGAATGCATTTATTTTAAATGAAGCGACTGCCTATCTGACCTCCACAACCCAGTAAGTTCAGGGTAATACGATATCCCTTGGTAAGACTGGTTGTCAGACTTTCGGCCCACCGACTACCTACAAAAGTGAAACTTCATTAACTTTGAAAAATTTAATTACCACATAGACAAGTTGACGTGCAAGTAACATTCAACCTTAGGGTGGTTATGCATATACGAGGTCGGTTATACTTGAGAAACGGGGAGAAAGTTTCGTGCTGCAAAAACTAGCGCTTTGCAAGTATTACAGGAATTTATTGGTAGATAGATGAGTTCATTTAGGTACGAGAAATAAGATGTTTTAATCGCTGGCAAAATTAAATAGTTTAAGTTTTTAAATTGACTGTTTGGAATCGGGTGGGTTTAAATAAAACGAACATTGAACCATAGCAAGAAAGAAGAGCGTTCCCTATTAGATGCTTGATATTCTTGGAATTATGGTTAGACCAACCAAACAAGCAGAAGCAGCGGTGGCCTAGTAATGGCGGCCCTGACTTACGAACAGTAAGTCGTGGGTTCGAACCCAGGCAGGCGCATTACTTTGTGTTATTTAATTTCATCACCACTGCTCTCAAAACGGTGACGGAAAACATTGTGAGGAAACTGGCATGTTCTAGAACCAAAAATGACACCAACCAACCCGCACTGGGCCCGCGTGGTGGATTATAGCTTATTCTCTCTCATATAGAGGAGGCCGTGTGTCCCAGCAGTGGGAACATTATAGGCTGATTTTGCTATGCTTATGCAAGAAAGAATGCTATAGCTTTTGCAAAAGCTTCCCCTAAAGTAGACAAAATTAAAGTCTATGGACATGGAAATGGCAATCATACCCTCAAAAAAATACAGCTTTTTAATAAGATATTGCAGTACTTAATCGATACATCTCCGGATCAACCATGGCATGAGCCACTAAAAGAAAAAAATGAGTACCTATTTCCCATCACCAATCTAAAAGAAATACTCTCTTAAATCGATGGATAATATACCCAAAGAAAAACTCAAAAGAAAATATCACAGCAACACTCTACCTACCCACAACTCATAACATCGTCAAAAAAAACTTTAAAAGATAAAAGAACATGAAAAGTAATCAAAACATCTCCTAACATCTTATACTTGGGGAAAGTTAGTCAATTTAATATTAATATTCGTGGCGCGTAGAAGGACTTCCACCTTAATTGCTGAGCAGCCCGATGTGGGCTTAGCGCGATGATTTGTGGCTAAGAGCTGCCGAAACGAATACCCTGATAATGAAACACAGTAAATTGTGGCGGGATGTGGATTTCAGCATCGTTTTTGAGGACTAGATGACCTTGAGTTCGAGTAAGTGAACTTTATGAATGCTCTATACAAGGTGCAAACGGACCCTTCACGAAGCCGTCAACCAAGCATTCTGTACATCAAACTAAGTGTAACTCTACGCAAAAATTATCGCTGAGAAACGACTTTTGCTTTTAGTGTGAAAAAAATATGTTTTACTGTAGGATCCAATGCTACGCACTCAAAACATTGTGCTGATGGATGCATTGAGTAGTACAGGGGTAATTGAGGCGTTTAAAGTAAAGTTTCAACATTAGAAACTTGTATTTAAAAAAGAAAATGTTGAAATTTTGACCTCCAATATTTCCGTAACTAGATGGTTCCCAGGTATGGTCCAGAATCAGAACAAAACAAATATCACAATGACGGGGAGAACAAATGCATTTATTTGCGGGTCGGCGCAGTATGTCTGCTTTTTCCATACTTCTTTAGTACCTACTCGTCATCTCAGCAGTCACTCCCTTTCTAGGCATATTCACAATCCTCCCCAGTGCATAACACTGCAGTATATCAATTCAGTTCGCGAACTATTACGTCAAATGCAACGAGAAGTAATCGGGTCAGTGATTCGCGCTGGCAACACGCCACAGCACCATGCAGTATGTTTACATGTGTGTGTGAACATGTTACATGTGTTTCATAATCTGATGGAGTGTCTTGGCAAGGTGTTACGGCATTTTTTAAGGATGTAAAATATGTTTGTAGGAATTCATAGGCACTTGTATCTGCCAAGTTATCTTTAACATGAGAGAATTACGCTGTAGTGGGACTACAAAAATTACTACAGCAACATAGCACAAAAACTACTACAGCGCCATCTATGACACAAATGAAGAACTAACATCAAAATTCTTAATCGCGCAGTTAAAGTTATCCGCGACTTAAGACTATATAGAAAAACCCGAAAGCAACTATCGGGCAGTAGCCCACCAGACACAACACCCATCTGTTCGTAGGATCCTCCCTTTTCCATGGGGGATGCAGAACTTTACACCCTGTTCTTCATAGACATCGTTAGCTCAAGATTATATAAGGAGGTCAACAAAATACTGGCAATATACAATTTTTTTTTTAGTATATGCGAAACCTGAATATAGTTTGTTCAGAATAAGTAACTGAATCGATTCCAATAATTTTTAAACCATGTTATGTTTTTTCCCAAAAATATTTAAAAAAGTTAAAACTTGGACACCGAGCGACTTTAAGTACCTACTGCAATAATTTAGGTACCTACTGCCAAATTATTATTATCGATGAGCTCAAGACGACGCTGGAGGCGCGCGATGCGTGGTGACCACGATTTTGTGCGGACAACTAGGTAACAAAACAAGCTTATAACTTTGTGATTTTTCAAGATACAGTTTTGAATTTTTGGACATAGATTCTTTACATAAAAATACTCAACACGTGTTTCAGGTTTCGCATATACTAAAACTAATGTTGTATAGTTTAACCAAACGTGAGGTAAATCATAAGTTGAACAATTGGTTATTAACTTTGACTTATGATCAGACAGAAGTACTTTTAATAGTTAAAAAGTAAGTGGGTATAACAGGTATCTAGTATTGTTTGTATATGTAAGTGGTAGATATTTATTGGTCTTGTTTGTATAACTTTACAGTAGGTTTATGTGTTTTTATTTTATTTCTTTTTAAGCAATAACTTTGTTATGTTTTATAGTTGTATAAGTTCAAGGTTGTGTCTAAGTCAACAGCTCACTAACTCCAATAATACAAGCTTGACTTAGTTTAGGAGTAAGAGAATTTCGTAATTCTATGTGACAGCGACCTCTAAACTAAGATTTAAATTATTATATAGACTAGAAACGGGATATTTACCATGTTTACTGTTTCTATTGAGTTTCCGATATTTCGGCGCTGTTGCAAGCACCATGATCACGGATAAACTGAAGTTATTGCGGGTTGGTGTTTATGAGCAGACAAATCGGCCTACCCTCTTTCTTGATCGTTTTTTGCACTCAGTACCGCTACCACTGTCACTCGCAACTCGATTCTGTTCCCGACACACGAAACTCACTGTGTCTGCTCGCGAACTTTTAAGATTTTTTTTGTTTTTTTTTAAGATTTAATTTGTTATTAGATTAAGAAATTCTTGTACCTAACTTGATGGAAATAAAAATATTATTATATTACATAGGCAGCTATAGCTTTTCGAGACTCTCTGGTTGTCCCCATTGTTCATTTAACAACGCAACGGATTTGATTGCGGTTTTCAACATTATCTAGAGAATTAATAAATGATGGTTAATTTAGAAAGACAGAAAAATCTATCACTGTTTTAAGTTTTCACGGTTTTTAACTAAACTTACACTGTCACTTGCGGTATCTTCCGTGATTTTCAATTGTTTGAGCTGATGTTTCTGAGTTCGGAGCTCAAAATAATTGAAAATCACGGAAAATTTCCCATAACGATTCCAATGATATTACTGGTAGAGAGCTAACTATCGTAGCTTCCGAGATATCGTCGTTTTAATCAGACGCGCGCGACCATCCAGAAATGGCCTGACACAGACTTGTGATGACGCGCAATATGGCCGCCACAGATAAAGGGTTAAGTGACAGTGTAAGTTTAAAAATATCCAAAGGGTGTACAAGACCCTTAACTACGCCGAAAGGCACTTGTTTTCCCCTTGTTGTCATTGCGATATTTTTTTTGTTTTAGACCACACCTGAGAACCTTCTAGTTATAGTCAAAGTTCCAACTTTTGCACAAGTTTTTTTTTTTAGTTACGTTTTTTAATGTAAGATTTTTACTTTTAACACCTCCACGACCCCCGTACTGTCCATCTATCAGCACAATATTTTGAGTACGGTACATTGAGTCCTACCGTAACACGTGATTTATCACACCAAAAAAAAAAAGTTGTTTCCCAGCAATATTTTCTGTGTAAAGTTACTTAGTTTGATGTACATAATGCTTGGTTGACGGTTTCGTGAATGATCCGTTTACACCCTGTATGTTATGTCAAGCAGTAAACGGTGCGAAGCAAGGGAATAAAATATGAAAGTAGAAATCTAGCTCCTCGATTCTTGCAAGTAGGTATAGAGAAGGTCTACCCAACTACTACACCTAGTTCTTTTAACATTCTCGCCGCATACTGCAAGCAACGAATCGTTCCAAAGTTTCCTTTGACGAGGTCGTTGTAAAACGTCAAAGTTCATACAAGAATCCTCCATCAACTTCAAGATTATAATCACTGCAGGGCCAATAGGTCATTTTCTTGACCCTGTATAACATTTTTAAGTCTTCAGCTTACACCATCTTACACCTACCCGTATGGGATGTAGTGCCATAGCAACTTTACATGGTACCGCATATTCCTTTCCTATTGTATTTAGAGGAATCTAATCAGTTGCGTTCAAGTTATAAGCAAACTTAAGGGCGGTCAGAGATGTTGAGTTTCATAATATATATATAGAAAATAACATCCACCATTTTTTTTTTTAATAATTAACATTTACCCTAGTATCTATGGTCAAGTTAAAATAATGACGTAATTACAAGAGTTTAAGTATTACTTATGCTACCATTTTTATGCAATAGACAAGAATTTGAACGGAGTAAGAACCGTCAAAGAAACCAAAGTCACAAATTCTAAGTTTTGACAGTTCTAAATTCAAGCAATTACTAAACCACAGAATAAAAATCGTATCTTAAGTTAGTATTTTTACTCAAGTAATCACCTTGACTTGTTTATAGATACGGGTGTTAGTCCTACAACCAAAAACAAATGAAACTCACAAACAATACCACATCGTCAATCAAAACTGTCTTTATACCTACAACTACAAAGTTCTAGCACACTTTCTGTATCCAATGCATCACAGTGACTCCCTGACCTTAGATTTCAAAGTCGGCACGCCAACCGCGACTGCAGATAAGCCTGGATTCATTGTATACTGCATTATAACGGGCTAATAAAGTTTAACTTGTAGTTCTGACCTCGTAAACTAGGTTATTTTCAGTTTTGAAGCATAGATTTTGGGTGCAAGGTTACGCTATAAATTATTTTAAGTAGAGTTAATTGTTTGGCCGTTGCAGTGTGTCTGCGGGTTTATGGATTTGTGTCTTGTTTTAATATGGTTTGTTTGTTCGAATTTTGTAGAGGATTTAATTATACCTATTGATATTAAAGTTCTTAATCAAAAAAATCTTAGATGGTTTTCACGACAAAAAACGTGTGTGTACAAGAGATAACATAACATAACATCACGCCTGTAATCCACGAAGGGTTGGGCAAAGGTGTATACCCACATTTCGCCAGTTATGTTTAAGTCCCATGTAATAGGGGGTGAGGCTATTGCCATCAACCGGGCACAAATCTAGACTCCGTTGCTTGCTCGGCTGCTACTGAGAAATTCCTGATGGAAAAACACTTTGCCTGACCTGGGAATCGAACCCAGGACCTCGTGGTCAGCAGTTGCACTTGTGACTTCTAGACCAACGAGGCAGTGCACAAAAGATCTGCCAACTAAATTCATACTATTTAGTCGGTCAGCTTTGAGATTCGTCAATATACAAACAGCGGCGCCTGTTTGCAAAAGCTAGCTACTTTATGAAATGCCGAAGACAAATTGATTATGCTTCTAATAAAATTATTTCCTCTATGTCTTGGTGTTTAAATTTATATCCTGTGTATTATCAAATAACATTAGGTATATGGAAGTACCTAACTGTGCCTATAAAGAAGTCAATTCTAACCAACGGATACTAGCCAAGGCTGAAAGGGTTTTATATTAGGCACGCTTTGGATACCACGTAGTATGATCTAATAGATAGTACTAGCTTATACCAGCGGCTTCACCCGCGTGGAGTTCGGTAATTGTCCCATGGGATCGTACTACTGGGATAAAAACTACCCTATGTGTTAATCCAGGTTATAAACTATCTGGGCTGCGGGACTGTTCGAAAGAGATACCGCGGCCCTGGAACACAAAAGGCAAAGAAGGAACATGGATGGGTTTTAGTCAGTACAAGTCTGACACTCCCTTCCGCTCCGCCCAGAGCGGGGGGGGGTTCATTAGATGATTTCCCATCCTAAAAAAAAAAAAAAAAAAAAGGTTATAAACTATCTATGTGCCAAATCCGATCAGTAGTTTTTGCGTGAAAGAGTATCAAATATCCATCCATCCTCATAAACTTTCGCTTTTATATTATAATTTTTATATTTTCAATTTTTATAGTAGGATTTACCAGTAACTGAACACAGTTCTTTCCAGAAAAGGTCAGTTATGTATGACTCTACTTGAAAAACAAAAACAGTTTTAAGTTGTCATTTTCTTTGTGAAAACATCAAATACCGAGATTTTAAAACTATATTTATCTTCAAAAAGCAAGTCAAAGAGCATTACCTCTTCTCTGTACTGTAATATTCTGGATATACAACATTATTTTTAGTATATGCGAAACCTGAATATAGTTTGTTCAGAATATGTAACTGAATCGATTCCAATAATTTTTAAACCATGTTATATTTTCTCCCAAAAATATTTAAAAAAAGTTAAAAGTTGGACACCGGGCGACTTAAAGTACCTATCGCAATAATTTAGGTACCTACTGCCAAATTATTATTATCAATGAGCTCAAAGACGACGCTGGAGGCGCGCGCTGCGTGGTGACCACGATTTTGTGCGGACAACTAGGTAACAGAACAAGCTTATAACTTTGTGATTTTTCATGATACAGTTTTGAAATTTTGTACATAGATTCTTTACATAAAAATACTAGACACGTGTTTCAGGTTTCGGATATACTAAAACTAATGTTGTATATTGTAGGTATATATTTATTAAAACAGTATTTATTCTTTATATATGTATATATTTGTGTGTATGTTTATTTAACATAGGTATATTTTTGTTTTAAGTTCTAATTGAAATTTTTATTGTTTTCTCTTTTCTACACACTGCATGTGTCTACATTTCTAATAAAACTTTCCTCTCGCAGGTCTGCTGGAAGAAATTTCTCATGAAATAAGCAGAACCTTTGTGCTCTTCTATCTTAATGTAATGTCTTGTTAACATTTTGTGTGTACATAAATATATAAATAAATACCTAATATAGTTAAATACAAGTAGATTTCACAATAGAGCTAACACACAACTAACGAAAGTTCTTGTGCACATGAGACTCTAAAAAACCCGTTTCTAAGATTGGCAACGTATCATAAAACCCCATAACACGAAACATCCTTATCTGTAAGGGATGTTAGCCAATCTTAACAAAAAAAAACTCCAAGAAAATGTAAGAATCTAAATAATATTAATAAAATAATAAAATCTTTATTAACAAGTGGTTGTTCAAACATCAGTGTAGCCCTGGCTCTTGTACTAGGATTCCCTGTATCACAAGAGCCAGAAATATATAATATTGGTACAACTTATTTACTCAAAGGCAAACATATTGGCAGATGTTTGCAGAATGCATGTTTTGTGGCATGTTGCCAGACGCTCACTGACCCGGTAACTTCTCGTTGCATTTGACGTAATAACCGGAAAACTGAATTGATACTGCAGTATTGTTTATGGTGAACTTTGTGTTAATTATGGGAAGATACTAAAATAATTGGTATCTACTCATTCAGAATACTTATTCTTAACTAGCTGTTGCCCGCGACCTTCGTCCGCGTAAAATTTTAAGCCTATAACCTTCCTCGATAAATGGGTTATCCAACACTAAAAGAATTTTTCAAATCGAACCAGTAGTTCCTGAGATTAGCGCGTTCAAGCAAACAAACAAACAAACTCTTCAGCTTTATAATATTAGTATAGATTTTTATTGCACACAAAATTAACGGATTATACTCACAAATTGTTTACCAGTTGACAGGGTTGAGGAGGAGTTTTTTTACGCCATTTTTTTATTCTTTCTTCTTCTTTGTCGTGTGGTTATTTCCTAACCTGGTATCAGAGTTTTCATGCCGCCCATGGGCCTTTGACTTGGCTTAACATGCGGTCAAGAAATCTGACATATCTCTCAGGTATGCTGGTTTCCTCACGATGTTTTCCCTCATCGAAGCAAGTGATAATTATAAAATACGCACATGAATCCGAAAAATCGGAGGAGCGTGCTTGTGTTCGAACTCGAGACCAATGACTTGGCTGTCCGACGGTCACACCACTAGGCTGTCACTGCATTTTTTAGTTTATTGTTAAGTTAGTTACTTAAGGTTATTTTAATTTATTAATGTATATAATATTATGTCTTGCAAGTTAAAAAATTAAGTCTTGTTTAATGTTAAGTCTTTTTATAATATTTTCTTATCTTTGTATAGATTCTTTTTTACAGGTTGTTTGTGAATGTGTGAACATTGTAGGCCTTGTAGGTTCTTAGATGCTTGTTAACTTTTTATGTTGTTTTACGTTTTTCGTGTAGTAAGCAACGACTTATTGATCGGCCTACGCTGTCCCCCCCATACTAAAGTACGAATGCTGTAACGTAATAATATTGTAAAAACACATATTTTTAAAAGAGTAACCATGGTGTTTCTTGCGGGTTCTTATTCATAAGAAACGACCGACCCGAACCGTGCACCTTGTCTCGACGTTTTATAAGTGCCCATGTAGGCGTATATGTTTTTTTTTTATTTTAAAAATTTGAAGACAAGAGACATCTACCAACCTGTGCCAGCGGTAGGAAAGTTATAGGCTGATTTTTATTCTCTTGAATATTGATTGATTCAACTAAATCTTATGGCGCTAGGCCTGTATTGGAATTGACCTTGTTTCTTCAATACATTTTACTAAACTTTTCAAATTTCGAATCGGTCAATCATTCGAGTGCCTAAACATCCTTGTAGCAGTATAAGACCAAGATCATACCGGAAGAACCGTCTACACGGCAATAATTCAGACTGACAAACTGAGACGCTTTCACAGAGCAATTTAGGCAATAAAGATGTTATCATACTGCGTACGCGTTTCCTTATGATATTGATACAGGATATGACATAATATGGTGTCAATTGAATGTAGTATTATGATATGAATTATGCTTTAGATGTCTGAGGATAGCAATTTGCCAGAATCAAGATTCTCGTGAAACTTAAATAAAGGGTGTAAATAGACCCTTAAGATATCCGAAAGGCACTTGTTCTCCCCGTCTTTGCGATCATTTTTTTGTTCTAGACCATACCTGGGAACCTTCTAGTTACGGAGATATTGGGGGTCAAAGTTCCAACTTTTTCACAAGTTTTTTTTTTTTAATACATGTTTTTAATGTAACATTTTTACTTTACACACCTCCACGATTACCCCCTTACTATTCAATCCATCCGTCAGCACAATGCTTTGCGAGCTTTCCGTCGAGTCCTACCATAAAACGTGATATTCACCCCAAAAAAAAAGTCGATTAACAGCAATAATTTTTGCGTAAAGTTACTTAGTTTGATGTACAGAATGCTTGGTTGACGACTATGTGAAGGGTCTGTTTACACCCTGTATAACTGGCGTAATATGGTAAACTACAGATAAGTAAGAAAAAATATTTTTTGTACAAAAAAAAACAACAACGCATATACATACCGATCGCTAGAATAAATCAGTGGCCCAAAAAGTCTGACAACCAGTCTTACCAAGGGGTATCGTATTACCCAGTACTAAGTGGGTTGTTGAGGTCAGATAGGCAGTCGCTCCATGTAGAATATTGGTATTCAGTTGCATCCGGTTAGACTGGAAGCCGACCCCAACATAGTTGGGAAAAAGCTAAGCAGATGATGAGATGATGATGCGACATAACGAATACTTATAAATACAACAGTCTGTCTTATCATTTTTAGATTGTGGGCGTGATGTTATGGTATGTACATTTAAAAATCGAATGTAATATCTTAATTATTAAAACAAGAGCAATAAAAGTGGCTTTCAAATGCCTCTTGCCGTCTTACAGAACAATACAACGATAATCTTCACCAAATTATTTCATCAAACACCACCTGTTCCAAAACATACAAACAGATACGACCGGTAAGAACCAGTTGTATCCAGTTCACAATCTAATTTAAGTTGCACGACTGTTCGGGAGAATTGACATGGCAATCATAGCCCCAACACGCTGACATCCGTTTACAATTGACATCTTTATGACTATACATGTTACTGTCGAGTGTGACTGTACCAAATGTACCGGAGATATGCGACGAATGTGTTTTGACAAATTGTTGCAATATAATATACTCGGTGGAAGGGACGTCGATAATTGGTGGCACAAACTTCATGGAATCAGTAAGTACATTATTTTGGACCTGCCAGTGTTGAATTTTTCGTCGAATAATTAAAAGCAACTGTCCCATGCATTTTAAACGTATAACGCTTTTGCATGAAATGACAGTTTTTTTCCACCGCGTTTTTGTAAGTCGTAAAGTATCCAAAGAAAAATAAGCAGCACCGACGTGAGAACCTAGATTTCCAAACTTAAAAAAAAACTGAAAATTAATTAAAAAAACAACTTCAAAACACCTGTAAATGGTGTAAAAATAACCTTAACGAAGCCGAAAGCTCTTATTCTCCCTGTCATTGCATTTTTTACTTCTGGACTAAACCTGGGAACCTTCGAGTTACGGAGAAATTGGGGGTCAAAGTTCCCACTTTTTCACAAGTTAAGGGTCTTGTTACACCCTTTATACAGTCTCCCAAAAAGCACCCTTAACCACTCCGTACTGTTTTAGTCGGAGAGAAGGTGCAGAACAAACTCTCAACAACACAATGTGTCAATGGAATTCCGGCAGTTCAATTTTATAAATAAAGAGCGTCGTTTTGGAGAGAAACATGGCAATAAGCACTCTTCATCAGATGGGAATCAGGAGGGCAATAATAGTATTCAGATAGAATCAAATAAACTGGTAAAATAACATAACATCTACCTAACCATTCGGGGGCTACAGGCGTAACATCACGCCTAGGTATTGGTAGGTAGAGGTGTACCTAATACTGCCGTCGTAAGGAAAAAGGGCACAACTAACATTTTTGTCAAAATTGAGTTATATACATATTTAGAATCAGAAAAAAAAGACACATCTACTCAATTTTTTATAGAATTTTATCTTCAAGGAATTCGGAGATACAGTAGGCTCAAAAGGCACAAATGAGACTAATATTCATGTTTTATAGAATGAAAAGGCACATTTATTTACCATTATATTGAAAAGGCACAAATACGTAGATGTGACTATTACTTCATACAGATTTTTACTAAAAACTACTTTGAAAAGGCACACTTAATATTTTTCGCCAAAAACCAATAAAAACTTTAAAGTGGATTTTCTCCATATTTATAAAATGTTAGTTGTGCCTTTTTTCATTATGACGGCAGAATAGTACACCCACATTTGGCCAGTATGTTTAAGTCCCATATAATTGTGGCGAGGCTATTGCCATCAACCAGGCACAAGACTCTGTGACTGCTACTGAGAAATTCCTGATGGAAAAACCCAATAACACTTTGCCCGACCCGGAAATTGAACTCAGGACCTCATGCTCAGCAGTCGCGCTTGCGACCACTAGACTAACGAGTCAGTCAAGTAAATAGTGCCGGAAAATAAATGAGAAAGGAGACAAGAAACTCATTTTATCCGACTACGGCGAAGCCAAAAGGAAGGGTTATGATTTTAGTAGTCTATGTATGTATGTTTGTATTTACGTATGTTCCTCCGTAACGCCTAAACTATTCATCCGATTTTGATGAATAAGGTGTCAATCGTATCGTTATTATGGTCCGGGTAACATATACTACATTAATTTAGTAGTCGGGTTTTTTAGTTGTAGTCATACCACACAAATTCTTATTTCATCTACTCCTTCTCTTATTATTATTTTTGAAGATATGGGTTAGTATAATTTAAATTACGTCTTTATTGCCCAAAATAAACATAATAAGATGATTAAGAAATTAGACTCGATGGTTATTACTTCGTGTTTTTGAGCTTAAATTGGTAATTAAAGTTTATTAGCGAGGAGCCTCACCTTAATATTGTTTCGGCTTTAATTATTTCAAATAAGGTAGCTGTACCATATTCAAATTCAGTGTGATAATGTTTTGTATGAATGTTGAAATAGTTTATCCCGGGAATTCGTTTGAAAATAGACTGCAGCCCACGTTAGGACACGTTGTGACATCTACCACCCGCACTGGGCTCTCGTGGTGGACAACAGTCCACACTCCACGCCCTCTTATATGGAGATGGCCTTTGTACACCACAGACTACCATCAGTCTTGTCTCTCCTCCTCCTTTAAATCCATTCAAAAGTCGTCTTGAAAAGATCGCTTTTAGCGATAAGACCGATTATATGTTATCCTATTTATATGTTCTGTATCGTAAATACCTGTAATTTGTGTAGTGTACATGATAAAAAGTATTCTATCTATCTACCTCTCAGCTGTGGGAATACTATAGGCTGATTATGTCAAGTTACGGACGCGTCTTTACCAATGCGAAAGTTGCACGATCACGGGATCCTCGTATATGGATTGCTGCTTATATAAGAGCCATCCTAAGGCGACGATCATGTAGGTATACCTAATACACATTAAACACGCTGTATGGCAATGCTTAGCGTTTGTCCAAGGTAAAAGCCAGCCCTTGGGTCACGGGAAGCGTCAACTAAACGTTTGGATATCTTTGAAAAGGCTGTAACCAGCCTAGCCTTTTCCCCACTATGTTAACTTTGGCTTCCAGTCTAACCGGATCCAGCTGAATACCACTATTTTACATGGAGCGACTGCTTATCTGACCTCAACAACCCAGTTAGTACTTGGTAATACGATACCCATTGATAAGACTGGTGGTGACACTGACTACCTGTAACGACTGTCAAATATCTACAAATGACAGCCGGGACCAACGGCTTAACGTGCTTTCCGAGGCACGGAAGAAACTCGGTATATAATGGGCGGTCACCCATCTACATACCAACGGCAAGCACAGCTTAATCTTAAGATTGATCCGAGCGGCTAAATCAGCCACGAGATCCTCTGCTGTGAGTAAAAATACCTATCGCAAATTAATTGAAAATGTATAATAACTGTCTGTCCTTCTGCAGGCTTTGAAGACCTCTTTTCAAATACTGAAATTAATCGCAACTTCAGAAAACAGTGTTTAAAGGTAAGTTCCATTCATCATCATCCACAGCCCGAATTCACCCACTGCTGGGTATAGGCCTCTCTTTTCTCGTGCCAATCCCCACGGTCCTGTGCCAGCCTCATCCAGGTTTTTCCCCCGATGGCAACTATGTCGTCTGCCCATCTCGCCGCCGGACGACCCACGTTTCTTTTGCCAGTTCTTGGACGCCATTCGGTGACAGCCTTAGTCCACCTGTTATCACTGCGCCTTGCTAGGTGTCCTGCCCAACTCCATTTGAGTTCCGTAACGCGATTTCCAATATCGAAAACCTTTGTGCGTTTCCGGATTTCGACGTTAGGAACTCGATCTATCAGCTTTATGCCGAGCATGGAACGCTCCATGGCTCTCTGTGCAACTCTCAGTCTGTACACAGCCTCCTGCGTGAGCGTCCATGTTTCAGCACCGTACGTCATTGTGGGCAGAACACACTGGTTATAGAAGTTCCATTACAAACCTAATATTATTTACTTAATTAACTCATAAAACTATGGTATCATGGCGACAAATTATCGATGTAACGTTCTCTTTTGGTTTAATAACAGTTTTCCGTGATAAAAGGTTGTTAATAATAACCTCGTTTTAAAAGCATTTTGGTTATTTACATTTTTGTTTATTTAAGGTTGAGAGAGATGTTAATTATAGGGTTCCTATTATAATAACGAGTTAGATTTTCATGTTATAATTGGAAAAGAGCCAAGCTCACAGTTGCTCATGGATTTGATAGAATCGTCACCAAGGAAGACAATATTCCAGTACAAACGACACGCTAAAATGAAATCGTATTGGTCTACTGGTCGCAAGTACGACTGTTGAGCAAGAAGTCCCAGGTTCGATCTCCGGGTCAGTCAAAGTGTTATTGGGTTTTTTGTATCTGGAATTTCTCAGTAGCAGCCCCAATAGGCTCGCCCCTATTACTTGGGACTTAAACATAACATAACGTGTGCGTACTATTAGGTACATACACCTCTGCCTAACCCTACGCGGATTACGGGCGTGATGTTATGAGGATTATTAATTATAGAATGTGGTCTAGGCTCTCGGAACCGAAATTACAAAACTCAAAATTAATACACGTTCCTTTTCTGTTCTCTGAGAATCCTTTGCCCCGCAGTGAGTTCAATAAACTTTGATCTTGTTACTATCTACAGGGTGTAAACAGACCCTTCACATAGCCATCAACCAAGCATTCTTACATCAAACTAAGTAACTTTACGCAAAAAATATTGCTGGGAATCGACTTTTTTTTTGGGGTGAAAATCACGTTTTACGGTAGGACTCGATGGAAAGCACTCAAAGCATTGTGCTAATGGATGGATTGAATAGTACGGGGGTCGTGGAGTAAAAATCTTACATTAAAAACATAATTTAAAAAAAACTTGTGAAAAAGTTGGAACTTTGACCCCCAATTTCTGCGTAACTAGAAGGTTCCCAGGTATGGTCTAGAACAAAAAATATATCGCTAAGACGGGGAGAACAAATGCCTTTCAGCTATGTTAAAGGTCTATTTACACCCTTTATATACAGGGTAGAAGGGACACTGACGCTAAAACGGTTATCCTTACCACGTATTCATCATCATTCATCATCATCATCATCATTTATCATTTTAAACCGCCCCCCCCCCACATAGATATTTTTCGTCAGTCAAAAAAAAAAAACAACCGCTACCTGCAAAACTGCAATACCTACATGGTCAAAATGTATGGAACATCAGATTTCTTTTTAAATCACCAAAAAATATAGGTATTTTTTGGTGATTTAAAAAGAAACCTGATGGGGCGGTTTCAGAATGATGTACTGAATACGAGGTAACCAATGAATAAAGAAAGATACGCTACGTTCGTACTGAGCGGCGTTCAAATATCGTTGCGTTGTTACGACTGCGATAGATAATACGGAACGTATGATACAGAAAGAGATAGCTATTGCGCTTGAAGTACTTAAATTACAACAATTGTCTGAATTCGTCTGCAAACAATTTGCGCGCGCTAGTGCGATATCTACCTCTTTTTATTTATAATATCATTGATGGTAACCGTTTTAGCGTCGATGTCCCTTCCACCGTGTATATTTCTATCCATTCCATGTCTTTACCCCGTCACTAGATACGCATATTCCATTCTTTACCAATATAAATAATCGGAAGCGGCTTTTTGCGTCGGCACACGGACGGGCGCGGTCCAACTATAACGCCGTATGTTTATCTATAATGGAGAACCGGACTAATATTGTTTGATTAAACAGACCTTGAATTGAAAATTCTAGACTACAGTATAGATTTTTTTATGTGTACTGACCCACTTTAGCTGTTCAGATTTTTTTCTTCCGATAAAATTAAATGCTCACATGAAACAGTGACGACAATCAGTAACAAAAAATTGGTCAATTTATAATTTTTTTATGTGGTCACACTTGACCAAATGCCAAAATAGTTTTCAAGAAATAGGACCTAAGTAATGAATGATTCCTGAGACTATTTTACTCGTTTTTCCAATAGATTCGGATTCCCCAAACTGTCCCAGTTAAAATACGCATCATCTGCCTAGCCTTTTCTCAACTATGTTGGGGTCGGCTTCCAGTCTAACCGGATGTAGCTGAATACCAGTATTTTACATGTAGCAACTGACTATCTGACCTCCACAACCCAGTTAATACTGAGTAATACAATTCCCTTTGGTAAGACTGGTTGTCAGACCTTCGGGCCACTGACTAACTGTAACGACTGTCAAAGGTCTACAAATGACAGTCGGGACCAACGGCTTAACGTGCACGGAGGAAACTCGGTATGTAATAGGTAGTTACCCATCCACGGACCAACCTAGGCAAATGCGGTTTAATCTGCAGATCGACCCGAGTGGGTGCCACGCCATTTAGCCACGAGCTCCTCCCGAAAACCGCTCCTCTTAAAAAAAAATAGGTAAACGACGAATATGGAACTCAACAAAGTTTGTCATGTCACTTGTTTAACTAACTGGTATTGATTTTTGACTCGTTACCACTTCTTATTATACTTTCGTACTCTTTTCTAAGTCAACTTCAGTACGTTTTTGTAAGAACCTGACCATCTGACCGTCTGGCGTTCGATTTTTCTAGAAAACTGCTGAAGACTTCAATTTTTCATGGCAGATTGTCGATGTGTGCATCTTACATAACATAACTCCAAGACCCTAATTCTCGAAAGGTGGCCAGGGCTGATAACGTCTACCATAAAATCACGCCTGTTATCACCGAATGGTTAGACAGAGGTCTACTATTGTGCACCCACATTCCGCCAGTTATATTTAAATTCTATTTAATAGGGGCGAGCATATTGCCGTCAACTGGGCACAACTGCTGAGAAATTTCTGATCGAAAAACCCAATAACACTGCCTGATCTGGAAGATCCCATGCTCAGCAGTACGCTTGCGACCACTAGGCTCAAAAACCATATGTGTGTCTATTCCATTGACGTTTTGATTATATGTGTGTGTGTGTGTGTTTGGATTGAAGACGGGGTGTGTACAGGATTGTCAGCAAACATTCTGAGCTAAGTTTGATTTGAAAAGTTTTGGGGTTGTGTGTTCATCTGTGTAGGATACGCCGATACGTTGTTGTATTCCATGCAACTATGTATCTTCAATATATCAGGAAAAAAAACCGAACCCCTGCTAATGACAATGTTGCGTATTACATAAATAAAGAACTACCAACCCAACACAGTTGGCAAACAATATAGGTAATAGGCAGATTATGAAATAGAGAATAGGAAGAGTTTTCCTACCATTTCATATGCTTGGGCATTTCAATTCGGCTATTTATATTGCTGCGTTTTATAATAAAGGTACAATTACTGACCGCTTCTAAAGATGGTGCGATTTGCTGTATCCGTCGCCTTCCGAATTCCACCTTTATAATCGACAAGGAAATATCCATTTTATTAATTTTTAAATTATCTTAAAAATTACCAACAAAGTCCAGTTTCACCATTGAAACTGAACGCGATTAACCACATCTCGAACGCTGTCAGTGTCATCATTGTCACTCAATATTTACATTGAGAGCTCTTGAACATGGTTTACAAACTGAACGTGTTCAGTTTCGTTTGTGAAATCGGCCCTAAGTTGGTAATCTTTTAAATAATTTTGGTAGTATGATCCATTTTTTTTATATTTTTGAAACAAAAGTATATTAAACATTTAAACATAAAAATAGATGGCCCATCGGCATCAGGAAATAGGTCCAAACTGCCGGTGGTCAGGGCTCCAGAGAGGGGAACCTCCTCACTATTTTCCTCTATATACTCCTATATACTCCTCATACACTATATACTCCTCACCCAGATTTTTACACTAATTGCGAAGAAACACAAACAAGATACACCTTGCGACATAACAAAAACAAAATAAACAAACCTCAATCCAGACTAAAAATGCACTCAACCAGCCCTTTAATTATGTCCATAAAAATTTATAATAAATTACCGAATAACATTAGAGAACTAAACAAAACACATATATTTATTAATAAATGTAAACAACTTCTGGAATCCAAGGTATATTATTCCGTAAAAGAGTTTTTAGTTGACAAATCAATTCCAAAATAAAATGATCCCCTCTCTTAAACACCAAACATTAAAAATATATAATTATAATATTAATACATAAATAATATACCATAATTAAATAACAATATTAATAATAATGATAATTTCGAACTATACTATACTTTTGAATACTTAGATAAATACATAAGCTCACATATCTTTTTATAAGAATTGTTATTTTATTTTTTATTAAATTTAATATCTTTATTTATATTAATACAAATAAATGATCTCAATAGAATTATAAGTAACTACTAACAATACATTTTAATAGGTACATAAGTTTACAAAATTTTATAAGAATTGTGTTTAATTTTTATTTTATACATTTTAATTTTTAGGTTAATACCATGTTGCTGTGCCCTAACAGGGTCCATAATTGTACCTTAGCTGTAAGCTTTTTATAACATTATTTATGCACATTATGGTACGCAAAATAAATGAATATGAATATGAATATGTGTGCCGTGTTCACGAGTACTGCTTTCTGAATCAATCATTGACCCTGCCGCGCAATGAGAGACTCCTTTTTTTTTTTTTTAGGATGGGAAATCATCAAATGACCCCCCCCCCCCCGCTCTGGGCGGAGCGGAAGGGAGTGTCAGACTTGTACTGACTAAAACCCATCCATGTTCCTTCTTTGCCATTTGTGTTCCAGGGCCGCGGTATCTCTTTCGAACAGTCCCGCAGCCATCGGCCCGTGCGGACCCCTACGTGGATGCTGACATCTCTTTGAGGCGCGCGTGGAACACGAACGCGCCGTCGACACGGCCTGTCGTCATAAGACGGCCAGACGGCGAGCTAGCCCATAGCTCGCCGTCCACAGGCCCGCGCCTACGGTGGCCGGGGGCCACCACGTGGCCCCCGACGCCCAGGGCGTCTCCCGCGGCGGCTGGGACGTGAGGCTCTTTCCCTCTCACGTTCCGCCACCTCCTTCACTAGCATGACTGCTTCGCAGAAGGAGGTGACGGCTTCCCATTCCCTCTCGCTCCGGACCATGGCTTGAACCAGGGCCGGGCGCGAGAGGTCGCCGCCGCCAAATGAGAGACTCCTAAGGGGTTGGTCTAATGAAATATGATAATTATTGTAAAATTCGCCCTTTGACCGGACCTGACCAATATTCGTCTTTCTTACAAACCAAAACTTATTTTTTTGAAAGAGCTCAGTTTTACCTACTAAGCTGCATATCAATATTTCACACAGAGCTACCCGAACAGAGCCCAACTGGAGAGACAGACACCGGTATCCTAATGTAAGACTATTTCTCTTTCATAGTATTCAGATAGAATCAGCATGAAGATAAAATATTCAGCTGCGTATTCCCTTCTCTCTACTAAAATACTTCCAAGTCGGAATTCTTTTCGTCCGTTTCAGCGGTCAACGGTTTCCCGTAGTACATATCTAGGTATATATGTACTTATGGATAGATGTACTATGTTCCTACCTACTATGGAGGGTAGCCATGTTTTTTTTATCGTAATTATGAGTCTGCAAACGGCTGCTTTAATCCAGCTTTAATGAAGATTCATTTCCTAGAATGCATTTTATATTTTATCGTGACCGATTTTTTCGAGAAAATAATATTTACACAGGAAAAGCGCTTCTCATGGTTTTTTACCGTACTACCCGTGCTTACATGAGCTTTAAAAAAACATTTCTGGATTTAAATAAACAGAATTCTCAGCCAAAAAAGAACAACCACACTCACTTTTGCATTTATAAAATAAGAGAGAAAAACAGTATATTACGAGCACTTTCATGTAAGAATAAAAAAATCTTCAGCAAGAATTATGTACGTAGGTATATAATATACAGTTATATACGTAGGTGCGTGATGGATGTGTGACGTACCGGTAACTAATGAGCCCAATTTGAAAGAAGCACGCTTGGAGTACGGGCGAAACAGGGGCTGGGCAAACTGTGACACTGGACGAAATTCGACACGTCTAGTATTATTTGGTCATTAGGAAGTCTAGTGCTAGGTGGATAGTATTCTTTTGTTAATATAGGTTTGGTTTGTTGGCTATATAATAAACGATCTTTGGTCCGTAGATAGGTGACTACCCAGAAAGCACGTTAAGTTGTTGGTCCCAGCTGTCATTTGTAGATCTTTGACAGTTGTTACAGGTAGTCAGTGGCCCGAAGGTCTGACAACCAGTCTTAACAAAGGGTATCGTATTAACCAGTACTAACTGGGTTGTGGAGCTCAGATCACCATTTAAAATACTGGTATTCAGCTGCATCCGGTTAGACTGGAAGCCGACCCCAACATAATTGGGAAATGGCTAGGCAGATGATGATGAATGTTGAAATGCCTCATGAGCCTATAATTTCTTGAGTCTCTTAGTACGTCAGTTCGGATCTCAGACGGCCTACTCCTTTGAACTTGAACAAGTGTCAATTAGGGCACTGAATACTCCTATAGAAATACTCCGTACCCGTCGTCCGTCAGCTAAAGCCTAAAGTACAGTCAGAAAAAAAAACAAGTACCTATATAGAACTTACAGAAACTTGCAACTAAATACAATACATTTCAATACATTTTTAATATGTGCTTACGTAAAATTTTTTTTTGACATCCAATAAGTGGGTCTTAAGTATAAAAGTGGTCGCATGGGCTACAGCTGGGCATAAAGTTCCAGGTTTTTTCCCAGGCCAGGCAAAGTGTTATTAGGTTTTTTCATTAGGAATTCTCATCAACAGCACAAAGACGAACGGCCTGGATTTATGCTCATTTGATTGTATAAGGTCTCTTCTTGTTACATTGGACTTAAACATAGCTATTCAGAAAAGCTTCGATTCGATTTCCACTCGACAAATCGTATGTCTATCTTTATTTGTAATTACGAAAACGAGCGAGATAGACATACGGCTTTCCGAATCGAAATCAAGTCGAAGCGTTTGCGAATAGCTATGCTGGTAAAGTCTGTCTTCCTTCACAGAAAACAGATGAGATGTTGTGTTACAGTGACAGTTGATATTAAAAACTATAGTGACTACATTGTCTCACTCATTCACTCATTTGTTGACTGTACTAGTAACTACTCGTAAAGCTCAATTCACATTAGTCAAGTGTTTAGCTAAGTAGATAAGTAGGTACAGTGAGTAAAGACAGTGGTGTAAACTGATCTGACAACATTGAGTAAACAGTCACTGTCTAGGTACTCGCCACTGTCCTTGACCAATGTAAATCGGGTTTTTGGTACGACTACTAAACAGCCGTTCGTAAATTTCAGGAGACCTCCTCTATTATGCATGTTCATAATGCTTGTGGTCATCTATGTAGACGATCAGGGTTGAAAAACTGTTTCGTTTAAGTCTGCTATTGAAAAATTCCTTTTATTTTTCGTGGTTTTCACCCATTTGCCGATTTATAACGAATTTCAACAGGATTAATACTTTTGCATCATCATTATCGATAATTATAATAGAATGTTACTTTGTACTGGGAGTGCAAATGACTTATATTCCTGTTCCAACACCAACGAAAAATAAAAGAAAAAATAACTGTCACTTTAAAATTCCAAATTCAAAACACATCGTGACACGTCAAAGCATCCATTATTTAATTTACGCGCGCAAAATGGCGACAAACAAAAAAGTATCGCGTCACATATTAAATCTAAATTAAAAATTATAAATCCCTTCGGTGTGTTGGGAACGGTCCCGTTTCGTCCAAGGTCGCCGGATCAGTGTGTCAGGGTATAACGTATAGCCCTAAATGTGATAAAACCTTTTTTAAATCGATATTTCGCTGGTGATGCTGGGAATTTTTTCGTGTGTTATGTTTCGACACTATATTGCGTATAGGATGCCATTTGGGATTACAATATTCTTGAGTATGAGCTAAAGTATTGTTATTTGTGTACGATGTTTTTCAATTCCTATGGTATACACCAATGCAGAATAGGTATATCTCCCGAAGTTAAATAAAGTGTGGGTCACGTGACAACAGGGTTGCTATGCAGACGTCAACAATATAAATGTAAGCGTTAAAAAAAAGTTAATAACCTTGTATTTTCCCCATCTCAAAAAATCGTCAAAAAAAGTCGTCTGTAGTTGTTACATTATTTTTTCACGAAATAAAACTATGTTTAAAAAATACATAATATTGTCCAAGCAATGACACAAAATCTCATGTTTCCAAAAATGGTGTTCAATATTTTTCCCGCCACACAATACACCAAAAAATAAACGCCATAACATAACATGTACCAAAATAAATAATTTAGCTTGATATTCTTCGGCTCGGGTTGTCCGGACAGCTCGGCAGAACGGGCCGTATGTACCGCAGTGCGGTTCGCTGCGGCAGAGCTGCGGTTGACACAACCCTAGCGAATCAACTGGTTAGCAGGCGAATATTTACGTTTCTGTATCAGTATCTTTTAGCAACGATGTTAATATGAGCCAAGCATCTGTATAACGGGCATTAAAACACCCATTTTATATCTTTACTTTAAATACCTTCCTGACCCCTGAACAATTCAATACGTCCATCAGCACATTGTTTTGAGTGCGTTACATCGAGTCTTACCGTAAACCGTGACTTTTCAACCCAAAAAGAAAAGACATTTCCCAGAAATATTTTTTGCGTAGAGTTACTTAGTTTGATGTACAGAATGCTTGGTGTTGACGGCTTCGTGAACGGTCCGTTTACACCTTTTATGAACCAAATATCAGTATATTTGGCCGTATCTTTGGACTAATATCAGAACACCTGTTTCGAGAACCACGAGCCGAGAGAAACTGGCTGGGCCAGTACTGTATGTTTCGTTAAACAGCTTTCACGAATGACGATGTGATGGTATGTGTATGGGTACGTCTTGAACATTATGGTCAGGCAACCTCGGTACTATGTTGCTGGTTGGGTTAGATTCAAGCTATGCTTTTAGTACAGACTTCTTAGTAGTATTTTCAGCAAATTCAGGCCTCCAAAAACAGTTTGAGTAAACAAGCTGGGTAAGAAACAAGTATGAAATTGTGGGCTGTAGATTTGCTTCCATAACATAATCAGCCTTTAATATCCCACTTGATGGATCTCAGTTCTCCTCTATCTGAGAGGGAGCCACAATCCACCATGATGGGCCAAATCTGGATTGGTGGATCTCACAAGTCTTCGAGTTGTTGGTTCTAGGATATGCCGGTTCCCTCACGATGTTTTCCGTCACCTTGTTGAGAGCAGTGGTGATGAAATAATTTACGCCAAGTAAAGTGTCGCCTGTTTTTACGACTTACGACTCGAAAGACTAGACCGTTTCTCCCTTTGCTCATAGCTTATATAATGGTTTAATGTGAAAACCTGTGAAAAGTCAATTTATAAGTTATAATTTTACGTTCGGTATACTTCCTCATTTCTCAATTATGGTTTAACCTCTCTTGATGGTCATGGTTAGGCCATGAGCAATAAAACCCTGAAACGTTTCAAAGAATAAGATAATGATACTGATCAATATTATCAACCAATGTCACGTCCGCTTTTATATATACCATTTCGGAATATTGTATTTATAAAATGCATAATTGTTCTTAAAATATAACGTACCTACTGCTGATACACAGGACTCCTCTCTGTGGGTAGATTGAATTTGTAGAGCTGCGTTACAAAAAGTACTACAGCAACATAGTACAAAATTTTCTTCAGCGCCATCTATGACACAAATGAAGAACTAACCTCAATATTCTGAATCGCCTCGACTAAAAAGTGTATGGAAAAATCTGACAACATTTATCGGGCAGTCACCCACCAGCCACAACACTCGTCTGGTCGGAGGATCCTCCCTTTTCTATGGAGTATTGAGAAACTTTACACCCTGTTACTCATATGTCTATATTTTTTGGTTTTAGGATGCATCCGGTTTCCTCTCGATGTTTTCCGTAAATGCTGATGATGGCTTTATTCGGATCCTTGTAATGGAAAAAGGCAATATTCTGCAAATGAAACGTAATGTTTGGTGATATTAGAGTCTTAGGGATAAGCTTATTGTCGGTTACGTCGTGAGAATGAGTTACCCTATGTAACTGAAAGAATATCTTTACAAGAGATAAAGGGATCGTATCTAGCGGACGAACAATGGAGCTCATGGCTAAATAATAACAGCCGCTCGAGTCGATCTTCAGCTTACCTAGGTTGGTCCGTAGATGGGTGACCTCCCATTACATACCGAGTTTCCTCCGTGAATCGGAAAGCACGTTAAACCGTTGGTCCCGGGTGTCAGTTGTAGATCTATAACAGTCGTTACAGGTGCTCACGTGACCCGAAAGTCTGACAGCCATTCTTACCAAGGTGTATTGTATTACCCCGTGCCAACTGGATTGTGGACGTGCGATAAGCAGTCGCTCCATGTAAAATACTGATATTCAGATGGATCCGGTTAGACTGGAAGCCGACCGCAACATAGTTGGGAAAAAGCTACGCAGATGAGATTATGATGATTTAGCGGTCGGACCATTTCAATAGGATCGCAGTATTACACTGCACAAACGTGGTTTTGCCTGTTGACATCAAAATGATTGCCTACTCATCAATAACAATAGTAAATAACATGAAATATGATAGAATGAAATCCTAAAAACCCGAACTATTCCCTTTTAAAACACCCAAACAACATTAAAACCGAATTCAGACCTCGACATAGTTCAGATATCACAAGAAAGAAAACACAATAAATGTTGGAAGGACTATTTACCCGCCGACAGATGATATATCTTTGCGACTCACGGAATCGGAAGGTCAAGTATAGTTGAAGAAAGAGTCGCCCGTGATCTGTGCGGATCTGGAAGTGGCCAGTAGCTTGTTGAGTGTGTTACCTCAGGACCAATTTCTTGAGAACATTTAGAATCTAGGTCCCGTTTTATCTCGGCGACGATCAATTGACCGAAACGAATAAAACTTTTAAAAATTTATCTATATAAATACTAGAAGCCATTTTGAGAGATTAAGACAGGAAATTGAAACCGAGCGTTATTAAAAATATGGGAAATATTTGCCTCAGTGATATCGGTCATTATTAGCACAATATCAAATTAAAATAGGGATAAAAAGGCTTTCATAAAGATTTGGTGCTTTAAAAAAAAACTCCGCTGTGTTTAAAAACGTCAGCAAGCATATTATTATCGAGTTCTCGACCAACGGACCAAAGGCAAAAAAACCTGTAGGAATACTTTTTTTTACAAAAGTTGTCTTGTCGTCTTTTTCTTATATTCTCTTACATATATCATAAGATCACTTGTTTTTTTAATAACTTTCCTATCCCATTACTAAAAAGCGCTCCCTAATCAAAGCTAAACCCACTGACCTTGGAACGCCTCCTCCATAAACTTTACCTCGGTGTCACGTTAGTCGGCAATCAGACGAGTTTTCGTGGAAACAATGTTGAACTCCTTCAATGCCAGACGATAGTTACAGCGTAGAGTTAAGTGCAATACTTTAGTATACAATACTGGGAAATGGAAGGTTGATTTCTGCTAACCGTGGCAATTCTTGATACAAAACGTGATTGAGGAAATGTGAAAAGTTTTGTCTGAGTTGTGCGGCATTGATTTTGCAATTAGAGGCTTTTAATATGCATGTAAATTGAAGAAATGTAGATTTACATAGAAAAACCCGATGGTATTTCTTATCCCCAAAAAAACATAACACTATTTTAGACAGTCGTGTAAAAAGACGAATTATCGTACAAACTTGCAACCCCTATTTAATTTCTTAGGGGTATTGCCTGAAGAACAGAGTGTAAAATTCTTCAGCCTCCATAAAAAAGGGAGGATCCTCCGACCAGACAGTGAGGGTGTTGTGTTTGGTGGGGTACTACCCAACAGTTGTTGTCGGGTTTTTCTATATGATCTTATGTCGCGGATAACTTTAATAGAGCGATTTAGAATTTTGATGTTAGTTCTTCATTTGTATCATAGATGGCGCTGTAGTACTTTTTGTACTTTATTGCTGTAGCACTTTTTTGTAGACAAGCTACAACTGCCTTAAGAAATTCATTCTCAAAAATCTTTCCTCAAGGCTTACTTACGTTATATAAGAAACTGCCGTACAAAATATCATGTTTTTAGAACCAGCGAGCGTTTAGGCTGTGCGTTGTCTATCAATAAAATAAATATGTGTTTATGATAAGATGTATTTTTTTTACACTTTACTTCTAAAACGACAGGTTATATGGTCGTCTTCATCCAATCCTTCAGCAAAATTACAATACCCAACGTTTTTCGCTCTGCCTAACCTTATCTTTATTTGAGGGCGACCCTGCTAATGCCCGACATCAAAAACATCTAAAAGACTTCTCCATTTCGCCCGAAGCCTTATATACAAAAGGAAATCTATACAAACGTAAACAAATACGTTTTCATTACGATGTTCTCAGTTTTCCGTCAGCTCCTCGCTAATTGGTGGATCAGTTTCAGGCAGACGCGGTGATTGGTTGACGTCGGTTTAATTAGCGAACTACCCTCCGTATGGGGATAAAAAACTGTAACCTGACTACGAGTCATTTTCTCAGTGTTACGTTGAGGGATTTTATGCGAGTTTACATTTATTTAATAGTCATATGTTTTTGTTTTCAGAATTTCGTTAATAAAGAACGTAATGACGGAAAAACGGGTTCGCCTATTAGGTAACGGCAAGAGGGTTTCTTTAACAATGCGAATTATTCAAGGGTTTTTTTCTGTTCAATAATAATAATCATATGAGAAGACGATGAACACTTCAATCAGAATTTTCTATAAGAAAGTTTTCCGCTTGATGGCAACAGACACGCATGAAACTTAGACCTGACTGGCGAAATATGGGTGTAGTATTATACGCACACCTCTTTCTAAACCTTCGAGTATTCCATGCGTTTTGTTATCTGTATGTTATGGCATTACCGATAGAGCAGAGGATCTCACAACCCCGATTGCTCAAAAATATTTTGGTGGTGAACCAATCTGGAGACAACAGATAACATAATATAACATCAAGCCTGTAATCCCCGAAGGGTTAGGCAGAGGTATATCTAACAGTACACCCATATTTCGCCAGTTATGTTTAAGTCTCATGTAATAGGGGGCATCAACCGTGGCTGCTGCTGAGAATTCCTGATGGAAAAACTTGATAACACTTTGCCCGACCCGGGAATCGAACCATCATGTGCAACAGTCGTGCTTGCGACCACTAGACCAACGAGGCAGTCAGTGTGACAACAGATATAAGATTTAAACATCGACAGATTTTAAAAAACTGGTTACAAAGCTTCAAAACTCCTCATCATAATACGCCATAGTCAGAGAGTACTGGAAAAGTAGGTCGAGCGAATAATAAAGTTTATTATCACGTAACGATCAGCTGGTGTGCGTGGGCGTCCACCAAAATAAAGCCAGGACGTGGGCGCAACGGGTTCAAGGTTCGTCTGCTTGCGAATTACTCCGTGAGGCTAATAGCAGGACTTCCTTTTGTAAGATGGAGAGGCAGGAAGTCTTGTGTTTCTTCTTGAATTGAATGAAGATTGATTTCTTATCGTTTGTAGAAATTTTCGAAAATACATTGTGTATATGTCAGAAATACTGCCTCGTTGTGTTCGTAGTCGCAGGCGCGATTGCTGAGCTTGAAGGTTCGATTCCCAGGTCGGTCAAAGTGTTATTGGGTTTTTCCATCAGGAATTTCTCAATAGCAGCCACGGAATCTGGATTTGTGCCCGGTTCATGGCAATAGGCTCGCCAACTACATCTATTACATGGGACTTAAACATAACTGGCGAAATGTGGGTGTTCTATTAGGTATACCTCTGCCTAACCATATGTTATGTTATCTGTTGTCACCAGACTGGTTCACCTAAATAGTTGAAGGCAATAGGCTTGCCCCCTATTACATGGTACTTAAACAAAACTGGCGAAATGCGAGTGTACTATAATAATAATCCATTTATTTCAGGTAAAAAAGACCTTCAGGTTATAAATACTACCACCTCTGTACTATTAGGTACACCTCTGCCTAACCCTTCAGGGATTATGTTATACTTCTACTAAACCTCCCGTAGACTAGTTGTACTTCAACCATTCGTTACATTTATCGATTCATAACCTATGCACTGAAACACATTCCTAGCTCTGCAACTCTTATAACACTCTTTGCTTTGTGACTCTAGAAAATAAACTGCACGTCCCATATTGAGGACGTCCTCCAAGAAGGTCAAATAGACTACTGCGCGCAAGTACATATAGTAACTGTATGTGCTCCGGCAAGTACATACGAAAGAATGCATGAATGTAAGAAGGCAGAGAGGTATGTGCGATCGGTGCACGTTGTGTGTCGTTGGTTCTTATATGTCATGTCGGAATGGCGAACAGAACGTCTTATTAAATGGGAAGTTTATTGTACGGTTTCCTTTCATTGCAAAAGATCGCAGAAAGATTATATTATGTGTTTATAAAGCTGTCTTAGGCACACATAAGACATCATCTGCCTAGCCTTTTCCCAACTATATCGGGGTCGGCTTTCAGTCTAATCGGATGAAGCTGAATATCAGTATTTTATGACTGTCTATCTGACCTCCAGAACCCTGTTAGTACTGGGTAATACGATACCCCTTGAAAAGTCAGGTTGCCAGACTTTCGGGCCACTGACTACCTGTGACGACTATCAAAGATCTACAATGACAGCTGGACCCAACGGCTAACGTGCTGTTCGAGGCACGGAGGAAACTCGGTTTGTATGGGTGGAACCTAGACAAGCGTGGCTTAATCTGAAGATCGACCCGAGCGTCTGTTATTATTTAGCCACGAGCTCCTCCAAGTCATCATAAGTGTAATAACAAGTATAGTAGGTTCCTATCTCTGGAAACCTAACCATCGGTAGCTTGAACCCTGGTCCCGAAACCGGTGCCCACTATATTTGTATTTTCAAATGATTTGGTTTTAAGGTTTTTTTTTAATATTTTAAAAATGTAATGAATGTGCGGAAAAGATGAATAACGAGTATAATAGGCTTAACAAACTTTGTAATTATTCGTCTATTTTTGAACATTGAAATACCCTTGTAACCTTACATTTTTAACGCCTCATAGTCACTTAGCCATACTTCCACCAAGCTGATTAACTTTTACAAAAACGACAGTGCAAAATCACCGAAATAAGCTTTTCTCATTTATACTTCGTGCAGACGAGAGAAAAAGAAGACTGACTCGTTTTCCCTAACAAACGCAAGTACCTTCAAGCCACAACTCCTGCCTTAACAGATAAAATAAAAAATTAAATATAACCAGCCAACAGCACAGTTATAGCGGTTCATTGCAAATATTTGGATGGGAGCAGCGTCGTTAAACAAATGTCATGGCAAGCGGTAATGAGCCGACGTAGGGACAAAATAATGACTATTGTGGTGTATTCGTGCAATGTTGCAAGGCCAACTTGGCTTGAAATTATGGAAGATTTTAAGTGAATGTAGTGGAGCATGGATAATGAGATGTAGATGACGGTAATTGAGAAGAAATGGATCCGGGGGGTAAATAAATCCGAGGGGTTAAGAAATGGTGGCTAATGTTTTGGCTGATGTTGCTGGCTACAGTTATTTGAGACAGTTGGGTAGAATTTCTTAATTATGTAATCTATCGTATCTGACCATCACTAGGGCCCAACCAAAATGTCAGCGCTGTGACATTTTTATATTTAACAGCACCAAGCTGAGATACCTTTTGGCCTCGTACAGGACCAATTTAGTTTAATGTACTGCAATACTCAATTCTTTATTGCATTCCACAATGTAGGCCATACGTGGTAGACATTTTTCCAAAATAAACATTCGTGGACCCTGTCGGGCACAGCAAAAGAAAGATAAGAATATGTGGAGATGAGGACTTCATTTAAGTATAATTTAATCTAAATTTAGATTATGACCCACCACCCATCTACAGACCAACCTAGGCAAGCACGGCTTAACTTAAAGATCGATCCGAGCGGCTGTTATTATACAACGGCTATTAAATCAGTCCAGGCCATGCGAGGCGGCCGTGAACCAGCAGACAGCGTGGGACGAACGCCAGACAGAACGACCAACTGAAGGAGGTAGCTAAGGTGTAATGGAAACTGAGAATCGGAAATAGTTAAGTTGTGAGTATTTGGCTAGTTATTGTGATAGACTAGAGTGATTTTAAATATCATTCTCCTGCCCTTATCCCAAATTATTTGGTGTCGACGCAGCATGTCTTCTTCTTCCATACTTCTCTATTAGTCGTCATATCAGCAGTCCTAACCTAACGTGATTTTAAATATCTTATTGGTAATATTGGCAAAACTCGGTATCTTCTTTCTGTTTCGTGTGGTTAGCAGTGGCGAAGGTTCCATACAACCCGATTCCTACCGGATACGCTTAAAAAAAACGTCACATTCAGTATTCTATAGACAAATAATATAGTCACATTAAAGATATAGACTTCAGTTTACCTCTTACTAAAATTGACCCTTCGTTACTGGTGGTTAGTGCCTAACATGGTGTCAATTTTTGTGCCGCATATAGGACTTGGCTTTACATGCCGTCGAGAATATCTCTCAGGCATGCTGGTTTAGTTTCCTCACGATGTTTGCCTATCACCGAAGCAAGTGATAATTATACAATACGCACATGATTCCACAAAATCAGAAGTGCGTGTCTTGGATTCGTCTCGAGACCTATGACTTGGCAGTCCAACGGTCACTCCACTAAGCTATCACTGCTACTAACTAATATTGATAATTAAAACTCGGGGAGAGTCCTTTGCCCAACAGAGGGACAGTAATAGGGAGACATTATTTTATATCGGCAAAGGTTGCAGACACAAAAACTGAAGAGGCAGGAAGAAGAGAAAAAAGATGGATGGACTGTGTGAAAGTTTATGTGGCTAAGAAAGAAATAGATTCTAAACTAAGAAGTGATAATAGATGTATGATTAAAAGCATCAGGACAAAGATAGTACTCCAAAGATCAAGAGCCATTGAAACAGACGAGTCTTTAAAGGGCTAACGTGAAACGGCAGACACGGCGTGGGATGTACCCCAGACAGAACGACAAATTGAAGTAGGTGGTAAGGCATGGTCGGGTAATTCGAAAAGGAAATACCATATGTTGGGGCTCAATGATCAGTTGAGAAGATTGTTCGATTCAGTATATATTTAGTTGAGTTTATCATTTCCATTTTATCTTTAATTTAAATTTAATTTTATCTTAAATATATTTTACTTTTATCTTTATTTTAAATGTATTTTAATTTTATCATATTTTAATTTAAATTTTGATTTTATGTTAATTTTTATTTTAATGCTAATTTTGATTTTAATGTTAATTAATTATATTTTTAATTTTTGATACTGATGGTGATTTCAATGTTAGTTTATTTTATTTTAATTTAAATAGGACTGTATGGATCAATTTATCTGAAATATTTTTTTTTTTTTTTTGGTTTATTACTTTTCCAACCAATTTAACCAGAATCAATAAGCGGGAAAGGTGCAAGTTTGCCGCTGAACGACTCTGGTTCCATTACAGCGTAATACAGATATCAAACTTGCGTAACATGAAGTCCAGATTTTCTTTTGAGGTTTTCTTTAAACGTATGTAATGTAATGTCTAAGATAAAGTAATAAAGCACCTACTTGTAAGAATAAACAATAATTTGTGTCGTTTGCTACAACTAAAATAACCAACTACTGAAAAATCACGCTCTAATATAATTGGGGTTTACAAGGTAAAATCGACTCCTCCTATTGATGAAGTCGGGTAAAATGTAGCTTATCGATTCGACACCTTATTCATTAATATCGGATGAATACTTTAGGTGCTACGGAGGAACACACGTAAATACAAACAAACAGATTTTTAGGATTTGAGCAGTGTTTGTAAGACTGCTAAAATCAAAACCCTTCCTTATGACTTCGCCGAAGTCGTATAAAAAGACAACCTCAACCTCCTTTCATGTCGATTAAAAAACAAACAAATTTATCAAGTTTTGAACCGCGCTTCTGTTCAAGTCCAAGCCTCTTTGGCTCCGTAACATCGATAGTCAATCACGAAGTATATTTTAAACAATCAACCGAAGTGCTGTTCCGCCCGACGCTTCACGCAGGTGTAGCAATAATGTTAATCAATCAAAAATATTGCCAGCGATGATTGATTGGCAATCAATCAGAAATCAATTTTACTAGTATGAGTTTATAGATTATTATTTATTTTCAATTTACAAAGGATTATATTTTCACTTTTATTAATGCCTGGTTTAAAAAGTTTAAACAATGGCTCATTACAATTGATCACGGCTTCTGCACAATTTTATACCAATTAACCAACACGAATCATTTAACGTTAACGAATCATCTGAATTTTAAATCGAAATATTTGTATGAATCTAAAAACCGTGAACAGACACCGCGAGGGGAGAATACGCTGCGAATGGTTAGCCTCGCATGACAGTGACCCAACATAATACCAAAATTTGCAACAGTGACGGATGCCCACAGTAAGCATACAATACATCCTGGCCACGAGCTACTTGCGACAGAAACTGCATAGAAAACAATTATAAGAAGTTGTCTCGAGCATGACGACTCACCGCAACGCGACTTGACTTGCTTGTCACATCGCCTGATCATGAACAAGGCCTGAAGCCATTGTCTTCCCAAAGACAACGAGTTACCCAATTATTAACTTTATAATGGGAAGGCTGCAGTATCTCTTTTCTCCTCTCCTCAACTGACAATTAAGGCCTGGTCTACAAGAATCTACAAGACAATAGTTCCACCTCCAACCAATACAATAAACACTACATTAACTTAAGAACCCGGAAAATCCTAAACAAGTATTGCGTGCCCCTATTCCGCAATACTAGCAGTATTTCGGTCACGTACCGGACAAGCAACCCGCGAACGGAGTCTTAGTTCGCTGAGCCTTTTAATGCAAACGGAATTTTGCTAAAAATCTACCGGAGGAGAATAACAGAAAAATACTCGCTGAATTTTGTAGTGTATTGAGGTTGGTTTCCTTTTTTTGCTGGAGAAGTGGTGGCCCAGTGCGGAGCTGATTTTGCCCAGTACTAACGGTCTCAACATACATAATATATGAAGGATGTTAATTCGGAACGCATCATAATTTTAAAAAAGAAATTGAGTATGAATGCAGCGATGAGTGAATGAGAGAGTACGTGTGGAAGCGAGAAGGGAGTATGGCGAGCGAACTAAGACGATTAAGACGATTCCAAAGTATTTAAAGTGTTTTTAAACAAAATTTGAAAAGAAATTTGCAAGACGTAAAGATTATTTATTTCATCAATGCTACTCTCAAAACTGTGAAACAAAACATCACTTGAGGAATTCAGCATATCCTAGAACCAAAAAAATCGAAAACATGTGTGTTTCACTAATCCGTTCTAAGCTCGCGTGGTAGAAAATGTATCACTCTCTCTCATGCAGATGAAGTCTGTGCACCAACAGTACTTTTTAGCAGCAAAAAGTAGAAGTTTAGATATGACACATAAAATGTAAAAATAGGTGTAAAGGCGAAGGGTTAATAATATGTGGTAGGGTTTAAGGAAACACAGCCTTTCTAAGCCAACCCGATCACCCGACGCTTCCAAGTGAATGGTTTTCCGATCAAACACCACGTTTGACCCGTACCATCTAAGTTAACTTGAGATGGAAGAATATCAGAGACATTTACTTATACATGAAGAGATACGGTTACAACCCGGTTTTTCGTTTGTACTACATCGACTTTCAACAAAATTGACATAGTTTTTGACATAGCTATTGCTTGACTTGTTTTCTGTATATTTGTTTCTAGGTAGAACAGGTACGCAAGCACTAATGCTGACCATTTGGGTGCTGGGTTCAATGCTTAGCTCGAGCAACGTATTATTAGATTTTCTATCAAAGAATTGTCCCTGTCTTTGATTCTATATGGGACTTAAACATAACTACTGGCTAAAATTGGGTGTACTAAAGTTTCACCTCAGCCTAACCCTCCAGGTATTTACAGGCGTGATGTTATGTTATGTTTTCTGTCTATATAATTCTGTTTGAATGTCGGCTCAAGGCCAGATATCCCTGAGCAGCCCATGTTTCAATAACCTGGCCGCTGACAGCGCAGTGACTGATGGAAGGGTAACTTGACTCATATTTATGTGAGGGTAACGTGAAAATTTATGTTTTTTTTTACTTTTACTGTTGGCGTGAGGTTTGGTGGTGAACATAAACGATGACAAGACGACTCCAAAGTTATATTTTTGATAGTTTTTTTTTTAAGGTTGTTTATTGGATTAATTTATTAGATCTTTTAATCATTTGTAACAATTTTGATCACATTTTTTATAAAATTACAGGGAAGCAATTCGTTTTGAAAAACCGAACCAAGAACAGCCATGTAGCTCACGCCAATTTTCCCAAAGAGGTTAGCCAGAAGCGCGTCCGTAGTATAACCATATTTTGCCTGGTATTTTTTAGGCATATGTAAAAAGGGGTGAACCTAAAGCCATCAACTGAGCTCAAATCCAGATTTCTGACTGCGACTGAGAAATTCTTAATCAAAAACCCCCAATTTCAATGCCTGACCTGGGAACCGAACCTGACCTCATACTCAGGAGTAGTGCCTGGAAACACTAGATCAACGAGATAGTCAAATTATGATTTGGTTGATATTTAAATGTGTTCCTCGTATGTCAAACAGTTGGTTAACAGTCACAACGGTAACCCTTCCCCTCCTCTGACTGTTAAGGCCATGACGATTGAAAACCAGCTGATATTAATCCTAATTGGCCAAACTAGAGTACTAAAGTTTAGTTTCAAAAAACATTGATATAGCGCTCAGCTATGAAAAAGAAATAAGTAAATATGATACGAACTATCATATTTTTGATAACATTCTGACCGTACTAAGTATAAATAGACAAGACCCTTTATTTAAAGAACAAGAAATACATTATGTACATAATAAAAACAAAAAAAACCAACTCCACGCAACATAAATACAGTCTGCGGTAACAAAGAACTCATGGTGCGCTTACGGAACAAGGTCGAGGCTTTCAGGACAATTATGGCGAAATGACAGCGCCCGGCCGTGGGATAACCGCGCATTGTGACACCCATTCAAACCCATACAACATCAGCCACCCCCCAACAAAGTCCTTGGCTTGACCGTGAAAAAATAAATATATATCCAACTAGCAAAAGCTGCTATTTTTCTCGCAATAGTACTACTTCCGCGAAATTACAGTCCGTAGCAAATTCGCAGGACCCCAAACGCATTGTTTTCTACGGCAGTGCTACACCGCTACGAGGACGTGTAGCCGCGTAGCGACTAATTACAATTTTTCGACAGTTACCGCGATTCAGCTCCAATGGGATGTCGATACGATCTCGACGGTAATTAGTTAATATTATATAACTTTCATCTGGATATCACTAGAGCTCCGTGACAAAATACGGAAGAAATCCGGAACGGATCCTTTTTAAAAAAAGAACCTTACCTGATATAGATGTCTCGTTCCCACGGATTGAAGGTCGGAGTGTCAGTGTTTGTAGTGTAAGGGCACTGATGCACTCGCGGGCGCGTGCGGCTGCTGCGAGCGCTGGGAACTCACTGACTGGGCCCGGCCGGGAGCCCCGCCGCCCGCTGCCCGCGCCGCACCCCCGCGCCCTAGCGGATAAACAACGTGCATTGTGGGCCCGATCTGTGGGCCTACCCTGCTTCACACACACATGCACACCTCTCGCGAGATACACTCCTAGTGACCTCTCCACTGCGCGCTATCCGAACAATACAATCTCCTCCTACCTTGATAAACAAGCAATGTATATAACATACGGAACAAAGCGATGTTATCAACCCGAAGCATAATGGTTATCAAATAAATTTTCCGCCCAGATAGTAAGTCTAGTGTTATAGATTTTGGATTTAAGTTCCATGATTGCACAGATCGGGGACAATGATAGGTACATGTACGTTATTGGGGCTTAGGCGGCCGGTATTTGGGACACCTTGGGGATATCTGTGTCTTTAGCTTGGGCAATAGGTACCGAGGTAGCTACAGTATTGGTAATCAATTAAAATGCATGATAGTGCAGAACGTACTGTTTGTATAGGTAGGTTTGTACAAAGAGGGTGTGTCTCAGTACGGAGATACGCATTTGTACGATAAGGCTGGTACGCTACTATAAGCGTGAGCGGACAGCAGGTCAGTATTATCGCTTGTTACTATTGGATGCTGCGTATCACTTATCTTTGATCCAAATCAATTAATCCTTTAATTGATTAAGGTGTTATATCATTAAAATACAGGTTCAGCATCATTTAGATCGTTACCTCGATTATTCAAAGTTCTTTAGCTAAGTGCCAGGAAAATCTCATTCACTGTCGCTAACCATCACGCTTACTCAATTTAGCTATATAGGCTGTAATCTAGATTTCCTCGCTTTGTTTTCTTTACTCTCACTTCTTTACTTACTTCTTTTAAACGCTAGTAACTCAAGTTGCATCTTTTCAAAATAGTAGTAATCATTATTTTAGAAAGCATTCATGATTTTTAAATAGTAATATCGGTCTTCTTAGTTAGCAACACAGCAAACTGGATTTATACTGAAAGGTTTTGTAAACTTTCTAGTCGTCACGAGGACTTCTAACGCGGATGGGTGACCACCCATTACGTACCGAGTTTCCTCTGTGAATCGGAAAGCACGTTAAACGGTTGGTCCCGGCTGTCATTTGTAGATCTTTATCAGTCGTTACAAGTAATCAGTAGCCTGAAAGTCTGACAACCAGTCTTACCAAGGGGTATCGTATTACCCAGTGCCAAGTGGGTTGTGGAGATCAGGTAGGCACTCACTCCATGTAAAATGCTGGTATTCAGCTGAGTCCAGTTAGACTGAAAGCCGACCCCAACATAGTTGGGAAAACGCTAGGGAGATGATGATGACGGGGACTTAACACCCAGGTGACCTAGTATCCAGTAACTGGTGATTATTTACAGCTGGATAACAACATTAGAAATATACGAGTATGTGATCGAAAGTTGACATATCGCGACGTAGCGCAATATTTATCTGGATGTCTGTCATTTTCTCAATTGTATCTCGTGCTCATATGAGATAAGCCGCAGCATTACAGATACTGTTCTATAAATAATCGATTCATCATATAAATCCATGAACTGACCTATTTTCAACCAGTATTTTATTGAAGGAGTTCTTATTTTGACTGCCTGGTTGGTCTTGTGGTCGCAAGCACGACTGCTGAAGGTCCTGGATTCGATTCCCGGGTCGGGCAAAGTGTTATTGGGTTTTCCCATCAGGAATGTCTCAGTAGCACCCACGGAGTCTAGATTTGTGCCCGGTTGATGGCAACAGCCTCGCTCCCTATTACATGGGACTTAAAACATAACTGGCGAAATGTGGGTGTACTATATTAGGTAAACCTCTGCCTAACCCTTCGGGGATTACAGACGTGATGTTATGTTATCTTATTTTGAAAACATGACCATGCATAAAGTTAAATAAATGGAGCCTTATCGACGCTGTTATCTATTTGGGCATTATGGGAAAGGTAAAAAAGATCAGTGAAGGGAGATGGGAGATCACGGTAGATCTCTTGCTACAGAGGTTTGTACAAGATTTTACGGGACTGTGAAAACGCAATGGGAATTGGTTTTATATACAATGGGAGATGATGGCCCTTTTATGAGAAGTTGGTTATATCTTGATAAAACTGACATTGAGTTTTTAGAGTATGTCTCAAACGAAAATTTTTCTCCTGGTTCATTTGTTTGTAAGTTTTTATTTAGGGGGTAATCTCCGGAACTAATGATCCAATTCTAAGTATTTTTTCACTGCTAGAAAGCTACATTTTTCGTGAGTCCTATAGGCTATAAATTACATTTGTATCATGTAAATTGGCCGAGCTATCACAATTTTTGCGGACAAAGTCACGGGCGAATTTATATTTCGCATTTTTCTTTCGCTTTGGTCTACTCTCAAGTGGCCAACGAAAGAACTTCTTCATTAGCGTGCGATGACAATCTATATTGAGTCCAGAATTTGGCTTCTTGTTTGACACCTTTAGTAGCCTCCATCAGATCTTTTAACGTGCAGACAATGGCATACACAGGACACCAAAATAAGTGTGACGTCGTTTCTGGAACAATACCACATTTACACTCCAGGGCAGAGTTATCTTTAATTCTTCAACTGAAAAGGTTTTGTGTGTGTGTTACTTCGGCCAACCTAGGTCCGTTCAATAGACTATTACTACTATTGCTTCTTTACAACATCGCTATTAAACCAGCGAGCATTAAACCCAGTTTAAAAGCACCTCCGAACTTCACGACAACTTGCTCATAATCACAGGCACAACACCTGAATTAGACACAAGGCGTAATGTGACGCTCAATTACGTTTCAATTGGGCGGTCAGGTAACGTGGCACATGCATAATTTGACGGCGCTGGGGGCTAGCCGCATCACAATGAGATGGCTGACGAGTTGAAACTATATGTGCTATGTATTTATGGTAGCTTTTGTTTAGCAAAAAAAATACAATCTTATTGTATTACTTAGAGCCGATTATACCATTTAAACTGAATGCGATCAGAATATCTAGACCGCGTTCAAGAAGCTGCCAGTGTCATCATTGTAATGGAATATTGACTCTAACAGCTCTGAGTGCAGTGCAAATTGTTTTTTATTGTTAACCAGTCAATCGACATTATTTGGTAAGGTGATAGGCACAATTCTTACATAGAACTAAAATTTAAACATCCATACTCATATTTTAAATGCGGAAATTAATCCGTATCTGTTTTCTTTCAGAATGGATTTGGAGGTTAGTTTGGGCATATGAATAGTCCATGAACAGTGTTATAATATAGGGTACTTTTATTCCCATAGTCCGTGGTTTTCTGAATGGATAAAATAAGGAATGAGTACATAAGAGGAAGCCTGAAAGTGGCGCCGGTGACTGAAAAGTTGTGTGGTAATCGGTTATCGTGGTATGGACATGTAAGGCGGAGGAATGAGGAAAATGTTATGTATGAATGAAGATGACTATAAGAGTAGAGAAAGACCAAAGAAACGATGGATGGTCTGTGTGAAGGATGATATGGCTAGAAAGGAGGTGACTGCTGAGATGACGAGTAATAGAGAAGTATGGAAGAAGAAAACTTGCTTCGCCGACCCCAAATAAATTGGGATAAGGGCGGCAGAATGATGATGAGTCCATGTTTCTTGTTGCATTACATCTAATGTCATGTGGGGGCGAAGACGGGAGCTAAAGATTATTGTTATTAAATCTTATAATCGCACAAGTGGGCCACCACGTCCACTACACACCACTGTTTAAACACAATATTCAAGACAACCCATATTATAACAGCCATAAGACACTGCAAAGACAACTGCCTCGCTCCGGCCATACGTTCAGCACTTACTAACAGAAATGTTAGCTCAATTTGCCAGCTGATAAATATATAATTCTTAGAACTAGTGGCGGGGACACGATGTTACTGTGTACATGTGTAGAGGAACTTTAGTTTTGAAAAAACCGAATTTAAATGGTTTATGGATCAAGAAATCGTGAAAAGATGCTCGTGGCTAAATAATAACAGCCGCTCTGGTGGATCTTCAGGTTACGCCGCACTTGCCTAGGTTGGTCCGTGGATGGGTGACCAAAAATTACTTACCTAGTTTCCTCTGTGCCTCGGAAAACACTGTTGAGACTGAGTTGTGGAGGTCAGATTGGCACTCGCATCATGTAAACTGCTGGTTTCAGTTAGACTACAAGCCAACCTCAACGTGATTGGGAAAAGGCTAGGCAGTTGATGCGATCAAGAAATCGTGGCTTGGTGGGAATTGACAGGTGTACCATAACGACCACGACGCCGATAGTCAAATGACTATCGGCGTCGTTTTTCCCGTCACTGTGATAATCTTTTGCAACCCTCTGGTAACGGAGACATTAAAGTATCCAATCAAAGTTAGTTAAACAGCTGTTTTTTTTTTATTATTTTATCTAGAATATATATCTGCCAGCAACAAAACAAATTAATAACGGCTAGAACTCGGCCTCAATCAATCAATAAACACAGCAAGGACCAATTTAAATTCCATCCTTATGTTACTGCCCCTAATATACGGGAAAACTCAAATAATTAATCATCGAAGCGATGTAAAGCTGAACACAAATCCTCATATATTGAAAATAACAGAAATTATTTGAACATAATCAGCCTATGAGGTTCCCACTGCTGGGGCACAACCTCCCTCTTTGTGAGGGGTGGGCCATAATCCTCTACGCGGGCCCAGTGCGGCTTGGCAAAATGAATTTGAGGGGTTAAAATCCCTCATAATAGCCTGGCTTCGAAATTCGACAAGGAGGTTGGAAACTGAAAAATAAAGAAGAAAAATATTTTTTAAGTCATTAATTTACTCGTGTTCAATGCATTTAAAACCTTTCTACCAAAAAGGCATAATACTAAAATGCCGTTGCCCGTATCGTGTGCCGTATAAAAAGAAGGCGGTCAGTGGTTTTCATGGAATTTATTTTTCAGTGGCGCACTAGTGGCTTCAAGTTTACCTTCCCTGAAGTGGCAAGAGAAGATTATTGTAGGTTATTATATTAGTAGTTTGAAGAAATACGGTTTAAAGTGACTATATTACAGAAAATTTAGTAAGGTATGTCAATTTTCTTAACAATCAATTTCCCCGTCAGTTCCCATAGTCAATAGTCAGTTTTATGTTCTACGCCCGCACGTGTATTTATGTAGTAGTGTATTTATGTAAGTAAAGTAAAGTAGTAAGACTTACTACAAGGCATATACAAAAGCTGTAGTTCTTGTTATCAATGCTTCCCATTATTATGTTACAGCCCTGTTCGCATACTGATTACGGCCGAGCATTGAAAAGTTCGCTTGTTTATAACGTGTTGACATTTTTACACGAATAAGTCCAGATTTTCACAATGCCCCGAAAGTCTGACGACCAGTCTTACCGAGGGGTATCGTATTACCCAGTATTAACTGGGTTGTGGAGGTCAGATAGGCAATCGCTCCATGTAGAATACTGGTATTCTGCTGCATCCGGTTAGACTTGAAGCCAACCCCAACATTGTTGGGAAAAGGCTAGGCAGATGATGATGGAGTCCAGAATTTCTCAACATATTTTCGTAAACAGTACACCAGTCCTGTCACATGTATATTAGCTTACAAAAGTATCAACTTGGCAAGCTAAATTTTAAGCCAAAACCTATAGAGCTTCTAGCCAACATAACAACAATTGCTTGAAAATAGGTTATGACGTAAACAGCTACATACTTCAGATACACACACACATTAATACCTTTTTTCTACGTCATCACCGAAAAAGTCACACAGATACCATAGACTACGTTCAATAGCGTAACCAGAACGTCACGTGAGCGTCACGTGAACGTAACGTGGTACGTGAAAGTTTAACGGACTGCAGTGCGCCGCAACACGGCGAATTAACAAGGATAACTTTGTATGTAGTGGGGAGGTTGATAACAGAGTTCATTAGTGAATTACTGTCCCTGTTTCAGGTTTAGAGATTATATGATTTTATTATGTAAGTTTCATTATTAATGTATTATACACCATGGACCATGGACCATGGTAGGTTAGGTGCGTAGTACTCGCAAACGGTGTGCGTGTATGAACAAATGTATGAACGTGGACGAGGCGGCAGGAGTAAAAGATCGTAGCAGGTCACGTTCTGTAGTTCTAGCCTACCACCATGGGAAATAAGAGTGAGTTTATGTATGTATAAAAGAAAAACCTTCTAAAATAAATTCTCTAAATGATAATGTCAACTACGTCAAAATCCATTGCATAGTTTATAAGGACACCCACGCTAAAACGGGTACCACGTATACAAAATACACAGTACAAAATTCTGAACCATGGAAATTTTTCAGTGGTTATTTAAAAAAAACAGCTGTTTCCTAAAAAACTGTAATACCTAAACGGTCCCAATGTATGGAACAGTTATTATTTTTTAATTACCGATGAAAAAATTCTATGTGGGGTTCAGAAGCTCGTAGCTAAATAATAACAGCCGCTCGGATCGATCTTTAGGTAAAGTTGTGCATGCCTAGGTTGGTCTGTGGATGGGTGACCACCCATTACGTACCGAGTTGCCTCCGTGCCTCGGAAAACACGTTAAGCCGTTGGTCCCGGCTATCATTTGTAGATCTTTGACAGTCGTTACAGGTAGCCAGTGGCTCAAAAAGTCTGACAACCAGTCTTACCAAGGCGTATTGTATTACCTAGTACTAACTGGATTGAGGAGGTCAAGGAGGCAGTCGCTCCACATAAAATCCTGATATTCAGCTGCATCTGGTTAGACTGGAAGCCGACCCTAACATAGTTGGGAAAAGGCTAGGCATATGATGTTCAGAATAGTGTTTTGAATACGTGGTAACCGGTTTAGCGTCGGGGTCCCTTCCACCTTGTATTAACAACGCTTTCAGACCGTCTCGAAAAGCGATTTCAATTTATAATGTTTATATGGTTTACGAATATATAGGGGTAACCCCTATTTTTCATAAACACCATCAATTTATTAAAGATAAACTTTTCCACGTGACTTTGTTCGCATCAAAACTTCAACCCCCTTCTGACTCGAGATTGTAAATAAATGATTGAACGGGATGTATGAGGTAAAGAGCATTTTTTTTTTGTATTACTAATTTAAAAAATATTTTTCTTCTGTATGAGGAAACCATGAAAGGACGCTAGTATTTCAATTTCGATTATAATGGCACTATCAGCAAACACGTAAACACACACACGCACGCACACACAAACCATCACACTACTGTAGTCACACATACACATAGTCACAGTTAGACACTACACAGAGCTGCTAATTGCTGAAGTCATTGTTTCTCTTTGTTCTTAAAAATGAAAGGTGTAAAAAGACCCTTAATGAAGCCGAAAGGCGCTTGTTTTCCCTGTCACTGCGATCATTTTTTTATTCTAGACCATACCTGAGAACCTTCTAGTTACGGGGGTTAGTTGACAAATTGGGGGTCAAAGTTCCAATTTTTCAAGTTCAATTTTTTTTTTAATACTTCTTTTTAAGGTTTTAACTTTACTTTAATTACCTCCATAACCCGTTTACTATTCAAAGCATCCATCAACACTAAGTTTTGAGTAAGTTACATTAAGTTTTACCGTAAAACGTGATTTTTTTCAAAAAAAAAGTCGTTTCTCAGCAATAATTTTTGCGTAGGGTTACTTAGTTTGATGTACACAATGCTTGGTTGACGGCTTCGTGAAGGGTCCGTTTACACCCTGTATAGTTCTTAAATTTAATATTATAAAATCTCAATATTGTTAACAATCAATTAAGGGACGGAGCGAGACAATCCCAACACAAGTATTATTAATTACTTACTGGGGCTTTTTCATTCACATTTGTAAATGTAACCGTTTCAGATACAATAAACATTTTATTTTATTTATTCTCGTTTATTATTTTTTTCATTTATACGCACATTATTTATATTTTTACGTATTAAAAAAAAAACGTTTAAATATATAAAAAATAGGTTTCCGCCTCTGTTGGGGGCAGGATCCAAGCAACCGGTGGTTAGAGCTGCAGAGACAGGAACCTCATCACAATGCGAGCCGTATCGAGGCCTTCTGAATCAGGCCCTTGATCCAACCGCCTAAGGAGAGCCTTGAGAGATGATCGTCGAGGCTTTTGGCCATTTTATTATTTAGCATACTAAATCGCCTAAATATCCCTAAAACTGGCACATCAATGAAATCTTTCAATATTGCATACCATTTGCGGCTTTTATATCAAAACTCTTTATCCGTATTAACCACTGGACATTTACGGGCCACCACTGTGATATTTCACAAACAAATTACTAACGAAACTACGAGAAATTCACTTTAATATGTTCAAAATAGCAGCATTTAATAACATTTCACATAAAAATCTGTTTAATAAAGTTTATGACTGCACTATGCTACGCCGTAGCTCGTAGCTCGTAGCACCGTAGCGGCGTAGCATATACGTAGCACTTTACTACGACAGACGGTTCAACTGTTTTTATGAGAGTGTTACGTTTTGTCTACAAATTGTGTTTTGTGTAAATATATGGAAATAATGGTTTTGTGTTGTTACGAGGCTTGTATTCATAATTTTTGTAATTTTTTTTTAAGGTGCAAAAAAAAACATTTATTATGTAGGACATTATAGGAGATACGAAGATACTACAGATTATTTAAAAATAAAATTATTTTGAAAAATGAAGGAATTAAAACCGGCCAAGTGCGAGTCGGACTCACGCATGAAGGGTTCCTTACCATCGCAGTAGCGGTGCCCCCTTAAATTTTTAATTTATTTTTATAATTTGTTGTTATAGCGGCAAAAAAATACACATTCTGTGAAAATTTCAACTGTCTACCTATTACGGATCATGAGATACAGCCCGCTGACAGACAGGCGGACGGACATCGGATGCTTAGTAATAGGGTCCCGTTGGTTACCCTTCGGATACGGAACCCTAAAAAGTAAATATATATAGCATATAACGTTTTAGTAAACAACAAGCACACATAACATAAATCCTCTAAACCAAATAGGACTGCGCCAGAACAATAGGAATACATGACAAAATATTCGTCTGCATTCCACCTGAACTATTCCTTTGTTCCGCTCACAGAGCAATGAAATTAATTAATAAACATCATATTTGTGAGCTGCACAAATGCACAAAATAATAGGGATTCAATGAAAACGAGCACAAAAGGCACAAAGCGCCAGAGAGCACAAATAGCAATCCAATCTGCTTTAGCCAGATTCAAAAGGTTCTAGTGATGGGTCATCGTGGTAATTGGTATTGCTATCGAACCTGAAATGTGTTGGTTTCGGTATCGTTGGTACTTTTAAATGAAGATCCAGATATAGTAATTATACCATCTTTTTTTAATAATTAACAGAATTTATTCATTGAAGTAATAATGTCACAGGATAAAATAAAAAGATAAAATAATAGAGAATAAAATAAAATTATAGTCAAATACATCATGTCATTAAAATAATAATCAAATACAAAATATCAATAAAAAAATAAAAACAATAAATAAAAAATAAGTACAATAGTAAAAGACATCATTAAAAAATATTCAATGAATAATAACAATTATCAATTAATAGTTTTCTGACTCGTTTTGTAAATATTATTTTTGTCATTCTCTTCCATTCTTATGTCATTAGGTATATTGTGATATATTTTTATTGATGTACCGTGACGACTAGTGCAGTGTAATTTTACCTTTGATTGGTATATTACGAGCGTGTTTTCCTCTCCTACTTCTCCGCTATTCTTTTCTGATTAATTTCGTTACGGGATCCAAGACAAGAGAACCGAGGTTACCGACGTAGCCCGAAGAATAGCCAAAGTGAAGTGGCAGTGGGCAGGGCACATTGCTCGCAGAACGGATGGCCGATGGGGCCGAAAAGTTCTGAAGTGGCGACCGCGAACCGGAAGACGCTGCGTTGGAAGACCTCCCACTAGGTGGACGGATGACCTGGTGAAGGTTGCAGGGATCCTCTGGATGCGAGTCGCACGGAACCGGGCAATGTGGTGACACTTGGGGGAGGCCTATGTCCAGCAGTGGACGTCTTTATGCTGAAATGATGATGATGATGTTGATGGGATCCAAGACAGTTCAATTGTTTCTCTGGGACTTCGTCGAGCTACATTGTCTCGGCGCTTCTCTGGTGGTCGCCACTGTTGATTCGGGCTTTCAGGAGTGGCAGTGGTTTGGGAATAGTGTGGCGGGCTTATCACAAAAAAAATACCACTTATAAATGGAGGAACAAATAAACAGTATAGCAACTTGTGTAACTTTTTGTATACTATATACAAAAAGCACCACATGTTATTATAACTGTTATTTTAGTTTACATCTTCTAATGTCTCTCTAGTTACTCATTATTTAAAGTAATCTGTGGAAAACGTAGTGGGTTGCATAATTATCATAGTTTAGTATGTAAGCCTTACTATAAACCTGTAATATGTTTCCTAAATTAATAAATAAAATAAATAAAATTACAACCATTAAAGCAACTCTGCGAAAATCTTAATCAATAATTAAAGTACCGATAAAATTCTTTAAAAACCAAGACGTAGCAAAAGTTCAAAGCAACTTGAACTAGGTTACCGAAATTTAATTAGAGTGAGATCTTTAGGGTATAGAGTTCAAACATCTGCAACCAAACCGTAACGTCCGCAATTTCTAAACAAACTTGTTACTAAGATCAAAGTTTAACCATCTAAACAAATAAATAAAATTGAAGTGCCTCTTTGTAATTTCAAAATTTCAGCTTTTTACTGCATGTTCCCACTACTGGGACACACGACCTCCTCTCTATGCGAGGGAATGGGCTACAATCCACCACGCGGGCCCAGTGCGGGTTTGGTAGCTGTCACATGTCTTCGAATTTTTAGTTCTAGGACATGCCGGTTTCCTCACGATGTTTTCCTACACCGTTTTTGAGAGCAGTGGTGATGGATTAAATTACACAAAGTAATGCGCCTGCCTGGGTTCGAATCCACGACTTACTGTTCGTAAGTCGGAGCCGCCACCGCTGCTCTCGCTTTTTACTGAATGCCTATAAAAGTAAAGTACTTGTAGCAAAAATATCATTTTTTTTAAACAGTCTGTCTGTCTGTTTGTTTCAGGAAATCTCCTAAACGGCTGGACCGATTTTGGCGGGACTTTTACTAACAGATAGCTGATGTTATAAGAAGTAATATACGCTAATATTATTTTAGAAAAAGAATTACAGTTCCGTGCAAAAACATTAAAACCCTTGAACTGTTAACAAAATCCGATTCAAATAGGAAAGTCCTACTTAATGTTATAAATGCAAAAGTATGTGAGGATGGATGGATGTTTGTTACTCTTTCACGCAATAACTTCTGACCGGATTTGGATGAAATTTGGTACTCAGATACTTTATAACCTGGATTATCACATAGGATACTTTTTATCCTAGTAGTAAGATCCCGTGGGACATTACTGGACTCCACGCGGACGAAGCCGCGGGCAAAACCTAGTCTTGTAATATTTTTAATTTCACGGGAACGAATATCGCGTGCATCACACCTAATACATCTAAAAAGAATAGTGGCAATACCGTTACGCCGTCAGCATCTTCTATATTTACATAAGGATAAAACAATACCACAAGCATATACCATTACAACATACACTACTATAAATTTGCATGTCAACCTTACCTGCACAATGCAGATAACGATACGTCAGGTAGAGACAATTAATTAGTGTGTCTTGTCTTAATTGATCGGAAGTGATTAACACTTACCCCACACACTCATAGAGAGGAAGCCTGTGTCCCAGCAGTGGGAACATTATAGGCTTTTTTTTTAGGATGGGAAATCATCAAATCCCCCCCCCCCGTTCTAGGCGGAGCGGAAGGGAGTGTCAGACTAAAACCCATCCATGTTCCTTCTTTGCCCTTTGTGTTCCAGGGCCGCGGTATCTCTTTCCAACAGTCCCGCAGCCCTGGCAGGCATCGGCCCATGCGGACTCCCACGTGGTTGCTGACATCTCTTTGAGGCGCGCGTGGAACACGAACGCGCCGTCAACACGGCCTGTCGTCATAAGACGGCCGGACGGCGAGCTAGCCTATAACTCGCCGTCCACAGCCCCCGCGCCTACGGTGGCCGGGGGCCACCACGTGACCCCCGACGCCCAGGGCGTCTCCCGCGGCGGCTGGGACGTGAGGCTCTTTCCCTCAACATTATAGGCTTATAATTATATGGATTAACACTTCAAGATTAACGATGAAAGATGTCAATTACAAAATATTATCGAACTTTTCTAATTATATGTTGAAAGGTGATCTACAACAACTTTCTTTTCAAAGTTTATTTTGAGCATACACGCAAAGACAGTTGAGTTAAACAAAGTTATTTGAGAGGAAATGAGTGCTAAAAATAGATGTTTTAATTTCGTTTTATGCCAAGTTTAAATACCAATGTCGTTCCAGCTTTTCTTGGTGTTATTGACACGGCAGTACTTCTTGTCGTCTCGAAACTTTGTCAACTCCACGGCGTCTTCGGTGGCAGCGAAGTGTTCTGAGGAGAGGATGGGAGGTGGTCCATAGTTTGCGTCACAGCTCCACTTCCATATCTTGCTGGCGTTCCGTAGAGGTCCACTAAAACACTAGTAAGGAGTGAAATATGAACTTCTTGGGGGCAGTGTTTAGTAGCTGACTGTGTTTGACTGCCTCGTTGGTTTAGTGGTGCGACTGCTGAGTTTTGAGGTCCTGGGTTCGATTCCCGGATCCGGAAAGGTGTTATTGGGTTTTTCATCAAGTAATTTGTCAGTAGCAGCCACGCAGTCTGGATTTGTGCCCGGTTGATGGCAATGGGCTCGCCCCCTATTACATGAGACTTAAACATAACTGGAGAAATATGGGTGTACTATTAGATACACCCCCGCTTAACCTTTTAGGGATTACAGGCGTGATTAAATGTTAAGTATGTTTACTAGTTTTTAACGGATAAAAGTGCTGATAATCGGTCTAATTTGAATAAATAATATTTTATTCCATATAATCACTTTTATACAACTTTATTCTTTTCTCGATACAATAGATAAGCGACATCCCTCTAACACTAAATCCGCGTGGTATCTATCGATAACATTCCCCCATCACTAGCACGTTTAATTAAAAATGCTCCATGCAAAACTATACGGCAGAGCGAAATGAAAATATTTAATATTCTTTACCCCCGGTGAGTTCCTGGTGCAATTCATTATCTCTTTCATTTCAATTACACTATACCTGAGCTTTTGTAGGTTTTTTATCGTACGGGTATGAAGTAGATTAATTATGTAGTTATATATGACTATCGGTAGAGTGTTGGAATAGAGCTATTTGTATAAATATGTTAGGTGAATAAATTTTAATTTCCTCCGTGCCTCGTAAAGCATAAAGCCGTTGGTCCCGGCTGTCATTTGTAGATCTTTGACAGTCGTCACAGGTAGTGGCTCGGAAGTCTGACAACCAGTCTTACCCAGGGGTATCGTATTACCCAGTACAAACTAGGTTGTGGAGGTCAAATAGGCAGTCGCTCCATGTAAAATCCTGATATTCAGCTACATCCGGTTAGACTAGAAGCCGCCCCCAACATAATTGGGAAAAGGCTAGGCAGGTGATGGTACCTACATAAGAACCCTAACCTAAATACTTTTATTATTGAATTTATTATATGTTCGTACCTGCTCTATTTTAAATAAGTATATAAATAAGAGACTTAAAACGAACCAAGTGGTTTCAAATATAGAAGATACTCTTAACACTATCATGGTAAGCAAAACGTGTAAAAATGCTGCTTTGCATTGAATCTGCACTTAAGTGCCTGCTCTCTTATCGGCTATCCTTGCAACTTTCCACACACACACAAAGAAAGAAAAAATCACCCTGTATACACAACTTTAATTACTTCTAACATTTAATCAATTCAAACTGCATTTAAACCCCACATCACCGACCAAACAACAACACAACATTAGTATAAATATTCCGGATTCCATATAATTACAGATATGCATTTATCGACTAACGAGAACGAAACAATTCTATTTTAAAATCAAATTGAATCGCAACCGTTTTCCACGTGAATGGCTCGTCCAATTTACCCTGAGCTCAGCTATTTCATTAGGTACGCTGTCGGTCTTTCAATTTGCGCTTTGTACGGGGGATGGGGGGGTTCTGGCTGTGGTGGACGCTCACTGAATCAGCCCCGGGCCATTGGTGAGGTTTCTTCCACGTTTTATTCAACGCAGTCAGCGTTTTAGTTAAAATAATGATGATTTATATTATGATATACAGGGGAAATGTAGGAGATGGGAACTGTATTTTCTCAGAGTTATTTTGCTACCCGCCATTCTGGATTTTGGTCTTCGGATAGTATCCTATAGATTACCCATGGCAATTCTTTTCGGATTAATTTCGTTGTGGGATCCGAGACAGTTAAATTGTTTCTCTGCGACTTCGTCGAGCTTCATTGTCTCGGCGCTTTTCTGGTGGTCGCCACTGTTGATTCTGGCTTTCAGGAATTGCAGTGGTTTGGGAATAGTGTGGCGACCTTGTCCAATTAAAAAAAAATACCCGTGGTAGTAAACCAATATTGGCAGTCACGCCAGTGGTTTAGATTATCAGTCGCGCCACGTAAAATACTGGTATTTAGCTGCATCTGGTTAGACTGAAAGTCAGCCCTAACATAGTTGAGAAAAATCCAGACAGATGATGGTCAACCAATCACAGTAGAAATGGGTAAGGCTTACAGAACCCAGGAACCCGTTCTGGAATTGTGTTTATAAAATAGCGGTATTTAAATAAATACCGCAACACAACATGGACATACACACACATGGACATGGACATGGACATGGATGGATGTGAACATCTCTGTTTGCATTTATTCTCTTTGCCATTGCACCAAATGAATATAAACAAAAAAATAATTCCATCCCTTTCCAGCACAGCTTCACCCCAAACCTACTGACAGCGAAACGTTCTCCGCACAGCTGTCAACTAGTGATTTCACCACAGCCGTAATTGATTGATTTGCGCCTAAATTATAGCGAGAGACCGCATCAAACGCGGTCGTAACTGCCAATCAATCAGACTAGCCGGCTGTCCAGTGGTTGACGTGTACTATGTACAGCCAGATGTCCGACAATAACGATGTGGACCATATGTTCTAAGATAAACAGTAAAGGTTCAGTCAAAGTGGTACAAGCCTTATTGTCTATGGGTTTTTCCGTTGGAAAAAATAAAGAACTTTAATACCCTTTTTTAATGTGCGATTTTTCAAAAATCGTTCCTTAGTAAATAAAGAAAGAAAACATATTTAGTTTGCACGTGCCGCAAGTGCACACAATATACAGGGTGTATACGAACCCTTCACGAAGCCGCCAACCAAGCATTCTGTACATCAAACCAAGTAACTTTACGCAAAAATTATTGCTGGGAAACGACTTTTTTTTTTGGGGTAAAAAATTATGATTTACGGTAGGACTCAATGTAACCACTCAAAACATTTGTGCTGATGGAAGGATTGAATAGTACGGGGGTCGTGGAGGTGTATAAAAAAAAATCTTACATAAAAAAATACTTGTGAAAAAGTTGGAACTTTGACCCCCAATATCTCCGTAACTAGAAAGCAAAAAATACCTGGGAAAGGTATGTAAAAAAAATATCGCAATGACAGGGAGAACAAGTGCCTTTCGGCTTCATTAAGGGTTTTGTTACAGCCTTTATTATGAAAATAAACTTAAATCTAAATAAAAAAAGAAGATAATATTGTGTGTCTCAAGGCTGCACCAAATAAGCCAGTTCAGCAAAATCCGGGGCAGCTAGTGCCCGACGCTAGCTGCTCAGTCAGTGGTGGCGGCCCCGACTTACGAGCAGTAAGTCGTGGGTTCAAACCCAGCCAGGCGCATTACTTTGTGTAATTGATTTCATCACCACTGCTCTCAAAAACGGTGAAGGAAAACATCGTGAGGAAACTGCCATGTCCTAGAACCAAAAATTCGAAGACATGTGACATCTACCAACCCGCACTGGGCCCGCGTGGTGGTTATAGCCCATTCCCTCTCATAGAGAGGAGGCTTGTGTCCCAGCAATGGGAACATTATAGGCTGAGTATGCTATGTATGCTAGTGCCCGACGCTGGTTTTCAACTGAACCTGAGATATTGATGTGACGGATGTAAAACACGTTACAGACTACTCAAATTCGTTGATAAAGAAACTCTTGTGCAATATAATTTCATGCTTCTAGTTCCAGCCCCAGTGATTTAGGCATTGTCTGTTACTGAAATTCAGTTTTTCGCCAGTAGCATTTCTTTACCTAGTACCAACTTTCTGGGATCACTGCATTATGCAAAAAATACTCTGACCTTTCACAGCGATCTGAATAGTAACCTCAAGAAAAAGATAAAATAAAAAAGAAAGATATCACCGACGCTGGCAACACCGGCTCGGCTTACAGATTAAATATTAATTACAGACATATCCTGACATTTAAGACCCTCCTCTTAAGCCTCAAGATCTACTTAGCCTTTAAAAGAGAGCGGGGATTAAACTTTTTCCGACTACTGTTAAAGTCTTAAACGGTAATCCGATTTACTTCTGCTTGACATTTCAAATAATAGAAAGAAATGAAATTGATTCCGATCAGTTGGCGATTTTCTTAATCTTATTAAAAGTTAATCGTTTGCGGTATTTATCGATTTTGTTAGAGTAGATTTCATTAAGGGAGCACCACTGTTCTGTATATATTATGGTATTTAGCATGCGTAATTGGGCCAAATAGCCAAAGACAGAGAAAAATGGAAAGAGGGAAGCGTCTTGGCCCTACAGTGGGACACATTAGGCTCATAATATTGTGAGCGAAGTTACTCAACGAACATCCTAGATTTTTTGATATTATTAACAGATTTGATTTTCAGAAAATTGACAAATTGATTGATTAGAAATTGATTTTTTGATTTGATTTATTTTTTTTCTTCTTTTTTTTGTGTTATTGTAGAACTCAATCCTGACCAATCCTGGCAAATAAACCTTTACGTAAGCTAAACCAAATGTAGAACTCAAGAATCCTCTGTGCATTACCATGCCAATTTCTAGGAACCTTTACATAATAGGTGATAGTGTACAACGTTAAACGGAGCACATCAGTTCATTATAACCTCTTGTCAATCACTGTTATAAGCTTTCACGGTTTACAACTAAACTTGTACTGTCACTTACGGGATATCTTCCGTGATTGTTCATTGTTTTGAGCTCCCGATATTTCGGCGCTGTGTGTCGAGTTCCACTAGTGCGCGTAGCAAAAGACAAAGAAAGAGGATAGCTAGATTTGTCTGCTCTTAACAATTTATTTTCCATCCACCGCATTCTCCAGTCAACCCAAAGAGTATAGTAATAATAATAGTCAACCCGCGATCATGGCGCTTGCAACAGCGCCGAAATATCGGGAGCTCAAAACAATGAACAATCACGGAAGATATCCCGTAAGTGACAGTACAAGTTTCTCTTGTCAATCGTTCGGCTATTGTTTTCACAATGTAGGTTAGTTATTTTTAGTTAGACATGTATGCTCTGTCATGTCGTTAATACATTTAAACACCATGTTTTACGCAAATAAATATTATTTCTATTTTAGAACTGAAGTTTTGCATGTGGGAAAATCTTCTACGTAGGATTTTTAAAATAAAGAAAAGTATTATGGCTCATAATGGCAATCAGATTTTAAAAAACATAACATAAGCTTAGGACGTACAAGTTCATCTTAGAGGGGTATCTACTGAAATTTTAGTCCGTAGATGTTTTTTTCAGATTTTTGTTGCGCTTTTTTATTTTAAAAAAATCCTCTATTATGCTCGTACCATAAACTAAAACCTACAAAGTAAAAAAAGTCAAACAGCAAATATTAACAAAGAAAAGTTTCAATCAGAAACTAATCACGCGTCTATATAAAATGAGGAGCGTCGATTCTCGTCGACAATGAACCGATAGAGTACGTCCCCATGGGACCACAAGTACCTGCTCTCATTTCTCCATAAAATTGATGTAGTCGAAGCGAATTTATAACTTCATATTTTTGCGTCTTCTAGGTGTTTATAGATGAAAGCTTTGTGTTCTTGAGTGTGGAGTGTTGATAGAGGGTCTGCATTAACTTGGAGTAACTTACGAGTAAGTGTTTAAAAAAGCTGAGAAACTTTGACATTAAATAAAATGAATGCGTTATAGATTAGAACCTTTACAAATAAACTTATATGACTTGAGCAATGTCTGGACTTTAAAAGAGACTGTAACCTCTGAGTTTGTTTCGGATGTTTCTTCTCAGAGTAGTCAGGTACGAAACACCGTCCCCATCTAGTTTTAAAACAACATGTTGTCACATGTAAAAGAGTTTTGTAAACCAATTTACAGAAATAAATATGATTTATAACGTCACTTACGAGATATCTTCCGTGATTGTTCATTCGCTTACTCCCGTAATGGGAGCTCAAAATAATGAACAATCACGGAAGATATCCCGTAACTGACAGTATAAGTTTAGTTTTAAACCGTGAAAGCTTAAGACAGTCTAAAACCAAATATGGTTGAGCTTTGATGAACAATATAACTTGGGGAGGGTAAATGTTGATCTTACAATGCTGCATCATCATAATCCTTCCTAAAAATACCGCTACATTGACTTTTAATTTATATTCTAATTATATAACTGTCAATAATGGCAAAACGTAGGGTGTAAACAGATCCTTCACATAGCCGTCAACCAAGCATTCTGTACATCAAACTAAGTAACTTTACGCAAAAAATATTGCTGGGAATCGACTTTTTTTTTGCGGTGAAAAATCACGTTTTACGGTAGGACTCCATGGAAAGCACTCAAAGCATTGTGCTGATGGATGGATTGTATAGTACGCGGGTAAAAATCTTACATTAAAAACATGTATTTAAAAAAAAAAACTTGTGAAAAAGTTGGAACTTTGACCCCCAATATCTCCGTAACTAGAAGGTCCCAGGTATGGTCTAGAATAAAAAAATGATCACAAAGACGGGGAGAAGAACAAGTGCTTTTCAGCTATGTTAAGGGTCTATTTACACCCTTTATTTGCTCGGATTCTATTTTGCCGAAAGCTTGGGTAAATCTGATCCTTGAGCAACCTATTTGTTATAGAAAACTTTGAAATCTATTTGGTTCTCGGGGACCGCTACCGGGAAAAACTATCAGTCTGTTTTTGAATCTATTTATTTACGAGCCCACATATCGGTATAAAAATCTATTCATACGTACAACAAATACCAGGGCAGCAGGCAGTGGCGGAAGTTTGGCGGTGATCTGCATAATGTTCTAGAGTACCGCAATGCGAACCGAATTGCATTCACCACCGCCAGAATTATAACTGATTTCGATATGCTAATGGGTTCATGCTATATACGATACTTTGAGGGTTTTCTTTAGTTTTTCTGACATTAAAGAAAGTTAGGGGTATTGGGGTGGCTTATAACAGAGCCAGATACCTAAACTCCTTTTTAATGGTTCCACTGACATGGTTAAAGCCATAAAGAAACCATAGGACTTAGATACAGCGAAACTGATTTTGAAAAAAAAAGTAGTAATTTGACATAAGCTATCGAAAAGCTTCATAATGTCAATTTTTTTGAAAGTTGCTGTAGAAATACGATGCACTTTGAACGTCCGAGCCATCTGAACTTATTTCCTTGTAGTAACACTGGAATCCTATGCCCAGCAATATGTCAGATTGATATAATAATAACCGGACCTTGGCTGAACCCCACAATTAATATATCCCTCTCATTGTTCGCAAGTTGGCCTGTCGGAAGTGATGTCCTAGATAGCCAAGTCAGGTGAATGTACCTTATTCGGTTGTTTTGTTGTAATACTCTGATTCAAGACAGCCCACTTAAAGATCAATCAAACCTGCACGGACAAATTAATTTGTCTGTGCAGGTTTGATTGATTGCAGACGTAGCTCCGTGTGAGTAGGCTCGGACAAATAATGTAGACACACCAAGTCGATTCATCATTTGACTAGCTTTTTCCCAACTAAGTTGGGCCAGTTTCCAGTCTAACTGAATGCAGCTGGATACCAGTATATAACATGGAGCAAATGCCTATCTGACCTCCACAATCCAGTTAGTACCGGGTAATACGATACTCCTTCATAAGACTGGTGGTCAGACTTTCGGGCTACACCTGTAACGACTGTCAAATATCTACAAATGACAGCAGCGACCAACGGCAGCACGTGTTTTCCGAGTCACGAAGAGAACTCGGTAAGTAATGAGTGGTCACCCATCCACGAACCAACCTAGGCAAGCGCGGGTTAACCTGAAGATCAACCCGAACAGCTGTTATTATGTAGCTACTAGCTCCACCTTCTTTTCAACCGTCTATTTCGTCAGAACAAACTATCAAACATTCAGGACCATTTTAGTGACCTACTCTTTATTTTCCGTTTCTTTCCCAATACAAATCAAAATAAAAAAGAAACCGAATGCAACCATAAACAGAAAGGAACATAAACCAGCCACCTGATCCATTAGGAGGCGACGCCATAGCCATTAAAAATGGATTTGTTCTTATATCTGTCGTTTCGGCGCGAAACCGGTACGTTTTCAATTACCGATAAATCGGGCAGTTCGTTCTCTTTACCCATTGGCCCATATTCTGCGGTCGTTCGACAATTATTTCATTTAAATGAACTCGTATCGCGGTTGTGAATTTAAAGAGGTTATTTGTTCATTAATTCCTGTTATTGTTCTCTGTTATATGTAGAGTTATAGTCTAATAAAGCCTGTGGACTGGTGACCTGACCTGGTTCAGTAAAGAGAAAGTCCTCATCTTTTCCATAAAACTATAATGCTTTACACGGAATAGCCATAATTTGATACCGATCAACTTGACGTAAATCTAAGGCCGCTTTCACATTATGACTTTAGCAGAAGCACATTCGCAAACAAAACAAAAAAATAATGTTTTTTATCGTTTGGACGTTAGACGCACGACTGTCTAAAGTCGCCTGAATGTGAAAGCGGCCTAGATATACCTATGGTAATTTTTTAAAGGAAAAGTGACAATCTATTGCGTATTGTAAGCTTTTTCCGTGCGTTATCAACTTACTATAAAATTAGGTAGTGTGGTATCAAAAAGACATAAAGGGCGGACATTGGGAATACTGGCATACAAAAATTTTAATCCCGAACATTTTCGATTTTGACACATGACAAGCGGGCGCATGACACTAGACAGAACGATGTGTTACTAAGTAGTAACAAGTATTGGATTACGATTTTCTTAGTCTTCTCCCGTCTATCGCTCGTAAACATTTGAATGTGTTTGTGTGGTATGAAGGTAAATAGTAAAAAAAGATACGATACCTTATCCTGTAATCACTCGAGAAAATCCATACCTACCTGTACACAGGACACTTTTTAATAATACCCCTCTGCCCATCCCAGTCTTTTATCTCGAACATCTTTATGGGGGAAAATTTCGTGAGAATTCTAATTAAATTTCTTGAAAGCAAGTCCCCGAGAATGGGACCCAAGGTACCTCTACCTAAGCCGCGGTGCCAATGTCTTAAGGAAAAAGCGGGAGAGGTATTATGTGACACAAATGTACGTTAATTAGGAAATAAAACGAAATTAGAAATAAATTGACGTTTTTTTTTATTGGCCGTTTCGGTACTTGAGAAAAGTCAAGTACCATCGTCAATAATGGGTACTAGATGTTATAAGACATGCAGAATCGGCACCTTGGTAGAATGCTGCCTACCCTTAATTCACAGTTTATGAATTTAGAAGGGTAAGTAGGTATTTTATAGAACCTTTTATTTAACTTGCCTTGTTAGTTAGTTTAGTATTGGTGAAATCTAGCAACTAAATTTAAAACCAGTTCCCCCCAAACGATTGAGCTGAAATTTTGCACACACCTTTGGTTTTGGTGACAATTTATGGCAGACATGATTCTGCAGCCAGGATTCCCTCATCACGATAGAACTCCTCAACGGTTACAATCACGGACACGAAACTTTGTATACGCGTTCAATGTTAAACCTTATTTTCGTTTTTGTATTTAAATAAAATATTATTTAAAAGAAAAGTTTAATTTATTTATAAATTACACTAAAACTACTGCCAAATAAACTTTCTGAGTATTTTTTATTTCTGGATCTAATGTTGTGTACTATCTACGCTCACTGTCAAAATGACAAACCTAACTTGACTTATACTGTCACTTACGGGACATCTTCCTTGATTGTTCATTATTTTGAGCTCCCGATCCGAACTTAACTTGAGCGAAAAATCACAAGTACCTCTCTGCCGTGTAAATCATTACAGTTAAAACATCCTGAACATTATGATTAATTACTTCACATTCAATACCTAACATTAGAATTAATATTAACGGTCAGCAATAAAACTTTTTGGCCTTATATAAATGCCGTGTTTCCGCTAGAAGCAATAAACTGAAAACAATTACCCTACCGTTAGTAACTTGCGGTGCCAGCGGAGTGTCCAATTTGTTGAGCGTACGATTCACGGAAGTCCACCTGTGAGCTACGAGGTCGTGGTCCACTTTAATGTCGGACAATAATATTCATTTCTGAGAATACAGCAGTATGTAGGACGAATAGGACAAGGTTTGTTAACAAATCTGCGTCACGCTGTGACAATGATGGCCTCGCTAGTCAAGTCTAGTCGCAAGCGCGACTGCTGGCCATGAAGTCTTAGGTTCCCCAGATTGTTCTTGGGTTTTTCCTTCAGGAATTTTTCAATAGCAGGAACGGAGGCTGGATTTGTGCCCGCTTGATGGCTATCGGCCTGGCTCGGTTGATGGTAATCGAACATGACATACATTCATTGAAAATTGTATAAATTATCTTTATCTTTACATAGTATAAAACAAAGTCGCTCCCGCTGTTTGTACGGTTAGATCTTTTAAACTACGCAACGAATTTGAATGCAGTTTTCAGCAATAGATAGACTGATTCAAGAGGAAGGTTTATATGTATATTGCACTCGTGCGAAGCCAATGCGGGTCGCTAATTTTTTGGAATTGGAATGGAATTTAAAAAAAGGTTCATATTTTGAGTTTTTGCAACCTTTTTTGACTTATGATGGCAACAGAGGGGGCGGCGAATTTTCGGTCGGCCCCGTGCAGCAAAAGCCCACGTTACGCCACCGCAATTGGCGTACTGATGTGCATCATTTCGTGATAAAACCGTTTATTTTTATAAATATGTACCTACTACCATATAATCGGCTGTTTCTTTAATGAGTGAATTATTTCAGTGTGTTCTTGAATTGAAATGAGTGAAAAGAGTTTACAGTGGCTTAAATAGCACTTAGGGGTTTGTTAAGGCGGTGCCAATTTTAAATACCAATTTTAATAGTATTATTAGTGTTTGAGTATCCTGGGTTGGTTGCCCAAGTCGGGCAAAGCGTTATTGGGTTTCACTATCAGGAATTTCTCAGTTCAACTGTACCTTTGTCGATTTTGTGGAAGAAATTCCCCGGCGAGACCCTCAAACGTGGAACTCCTACTGTAGGGTTCTTCCAGTTGTTCTATTTTCAAAAACAGATCAGGTGGCTTAACTATGAAATCCGAAACCTGTATAGTTTTGAGCGGGAAAGAGATAGAGTTAAACGTCCTGTATAGCTCCATCTCTTTCACATTCTCGAATAAGATGTACTCTTCAAGACGTCATTTTAGACCACAAGGTACACTGTCTGCCTTCCTACGCCAAGCTGGTTTGCAAGGAACTTTGTATAAGTGTCATTTCTTTCCGACCATGAGACGGAACAAGCCTAATCTAAAGCACACGCTAAGTAACGTAATGGCTGACCTGCAAGCTGAAGACTAGATAATCTGCTGGACAAAATTTTTATAGAGTCACAACAGCTTCACGTTCATTCCGCTGAGCTAAGAAGGAGTAAAGTAAACACAGAGGTATAATATCCAATAATCTCCAAATTCACCTCTGGTAACCCTAAGAACTGCTAATGCACCGGCAGGCAGTTACTATAAAAGCAGTAATTACCGCTCGACCTTTCCCCGGCTGCCGATGACAGTAAACTTTTAGTGCCACTAAAAATTATGGCCGGCCAAGTGAATCGATAGCTGTGTACTGCAAGACTGATCTTTTTCTTCGAATCTTTCAACTGGTTTGGGCAAATAATTTCACCTCGTGTTACACTTAAGTGATTAAACAAGCAACTGAACGTTGTCTTTTTTTCTAGAAATAATTGTTCGAGGCAAGGGCGTCGCCAGAAGGGTGCCAGTAAAAACCGATTTGTAAGGGTTAAATTTAATATTTACGGATGCAGCTGAAGAATCCAAAATGCAATAGCCACTTACAAAAAGTTAGAACCGCGGTGACCTCGAATTAGTTTGGTTTGAAACAAGTATGGACTTGTTTATGTAGAAGTAGGAAGTCACTAATTTTAAAGATTTATTTGAAAAGTCTAGGAACTAAAAAAAAAAAATAAGCTCAAGATAGCTTTTCTTAAGGCATTCAGCAATAGATGTTACCGATGTTACTGTTTACCGGAGTAACTTGGGTGACTTGTAGGCAAAGTTAAGATTCAAAAGAAACTAGGCAGCAAGAGCGAGCAAAGCGAGCTTGAAAATTTTACATCTTTCTTCGAATAAATTCAGGTAATTTTGTAATTTGAGATCAAAATGCCCACATGCTCCATTTTTTGCAACCTTGTTTATGTATGCCATAATTGCCTATTAATATTAAGTTCTGGGGTCAAGAGGCTAATAATTTATTTCAACCTTTGTCTATACCGGTCGATCATGCGAAAATCCAATAGAAGGGCCAATCCAGAGGCAGAAAAAAGGAGTCTTTGTGATAAAAGTTTTTTCGCAGGGTTAAAAGTACGATGAACCGGGCGTGTTGGTTTAAACAACATGTGTAAGTTTTTAGTGGTAGTAAGGGTACTCAGAAGCTTATTTGTAGCCTTAAAAATATTTTAGTTTGAGAGTGATTTTATTACGTACTTGTTACTACTAATTCTGTGGCATCAGACAGGAAAAATTATAACTTTTTTAATCTGAGCCTTTAGGGTCCCCCCTGCCCGTCCCCCTCCCCCGTAATGGATGGTCACCCATCCACAAACCAACCTTGGCAAATGCTGCTTAACCTTGAAGATCGACCCGCGCGGTTTTTTTTTGACACGATGATTTTAAAATAATAAGCACAGAAAAATTGTATTACAAAATCAAATAGCTTTCTCCAGAGAAGTTCATCCGTAGTGATTCTATTGGCTCAGATAAATAAGTTTCTCCGCTGAAACTTGATTTAGTGTGGCGTAGCAGGCAGACTCCGACAGTCGCTTGGCAGTTAACTCGATTCCGTTTTATTGCACATTTACTGCTGCCTCGGTTACTTGTAGCTTTTATAATGTTAGAGCAATAATCTTGGCGGATAGTCGAGGTTATTTGAGGTATTTTTATGTCGTTTGTTTATATTTGATTATAGAACTGTTGGGAGAAAGAGATTGAGTAGAAATACACGAATATGATTAACATCGTCTAATTATTATCGAATGATGGCGAGGAGCCTTAGATGGCTTCCCCGTCAATTGACGAGAAGAAGCACACTATCAAGAGAAGTGGAAGAAATGAGGCCTTTGGATAAAAACAACTTCAATTAAATCCATTTGGTGTGGGTCAAAATTGGCTCTCCCTCCATGTGTTCACTCACAGGCAAATTCTAACTGTTGGAGTAGTTGGTAGTGGCAAAGTCTAAATATAGTAATGATCTTATCTATTTGCGTATGATTAAAATCTATCACTATCAAAATTTTGCATCAACTAAGTTGATGGTTGTTGTGTAATAAAAGGAGGATTGAATATTAAGGAGTTGCTGTAAAGTTCATGTTTTCTTTGAGACTTTCATTACAGTATAACTTATAAACATAATCACTGTTGTAAAAAAAAAATATAACTCAAAAGCCTAATATTCAGGTGACAAAAACAAAATATTTCAATCACCTGACATGACAGCTAGCAACGTCAATAACGTCATTGCGACACAACACGTAAAAGGGAAAACCATAATAATTTGTGTAAAACAGTTGTTTAAACTCCATTAAATACAAAAACGACGATAAAAACCACCGAAAATGGCTTCAATACCACTAATGTACGCTCAGGAGGATTGTGAGTTGGGAGGAAAAGAAGGAATCGAGGTAAACTGACAATTTTTGTACTTTAAGGCGAACAGTGAATGTTGTCCTCAATGTTTGTCCTTCAACATATTGTGCCTAAAACATAAAACTCGCTTCAACAAACATGTCTGCTTCTAGAATGTATTCGTGTGCTAATTTTCCATTCATTTTGAGGCATGAACATGTTTTATTTTTCTATAGTTGCGTAAATAATCTCTGATTGTTCAATTTCCACACATGATTATGTACAATGTTAAGGCCGTTGATAAGATAAAGCCTCATTTTACAAATTGAATGTGTTTTCCTACTAATTCGCAAGTTTTGGCTGTTTTATATCAGTTAATTATTATGCTGAATGGCTACTTAATAAAATATGTTATCATGGTTAAACCAGGAACTCTGTCCAATGCAAACATTAGTAAATAGAACCTCCATTTTGTATAATCAGCAGCTGTTTACCTGTACATAATAGAAATTATGTCTGTTTACTCAGTGCTTTTCATTCTACAGTAAGTATAAGTGTTCTGGAAGTATTTTCGTTACCTTAAATTCTTTTAAATCTAGACTAGGCCATTTTTTAGACAATATTCATTTTATTTAACTAGCAATTTCACAAGTTTAAAAAAAAAAACAGGGTCTTCCCTGCAACTGTAGTCTACTCATATCCTAAATGTAGGTATTTAGGATATGAGTAGACTAATTTATTCTTGTGACCTCATCCTATGGTGGCACACAAAAAGGAAATATAAAATAAAAGTATAACTTCGAACAGGTGCAATAATTCTTCTTAAAGCAAGTTTTTCACATTCTTATATCCAATAATAAGCTAAGCTTGAAAAATCAAGATATTAATTAAGAAGCTTGGAAGTGGGAGACTAAAAAAATAAAAAGTATTTTATTACCTTAAATAATTGTACAAGAAACACTTATCTAAGCACTATGCAGTGTTACAGCTAGGGAAAAGAGTGGTTTCGATGGGCTCTGGCACCTAATAAAGTAACAAAAATCTGTGCAAACTTTCACATTATAACAACTTAATCATATTTATGCACTTGGTCTGCTCCCTGGTGGATAAACAGGATCAATCAAAAGCAGAAGTCATTTCTTCAAGTTAGGCTTCTAATCAGCAGTTTTTGAACATCAAGTTTACAAGAGACGGTCCCCCAAAATGGACACCCTTCGCCACTTCCTAGTGTTTAGCTGGGAGGAACAACCTCCCCTCAAATGCAAACATCTGTTAGGTTAGAAAAAACAGATTTAATGACCCACTCCCATCACAGAGTCGAGGCCTGTGTCCCAACAGTAGAAACATCATAGTCTACTTATGCTAAAAAACCAACTGTTCTCTAATTTTACAGGAAGATTTCTCCTACCGCAACAATGTGGCTAATGCCGACAAAGAGATCCGTCTGGGGTTCGTACGCAAAGTCTATGGTCTTCTCTCAGTGCAACTCCTGGCCACTGTTGCAATCGCCGCGACATTCCATCTTGTTGAGCCTGTGAAAACCTTCATACACCAGAAGTAAGTGGAATGTTTACCTTATATAACTGCATTCTAGCCTAGGATTATAGACCAACCACTTTAATGAGCCTTGCCCCATAAAAGGCACATTAGGCGTCCACAAAGTCCTAACAATATCCCACAGGTTATTTGCTTTAAAATAACCATAAAAAATAACCAATAAACCAATACGTTATCAACCTTCAGAATATTCCTTTTAAATTGATACCTTCGCGAGGCTATAGAATTTGTCCTACTTATTTTAGATATCTTAAAAAGTTACAGTTGAAAAAAAATATATATATATATCGGATTAAATATTGTTGTAGTTTTCCTCATTTCCATTAAGCATGCATTTTAATACTTATTTCCTTGTCTTAAGAATGACTGTCTGACAGATATTTTCCTCATGCATGGAGAGATAGATTGCTATGGCTAGTGTTAAATCTAAACTAGCTCAATACTACAGGGACAAAAAATGTCTCCTGGTTCCGTTTTTTACAGGACAGTGGGCACGGATAAGACTTCATTGTAAATCTTCTAAAATGATGTATTGATCACTATGGGCTTTTCGTTTAGCTAAATTAGTGCCTGAGGTAACTGCTCGTATGGGAGGAATGTTGACGCCCGTCAGAGGGCCACCACACCCCTCCCGCACCGCGCAGCTGCCTCGGACGCCTTCAGAGTTAAGCGATTGGCTTGTAATAGCCAACCTATCTGCTAAATATGGCTATCATAGTAGAACCCTTAAAATGATGTGTAGCAGATGTGGACATGATTTATGAAGAATTTTCATTCCTTTCATTTTTATTCCAGTGATTGGATGGTAATAATAGCGTTTATACTCAGCATGATAGTGCTGTTCGCACTCATCGCCAAGAGGAAGGACTCTCCCGCAAATCTTTACCTGCTGGCTGCTTTTGTAAGTACAGACCCTAGATAATTATCTGTTAAATTAAAGGTTCCAATATAGCTTTAAGTAACAAATAGAAATGCTGCCTTGTGGTTAAAAATAGATGTATAGCTAATTTATATGTTTGGGAATTACCTACTTAGCTCTAGGAAATTTTAAGGAGGCTCACCTCTGGCCTTGAACGCCATAACATGTATGCATACACAAGAATGATCTATGAATCACCCTAACCAATGCGCTCGACAGTGGTCAAGGCATAAATGTGACTTAGATGACCGAAATATGGGTGTACTATACTATAAGAAAGCCTTGGAAAAAGGGGTGATATATTATGTTATTGTGTGGCTGTAATAACACCAATTTACCTATCTGCTATTCCAGACGGTGGTACAAGCGTACTCAGTGGGCGTGGTGGTCTCGTACTACAACACCGCCGTGGTCCTGCAGGCGCTGACGCTTACCTTCGCTGTGGTCTTCGCTCTGACCGTCTTCACGTTCAACACCAAGACTGACTTCTCTTTTATTGGATATGGGTGAGTTTCTGAACATTAGTTTGGGACATAAATTGAAATTACAATAAAAGAGTTATTATCTGGCACAAGACAATATTAGTGAAAAAACAAAGTAGTATAAATACAATCCTACTCCTAACATGGGCGTACCCACGGTGGGGCAAGGTGGCGCACTTGCCCCACCATGCTCTCAGACCCGAAGCTAAGAATTTTTAGGCAAAATTAAAATAATGACAAAATTAAATATTCATTTGGATACTTTGACATTTTCCACATTAAAATAAAAACTTGGTTAAGGTCAACAATGACAGAAAACCGTCTTGTCGGCCTCTGTATGATGAGTGAGCATAGAAAGAGGGTTCTGGAAGCACAACATACATTTGAAAACGAAATTATAGCTAGATTTAGCCAGAACCCTCGCAGGTGTAGTGCAGTCAATAAAATGTATCAGACAGTAAATAAAAAGCATTTTTAATTTCCTACTACTTAGTTTATTTACTTCTGCCCCACCCCTTATACTTGACTCCTAATATAATTGAATCCAAATTTCTCAGTAAATTACAACAATTCTACTTTCTTTGATCAGCAGATTGAAGAAGTTACACCGCTAGTATAACTTTCTTGTGTTACGCGATAAAGGTATTGCGCAACACCCTTTCGATCACAATCTGGAGCATTTTAAAAGGAACTCTTAATTCATGGCTCCATATGTTTGAAAATGCGTTTGCCCAACATCATAATTAACGCAATAAATGTTATTGAATTGTCAAAATTAAAGGCATTGCCATTAAAGCTTAGTATGTTACTTAGTGCAATTACCCAGCTGATCTTCGTTCGATATTTCCACTAGACAAAAAACCTAACGCTTCTGTAAAAATTTGTTTCAGTATGTTCGCTGGCCTTAGCGTTCTCATCATAGGAGGTCTACTCCAAATCTTCATCCAGAGCTCCGTGTTCGAATTCGCCCTGTCTTTCGTCGGTGCCATTCTGTTCAGTCTCTTCCTAATATTTGATACACAAATGATGATGACCACTTTGTCCCCTGAGGAGTACATCCTGGCCACCATCAACCTGTACCTCGACATCATAAACCTGTTCTTATACATACTCCGAATCCTCAATGAGTTGAACAGGAATTAAATTTCAGTATTTATTTAGCATTTTTTTTTTTGGTGTATTTAGAGCATTTTATTGCACGTTATATTCGGATGTGAACGGCTGTGAATATGAAATTTTATATATTTTTAATTGCTACTTAATTTGCAGTATTCTTGAATTAAGTTTTCTCGAAGTTGATTTTACAGCCAGGAACAGACTTTACACGCTAAGGAAATGATCAGTCTTCATCGGAAATACTATGATTCGCGTAGTCAGTTAGTGACCACTGGCGGCTGTTCCTGGCGTATGCCCTTTGCTTTTGCAACTAAGGTCGGGACAAGAGGGGTTAGATGAGCGTTGAAGACAGCTTTACAGAACTAATTTGTATTTCGTTTCTTCACTAAAATCCAAATGAATAAAATAATATAAAATTATTAAGACAATTATTGATGAATCAGTCGTGATTAGTTAATGTTAATGCATTGTAAATGTTCTAAAACTTATTCAATAACAGGAGTAAGTATTTTAAATGAAACTTGCTGCGTCTATTTTTTGTAAAATTAATGTCTGTGTGATAACGACACTTTGTGGACACGCGGCACTATATTTTTACTTCAGCATAATCGTGGTGGCACAACTGTTGAAACATAAATTATATAATTATGAATTGTTTAAATATTTGTCTTGTTTATTTTATTCCAACAGCATCCTATGCCTATTTCCACTAAGTCCCTAAATGAATGCCACATCCAGCACGCGCGCGACGCTACGTACATACTCCTATTGCAAGTAACTTTCCCCACAATACAGCTGTTATCGCCGATACACATACTGTGCTATCGGCAACTAAAGGTAGTGGATTGTTTAATTAAGTAGAAAATTGTGTATGAATATTGACGCGGACATCAAGCGTCGCTTCGCACATGCTCGCGACTCGGTCGTGCGCTTAGCCAAGCGTTGAAAATTCAACAGCGTCCTTTTATATGTCGCCTAATGTTAGTGAAAACAGGCGTTAGACCCGGACACCTCCAAAAGCTGAGAGAAAAGATGCTTAGGTAGGAAGTTGGGTGTGTCCACCCAAGCTTTGCGGTGATGGGTACTTGCTAGACCGGAGCAGAGATGTGTGAACAGGCTACTCACGCCCAGTTTAACGATCGCCGCACGCCGCTCACGTCTCTTATCTCCGCTGAGTGCTGCTAGTAACCCCCTTGCTCGAAACCAGCACGCGTAGCATGATCGCCGTAGAAACGGGTTTTGTCGACGGAAGAATCCACAAAATGTCATGTGGTCATGCTACGCGTGCAGGAAGGAAGTTTGAGTCGCACGACCGGGTGTCCAACCAGTTCAAGATAGCAGCCGGTCATGCGACAAATCGTGTCGTGGCCGCGTACAGCTCATTTACGGAGACGCGGTGCGGCGTGACGTCTTGCGGCGCGGTGCACGTTTTTTTCGTTTTAGAGGCGATGCATGCAGCGGCCCGCGTTATAACACACGCAAACACAAACAATGCAATGTACGATGTTGTTTTACGAAGATGCGACGCCGCCGGTATCGCTACGTTTAACACACCCCCTTCTTCGTGAACGGAGTATTGCAGGAAACTGGCTGGCCGCAACGCCGCGTGAGTCTTGCGATTGTTGGGGTTTAATGAAAAAGACAGTTTATTTTGCGAAATGCAATAATATATTCTATAGGGAACCATTATTTCATACATCACAATAATCATAACCTAAAAGTTTCACAAAATATTTACATCAACAGATTCATACCGGTGGAAAACAGTAACAAGTTAACATTTTATAACTCTTCTTGAAAATTGAAGAACTGAATCACTATAAGTGTGGTCACACTTAACGACGCGGAATCTCCATGAGCCGCTCAGAAAAAGCATTTATGTTTTTGTAATCAAATCAAAGCACAAAAACAAAGCGAATGACATCTTCATTCACTTCCTTTCTGTGCAGACGACGCGACGCTACACCGCTCCGAGTTGGGTACCTGAAGCAGTACGCGGCAACGACGACTTTAGGCCGAGCTTTTTATAGTTTGATCGCAAATCCGACCAGGGGGCCTACCATGACGTCTTAAAGCAGGAGTAATTCCAGTGTGGGAAAGAGATGGCGCTAGACGACCTGTATAGCTCTCTCTTTCCCACACTGGAATTACTCCAGATTTAAGACGTCATGGTAACTCCCCAGTTTTGTTCAAGATAGCGGCCGGTCATGCGACAAGTCGTGGTCGTGGCGTAGAGCGCGAGGTCCCTTAAATACGAGTAGTGAAACGAACTCATAGTTTCAAGCTTACAAATGTTTCGAATTGCAATTAAAAAGTAACAATAAAAAAGAATAGAATTTGTTCGTTCATCATAACTCTTCTTTAATACAACCACAACCATACTCCAAGGTGTTATGCGATATATGCCACCTAAAAACATTGGAATTCGAGGTAAAATTTACATTTTAGTACAGAATTATTAATTAAAAACATCGCATTTTTTTTTAGCAAAGAAACATCTTCAGGTATTTCTTTGTCTCTCGTGACCGCTCGAGATATAATTAACCTTTTGACCGCCATAATCACATATACGTGACAAGCAAGCGCGTGCTCTGTACGCCAAACGACACAAATATGTGACAAAATGGTAGGTGAAATAGTGGGTTGGCATGCACGCGCGTGCGTTTACGCTCTGGCGTTCAAAAGGTTAATCTCGTGGTAAGATTTGTTGTTAATGAAGCTATGACTGCCTCGATTACTCCACCAGGGACCGAAAAGGTTACACATACAAAGGTTTTTTATTTTTAAATTTTGCCCCTCACTAGGAATTTCCTTTGTATCGTGGGAGCGTTGTAATTCATTTAACTCACATACTCAGCCAAACCTGGCGCCGCTAACGCCACCCACAGCTACACAAATATTTGTTTCGAGCGCCACCATGTGCCATCGCTTTAATCGGGATATTTTTTAGGACTAGGTGAAAACACGGATGAAGGCTAACCTGTATTATAGGCTAAATCAATCTTTAAACCGTTCATGCACAAAGTACATTTTGATACATAAAAAATATGCAAGAAACTGAAGGAGTAACACACTGCACTCGGTGCTTTGTCTTTCGTTCTGGTAAATTCATATATCATAAAGGTTAACCGGTCTAAAGGTTAATCAAACAAGGGTTATAGGTCTAACCGGTTAACCTTTTAACTCAATTAATAGGTACCTCACTGATGTCATCAGTCATCACAAATGGGAGGTTCTTCATGTCCTAGACATTGTAACCAACTGATAGAATAAATCTACGATTTGTGTAGCTTTGTTTTTTCATATAGTCTTGTTTATTTTTCAGATTCGTAACTATCAGAATCTTTTGACAGCTTGTGAGATAACAGGGTCATGATATCAATTCTGCATCTGCGGTATTTCGGTATTTTATTATAATTTGACATTGGCTTCTGAGAACTACAGTATTTTCAACTCTAAACGAATTTGTGATGTGTCTCTGTGGATCTGGATACATTGCTAAATACAATCATCATTATCAAGTGTCTCTATTGGCATATCAGCATCGCCTAATGTGGGTTCAGTCTCGTTTTTTGTTGAATGTATTTCTAGATGTAGTTTCATATTACTGTCAGGGTCTTCTTCAAGTTCTTTAACTTCACTTTCTGTTTTCGACCCTTCATCTGTTAATTCTTCTTTTGCACTTTCTACTGTTTTATTATCACTGTCTTCTTTGATTAAACTTTCTAACTCCTCTACACTGTCTTCTTCTTTTATTACACTGTCAACTTCTTCTGTAACACATAATAACTTCTCATCACCACCTACTTTTTCGACTAAACTTTCTAGTTGCATATCATTATCTTCTTCTTGTATTACACTTTGTAACTGTTTCTCACTATCAACTACTTCCACTACACTTTTAGGCTTCTTATCATTTTCAACTTCTTCTATTACACTTTCTAACTTCTTATCATTTTGAACTTCTTCTATTTCACTTACTGGCTTCTTATCATTGTCAACTTCTTCTATTACACTTTCTGGCTTCTTATCATCATCTGTTTCTTTTGAACTATTTAATTTAATATCTTTATCGACTTCTTCATTTCCACATTCTAGTGTCTTATCATTTCCTGCTTTATCATTTACACCTTCTGCTTTATTCTCTTGACTGTCTTGATTTTCTTCTTTCTGTATGGTGATTAAATCTTTCATTTCAACATCTTCATCTTTTATAGTTTCTAGTTCTTTCATTTCAATATCTTGCTGTTCTTTATCTGTAGTTCCTGGTTCTACCCTTTCTATTTCTACTTCTAAGTATTCTACTTTTTCTTCTGGTAATGGCCTGAAAGGAAAAAAAATAATATTTTATTTGTTTTAGAGTCTGGGTTGTTTTCATTGTCAAGGCTGGACAATAGAATTCAGTAATTTATTGACATGTTGACTTCCGCATGGTTTCATTTCCAGTTTGTCAGCAGTAAGTTTTATTAATGTGTTTAAAAATAAGTATCAAGAACCACAATAAGAAGTGCTAGTTTACTTCATGCATATGATTCAGTCCAGTAATAACTGTTACAAGTGACAATCGGCGTCTCCATCAATCTCAATAACTAATGGGATACGGCAGGAAAACGATGATGAGTTGAAAGATATCTCACCTCTTAACGTCCTCCAATGTCTTAAGCTTCTGCACGGAGTTGCCAATGCTTGCTTTACACCGCTTCCGATGGCGAGTGAGCAGCTCGAACGAGTCGAACTTCTCCGTGCAGCCGTAGCACGCAAGTTTGTTGTGACATGTCTCGTGCACCATCAGGTCTGTTGGAGTTTGGAAACCTGAGGAGTAGAAATAGATTTTTTAGATAAATGCTTATTGTAATTTAGTAAATTATGGTGTCGGACGTAAAGAATAGCACCATCCCATATCTTCCCGTGGGTGTCGTAAGAGGCGACTAAGGGAGTTACCAGAGAATGGGCAGCAGCGTTCTCTGTGATTTTATAACAACCATACTGCGATCGGCAACCCGCCTGCCAAGCGTGGCGATTCCGTTCGTCTCTCTCACATATTTATAATTATAACATTGAAGACATTGATTTATGCAAGTGATTTTGTGATCTGTCACGGTTTACCACAGACCTAATATCAATTAACGTTTTTACCTGTCGGCATAGGAGATAGCTTATTGCTAAAACAAAAATAAATCGAAACTTACTTCGTTTACAAATGGCACATTGATGCAGGTCGCAGCGTTTCTTCTCAGGTGACACACTGCCATCTGCCTTTCTTTTGACAGTCTTGTAGGAATGTTGGGCTATCACGTGCGCCTGAATAAAACAATGTTTGAAATCAATCATTTATCAAAGAAATGCTTAAAACATTATGGGATTGACAACTGTAACTGCTAGTGTAGTATTATAAGTTCTTGGTACTTTTCTCTGCAAAGATGACATTTCGCACCTTGAAAACAAAAGTGGCGTTATACAAAAATTTTCATTTTTCAGTATGACCATTTAAAGTTTTTGACGCGGCTTTTTGGTCAATATGTGTGTGCGCAGTGCACATCACTGTGTGCTGTCTCTGTGTGTGGAATAAAACACCGCAATTAATTTTACTTATCAGTTTGACTATCTTATTTATGTTATGTACTGAAAACTTGCCAGTAAATTATGGGAGTTAAACATGCGTTTTAAAAATAAGTTCCGCATAGTGCTGCTTTTGTTTTACGTTACTACCCGTTTTAGAATAATTATCCAAAGATTAATAATGGGAGTAAGAAAAAAAAAACGAAATTATGTCATACAAAAAGAAACATTATTTATTTGGCAAAAACAAAGTTATAATCAGTACAATCAAGTTAAACTATAAATAGGTAACATTTTTCATTCAAATGTAAGTTAGGTATAAATCACAATTTTTGGGGATATCAATTAAATCTTACAAATAATAAAAATGAATTATTAAACTTAAACATAAATTTAACTTAAAAAAGAACAAAATAATATATAATAAACTCTTTTAGAAAACAAACTGATATAGGTATACTTATACCAATTATTTTAATGAGATCATCAAAAATACGTAGGTAAGTCTAAATTATCGTTTGGTATCTTAATAGTTAATACATACTACTGAAATATACTTTCATAGTAGGAGGTATAATAATTGGGAATCAAACCAGCATTAATGAGGCTCCTTACGTCAGTTTTCCAATTTACGCTGATAAAACGATTTGAGTTCTGTAGGACGATTTTTTCCTCTTTGTTCTTTTACTCAAATCAAGCTCTTTAAGATCAGCAAAATACGATGTTTTATACTGTATTTTAATCTCACTTGTTCATTTTTCTCAATTTTGAGCACTTTTATGTCCGACAACTTCACAACTTGGCAATCTACATCTTTATTTAGTCTAGGAACTGGTACAATGAAAGGTGTCCCTCGTTTTTTAGCACTTCGAATAGCAGAAATATATTGCGAAGGTACGTTTATGGATCCAGAAGAAATCGTTTAACCTGTTTCTCAATTACAGAATGGACAGCATCTCCCTCATTCTGGGTACGGCCACGTATAAGGAATTCATGTGTTATGGACTTGATTTTTAAGTATTGTACTGCGTAAATATACACTCCGATAATGAACTGGTTCTTCTGCTGACCGCAGCAACTATCAGAGTAAAAAACTATGTCGAGATATTCGTCGGCACAAGAAGACTTTTTTTGCAAATATTTTAATACACAAGTACCTATTTCATTTGCTCCTCGGTGTCCTTGAGATTCATCCCAGAATAAGCATTCTGTTTTTTCAAGTTTAAGCTCAGAGATAGTAAAGTGCAAGCAATTTATTTTAGACTTATAATAAAACGTAGAAATCTCACCGTTTGGTACTGTCATCACGGCTTGCAAATCATAACATGCGACAATAAAACTAGGCGACGCCATTTCTTTAGGTATCATTAGCCTTTTCCTCACGACTTTTTTCTTTCTCTGCTAAGTGTTGATCGTACTTTTCTTTAAGAGCAGCTCTTTCAACACTTTCTGCGAGCGTGTATGGAGCATTGCTCACATTGGTCCTTTTTTGGAGTAAATGTTACATTTTTCGTTAAATATTTTTCGGTACATGTGTTTCTTTACGTAGGATAATCCTTGCTTTATACAGTCTTCTTTATAATCAAAATAAATATCAGTTAAGGTTTTTCCCCCGTCTATGTATTGTTTTGTCGTTTGTTGACGTAAGTAATGGCTTACAATTCTAGGGATACTACTAATATAACATTTAACTCCTTCAATCAATTCTTCAGGTACTTTTTTATGCTTTCCATGCTTACCTCGTTGTTCTCCTTGTAATATACCTGTTGTATTATTCTTCTTCTCTATTACCGTTCTAATAGATTTGTCTGTTATATCTAATGTATTCTTGAAAAATGTTTTACATACTTTAGTTCTAGTACCGTTTAAATTAAAATAAAAAGCATTCTTCAACTTTCTATTGGAATCAACTTTCTTGTACTGGTACTTGGGTTTAATCTCTTCCATATTGCGAGCTATGTATTCCCTTTGCCTTATCAGTGAAGCCATGCCCCAATAATTTTCAAATATTTCTTTCCTTAATTCTTCTGTAATTCTATATGAGCATTTCAGACGGCAGGTCGACTCACATGTTTGTTTTATAAACTTAGCTGGGATAACTTTTTTTGTTTTGGAGCATGAAACATATTCTTTTCCGCAGTCTTTCAATGTCTTAGAAATATAGGCAAGCGTTTGGTTCTTTTTCTTCGGTTTTTCGATATTAGCTGCAGCTGGTGGAATATCCACTGCAATATCGTTATCTTCGTTCCCAGAACTTTGGTTGTTTGGAATCATTTCCGTACAGTCATTAACAAATTCTAAATTATTGTCACTTATATTGCTACTTTGAGTGGTTGCTTGACGAATATTTGGTGGATTGGATGCAATAGAAGTTGAAGATGAACCAGATGATTTGCTGGAAGACGACGATGAACTTGGGCTGGATATAAGGCATGTTTTCTTTGAAGGTGCGTATGTTGTATCATTGTCAGAAGCGGGTGAAAAGTCACCATCATTATCGTCGCAGAGCTTTTCTTTCTCAGCTGGATATGTATGGTTGCTAGTTGTTGACAAATTGTTTAAATTGGATGTTGAGACTTCAGATTCTGTACAGTTTTCTTTGTTTTGTATTGGGTTCATGTTGATAACCTTAAATAAGGAAAGAAAAACGTTTCACAAATGCAAGAATGACATCCAAATATAGAAAAAATATTTTTTAGAAACTCGATAAGCACAATAAAAACAATCAACATATGTCTCTAACTGTTGTGGATGTCTCTAACTATTGTGGATGTCTGTAACTATTCTCAATCTCATTTTTTCTCCTCTTTCGAATCAGATTTTCACAATAGTTTTCAAATCATTTATACATCTTTTGCTCAGAATAGTTACAGCACTGATAACAATATTTGTGTCACTTGTTTAATTTAGTACTTCACAATTCTTTTTTTTACCTTTGTATACATTCTTTTTTATCAATTGTTTGTGAATGTGTGAACATTGTAGGCTTTGTAGATTCCCAGCTGCTTGTTAACTTTTTATTTTGTTCTACATTTTTTGTGTAGTAAGCAACGACTTATTGTCGGGCCTACGCTGTCCCCCCATACTTAAGTACAAATGCTGTATCCATGATAAAATTGTAACACCAAATGATTTGAAAAGAGTAACCATGGAGTTTCTTGCCGGTTCTTCTCCATAGGAAACGACCAACCCGAACCGTGCACCTTTTTTCGACGTTTTATAAGTGCCCATCTAGGCCTATGTGAAATAAAATATTTTATTACTTAGACAGGAAACGGGATATTTACCAAAAAAAAAAATACATATAAATATAATAAAAAAATATTAAAAAAATATATATATATATAATATATATTAAAAAAAAATAAAAAATACGTATTACGTTTTTTTATTGTTTTATATATGTATTTTTATATATAAATATATATATTTATTTATTTATTATAATTATAATTTATATTAATATATATTTTTTTATCCCGTTTCCTGTCTAAGTAATAATGTTAGTGACCATGATAGTTTAAAATCTTAGGTTAGGATTAGGATTTTTGATTTTGAATCTTAGGTTATAATTCGCTATAGTAATGGCATTAAACAAAATTGTAGATGTTATAATTTTAAAAACAGTGGCAGTATACTCTATATGACGCTTAGTTAACAAAATGTCAAACAATCATCCTCTTAACTTTATAGTATAACTGGTACTAAGAACAATATGTCACAAAAAATAACTTAAAACATCAACATTTTACTAATATTGTATAAAACTGAAACTAAAAAGAAAATGCCATTTTTTATTCAAAAAAAAAAATGGCAATTTGTAATAAAAATGGCACTATGGTTATAAAGCCATTCATGTTTTTAATAAATCAGAAAATTGTTACAGATACATTTAAAAAGGCACTAAACAAAAAATGCCATTTTAAAAATTCATCAATAATGATATTTTTGTGTAACATTAACCAAATAAGCGACACTATGCATAAAATGTAATTTTATTATTCTTCAGAAAATTTGTTTTTTTGTATTACTTTAACTAAATAACCGATACTATACTTAAAATGTCATTTTTGTAGTTATTACTTTAGTAGAATATTAGCTTGACTTACGTTTAATACGACATTAAACATAAAATGCCACTTTTTTACTCACCGCAGCGTGTGTCCACTCCGAATGCTTGTCTTCAACTGATTTAGTGTCACCTTATGAATTACAACTTGGTCATTTTACACAAAAGTATAAAATGACACTAGCGGCCTTTAGGGAAAAGTATCGAAACTACGATACTGTCAGTTTTTGCATTATAAGCGCTTTCTTTCAAAGAACCTACATGTCGTTGTAACTCAATATTGCAATTTTCTGTATATTGCTACTTTTGTTTTCAAGGTGCGATGTGGTGTCATAATGATTTACATTCACAACACAATCAATCAACTCAAGTTACTACAGACATGGCCTGCCCAATTTGGTGTGCCATCATCATCGTCATTTCAGCCGAAAGATGCTGGACATAGGCTTCCCCCAAAACAGGGTGGTTTTGCCATAATCGCCATGCTTTGTGTGCCAACATACCACAAAAAACCAAAGCATAATTAACCTAGCATTCTCAATGGTGGGCCTCTCGCTACCTCTCTTTGAGAGGCATCATAGTGCAATCCACAGGGATTAGACCCCGTAAACAAGCATACGGGCTCAGTGCGGGTTGGTGAACAATAAGTCAATGTATAAATACCTTAAGTCCAGTAACACTGTTGAAGGACTTTGTGCACAATAAACACTCGAGGGATAGATCGGGAGCCTGCTCAATTTCCTGCTCTCCTTCACTTGTGGGCTCTTGTTTTATCTCCATTACTATGCACTGGAAATAAATATCATATTGATTAGTTTCTACTTGTGAATGTTTGTTTGCATTGATCCAGTATTTAAATTTAGCACCAGGGACACTTCATTCTAATTGTACCAATGCAACAAACAAAACAGCACACCTACATGCATAATACACCTATATTTCACTTGTCATATTAAGGGAACCCGCACAATCTTGAACAAAATTGATCAGACACCTGGTTGTACAACCAAACTTTCATCCTGGTTTTGAACTCAAGTCATGGAAGTGGTTATGTAGTGCATGAGGGCCCCCTAAAGTCCATTGTCAGAGGCAGTGAGCTTATCGCCATCAACTGTTCACACATCAACATGCTACTGAGATATTACTCAAGAATTTTTTTTCTACATACAGAGACAGATTACTTCTTGCTGTTATAAACACAGTAATAAAGACAAAAGTACTTACATTTGTTTCCTGCATTACTTCTGCTCCCTTTTTAACATCTTTGTTCTCAGAGTTTAACGGATCCAGTGATATTGTACCTGCAGAAGAAAACACTTACTAATGACAATTTCTTCACTGGATATTTATAAAATTACAAACTATGTATCTTACAGTGAAAAGTCACTGTGGATTTTTTTAATGAGGTTGTTTTGCAGCAGCCATTGAGCATCTAATATTTTTAGCTTTTTCTTTTGTTTTCATATGAGGTATGCAGAAATGACCACCAATATATATACACTTTCCTAAATTTAAAAGTAATTTTCGCGAGAAATAACGATTGTAACTTGGAGATAGGCTCTTTTGCATAAAAATATTTGTTCCAGAATATTCGTAACAACATGAAATTTTAATCAGAATAGTAGGAACAAAAACTTTTAAAAGTTGTTGAGTGTTTACATATTGTGACTGTACTGAAGAAAGAAAATATATTTATTGACACATTTCAGCCAATAAGTTTCTATGATGCAAAAAGTACTCACCATTTATAGTAATATTCATAGGTGGAGGTTCCACTAACTCTTCTGGTTCTATTTTTATATCCAAAGTAGATAGTTCAGTCTCTGCATATGGGTTATCAGTACCATTAACAGGATATTCCTCATCAGAAACCACTTCCTGTTTGATTTCTATGTCCATTGAGGTATTGAAAACAGAACCGTTAATGTTTTTGTCCACCTGTATTGGTTTAGGCCAGACTTTTTCCATGTCTATGTCAGCGGTGAACCTCATTCTGAGAAGGAGGTCACAATTTCGCACATTTGCAGCAAATGTTGCTGCATCTAGCAACATTTGGTAGCATGGTGCACATAAGACTTTTGAATGTCGATCTTGTTGTGATATCTGTAAAAGGGTTAAACATAATTGGATTTGTTTATAATGTAAACCGGATAAAATAACATCAGTAGTAAAAAAAAAATATCAAAAAAAGGTTAAAGATAACTGAAAACCTTTGATATTTTGTTTAATCCTATTATAGGTTTAATTTTTTTTACTTTTTCCATACAAGGAAACATTGTGACTTTATAACTTTGTCCCTCAGTATCTAACAGCATGAAGTTTCATAATAATGTTTGCACAGCTGTTTCAAATGGTGCAGCAATATAACCTCATCACAAACACATCTATTACTTTTTTACTTGATGGATGTAGTATATTATTAAGTACAAGTATTCTACTAACTAAAATAGTAATTAATATTTGTATTCCATACAAATACAAAAACCATCCAAAGCACAACAGAAAGTTTTGTTTTTAAAATAAAAATGATGTTAAACCTGTTAAACTAACCTCAACATTAGCTAATTTAGCCAGATCCTCGGCTATGGTGGCTTCCATACCGTCCCAGGGAGGGGCCCAGGCTTGGAAAACATTACAACAGCTCTTTTTACTGTCCAACTTTTTGAGACATGCTCGACATTCACGAATCAATTCCTCTGGTATCAATTCCTCCTTCGTTTCAACAGTAGTACCGGTCATCTTCTGTTGCCTATCACATCACAGAAAACACACGTTTATGAATACAAAAGTAAATAAAAACATATAAAAATAAATCCCATGAGATGTGTCCGTCAATTTTAATGACAATAATTTTGACGTTAAGTTTTTGCAATAGAATAGACAAAATTACGGACACGAAATGAGAATTTTTGCGATCAAATTATTGTTTGTAACTACGTAATAAATATTGCTTTCATTAAATATTTAATAAATTTTCGTTACAAATTGTCACTTCAATTATTTGGACGACTTGAAAAATTATATTTTTCCTCTTACACTAAGCGTGTGATTGTAAAGATGGCACGACTTTTTACGCAATGGAACGACTCACTCACTCGTCTACATTTGATTTTAGTCTCTGGTCACCAGTACTGTCAATTATTTCGAACCCTATACACAATGGTCCATGCTGGACTGTCAGTGTTGCAAGACTACAGAAATAAAATTACCAAAGTTTTCATTGTTGAAATTTTTTTTTCGTTTAAATAAATAAAATTGTACCAACCTCTCAAAAGCATTGGAGGACACATCTTTCCTCAAAACCTTATTTTTGCCTGCCACCACTACTTTTTTACGAGTCGGTAGATTACGGGATGGCACTGCATTGTGCTTCAGAATTCGCTCTGAATTACCTATTAGGAATGATAATTATATAAATTATAAAGCAACCACAAATACTTTGTTAAGTCGTTTTAGTAGTAATTACTTAAAATTAACTGAGCTGAATGATATTAAATACATACTTGATTGAATAAAATTTAGCTTTGTAAAATGTAAGCTGCAGGCAACCATGTTCTTAACATATTGATAGCTGACCCGGAGAGCATCGGCCCATTCATTTCTTACTGCTGCATTGTTGGGGCATGGGTGTAGGGAGATTTCATTGGAAGGTCTGGAGTTGCATAGTGGTACTGAACATTTACGATTTAACCTGTAAATGAATTCCAAAATTACTACAATGTAAATGAATTCCAAAATTATTACAAAATTATTTCATTATAATTTTGGTATAAGTCAGTCATATGATATGACTTAAGTCCCGAATTTTTCGTTGTACCTCGTTTCCCACGACAAGCAAAGCGCCTAGAAGCAACATCGTGTTATGTGCGTGTTTTAACCAACTTCCATGAAGACCTAAATAATTACTATCTTCTTCTACTTATTTATTGATGGTATGACTTATTAGATTTTGCCATGCCAATGGCAGTGCCTGTAGCATTCTTCAAGTCCTCTAAAAGGTAAAGGGACAAATCGGACACTCCAGCAAGCGGGCCATGGTCTCGTCGGGAGCACCGCATTGACACTGAGTGTTGGAAGGGTCTTTATTACCCCATTTTGCCAGTGTTTGCAGCAATAATGACTATAAATCAAGTGTATACTTACAGGTAAGCTTTTCTGTTCTTTAATCTCACTGATCTATTTCTTAGTGCATTATTTACATCTGAAGATGTACTTTCTTCTTCCTTTATTGACGTATTTTGTGGCGAAACTGCATCATTCTTTATATTATTGTTGTTCTTCGGCGGACTACCTAAAAAAAATAACATATTATCATAAGTAAGTATTACAAAGCAGAGACTAAGTGGGAATTTGCAGAGTATAAATAAATGATCGTAAAGGTTGTTATATAATTTATTTGTTTATCAAAAATGTTTTTCAATAGTTTTTTGAGTCCTGAAATAGCAAAGACAAATAATCAATATTAGTAACCATTAATATAGTTTTAATCTTATGAAAGGTGGTGCTGGCCCATTTGTGTTCTTGGTGATCTTGTTAAGGACATTTTTATAATGGATAAATTTAGATTGATTTTTATTTGATTACTTATTTGTCGAAGACTGGAGCTGAATGTCAGGGCAAACTTGCTTGGATTTGAAAATACAGAGGGTACAGCAGTCTTCCTTAGGAATTTGCGGAGACTTTGATCACCTAGAATAAACAAGAAGGATTAATCTTTGTGACAAACATTAAGAGTTATGAAAACAGAAAGTAAATAAAAAGAAATATCGAAAATATTATATACATTAATAAATTAAAATAACCTATATTAACTAACTAACTTAAAAATAAACTTAAAAAATGGCGTCAAAAAACTCCTCCTCAACGTAGTCAACTGGTAATGTACCCAAAAGACTGGCGGCGTTGCCACGCTGTATGGCAACGCTAAGCCTTTGGCCAAGGTAAAAGCCAGCCCTTGGGTCACGGGAAGAGTCAACTAAACGTTTAGAAATGACCTTGAAAAGGCTGTGAGCACTCGGACCCCACGGACCCAGAGTTTCAACCCCAAAAGGCTCGAAAATATAGTTACCAATAAGGTTACTATATTTACGCCGCTTGAGGTTCTCTGCAGCCGCAGCCGCAGCCCCAGCACAGCACGATGAGCTAGGAAGATGGGATGGCGCAAGAGTATCGACACAAGTTGCATCCCACACTAAAGGCCTACCCATCTTCCATGGAAACAAAGAAATGCCGTCCGGTCTCTTGCCATCGTCGCGTGCCAAGCCATTTGGTTCTAATAAAGCTGGAACGCCGACGGTGACAAGAGCTCGACGGATGATATCATTTAAGTTCGCGTGACGTGCAAAGCGGCCCGCACTTCGGCTGCATGAAAGGCCGTGGTGTCCAAGGCTGTTGACAGCTTCACCACAGTGACAGCGATGAGGAGAAAAACAAGGGGCGCCTAGGCGTAGAGCAGCAGCAAGGCGGAAAGTAGTGTCGTCGAGCAAAGTGCTTATGCTCGACGACGGTAGTGCGTGAAGCCAAAGACCCGACTCCCACTCACCCACAATAATATCGAATAATAAAGATAGGTACACACACACACTTGAATAATGTTCTAACATAACACAGAAGTGCCCATAATAAAAACTAACTTAGTCGGTCGGACGGTCTGGTTATGTTCTAGTAAATGGAGCCTCACCTGTATAAGAATTTTTCCCAAAATAGTCTCCAGGTTTAAAATGGTTAGCACATAATCTCGACGTATCTTTAGCTTTCCAATTTTCTTTTCCGAGAGCTTTCTCCCACAGTTCACGTCTTTTAACATCTTTAGGAAATGAATGGTTTCCCGTATTTGTACACCCATTAGCTGCACAACGGGTCATAATTTAATTTTTCGTAAACGAAAGACGCGCTTGTGTACAATAACACATCGATTTGGAATCCTGTCGGGAGTGACGCTGATATTGACATCTGTCAATAGGGACAAAAAAACTCAAGAGATAGGTGTCGCTAGCATCGACCCTACCTCGTGAAGTTACTGTTGACATTTAGATGTATTTGATATCGCTGTTTTCGAATCATTTTATATCTACGAGCATAATGTATCCCTTTTGGACTGTTTCACAATTAAAAGCGGAGTTACGTAAAAGAAATGCAGGCAACAATCGCAGTTCTACTTCAGACGCTGTTCTGGACGAGTCTACAAGAGACTTCACCTATGAAGGTGCCAATAAATGAAGTTACTGTAGCATATTTAGAAAACAGTTATGGGCAATTATCTTCAAAAAGAAATCGCAATATTAGGCACAAATTCAAGGGCAATTATTGTGAACAGGGAGAAAATTTTGTAATTTATTCTTTTAAAGAAATTCAGGCGTTTTATGTTTATAAATATTTCATGACATGTGAATAAGATATATATATAATCATATAGAGAAGATGGTAAGAGGACTTGTTGATTTCTATGAATGTGATTTAAAACCAGTAATGATTAACAACTATGTTTTAAAAAAATATACTTCTTTAATAAAACTAGTACATGCCTCATCTTTTATTTTTCCTTTTTTATTATGCTCTCTCTAAAATTACAACACATGATACAAATAGAAAATATTTGACTTGCTATAGGAATATAATTGATCTAATTCACTTTTGAGCATTTTATAGGTTTTAGCAAGAGCAATCAACCATTAAATGTGTGCTCTTTTACTTGCTTAAGTTATATCCTTACTGTTTAGCCTGGTAATTCAGGTCCAACCTTTTAAAAATGCTAGGAGTATTAACAGTAACATAACTTTCAGCATACACTTATTTTGCCTTAATTTCATAAACGCTAAAAAGAACTGATCTTCTGTGCTAAGTAAAGTAAATAACTTTGCATCCAAAACAGTTTATGAGCTACTGAGTTCAAGGTAGAATACACCAAATAGAATTTCTTGTAAAATTCAAATCCTGTGTAAAATTGAAAAGCTTTGAGTAACCTGTGTTCAATATCAACTCGAGTACCTTTCGATAAAAATATGCATTCAGCTGGTGATGCTGATACTGATATCTCCTCACTCTCTGAACTCATCTCCACTTCATTGCATGATTTTGTGTCCATAGATAAACTGATGGGTAAACATGTTTCATTGCTTTCTTGAGAGCTTGTTGTTACATCAAGCATAAATTTTCTCAGAGACCTTTTTATTGCTAAATGTTTTAAACGTTCTTTTGCGGATGACGATTCTAATTTTCTTTTCGTAAAAGAAAAGATTGAAGGCACTGCAGTTCTCTTTAAGAATTTAGCCTGAGGCTCATATGCTGAAATAAATAACATAATATAACATTATTTTCTAAGCAGAATTATCTAGTTATTATGAATTATCTAGTGATTACGAGTTATTATGAATCAATCACACTTACCGTTATATTTACTTTGGCCAAAATAATCATCAGCTTTAAAATGAGCAGAGCACAATGCAGAGTGCTCGGTTGCTTTAAAGTTTTTGAGTTTTAACGCTTTTTCCCAGGATTTTCGGCGTTTTGGATCCTTAGGAAATATATGTCTACCTTTATTTTTGCAGCCTGGAGCACAACACTGCGTCATATTTATTGTATTTAATTATTTTCGATATTTATTTTGTGTAATAATAAAAATCGTAAATTAATATGGATTTTGACAGGACGGTGACAGGACAAAATTAGGCAAAGACGACATCTGGTGGGATAAAAAGGCAGTTTTTCAAAAGAGCACAAAACTTAAGCACCAGGGTATCCCGCAAAATTCAAATTTTGTTCGGTTTTTTGCAATTTGCAGGTCAGTGTCAGGTTGGCCTAGCGTTGCGTACCTACGTTGAAAATAATACGCGTCATAAAAAAAAATCCTACCATACAAACATACCATATTTCGTTTTTATTTAATCTATCAACATTTGCTGGCGTTGGGGCGATTATCGCGGGAATTTCGCCGGTCGAGGCTAAAGATTAGACTTCTTTTACAGATAAACCACTTGAAATAAAAACAACATATTTATGTCTTAGAAATAAATTGAGAACTTTTCATAAATAAGCAGTGGATGCATACGACCTACGGCCGTATCATAATTCTCACCATCATGTCATCTCAATTGTTTAATTAAGATCAAAATTACTCTTTACTCATACGCAAAACGATTACCACGTTTTCAGTACATAATCATGTACAGAGTCAGGTGGCAAGTTGTTAGATGCAGAGAAAGCAGCGCATTACCCTTCTTCTACCATTTTAAATTCATTATCACCACCTGGTATTCCACCACTGATCACCCAGTATCAGCCCAATGGAAGACCCAATAACATTGCACAACCTGGGAATCGAACCCATGACCTCATGCTGAGCAGGAGCACATTTAAACATACTCAACACTAATATAGTAGAAACGCATCCTTTACATATTTAACTTTAGCACACTCGTAATAAAGTAAGAAATACAGCTTGATATTGCAATAGTATGCCATTTGTGGCTGCCCTGTCTATAAAGATAACTTCTGATACTTCATCACATGACCGTCTCCATACATCCACCAGAAGTCATCTGACTATACATAATTACCGCTATCCAAGCAAAGCTGGGGCAGGGTGTTAGTATATTAAAATATAATATCATTGTTTGTTCTCACACTCAATTTCCACTTCAGAACAGTTTTTAGTATACTTCAAGGAGGTGTCTGCTTGGACTTTAAATTTTTTTAAACTTCGTGCCAAACGTCTCTGGTAAGGCCCTTTGTTTTTTTGATGCAGCACACCAGAATTTGCTTCATTCCATGAAAATTTACTAGGCACTGCAATTTTTTTCAACACAAGTCTGGCTGAAATAATAATAAAATAACTATAATGTTATAGTATAAATTAGTTATTCACAAAGTAATTTTAGATGATACAAGTTCAAAAAAACTTTGTATATTAGGTTAGTCAAGCAATGAGACAATAGATGCAAAGTAACTTAACTTTATCGTGATAATTATATAGTAAATATTCTTACGTGTTTTTAAAACAGACTCCTTCGGAAGCTCATAATCATCTTCTGTGAAGTGGCTTTTACAAACAATGCTATTCTTTGTTGGGATAAAGTTGTGTCTGCGAATGGCTACAACCCACTGTTTTAATCGATGTTTATCGCTTAAAGGGAACTTATGACCCGGTGTTTTATTTGCGCACATAGGCACTGCACAACATGTTGGCATTTTATGACTGTATTTTCTTTTGTAATACTTGTAAAGATAAACAAATTTTCGAAAAACACAATACGTGCGACATATATTTTGACAGTTGCTTGGACCTGACGCTGCAGTGCTGCCATCTCACGTCTCACGTACACAATCCATTACAGAAAACTCTCTTTCATGAACAGAAAACCATAGACAAAGAAACACGAACAAACTCAACACAGGCATAGAGTAAAAGATAGGCGTCACCTAAAGCCGGCTCTCGCTGCGCCATGTTATCGTATTTTACTAACACAAAACATTGTTTACTAACAGAAAGGGGTCGTGGCCTAACAAAAAATGTTTGCCGCGACGAACAGATAAGAGGTTTTGTAAGGAACTGGGAGCAGCAGACCCGGCTTAAAGAGCAAGAGGCAGTTTTTATCTCCATTCAGTCAACTGCAGTTAATCTGTGCCTCAAGGGTGTCAATTTGACATTGACAGCACCTTTCTGGTTGCTTCAATATGGGTGGTTTTGACAGTCCCTAACGGCATTCCTTGGCTAATACTTGATTGTTTTTACTTGCATCCTTCATGGATTCAAGTAAAAACAATTAAGTATTACAGCCAACAGGGATGATGTATGGTACAACACGCTTTCTTAAGCATAATGAGGCTAAATTGATTTTCATTTCACTCATTATTTTAAGTTCTACATAGATTTTAGACAAACATTCTTGAAACCTCCCACCGCCCTTCACCATTTCTTGGCTAAAAACCACAACTTTTCTGTGCAGTCCAATACGGTCCATTTTTGATGTTATTTACAATGAATAGATTTCTTTTACTTTACTATGTATTACAGAATGTCACTCAAGGCTCACAAAATTACTTAAAATTAGTTTTAACCAATCAAATGGATGGAATCTAGAAGTTATACTCAAGTTTTTATTGACATTCTGCAAAACGAACCAGTTAGCAATTATTATTGTAGGCTAAGATATCATAACAATAGAATCAACACTGTCATCTAGTGTTATTTATGCTGTTGTAGATGTTCAATTATAAATTACTTGCTCATGTTCTTTTTTATTTTGTAAATAGTTAAGATTTGTTTGACATCATAAACTTCAACTGCCTTTTCTCTTTAATTATTTAGATTTAAAATGATCTGTTTGGACCAAGGGAATATTGAAAGTACGACACGTTTCTTAAGAAGGTCTTGGTATTTGGTTGGTCTGCAAGGCAATTGTTTTAGGTTATGTTTATAAAGTTGTAAACTAAAATGTGCATTCTGTGTGATGATTGTGAAAAATATTCATCACCATTTTCAAACGTCTTACTCGTTGACGCCACAATTATAAAGAAATCATCATGTTTAAAGTAATCTCAACATATTTGTGAGTTTCTCTTTCCTCGACAATGTTGCTGCTTCCCAGTTTCCTAGCTTTCCCGTCCCGAAGAAACGAATGTTTCGCCTTATTTGAACATCCGAACACGCAGCAATTTTGCATAAGTGAACAGGTTCAGTCAAATAAACTCGGAAAAATGTATGTTTTCACGATTTTGACACAAGAAAAGAACCACAAGTCACAACAATCAACAATGTAAGTTTACTTTACTGCTTTTAGTGTTGCCAACTAGGCTAGGAGGTACAGAGAGAGAGGTGTTTTTTTAAAGAAATACGTTTATCTAGATCTAAAGATTTGGAAAAACAGCTAAAGATTTTTCACAGTTAGTTTTCATTCTAAGTTTACCTCTGATATCAACCTTATTTAACCTGAACAAAGATCATTGTGATGCAAAATCAGAAGTAAAATTGCAGGGGTAGGGAGAATAAAATAATAAAAAGGAGTTAAATGCTGGATGCGAGACGCACAGGACCGGTCAGTGTGGCGAAACTTAGGGGAGGCCTATGTCCAGCATTAGACCTCTTTCGGCTGAAATGATGATGATGATTATGATGAAATGCTAAACAGTTATACAATGAACTGGCTTACAAAAATGTTTGTGTAGATAACGTTAACTTGAAATCGGCGCAGTGTTTTAAAAAGCAGCAGAAAGCAAAACCGCAAGTGCCTTGCGCTTGCACTGTTTTTCTTCATAATACAAAATTACGTGGCTAAGAACCACGCGCGATTCATTTCCATTAGTAAACCCAAGTGGCTGTGAGTGAAGCCGAACCATTAAGTTCAGTTTGAAAAAAAGTAAGTGCTATTCGGCCCCCCTCAGGGCCAAATAGTCGACCGACAAAATCAGCATCAAGCATCCTTCGTTAACAATACTTATAATTACACCACACATCAAAGATAACCACGTAAACAAAGTTATCATTTCCGTGGTGCCGCTAAAACTAGCATTTAGGTATTTTATTTAACAATTCTGCGATTGTTTACGATTTATAAAATATAATTATGTAATAATATAAGGGTATCCTTCCTAACGACCTTCAACCTTGACCTTCGACTTTTCCTTCCTACATAGGTGCGTTAGGCTGTTGTGAATTGTATCGCAACATCAATTCGATTCGCACATAATTGTCTCATGTTTTTAATAAACTAGAGAAAAATATTTTATTACATGAAGCTTCCTGATGCTGTTCAGCGTCCGATGTCAATGCGGACTTTTTAGTCCAAGGAAATACACTCGGCACGGCACCTTTCTTTAAATGACGACTTATTTGTTGACGACCTGAAAATCGTAAATATTTTTCTACAGTTCTCTTTGATTTTTACGGTAACGTATTCATAGCGATAATCAGTACTTACCCGTATACGCAGACACACCAACATAATCCGATTCTTGGAAGTGTGCTCGGCACAATCTGATTGTGTCGGTCACAGGTTTATTTCTTCGCATGGCTTTCACCCATTTTTTTCTTAACTTTGCGTCTCTCGGAAATAAATGCACACCACCGTTATTGCAACCAGGAAGGGCACAATTAGGCATATTATTTTTATTTTCTAATAAACAAATACGAAACGCTGAGAGCTACTGACAGATAATGGCCGTGTCGCAAACACGACACCTAGCGGAAGAATCACAATGAAGATAACAACAACGTCATTTAAATAGTCTTCAAGTGATCGATTTATTTTCTCTTTCCTTTAAACGATATCGATGTTGGAGACATTAATGATGATGGAATTAGTTTTTTTTAGTGGGAGTCAGCAAATAATTATAAAAAAATAAGAAGTAGTTAGCCTTTATTTATAATTCTAAAAGTTAATCACCACGTTTTATATCTTTAAGCCATGGCTTTAGTAAGTACCCAATATATTATGATGTATGTATGAACGTACAGTTCGCTTACTATGGCTTGAAACAACTTGAGATGGTTATATGTATTCAACACAAAACAAGATTTTGAAAAATTTACGAATTTATGAAAGACAACTACGACTACACTTGACCTTGCCATACACAATATTGATGTAATTTTTTATATTTTTTCAGGCAATATTTGCAAATCGATACAATGTAAAACTCGTAAAGTGCTGTGGATAGTGTGTTGCAGTGGATTGCAATTAAAATAATAAATAATTAAGGACTGCACTATTCTATAATAATTCTAAAGAATTAAAAAAAAACAGACTGAAATTCTTAAAACTTTGAAATATGTTTAGAACACTACTTTTTAATTATTTTGGATAATACGTTAAGTACTCGGTACGGTGGTATAAATTGTGAGAACCTAGCCTTATTCATATATTAACAGTATCAGATAGAGCCATAAAATTAATTCTTGGCGCGAAATCAAAGTCGTAAATAATGCCGCCATCTTGGTTTTTGCACATATTTCACCAGTATGCAGTATAATCTATCTATGTTGACCACCAGCGCCCACTGTCAAAGTCATTCGAGCGCCAAAAGATCCAAGTAGTACTGTGTACATGTCAACATTAAAAGAAATAACACAAAAAAAACATTCCCGTTTTACGTCATTGTTCATTCCGTAGTTTGACTTTATTGGGTTCGGGGTTTGACCAAAGAGTAAAGTGGGCCGCAGGTGGCGCAGTAAATTATTGTTTGTAACGCTAGATCAAATAATGAACCTCGAAGACATCGTTGTTATTAGATCGAGGGCTCCAATGCGGGGACGCTGTTCGCCCGGGCCAGTGAATGTTTTAAAACACCTGCACCAGTATTCGTTCTAATAATACGAAACAAATGTAACTTACTTGAAGTTTTAGCTTTCATTGCACGAGCACCGTTTGTTCCTGATTGTTCAACATTACGGAGAAAAATCGATGGCACGGCTGATTTCTTCAAATATCTATGAAACGGAGTCATCCCTAAAAGTTACGACGGAGATGTTGAAAAACACATATTTTTTATAAAAGTAAAGAAAATTACAAAATATTTTATTATCTATTGTCCATACCTGTCGTTAAACACACATCAGCATAATCACTCGGCTGGAAATGATCATAACATAACCTCGAATGTTTAGATGCCTTAAAATTTTCTTTGTTTATCGCTTTCTCCCACAATGTTCTTTTGATAGGGTCTTTAGGGAATGTGTGTGACCCCATATTGCGGCAACCTGAAGCTGAACATCTTGGCATTTTAAATAAACAAGTACTATTTCAGAGATTTTTATGAATTTTGACACAAAACTCGGTCTCAAGCGTTTACAACGCTACCAAGCGGCGAAATGGAACAGCGTAGAATTGAAAAGTAGGTGAAGATCATTTGAGAATTATTGCCATATGTATAAACTAGTGACGTGAAATCGAATGTAGTAAGTAAAAGCTACACAAACGGCAAAACAACAGGTAATTATTAAATAGCACAAAAGCTCAAAGAGATAAATAAAGTAAAAAAGCACTGCAAAGCACGTTTTCTTCCAATTCATTAAAAAAAAAGAATTCATCAATTTTTTTTTTCTAGTAAAGTAACATTTTACCTACTGAAACGAAAACTGTCAATGTCAAATTTCCACATTGTTTTCATACAGTACATGTGATCATTGTGAATGTGGTCTTTTTTTAATTAACATATTTCATAATATTACAATTACCATGGATGAAACTACGCCAACAGTTAGTTTGATATCATGTATGCACTTTGTACGCCGTGGCGTGGCTAAAGCAGTGCCAGAAAAGGTATGTAAGATGACATTCGGGTTACAACTTTCGTAGTTAATTTCGTATATTTATAAATGTAATATCTCTATAATTACAGATAGAATTAACAGAGAAGGAGTTGGAGAAAATTATCAAACAAACAGCTGATGATTTGCGGTACGTTGTTGTTAAAACTCATAAAATTATATTATTTTAAAATAATTTGTTATACACGGCGTATTTGAGACAAGTTCATTCTGATACTACAAAAGTGCACTACTGTACTTGCAATAAATTTCCAGAGGTAAACAATGTGTTACAAGTGACGAACCTCAACTTACAGAATAGCAGAGGCCGGTGAAGATGAAAGTGATGATGAAGGTGAAGCCAGTGCAGCTCCAAGAGACCCCCCGGCCGATCCTAACGATGAGTTCAACTTTGAGAAGTATGATGAAGAGGATAATAGTAAGTATTTGGTAGCTAATTTTCATGTTAAATTAGGGGGGATATTTGTCCCCTTACTGATACTGTTAGCCTGCATCATCCCACTTCTGGGCAAAGGCCTCTCCCCCCGTGACTTCCAGTTGTTTTGATCCAAGGCCAATTTTGACCACTGGTTGCTGGTTTAAGTCTTGTCCAGATCATCCCGCAATCTTCTGGTCAAGGTCTGCAGCAACGCCAAACAAATAACTGATTTGCTCTTAAAGCCGCTATGTTGAAGTGGGACCGGACTGGCCACGTCTGCCGCATGCTCAATGAGCTGTGGGCCAAAATAACCACTTTCTGTCTCATTAAAACAAACAAAAAATGTCCTAGTGTGACAAAAAAAGAAACATAAAAACGCTATATGAAGTACAAGAATACATTTTTTGAGACAGAGTGAATGTCTGTGTCTGTAAATTTAAAAAAATTAAATTAATTAAATTTTATTATAATATTATAATTTTGTTTGCAGTCAACCCTGTTGGTATTGGTACTGTGGCAACCATGCCAAACTTAGGGGATCTTAGTGAAAATGTTCAGATAAGGGTAAGTCATAAGTATATTGAAAATTGATAAGACTAACATGTGATAATACTATGAAGAAAATATGGAACTGTCATAAATCCACATAAAAAACGTATACCTGTTTTCAGTAACATAAGGCAACAACGAATTGGATGCTTACAAAAATGCGCGATGTTAAGTTTTCTATGCTCGGGTTCAGAGCTGAAAGTAAGATATCTAAAAATGCGCTATTATTTTGTTCACTCGCTGTGCCCCACGGTTTCTCGTTTTACTCGACTCCTAAGATTAACAGCGTGAGTGAAGAATTGGACTATACAATTCAAAGAGATTCTTTCAAATCTGACTGGTAGGTCCAGAGATTAGAGCATTCAAACGAACAAACTTTTCAGCTTTATTCAAATTCGAAACTATGAGGAATAGCCAAACATTAGCCCGATTTTGATGAAAACTAAAGCTGCACACCCACTTGAACAATTCACCCTGTATATTTGAGAGTCTACACTCTACTACAGTGTTATATATTTTTTTTTTTTGTATTGAAAGTTTGTCATACAATAAAATATATAATTTAGGAAGTAACTTATGCAATAAGGACCAAATAATTTTTGTATTTATATGTGGAGGCTTGTTATTAGTCATTTAGGTATTTATTTTGTTATTAGTCTAAGTAAGCTTTCCTAAAATGTAAAAATAATTTCGCCTAGTGATATTTAAAAACCACTTTATTTCAAATACTGACTACTAATATTGAAAGTAATTTAAATAAGACAAGAATTTAAGTTTTTTTTTTTTTTAGACCGAGGGTCCAGACAGTGACGAGGAAGATGACATAATTAAACCTAATGACAACCTCCTTCTAGTCGGACATGTAGAGAGTGATGCCAGTGTCTTAGAAGTATACAGTAAGTATGAGATATCAATACTCGCACATTATGACCATACTAATCCTACACTCTTAAGCTGAGAACTAATGTAGTAAACACACCCTGTCTTGCGTAGCGCATACGCAATAATAAAATCCATAATAAAAAAATTAAATCGATTTCAGCACGAAAAAATCCGTTTCTTCTCAGAGCAGGCTTAACGTAAAGGTTTTTTTTTTCGTCTTAGCATCTGTCAACCTATGAGGCTGGTTTCTGCTTAATATTTAGCTACTGAGGTGGATTTAATTTCACGTAAATACTGACGTGGGGGCCTCAGAGACCCGCACATAAATGTGCTTATATTTAAAAATCATTAGGTTTTTTAGGTTTAGTGTTTAATAATTAGGTTGAGTGGATATATTTAAATTAAATAAAATTGTTTTTGTATAATATTTGTTTATAATTAACTATTATTTCAAAAATTAGAAATCTTAATATTATTTGTCAAAAATCACATGCGATCATAAATCACAAAGTATAAATTAAAATTATTAAAAAAAACAACTAATTAACTTACAATCTTAATTTTAAATAGTCTTTTTAACAAATGGCTCATCAGTAATTAAAATACTATAATGGTAACAAAAAATTACAATCATCAATTTTTGCGAATTACACACAGTCTGGGCAAACTTGCTTTACACATTGAAGGCATACATGTTTTTTGCATGCATAACATGTGTGTGTAGATTTCCTTTTGAAGCTTCAAAGCGCTTGTGTGACACCTTCCTTTTTTCTTCTTCGTCAACTTCTTAGGCCTCCGAACGGCTAGAGTCTTCACGATCTATCCACGACAAAATCGTTGTTCCCTGGCACTACGGTTAATCTATTTTTCGCTACGTGTTGGTTATTAATATTACCGAGATACCATTTGTCCCTGACGACGTACTGGGCTCCATATTGTAAAAGTTTTCAAACTACTGCACAAAAGACGATAACTAAATCGAATATATTTACAAAAAAAAAAGTTACGTAAATACTGAGGTGGGGTCTGAGAGGCCCACGAGAAATTTCAAAATGGATTTACTCACCGAAATTGTGCGTGCAAACAAGCGCACAGCCGTTGACACCCTCGACGCAACTAAACTCGAAGGTATTAGAAGGTACGCGTGTGTCGTGCGCGAGGGATGGGAGTAATTCAATAATTTTACTTTCTCAAGGCCTGAGAGGCCCCCACCTCAGTAGTTAAAGGTTAACCGGACTATCCTGTGGATGCCTTGAGTGTAAGGCCTCCAGCCACGAAAGCTACTACTATATTTATAGCTACTATCTACATTTCTTTTTTCCAAGAGACCTTACTATACCAGTGGCGAAGGTTCCATACAACTCGATTCCTACCGGCTTCCCTTTGAAAAAAAGTCAGTATTCTATAAACAAATAATATAGTTGCATTAAAGATATGTACTCCGGCTTACCTCTTACAAAAATTGACCCTTCGCTACGGTACTATACTTACCTACACATGTGACAAAACAGAATATTTTTTTTCCATATCAATAGTTTTCACTATCTTGATTTACAGTTTATAACAAAGAAGAGGATTCATTCTACGTGCACCACGACATCATCCTGCCATGGTTCCCGCTGTGTATTGAATGGCTCAGTCATGACCCATCGGATCCCAACCCTGGTAAGGTCATAAGCAATTTATTGAGCAGTAATTTATTAGTGTCTTTAATACTGGACAGTAATACAATGCCTGTATATAAATAAATACTCGTAGACTGCTTTGATTTCATAAATAATGAGCAATTCATATAATACCGTGGCAGATAGATACAGGTGTATTTGTGGAACTTTTGTATGAAACAGCAGATTAAAAAAATATATCAATGGAAACCGCTAGGTGTCATCGATGTCCTTTACACCGTTACGGTCAGTTCAGACAGAACAAAAAATCCTCGCGCAATTTACGGGCTGCATTGAAAATAGGACCGTATTACTTACCATTGTTTAAAGTAGAAAATTTTATGAATATCGATGCGGACGTCAAGAGTTGCCTCGCGCATGCTCGCGAATTTATCACGCGTCTTTAAACAATGGTAATACGGTCCTATTTTCAATACACCCAGTAAATTGCCACCAAAAATTCATATAAATAAACATATTTTCAGGCAACTTATGTGCTCTCGGCGGGATGGACCCAGTGATCCAAGTGTGGGATCTCGACATTGAGAACTGCCTGGAGCCCGCGTTCAAACTGGGCAAGAAACCAAATAAAAAGAAGAAAACTAAACGAGTCGGACACAAGGATGCTGTGCTGGATCTGTCGTGGAATAGGAATTTTACGTAAGGATTCATTTACTTGGAAATGCGCCGGTGACTGAAAAGTTATGTGGTAATCGGTTGTCGTGGTATGGAAGTGCGATGTGGAGGAATGAGGAAAGTTTTGAGTATGAATGTGGGTGGGTATAAGAGTAGAGGAAGACTTAAGAAACAATGGATTGACTGTGTGAAGGATAATATGGCACGAAAGGAGGTGTCTGATGAGATGACGAATAATGGAGAAGTAAAGAAGAAGATGACATGCTACGCCGACCCCAAATGAATTGGGATAAGGGCAAGGGAATGATAATGATGATGTTTCAATCCAGGGAAAATCTATTACCGATTCTCTCCCTGTCGCTAATCATATCCTGAGGTCTCTTCGAAAAGTTATCCTAGTTTTTGCCCACGGCTACGCTCGCCTTATAGTCGGAAATTAACACGGGAACGTCATAAATGTAGTCTTCTTAAGTGAAAAAAAAATCGGAATCAGATCAGTAACGTAGTTCCGAAGATTAACCCCTATACATGGTGGAAGGGACACCAACGTACAAACGGTTACCATGTATTCAGTACAACATTTTAAACCCGTAAATAGAAATTTTTAATCGGCAATTTTAAAATCGTTTTTTTTTTTAAATTACCTTTGGCGATTTCCATGTGGGGGTTTAGAATGATCTACTAAATACGTGGTAACCGTTTGTGCGGGTGTCCCTTCCATCCTGTATACAAACTCACAAACTATTACCTCTTTGTAATATTGGTACAGATAACCATTGCAGGACTTTTGTAGTGTAAAAACCAAAAAGATGAAAGCACAACACAACTCTCTATGGAGAACAACACAACTCGTACTCCTACTAGTGTTATAATAGGCGGTGGTTAACACTTACAATCTTATAGACGGTACCCGTTTCTCAAGATATATCTTAAAAATACTTGTATCAACTTGCAGACATGTGTTAGCAAGTGGATCAGCAGACAACACAGTGCTCTTGTGGGACTTGGATCAAGGCACGCCGCACACCAAAATAGACTGCTTCGAAGACAAGGTATGTAGTCTTATCTTCATGATTCCATCATCAAATTCCTGGCCTTGTAAGTGCAACTCGTTTTTGTCTTCCATTCTCCCACGTCAACTGTCACGCTATCATTTAATTTTTTTTTTTAATTGTTTCATTCATCAATTGACTTGACAAGAGAATAATTCTTATAACTTAACAGTCATCTCGTTTGGTCTTCCTCAGTGAAAACTATAATAACGATGCATTTGAAATTTTATACTTTATTATAAAAAAATATACATTTTCTTGTACTTATATGATGCTAGTTATGAAAACCCCTTCAGCCTCTTAAATTCTAAGCGAAAGTATCGAGATAAGATTCTTTACTTCTGGCTGGAACAACAAAATTCATTTACTTAGGTTATAACTGGCCTTTTGGCTTACAAACCCCTTGAACAAATTTTTGCCCACAGGTCCAATCCTTAGCTTTCCACCCTCTAGAAGCGCAAACCTTAGTCAGTGGTTCATGTGATGGCAAGGCTCGCGTGTCGGACTGCCGCACGCCTGAGGCACAGCGCGCGTGGAGCCTGGGGCCGGAGATCGAGCGCGTCGTCTGGGATACACAGAACCCCTTCTGTTTCGCTGTGAGTCTTCTATATTAGTTAAACTTAAATTGTATTCATTATTTTTTCATGATCACATAATATTAGCATATATTATCGGGTGCCTAATCTCGCGTTCAAATTATAATTTTTGACCAATCTTATCTTCGCTACCAAAGACATAATTACGAAAATCTCACCATAATTAAACCTGCCTTGGCCTATCTCACATACGATAATTACATTTGACACCAATAGTGAAAATGTAAGTAGTGTAAAAGACGTTGTGGCGATGGTCTTATAGTCCTCTAGACCTAAACATGAATTTCTTGAGTTTGATTCCCAGGTCGAGCAAAGGAAGTGTGAGTTTCCCGAATTGTTTAAGAATTTCTCAGTAGGAGCACTGAATTTGAATTTCAGCGCATTTGGTAGCCATAGGCCCGCCCCCTAATATTTGTAACTTGTATGTATGTACATAACTGGTGAACTATGACCGGATAGGTACACTTCTGCCCCTGCCCTCAACCCGAAGGTTAAGCTTTTGCAAATTACAGGCAGTGGTATGTTATCTTTTATCTTCCTAATTTGATTTACCCTATCTTTTTGTACCTTTCAGATGAGTAACAACACAGGCAAGGTAGCGTACGTGGACTGCAGACAAGATGAGCCGCTGTGGATACTAGATGCGCATGAAAAAGAAGTCACCGGCCTTATACTAAGTGATAGAGTGCCTGGGCTTATGATCACTGTCAGTACGGATGAGAAACTGAAAACTTGGGATATTTCAGGGTAAGTACTATAAACTATGAAAAAACATCACAGGAAATGTGACCAGACTTTTAATGTCCATTTCTAGTCCGAAAATTTTTTTTTTTAATGATTACTTTAACACATAGTTCTGTTTGCACAACTTCAAACATTTGTATAGTCATACTGAAATCAACTTAACCTTCTCCAGCATAAAGTTGTATTCATTTAACTGTATATATCATTTAATTAGAAACGGATCGAATATACTTAGCAATACCTTCCCACCTTCCAGCGCTGCCCCAGTGCAGGCGTCGGAGCGCTCGTGTCGCGTGGGCGCGGCGCTGTGCGCGGCCGTGTGTCCCGACGCTCCCTACAACGTGGCCGTCGGCGGCGACAACAAGCAGAACTACATCGAGCTCGTCGACTTGAATGTTAGCGAGCAGTGTGAGTTTCAATCTTTCAATACCTTTTGGAATTTCTTGTAGATGACTTGTAGTCATTACCTTGACCATCCCCCTTAGCATGACCACCGTCGACAAGGATTTCTTTAACAGAAGAAACGACAAAATGACAGATAGTGCAAAGAAATCTGTCATTGTATCGACACAATCTGTCATTTTGTCGATTCTTCCGTCGAAAGAAATTCTTGTCTACGGTGCTCATGCTACGGGGGCATATTGGCGAGGTTCTTCAGAAACGTCAGGTACGAGGTTCTCGCGAACGGTGTGCGTGTATGATCAGATTTATGAACGTGGACGAGACGAAACGAGTTTCGATCGTAGCAGGTAGCGTCCTGTGGTGTCTGCCTACCCCCTTGGGAAAACCCCCATAAACCCGAGGGAATAAGCGCGTGTACTCGCGTTTGATTTTTGAAGCACAACAAGTGGCGCGCGTGTAAACGCATTAGCCGATACGAGCTTATAGACGCGCGAAAAATACGCTAGTCTGAAACTACTCTAAGAGGTCTTCCAGAGAAGTACTCTGTCAAGCTAGATTGCTGGATTACGGTTTGTAGGGTTGGAGTCCCAGCCGGTGTTATGACGGGCATTTAAGACATGTCAGCTGTTTTTGGGGAGGCAACCAACGCATTTGCAAGCCACATTTGAGATATGCAGCAATAAAGCCAGATACAGATTATTTGCAACACAACATGCAATGCAACGCAACTTTCTCCATACATTTTAATGTGTACATAAAACAACTGCGTGATCCTCGCCGTATGGCAAATAATGTTGCATTGCATCTTGCGTTACAATCTGTACCCAGCTCTATGACTTACTATCTGGTGGCCATTGCTCTGTTTGTTACAACTTTAGAGGATGTAATGGTGCCAATCAAAGTAAAAACTCCGAAAATTAACGAAATCAGGTTTAATATATTAATTAGAAGTTGCACGTACAATGGTTGTCAGGCAAGTGAACGATGACATTAAAAGTTGCTAAAACGTGCCGAAACGCCTATGACAGTTTTAATAATTAAGTGTTTCGCAACTTTCTGCTATTTGTGTAGAACAGGCGTTTACGCCTGAACACTGTTATTACCATCATTTGACGTTGCAGTAACAAGTACAGAGAACCCAAAACCTTATAAAAGCGTTCTTGTCGTACACTTAAATAATCCTACTGCTTACTGGCGTAGTGTAAATTAACTCTTATTTGGAAAGCCTTTGTGCGGTCATTTGTAAAGCACTTTGCAGATAGTCTAATGGAGTCCTCTAATTTGTTTCAGTTACGAATCGGTTCGCGTCACGGCCGCTAATAGCGCCCCCTATACCAAGCGCAGATGCTATGGAGACATAGAATTGTTTATATTTATGTTTAAGTGTAATAATAAACTATCAAATGTTTTTCTTTGTTTATTTTAAACCTTATTTAAACATCCGTAAGGTGCTTGTGATAACATTCTGCTATATTATTGTGGACACAATGTTCCAAATTGGTTTAAACGTACGATGTCATAGGGCTCGCACTCCAAAAAAGCGGAAAGGAGATGAGAACCACCAATATTAGCTTTAGTGGAAACGATTGAAGAGAGGAGAGATGTCTAATATTTGTTTAGGCTAGCCTCCGCACGCAGCGGCAGCGCACACTGGAGACGTGAGCGGCGTGCGGTGGCGGTCGCTAAACTGGGCGTGAGTTCACACATCTCTGCTCCAGTTTAGCCAGTACGCATCTCCGCACAGCTTCGGTGGATACACCCAGCTTCTAAGCATCTCCCATCTGCCTCGCACATCTCCGCTTTCTCGGTTTTTGGTGGAGTCAGAGCTTAGCCTTTTACAAAACTTTGTTTTCATGCCATGTTTTCTGCATTTATCATTGCATAGGTACTCGGATCCGTGACGGATGATATGGCTAGAAAGGTCACTGCCGAGATGACAAGTAATAGAAACGTATGGAAGAAGAAGACATGCTGCGCCGACCCCAAATAAAGAGGGAGGACAAGAGAATGATGATGGTGACTAGGAAACCCGATTTGAAAAATTTACTTCTAGAGTCTAGAACTCCAGGGTCCGGAAAGCCAGGACATTTACAGACACGCTATGATCCAACCCAAAGAAACAACAAAATAGTAACGGTCTGTGTTGCTATCAATGGTATTTTATTAATAAAATTTATCATACATAATTATGTACATTTTTCGACCCCATCACCAAATATACCAACACGTACCGTTTTAACGGACCCCGCGATCGTCCATCATAAGTTTTCCTCTACAATTTGGAGCGAGTGTCGTCGCTGTAAAAAAAATACCATTTTACTTAGGGTTTTCCAAATAAAACAACAATTATATAACAACTGAGATTATGTATTAGCAACATATCGTAGAATAATCCTAGATAAAATAACAAAAGCAATGAAAATGTATAAACTGCTCGATAATTCCGAACTAAAAGCATTTTTAATACTGCAATTCTGGTTTTGATATAATAAAATATTAAAATAAGCTGCGACCTCACTTGGCCATATAATTGGACACGATTTGATTAGCAGTGTATATTTATAAAAATGTTTAACAGATTTATTTTAATAATTTCAAAATTGGATCACAGCCAACTGGTATTTTGTGACAAATATGCCATATAAAAATATTCAGTGTAGCAACACACGTTTTAAAATATTATTGCTCTATCTTTCAATACTATGACAGGTTCGTAGTGAAGAGTTGCCAGATTAAATATAAAGCTCGGTATAAAAAGCTAAATATAGCTGTTAAAATCTAGCAACCCTGGCATTGAGCAATAATGTGGTGTCTTATGGTAACTCTTAACAAGAAAAAGATGCAACACAACCAAGATTTTGATAACTTGAGGTCTTAAGAAGCGTTAAAGAGGTATAAGGTACAAGCTAATGTGGCGACATTAGCTTGTACCTTATTACAATAGTTTTGGTCGAAATGCAACATTAAACCTATAATTTTTAACAATGTATCCAATATTGAAATGCAAAGTTTAATTAAACGGAAGAATATTATAAAAGAGACTAAATATTTCACTAACTATTGTATTAAAAGATCTTTTGTAAAGGTTTGTTCGTGGCTATTTGCACTAATGATTTTACATGAATATATGCCTATTCGTTGTGAGTAAATAAAAACTAAAAGCGACGTGATTATGCAAGATTCCTTGGTATCTCCGTAAAGGTGATGTTTGGCCACAAATTTCGGCATAATCTCGACAAAGATGAAGTTTTCGGAAAAACCCATTGTGCCATATATACGCACGAGTACTGTTCGAATTAACAAAAACTGTTCGCAATCATCTTGTTCCGATTTCACAAGAGAAACTTCATGATAAAATTCCTGTATCTTGTTATTCATTTCATGCGCAAAATAATCTGTAAATATATTTAGTTCATTATTTCTGTGCGTTATAAAAATATAATCCATATAATTATGAGATAAATATATATTTTTACTATATTTACTTTTGCTATCAAGTTTTATGCGATGTAAACAAATAAAATACACGTTCTATAATAGCTCTACCGTTAATGACGCACTAAATTAAATTAGCGATACTGATCTTTTACTATTTGAGCTTGATCTCTCAATTTTCGAATTTTGTCATGTTCTAATGTCATAGCCAAAAATTGCTTATCTATCGTAAATAGTTACAAGTATCACTGATATAAACACAATAATTTTATTTATTATTATGCTATACTACAAATATTCAGTAGTTTACTTTGAGAGTAGGAAGTGTTCTAAAAGGTCGTCATATTATTTTATAGAAGTAGAAGTCACGTGGAACTTTCACAGGGTTACTGACCCCAAAATAGGTTCCAACTTTCACCAACAATAGGCAACACCTTAATCCATATCTAAATAAACAGCATTATAAGATTTAACACCGTTGACGCAGAGTTAAAATTCCAACAGTGCAATAATATTTAGGCATGAATTTAGGATTCTGAGTTCGTAAAAACTGGTATAATGTTACTCACATAGGAGGGCGGGACTCCACCAAAGCGGAGACGAGTGGAGCGCGGAGGAGACGTGCGGAAACCGCCCAATCACATTGGTTGAAATCTACATCGTGTCTCTCGTCTCTTCTGTGATTGGTCGAATCTTGCACATCTCCTCTCCGCTCTAACCGCTTTGGTGGAGCCGGGCCTTAGATAAGTATCTCGAACTCGTCAAAAATCTGTTCGAACTTCTAATATGTTTCCAGGCTCATGGTATATTTACTGCTAGCTAGTAGTAGTGGTAGTAAGATTTACTTGGTGTTTGCGTGTTGTTTGTGTTTACAATAAATTAACTATATTCAATGCGAGATACACTTACTGTGTACTAAAAATTACTCTAAGAGCTGTGCAATTGTCTAATTAAATTACCTTCCCATTACCGACATTAATCTCTTTGTAATAAGGTTGAGGGTTGTGTGAGCCGAGTTTGACTAACACCTCGCTGAGTGACCATTACCACGAACCACCACTTTCGGCTTGATTATTTAATATTTATCATCACATGTCTTCATAACGTGTTTTGGGGTCAAAACCTTAGTTTTGATGTTTGACAACCATGTACCAACGCTCACAAAACCTTCCCACCTTCGACCATGACGGCCACTCACAAGTATAACTGCGCCATTTGACTTCTTAACCATTGAAAAAAAAAATACTCGAAAACTTTTCAAAACCTTAGCATAATATAGCATTATGTGAAGGCCGTTTAAACCTCATTGCAGAAGATTTTAGATATGACCAATGAGGTCAAGCCATCTTAAAATACAAAATGACACTCTTAGAACTAGCTACACTAGCGCCATTAGTTTCACGGTTACCTTTCCCATTCTCTCACTTTCAAAGTGACAACTCGTAAGCCAAATCGCGCATTTAAACCTGCTGAAGACCGCCATGCCCCAAACAAAACAAAACATTTACTCTGCATTAGGGAACTTGATGACTGCATCATTCATGGCCCTAGCCATATATGCCACGTTGCTGGGGTTCAGTCCACATACGTTGATGCGGCCTGACTTCAGCAGATAGATGTGGTAGTCCTGGATCAGGTACTCAGCCTGGCGCTGCGTGAGGCCGGTGTAGGAGAACAGACCAATCTGCTTCACTATGTGGTCCCAGTTGCCGGGGGTGCCTAGTCTGAAAGGGTTGATGGGGAAGTTTCAATTTTAGCTCTGCAAAACATTTTAAAAGTGTTTATATTTAGTTTTTGTTTATATTTTTTATAATTTATGAATTTTTTTTTAATTCTTCTGTAAAGGCCTTTAAAAAAAGATGACATATAAAAGCTAACTTACTTGATAAGCTCTGCCCTCAAGGCTTCTCTCATCTGTATGACCCTGGTTGACATTAGCTTGATGTGTTCCTTCCTGCCAAAGACAAATCAAATTATGAAACATGTCCTAAAATTAAAATACATAATGCATATTTTAGTCGATTTGTAATAACTGAGTCTCAGATATTGGGCAATGCTTGACATTTTTTAATTCGATCATGAATAAGGGCTGTTTAAAATCCGTAAAAAATAATAAACCTACCACCCGTCTCTCCACCCAGATCTAACGCAGTTTCTGAGGCTTACCATAGAGGATCAGCGTTCATAAACAAGTAAAGTGCAATTATTTTCTACATTAACAAGTAAACCATACGATTGTTGATCAGGAAACGGGTAAGTATAAACTAGTAGCGAAGGATCAATTTTTGTAAGAGGTAAGCCGGAGTACATATCTTTAATGTGACTATATTATTTGTCTATTGAATATTGACTGTGCCATTTTTCAATGGGAAGCCGGTAAGAATCGAGTTGTATGGAACCTTCGCCACTGGTTCATCTTTCTTTTTAGCGCTTAACCTGGTGTCAGAGTTTTCATGCCGCCCGTGGGCCTCTGACTTGGCTTTACATGCCGTCGAGAAATATCTCTACAGTATAAATCAGAATGGCTAGTAGCAACAAGATGAGAGTAGCCGAAGGTCATGGACATGACAGGTGGCCTACCATGATGTCTTAAAGCAGGAGTAATTCCAGTGTGGAAAAGAGACAGAGCTATGCAGGTCGTCTAGCACCATCTCTTTCCCACACTGGAATTCGTCATAGTAACCCTAAATGCCCTTAGTCTTCGTCAAAGGTATTTTTACACCCATTACATCCACCGTATTACTAAAAATCGCCCTTACCCAGACTACACCATTCTTAGTATAGAGATCTGATCATTTATTTCATCTCAGTCTCCTCCCAGTCGAGATATTCCACCAACTGTTACTAACTAAGACCCCTGATTAAAAGTTCTCACTACACATTGAGAGGCGTTCAAGACAGCAATTACTGTGGTTCCAACACGAATTTCACTTTATTACTAACTAGCGACCCGCCCCGGCTTCGCACGGGTTCAATATATACATATAAACCTTCCTCTTGAATCACTCTATCTATTAAAAAAAACCGCATCAAAATCCGTTGCGTAGTTTCAAAGATTTAAGCATACAAAGGGACATAGGGACAGAGAAAGCGACTTTGTTTTATACTATGTAGTGATTACTCTGAAGAACTGTAAACGACACGCAACACCAACATGTTAATAAAATGAAACCGTAGGATTTACACGCGATGGAGGAAAAGCTGGTGTACGGAATAATCTATCATCCATAGGTCATGTCCAGCTGTACTGCGGTACGCGAGTTGATTGAAGGGCTACTTAGTAGTGAGGTACGGCTACTATGGGCGGCGTGTAGGCGTGTAGGCGTGTAGGCGTGTGCGCATGTGAAGTACTCACCACTCGTCGAACAGCGCCTTGTTGCTGAGCACGTTGGTGACGAGGCGCGCGCCGTGCGCCGGCGGGTTGGAGTACATGCCGCGCACTATCCACGTCAGCTGCGAGCGGATGGCCGGGATCAGCGCCGACGAGTTCAGCACGATGGTGAGGTTGCCCACGCGCTCGTCTGATAAAGAAAAACACCATTTTTACATGGTTTATTGGAATAACTTCAAAGGAAGTATATTCGGAGTTGATGGAGAACATTCAGTAATTGTAGAAGCACTAGAAGAAGAAGAGAAGAAGTCTTTGAATCAGAGATGTTATGGATATGATATTTCGGATATGGATATAGGAATAAAATTATATCGGTTTCGGATACGGTTACGGATATATAATTATTTCAGATTATCCGTTTAGTTTCGGATAGTTTCGGTTAAGGATATTAGATTGAAGTAAAATATAAACACAAATAGTATGTAATAATTTGGTTTTATTTATGTGTTTTATCTAGTCTAGGTTATCATTTGGTATTATAATCAGTCATATATGTAAGTAACTATCGATACGGTTACGGATAAATTTTTATTTCGGATATCCGATAGTTTCGGTTACGTTTACGGAGCTTCATAACATACCTGCTTTGAATATATAATTATGAAGAATTTTTACAAAAGGCAGAAAGCATGAAATCGCGAAAAAAATAACTTTCCCAATCATTTATGTTCACTCGACAAAACGTAATGAATAGCTGAGATTTGAGAATCTGATTTAATTAAAGTGGAAGCACCAGGGTAGCCCGCAAATTTTTTTTTTTTGCAATTTACATGTCAGTGTCAGGTTGTATGTTGATTAAGATATGATTCACGACCGTAACAAATATGACTTTACAGAATTATAGTCATTAAACTCATCAATACAACCCTCTAAGTTCTTTTAATCCCATTGAATGACTTTTTCATGAAATAGTCATTAAATGGGATTAAATCAACTTAGAGGGTTGTATTCACAGATATAGATAGACCTAGATAACGCGAGAGCAACTACTTCGCGTGCCATATTATTATGTAAGTGGCCAATTTTGAACTCAGTCTGCATCGGAGCATAGCGCTCGTCGGACGTCAGTGGGCGTCATGGCGGGGGGTAGTCGGGGGCGGCGTCTTTGAATCGATTTGATTTTCCCATCACTAAATAGTGCTTGTGACGTCATAATAGGTAGTCAAAAAATGGCACGCTTGGTTTTCATACAGATCGTGATACTTGCGTTATCTAGGTCTATCTATATCTGTGGTTGTATTCATGGTTTTAATGATTATAATTCTGTAACTACATACGTGTGACGGTCGCGAATCATATTTTGTATCACATATAGCGTGAAACTGACTGCAAATTGCAAAAAACCTAAGAAAATTTTTATTTCTCGAGCTGCCCTGGCGCATCCTCCTAAAGTCGCAATTTTGGTGGGATGTTTTGAAGCTATGTTTCTTAACTACAATGCCTGAAAGGTATATTGCTGTACGTAAATTAAAACCTGTTTCCCAAATTCAGATTACCGCTGACATTTGAGTATTGCTTGATGTAAAATAGGTACTAACCTGTACGTAAGTAGGTACTATTTAGTTTACTGAGCTAATAAATACTGGTACTCACTGTATAGGCCAAAGTTCTTGGCGAAAGACTGCGCGCAGATGAGCTCGAAGCCGCGCTTCACAAAGTAGCGCACTGCCCACGCGTCCTTATCCAGGTCGCCGGACGCGAAGCCCTGGTAGGCGCTGTCGAAGAACGGGAATAATTTGTGCTCCTATAAACAGATATTAGGTATTTCGGACATCAAAAGATTCAAAAACTTTGATTTAGTTACTTGACATTATTTCACATCGTTCTAATTTGAATTTTTCAGCAATATTTATTTAACACTTCAAGCACAAAGTACAGAGGCGGACTTAATGCCATAGGCATTTTCTACCAGTCAACCTTTGGGTGATGCAGAGACAAACAGTGGTAGGTGTAAATATATCTGCAAAAATTTAATTTATTACTAAGATAAACTACAAGGATATATAAAATACTATAACGATATATCAAAATACTAATAAAAATACTAATAAATCTCAATAATTTAGTTATTTTGTTTATCTTTATCTTAACATTTTGTCCAAAAAATTAAACTCGTAACTCGAGATTCTAAATTCTGCAAGATTAAAGTACTTTCATAGCTAAATATTACATACATTTATAAATTAAATAACCTCTAAAGAAACTTAAAAAATGGCGTCAAAAAACTCAACGCTCTGTCAACTGGTAATGTACCCAAAAGACTGGCGGCGTTGCCACGGTGTATGGCAACGCTATGCCTTTGGGCAAGGTAAAAGCAATTTGATATTAAGTTAATAATTGTAGTACTACTAGTTCTATTCTAAAATTAATATTACAATAAAAACTTATAATGAAAACAGCAAGTATATGTGTTTTCAAGTCGATATCCAATGGTATTAGTTTCAGAAAACTGGTAAGTTCTGGTTGGTTGGTGGTTAAGTTGGTTGTTTGGTTCACATACAAAATTGATTTCGTGAAAAAATATATGAGAAAGAGAAATAGCTCTATATTGTTTGATTATTCTTACTCTTTATTGCACACAAAATTAAAAGATATACACACAAAATTACAAAAAAGGGTGTAAATAGACCCTTAATGAAACCGAAGGGCACTTGTTCTCCCCGTCATTGCGATCATTTTTCACCATACCTGGGAACCTTCTAATTACGGAGATATTGGGGGTCAAAGTTCCGACTTTTTCACAAGTTTTTTTTTAAATACATGTTTTAATGTAAGATTTTTACTTAAAACACCTCCACGACCCCTGTACTATTCAATCCATCCATCAGCACAATGTTTTGAGTGCGTTACATTGAGTCCTACCGTAAAACCGTGATTTTTCACCCCAAAAACAAGTCGTTCACAGGAATATTTTATGCATAGTTACTTAGTTTGATGTACATAATGCTTGGTTGACGGCTTCGTGAAGGGTCCGTTTACACCCCGTATAAAGCTTATTTACAACGGCGAGCTTAACCTTCTATAGATGTAGCTTGTCCGACATAAGTTTTTTTTTAACCCATAGTTTGATGTGTATGTGTCTGATGTGATTATGTGTTATGAAACAAGGTGTTTCATTACGCAATTGCAGTTTTATGGGAAACATACAATATGGTTATTCTCACTGGAGTCTCCAAGGCTTTTCATTGTTAATTGATTTGAAAAGCTTGTAACTTATGATTAGGCATGGCTACGGTTAAGTACAGACGCCAGCACATCAAGCTACCCGAAACTGTCAAAATTTCCCAATCAACCTTGAACCTAATGCTTTAGCGATAAAGTTGAAAATGTATTAAAGAATTTCCACAGATTGTATTGGCTTGATGTGCTGGTGTACACGTAATCAATCAGAACCAACCCCGTTCCATTTAAAATGCGTATCTACTCCTGGGGGGTTACTATGACCTCTTAAAGCAGGAATAATTCTAGTGTGAGAAAGAGACAGAGCTATACAGGTCGTCTAGCGCCATCTCTTTTCCACACTGGAATTACTCCTGCTTTAAGACGTCATGGTAGGCCACCAGAACATGAATATTTTCATACAAAAAAAATCACACACCTCCATAACATTAGCGATCTTCTCCCATTGCTCCTGCGTAGGGTCAATTCCGGTAGGATTATGTGCGCACGCGTGCAACAAGATGACGGAGTTCTCGGGCGCATTCCTCAGGTCCTCTAAGAAGCCGGCGAAGTTTATGCCGCGCTCCTTCTCGTTCCAGTAGCGGTAGGTGCGCGGGTTTGTGAAGCCGGAGTTCACGAAGACTAGGCGGTGGTTGTCTGTGGGTTAGGAGACCATATTGTGAAGTAGGCTTTATTTGAGTAATGTCATAATCTATGAAACGCATGCGACTAAAAGAGTGATGGGTATGAATGTTGATGGTTAGAGATGAAAAGATGAGATGAAGATGATATCATTCCTCATACAATCCATCCAGTATTGTGTGAGGAATGATAATATGAAGGAAAAGAGAGCAGTTAACTTGAAAGATTTAGCAGACGCCTCTTTATACGATTTGTCACCTCGAATTACTTTCAAACATAGTTTGCCATACAGTTCCACATCCAAACCCTGCTACTGAGAATAACCTAATGAACAAAAACCCAATAACACACAGGGATAAAATCCAAAACCCAAGCTATACTTTTCTAAATTAGTGATATAGTCAAAGGAAATAACACCCGAGGGGCCGCGGATGACTTGCATTACTAGTTTTAAAAATAATCTACCAATTATTACAATAATCCATATCTTAAGCCTAGCACACAATTAAGTTATCTAACGCACTCAAAAGTTATCTCAAGATATACAACTCGAACGATTCGAGGGCTCTCCAATGGAGTATTTGAACACCCGATTGTTACAATCGACGGATAATAAGTAGGTACTCTGTCATTAGAAGCCCAATTTGACGCGCTACATAGGATGATTGACCTAAATAAATACTTCACTTGTTTGCGATTGCAAAGTACAGTACGCACATCAAGCTATACAAAACCAGTTTAAGCTGGTCTCTCATGGTACAGGAAATCTATACAAAGCGAGGCCATGTTATACTGGAAATGTATAACTTGATGTGTCGCTATGTGTACAGTCAGTTTAAAAACAGGTTGCAAAGATAATCTGTTCATATGGGAGTTCATGGACGGCTTAGATCTCAAATGTGTATGCGGCGTGTCTCCACAGACAATGGCCCATCTTCCATCTTGCGCTGCATACCCTAACACCTGCGCACTTGACGATCTTATGACTGCTACAGCGAGCGGAGTTCGCATAGCTGAATTCTGGGCCAAACATATTTAATTTAAAATTTGCCATCGACACGCTAAGAAGAAGAATACAAAGTCAAAAGCTGCATACCCCAGGTAGGTACGGAGTAGTAGAAGGTGGTGTAGCCCAGGTGTTTGTTGAGGAACTCGGCTCCGACGCGCAGACTGCCTGTACCAGACAGGGTCTGTACTCCAAACGCCTGGAATTAAGACATGATGTGATTAAACATATGTTTAACTTCGTGCCGGTAATTTATTGTTCTGGTTTATGGCCATAATATATATATATATATATATATAATTTATATTATTTAGGTCACTATGTGGAATTTATTCATACTGGGTAGCCCGCGAAAATCAATTTTTCTTACGTTTTTTGCAATTTACAGGTCAGTGAAAGGTTGTATGTTGATTAAGATATGATTCGGGACCATAACAAGTTTGGCTTTACAGAATTATAGTAATTAAACTCCTCAATACAACCCTCTAAGTTCATATAATCCCTTTTTCGCCATACATATTTTATTTCACATATAGCCTGAAACTGACCTGCATTTTGCAAAATTTGAATTTTGCGGGCTACCCTGGCGTTTCCACCTTAAAATCATCAATACGACCCTCTAGTTAATTTAATCGCATGGAATAACTTTTTCATGAAAAAGTCCTGACCTGCAAATTGCAAACTCCAAAAATGTATTTTCTTTTGACAAAAGATTGTTACACTGATTTTAGGCAAATGGATACACCGATAGCTATTTTAGTTAGTGAAGTTCCGCTAGCTATTTTAATGTCACCTTATAGTCGTCTGGGCGCTGAATAACGGTATTATGTGCCATGCATGCAAATACTTATTTCGTGTGGGAAAAAACCACCAAAACCAATCAGTTAGTCTCGCGTGCCGTAACGCTTGACTACCGATTCGACTGACGTTTGACTTCAACGGGGTTATTAGAGGTCATGGCCAATCTGCCCCCTTATTCACAAACTACGCTTCGCAAAGTCGATGTCTATCTTCTTTTTTTGTATAACGAAAGCGAGCGAGAGAGAGATACAATTTCCGAATCGAGATCTCGGATCTATCGGTTTTTAATACGGGGGCTGGTCAAGATCTTTCGTTGATTAAATAGAGGTTGTAATATCTATGAATCCTTATCATTAACGAACCTTCTTATCGTCTAGCCTTGGCGAGTCGTGGGGTCCGTGTATTTCTGTAGCTCAAGGTGATATATCTGAGATAATTCTAGAGAGATGATCCTTATCACTCTAGTCTCTATACAATTATATACATTAAGTCTTTTGTTATGCAAGTAAGTCTTACATTACTGCAAACATGTTTGTCTTATGTATGCATATCAATAGTATATTCTATGTCGGCCATCAGTGGCTAGAGCCGTTTGCTCTGATTTTCAGTTGCTTTTTGAGGTCTTTTGTCGTCACTCAACGTACGGGTTCATCATCATCTGCCTAGCCTTTTCCCAACTACGTTAGGGTCGGCTTCCAGTCTAACCGGATGCAGCTGAATACCTGTATTTTACATGGAGCGACTGCCTATCTTAACCCACAACTGCCTCCACAAACTAGTTAGTACAGGGTAATACGATGTCGTTGGTAAGAGTGATTACACTACTACTATAAATTGCTAGCTTTCTCGGTCGTTCTAATTCCGTTTTTCATTAAAATTCATCATACATAATCATGCGGCAGGAAATGAACTGGTAGTGTCAGAATAAGGCTGAGGCCAAACGAGCGTAATTTTTTGAGCTGTGAGTCGCGTAAAATGAGTCGCGGAATTTACGCTGCATTCGGTTTCATACAAAAGTCCTGTTTTTACCACACGGCGACGCAAAATGAGTTGAGTTGGACTTTAGAATGTAGCGTAAATTCCGCGACTCATTTTATGCGACTCACAGCTCAAAAATCCGCTCGTTTGGCCTCAGCCTTAGCTGGATAAAGGTCCAAATCGTTCATCATGTTATCAAGGTTCACTGCTGTGCAAATTATTTCCCAGCTCATAGGCAGTACAGGCAGATAGATAGTATTAGAAAAAGACTGCCTCGTAGGTCTAATGATCGCAAGCGCAACTGCTGAGCATAAGGTGGGTAGGGCAGTGTTATTGGGCTTATGTCCGGTAGATGACAATAGGCTCGCCCCCTATTATATGGGACTTAAACATTATTGGCTAAATGTGTACTGTTACTTACATCTCTGCCTAATCCTTCGGGGATTACAAGGCGTGATGTTATGTTATGCTATTAGAAATAGGTCTGCTTTATTGTAGAGTGTAGTCTTTGACACTCATACGCGTGTGACACAGTGACAGTTTCTGTCAAAAACTAATGAAGAGTTGAAGTTAAACATTGCGGAGTACCATGTCTACGGGAGCACGCCTTTTTATCGAACGACCGCGTCAAAGTCGATTCAACATGAATAAAACTACATTTCATTTCTAATATTTTCAACGATTTAAATAAATTACACACTCAACTTCCTCTGCAAAATACTAATTTGATAATTATTAAGAATTTTTTTGGCTAGAGAAATGTAAAGTGTAGTCCTCTGCCCTTTGGAGATTACAAGTGTGAAGTAAGTGTGTGTATAATAATTATTCGAGAATTAGCGCGAAGAAGCACACCATCGTGAGAAGTGGAAGAAATGGGGGGAGGCCTTTGCTCAGGAGTCGGATATGATATGATATACGGGCTAAAAAAAATTTGGTAGATTGGTGGGTCCCTTTGTAAATTAATATCATAACTATATGGAATCATCATTGCTGGCAACTCAAGTACTTTTAATATTATTTTTGCAGTGTTAATATAAAACTGAAGTAAAACTGTTCTGTATGGTGTCCGGACGTAAAGAATAGCACCATCCCATATCTTCCCGTGGGTGTCGTAAGAGGCGACTAAGGGACTTACCAGTGAATGGGCAGCAGCGTTCTCTGTGATTTTTTTTTTTTTTTTTTTTTTTTTTTTTTTTTTTTTTTTTTTTTTTTTTTTTTTTTTTTTTTTTTTTTTATAACAAACATACTGCGATCGCCAACCCGCCTGCCAAGCGTGGCGATTATGGCAAAACCCCCCTTGGGGAGGCCTATGTCCAGCAGTGGACGTCTTTCGGCTGAAATGATGATGATGATGAAGTAAAACTTACACGTCCAGTTGCGATGGCGGGGCTGTCTTCTCCGAGCAGCATGGCGGTGGAAGCTGCTGAGAACTGCTCGATACCTGCAATAGGAATTATTTTGTTCTTATTCTGTATATCACATGGCACAGACTCTGTTTTACGATTGTAAACTTTATCATATGGTACATACACTTAGTACCATTTGTATTCAACATAAATTATTACCTACTAAATGATTGGATTTTTCTCTAACCAATAAGACACGGTTCACGGCCCCTTTTCTATAGCAATTTCAGCTTCTTATACAGCAATCCGATAATAACAATTTTTTTTTTTTGTCCCCACATGTACTTTAGACTATCGTTACCTACTACTTATTTACTTACAGCTGCTGTATCAGAAAAGTTCACAGTGCATTATCTTAAGTCAAAGTTTTAATGACTCATGCACTCTCAAGCAGCCTATAATATTTCCAGTGCTGGGCCTGGGTCACCAGGCCTCCATTCTGTGAGAGTAGTGGACGGTATTCCACCACGAGGGGTATCCCACTCGGGGTACCTCCCAGTCTACCAGAGATTGATTTATTGATGCAGTGTTGTGTACGATGGATGATAATGAAAATACACATTAGTTTTTCATCGTTTCCGCATACGCAAGGAAATGACAAACAAAAACAAAGATAATATCGATATCTTTCTGTTGTAATTTCTGACGTCAGTCGGATGATTACAATATGTTTATAATTTACAGTTACGTATGACAACATGCCTACTAACATGGGATGCTTTTTTCTTCATTTTTAACCAATTAAAGTAATCCGCTGCCTAATAAACCATGGGCACGGCCAATCAAAACTTGTTTAATTAGGTATTATTCTTTTTCTTCTTGTCTTCTTTATCGTGTGGTTAGTGGCTATTGCGCCTAACCTGGTGTCAGGGTTTTTATGCCGCTAAAAGGCTTCTGATTTGGCTTTACATGCCGTCGAGATATATGTCTCAGGCATGCTGGTTTCCTCACGATGTTTTTCTTTACCGAAGCAAGTGATAATTATACAGTATGCACTTGAATGCGAAAAATCAGAGGTGCCTGTCTTCGAACTCGAGACTTATGACTTGGCAGTCCGACGGTCACACCACTAGACTGTCATTAATTTTTATTATTTTTTTAATTTTAATATTCCTATAAAAGTCAGCAAATCCAGTATATTAGGCAGTATACTGGATTTATTTTATTTTATTTGCCGGATGCCCTATGTTCGGCTTTCGCTTCTAAAGCAAGTTTATTCTGACATGCCAAATGCATAGTGATGTTAAACACCCCCAATTTTAAATTAAATTATGCATACAACATACAAAATAGAAAATCACTGCTAAAAAACTAGCTTTCTTGATCGTCTCATTCTATTTGTATGTTTGGGCAGAACTCCAAAACTGATATGTTTGCTACTATTCGGAATGCATTTCCATCCAGTTTCAGCGCCGTACTAAAGTTTCTAGTACCTACTTAATTCAGAAAGAAACTAGAATAGGAAAGAGCCATCATTCGCCAATATATCATCATGTTCCTACCCTTGTCCCATACTACTTGGGATCTGCGCAACACGTTTTCTTCTTCCAGTCTCCCCTGTCAGACGTCACGGCATAATTTACTCCTTTTTCTTTCATATCATTCTTCACACAATCCATCCATCTTTTCTTTAGCCTCCCTCATCATTCGCCGATTTAAAGTACCATAATAATAACAGATAATCATCCATCAGGGGTACTACACACAATCATGTTTATTGTTGATTTAGGCCTATTTTGGCGCCCGCTTTTTCCGAATCAGGCCGATCGGAACACGTGTGTAGTACGCTCAGTTATCAATATTACATAATTAAAGTTTTGCACACAGTAGAAACGATAATAACTGCGCACGGTAACGTCGGGTATCTGTAATGTCGTTGTTTTTGAAGCGATATCATAAATAGCTAGAGTATTATCTATCAGTTATGTGATCTTTATTGCCAGTTTTGTGATAAACAGAATAAGAACTAAGCCGTTATTGATGGCATTTTTAGAGTCTATGGCATGCCAATGGAAACTGATGATTATCTAGATGCGAAAATGCACCTTGCGAGATAAACAGTTACATGATAAACAGTTACAGTACATGGATAACTATTAAAAACATAACCCTGTCTCTGCTGTAGCATACCCGTGTAAAAATACATAGCCATTCTAAGGCAGTGAACTTGGGGTTAGGACCAGTCAGGCTCAAAGAAACGGCGCTCACTGTTCCATTCGCGCCTTTATCGGAGAGTGCGCGTAATGGGGCCTGCTAGGCTTGGTCCCCGACTCATGCTAGTAGCAGGATCTTAGGGTATTTCGTCGGTAGGAATCCAGTGTAACCCTAAAGGAAGGCTATGACCATTTCCCCATTCCCCAAGTAGCTATTCTTCATCTATTGACTGACAATGAAACATTACTATACAAATAGCTTTCATTTTTCTCCACAAAATACTATGACTGGCTGTAATAAATGGTTTTATTATTTGGTATTCAATTAATAAAACAATACATTGTTTCTTTCATCTTATCATAGTATTTTTTGTGTGATAACTTATTAGTTTTCATTTAAAAATATGGGACCATTGAAGTTGACAAAGATAACAAGTTTATAATGTTTAATTTTGTTTCTGGTATCACAACATTGTGACTTTTTTATTATGAAATCGCAGAATACATTTGCAAAAGATAGAGATAGTTATAACAGTTTGGTTTAATTGATAAGCAGTCCTAAGGTATTCAAATTCAATTTGTGCATGTATATTTTTGACTGTGGCAAAAAAGGAAGAAAGTTGTGGCCAAATGCAAGCCTATCATCATCATCATCTGCCTAGCCTTTTCCCAACTATGTTGGGGTCAGCTTCCAGTCTAACCGGATGCAGCTGAATACCAGTATTTTACATGGAGCGACTGCCTATCTGACCTCCACAACCCAGTTAGTACTGGGTAATACAATACCCCTTAGTAAGACTGGTTGTCAGACTTTTTGGGCCACTGACTACCTAACGACTGTCAAAGATCTACAAAATGCAAGCCTATATAATATTTAAAAAAAAATTAAAAACAAAAAGAATTGTTTTCAAGTAGCCAAGCACATTCTGTTAATAGCTTCCCAGCTTTGATTCATTTCCAATCCAGAGTTACACACATCCAAAATCAGTTAAATATTTGTACTGATTTTGGTAGGAGCTATACTTTATAGACCAACCGCTTTAATGAGTCCTCCGCCTTGCCCCTTCAAAGGCACATTAAACATCCACAAAGTCCTAACAATATCCCACAGGTTATTTGCTTTAAAATAACCATAATTCACATAGGTATAACTGTACTAATTGAACCAATATGTGATTAACCTTCAGAATATTTCATTTAAATTGATACCTCCGTGAGGACTCATTACAGTGGTTGGTCTAGAGGTAGTATCCCTAAATAACAATTAATTGTAATTGAATAGCTGTAATTTTCCAGATAAAAGTTATGGTATTCTTCATAAATAGGTACTTATGGTAACAAGTGTCTATTTATACATGAGCCAAAATTGAAAGTCCTATAAAAATAAATAAAATACAATAATGCAGCCAAAAAATTACCACAACAGCAAGAAAATAATAATATTTCCTCTATGTTTAATTTGGGAAAGAAAGAAAATGTGTAACTTACCGAGAACTGGCAGGTACTCATGCAGGAGTGTTTCATCATTGGCCATCTGCTTCTCCATCTTTCTGACAACAGGCAAGACCCATGGTTTGCCATTTTCATCTCTGTATGCTGCATTAAATGGAAAAAAAAAAAAATATACCATAAATGTCTGGATTGAGTAGTGTTCCTTTATAAAGCTTATTTGATTTTAAAGTTACTTCTTCTTCAGCAAGTCAAACAAGTTTTAGTAAAAGTTACTCTAGTAAGTTGCCTTATAAGTTTAAAATAAGATCAAGAATTTTTTTCACAACTAACACTTTAATTAAAAACATGTAAAACTTTTTTTTCAGATTATTTTATATTTAGAATGGTTTAGGAGCAAACAATTACTCAACTTCAACACAAATTACATGCACTACGATGGTCTGACTACGTAGTTTATTACAAGTATGTTGCTGTATATCATAACAAATATTATTAAACATAATAAAATTACGTAACGAGGTTAAATAGATGACGAACTTTCACAGCACTAAAATTAACAGTTCCGTTAACTTAAAATTACTAATATGCCAGCCAACTTACCGCCAATAGTCAAATTTACTTTAGATGGATGCGGATCCTCCATAAACATACGATTTAATTGGAAAACCTCAATAGGAGGCCCCTGTTCAACATCTTGAAAGCGAGAACCCATTATGCTCTTTTAATCTTGTTCGCGCGACCGATCAGACAGAAGCTAAGACAGCGAGTGCGCGGTTTATGGAATTTAAAAAAGAAAAATTCTATCAATTTTACAAGCGGTGGCCGGTGTATTTAATCATTGACCTTTAGCAATGACAGAAACGTCATTACGTCAGTAAACGTCAGTTTTGTGATGATAGGACAATGACGTTTGCCACGTTTTGTTAGTTTCACTTTTTACAAACTCAATAAATTATTAAAAACATACATAAATAAATATTATTATTACAAACTCACGCCTTTGTCCAGGGGGGTAGGCAAAAACCACAGAACGCTATCTGCTACGGTCCTAACATACTTCTTTCACCACGTCTCCGTTCATAAATCTGGTCATACCATGGACTTAGTATTATACTAAGTCCATGGGTCATACACATATGCCGGTAGCGAGTACTACGCACCATTTTCTTAAAAAAATCGTTTATAATAGTATTAAAATGCTCTGATCACATTACGTTTGGACAAGAAACGTTTTTAATTAAAGTCAGCGGGTGCAATAGAAGAATAAGCTATGGAGGGAGCAAGGAACGAATCGAAGAGCATGGAGACTCCCCGGCGGCGGTAGCTAGAGACAGACCTTTGCATCACAGAAGAGGGAATTATCCTTTTTTAAGCATCTAATCGATATTAAGAGCGTTTACGACTTACGGCATTTCATAAAACAAGTTTCATTCATTTCGGTTCGGTAATTTCGAACTTAAAAGGACTTGAAAGTTTGTACGAAATGCCATAAGTCGTAAACGCTCTTAATTTATACAAGCACCGTAGCTACTGATGAGTTAACTTAAGTCAAATTATGGAGATCTCATTGCTCCTATTATTGCATAGAACAGTCAAAAACTTATGGCCACCAAAGAAATAGCTATAAATGCTCGAACCAGTTAGGTAAGTATATACGGCAAATATACGACCACGGCAGAAGCACTCGTGCGCACGTGAACTAACGCACGCGTCATCATTACCCCGCCGCAGCACATGAGATGGCCCCCTCACAGCTACTGACCGCCTTTATAAATAGTGCCCGGCCTACGACTTCAGGGAGTCGACGTCGCGTGGTCATCCCAGGTCAAATACCTAGGGGTCACCATCGACAGTCGGCTCTCCATGGCGCCACACGTCCGCACTTCGTCGCAAAGCGCAGGAGTGCCCGCTTCCTGCTCCACCTAGTGCTCAAGATTTGCCGCCCGCTGCGTGCCAAGCTGGGCGAGTACAAGACGTACATCCGCCCACTGCTCATGTAAGTCGCCGCCGCCCCAGCCTGGCTCGCCCTCACTAGCGAGTCAAGCAAGAAGCTCTTCCGCGCGAAGCAGAACATCGCGCTACGGAAGATCGTCACCGCCCCTCGTTACGTGAGGAGTGCCATCATCGAATAGGACCTCGAAATCGAGATCCTGGAGGACTTCTGCCGCGGCCTTGCGTCAAGCACATAGTGCCATGGCAAGCGCGGCCACTCAACGCGAGGCGCCTCTCACGTGATCTCGTGACGACGTGTACGACGCCACCCCACCGGACTGACGCACCCGAGTCAGTCGTTTCCATCTAAACGCGACTTACTCAAACACTGAGACTCGACATACATAATATACACTCGGTAAGCATCGTGTGTTAATATAGGCATGATGCGCACCATACATACAGGACTCTACAGGCGATCAAACTCAGTAGTTTTACCAAAAAAAAAAAAGATACGGCAACAGGTCTAGTTGCGGCGAGTTCTCGAATATCTAAAGGATATTTATAATTGTAAAGTAGTTATAAAAGAGTTGTTAATGTATAGTAATACATGGTCTCGTTCTTCGGGAACACGAAACTGTTTACTGTTTGAAATAAGATTTAATAGAATTCGAGCAATAAGCATTTTTGTGACCGTGGGCTACTTGACACGCGCGATGACGTAACTATGTGAGTCGGGTGGTAGTTTACCGTTACGAGAGCGCGAGGTCTGAGAGAATTGTTACTTCTTTCAAAGTGAGTTTAGATTTTTATCTACCCCACTACCCCCCCCCCACACTACCCCTGCCGCACTACGTATTTGTGTTTTACATAAACTGGGTAAATCAAAGGCAAAGAGGTTCAGGATATGACTGAAATTATTAATCATCATCATCATTTCAGCCGAAAAGTCCACTGCTGGACATAGGCCTCCCCCAAGAAGGGGGGTTTTGCCATAATCGCCACGCTTGGCAGGCGGGTTGGCGATCGCAGTATGGTTGTTGTAGGATCAGAGAATGCTGCTGCCCATTCTCTGGTAAGTCCCTTAGTCGCCTCTTACGACACCCACGGGAAGATATGGGATGGTGCTATTCTTTACGTCCGGACACCATACAGAACAAAAGAAATTATTAATACTCTGTAACTATTAATAATCTATACAAATAAAGAAGATTGAAATGTCTGTTTGTAATGTCAAAATAACAGCTTTTTGCTGAATGCTGAAATTTATGAATCTAAGAATGTAACAAGACCCTTAATTAACGAAGCCGAAAAGCACTTATTCTCTCCCTCATTGCGATTTTTTTTTTGTTTTAGACCATATCGAGATAATGGAGATCAAAATTCCGACATTTTCACGTTTCAAATATTTTTTTTTTTTGTTATATTTTTACTTTAAACACCTTCACAACCCCCCGTACTATTAAATTAATATTTATTTATTTTTTAATTTTTAATGTTAATCCATCCATCTGCACAATGTTATGAGTGCGTTACATCTAGTCCTTTCGTAAAATGTGACTTTTCACCCCAAAAAAAAGTCCATTCCCAGTAATAATTTTTGCGTTGTAACTTTGTTTGATGTATGCTTGGTTGACGTCATCGTGAACGGTTCGTTTACACCCTGTATACGGTAATTATAACAAAAAAACATGTATTTTTATTTTGGACGGTCTGTCTGACTCTCTGCTTGTCTGTTTGTTCCGGCTAATCTCCGAAATAGCTGAACCGATTTTAACGAGACTTTACTGGCAGATAGCTGATGATATAAGGAGTAACTTAGGCTTAACTTTTTTTTCTGGAATAAAATTAGGGTTCAACATTTTAACAAAATCGATTCAAATTGGGAAGTAATATTTTTATAATGTTACGAGCTGGGTATGTTATAAATTAAAAACTACCGATTAAACCACAAATAACTTTAATAGTCACAAAACACTGAAAAAAACTTAATCACAAATACACTACTGAACACTATTTACTTAGATATCGCACTTCTATTTCACTCCGATTCGCTTCGTTCTGTAGCCGAAATCAGACTGACTGTTCCCGGAAACACGACTGCTATTTATATGCCGGCTGATCCTTCGAGAAGGTTGCACAACTTTCAGGAACCTTCTTCACAGTTCTTAGTGGGGCATCATCCTTCGAGAAAGTTCCACAACTTTCTAAAAAAGGAGAGGGAAGCTTCGAAGGGGCGTGCTGTTTCATCACGACAACGCACCCGCACACAGGTCGGCAGTTGCGATGGCTGCCATTCAGCAAGCTGGCTTCGAATTGGTTGACCACCCCCCTTATTCACCACATCTGGCGGCTAGCGATTTTTATCTGTTCCCCAAATTGAAAAAATACTTATGGGAAAACAGGTACGAAGACGATAACGAGGTGATGGATGCCGTGGAGAGCTTTTTGCAGGACCAAGACAATTTTTTTTTTGTGAAATTATTGAAGCCTCGGAAAAGCGTTGGACTCGGTGTGTAGAGAGACTCGGAAACTATGTAGAAAAATAAATTATTAAGTTATCAATAGTCATTATATTCTATCTCATTCTCACTACTTTTTGATCCCTCCTCGTACGCCACAAGACTCCATCCTGGATCACCAAGATGTTCCATTGTGCCCAATAACTCTTCGTGATGGAACTCATCCTGCCACATCACCCCACTTGGGTTTAGGAGCACTAGCTTGGATCCACTCGAAGATCGGTTTAATGTCCGAGTGATTTTGCTGATCCTGCTGTAGGGTTTCCTTCCATTCATCGCTGAGATCCGTTCTTAGCTTCCTCACGGGCCCTACTTCCTTAGTCTCTTGCCTAGCACAGTGCTTACAGTCAGTTTCAGGACAAGGTTTTCTTGACAAGTCATTTTCAGTGTCAGGATATCCCAAAATAGGAGTACTGCACAGGCGTTTCTTTAATTCCTGAAATGCGACGTCGCAGTTCTCGTCCCAACAGAATTGCCACTTTTCGTCACTGAGTTTGTGTAGAGGTTTTGCAATATCGGCAAAATTCTTGACAAACCTTCGATAGTAGAAGACTAGGAGCACAAACCCAGAAATGATCTGACCTGCGTCTTGACTTTCGGAACTGGCCAATCCTTGACGGCGACTACTCTCTCTGGGTCTGTTTGAACACCTTCTCCCGAAATTATGTGTTCTAAAAAGTTCACTTGTTGACTGAAAAACGACACTTTTTCGGATTTAACTTGAGATTCGCTGTTAGGATTTTCGACAGCACTCGGTTGAGGTTTTCAAGGTGATCTTCAAATTTACGGCCCACGATGATTATGGCGTCTAGATAGACAAGATATGCGTCTCCAATCAATCTGGCAAGTACTTGCTCCATCAACCTTTCAAATGTTGCAGGAGCATTGCTCAATCCGAATGGCATAACTTTAAACTTCAACCCCTTTCCTGTTGAGAATGCCGTTTTCTCCTTGTCCTTGGGGTCTATTTCTACTTGCCAGTAGCCACTTTTCAGCTCTAGTGTGGTAAACCACTTCATTCCAGTCAGCGTATCCAGTGTATCATCGATCCTAAGCAGTGGGTAGCTGTCTTTTTTTGTGACATCGTTCAGTCGTCGATAGTCCACACAAAAGCGCATGCAGTCGTCCTTTTTCTTTACCAGGACCACAGGAGAACACCATGGACTGGATGAAGGCTCTATAACATCATCCTGCACCATTCCCTCAATCATGGTTTCCACTTCTTTTTCCCGTGCAACTGGCAGCCTTCTTGGTCGCTGACGGATACGTACCTCGTTGCCAGTGTTAATCTTGTGCTGAACCAGTCTCCCTATGTCAGCATCATTTGTAGAGAAAATGCCGGCGTACTGAAGTAACATCTTCATAGCCTTGTCCATTTCTCCTTCAGTCAAGTCGCAGTTTTCCAAAAGGGTTGACACATCAAATTTTGCACTACGAAGTCGCGTACAGGTGATGCTACAACCTTCCTGACGCGGTGTGTTCGGTGGTCTTGCCTCACTGCCTCTACTTCTAAGGCATGGGCCCAAGTCTCACAGCGGCTCTAACTTCCAAGTCGCGTATTCCATCAACTAGTGCCTGCACCAGATTTCCATCGATAAGTGCAGGAGCAGACTGGTTTGATTTCCGGACCAGCTTTTCAACTTCCAGGGCCCACTGTTGAAGGTTCTCGGCACTACGTTGAACACAATCCCTTAACTTAGTACGAAATACGTGCTCCAGGTGCGCGTCGCCGTATCTGGAATCTAACGCCTCCAGCAGCTGCTTGTAGGTCACATCCTTGCCGAGCGCCTCAAGAATGGTGAGGGCCTGGTCTCGGAGGCCCAAGGTGAGCGCGGTTATGGCTTGTGATTTGGTCCATCCATTCGCCTTCATGACGGCCTCAAATTGCATTTTATAGGCAGACAACAAAGATATCCCGTCGAATGGAGTCACCTTAAAACCACGCGGTGAAGGTGCAGCAAACACTGAAGCCACAGTCCCGATTCCAGCCTTAAGTTCACCCAAAGCCTTCTTCACCCCAGAAATCCGAACTTCGGCCTCTGAGATACGATTCTCGTGCTGCTGAACCTGATCCTTCATCACCTTGAGATCTTTGCCAAAAGTTGCATGAAGATCCTTTATGAGGAGCATTTGCGTTCTTCTTGGCGACGGACCTGCTCCTCTTTATCCTGTGGCAACTGCTCTTCTAACCGGCAAGCCTGCTCCTCTTGACGGCGAGCCTGTTCCTGCAGCAGCACCATTAAAGCCGACAAGTCTGGCGCCACTGGAGAAACTCCGGATAGGCCAGCGACTGGCTCTGACGGAGACTGGACACCGCCCGGTGTCTGTGTCGGAGAATCTCCAAACCACCTTTGGTCCATGTGCTGCTGTCGATGACTCCTGGTACGGACACCGTCCGTGTCGTCCTTTGGTAGAGTAGGCATAATTTATCCCACACTTCTGACACCAAATTGTTACGAGCTGGGTACGGGATAAATTAAAAACTACCGATTAAACCACAATAACTTTAATAATCACAAAACACTTAAAACTTAATCACAAATACACTACTGAACACTATTCACATAGATATCGCACTTCTATTTCACTCCGATTCGCTTCGTTCTGTAGCCGAAATCAGACTAACTGTTCCCGGAAACACGACTGCTATTTATATGCCGGCTGATCCTACGAGAAGGTTGCACAACTTTCAGGAACCTTCTTCACAGTTCTTAGTGGGGCATCATCCTTCGAGAAAGTTCCACAACTTTCTCGAATTTTCTAGAAAGCTCCATAGTAGAACATTGTTCTAGACTGTTCTATACTGGAACATTCTAGAATCTAATCCTCTAGACAGGTCCTTACAGGAACATTCCAGACTCGCACGTAAACTAGAATGTTCTCGTAAAGCAACCGACGTAACAACAATATCACGCGAATGAAGATCGCGGACAAAAGATAGTTTAATGAATAAGAGAAAGCAATTATATATAACATCTAAAATTCTTTATTTTACTGAGCAGAGTACATTTGTACGGACAAAATCGTCATATATCATGCACATTCGAGAAAATTAATTAATTATACAAAATTATATTCAGTGTAAGATGGATTTTTCAGTTCACAAGCTCGAGGGTCACCTTGTCTTACGATGTAATACACACATTTGTATTCTCTATTCTCACCCCGAGTTTCTATATAGTTTTTTACACCTATCGCAGCCATCCCTACTCCCAGCAGTCCCATAAAAGATGAACACATTATTTCTGGTATATCCCACCATGCTTGCTTAAATAATCCAAATAAACCTTTTCCAAAATTGATTGGGTGGCCAATTATTTTCGATGGTCCAGTCATTGTCAATATCAATGAGATTATTGCACGTGAACTGTGAATTATTTTGATATCGCAAAGCGCTAAACACTTTTTCTCAACACAACACAATACCGTGTCAGTAAGGTGTCAGTGTCACTCATGCTCATGTGAATAAATGTCATGTTTATAAAAAGTAATATAAATACATGGACGAGGCAAAAGGAGTATGTAAGGATCGTAGAAAGTAGCGTTCTGTGGTTTCTGCCTACCTACATCATGACGCCCTCTTATGCCTTTTTTATAAGCACATATTTTTATCTATACAAATTTCTAGTATTAGTTTACCGGCGTTTATATCTTCGGTCCACGGCACTGAGAAATTAATCAGGAATATCCTGGCTTCCACACTGATTGATTTTGATGTGCCGTGCTTCTCCGAGGCTATTAATGCCTGGAAACTCGCTTGCCCGAATTCTGAAGAACCCGACCATCCATTTTCCCAGAGACGTTGGGACGAGCCGCTCTGCAGAGTAGTTCAGAACAATTTACTGCTCACGTCTGCTACTACTGCTGAGCGTGCGCGTCTGCTGGCTGTGGGTGAGTGGGAGTCGGGTCTTTGGCTTCACGCACTACCGTCGTCGAGCATAAGCACTTTGCTCGACGACACTACTTTCCGCCTTGCTGCTGCTCTACGCCTAGGCGCCCCTTGTTTTTCTCCTCATCGCTGTCACTGTGGTGAAGCTGTCAACAGCCTTGGACACCACGGCCTTTCATGCAGCCGAAGTGCGGGCCGCTTTGCACGGCACGCGAACTTAAATGATATCATCCGTCGAGCTCTTGTCACCGTCGGCATTCCAGCTTTATTAGAACCAAATGGCTTGGCACGCGACGATGGCAAGAGACCGGACGGCGGGTCTTTGTTTCCATGGAGGATGGGTAGGCCTTTAGTGTGGGATGCAACTTGTGTCGATACTCTTGCGCCATCCCATCTTCCTAGCTCATCGTGCTGTGCTGGTGCTGCGGCTGCGGCTGCAGAGAACCTCAAGCGGCGTAAATATAGTAACCTTATTGGTAACTATATTTTCAAGCCGTTTGGGGTTGAAACTCTAGGTCCGTGGGGTCCGAGTGCTCACAGCCTTTTCAAGGACATTTCTAAACGTTTAGTTGACTCTTCCCGTGACCCAAGGGCTGGCTTTTACTTTGGCCAAAGGCTTAGCGTTGCCATACAACGTGGCAACGCCGCCAGTCTTTTGGGTACATTACCAGTTGACTACGTTGAGGAGGAGTTTTTTGACGCCATTTTTTAAGTTTATTTTTAAGTTAGTTAGTTAATATAGGTTATTTTAATTTATTAATGTATACAAATATCTATACTAATATTATAAAGAGGAAAGATGTTTTTGTTTGTTTGTTTGTACCGAATAGGCTCCGAAACTACTGGACCGATTTAAACCATTTTCACCAATAGAAAGCTAAATTATCAGGAAGTAACATAGACTATAATTTATTTTCAAAAAAATTTGAGATCCTTGAAAATTGCAATAATGTAACCCAAAGTAACAAAATTTTGCCTATATAATTCATTATTTTGCGTGCGCTGAGAAAACTATTAATGATACTTAAAGACTTTGTACTACATGATTAAAGTACTCATTATTACCTACAAAAAAAGTCCGCGAGGGAATATAACTAACTATCATAGTTAAGTCACAAGCAGCTTTTATGTTCTAAAATTTAATTAGATCGCCGGTAGAAACAAAAGTTGGTTACATTCGTATCGTAGTATTAATTCTTATTCAAATAAATGGTTTTACTATCAAGGGTATATAGGTAGCAGTAAAAAATCGGGTGTTCGAGAACTTATCATCAATATGTAAGATGCAGCGACATCTATTGAACCAAAATGGTACTAATGAATAAAAATGTGCTCACAAGAAAACTTTAAAATCGACTGACCGGCTTTTTTAAAAAGCGAACTTTAGATTAGTCTACATGACGCTGCTTTGAAAATCTACATACATAGCCTATACCCTGTAGTGTGTGTTCGATCGCTTTCCGTGCGCTTTGCATACGGGAGGCAGTTGCAAGAGGTCCGCAAGAGTTTACAGCAGCTATATCGTGTTTGGGCTCATTTCATGCACCTTGATGAGAACATAAAACCTAACTAGAGTATGACTTTCATCGAAGGTCTGATGATGGAGACGGAAGGCAGTTGCAAGAGGTCCGCAACAGTACAGTACAGTAGATCGAAAGTTTTCATCAAGCACCTTGATGAAAACTTTCGATCTAGCTGGAGTATGACTGTCATCGAGTGTCTAAGGATGAAGACGTAAGGCTTTCCAAGGAAGCCCTTATTTGGAAAAACATAAGAAGAATATTTTAGCGATTAATGCAAATATTTTCGAGAAATTAAATTGTTACCTACTTGATTCTATACCAATATTACAAAGCTGAAGAGATTGTTTGTTTGGTTGATTGAACACGCTAATTTCAGGAACTACTGGTTCGAATTGAAAAATTATTTTAGTGTTGGGTAGCCCATAGGTTATATAACATCACGCTACAATCCATGGGAGCGGAGCATCAATGAAACATGTTCCAAAAACAGGGAAAATTTATTCCTTTTGAGAGCTTCCGTTGCGTGTGTTGTGTAAACGGTTAAAGTTACGCGACAATCATAAGTCCGCGATAGCATATGTCTATCTTTTAAGGTTGACTCACACTCTCTCTGACCCTCTCTTTCTTTTATGTGGCGCAGACGAAGTTGCGCGGGTCAGCTAGTTATTATATTATATCAAGTTGGCTCGGAGGAGCTCTTGGCTAAATAATAACAGCCGCTTGGGTCATGGGGAGTAAGGGGGCACATCTACCATCTCAGGATGGTAGATGTGCCCCCTTACTCCCCAACTCCCCTTAAGTCCCAAGTCAACCTTACCTGCTCGTGGTGCATCCTGCTGATAACAAACGAGGCTCTGACGACCGATAAATAGTGGTATAAACATTTCGAAAGAAATGTTAGCAGCTCAATCGCGTAGACTAGCAAATAAAGTTTTATACCGAGCATGGAACGCTCCATGGCTCTCTGCCCCGTCTGTGAGCGTCCGTCTCGGCACCGTACGTCATGGTGGTTAAAACACACTGATAATAATGGCGGGACTTCAGGCAGTATGGAATTTTAGCTGATTTTAGAATGTGATCCAGTTTTCTAAATACGGCCCACCTAAGCCATATTCCTTCTGTTGATGTTCTTTGCCAAACGAAAGAATATTGCCAAGGTAGATACACTGGTGAACCATCTCCAACGTCTAATTTCCAGCTTTGACGGATTTGAATTGCTGTAGATGTTCGCCATGTAATTTTCGTTTTGGCCTTATTTATCCTAATTCCTACTTTGAAATACGCATCATAAAGGTCTTGCAGCATTTTCTGGATTTTCTCGATATTTTTAGGAAAAAGTTCAAGTTCATCTGCAAATCTTAAATGGGTCAAGTAGACACCATTGTTAATACCACAAGCAATGGTCCCAGTCCAAGCTTTTCACGATGTCTTTAAGGGCTGCTGTGAAAAGTTTAGGTGAAATGGTGTCTCACTCCCCGCGTGATCGGTACGGGTTTAAGCACTCTCTTCTCCTCCAGAGCTGCTATTTGTACCGGAGAGCTTCCTTCCCCCCATACATCAGGTTTATAATATCAAAAATATTACGGAAACATAACCTCAAAATGATCCATGCGGGAGGTGGATATAGCCCCCCCCCCCTCAAATATAATTATATTTAGGTCCGTTATTGTGGAGTCCGACGACTCTTTAATCTGACATGTACTTACTGATTATGTTAAAAAATCAGTTTCAGTGCTGATATCGATAAGGTGAGCAAAAATATAAAATATCCAACAAGAAAGTTTTTTTTTTCAACTGGACAAAAAGACCATATCCAAAGCAAAAAAAGCTAACAATATTAAAACATAGTAATGTCAATGTCAATGCCGTCTGTCAATCTATTAGAGACGGGCTGTCACTTAGAAGACCGTTTATAAAATAAAGCTATATATCCAGAAAATAATAAATTTACGCTGTTTCAATGGCAGGCGCATCAAGACGCACCCTTGGTCAACTACTTCAACAAGGATGGAGTGAAATCCCTGAAATTTTTGCAACGACAGGCCTCGCACTCGCGGGCATCGGTATGGCCACAGTAGGATGTTACAATTACGTGAAAATGGACGGAGACAACAGGAGATACAAGAGTACCTACGTAATATTGAGGTCAGACGACCCAAAAACTAAACTTATACGCAAAGAGTAATTCTAGTTCGTGTTAAATCAATGTCTGCAGTTGTGAAATATTAGCTTCAATTTATTATGTAATAAAGATCAGTGTCAGTGTTATCAAGTTGTTGTTTGTTTTTATATCATTTTAAAGTTATACCGAAGTTGACTAGGACCATAAATATAATTTTAAACTTGTGAGTTAAATGATTTTTTGTGCGACAGTATTTGGTTACTGTCCTGTCTCAAATGCCATCTGTACAATTATGAGGTAAATGACTAGTGAACCTTGTGTACAACAAAGTCAAGAAGATAGCTTGCATATTATTTACCAAAATAATTAAGGTTCTAGACTACTGGTGCAATCCTCATGAATCACCTGTGTTTGAGAAGAATGGGAGGGTTATTTCATGTATCAATGGCTAAATCTCGTGAATCTAATGAACACCACTAACGGTGGCATGTTGGGCACATTTTCATTTATGGGCTATATCCAACTGTTGTGCTCAGAAGGTTAACTATTATATTAATTGTAGTTTCAACTAAATTTTTTTCTTCAATTTGTAACATTGTCGGTTCATGCAACATAATTTTGTTGTTTTAACATGGCCACCTACAGGGCCTAACTAAACTAAAAAAGAATGGGTTACAAAAGCTATTCTAAATGAAAATCAAATTAAAATTGTTAATTAACTTTCTTTATTAAACATTACAATCATTCAACAGAATTGTCCAGATATGATGAGACTTGAAGACATGGAACCTTGGTATATTAATATTATTTGTCAACAATCAGGGATACTCAACCCATTGTTTTGATGAACCTAAAATCTAAATTGAATCTGTATTAGAACACTTAAAACAGTCAAATTGAGAATCTCTTTGGAACTTGGGTAAACATGACTCCAATTTACAGACGTTATTGTTAAGTATTTTGACAAATTTTGTATAGAGATAGTATTGATAACTTAGGTGTTTAAATGAAACTAGCAGACACCACATGTTGGCTACATATTCTATCTATACCTCACTGTAAACGCAGTGTTGAAAGTGTGCGGAAAGTGATTAATCAGTAATTGGACATTGGTCAAAAACAGGAGAAGTAACCATTCATCATAAATCACACATTCTCAAACACTATCTAATTATGTCAAACTTGAATTTGTTGTTTCCCTTTACACTTACATTATTTTATTATTTTAAAAAATGTGGGATATCAGGAAAATAACATTTAATTTGACTTACTTTAGTAAGATTTAGAGGGTAGATAGTTTAAAACTACTGGTGCTATTTGGCAATGTCAATGTCTAAACATTTTTAGTGATTTTTTCATAGTCAACACAATAGCTCAAAGTTTAACACAGCAAAATTAACACATGTTTGTCTCTGCAATGATAATAAACAACAGTATAGACTAAAGATGATGGATGATTCTAGTTTTACCAATATAAGTTTTAATTAAGATAGTTTATCAGATTTCTTATAACATCATACATTTTTTATTTTATTTTAGAAACCGTTGCCCCACACTAGGAATTTCTCCTGTATTGTGGGTGCGTTTACAAAGATTTATACTCAAATACACAAACAGCCAGACCCACACAAACAGACATTAAAAAACATATTATTTTAAAGTAGGTAACTTATGTCTATGCTTTGATCAGTTTTAATTTACCAATAGACATTCTAAAGCACAATACTGCAACCACTCACAACTGCACAATGAGCATTTCATAACAAGCATTTGCAAGTGCAGATGCAACATTTATCGCTCGGCGGGCGGTGAGCACCAGTGGGATGAGATGAGTTGGGTAGATGCGACGTAGTGGACTTGTGTGCTGCACATTGTGAGGACGACGTTGGCCGTTTCGCTGGAGTAAGTTCGGACCGGAACGTTCGTGCTTGTCGGATATCTGCTGGAGCTCGCGACCGGTGCCGAAGGTCCACTCTCTGCTTTATAATCGTTGACGAAGTGGCTAAATCCACTGGCTGCACTGATGCTTTTGTTTGAAGTGCTTGGTCTACTTTGATCTGTATTATTTGTTTCTTTTGTGCGAGATTCATTTCCTTGGTTTCTGTCCGAATTTAAAGCTGAGGAATTACGAATCACTTTCAACAATGCCTGTAACACTGTCTTGTCAGTAGAGGTGTGACGATTTGATCGCCTGCCGATTGCAGTCAGCGATTGTAGCAGTGACGATTCATACGTTCCGACACTAGGTACGGGCGGAGTTTCCACAACAGGACTTTGTTTTATAACGCACCCCATTAGCTGTAGTAGGGACTGTGTGGGTACTGTTAATATTTCATTTTCCAACGACGTATTTTGATGTGTCAACTGAGACGGCAGACCTTGTAATGGCACCTGGTGAGTCGACCCCTCTACATAATCCATCCAAAAGTCAGTCATGTTGACCGTTTTCTTTGATTATCGCGGTGTTGTGCACTCGGAATTCATGCCGGAAGGTCAAACAGCAAATAAAGAATATTTTTTTGAGCGTTATGTGGCGTTTAAGAGAGCAAATTCGACGAAAAAGGTCAGATTTCTGGAAAGAAAATTCTTGGATTTTGCACCACGATAATGCGCCTTCGCACAAGGCCATCATAGTGAACGAAAATTTCACCAAAAACTCAACAAATACCATCGAGCAACCACCTTATTCACCAGATATAAAAAATGTTTTGATGATTGGATTATTAGTTGCCGTAAGTGTATCGTTTCTGAAGGAGCATACTTTGAAGGCGATAAAATAACTTTGGAAGAATAACTAACATTTTGTGTATTATTGATCGTTTCCCGGTACTTTCTTGACAGAGTAGTATAAGCAAAAGCTTGTTATGAAATACTCAATGTGCACTGGATGGATGCACCTTTTCTATCACAGTTTTAAAACTACACTACTTACTAAACTTATTGCTGACTTTGCCAAAACTAATATCACTTGATCTCGTATCACGTATACGGGGTGGCTAAAAAATCGTGGATCAAACGAAACAGGGCGATAGTTGGGGTTAATTGCGGCAAAAAATAACTATGTGGCAGAGTCCTATCTTGATCTCCTTAAAAGTTATGACTACTTGAGTGTTTTTTTAAGAAATTACCAACATTTTTACTAAATAGGCAATTAGAGTAAAATGGGTTGCTTCTAGGAAATGTAACATCACAACTTTTCAACTTTTTCTTCACTGCTTTTATGACAGTATGTACCATAATTTGTCAGTATTGGCACTTTTTTCAATATCTTTTAAGTCTCGCGAAAGATTATTTGTAATTTCAGAACCTTACTGTAAAAAAAATGTACTCTGATAACCCCACCCTGTATAGTTTAGTTTGTTTCCAGTGTCACTAGATGCACTACTATTTTAGAAGTTCAAATTTTTGTGTAGATCTAATGTATGTTCACTTCACGTTTCATGGTACAGCAAACGACAGTGTGGGAACAATCCACGTCCAATGCCCACTTATTTGAAAATCGGTGGGAAACTGATTATTAAATGTGATGTAGTATGGACAGATTAGCAGATGGACCTGCTCTTTTTTGCCCTCGATCTCGCCAGGTTGGAAGCGAGATATAAATGAAAAAAAAAAAGCGGGTACACTGAAGAAGTAGGCCTTCATTCATGCTTGCTTCTCTAATAAAAGTGCGCTGTTCAATTTTCAGCTCTCGTCTTGGCGTCGAAAGTTGAAAATTCAACAGCGGAGTTATTTTGTTGTCGCCTAGTGGTCGGTTTTTTGGCATTTGAGCTGGTGTCGACTTTTCTACCAGCGTCACGTTGGTACGGCAGCGCAGAGTGGCGGCTCTTTGACGTTACATTTTGTCGTAGTCTTCTTCTTGCTAGCGTGTCGATGGCAATCTAAATTGTGTCTGCCCAGTAAAATGTTAGTCGCTAAAAAATGCATTAGATCAGTCTTGTTGTCAACACTCGATATAATTCCTACACTGTCACTTATCATACCATTCTAAGATTATTCACTTCACAGTACTATTATTATCACAAAGCACTGCATGTACACAGTGGAAGTCCGATGGACCATCAAGTAACATTATCTGAACAAGAAGGCCATCACGGAACGCCGATGCTATTTCTCTTTTTTCTTTTTCCCCGTGCCCGCCTTGGATGTGGACTGGCCCTTGCTGGTTGTCGGTTTCTCTGTGTCCGTTTTGCTTTTCTTTTTCTGGGGAACGGAAAATGGGTTTAGTTTTTCATGGAGAAATAGGAAGACTTAGTTCTAGTTCAAGTCGTATTTGAGTTGGTCTTGGGTTGATAAGCGCCTGGTCCTAACTAATTACAATACAATGTCCAATAGCAAGCTGTGTTATATCAACGGAATCGTAAGTCTATTTGCCATTAAAAAGGAAGATTCACATATACACATTGCTTGATTGGCTACTGCCGAGTTGATACCGTGCCAAAGTCAATGCAGCTGAAGCCGCGTCGATAAGTGTGGTCATTCCCTAACAAGCGCGTCATTCTCCGGATCACTGTCAGTTTCGACCTCCTCTTGTTCTACCTCTCCCATCTCGTCATACTATTATTTCACTTTCTTGTTAGTAAGTCTGTTTGACGCCACAAGTTTGTTAATATTGTATGACTCACCTTAATAAGCGCGTCATTCTCCGGGTCACTGTCAGCTTCGTCCTCCTCTTGTTCTTCCTCTCCCTCGCCCATCTCGTCGTCATCTTTGTTAGCCTTCACTTTCTTGATGGCGCCCGGCGCGTATGGTAGTGCTGTGGCTTTCTTGTTGTAGGTACGGGTCATGGCCGCTTTCACCTTGTTTTAAAGGTATTTTGTATAATGAGTGTGTTAGTGTCTTCCAGTTTAGTAATGTAGAAAACGCATACATAAAGTGTACACAATACAATACAGGCATTTTGTAAAATGTTTGCTCAGTGCATAGTGGTTATAAATAATTTAATTGGCAAAACGAAACTTAAGAATGCTAACTGATTAAGGGTTTACAATGCATTCGACGTCCAGTTCAAAAATATAAAATTAGTTATACCATGCACAAAATGATTATGGCTATTCTTACCTTCGAGTCCAACAGAACAGTAGGGTTCCTCTGTCCCGGCCAGACGGACAGTTCCACCAAGGAGTCCAAGTCTTCTCTCAGCAAGTGATAAGACTCTAGCACCTCTAGACTTTTCTCAATGCCGTCAGATTTATCCTTGATTAAAGGATTGATGATCGCGTCACGAAGGTACGAACTGTAGTCCAGGAAGATTGAGGACTTTGAACCTGACGTGCTGTGGAATAAGGTGGGTTTTTGATAACATTGTGGTCGAGTTATTGGACCAAGTAGTGATGATATTCAGTCAGCCTAAGTGCCTTTTGACCGCCATAGTCACATATACGTGACAAGCAATCGCGTGCCCTGTACGCCAAACGACACAAATATGTGACAATATGGTAGGTGAAATAGTGGGTTGGCGTGGAGGACACGCGCGTGCGTTTATGCTCTGGCGGTTAAAAGGTTAATTTAATCTTGTGATATGGCAAAGACTTGTCGGGTAAGTGACAACACAAGTGGATTATTCACACACATTCTAAAGTACACACGGCGATATATATCAAGCAATACATTTCCAGTATAACATGGCCTTGCTTTATATAGATTTTTAGTACAATGAGAGATTTGCTTAAACTAATTTTACATGCTTTGATTAGTCGTCGTGCGTACAACGGCATATAGAAAAAAAAACCACAAATATCACACTGTAAACATTTTTTACAATATTTTTTTAATATTTGACTTGTTTTCTACATTACCTGAGTCTAGTATGAGCGTGTATCTCCTGACAGAGGCGGTGCATCTTGGTAGCGCGCGAGTTCTTGCCCAGCCAGCCCGGGAACTGGATCTGTCCCGTCATGTGGCCTGACATGAAGTGACCCGGGATCACTGAGCTGTACATGGCCTGGAAAACATTTAGAAGGATTTTTTTGGACAAACAAAAGATGGATTGTGTGACGAATAATTTAAAGTAGTAGAATGGTAGTGTGACAGGGATGGACACCATGTATAACCGAACTTTAAAAATACCATGTATTGTAGATTTTTTTTTACAGGTGTGCTTTAAGAAGTATATTAAACCATTTCCGTTATTTAGTTTGTTTTTGTCCGTCATTTTTCTTTATTTATTTTGCCAAAAAGCAACCGCAACAAGAAACAGAATAGACAGGTATCGCCAACAGTTTCAATTAGAGAGTAGCTAGGGAAAATATATCTCACCTGTGTTGGTAGTAAACTCCAGGCCTGTTGGCGACGAATCCTGGCGTCTACTAGGTCACCCAGACTTATGCTGTTCGCTGCTTCGCTTATCCTCTGTAGAACCTCATGTCTGAAATAAATACATAAAATGTTCAGCAGTGTACAAAAAAAAATTTATAACTTCTTTTTTATTATTACCTTTCAAATGGAATAAATCAATTAAAAAAAAAAACATCACTTGGCTAATAGTGATGTTTTTTGTTTTCATTAAAGTGATTTATTGCGAGATACATTTAATTTTGTAGATGAGAAACATGGGATATTACATATTAATTGGAACAGAACGACGCCTTTTCAAATCTTTAATGAAGAAGGTTCATTAATTTCGTTCTGGCACTGTTCTCCCAGGCATAAAGCCTTCTTGAATTCCTTTGAAAATTAAACAAATACTTCTTTTTTAACTTACTGGGGACAGTGAGGAGCGACTTGCAGATAATTCTCTTGCACGAATAGCGGAGCCAGGCTGTAGTCATAGAAGAACAGGTCACTCCTGTCATGAATACTCATGGTCTTGTGGTCTTCAGCTGAGAACACCTTGCGGATCGCGTCCCATGGGCCCTGGGGGACGAAGCGAAGATTATCAGATATTATTTCTGATTATCAATCAACCAATGCAACGACACAGGTAAAGAGAGGCAGTGGGTGAGGTCGGGCTTAAGATGATGATAGGCATAAATCACGAACGTCCATTTTTTATGCATTGATAGGCTTTTGGCCCACCTAATATGAAGAAATTACATTTTTTTATGCAATATTGTGTACTAGCTGTCGCGCGCGTGAAATTATTATAAAAATATTACTTCACTATTTGAATCGGATTTTGTTTAATCAATTTCAAGGGTTTTAATTTTTTTGCACGGAACACTAATTCTTTTTAAATTAAAAGTAGTCTACGTTACTCCTTATAACATCAGCTATCTCCCGTCAAATCCGGTCCAGCCGTTTCTGAGATTAGCCGAAACAAACAGACCGACAAAAAGGTTTTTTTGTTGTTAGTATCATAAATACTTTCTAACGCTTTTCAGCAATCGCCGCATCGTCGCTTCGCGTCGCTTTCTAATGCTTTTCAGTAAAAAACGATTTTTTTTAAATTACAAGCAGACACTTTAATTTTATTTATTTATATAGATAAAAATACACATAACAATACACAACATTGTGTGCCTCACAGTTGCACCACATAGGCGCAGTTCAGCTAAAACGCTACACAACTAGTGCCTAACGCAAACACCGAAACCTACACATCAGCCAAAACATGCAAGATCTGAAAATAATGTGTTTTCTCAGACTACCGTAAGGGTCAGCGGAGACTGCGGAGATCTATTCATGCTGAGATGAGAGACCTCTTGGCCTCGTACAGGACCAATTCAGTGTAATGGATGTCTTATGTAAAATTTATTTTTTAAAACGAAACGCATGTGACTAAAAGAGTGATGGACATGGATGTTGATGGACGCAGAGGAAGGCCAAAGAAAAGATGGATGGATTGTGTGAAGACTGATATGAAAAAGAAAGGAGTAAATGATGCCGTGACGTCTGACAGGGGAGAATGGAAGAAGAAAACGCGTTGCGCCTACCCCAAGTAGAATGGGACAAGGGCAGCAAGATGTTGATGATGTAGGTTTTATTTTTTGTTGTTCTTTTTTTATATAATTTTATTTTACTGTTTAGTCCTCTGCGAGTCTAGTTAATAATATTTCTTTCAATCTTTATCTGGCAAAGCGCAATCTAGTTCCCGCAGCCACTGCGCAGATTGAAATATTATATTACTTACCAACTTGACATCCTTCTTGCTAATCTGGGCATCCTTCCGCAGCCTGTCTGCGTCAGTCAGGCTAGGGTCTATGGCCCACATGGACAGCAGGTTCAGGGTCTGTCGCACGTCCTGATTGGCTGATGTGATCAGCTGGGATAATATGTCCTGGGGTATCTTGATGCCTTCTTTGAAGCATATTGAGAGCATTGCTGACTGGAAGAGGAATTTTATAGTTAAAGTTAGTCTATGGGAACAATGGTCATTTTACAATATAGTACTCTAGCTTTTGTCCACGAGTTCGCTTGCGTTATATTCGGAAATTTTCCACGGGAACATCTGTATACAGAGTGGAAGCGAACACAAACGATTACCACGTAATCAGCATATCATTCCTAACCCCCACATACAAATTTTTAGGAGAGCGTTTCTCACACATTATTTCAGTCAAGTATTGTTTAATGCCTTTTTATAAAATGGCTATGCCAAAATGTTACATACCTTTATCTGGTCGATCCTTGGTCTGTTGAACCTCAAGTCATAACAGTAGTTGACGAGGGACCTCATCTTCTGGCTGTTTCTGTCATTGCACATACATATTATTGGCACTGATGACGATTTTATTAGACCAATTAGCTCTTGGAGACCACCTGCAAATCAAATGGTTGGCATTTTGACAAGTATTAACATAGCTGAAATAAAATTAACAAAGTCTTAGGTTTTACGAAGATCAGAATAGAGTGCTAAGTGTTTGTGGTGATAAGAACTATGGTTGTTGACCCTACAAGTAATTTTTTTTTTTTTTTAATGTGTTTAGATATTGCTATCACGTCTGTTAAATATTGCTAGCCAATTTTAGACTTTGTATTTACTTGGTTAAGATTGAGTTTCGATTGTTTGTTAGTTCTAAATTATTTTAAATAAAACGTACCTCTATCTTCATTACCCGCCATCCCGTCAACTTCATCCATGACCAGCACGTGCTTCTTTGTGACTGCTTGTTTGCCAGTCTCACCTAAAACAGGAACATATTTATATCAACTTTATACTCATTGAAATACAGTTCCAAATGTATAAATCAAACATCGCCAACGCCTCTCTATTCGTTCAAAAATATCAACTATGCACATTGAAATAAAGTCGTAATGAAATTAAAACGGCCGCGCTTTACACGTTTAGCCCTGGACTCCACCAAAGTAGAGACGAGTGAAGCGGAGAGGAGAGGTGCGGAAATCGACCAATCACATTGGTTGAAATGGACATAGCGACTCTCGTCTCTCTTGTGATTGGTGGTATCTTGCATATTTATTTATTTAACAATTCAAGCACAAAGTACAGAGGCGGACTTAATACCATAGGCAATTTCTACCAGTCAACCTTTGGGTGATGCAGAGACAAACAGTGGTAGGTGTAAATATCAAATTTTTAATTTATTACTAAGATAAACTACAAGGATATATAAAATATTATAACTATATATCAAATGCTATAAATATATCATATGCATATCTCCTCTTCGCTTTGGTGGGATCCGGGCTTTATTCTTAATTGCCTTAGCTAAACAAAGATCTAGTTTCAAAAATCTGTTACAAATTAAAAAAGACATACCTTTAGCATAACCAGACAACGAGTTGGTAGTGAGCAGTTCTCCGATTTGCTCCTTGATGAGCGTCTTGTTCCTCGTGTCTGAAGCGTTGAACTCCACCATGTCGAAGCCCATCTCCTTGCACACTAGCGCCACTGTCGTGGTTTTACCTGGATTTAGGGAACATGGAATGAAACTCGGCAGAAGTTGGAACAAGACAAGGATCTCTAACAAAAACTTCTCACCAGAACTTGACCAAATTCTTCAAATTCAAATTATTTATTTGTGAAACATAGGTACAATATAATAAGATCTAATTCGAATGTCAGGATCGCTATGTTTTACCTAATAGGCATACAAATTTCGGATACTTATAACCCCTCTTTAAAAAACAATCGAAGCAACAAATTCGATCGATGTGTTAAACAAATATCGCTAAACACACATAGAATCCTATAGAGGACATAAGATTTTTTTTTTTTAGTATGTGAAATCATCGAATGACCCCCCCCCCCCCCCCCTCTGGGCGGAGCGGAAGAGAGTGTCAGACTTGTACTGACTAAAACCCATCCATGTTCCTTCTTTGCCCTTTGTGTTCCAGGGCCGCGGTATCTCTTTCGAACAGTCCCGCAGCCCTGGCAGGCATCGGCCCGTGCGGACCCCTACGTGGTTGCTGACATCTCTTTGAGGCACGCGTGGAACACGAACGTGCCGTCGACACGGCCGGACGGCTAGCTAGCCCATAACTCGCCGTCCACAGGCCCAGTACTAGGTTACCTTGTAGATACATCCAAATTTTACATCTTTTTAGAACAATAAGTGTTACAAATAAAAAAAAATGTAGTTCGGCATGTGGCGATGGAATGTAATTTACATGTATGTTATTATTCGGAATATAGATTCAAGTTTTCTTCCAAACCTAAGCACATGTAATGAGCGTTGGAAGTAAGAACTAGTTAGAATTTACTATGATATGCAAAAGTGGTCTACAAAGAAGTGGTCAAAGTGGTAAAGTGGTCTGGTCAGTGATATTTTAACTTATGTCATAATTTGCACGCCGTAAGTTAGACTGTAGCCGATTTCATTAATTTATGTACAACACCTAAACTGTACCTACTTTCATAGCAAATAAAATTCTGATTCTGAAAAATATAATTAAAGTACCTATGGGTTGCGTATAAAACGAGTGTATGGTATTATAAATGAAATTGTGCACTTACCGACACCGGGAGGTCCCGAAAGTAAAGCTGCCTTGAAGTACCCTCCATCGTCGTTCTTGGCCCAAGGGCTGGGTTTAGGCAATTTAGCCTTTCTGTTCACATACCATTTTGTGAGCCAATTCATTAATCTGAAAAGGAATTATGTATGGTAAATAAGGGTAAATGTTGACTGACCACAAAGATGAGTATCAAAAGAAAAAGCTCTATCAATAGGTGGATAGAACTTAAATATATACTTGTGAAATTAAAACTAGTATGAACACAACATGAACAAATACTAACTTTTTAACATTGCTAGCATCGCCATGTTGTCCAATGATTTGCTTAATGTTCTGTGGTTTGTACTTCTCCACCCACATACTCATATTCGCTGGTATTGGTGCAATTTCTCTTCTTTCACCTGTAGAAGTAAACATTATAGTTTAAAGCCCTGCACTAAATACCCCCAGTACTATCCAATACATTCATCAGCTCAATGTTTTAAGTGCATTACATTGAGTCCTATCATAAACCGTGATTTTTCACTCAAAAAAAGACATTTCCCAGCAATATTTTTTACGTAGATTTACTTAGGTTGATGTAACGGTCTGTTTACTTGGATATGGAGTACAGTATTTTATGTTTGCTTGTCACGCATATGTGACTATAGCGGTCACAAAGTTAAATGGGATTACGCCTAGGTAGAATATGTTTGCTGAATGCCTGACTACCTGTGGGTCCGTAAAACATCCAACGCAAAACATCGATACGGGGCCGCGGTAGACCAACGGGTGTCTTCCTGGAGTACTCAAAAGGAACTCAGGAATATGGAAAGAATGGAGGGAGCCTTTGCCCAGCACGCGTAGCATGACCACCGTAGAAACGGGTTTTGTCGATGGAAAAATCGACAAAATGACAAATCAACAACAGAAATCTACCATTTTGTCGATTCTTCCGTCGTCAAAACCCGTTTCTACGGTGGTCATGCTACGCGTGCAGCAGTGGGACAATACGGGCTAATAATATACGATATAATAAGACTGTTAGATGTGTCCTCAGTGTACTTAGGTCGCGAGAAAGTGTACACACTGATAAGAGTGAGATCGTACATCCCGTGTTGAACGATACATACGATTTTCAGTATTGGTGAGATTGGTCAAATTTCATTGTCAACTAAACAAAAACTGATCTACAGCTGGGTGAATCTTACCATTTAAATATTATGTGAAATATACTGGGGTCAAAGACCTCCATTTCCATCAGATCTTAAGTTAAATGATATTTTTGTGTCTCGTACCTGACGCTCTTCTAATCTGGAAAGAAACGCCGAAACAATCTCGGAGGTCACTGTGTCTTAACTTAAAATATGAAAGTTGTTATTAACAGACTTACCATTTACTTGACTTGTAGAAGCCATGCTTGATTTTGTACTAGAAATTGAACTTGATTTTGATTCCAATTTTGCTTCAGTTTTAGGTTCATCTTTTTCCTCTTTAATCTTTCTTGGACTTTTAGATTTTTCACGATTCTTTGATTCATTCACATCTATTTTACTTTTAGAACTACTTTCCCTTGATTTCGCTTCAGTTTTAATTTTCTCAGCTGGACTCTTCTTTTTGCTTTCAACATGATTATCTTTTTTGTCTTTCTCTAATTTATCTTTTGGACTTTTGGTTTTTTTTGGAGTTTTTTCTGTCTTGATTTCTTTTTTAATTTCAGTTTTTTCGGTGGGTTTATTTTGTGACCGTTCTGTGATCATTTTGAGGAACTCATCTTCGTTTATGATTGGTATACCTAGTTCTTGGGCTTTAGCTGTTTTTGCAGGGCCTGCGTCTTCACCGGCAATCACGTGAGTTACCTACGAGAAATAGTTTAAGGATAAAATTAGTTGGAAAATTATGTCAAAGATTCGACAGGCTTTTACAAGTAGTAAATTAAAAGGGTGGACATTCTGAATATGCATATTACTGCTGTTAGACGTACTACATTCATAGTTGGGTTGACCAGCCCCCGTAGTTTGACCACCGTAGACAAGGATTTCTCTGACGGAAGAATCGACAAAATGACAGATTGTGTCGACACAAGGATAGATTTCTTTGCACTATCTGTCATTTTGTCGATTCTCATCATATTCTCGTCATGCTACGGGGGCAGATGCGGCACAGTCGTGCGGAAAGTTTTGTCGTCCGGCCAGTGGCAATTCATACCGAATATTGAGTCAACTCTCAAATGTGGTGTATGCAGCACCTTTTACTGTTTTCCTCTGTCTACTATTTCCTCTTTTCGTGTGCTTGCATTGTATTTTATGAGTTTTAATAAGTCTAATCGTGTTGAATAAGTTCGTAATGCCACCTACCTTTTTAGAAATCCCGCTCTTGACACACCCTCCATATTTCGTAATGGCGGCTGCTATTTCATCTTTCTCAAAAGAGTCGAGAACTCCAGTCAATAAGAATGCGCAATCCTTCAAACAATCTGGTTTTCCCTGAAATTACAAGTTGTACATTGTATCCAGGCATACATTTGTATGTATTTTTGGAATTTGTGGGACAGAGCAGGCTAGAAAAAAGAAATGTATGTTTTTGTTTGGTTCACCTTTCTGCTTTATAATTCACTGCTCAAAGAATATGCAGCTTTGTGAGTTTTAATTTTAATAAAGCATTTTAAAATTGTTGTTACACTAGGTTGTGGAGGTCAGATAGGCAGTCGCTCCATGTAAAATACTGGTATTCAGCTGCATCCGGTTAGACTGGAAGCCGACCCCAACATAGCTGGGAAAAGACTAGGCAGATGATGATGAAAGTATTATAAAAATCACAATAACATTATAATATTACACAAACATACCTCTGGAATCTCTTTAGCTCCTAAATGTTTTGGTCCAGATCTGTTCAAATAACTTTTATATAACGCGACAGAATGCATCTTCCTTTCATGCCTTTCTTCATCTGTTAACACTGAAATTAAAAAAAAAACATAAACATTACCTCATCAGTCATAATTGATTTCTTTGATAAAAGACTCGGTAGAATGGAACAGTAATTATTATTATAAACCAGTTTCATATTTGAATTTATCCATATTACCCTTTGCATTGCTAAATGCAGCTCATCTTTAAGAAAAGAGTCAGCTTAATCCTGCAATTTCCACCACCAACAAAATGACAGATTGTGCCGACACAATGACAGATTTCTTTGCACTATGTCTTTTTGTTGATTCTTCCATCAAAGAAATCCTTGTCTACGGTGGTCATGCTACGGGGGCTGGGGCTGACGTGTTGTCATATTATGTATTTGTGTGTGTTTGTATGTTATTTGTGTGTTGTTGTATTATTACTGTCATAAGAAATGGTTCAATAAAATCGGCCTTAATGTGCTAGGACAAAAGCCTCTGCACCACAAAATCAAGTGGGGTTGGTAAGTAGTAGTACATGATATGCAATAAGGAGCTTGTGTCACAATCTAATAAGTTAAAGTTCACCACTGTAGCAGATTTGCATACAATTGATGCTTATTTTTTTATTTTATGCCATTTATATGATTGGTATTGACACTGTCATTTCCTACTCAATAGCTAGAGATACACCTGGGACATTATTTATGGTCTGAACTTTGATAAGTCAACATTCATATCCATGCTATAGGAAAAAGGTTCACTTTCATATGAAAAGCTTAAAAAGTTTAAGTAAAGCAAAGTAATTGTCAAAGCGGTTTGAGAATCTTGTCCTTAAAAGCTTGGTTAAAGGTACATAAATTAATGGCTGTTTTTTCTCCTACCGGACTCATTCAAGCTTTTATTAATTTTCCTTTTTTTATTAGTCTCCACATCATCTTCCATAAGAGATGAATCACAAATATTATCATCTTTTCTTGCAGTTTTATCATCATCCAACTTTTTCTTCTTCTTACTTTCACAATCATGAACAGCACCACCGTCAACAAACTCAGAAAACTTTCTTTTACTATGTTCTGTTTTAGATTTTTTTGTTTCACCATCATTAGAATCAAAGGATACTGATTGATTATATTTTTTGTCAGTTTTTGATGGTTTGTCATTGTCAGGTATCTTTGTTTTAGCTTCATCAGCTTTTTTTGATTCTTTACTTTCGTCAGTTTTTTTTGATGATTTGTGTTCGCCAGTTTTCTTTGACGATTTGGTACTGTCAGTTTTATTTGAGTCTTTATTAGATTCTGTATTAGAGCTGGTTTTATGTTTTTTTTCATGTGATGTTTCTTTGTTCAGTTCTTTGGTTGAATCCTCTGACTTATCTTTAGATGATGAAGGAATATTCTTGTCTGAAGAAGATTTCTCATTACTGTCAACTTTTTCATCATTTAATTTCCCTTCTAGCTCTCCATTGTCAATTTCTAACAGACTCTTTTCAAATTCATCATCAGAATGGATGCCTACTTCAGTTTTCTTCTTTTTCTTAACCAATGGTTCTGTTCTTTTAATAGGAGCGTTTCCAAACATGTCTATTACTTTAACCTCCTTTAGTGCAGGTTTAGCAGGGTTATTTTTATTTTTGCTGGACGTCTGAGCTTCGTCATTGCTTTTCTTCTTTTTAGATGAGAATATCTCTTCATCAGAATCATCATTTAATACACGCCTCTTTTTTGCATCTTTTTTCTATTAAACAAAGATAAATTACAGCATTAATATGAGAGTATACAAAAACAAATTTTCTATCACCAAAGCAGACCTGTTAAAAAACAGTTTTATTGGCATTAAACTTACTTTATTTTTAATAATTTGAACATCAGGAGACTCTGGAATAACGTCGTCATCATCTTCAACTGCAGTAGAGGGCTTTGGTGGCTTTTTCAGTTGGAAAAATGATCTAATATCCTGAAAAAATGTATTATATGTTTATGTATGCATTTGCTTATCAAGCCTGACAATAATTATTGCATGTCTGTTATCTTTTTGAACCATCTATACTAAACTTAATACCAATAGAGTATGTTTTAATTTAGATGATGTTTCTACTTATCCATATTTAGAACATATTGATAGAAATACAGCATTTATACAACTAGAAAAGATCTATTCAAATATCTGCCTCTGCCCGAACATTATTTAGATAAATAAATAATCATTCACAGTAGGTCTACCTACCGATTCAATGTTTGAAAAAGTACTTACTTTTGACATCTTGAAGTGGAACCAAATATTTACGAAACAATAAAAAATATCATGATTTCCTAAACACTAATTTCAGGCTGATTTAGCTCGAGATTCAGGGATTTGTAAAATAAAACGAACACTTCCTTCGCCGCGAACCGCGAAATATACTTTTTTTATAACATTTGACAGATTTGACCTATAGAATATATATATAGTAGTCTATGGATTTGACTGACATTACCTTTCTGTGTTGCCCACAGCAGATTTGAAAAGCAAAGAATTTATTTTAGCCATTTAATCACCCAACTCGTTACATCGAACCTGTCTTATTTTTAATGGGCTGTCGTCATGCCATCATAGTAAAAAAAAACTAATATCCAATATTCACCACACGATTTGATGATGCAACTCATTACATCACATACTTATCCATTTGTCATGAGAAGATCCATTACAGACTAAATAAATCAATATTAACATGTAACAATATATATTCTTAATAAAACCTCAAATACATCTTAAATATTCAACAGTCTTAAACATTATTACTAACTAAACGTCCTAAAAATAAATACCTATCAACATACACGATGAATTACAAATCGCTACCGGCGTGAGGATCGTGTCGCGTAAGACTTAGCATCTAACTCGGTCCCAATGTTGCCTGTGGTGGACTGAATCAGGCCTTTGCGGGAGTGCCTTGATATCACGTGCCGGGCCCACGCCAAGTCGCGAGAACTTCTCGACCTTCCGCTGAGGGACTTAGAACTAGTGGAACTAAGCGTCTTGCCTGATGTGCTCGTACTAGTAGCCGACCAGCACGTGTCGCTCAGAACTTTGACCGGACAGAAAGTCACATCCGAACGAGTTAGAGTACTAGTCGAGTACATTGGAACAGATTTTTTCTTATCCGATGGTTGCAACTTTTCTATTGTTAACTGCGCCACGGTTGTTTCTATTTGTGGTGGACTCGGGCTTGGATCTTTAATTGCGTCAGATTTATTAACACGTTTTGCGTTATGTTCCATTTCGCTTTCGATTTTTGACGGCGATGAAGCTTCATCAGTGCCTTCATTGTCACTCATTATTACGGCCATCAATTTTTCCGTGTTCTCATTTAAATCGTAAACTTTATGTGTCCGAAGAGATCCTGAAGGTGATGTTTTACTTCGGAGAGGAGCACGCTTCTGAATACGTTTCTTTTCGTTGAGATATATAGCACTTTGGTTTGGCAATACGGCTGGGAAATTACTGTCTACCTTCGTATACGCGACTTGTTGCGTAAAAGATGATTTGGATTTGCCTCTACAACCGCATGGCTGCGCATCTCCAAACGTGTAATTATAACAAATCTGCAGTAGGCATATTATAACTGCAGTAACCAACACTAAACAGACATACACTTTTGGAGTCCAATCAGCGTTTATACAGAGATAATTTTCGCTGAGGGCTTTCCATGGATTCCAATTAGTTACACCTCTTTTTTGGTTATCAAAGAGATTGCGCCTCGACAAACCCTTTCCATAGTTTTGTACTGCAGCAGCTATCCTCAGGACACCGCCGTATGCTGTGTATAATTGCTCGTCGACTAGATGTGGAGCCACATCACGTTTCATCCAGTGCCATAGTTCGTTATTCAAATTAACGAAATCTGCGTGACGACAATTGGCCGGAGAGCTTTGCAATATACACCTCGATGCGGTTGTGTAATACTTCATGAGAATATTCTCCGAGTCCGGCGCCGTTAGACTCACAAGTCCTTGTGATCTGAAAGGTAGGGCGATAGCAGCTGGTTTTTTTTCATCATCTAGTTTAGGGTACGGAAAATGAATGCAATTATTAGGATCGCGTCTTATTATTAAGCAAGAGCAAGGGTCTACTAGCTTCCCGGTTCCAACTTGAATTTTAGCTACCGTCAGATTTGACCACTGAGGGATTCGTGCGGGCTGCCTCCATCCCAAACCTTGGGTATTCATATTCACCTTGAGACGTTCATAAAAATCGTGGACATGCCTTGCATCTCTGTAAGGAACATAACCAGCATAGTAAGCAAATCGAACAGAAGGCAGAATGTTACTCTTGAGGTGTGCTCCGATAGTGTCCGACAGCGCTTCTTTGAGAATGGCTGCAGTTTTAGGTTCGACGTCTTGTTCAACATACCGCAGTGCAGTTTTGAAATACTTCAGAATGTGCTTCGTGTATCGACTATCGATTCTCTCGGGACTTACGTGTGGCGGGATCAGCGCCTCGAACTGTCTTCGAGCCTTCAACTTCGCTATATCGTCTTGGTTCCAGCAGTTACCATTAATCCTTTTAGAATCGAATATAGTAGTACCTGCATTTTTATTACTAACAAAATTTATGTTACAAAATATTATAACAATCATAAGAAATAACATTGAATAATATGATAAAAACGTTCATGTTCATAACTGTCTAAAATTCATGACAGACTTCGCGTCAATAATGACAAACTCAAAGCAAGAAGTTTTTACTTTTTCTACGATTCTCTCTTGCATGAAACCAGAGATGGAATCTCTTTTCTTTTTAAGAAAATACGATAACCCGAGGGCAGGCTTCCCTCTCATAAATAAGGTAATGTTCCCTTTCGTGGACAGATGTACCCAATGTATCCACTACCGTGTTCGAGCAGTGAGAACATTATAGGCTTATTATGCTAAGTTTATGGTTAGGGCAGGGTTTGAATAGGAATGATTATAGCTAGATGAGGTCGAGAAAGGAGTCGTGAAATGAATAACTGATAGCATTTCTATATTTACGTACCTACCCATATTTTCTCTGCTAGTAAGGTGTCCACGCCGGTAAGGCCAGTTATGGAGGAATGGCTGAAGAGGCGGCATGGCCCTCAGTTTCCGGCTGACGCAGCTGCTTACGGGACATGGATGCTTTGAAAAGTACTTGCGGAACGCCCGCTTGTCATCATTCTGTGGACTTCCCAGAGGACACGGCGCAGCATACACTGGAGGAGTGCCACAGAGGCGTGCAGCGCTTAGTGCAGGTGCGAGCGTCGAAGGGCGCTTATTGATCTCCGGCCACAATTAGTCGGGGTCTGATGGCAGCAAACACGGGAGCCAAGTTGTCGCATGACCAGCCAGGCCCAAAGAGGTGGCGTGAGAGAACGTGCGGCCGTGGGATCGGCCCGGCATGGCGGGCTGATACCAGTCGATGGTGTGCGCGAATGTATTTGTATTTGCCGGGCCGCCGTCTCATAGTTTTAGTTGCTTGGAGTCAAACATAACCCTCCGTTCACTTCAAACGGAGGCAACTCATTAGAATTTCACCATAAAAAAAATGTGCAAAAAATTCATTATTGTTTGGCACGATCAAAGTCTTTCTGATTGCCTCATTGGTTTAGTGGGCATCGCACTACTGCCGAGTATGAGGACCTTTTTTTTTTAGTCCCGCAGCAGCCCTGGCAAGCATCGGCCCATGCGGACCCCTACGTGGTTGCTGAAATCTGTTCGCGTGGAACACGAACGCGCCGTCGACACTGCCTGTCGTCATAAGACGGCCGGACGGCAAGCTAGCCCATAACTCGAACTCGCCGTCCACAGGCCCGCGGAGTATGAGGTCCTGGGTTCGTCCCAAATTGGGTAAAGTGTTGTCGGAATTTCTCAGTAGCAGGTCGCATTCTGTATACGAGACCATTTGTTGGCATAAGCTCGCCCTCTACTAGGTACATGGGATTTAAACATATGTGGCGAAATGTGGGTGTGGCAACTGAAGGACTTCTGCCAAACGCCTCGGGGATTACTCGCATAATATTCTGTTACAATCAAAAGGAGATGCAAAAAGTATATCGCACCATGATTTTATGAAGAGTTTTTGGTATTCGGAGGCTAAAATAAACAAATAGTTCTCATATAAAATATTTTAATTTTTAGAACATTATTCAAATGATTAACATACCGTCATTACGCACCAACGCTTAACAAAAACCTATTTTTATCCTTAATACAAATATTGTTTTTAACTAATAAATATTATACATATATCACATTTAACGCAATTTGTACCTTGTTATATATAAAGTGTTTAAGGAAAAGAAACCATTGGCAAACGTAAAATAGTTGTTTATGGAATAATTGCGCTTACAGAACTAAATATAAATAAATGAATCACAGCGTTACTGAATAATATTCAGGAAATATTTTAACAAAAATAAATATAAACAAAAAATTATAAAGGTTTGAAAAAATATAACAATCGAAACATAAACTTTATATACAAATGGAGGAAATGGTCAAAAATGTGTTTCATATATTTTTATAATTATGATGAACACACACACTTTACTTTTCTGTCACATATTTTACGAGTTACATTGTTAAGTGTAGCTATAACAATCAGGACAAATACTTTTTTTGTTGTAAACGTCATTTCACAACATCGAGCATCGTGTGCTTATACTGTGAGTGCCCTGAAAGTAAGGCCCCAGCCAGGGGCATAATAACTTAAAACTAAGCGTCTACACGTAGGGCTACGCTGTCGCTAGGGGAGGACAGCTTGTGAAAATAACTACAGGCCTACCGTTTACCTGAGGTAGCTGGGAGGAGGGGGAGAAACCCCCGCCCCCCAAACAGAACTCTCACCTCATGCAACGTCTAAGTTAAGCGGCAGGGTGGGAAAGAGATGACGCTAGACGACCTGTATACCTATGGCTCTTGCCCACACTGGAATTAATCCTGCTCTAAGACGTCATAGTAACCCCCCTGTACCAACTTGACGTATAAAACTTGATTCAAAGTTGTTTTTTTTTAATTGGGAGTATAATATCTAGTATTTTATTAGACTCCTTGTAAAGATATAATATTATTAGATAATTTGTCGAGAGTGTTATAGCTAGTCTAGTCGGTTTTAATTTGTGTTAACACAGCCCTGGATTACATTGAAACTATATTAATCTATCACAAATTCAAAAGTGAATTTTGGAGTGGAAAGTTCTTCTCTTTACCGAAATCTAATACGGGTCAGCGTAGAGTCATAGATCATTGGAGTACCGGCTCGGAATAGGTGACAATTGAAACTCAGCCTTATCTTTTTATACATATGGATGATATTGGAATAGCAAAAAAGGCACTTGTAAACCTGCCAACCTGCCCCCGTAGCATGACCACCGTAGACAAGGGTTTCTTTGACGGAAGAATCGACAAAATGCCAGATTGTGTCGACACAATGATAGATTTCTTTGCACTATCTGTAAGAAAAAGAAATCCTTGTCTACGGTGGTCATGCTACGGGGGCTGGACATCAACTGCAAAATTCACTCAATCTGTTTTGGTCTTAAATATTAGTAATACATAAAACGAATGATTACACATAGACTATACTTCTATTCTAATAACTTTTTAATAATATAATATTAACCAATACTTTCGTCTTATCTATCTACACTTCTTGTCGGTGGATATCAAATATAGTACAGTCAACAAACTAGATAAGTAAACATTCATGATTTTTTGTCATTCCATGAGTTAAATTCGTGTGTCGGGAACAGAATCGAGTTGTGAGTGACAGTGGTAGCGGTACCGACCGCGTAAAACATACAAGGAAGAGGGTAGACTGATTTGTCTGCGCATAAACACCCACCCGCAATAACTTCAGTTTATCCGTGATGATGGTGCTTGCAACAGCGCCGAAATATCGGGAACTCAAAACAAATAGTAAACAAAGTAAATACCCTTTTTTCAGTGTTAATGATAATTTAAATTCATTACTATTGCGTCCATAATTACTTTTCCACCTCGCTCAGACAAATAATGTACAGATTTGACTACTGAGAAAAATCCTCGTTACAAAAGAACAGTAATTCGAACTCTAACTCAAAGATATACGGGTACTTTTGGACCGTCAAGTAGCTAGTGAGACAGTTGAAGGTACAAGCCTAGTAGAAGTAGTAGAAGCCACGGGTTATGACGCCTATCACCAGATGGTTGACAGAACAAAACCCAGACATCGTCTTAGTTAAGCTGTTCCCTTTTAAAGCATATTTATATCAAAACTACATGGTTACCTGCTTTCCTATCTCTTTTGTTGACCGTCGATAACACCCTTATTTATACGTAGATTCAATGTTCCGAATACTAAAACAACGCTTATATATTAAGAAAGAATCCTCGCTTTAATATTTAAACTCTGGCTCAGATAAGACCCCGTTTCCATCTTGCTTTAAATTTACTACAATACTAAACGTCAAGACTTGTAGCAGTCGAGGTCACAAAACGTGCGAGAAGGACTGTGAATATTTAGTAAGGGACGGCGAATTCTGAAGCAATTGCTAGTTCTTAAAATTTAACTTGATTTAAGTGACAGCTGTCAGGATGTATATAATTAAGCTGATAATTTTATTAATATTATGATTTTAATATTTTAATTAAATTGGCCCTTATTTACATAACTGCATACTGTACGTACCGACTGCATAGATGGACTATGCCAATATTCGGCTTGTATCGATCCGCAAGCTCCATTCGCCATTTGCCATAGTTGTATAATCTAAGCGAAGCTGCTTTTTCTCCAATGTATAATTACATTTTGATTTGATTTTTTCACCCAGCTGTACTGAATAAAGTCAATACAAATGACTTCTAAGACTATTGTCATCTTGTTCTAACGTTTTATGACCGCAACTGCCGCGAATATTGGCGTTTTACCTATTATTAATTTCATACAATCTTTTCAAACCTAACTCTTCATTCAGCCTGGTAAGAGTGAGATAGTTCTTCATTTCTACAAAGTCTTGCTTTATCACGGTAACAAGACAAAATGTCGGCATTTTAGAGTATATTCGAATTTTCCTATCATATAACGACAAAATACTACAGAATCATTTAGGTTTGATGGTTGGACCGCATGTGTGTAAGATAAAAGAAAACATGAAATAAAGTAGTGTTGATTTATGATGCAGAAGACATATACGAGGCAAAAGATCTAGGTCTACATATAAAGGTGAACGGAAAACGGAAAAAGAAAAATGCAGAAGAATTCGTTACAGTAAAAGATAAGAAAGAGTAAATAGTTAAGATTGCTTGTGTATTGTAGTCGTAAATAAATGTGAGAGCGTGACAGCGGATATTGTGTGCTTCTTTCGACATAAAGACTTTATGAGCAGTCGAAGCGAATAGTACTTGTTCTATCGGTATGTAGTTTTGGTTTTATTACAACGCGCGTCTAAAAAACGGAATGATATTCCTTCAGACTCTAGAATTTAAAACAAACCTGCCAAAAGAAAGTTTTAACTTTAAAACATATGCGGTCTAACCCAATCAAACCTAACATTATAAATTAATAATCATACAGTGTGCAACAAGACCTTACAATAAGAGTGAATCACATTGAAATATTGGACTTAAAACTACTTACTTATAAAGATCATTTTCTAATATTTTTGTACTGGCGTTCGCTCCACTTGCGGTGCATATGTTTGACAATGTATAAGGGTAGGCAGGAGACTAAGGTTATCACTATTACTTTCCACCAGAACTCCCAGTGTCGTATGAAGTCACCATCTATGAAAAAAACAAAAAAAAAAAAAAGTTTTATTATTTTTGACTCGTTCTTATGGTCTTGGTACAGTAGTTACGGATACGGTGAGTCAGACACCCAAAAGTGACCAGTCTTACTAATAGGCATTGAGTTACCCGGCAACCGTTGGTTTATGGGGGTCAGATAGGCTATCCATGTAAATTGCTGGTATTCATCTACATCCGGTTAGGCTGGAAGCCGACATAGTTTGAAACAGGCAAAGCTAGGATGAAAGTGTTAACGCAAACTTCTTTCCGGTGTGAGTGTGTGACAAAAGGATGAACGATTGTGTCGGTGCCTCACATACGGGTGGACAACCGCGCGAAGGGCGCGGTGTCTCGCGGTACTGAACCCGGGCTGCGCGAGCGCCGCTCCGCGCTCAGCTCACAGCAAGGGCCACTCCGGGCATTTCTTTGTACGGTATTCACACGTTGTTATAATTATATTATATTCACTCGTTCCATCGTCGACCTCATCTCTGTCCTTGGACTAGATCGAGGTCAAGAGTAAGCCCATACAGAATTAAAAAAAAAAAAAAAAAATATGTTTATTATGGTGTTACACCTATATTTATCCAGTCTACTAGTTTTATTATGATATCCCAACCGAGCCTATTCAACTGTATATATTGGACTCTTATATCTAACTGCTATTTAAACAGACTCTCGCAGATAGAATGCCTGCTGTGTAAAGCAGGCAGCAGTGGGACCGCTATAGACTGATTCCGCTATTTCTACCGTAGAATTTCAAACCATGTGGAGACTGTCAGAACCCCCATGATCAATTCTGTAACCTATAAGTTCTAAAAAATAGCCACTTACCGAAATACGTGGTGAATATAAGCAGAGTAGCGATATACATCAGTAGACTGACGAGCTCTGCGCCTATCATGAGCCAGTGCCATGTGACGATGGTCAGCGCCACCATAATCAGTTCTGTCAGTATCAGTGCTGTGTAGCTGATCTCTACAATGTGGATTAATTGGTCCTCAAATAGTACTAGTGCGCCGTACATTATGACGCCACCTAAAATAGAATAAAATATTGTCAATAAAAAAAAATTGTTACCGATGTCTTGAATCTGACGGCACTATTGGCGCAGTGGTTGAGCGATTGGCTGCTGCGCTGCGTGTCGCGGGTTCGATTCCCACCCGGAACAAATATTTGCATGGCATACAGGTAGTTGTTCCGGGTCTGGCTGTTTGTGTATGTGAGTTTTGATGTTTGTACGCACCCACGATACAGGAGAAATAAAAGGTAGAAAGAATCTGATAAATAGTTGGCTGTCTAGTCTTTTATAAATCTTTACATAGTATAAAACAAAGCCGCTCCCACTGTTTGTACGCTTAGATCTTCTTTTAATGCAGTTTTCAGCAATAGAACTGATTCAAGAGGAAGGTTAAAATACAAGATTATTGTTAGTATATGCGAAACCTGAATATAGTTTGTTCCGAATAAGTAACTCAATCGATTTCAATAATTTTTAAACCATGTTATATTTTGTCCCAAAAATATTTAAAAAAGGTTACAAGTTAGTCACCGAGCGACACTAAGTACCTATCGCAATCATTTAGGTACTTATTGCCAAATTATTATTATCAATGAGCCCAAGATGACGTTGGAGGCGCACGCGCCGCGTGGTGAAGGAAGTCGTATATATGTGTATCTACATTACACCCGTGCGAAGCCAGGTCAGGTCGCTAGTAAACTATAAAATGATGAAGGTGTAGAAGACCCCTTTGCCAGAAGGTTGGTACTTTAGTTGTAAGACCAAATCCACAACTGAGCTAAGTGAACAGTAGCAGACTGAGACATAATTTAGAACAAAAATTCTACATCATTCTCATCATTTATTACATCATTTACGTCAGTAGCGAAGGGTCAATTTTTGTAAGAGGTAAGCCGGAGTCCATAATCTTTAATGTGATTATATATTTGTTTATAGAATACTGACTGTGCTATTTTTCAAAGGGAAGCCGGTAGGAATCGAGTTGTATGGAACCTTCGCCACTGCTTTACATAAATTACGTTAATTGTACCAACATTTTGTATGCCCAATATAGGTTATCTCGTATCTGCTTTTACAAAGATGTGGACGTAAGTTTTAATCTTTTGACAGCCAGAGTATAAACGCACGCGCATACCCCCCACGCCAAGCAACAATTTCACCTACCATTTTGTCACATATTTGTGTCGTTTGGCCTACAGGGTACGCTCTTGCTTGTCACGTATATGTGACTATGGTGGTCAAAAGGTTAAAGGATATTCATACCTTGGTAAATGGATATGCCAGTCCAAATGTAGAACGATTTATAAGATAGCTGCCGTCCTTTCGAGAGTTGCTTGTACAGTTGCGGGTAGCGCAGCGCCGTAGAGCTGGGTATGTCTTTGTCGAGTACCTGCGGGACAAAAACAATTATACAGGGTGTAAACAGACCCTTCACATAGCTGTCAACCACGGATTCTGGGGCCCAAGTCTGCTATTTTTATAAATTCGTCACTCCAACACGATCCCATTGTCATTTTGCTAAAAGTTCGTAATCTGCTAAATTCATAATGGTCGATCATTGGTCTCGTAATAGAATTGTGTTATAATGACATTGTCGTATAGCCATCATTATAAAACCCGTTAGTAGAAATGATTTTCGAAAAACTACTACTAAAGAACATTTATTCTTGCCAGATTTCATTTATATATATTTTTACATATTATTTATTAGATTACCATTCTATGCCATTTCTTTTAATGGAGTGTCAGTGGTTGACCATTGGAAAGTCACAATGACGCCATTATATTAGTAGATTACCAAACTTGTCAAAATCAACAATTATGAAATCAATGATAGACCATTCTGACACAATTGTAATAGCAGACTTGAGGCCCTGTACATCAAACTAAGTAACTTTACGCAAAAATTATTGCTGGGAATGGACTTTTTTTTTTGGGGTGAAAAATCACGTTTTACGGTAGGACTCGATGGAAAGCACTCAAAGCATTGTGCTGATGGATGGATTGAATAGTACGGGGGTCGTGGACGTGTGTAAAGTAAAAATCTTACATGAAAAACATGTATTAAAAAAAAAACTTGTGAAAAGTTGGAACTTTCACCCCCAATATCTCCGTAACTAGGTTCCCAGGTATGGTCTAGAACAAAAAAAAATATCGCAAAGACGGGGAGAACAAGTGCCTTTCGGAAATGTTAAGAGTCTATTTACACCCTTTATTTAAATAAAACGCAGCGCAGCTTCCCCCGTGTAACCGTCGGCCTTTAGGCTGCCTGTCCACCGGAGCGGAGCGAGGCTGCGGAGCGGAGAAACGGAGATATATTAACCAATAGGATTGCATACTGGAGCGGAGCGGAAATTTTATGCAATTCTATTGGTTAATATTTCTCCGTTTCTCCGCTCCGCAGCCTCGCTCCGCTCCGGTGGACAGGCAGCCTTACACTGGTATACAAAGTTCGCGTCTCCTGCGCCTGATAATGGCCGTGCTCTATGTAGCTTCTATAGAACTTTTGTATGCATTTCATGAATTCATATGACATATAAGGCGGTACAAAACCCAACTTACCAGTAATCTATAATCTCAGAATAGCCAAGAAAAAATAAAATAGTGTTTATAACGAACATGAATCTTAGGGTGCCTGTCCACTGGAGCGGGTACGAGAGGAGAGGACTGGAGTTGAGCAAAGTTTAACCAATAGAATTGCATTAAATGCGCGGAACGGAGCGGAGTTTAAATTTTATGGGACCTTATAATGGGACTGGGCGGGTCACGTTTTAAGGATGAACCCAGACAGATGGGCGAAGATAGTCACACAGTGGGTGCCTGAAGACGGCCGTCGTAACCGAGGCAGGCCCAAGAAACGCTGGCGTGACGACCTGGACTCATTCTTAACGGATTGGTCAGAGAGGGCAAATTCTAAGCAGGATTGGAAAGCCTTTGCCCAGCAGTGGGACAGAGCAGGCTGATATAAAAAAAATAAAATAATAGTTTACCATGTTCAAGCGATTTAGTAAGAGATTTTAGAAGTTTACTTGGCTGTGTGATTCTTAGTCAAAACGACTTCTGTCAATATATTCTGGTTAAAACTAGTTTCACAAACATACATGGTGGAAGGGACACCAATGCGAAAACGGTAATTTAAAAAACTCAGCTGTACCGTACATTTTTACCGTGTAGGTATTGCAATTTTGTAGGAAACAGATGTCGGCCCTCCACAAACTGATGGGGTGAATTCAGTATATCATACTAAGATGACCGGTACAAGAAATATTTCAGGAATGTTATGGGAATCCAATAAATTTGATTTGTTTTATTTCCTTATACACTATGTATCGTTATCGTGGCAAAACGCACGTAGCGAACGGCAAGTGTGACGACGAGTTCGATGAACTCGCTAGGCAGGAAATGAACCGCTGATTTCACGCGTTGTTCGTTAGAGTATTTCAACATCCATTGTTGGATTTTGATTTTAGCCGTATTAATTACATCAATCAAGTACTGCGTCCAGGGAATGTAATTTTACATTAAAATAAAGTAATAGAAAAAAAAAAAAAAATCCGGAGAAAAATTTCGGTGGAATATGATTCAAAATAAGGAGCTGAATGCACCCTGTCAGTTTGAGGAGGGCTGTCCCTTACACCCTGTATCAAAGGAGCACAGCTAGCCCTAAATAAATTAATAAACTTGCAACAATATTAATTTTAACTTACCAATGAGAACACAGGAAGCATTGTGAACACAGTTCCGTAACCGACCATGAGGAACCCAGGGTACAGCGACACAGACGAGAAGTAGAACACCACGGAGAATACAGCCTGCGAGCGAATACAACTACTTTTAAATACATGTATGTTGTAGAAGAATATATCAAATATACAGACTCAAATCGTCGTAATCATAATCTACAAAACTTTTAATATCTCTGTTTTCTTTATCGTGTGCTTAGTGAGTAACCTGGTATCAGAGTTTGTATGCCACCCATGGGCATTTGACTTGGCTTTAAATGCCGACGAGAAATATCTCTCAGGCATGCTGGTTTCATCACGATGTTTTCCTTCACGGAAGCTAGTGATAATTATACAATACGCACATGAATCTGAAAAATCTGAGGTGCGTGTGTTGGGTTTGAACTCGACACCTATCGGCAATCTTGTCGTACTTGGCGGTCCGACGGTCACACCACACTTTACTTTATGTACTTTTGATATAATCTATGATGTCTCCGTTCATTGCTTGGACACAGGTATTATCGTACACAGGGACATAGGGCTCATCTTGATGAGAAGGAATGGCCTGTAAGCCGCCACGCCAGCCGAGTGTGGGCTGGTACATCTAGGATGTGTTGGTTTCTGGTTTCCTCACCTGCATAGTAGACACAATAAGTCCTCGATGCACGATGAACAGCGACAGCGCGGCAGAGCGCATGGCAGACCGTCTGCCGTGCACCAGCAGCAGGCGCGCGAGGAACGCGAACTGGCGGATACTGACGTCACCCGCGAGGGACGCCGCACGACCTTCTGCACCTTCGATGCCTACACCTGGAAACGAAAGAACGTGTATCAGTAAGGTATTTGGAGCGGCTATTTCGCATTCAAACGAAGCACATGCCACAAACCTTGGAAAGCACGTTAAGCCGTTGGTCTCGTCTCTCAATTGTAGATCTATCACAGTGGTTACAACCAGTATTAAGAAAATGGTATTATATTACCTAGTATCTAGTTCTAGATTATAGAACTACAGACTGCCACGTTGGTCTAGTGGTCTCAAGCGCGATTGCTGAGCATGTAGTTCTCAGCTCGATTCCCGGGTCGGGCAAAGTGTTATTGGGTTTTTCCTGCACAAATATCTCAGTAGCAGCCACGGAGTGTGGATTTGTGATGGCAATAGGCTCGCCTATAGGAGGCGGGACTTAAACATAATTGGTGAAATGCGGGTGTACTATTGGGTACACCTCTGCCTAACTCTTTAGGGATTACAAGGCGTGAATTTATGTAGGTTATAGACGTCAGATAGGCAGTCGCTATAGGAATAAGCCTGGTATTCAGCTACATCCTGTTAGACTGGCAGCGGAATCAAATACAGTTGGGTAAAGGCTTGGCAGATGATGATGATGTCCCACTTACCAATATCCGCTTCCTGTATCATGGCGACATCGTTCCCGCCGTCGCCGACAGCGCCCACGACGTGCCCGCGCGCGCGCAGCAGTCGCGCCACGCGCGCCTTCTGTGTGGGCGAGCAGCGGGCGACAACGACGCCGCTACAGCGACACAGGACTTCGACAAACTCTTCCTCGTACGATTGGAGGCAGACCTGGGGAGAGATGTATGCTGTTGCTTATTTTTTTAGGGGAAGTCAACGGTTTATTGTCATAATATTTGCGAGGGATCGCTGGAAACCAAAGTGATTTAATTAGATTGTATCGGTCGATTGATGATATATATCATTTGAAACGATCCAGAGTGGTTTACGTTCGCTGAGCGACCAGAAACTTTGTTTTAAATCGATTAATTTAAACTGATCGACGCGAAGTAGATCGACCACAAAAAGACGGGAGTTATAAGTTTGACCGCAATGTGTGTGTGTAAGTCTGTCTCTGGCACCGTAGCTCTTAAACGAGTGAACCGATTTGGATGTAGTTTTTTTTTTATTTGAAAGCTAGTTTCTTAGCGATGGTTCTTAGTTACGTTTTATCAAAATCGGTGGAGCCATTTACTAGTTATGGGGCATGAAAGTGGGTATGAAAACGCGAATATTTTCAAATATGGGGTATCAAATGAAAGTGCTTGATGTGTATATATTACAATTAGACATATTTTATCAAAATCGGTGTAGCCATTTACTAAATTTGGGAGATGAAAAATCGAATATTTTCAAATATACCCAAGTCGAGTATCAAATGAAAGCGAATGATGTGTATATTACAATTAGACTTGTGTTATCAAAATCTGTTCAGCCATTTTAGACATGGGGGTGAAAGTGGTGATGAATAATCGAATATTTTCAAATATACCCAAGTGGGGAATCAAATGAAAGGGCATGATGTGTATATTACAATAAGACATGTTTTATCAAAACCGGCTCAGCCATTTTAATAACTTTTCAAATGTTTATTTGCTATTCTTTGTTGCGATGGGGGTTTTTTAAATTTTAAATTTAATTTTATTAAAATGTTTGGCTCCGAACACTTAACACTTTTTTACAGACATTATCTTCGACATAAGGCTATAAGAAGGTTGTAGGTATGTTGTCATTTTGCAATACGACACTACTACTACTTGTTATTTCAACGAGATCTTAAACTCGGGGCTAGTGGCTCCTCCTTACGAAACATCGATTAAATTGACCGCTAATTGTTAGGAACCTTCTTGAATAAAGAATAAGGCACATTATCTGCCTACCTCAAGAGTCTCCCCCTCTATGATAAGGTCCATGTTATCCTCTGCAGTGTTGAGCGCGTGTAACAGCGCGTGCGCATGTTGTCGTGTGCGACATTCGGGCGCCGTGTGCCATCCTGACCCACCGCCTAATTGTAGCGAACGAGCGATGCAGAGTGCCGTCTCTAACTTGTCTCCTGTTAGCATCCAGATCTGAGGAAGAAAGAAACCAAAAGCATAATCAGCCTATAATGATTCCCACTGCTGGGACACAGGCCTCCTCTCTATGAGAGGGAATGGCCTATAATCCAGCACGCGGGCTCAGTGCGGGTTGGTAGATGTCACATGTCTTCAAATTTTTGGTTTTAAGACATGCCGGTTTTCTCACGATGTTTTCCTTCACTTTTTTGAGAGCTCTGGTGACGAAATAAATTGCAGAAAGTAATGCGCCTGCGTCGGTTCGAACCTACGACCTACTGATCGTAAGTCGGGGCCGCCACCACTGGGCCACCGCTGCACTCTCGGAAGATTGGATTCAATGTAATTCTTTCGAGTATTTTGTTTTTTAATTAAGCAATAGCTCTGTCTCTCTTTAAATTTACTATCAGCAAAAATTACGAACACACAAACTTTGATCCACTATCCTTTTGGGATTTTTGAAAATTCATGCCCTTCGTAAGTGTTATTATAAGACATTTTTGCCTGAGAGTTGTCGGTCAGTGAATGAATGAATTTAAGTAGATAAAATGTAAAGAGCAGCTGATTTATTTCAGTTTATTTTTTTTTTCCAATACATCATTGTATAAAATTAAAACAAATGCATCATACCGCTAAACCTACCTTAATACCAGCAGTTCTAAGCATAGAAAGTGTCCTTGGCACATCGTCCGCCAACCTGTCTTCGACGCCAGTAAGCGCTAGCAAGGTCATGCCTCGTTGTATCTTAGCTAGCACAGAGGTGGTGTGTTCGCTACGGTTCGCGTTCAAACGGGCCTCCTTGTACTCGGTCTGTTGTAAAAATTAAAATTCTTAACAAAATAATTAAATAACCGATTTTCTGTATGTTTGTTTGTGTACAGTACTCATCCAATAAGGTTCACTTGCATATTCAATAGTATCTTTTAATTGTTTCATTGACATCCAATCAATGAACTAAAAGATACGCAAAAGTAAAGTTATGAAGATTAACAAACATAACATCACGTCTTGTAATCTCCCAAAGTTTTAGGCTTAGTTAAATGTGTACCTAACAAGTACACCCACATTTCGCCAGTTATGTTTAAATCTAATAGGGGGCGAGCTTATTGCCATCAACCGGGCACAAATCCAGACTCCGTGGCTACTGGGAAATTCGTTATGGAAAAACCCAATAACATTTTGCTCGACCCGGGAATCGAACCCAAGCCTTATGTTCAACAGTCACGCTTGTGACCACTAGACCAACCAATAATTAATAATATATTTCATTATACTTGGCAAAAAAGTGATAAAAATCACTGGCGCAATCACGATAAAACCTTAAAATAAAAAGATATCCATTCTCATGACGTGAGGTCTCACCAGGTTATTTAAAGTAACCAGGTTAGTTGTACCACAAACCCTTGTCCACTCACCACCTCATCAGTCTATGGTTTGAAACTCACCTCAAACTCCAAGTACTCCTCTTTGGTCAACGTCTTCTTCGCCATGACGAGTGTCCTCAGACCATCAGCTGCCAACTTCTTACATTCAGGGCTGAGCCACTGCGAGTCCAACAGTTTGGATAGCGCAACGTCTGCGCCTTTTACGTAGTACGTGATCTCGCCTGTGTTTTCTTCCTATTGGTTTTGGGATGAAATCTCGTAAATTGATTCATTACACAATACACATAGGTACTCGTAAATATTTTTTCTAAAGTCTAATCAAATCTGAAGTCTTAAATACGCATTTGTGGTGGCTTAACAGAAATCAACACACTTTAGACAAGATTCGACAACAGATTGAGTACATTAATTACACCTAGTTTCATCATCTGCCTAGCCTTTTCCCAACTATATTGGGGTCGGCTTCCAGTCTAACCGGATGCAGCGAATTACACCCAGTTTGTAGTACGAAAATTATCGACATGTCAAAATTAAACGCAGTTTAAGTGATGAGATTGGCTGTTGATACTTCATTCACAGAAGGTTTTAGTTCTGTTCAAACTTTATGGCGGCTCGGAAGTTAGCTACGAGTGACGGTTTGCGCATTATACAGTCAAGACTATGCGTCCTCTGCTCCGCTGATACCTAAAATTGTGTTCTGCAGAGCCGATAGATGTTCCAAGCCACCATAAACTTTGAACCGTTATACCTGCTCAGACCGTCACTCGCGGCTAACTTCCGACCCGCCATAAAGTTTGAACAGCATTATACGCGCGTTTAAAAAATTGTGACGTATAATCACAATTTTTTAAACGCGCGTATAATTATATCATATATGTTTTTCCATGATTTCTTGCAGATCTTTAATACAAGGTGTAAACGGACCCTTCGCGAAGCCGTCAACTAAGCATTCTGTACATCAAACTAAGTAACTCTAAGCAATCATTATTGCTGGGAAACGTAACTAGAAGGTTCCCAGGTATGGTCTAGAAGAAAAAAAATATCGCAATGACGGGGAGAACATAAGGGTACTTTTACACCCATTATAGTATAGACAATCAGACATACTATTACAAAACTACGAGAAACCATCGAAAATACGTAACAGTTTAACATTTTCACGTATACGTGACAAGCAAGCGCGTGCCGTGTACGCCAAACGACACAAATATGTGACAAAATGATAGGTAAAATTGTGGCTTGGCGTGGAGGGCACGCGCGTGCGTTTATGCTTGGCGGTCAAAAGGTTAAAAAGTACTGGAGAGTAAACAAAACATACCTGAACAATAATGCCCATCATCTTACTCTCGCTGGTGAAGGGAAATATCTGCAGTATGGTGTAGTTGATGATCTCGTTAGCTGCGCGCAGTTTTAGCGAAATGTTGTGCAAGTCACGCCGGTACAGAGATACGCCCATCTGTAATAACAAGTTATCTTGTAAGTCTTTATGTCACGGTATAAATATGTATTAAGGATTTCAGATAGGCAATTAGGAACTAATTAAAGATCCTGGCCCCATCCACTGTTTTGTTTAAAGGGCATATTGAAAGAAATTAGACGAATGAAAAAACTGTTTAGACTCAACAGGGACAACACATGCACATTGTAAATTAATGTAAAAGAACAATAGCAAGCCAAAAAGCCAGTGCAGTTCTGTTTGATTAAATCTGTGGCTATAATATTTCCCCGTTGTTTTATTTTAAGCCGGTCAGTCGTGTTGTATGTATGCAAGAAATTTTTTCTGCGTAATCAGAAAATATGAGATGAAGAACATCGTTGTTTTGGTGCAGTTTGTGGTTAAGCTAGGAATCGAGATCGATATTTTTGCAAAATAATAATACCTGTCTTTTTACATTTCACCAGATAATTCTAAAGATTAAATTTAACTAATATTTGTCTAGAAAAAACCGATAGCACGTTCTTCTCTTTTTTTATCGTGTGGTCCCTAACCTGGCGTCAGAGTTTTACGCCGCCCATGGGCCTCTGACTTGGCTTTACATGCCGTCGAGTAATATCTCTCAGGCATGCTGGTTTTCTCACGGTGTTTTTCTTCACCGAAGCAAGTGATAATTATAAAGTACGCACATGAATACGAAAAATCAGAGGTGCGTGTCTTGGGTTCGAACTCGAGAACTATGACTTGGCAGTCCGACGGTCACTCCACTAGACTATCACTGCTATATCACGCACGATTAAGTAAATAGTCAAGTACTACTCACCATATCAGTCCACTTGACCAAGGCCACTTCATCAGGACTCGACGCCTGGTATTCACATAGCTGCTGCTGAGGTACGGCCCCACCACAGCTTTCTGACATCACTGAGCTACCCATATCTGTCACAAAAGAAGTAAATTTAACTCTTAAGTCACTGTTAGCACACATGATAAAACCTTTACAAGTGAATTTCTACTATAAATAATTCACTTGTTTGCGACAAGGATGACATAACTCAAAAATTTTGTTTTTTCGATGTTGTTTGTAGTTGACTATAAAATTAACGAAAGTATTTTATTCAATTAAGTAACGAAATACGTAAAATAAACCGTTCATCTTTTGATAAAAGGTTTCTATGAAAAAAAAAAAAATATTGGCTATATAATAAAAATATTTTTAGTCTAATAACGCAGTATTTACCTGCCTGTATTTCTTATTTTTCGAGCTATGTCATTATTGTCGCAAACATGCGAATTATACAAATGGAGTTTAAATAAAACAGTTTTAGTTAGGTAAGCACTTTGCGTGACTTATTTCATCACCAATACTCTCAAAATGGCGAAAACAAACATCACGAAGTACCTACCATGTTCTAGAGTCAAAAATTCGAAGACATGTGGGTCAACCAGGTTGTGGAGGTCAGATAGGCAGTCGCTCCATTTAAAATATCAGCATTAAGTTAGACTGGAAGCCCACCCCAACATAGTTGTTAAAAGGCTAGGCAGATGATGAGTACCTGACTGCGCCTCGTCCGTTTGTTGGTCGTTACTGGCTACATCGTACACGGGCGTCACGTTATGACACAGTGCAATACAGAGCACTGTCTGCCACACTTGACGAGGTGATGCTCCAAAACCTTCGGTGGTAGAAGTAGTGGGGGACGTAGGGAGTGACGGCGCGTCGTCGTTGGTTACGTATTGAGTTAGAAGGGCTTCGACCTGTCGAAAAATAAGTAAGTTATTAGTTAGTTTTTTTCTTAGATACCGTCAAACGCTGAAAAATAACATTTAAATCGAGGCCGGCCTACAAAGAGGTGGTGAGATGATCTAGACGCGATCACGGAAGCTAGTTCAAGGTGGCGCAGTAGAAGAGTACTTGGAAGCATAAGGTGGAAGCAGCGGGACATACAAGGCTACTGAAAAAACTAAACTTGGGGTATTATATTGTATAACGGGCTGGCGTACGCAGCTCCACGTCCTAAGCGCGTATTTTGCGTACGGGGTAATATACGATCAGTTTAGACAGGTACAATATTGATTAGATCGCATCCCTAATTTTTTTCCCCGCAGAGAGGGATTTCGCTCGCATAAGAAGTATTTTTTCTTTGTCTATGGCTAAACTCAAAAAGTGAACACTCACTATCAATACACCCTGAAAATTAACAAACACCGAAAATATCTCACCTCATAAAAGTTATTCTTATCAAACAGCGCATTGCCTAGATGTAACTTCTGGAAGACCATTTCATTCTTGGTGAGCGTTCCAGTCTTATCAGCCAACACATACTGGATCCTGCCCAACTCCTCGGGGATGGTGGTGGAACGCATGACCGTGCCTTCGATCTTCTTGTCCCGTTGAATGGCCCAGGAGTAGAAGGCTTTGCCCATGTCCAGGTTAACGCGCAAACTGGAGGAAGGAATGTTTTGTGAGATACTGTTTTCAGAACTAAATAGGCTATTGAATCGCTTGTAGTTTTATACAAAGGGCCACTGAAGTAGAAAATTGAACACATACACATTAATCTTTCATATAAAAACCATCTTATGCCAAGAAGTGACATGTTGAATATTAATATGAACTGAACAAAAAGCAAATAAAACCGCAAAAAAATGAAAAGTGTTTCATGAATGAAATATTTAGATTATCATAATTATGTATATTGTCTTCAACTGTTTTCATTGAAATAAATAGCGATCGAGATTTCACCATTACAACACCATGCTAGTTTGTTTTGTCCCAGCTATGTTTTAAGCCCCATGTTATACAAGGTGGAAGGGACACCTACGATAAAACGGTTACCACGTCATCAGTTCATCATTATGAACCCCCCCACATAGAAATTATTCAGCAGTTAATAAAAAAAAACAGCTGTTTCCTACAAAACTGCAAAACCTAGACTACTAACTGAAAAATATCTATATGGGGGGAGGGGGAGTTCAGAATGATGTAGTGAATACGTGGTAACCGTTTTAGCGTTGGTGTCCGGTCCACCTTGTATAGGTAAACTTATTCTCTAGAAAAAAAAGGCATTAAATAAAATATAAATACCACCAACTTACCTAATAGGAATAATATATGAGAACAGCAACACAAATCTGAAGAGGAACCCGTACCAGGGTCCGCCGAAACCTTTCAGGGTGATGAGCAGCATCGATATGAAGATAGTGGCGACGAACAGTAGCTTTGTGAGGTCGTTAACCTGCAGGTCGAGGCGGCCGACTTTAGAGCGGGGGGCCGCGTTGTTCATTACGCTGCGGGTTTCACTACCTGGCGGAAAATATTATCATAAACAGGGATGTTATGGAGCTCCGAAACTGTAACCGAAACTATCGGATATCCGAAATAAAAATATATCCGTAACCGTATCCGTTTCACAAGTTTCGGATAGTTACTTACCTATATGACTGATTATAATACCAAATGATAACCTAGACTAGACAAAACCTATTAATAAAACCAAATTATTACATACTATTTGTGTTTATATCTTACTTCAATCTAATATCCGTAACCGAAACTATCCGAAACTAACGGATAATCCGAAATAATTACATATCCGTAACCGTATCCGAAACCGATATAATTTAATTTCTATATCCATATCCGTATCCAGATCCGAAATATGAAATCAAGAGGGACACTAGCACTAAGCGCTTACTTGTTGGATGGATGGTGTGGCTTTGGAATTGGACAAAAATTAACGTTTTAGGGCTGGATCGACGGCAAAAATACATATAATTACAGTCAAGCAATCAATCGGGAATGGTGCATATCCTTGTGGACCGACGTCGGACCATATGATCAATAGGATGGTATTTCAAAAATCTATACTCATTATCTGGGGAATAATGACGCTTTTATACATAAAGGTCAATATGCTGTATCATCTGTTATTTTATACTCATTAACGGTATCGACTGACAATCCGACATTCTATCGCAAAAATTACTTGACAGTGGATGTCAACTGTTTATAACGCAGACAGAAATCAGGTGTGAATCGCAGTTATAAAGTCCTTACCAGTATAAATAACAAGGCCAGTAGCCTGTCCAGACGCGACGACACATCCGCTCCACAGGGTGTTCTCGATGTGCAACGAGTCGCTCTCCTCTTCGTCCAGTCTCGTGCAAGTGCCGATGAACGCGTGGATGTCTTTCTCTGGTTTTTCTACCCAGATCTGGGCGTTAATGTCTAACAGATGTGCGTCTGTTGGCAGCTTTTGTGTTGATGGTAGAGGTATTCTGAAAGACATAAATACATACTAAAGAAATGTTCTTTGTTTTTTGAACAAAATGCGACAATCGGCCTTATTTATTCACTAGGCCACCCGGACCAGGAGGCCTATTCTCTTTACATGAAACCCTTAGTATCGGCCGAAGTAACGGGCGGTTCCTACTCCGTAGCATTTAAGGACATAAGATTAGTTTGGGGTCGGAACTAATGACAACACGGTTGGACTGTTGTCCCTCGTCCCTATGACTAAGATTTGTAAACAATGTGTCAACAATCCCACATTACTTTGCACTGTATTAATTTCTTTTTTTTTTCTTTTAGCCACTTTCTAGTTAACCTAGCTTTGTCAATGCCTTGAAACTCTGTTATTGGCATAAGAGATAATTGTTATAATCTCGCTGTCAATGTTCAGTGTATGCAGACTTTAAAATGGTAGTTACTTTGTCGCAACTGCATTGAGCTGCTCATTGATAGTGGGGTGAAATTTCACTTAAAATGTCATATTAATAATAAGCTGTTGAGTTCACTTCGAAGTTTCGAGCTACTTTCGGAAGGGTCCTTATCTTCGTTGACAGACATACAAGATTGACCCCCAGCTTCACCTGGTGACTGATTTTCATACAAACTTTTCAACCCCTTTTTCATCTTACGGGTTTAATTTTCCAAAATCAATTCTGATGCGACCGGATGCCTATGTGTTAATAGCTATGTGTATTGTATTGTATAACGGACTGGTGTCCGCAACTCCACGTTCAAGCGCGTATTTGCGTGCGGCTATGCGCGTGTGCATAGTAAGTAAGTAAACGATTTTATAAAGTATACATTGGATTAGAGTGGATTTACGATGAAGACGGAAAAGGCGAATAAGTCCAGCGTAGACCTGCGTGAAACGTGGCAAAATTTTCACAGCCAAACAAATAAAACCTGGCAGTAAATGTTATAGAGTTGAATTTAGATAATAATCTACCACTATTATGGTACTGGTCAATGTGGCGACACTTGGGGGAGGCCTATGTCCAGCAGTGGACGTCTTTCGGCTGAAATGATGATGATTATGGAAGAGCCTTATGATTGGCAGTAAAATCAGCACTGCGCTTCACTAGATCTCAACGATTCTTGGAGCGGAAAACATAGCAACATTTATCTTGACCGGATCGAGAAGAGATAATTGGTTTAAAAATCACTTATTATATCTTTTGAGGAGGAGCTCGTGGCTAAATAATAACAGCCACTCGGGCCGATCTTTAGGTCAAGCCGTGCTTGCCTAGGTTGGTCTGTGGATGGGTGACCGCCCATTACATACCGAATTTCATCCGTACCTCGGAAAGTACGTTAAGCCGTTGGTCCCGGCTGTCATTTGTAGATCTTTGACAGTCGTTAGGTAGTCAGAGGCCCAAAAAGGCTGACAACCAGTCTTACCAAGGGTTATCGTATTACCCAGTACTAACTGGGTTGTGGAGGTCAGATAGGCAGTCGCTCCATGTAAAATACTGGTATTCATCTGCATCCGGTTAGACAGGAAGGCTTAGCAGATGTTGATCATCAATTAACACGCATCAGTACACGCAAGTACAAGGAGTACACTCCATAATCCATATATTCTCTTCATTACGGAGCCAGGCGTTAAGTGAATGATAATATTGTGGCCTTTCCTCGAGTATGAATACAAAATACATAGTATTTATCTCCAGTATTGATTGTCAACATTTTTATCACTCGTTCATAGAGTGAGGAAGCTGGCATCGGTATTAATGAGTAATGCCAATGACACGAGCAAGATAAGGGCGTTGTATTGTAGAATAGTAATACAATGTTGTCTTGAAATGTGTATTGTTTTTTCAATTTTCAATCATCACATCTACTTAGCCTTTTCCCAACTATTTCGGGTCGGCTTAGAGTGTAACCGGATGCAGCTGAATACCGGTATTTTACATGAGGTGACTGCCTATCTGACCTCCACAACCCAGTTAGTACTGGGTAACACGATACCCCTTGGTAAGACTGGTTGTCAGACTTTCGCGCCACTGACTGACCTGTAACAATTATCAAAGATCTACAATTGACAGCCGGGGCCAACAGCTTAACGTGCTCTCCGAGGCACGGAGGAAACTCTGTATGTAATGGGTGATAACTGGGCTGTGGAGGTCAGATAGGCAGTCGCTCCATGTAAAATACTGGTATTCTACATGAAAAAGGCTAGGCAAGTGATGCATATGTAAATATGATCGACCTGTGATTTTACAACCCTTTATCAGCACTTATGATGAAGATTAAAGATGTGATAACAAGCACTTTAATATGTTAGCATGTCTACAAAGTACCTGATAACTAGGAGATAATGACTAATCGCCATAAAAAGAAAGGTTAATAGCCTGACATAAATTATAATTCTAGTTTAGTATCCAAGACAACGTTTATTATTTAGATTGATAAGGAACTGATAAGGTAATTTTATGATTCTTTACGGATTTATTTTTACTGTAGACTGGGTTTATTGAATAAGGTAATTTCCGAACCGTGTGTTTAATGGGTTTCCCATCGGAAAAAAATAGATAACTTCCATACAAAATTTATTACACCCTTTTAGAGGGCGAATTACTAAAAAATCTTCCTTATTGATCACCTTCGTTATAAATGGAAGTCTTGTGCCGATATGTTCCTGAATGGTACTTATGATATACTAATAAAAGTAGCGTGAGGCTTTAAGGTTCCGTGTAGACTGGTCCTCACTTATCCCGAGTGGCGAGTGCACGTACCCTTAAAGTAGTTCATCTACTTACTGATAATTTGGTGGTTTTATTCTAAACACTAACTAGTGTTTCTAGTGAACACCACAGTAATGTGTAAAACGTGTTATCCAGTTAACAATAACGAATAATACAAATAAAGGTCCTTACAAATAAAGGTGTAAATAGTTAGATGTATCCTACCACGTCAAAAAAGTTCACATTTCTACTTCGTTGACACTAACATTCAAATAGTATTATTTCGCTCACTCCTACTGAAAATCCTATCTTTCGTTCCACGAGTAATGCTCACTTTATAATACTTGTCCACCAGACGTATGTCCGGTATGTCCACATTTTAATCTTCGCTTACTAATAAATTCACGACCTTCCTTCTTCATTAGCTTCGACCCTTCTTCTCGTTCGTTTGTAAGTGTGTACATAAATACTTGAATAAATAAATAAACTTCTAACCGCAAAAGAATTACATACCTCAATTTCCAATCAATCTCTCCATCCAACTGGTCCGTCCTAATAAACACAGTCCCCATCGTCTCATTGGTTCTCAGCAGTATCATGTCAGCGGGCACTCTTTGTCCTTTATGCAGCATCACGATGTCACCCACACGGAGCTCGGAGGAAGCCACCTGTTCTGTTAGGAACGGGCGGTAGTCTGATGCTGAAGAGTCCAGGAGTATTCGCTCGTAACGTTGGCGGTTTACTTCTCTGTCTCGGCTGGAAGAAGGAAAAACGAAATGATTTAGATGTTTGTTTGATGTGACTAAATAATAACAGCCGCACGGGTCGATCTTCAAGGTTAAGTCGCGCTTGCCAAGGTCGATCCGTGGATGGGTAACCATCATACAACATACCAAGATTCCCCCGTGCCTCGGAAAACACGTTTAGTCGTTGGCTGTCATTTGTAGACCTTTGACTTTGTCGTTACAGGTAGTGGCCCTAAAGTCTAACAACCAGTCTTACCAAGGCATATCGTATTACCACTGGGTAATCTGACCTCCACAACCCAGTTAGTACTGACTAACTGGGTTGTGGAGGTCAGATAGGCAGTCACCCCATGTAAAATACCGGTATTCAGCTGCATTCAGTTAGACTGTCGACACCAACGTAGTTCGGAAAATACTAGGCAGATGATGATGTTTCTTTGTTGTTTATTTTTAAGACACATGTCTAGTGAAGGCAAAGGCGTACAAATGATCAGTCTATAACATTCTTACTGCTGGGGCACAGGCCTCTTCTCTGTGTAAGTGGCCAAATCCATGTCGCTGATTCAATGCGATTTGGTGGATGTAGAATGTCTTCGATTTCTCGTTTTTCAAAATATTAAATGCGGAAATATTTGGCATCTCCAGTGCATAGGAGAAAACTAAGTCATTTTCCTTGACAGGTCATGTTTATTTTTATTATTTTCGTGTTCAGAAACACGCGGTCCTGACCATGGCCATGAACACCAGAACGAGTTTTTTTAGACAAAAATACGTATTAAAAAAGGACGTCAGAGATAATGAATCTCTGACGTACTCTACGTGTTTAATGTACTACATTGAGATTACTTAACTCTTAATTATACATTATTTTGCATGAATTAATGGTCTTCACAAGTAGAATACTAAACAAGACAACCATACTAATATTATAAAAAGGTAAAACTTGTTTGTAAGTCTGTATGTAAGGGTTAATCTCCGGAACTCATGATCCAATTCTAAAAATTCTTTCACTGGCAGAAAGCTACATTATTCGTGGGTGCTATAGGCTATAAATTATATGTATGTATATCAAGTATGCTGAGCTATCACAAGTTTTGCGGACGAAGTCGCGGGCGAAGTGTTAATCACCAATATATTTATAATTAGGCAGTAAATAAGCCCTTGTCTCACTTATTAACGAACAGTAAGCCTGTTGACTGGTAGATAATGCCAATAACTTACGTCGGTCACTCTTTGATGCAATAAGTTTAAATAAATAATCAATAAGTCCACTATCTTTGGTACTCAGATCTCTGGAAACTAACACAAACAACAATTAAAACTGAACATTCCATGATATTGATAATAATTCAGTCAATAAACAATTCAACATCATTCATTCCGCCTGCGATTCGCGGCGAGAATATCGAATTTCATCCAGCAGCTTACATATGTATAGATAGGAGTGGTATTACTCCGTCTAATTAGATTTAACCAGACATTGGAAAAACCCTTAATGACTTTACAAATGAAACAGAGTATTTAATTCTCCGGCTAGCGAATAATTGTACGTTCAGATCACCACGAACAGTTCAGTTCAGTTTGATCTTACTACTTACTAGTATTATAAATTTGAAAGTTTGTGAGGATGGATGTTTGTTACTCTTGCACGCAAAAACTACTGAACGGATTTGGATGAAATTAAGTACACAGATAGTTTATAACCAGGATAGGATATAGGATAATTTTTATCCCGGTAGTATGATCCCGTGGGTACAATTATCGAACTCTACGCGGGCGAAGCCGCGGGCATTAGCCAGTGAGCTATATTTATTAGCTCGAAATGAGAATGAATATTTTACCGCATTGGCGCCAGCTTGACGAAACATTAATGCCATCGTCAGGAACCGTTGCCTTGGGGTATTATCGATTAATCTAACACTAAGTACGTGTGTGTTTTTTTTTAAAGAAACTTTGTCCTACACTAGGAATTTCTCCTGTATCGTGGGTGCGTTTACAAACATGTAAACTTACATACACAAACAGCTAGACCCAGAACTACGTAATTTATGTATTCTGATATATAAGGAACTAGAGGTTCGTCCCGGCTTCGCACGAGTGGACATTTATTTTATTTTAAATTTAATATAGCCTATGTTACTCACGGATAATGTAGTATTCTAATGGTGAAAGAATTTTTGAAATCAGTCCAGTGTTTCTTGAGTTTATTTGTTACAAACATACAAATCTTTCCGCCTTATAATATTAGTTTAGATAGTGTATATGAAGATAAATATGACTGAGTGCATGGCATACACCTGCACCCTTGAAGAAAATTAATGTGTAGAACAACACATAGTACCTTCAAGATAAAGTACACAAAATGAACTTCACTTACCGGTATCGCCTAAAGTCATCAACGGCCTCCCTGCACAGCGTGACAGTGAGTACAAAGCACAGTGGTCCCCAGTACGTGTAGAGGTACCCTATGCGAATGCTCGGGATGAACTGGCTGACAGCCATCACCAAGAAGTACAGGTTCAGGAAGAAACGGAACTGCTCGAACAGCACCATTGGTAGGAATGTGAGGATGTTGTATTTCTGGAAGGAAAAATCGATAATTAGCTGATAGTCGGTGTTAGGTTTTTATATTATTAATGTTAAAACATCAAAACATAACATCACGCCTGTAATCCCCGAAGGATTAGGCAGAGGTGTACTTAATAGTGCACCCACATTTAGCCAGTTATTTTTAAGTGCCATATAATAGGACGCGAGCCTATTGCCATCAACCGGGCACAATTTATCCAGGCTCCGGTGTTGCTACTGAGAAATTCCTGAAAGACCCAATAACACTTTACCCAACCTGGGAATCGGACCCAGGACCTCATGCTCAGCAGTTGCGTTTGCGACCACACGACCAACGAGGCAGTCTTTTATTGATATAAAGTTAAATTTCTTTAAACGAAATGACGACTATGTTTGGTTAAAAATGCCAAGTATAGGCTATGGTATATAGGGCCCGCTTTACAGGTTAGCAAATTCATAGACGGACGATCAACTGTGAATCTTGTGTAAGGTTTTAGCATAATGCTTCTGGGTACATATGTACATCCCAATTTATTTAGGGCCGGCGCAGCACAAGTTTTTCTTTCACACTTCCCAATTAGTCTCAGTTTCAAGATCAAAAACCAAGCGATAAGCTTATTTATGTCATGCTCACAAATACGAGAATACAATGATAGGAATACATCGCAACGACAATGACGCGCTATTCTGATTGCCTAACGTTAGAATACAATGGGCGGGCATCGTTGCAAGGGCGATACGGGCAAACGCTGGCGAATTACTTCACGTTACAATATGAGGATAGATACTGGTATGGTAAGCCGTAAGACACAATTCCATGCTTAGTTTTGTTAGCCTACGTATATGGGGTGGAAGGGACACCGATGCGAAAACGGTTACCACGTATTCAGTACATTATTCTGAGCCCCGCCACATAGAAATTTTTCATCGGTTATTTAAAACAAATCAGCTGCTCCATACATTTTGACCGTGAAGGTGGAAAACAGCTGATTTTTTTTACCGTACTAGTAATCATTTTCGCGTCGTTGTCCCTTCCACCCCGAATAGTGTTTCTTTCTCCTTCAAAACATCGGTATTTTGCGCGCGATCTCTGGCCATGTTAGCCCCACAAAGAAGATCAGATCGTCACACCACCTTCGCCACGGTCCACTTCGAAGACGATGAATAGGGTTTAAGTAATGTATTAGAACATGTAAAAATAACAGCAACGATTTAATAAACGATTTTGAAAAGTTAAAAAGAACAGAGGAGTTTACGCTTTAGGAATTTTTGGAAGGGGTATTCCCTGTTTTTGTCGCGCGAAACCGGAACGTATTTGAAGGTAGAAATTGTGCGTTTCTAAACTATTAGCTGCTAGGTACTGGGTACTGGTTCTGTGAGCTTCCGTGTGTACCAGGAAACAAATTGGCCTTTCACGAGGCATGGGTGACATGGGTGGTATAAGCAAAATAGAGATCAAATCAGAGGAGCAGAAACGTCCTCCAATCTGCTAATAAGAACAAATTGTGATCACTAATCCAATTTACCATTTACCCTTGACATTGCCACGGTCATTTGGTGTGTAGTGTCTGTCTAGTAGTGATGTAATGACCAGTGAGTCAATGTTAAGAAGAGTAATATCTTTTGTTTTATTTAAGCGCTGAGCAGACGATGTACTATTTGTCCGCCGGACAAAAATGACCGCTCCAGTCTATTGGTTCCCGCTTTGTGTTTTCATCCATTGGTTAACCATTAACGATCATTGTTTGTTGTTCGTCTGCTCCACGATTTATTGAGCTACGTAAATCGTCGATGTCAGTACATAATATAAAAACTACACTAAGCTGCTATTGTTTACTGCGAAAAGTTCTGGAGTGGCGACTGCGAACCGATGACCTGGTGAAGGTTGCAGGGATCCGCTGGATGCGAAACGCACGGGACCGGTCAATGTGGCGATACTTGGGGGAGGCCTATATGTCCAGCAGTGTACGTCTTTCGACTAAAATGATGATGATGATGATGATGAAGCTGCTATTGCAAACGTAACACTATCGTCACTTTTTCCAATAAATTTCCTTCATACACATACAAAATTGTGATAATTTTCCGAATTTCACTTATAGATGTACCAGAAACCCTGGTACTTGTGTCATTACTGAGATTATCACGCTTTTATCAAATGAATAGAGTACATATTATTAATTATTTAACAAAACTAGTGCGCATTCATAAATGCGTGGGAAATAATGTCGCTGGTGAGTCAACTGAGGAAAAGTAAGTAGGAACTTTTTGTGCCTATAACTAGAATTAGTTAGTCCGTTGACCTAATAGTACAAGTACTATATTTCACTGGTTATGTTTAAGTGTCATGTGCCATGTGCCCGACCTAAGAATCGAACCCAGGACCTTATGCTCAGTAGTCGCGTTTACGACCACTAGACTAACGAGGCAGTCACGGTAGTGGTGGTGGATGGTAGTTAGTTAAATAATAATAAAATTACGACATTCAACATAACTTTTACTTTGTGACCTCCTTGCTAACATTCACTAGTCTGTGGAGCAGACTTTCTAATAAGAACTCACTTCTTATTGCAGATAATAACAATGTTATACGGAAAGATGATAAATGGATTAATCAATTTGGGATTTAATATAATTCGTAATTTTTTTATCGTATTTTTTCGTGCATATCATGGGTTTGTCTCCACATGATCACATGAGCTTTTTATTTTATATTAATATTTTTTTATAAAAAACAGTCTAATAAACTTATTATAAGGAATCAAGGATTTGTTAGTCTTTTCAATAATTTTATAGTTAATGATTTAAATTATTAACCACAAAATTATGTAAAAGTATTTCACATTTATTTACATACAAGAATGAACAGTTGATGACCTTTAACATTTTAAATAAAGTTACCACAAACAAGGAATAAAAACCTGTTTGATAATGTTCTCCATTCATCTCTATTATTAGACAATGCTTTCAAAAAAGTCATTACTGATTTTTCAGCTTCCACACAAACAATTCATTCTTTAATGAAGAAATAACATCTATTTTTTCAGAGAAAAAAACTATCTAAACTGCTTACTGGTTCTCAATTGATAAAAACAGCATTATTTCTTAAACAGTACTAGTATGATCAGCATTATTATGAGATTAGTATTTTTTAAATGGAATACTGTAGGTATTTAAACATTTTTTGTAAAAGACTCATGCAAGATCTCAGCTTGTATGGCAGAGTAATTACAAATAACACTTGAATTATTATCAACAGCCTAAATTCCCAGTCAGTATATATAATAATGAACTAGATTCTGGGTTAACTATTATAATAACAAACTCTTATCAGATTCTCACATGAACTTCAACAATATCACATCTGTTTAAATACTCCTTGCAAGACTAATTGCATTATGAATTTTGCTTTTGTTCTATTATGAATTTATGACACACATATTACTAATTAAATCACTATAACAGTTATTAATAAGTCTAAAATATTTAAATAATTATAATTTGGCTACTATTTACTGATATGAAGTAATTAGATAAGCTATTTTTGTCTAGAATGTTTTAAATTAGAATTATTTAAGAGAATGATCTTCTTAGTATGTCTATATAATTCTCATTATGGCCTAATTAGAGCTAATTATGTTGATAAACATAACTGCCATATTGTGTTGTTGTATATTTATAACCAAAACACAAAATCCGTAGTCAATAATTGTACATACAAGGCGTCTATGGCGTTTTTATGGTGTTGAATGTTTAGAAATTGTCACTGACCTGATTACAAACGTAGTTAGGCGGAAATTCTTCATCAGGCAGTTGTCCCAAATATATAGCTCGAGAACTCAACTTCTTCTTACGGAGCCTCCAAAACTGTAACCTAGAAACAATCGATTATAACATAATTCATACGTAATTATTACGCCAAACAAAGAGAATTAATATAAAAAATGCTTACCTTGACCATAAGGATTTCTTTTTGGGTCTCGTCAGCAACGGTGTCGTCTCCATTTTTCCAACACTAACAATAACTATCACGTTGTTTTTAACTGTTCACATTATATTAATCTAGTATGAATAAATTAAAACTGTTTTTTATCAAAGCACAATAAAAATAAACGCAGATTGGACAAGTATACAAACACAAACCCTCTCAATGACAGCGAGGTGTGAACTGTCACTTGTCAATGTCAAGTCATTCCATAGATAATAGAGGTCAATAGAGATGCCTCAAGTTCAGTATTACGGTTTTCATTGACTAGAAGTTATGACTAATCTGGAAGTGAACATCGTTTTATGTGCTTGATCTTCAAAAAAGGTCTAAATGTTATAATTAAACTGCAGTAGTTAGATCTCGTTTTGCTGACTAATTATTTTCAATCAATTAAAATTATTTATTAATTTCCCAGTGGGAGCTTTTTGGAAGAGAGTGGTCACATTGAGTAGGTAAATAAATATGGCGGTGTAGTAGTGTCGGGGTGTGTTATAAGGCTTTAGCCAGAGTTTATGCAATAAACAACGTTGAATTGACATAATAATTAGTTAAGAAGTAGTTCTAGTGCTTCATCAATGTTTTTGAGTGAGAAATAATGAGTGTGTAAGTAATGACCAATTAGATCAATGACTTGGGATGTTGTACGGTGGTTGACATGTAGGGGTATCGGGGAGTCGGGGCTTCGCTGCGTTGCGGTCGGTTCTCTCGCTCATCTGCGCTTGTTAGAAAGTAAGAAAAGATGTGTTTATAGTAATGTTTATTTGTACGTAGTTAGTAAAATTGCGGGCTCCTGTTAATTATTCCACGATTCTCGACGTCTAGTGTGAAGTTTTGTAATACCCAGTATAAAGTAATTAAGTTTGCAAGAGCTCTTATTAGATTGTGATGCGCCGCGACCGTCGGAGGCAGTGCGTCTGTTGTCTCTGTCGCGGCGGCCGGGCACACCTCCGTTGACCTATTTTCTGGTTATTGCATTCATCTAACTATTTATGTCTTGGGGTGTAAAGTGGGCCGCCGGTTTTGCATCGCGTATGCAATAATTCCTTCTGGTCCTTGTCAGCCACTGTTACAGCATGTGAACCTGAGTTAATTGATTATAAATAATGAAGTTACTTGTTTAAAATGTAGGAAGTGAATTGATTATTATATTATCCTTTTAATTGCAAATGGGAAATAATTGAGATGTTCTATTGCCACAGATACTAAGAGTCAGGAAGGACAGTGGACAGTGTTTAGTGCTAAGTGTAGTGTAGTTACAATGGCATGGTACGTGCCGGCCAGGGGTTTGGGTTTGACAGCGGGGCACAAGACTACGATATGATGGACACGGAGCTGCCACCTGGTAGTTGTAACTCTACTGGACACCTGTCCACCATCGGATATCATACATTGCCAGGTAAGACTTAAAAACTTTTTTATTTTCAAATGTTTAGTTTAAGATGAAGAATATAAGTTAAAGATGAAGCATGTAATTATTTTCTACTGTATTCAGCTTCAATTACCTTAATTGATAATTTCTTCCTTGTATTCAACAGGATTGTTCTCATTCCCATACAATAATCCAATCATGTAATTAAGATAATTACTTAGCATTAATGCAATGATTTTTTTCCTATAAGACACATTATTATTTCCTTTATTCATCATTCATACATATTTTAAATGTTTCTTTTTTAACATTAATGTTTGTTAGCAATATAAAAAGGGGAAAAGTCTGTCCTATATTCCTGAGCACAGTGGTTCCATGTAAAATACTGGTATTCAGCTGCATGTGGTCAGACTGGAAGCCGATTGAAACATAGTTGGGAAAATTCTAGACAGAAGTTGATGCCTGTGCACAGACACTGAATTATCTTTTTATTTTAAAGAACATAACTGGACAATAACTTCCTCACATAATACCTCATTAAGTAAACAATGACCATTCACAATATTAGCTCAATATATTAGCAAGTTAAATTTTTCCAGTACTTGCCATGATATCAGAATGTAAACATTATGAAGACAGATACTTTTTATATTAACAGTTTACTCTGATAAGAGCTCTGATAAGACATTGAATCTGAAGTGATGTGATTTTCAGTTTGCTATGATAATTTATTGAACATCGTGATAATTTTCTGTGGTATGTAGCTATTGATTTTGCGGAAGAAGCATTGAATGGAATATAAATGATGAAATTATTAAAAGTACATTCAAATATTGCTCATAATGCTAATGCTCAATGCAATGCATGCATTGTCAGTATCGGAAGAAGAATTTACCATGCAATGGGTCAGAAATAGGCTGGTATTAACATTATTTTTTCACATTAATTGAACATTATTTTAAAAAACTTGATAAATAAGCCCCAATTTATTAATTTTCTCTACCATATCATTCAAAACCATGTGATAAAACAATTTTATAGTTATTTTTATTTTCTTAAAGTTGACAGCTCTAATCTCTACTTTGGGAGTGATGGGTAATAAATTATATGCTCACAGATAGTGATAAAGTTTGAAGACATACCGTTATCTTTATTGGACCAATTCATAACTAGCACAACACCACACTAAATGGAGTCATGGGGAACTCTTCATGCTCAAAATTTTTGTGATTTTAGTGAGACAGTTTATTAAAGAGTTTCCGTGGAGTTTCTTGCCCGTTCTTCTCCATAGAGACCCATGGCTTGGAATGGGCAACTATCATCAACTCTCTGACTAGCTGACTGACTCCCTGATAGTTCTAAAGTGCTTTTATTGGCATTTTATTATTTGTAATATTTTTCTTAACATTTCATGTTTGTAATATTTTAATTGTAATTTTAATTGGCTTTTGTATTCTAATTTGTATGTCAGTAACAACAAAACATAGCAAGAACCTTTACTACTTATATAAGAACTTTAATTTTGATACATATGTTTAACAAATAAATGATTCTGATTCTGATTGTAAATGGTTTAATGAAAATAAATTTGAGTTGAAGTTATGTAATGCTACATTTCTAATAAGATTTATGTTTATACATTAACTTTCAAATATCATTTATTTAATTAACAAATTATACAATCAATAATAATAATCTGCCCTATTGAGAGGCTATAAATGATAATTGAATAATATTAATGAGGTAACTTTCAATTGAAATTAATTAATAACTCTTAATCAAATTAATCTGACATAGGCTTTGTAACAACAATCTGTAACATATTACAATGAATTGGTTCTATTTGATAACATTTAGTGAGGAATTTACCGTGAGGAAATGGAATGATTGAATAGAATTGGATGATGAATATGGATAGCTAAAATAGTAAGTATAAAGTTAAGAAATAATAATTGGAATATGTGAAGGCTCATATGGCCAGAAAGGGGGTGACTATTGAGAACATTGGGGGTGATGACTAAAATATAGGTATGGATGAAGAATAAGACATGCTGTATTGTATAACAGGCTGGTGTTCGCAGCTCCAAGTCCAAAGTGCGTATTTTGCGTACGGAGAACCCAAAGTTAATTGGGCTAAGGGCTGGATAATGATGATGTTTATATATTTGAACTACACACACTACTTCATTAATGAATAAATGGATATATTATTTTTCTGTAAAATATTACTAAGCTTTTTTGAGAAATAAATTATTATTATTATTTCCTTTATTTAAATTTTTACAAATTGTTCTACATTTTTAAATATTCCTTAAAAAAAAAATATAAAAAAACATTTAAAAATATAAAAAAAAAATTGTAGCCCACCGGTATCGGGAACAGGGTCCAAGCTACCGGCGGTCAGGGCTCCAGAGAGAGGAACCTCCTAACAATACGAGCCGTGTCCAAAAGTACCGCTTTCTGAATCAAGCCCTTGATCCAGCTGCCTAACGAGAGCCTCCTCAGGTATTGATCGAGGCTCTTGGCAATTAAGCCATGGGCTGATACGACTATCGGCACAATGATCGCTGAGTCCACATCCCACATGTCGACAACCTCGCGAGCTAAGTCAAGATACTTGATTTTCTTATCTTTCTCGGCTTTCACGAGGTTCTCATCATGCGGGACCGTTATGTCAATAATCATTGTGCGCCGCTCTGATCGATCCACCACCACTATATCAGGCTTATTGGCTACAATAGTCCTGTCAGTGATGATGGATTGATCCCAGTACAATGTGATACTGCCATTTTCGAGAACTGGGTCGGGCACATACTTATAGTACGGCACTTCCAATTCCACAAGGTTGTATTTTAGAGCAAGTTGCTGATGGATAATCCTGGCTACAAGGTTGTGTCTATGCAAGTACTCTCCGTTAGCCAGACGAGAACACCCGGAGATAATGTGACGGATTGATTCGCCTGGACGGTGGCATGCCCGACATATGTCAACCGTACCGTCCTTCACAATAAATCTCCGGTAGTTATTCGTCATCATAACTTCATCCATAATTGCACAGACAAAACCTTCGGTTTCTCCGAAGAGGTCCCCGGAACGTAGCCAGGCTACGGACGCTGATAGGTCTACATCGGGCCCATGCAGGGCCCGGAAAAAGCGTCCGTGAAGCTCCTTACTCTGCCATACCTCCATGCGGTAGTTAGTGTCAAACACTACAGGTTTGCGCCAGTTCTCTTTAGCCAAGGAGAGCGGGGTGAGGCCCTTGTCCACCGCGACTACATCTCGATGCATCCCCACGTCGGTTTCAAGGAAATATTCCCTGAGACTGCATATCTCGCGATTGTGGAGAGTCTTAGCGTTTAAAAAGCCTCGACCCCCACACTTCCGCGGGATATACAGTCTCATAACAGAAGAACGCGGGTGATGCATTCGATATGCCGTCAACAATGTACGGACCCTCCTATCCAGGGCGTCTAGTTCTGTTTGAGTCCATTTGAGTATGCCGAAAGAGTACATCAGAACCGGCATGACCCAACCGTTGAAGGCACGTACCTTATTGCCGCCTGATAAAAGACTATTAAATACTTTTTTCAGGCGGCCAAAGAAGCGCTCCTTCAACGATTGCTTCATGTCAGCAACATTGATGCCCAGCGCTTCCGACATACCCAAATACTTATAGGTTTCGGTTGCTGAGAGGGATCTAAGATTTATGGAATCCGAGAGCTGGGTTCCCACAGATTCCACAATCTCCCCTCGCTTTACATGCATGACCGCACATTTGTCCACACCAAATTCCATCCTGATGGCGCTACTGAAAGTTTCAGTTACCTTCAGTAGCTCCATCAGTTGCAAATCGTTGGGGGCAAAGAGTTTCAGGTCATCCATGTAAAGGAGGTGAGATATAACTTGACCACCTCTCCTCAACCGATAGCCTAGACCTGAATCCTCCAGCAGCGTGCTAAGAGGATTCAAGGCTAAGCAGAACCAAAGTGGACTCAAACTATCGCCCTGAAATATACCTCGCTCTATCCTTATCGGCTCGCTATTCCTCTGGATTTGCCGACATCCTGGATAGCGAAGGACTGTCCTCCATTGCCCCATACATGACATCAGGAAGGTGCGCAGAGTTGCATCAACTTTATACAACTCTAGCACCCTCATGAGCCATGTATGTGGCACCGAGTCATAGGCCTTCTTATAGTCTATCCAACATGTCGACAGATCGCTTCGGGAACGGCGAACCTGTTGACTAATGGCCATATCAATGAGGAGTAGCTCCTTAGTACCGCGGGACCCGTTCCTACATCCATTTTGAGAAGCGGACATGATAGAATTGTCATCAATGTGTTTGTTAATTTTAGCTCTCAAAATGGATGTAAGAACTTTATAGACCGTCGGAAGACAGGTAATCGGTCTATAATTTTTGGGCTCCGCAGTACTACCCGATTTATGGAGCAGGTGGGTTATACCTGTTGTCAGAAACTCTGGCAGCGACCCTGACTCTAAGGCTGACTGGAACAGGATCGCCAGGCGAGCGTGCGACCTTGTGAACCATTTAATCCAAAAGTTGTGCAGTCCATCCGGCCCTGGAGATTTCCAGTTAGGCAACGGACGGACTGCACGAACAACGTCTTGGGGGCTGATAGTGATTGCCCCCATTTCTGGTACTAGATCGCACGCTCGCTCGACCCCCTGAGTCCATTCACCCTCGGTATGGCTAACAGGCGCCGACCAGATGCTGCGCCAGAACGAACACATGGCATCATCATCCGGTAGGCGCGTGTCAGCCACACCTTGGTCCGGTCGCTCCCAAGCCCTGTATACCCACCTTTCATCTCTTTGAAAAGTGCGATTCTGAGTGTATCGGTCCACCCGCCGCTTATACCTACGAATACGGTTTGCCCATGCATACACTTTCTGCTTCAGGAAGTCGATGCGCTCTGTGATACGGGACATGTAGTCTCGAGGACTGATATCAGTCCCCGAGAACGCCCGCCTCACAAAACGCATCACTCTAGGACGAGTATTGCCCTCCCTGAAGCAGATCAGTTTGCCGATGAGTGCTCTGGCCCCACCAATACGTCGTTCAATCCTGTACTGCCATGGCGGTACGGCTGGTTTAGGTCGTGTAGCTCTGTCATCAGAAAATTTGACATGAGCTACACGACATGCCGCTACAGCCGCACAATACAGGATTGAGTGAGCATCGGTGAGGTCTTCGCAGTTATCAAAATAGTTTGACAACTGCGAATCCAGAACAGCCACCAGCGCCCTATTTTTGTTATGCATGGGCAAACGAGGTATGCGTGGTCTAAGGTCGGGTTGCATGAACCGATATTCTCGAATCGCACCCTCCAAAGCACTCCTCATTTCCTCATTGCACTGGGTACTTACATTAGTAACTATGTCATTACTCACGTCGTTATCGCGATTTGGTATTATTGTAGACTGTGGTGGAACCACAGCCTGCGGCGGCGGCGTGGCAATGACATGGCTACTCTGCATTTCAGTCCGCAAGCGATCAAGTACGGTGTCATCCAACATACGATTACGCTGGATGACTCGCACCTGATCCGATAGTCGTTGTGCCGACACGTTGACAGCTGGCTCAAGCACCTGAAACAGAGAGAGCATCCGAACACGGTACGCGGTCAGGTTGTTTCCTCCCTCTGTAGCCCCATAGTATGCGCGCATGACATTTGCATTGATGGATTGCGTCCATCGCATGCGCTGCACACTCCCACCGGGAGCTGGGACCCTATCAGTATGAGTTTTGGGAATTAACCTACACAATGAACCACTAAACTAATATTAAAATGTATGATGAATGAATGAACTATACCTTTATGTACTGACGTCTATGCTAGTAGTGATTGTTTAATGACATCATCTACAGAGAATAGTCAATAAGGTGCTAACTTTAAACTTATTGCTTTTGACTCTGAATTGTAGTTTACAGTAACTCTCATTGTGACAATAGTGTTAACTGCTGTTTTTGTACGAATATATATATGTTTTTCATAATTCTCAGTTCAATGTTTTTATTTTCATAGAGCCTGTTTTGGGACACTTAAAGTTATTGTTAATTTGTGTAGTGAATATCATTCGCAAAATAAAATCAGTGGCAGAAATATTCTCAGCGCTAAATGGGTCAGTTTTACCTTAATTTACATAATTAATTAAACATTCTTGTTGTTGCTTTTAAGTTGAATGTAAACAATAATCATAAGAGTCTTTATCAAGTGAAACCACTCTTAATAAAGTGTTAATTTACATAGGTATGTTGTACTTACACTGTATCCATCCCAACACAAATACATTGGTGTTAAAATAATAAGACCCATTATAGGATGTCCAATGGCGAATGCTATTCGAAATACTCTGGGCTATGGGTATATAGGGCTTTTCTATGCATTTACTGGTCTTTTCGTTTTTTTTTTTTACCTGACCTGACCTGAAGGTACCCCATTTCCGAGAGAAAGGTCGAGGATTCGACTTGCGGCATGTGAGGCTTTAATTCAATAAACCGGGGGCCATCTTTAGTTCTCTATTTGCTGACCCCGGGTGTGTTGCACAGCCCCCGCGTGCAATTCCGCGATTTCAAGTCATTCACACTGTGACCTCTCCTAAATTGACCTGCGCTTATACCTACCAAATTGCACGAAGTAACTTCGCTTCGACGCGGAAGATCGGTAAATATGGAATGTGAATGATGGGCCGGGCCGGGCTATATGACAACCCCGGTTAGAATATAGCCCGGCCCCCGGATGCAGTTCCGGGATTTAGGGTTGATTACACTGTAATCCGTCCTAACTATCTCAATCGGCATGATCCGGCCCCTGGCAAGAATGCAGCCTGACCCCCGGATACGATTCCGGGATCTCAGGTCGATCGCACTGTACCCCACCGCACTTGACCTGTTCTGATAATTGCATGGAGTAACTTTGTGTCGGCGATCGTAAAATGATTAGTAGGTGTACTTACTAATCATGTAATGATCTTAGATTCGGCATGATCCCGGTCGATCTTCGGTTAGTTTTCGGTTGTGCATCATCTGGCCCCCGGTTATAATGCAACCCGGCCCCCGGATACATGTCCGGGATTTCAGGTCGATCGCACTGTAACCCCCTCCTAGCTTGACCTGCGTTGATAATTGCACGCAGTAACTTTGTCCCGGCGGTAGGGAAATATGGAAAGTACCGACCTAAATAATCTTATTGTTTCTTTGCCAAACTATATTACAGTCTCGTATAGAAAACGTTGATGGCCATCATAATTATATTATTAATAATAGGGATAAATTTCAACGTTTTAAGTTCAGGATTTCAGGTCGATAGTACTGCAACCCCTCCTAACTCGACCTGCGGTATAATTGCACGAAGTAACTTTGTCCCAGCGATCGGCAAATAACGCGATGTGAATTGTCTCATTGTATCTTTGCCAAACTGTATGCTCTTGTAACGAAAATGATCATAATATGTGGTCAAAACAAGATTAGAACTAGCCTTGACCTATCCAATTCGACTTTTTAATTTAATCTTATCAACTCAATTAAAGACTGCACGTCATCATCATCTTGATTCAAAGATCGTGTCATAATTTCCAGTTAACAAAATTATATCACGCTTGTAACTGTGACCCCAGGCTGCTACAGAGGAACTCCTGATGGAAAACTAATTAAAATGTTGCATTTTCTGGGAATCAAACAGGATCTCGTACCTGAGCAATTAATACTAGAATTTATTACATGTTGTCTGCCTCGTTGGTCATCCATCATCCACGGCCCGACTTCACCAACTCCGTGGTACCTCTCTTTCCTTGTGCCTTGTGCCAAACTCCAGCTCTTGTGCCAGCCTCATCCAGGATATTTCCGCGATAGCAACAATGTCGTCTGCCCATCTCGTTGGTCTAGTGGTAGTTAACACTACTACTGATAGTAGTATTTACTACCATTAATTTCAATCTAAAGCTATAATAATGCATAAATAATGACAATTTGCCAGCTTGTTGTTGTTGCCTAGAATCAGCGTCATAAACCCGAGTATTTTATGGCAAATAAAATAGTATCACGGCCAATCTGAAGGCGTGATTCGTGTTTTAGCGAAGCGTTTAACGATTAACGATGTTGGCTTATCAATTAGAATATTATGAATAGAATATACTGTCGTCCTTAGGTAGTAAATACCGTTATTAACACCCGGTTTGTGAAGGGCTAGTCGACACAAAAGTTATATTTAAATCTCAGGTTAATTAAGTGCTTTTATAAGTTGCCAATTAAAGTAACAAACAATTCCAAATCATTCGATTTGAAGTGTTGCCATGAGATTTGACAACATATTGCTTTCCGAAATGGGTTGTAAAGCAACGCATGAACACGGTAGTGGCATCGCTTGGGACCGCGATCAGCTAGCAGAAATGCGAACAAGTGATGCTGATCCGGTATAATACAGTGTTTATTAATTTAAGTATATCCTTGCTGTTAACTACTATCTTATTTGATGGAAAGCGACGATGCGATCGACCATGATGCACGTTTACCTAACAGAAACCTACTCAACAATAAGCACCCAGAATCTATACAAATAAATAAAATTGAACTGTCTGTTTGTAATTTATGTGAATGTATACAATACTTCTAACAAATTTTGTTTTTTTTTTTTTAAATTTTTGTCTGTGTGTCTGTTTGTTCCGGCTAATCTCCGAAACGGCTGGACCGATTTTTACGGGACTTACTATAGCTGATGTTATATGGAGTAATTTAGAAAATGTACTTTTATTTTAGATAAAATATTAGGGTTCCGTGCAAAAAACAAAGAAATCCCTATAAATTGTTAACAAGATCCGTATCAAATAGAGAAGTAGTATTTTTATAATAATGTCACGCGGACGAAGGTTGCCGGCAACAGCTAGTCTTAAAAAAACTCGATGCTTCAAAACCTGGCTGCAAATCCCACTAGTTCGCTCTCTCACAATCGTAAATCCTACGAAAGTCTACGAACCGTCCCATTTCCGGGCAAAGTTCAAACCCCGTAAAGTACCCAACTTAAATCATCTTGTTCGTCGTTTTAAACATGGTTCAGTGGTCTTTCGATCGGTGGGTGTTCCCGTTGAATGCATTGAAGAAGGGAGACAGGATATTAGAAACGTCGTATGTGGTTCTGGTTAAGTGCTAGAGTGGCCAACTGAACTGGGTGAATAATTGTCACCTTACGACACAGAATTACAAAGTCACAGTCAGTGTTCATAACATCACTTCAAGCCTGTAATCCCCGAAGGATTAGGCAGAGGTGTACTTAGTAGTAAGCAGTGATAGCCTAGTGGTGTGGCCGTCGGACTATCAAGTCATAGGTCTCAAGACCTCTGATTTTTTCGGATTAATGTGCGTATTGTATAATTATCACTTGCTTTGGTGAAAGGAAAACATCGCGAGGAAACCAACACGCCAGATATATTTCTCGACGGCATGTAAAGCCAAGTCAGAGGCCCATGGGCGGCATAAAAAAAACTGACACCAGATAATGCACTAACCACACGAAAAAGAGAAAGACCTAATAGTACACCCACATTTCGCCAGCTCAGTCAATCAGTGTTCAATTCTCCGAATATGTTTTTGTATTGTAGTTTACTACAGTAAAAGCAGTTGCTTGTCTAATTCAATGTCAAAAGATATGGCGTATCATCTTTGCCACATCCTTTACAAAGTAAACTAGACATAAATAACGTTTTATTAACGTAGGGTACTGTTGTAATACTAAACTGTATTGTTTTCTTCTTCAATCTAAGTTTTCTCTTTAATCTGTCTATTAGATATTCTAAGGATAATGTTAGTAGCAAAGCATCTCTTTTGTCGACTGTAATACAATAACAATCACCAAATTCGTTCCAAAAGACAGCAGTTGTTCTTAATATCTAATATCAGTTATTTTAGCAATTGTTAAGCGCAAGTTTGAAGACATTGTCATGAATTTGTACGGCCTATTCGCGTTTTATGTGGGCACATCTGCCCTTAAATACCGTATTAACAAACCCCTTTTAAGCTTAACTACCTCACCTAAGCAAGCTGCTCCGAGGCGATCGATGTTACGCTGCAAATAAGAGCTGCAGTATGAAGTGACACAGAAAGAAAAGTACACGGGTCGAGTTGAGGCGTTGCTGCTCCGATGCAATGCTTATAACGAGTCCGTTGAAATAAAACACCATTCTTTGTCGAATACCGCTTTATTACTTTCAGATTTACCTACAGTTCTTCCTCCTTTCTTTTATTTTTCTTCTTGACTAAAAGCTGTTCTTCTTCAGGACGTATGCACCACTCCGCCAGCACACCGGCGGGGGTGGATGGCGCCGGCGGAGGCTCCCGTACGCCCCCCGCGACCCCCAAGAAAGGCGGCAAGATGCTCGCCGTCAGGGTCCAGATGCTGGACGAGTCCATATCCATGTTCCAGATACAGGTGAGTCAAAATTAGGTTTTCTTGAAAAGGGTAGGAGGAAACAGAGCATTGACTGTTCCCTCTCACAGAGATGAGGTACTACCGAGTGCACTGACGGTCGCGACCACTTTTCAACCTTATAACTAGTGCAAAAGGGTGAAAATAATAAATTTTGTTTTAATTCAGGCAAAATACCCAGATACAACAAAAATAATAAATTGATATTTATAAAAAATGTGGGAAACCGTCAGTGAACTCGGCTGATTATGCTGGCAGACACTCGATACACACTAATTGAATCCGATACATACATTCTAAGTTTAATCTCAAAGGAAATTTCAGGTTGTATTATTATTATGTAGCAGGAAAATGTCTGGCCCCCAATATGAGCTTCCTATCCAACGTTATTGGTTATGGTGATATTTAATACCAACGGCATGTCAGCGCTTTCGAACGCATAGATTAATTTACGCAGCCTTTTCACCCTTTACTGAGTATAGAAATCTGCTGTTACCTGCATAGAAAACATTTGTCAAATAACATCATCATCTGCCTAGCCTTTTCCCAACTATGTTGGGGTCGGCTTCCAGTCTAAACGGAAGCAGCTGAATACCAGTATTTTAGATGGAGCGACTGTCTGTCTGACCTCCACAACCCAGTTAGTACTGGGTATAACGATACCCCTGGTAAGACTGGTTCTGACTATTGTAACGACTGCCAAAGATCTACAGATGACAGCCGGGACCAACGGCTTAACGTACTTTTCGAGGCACGGTGGAAACTCGGTATGTAATGGGCGGTCACCCATCGACAGACCAACCTAGGCAAGAGCGGCTGTCATCATTTGGCCACGAGCTCCTCAAACAAATAATATGCCATAGATATTAAACTTCTCAATTCTCCAAATTATCGACACAGTAACCTCCAAAAGACCCAGAATATTATTAAATACCCTTACGCTCCAAAAATAAGGGCGAAAATTAGACCCTTTTTATTCGCAGTATTATTTATAGATGACGAGATAGCCTGTTAAAACGTCCCGTTGGTAATGAAATTTTTATCAGACGGCCTGTAGGTGATTAAGCGGAACTTCCTCTTGCCTTGATAACTTGCTCCGACGATAGGTTATTAATACTCTCAGTGAGATGACATGAATATTGAATGTGGTATCAAAGCCGACTACGTCGTTACATGTAGGAAGATTTATAGTTTAGTCCTGAGGCTATCTAAAGATATGCTGCGTAGGATAACTAAGTTTTAGATCGTCTTTCAGCAGTTTTGGATTGATTTACAAAATTGCTAAATGTATATCGTTTTGTATTATATCATCATTATTTTATTATTATTCCAATATTATTCCAATTTATTTGTGGTCGGCGCAGCTTGTGTTCTTCTCCCATACTTCTCTATTACTCGTCATCTCAGCAGTCACTTCCTTTCTAGCCATATCATCCCTCACGCAGTCTATCCATCGTTTCTTTGGTCTTCCTTTACTCGTCTACAGTCATACTCAACTTTTTGTATTATATGTAGGCTGTAAGGGACAGCCCTCCACAAACTGATGGGGTGAATTCAGTAATCATACTAAGACGACCGGTACAAGAAATTATTTCAGGAATGTTATGGGAATCCAATAAATTTGATTTGTTTTATTTCCTCAAATGCAACGTATCGTTACCGTGGCAAAACGCACGTAGCGAACGGCACGCGTGACGACGAGTTCGATGAACTCTATAGCTAGGCTGGAAATGAACCGCTGATTTCACGCGTTGTTCGTTAGAGTATTTCAACATCCATTGTTGGATTTTAGATTTTTGCCGTATTATTTACATAAATCGAGTGCTGCGTACAGGGAATGTAATTTTACATTGAAATAAAGCAATAGTAACTGAAAAAAAAATATAAATATTCCGGAGAAAAATTCCGGTCGAATATGATTCAAAATAAGGATCTGAATGCACCCTGTCAGTTTGAGGAGGGCTGTCCCTTACACCCTGTATAATAACTATTACGCATATTTTTATTGTTATGTAAAAATAAGGTCACACTACAACCATACAATTCTCGTAATGCTCCAGTCGGAAACTAGACACAAACAAAAAGAAAAACTAGTTTTTGGCATGACCTTATGCTGTGGTTTGCGTTATGCTCAGTAAGCACACATAATTTTCCCCAAAACTGGACATAAATTCACTCTTGAATCCGATATTGCGTGTCCATAAATCTTCGAAATAACAGCAGAAATTGACGTTTGATATGATAGACGAAGTCGAAGCAAACACCCCGTCCCGCCGGGGGCGAAAACTTTACTTCCGTCTTTTTGGTTACCTACTTTACAAATCCCTTCATTTGCCCTTTTGGGAACTTAGGGAGAACTTCCCTTGAGGTCCAGTTAGTCGCACCTCCTGATTTGGGACAACTAGGTTAACTGACTCTTAAGGAAAATGTCGAAAATCGTAATATCAATCAGCTGAAGTGACGCCCATTCAGATCAGTTCCGCCTTCAAACAAGTCAAAGAAAAGCGTTTTAAACCATTCAATAGCATAAATTGCAACGCCTATTACCAGCTCATTAGCGTTCTAACAAATTTATATTACACCTAATGATGTCAACCCATTAAATTACATTCATGGAAGTCATTAAGCAAGCCATTAACGTATTGAGTACATTTTCGTATGACTGAACGCGGGACCGCTAAAGCTGTAAATTTGGCCAATAAACGGAACATTTAGCTAATGAGCGGTGTGAATTTTGTACCAGTAGCATTACCCATCGTTTTATAGAGTAGAGGAAATTAGACCAAGGAAACGATAAATGATTGCGCGAAAGCTGATGTGGTTAGAAATAGAGTGGCTGTCACTATTACGATGACGGTTCATAGATGCTTAAGAGAAGAAGATATAGCCCTGCGATTCCTTGAAATGAGAGTGATAATTGGGATGACTGCTAATAGAGATGTATGGAAGAAGAGGACATGCTACACCGACCTTTAATAAACTGGGATAAGGACAGGATCACAGGCGATAATGATGGGTTAGAAAAAGTTCGGCTTTAAAATACAGGGCTTAGAGTGACAGAAACGATCTTGTTCGTTTCTGTCTCTCATAACTTAGCGACAGGCTCTGTCTAAGGCCCGGACTCCACCAAATCGGAGAAGACCAGAGGAGACGTGTGGAAACTGACCAATCAAATTGGTTAAAATCTACATCGCGTCTGTCGTCTATCTTGTGATTGGACGAATTTGCAATGTCCGGGCCTAAAGCTCTAAATATAGGTAATATTTATAAATATGATAGTATGAATACATACACCTTGTGGTTTCCTGATTATTCGTCCGCTTGCTCCGATGTGTTGGTGCATAATAAAGGTGCTTACTGTAGTCTCCTTTTAATTTTCGTTGGCAACTACTTTGAATTTGAAATGAGCTTTCCTTGTATGGTGGGGTCTCTGTGCATAATGTGACCGCAACCCGCAAGCCTAGTCTTCCACCGTTATCTCCCAGAGGACATGCGACGCTGAATTTATGGTTTAAAGTTATTTATGTTTGTTATTTTGTACGTTAGTTAATGCTAAAGTATTGCCAGGTAACTCTGGAAGTTGAGCCCTAAAAATTACCATTTCGTTTACTCGTACCATTTTATAAGATATGCTTTAACACTGAAATTAGATTCAATGCTATGACTAGTATTTCTGAAGAGTTTTATGTATCTATCTTCCTAAATGGCCTAATTAGTCTTCACTATCATAACAGTTTTGCTAGTTGGCTCAATATTTATGATCATGTGTTGTGATCTTTAAAACACACAAACATTAACCAAGCGTACTCGCATAACGTAATAAGCATGTCCATCATTAGAATGGAATTGCCATTTTGACGTGTTTACAATAAAGTAACCTGAATATTCCATCCCGTGACCGTGCTAATGACGTTTATTACCCGCAATCAGCGTGTGTCCGCAATATTTGTCATGATTAATTTGCCATAACAACATGTGAAACAGCTATTCATCATACATATTGGTCTCCCACAAACAGATAACGAATGGTCCTGGGAAATGGGCACGGTGAAAAAAAATACAATTAAAATTGTATCCATTTTCTGCTTCGCTTGCTGTGACCGCTTATCGGAAGCGTAGTGTGCGACGCCCCCACGCTAGATGTCCCGACGACCTGAGGGAACATGCGATTCTCCATACAAATGTATTCCCCTTTTTTTCCTCCTGAATAATGCGTCTACAGCAATTTATTTTTTCACAAAAGAAAAGGTAGACACGGCCCTGTAATATCCTTTTTTTCAGCAACCAAAAACTTAAGAAAATATGACATTCGAAAAATTAATTTAAAAAAATGTCCCATTTTTAGTCGTGATTAGAGGACTATCAGACAAAATCGAAAAGTTTTTAACATAAAATAAATTGATAGGAACCTAGACATACTGTTTCTTAAAATTCTAATGTCAAAAATAATTGAATCTGCTCAGTTTTCGAGGAGAAAAAAGTGAATACAAAACGTCAATCTCGTCGAAATTTTGTGATATAATCGGTCTGAGCTGCAGTTGTACCTATCGCACTCTACGGAGGCAGGCTTGGCGCAGCACAGCGCGACGCGAATAGTAGTGTCTTCAAACACCTGTTTTTCAAATTCCTAGCAGGCTCTTTCCCCTCTTTAAAAGGACAGACTGGATGCCGAAGGCGGAGGATAGGGAGTTGTAGTGTAGCTTCGGAGAGCGGAAAGCTATGTCCAGCATTGGACTGCCGCAGACTGCGTTGACTGCTGTGACCTGCTTCAAGTTAAAATGACGCGTTAGATTATTTTCTAAAATATCAATCCCTCTAAGTTCAATATCATACACAGTTCTTAAAAAATAAAAATTTAATCCATATGGGAAGAACAAAACGTTTTTCACCATCGCTTAAGTAAAATGGGACAACGGCAGGAAGATGATGGTCTCACACCTTTTCTTTACCAATTTTCTGCGTCATTTCACACTTATTGGCTGGCTGTCTATCCACAGTTTCACATCTATCCACTTGATGTAATTAATCCTTTAGTCGACTATTACGACGACACCTATCTTCCTGACATTATCCCTTAATTGCCAATTACCAACACCCCTAGGACGCGATGAGGTTTACTTATTTACTTACACAAAATACTAATTTCGTGATGCGGAAGGTAACTTGAATGTTGGTTCAATAGATACTGAAATACATCTTTATGTTTGGTTTGGGGAATCCTCATGGATTGAATGGAGGGTTATGTCGGACGCCTATCGACTAAAATCCCACGATTCCTAGTACTAATACGAGTTGGGGGCCTCCGAGTTCTCATATTCAATATTAAAATTCCCGCGCACTCGACTGATTGAAGAATACTTGCTGTGTCACTTTAAAAAAATTCTTTGAAATCAGCATTTCGTAAAATTATTTAACTCCAAATCAAAATCAAAATATTTTATTTCACATAGGCCTATATGGGCACATATAAAACGTCGAGAAAAGGTGCACGGTTCGGGTTGGTCGTTTTCTATGAATAAGAGCCCGCAAGAAACTCCATGGTTACTCTTTTAAAATTATTTGTTTTTACAATATTGTGTATATTGTGTTACAGCATTAGTACTTTAGTATGGGGGGACAGCGTACACAAAAAACATAAAACAAGATTAAAAGTTACCAAGCATCTAAGAATCTACAAGGCCTAGGCCTACTATTATTACTTATTCAGCAACATAGTTTTGTTTCGATCATCGAATCCATGCGCTCGACCAACTATTAGCTAATGATAAACATACTTTGGTCCACTCCCTACCTGATGCAGCAATTTATGTCTATTGGGATCACCCAGTGGGGACATTTGGGGGAAGAAGATCCCTGTTACGAAAGCTGGGATTACGCATAGTCCGGAATGGTATTTACTGAGAGCATGTATAATTCCCTGGGTGATTCGTATTCGACCCGACTATGGGGTTAGGTTGTGTCCATCTACTCGATTTTAGTCAGTTTTTGTTTGTACATTTACCATAGAGCATTGAGCTAATAATAACAGGTCATATGCGCAAACAGTCAGAACGATATAATCATGCATTAGTGTTGCAATTTTCGAATAATTATGCGAGTCGAACGGATTATTTCTCATTATTTGTAATAATAATATGAGCATGAACACTACATAATTTCCGAAGCTTCATGTCGAGGAGAACCAACATTGTGGCTGTTAATGTCCGATGAATTCGAAGTAAATCCCGTGTATTTACTGATACTGAATTTTTAGTACGCGGGTAGTTTTCAGATTTTGAATATTTCAACAACGGATAAACAGAAATAACTAACCATTCGGAAATGTTTGAGCTTTAAAATGATAATATGTATACCTGTAGGTATACAAAATGGCGGAATACAAAATGGTGGAATACAAAATGATGGAATTCAAAATGGTTCTTTATTAAAACAGTACCATATAAAATTCGCTTCATTATTTTGCTTTTTGTTTGCCGGATGATGCTATTCCATATTTTGTATTAACTACACTAAATGTGATAATTTCATCATTGTATTTTTATCTGCTTTGCCGTAGCAAAGGGATGACACAGTCTTATTACATGCCTATTATTTAAATCGGTGAATCATACGCTCAAATAATTAAATTCACATTGATAAAGTTTTTGCTTCTTTTTATAAACGACCTGTGATCTTCGAACCTTGCACGTTTCACGATTCACAGAATTGTAGATTCCGTAGAACTAGATTTTTCTGAATTATCGCCAAACAATGAAAACACCCCTACATAGACGCAAGCTTATTCATCAAACCGACTATTCATACGATTCTGAAACAATGTAAAACGGACGCAAACGCGATCCGATGCCATTTTTCAATTATCCGCCGTAGGCCACTCCAACTTTGCCCGCGCCAGTCGATCGTTATTCCGCCACTCTCCAAACTTTGACGATTCTTATCCTTCTCGCATTTTTAGAGGCGTTAGAAAATGTGACGTAACTTCTCTTGAGTTAACGATATTGAGAGCTTTTTCAGAGTTAAAAATCTTCCATCTGCAGAATCTACCAGCACGCGTAGCATGACACCGTAGAAACGGGTTTTGTCGACGGAAGAATGGACAAAATGACATATCAACAAAAGAAATCTGTCATTTTGTCAATTCTTCCGTCGACAAAACCCGATTCTACGCGTGCAGCTGTTTCTTTCTTTGCTGCCACCAACCTCATCTTTCTGATTGCCTGTCAAATCTTGGCTACAGAAAGTGTGTTCGCCTAGGACGTTGCTTTGTAAATCTTTCTGTTCATCTCCCAGCCAATCTCGATTACGATTGCCATTGTCAATTTATTTTGCAAGAAATGCAAGCTGTCTAGTTTTACCAAGAAATCTCTCGAGACACAACTTAAAAGTGTACAAAGTTTATTCACCTAGCAAGTTGAATGTACTTTATTTATTTAAAGTCTCCAAGCCCTGTAGACTGAGAAAAAACAAATTTGGAAGATACTGCACTTTGATAAACACATGCGAAGAGGTGATTAACCCTTCAAAGGGACGTTATTGATTTCTGCGATCTGATACTCTGCGAATTTGAGTGTTTGGGAGGTCAGCTCTTGAGGTTGTATTTCAAATATCAAGCTTTCAAGTGTTTCATGAGGAGGATGTAGAATATGAAGTAGCTTCCTTACCTTTTACCTAATTAGCCTCAGACTTGCAATGTGTCCTTTTCCAACCAAAGCTTACTCAAATTCTCTAGAGAGCCACTCCTCAAGATTAGCTAGGCTTACTTTAGAGTCCAACATCAGTTTTCAGCTTTCTTGGAATTCACTAAGGGAACCCAAGGAATACTTCCAAGTATCCTTGTGGAAATACAGTACTTTATTCGACATATTTCTCCATTATCGTTCAAATCTCGACCGTAATTAATTGGATGAAGGCTTCACGCGAAAATCGTTACACGCTGAGACGCCTTTAGATCCGCTTCATATTTCGCATTTCATTTTCAATCGAACCTAAACTAAATTCATGATTGGTTTTCAGCTAATTCAATTAACGTTAGCAAACCTAATTAGTTATTATTTCTTGCAACATAACACCGAGTCCATTAGTAACTGACAATTGTAGCGTGTAGTCATGAAAAACATTCTTTACGATTCTGGTAACAATAATGTTCCGCTTTTTACACTTGTTTCAGCAATAACCATTAGGATTTGGAGTTTCTTTTCTGTCAGTCTATTGTAATGCACTGCCGAGCTTCTTTCCAGTCATCAGGGTTCCGTACCCGGAGGGTAACCAACGGGACCCTATTACTAAGCCTCCGCTGTCCGTCCGTCTGCCTGTCAGCGGGCTGTATCTCATGATCCGTAATAGTTAGACAGTTGAAATTTTCGCTGAATGTGTATTTCTGTTGCCGCTATAACAAAAAATAAAATAAAGGGTGTTCCCCTACTACAACGGTCCGACTCGCACTTGACTGGTTTTTTCTACACACATTCATACACTGTACCCAGTTTGTAATACCAAATTGAATAATAAGAGTGTCCATGGAGTTTCTCGCCCCTTCTCCATAGAGATCTACGTTTTGAAACGGGCAACTATCTTCAACTTTCTAACTAACCGACCGACTCCTTGTCAGTTCAAAAAGTACCTGTGGTTTTAATTGCTTTCAGTTTGAGTTTACACCTTTTGAAGTTTGATCTATCACCTCCGTCTCCTGCAAAGCGTCGAAATTGTAAAATTAAGATCAACCGTTTTTAAATCAACTGTTATGTTTTATGCGAGGTAGAATTAACCCTTTATAACTTGACCACTACCACCACTACAAAACATATAGTAACATTAACCGCCATCTCCGATGACATGAACGCATTAATTACCATGAATGCCGAGCTATTCTGACATCGCTTTCAGATGCAAAGCAAACCGCTAGTAACGACAGCACAATCATTAACGAGTCCATATTAATGATGTCACGTCTTCTAAAGGTCACAGTTTAAATAGTTGGAAAGTTGCTAAATGATCGCTGAAGGGGTAATTAGTAGTCAGGGGGCATCAGCTCTTACTATAATAATTTGACTTCAGTGTGAACAAGAGATGGAGCTAGACGTCCTCTTTACGAAGTCGTCAACCAAGCATCCTGTACATCAAACTAAGTCAGACTGCGCATAAAATATTGTGCAAATATTCACGGTTTACGGTAGCGCTCAATGTAACTCATTCAAAACATTGTGCTGATGGATGCATTGGATAGTACAGGGGTCATGGAGGTATTTAAAGTTAAGTTATTACATTAAACTTGTATTTTTTTTAAACTTGTAAATGGTTAGAATTTTTACCTTCGATAACTTCGTAACTAAAAGGTTCCCCGGATTTCAGTAAAAAAAAATTGTCAGAAAAACAAGTGCCTTGCTGCTTCGTTTAGGGCGTTTTAACACCCATTAGATCCATCTCTTTCCACAATGAAGTGACTTTAGAACAATGTTGCTAAGTATAAGAGGTGGTAGTACAGGCCCAGGCCGGCAACCATCACCCTCAATGACCTGTCAAACTGCGATAGATTAGCATTCACGATACATTAGGCATGGTCTTACGAATTCTGCGCGCTGTCAACCATGGATAGGCTTGTGGTGCGGAACGGGCGAAGCTTATGTTCCAAACTGCCTTATGTAGTTAGGGATATGTCAGTCATGATTGGTGGGCTTGGAATGCAGTTCCGACTGTTTATTGGTTGACGATCCATCGATTACATACTTCGTCGATGTGAACGGTCATGTAACAACAATTCGTCTCAGTCACTATAGGGCTTATAAAGTGGCAAATGCTCTCAAAGCTTCTCGTATTCCTATAATGACTTTCAACGGGATTGACATAAGATTTTCGGTAGCTTTTCTATTTGATACATTTTTTTACTTTTCCATCATCGTTGTCGCTGATGAGGTTTTGGCTCTCTGATCTTCAACATCCATGCTCTTGCCTTATTGTGAGGATCGTCCGGAGGACACGGTGCAGCACACTGTGGAGGCCTGCCCCGCTTGGGCGGAGCAGCGCCGTGTCCTCGTAGAGGCGATTGGCGGCGGCGACCTCTCGCGCCCGGCCCTGGTTCAAGCCATGGTCCGGAGCGAGAGGGAATGGGAAGCCGTCACCTCCTTCTGCGAAGCAGTCATGCTAGTGAAGGAGGTGGCGGAACGTGAGAGGGAAAGAGCCTCACGTCCCAGCCGCCGCGGGAGACGCCCTGGGCGTCGGGGGTCACGTGGTGGCCCCTGGCCACCGTAGGCGCTGGCCTGTGGACGGCGAGTTATGGGCTAGCTCGCCGTCTGGCCGTCTTATGTCGACGGCGCGTTCGTGTTCCACGCGCGCCTCAAAGAGATGTCAGCAACCACGTAGGGGTCCGCACGGGCCGATGCCTGCCAGGGCTGCGGGACTGTTCGAAAGAGATACCGCGGCCCTGGAACACAAAGGGCAAAGAAGGAACATGGATGGGTTTTAGTCAGTACAAGTCTGACACTCCCTTCCGCTCCGCCCAGAGCGGGAGGGGTCATTTGATGATTTCCCATCAAAAAAAAAAAAAAAAAAAAAAAAAAAAATGCTCTTGCCATGACCAGCTAACACTTCGTTTTCAAGGTGAAATAGTGCGTTATTATCAATATCGTCACCGTAAGCTAAGCCAGTTGTGATTATAGGTTGATACTAGGCGACAGCTTAGTAAAGATGGAAATCTCTTTTCTTTATTAGCTAGGAAAATATGAAATTGATACTGAATTGATTAGCTGAAGCTTTTTTGTATCCATTTGTATGCCAAAACACTTGACGATGCCAATTTGAAATTCAATACGAATTGGAAGTGGAGTTTTCAAACTGAAATAAAAACCATCGAACGAATTGAATCTAAACCGTTTCTAATAAATTAGTCTTTCTCACACAAATGCAAGTTTAATTCAAGACTTGTAAGCAAGTTAAATTGGCATTAATGCGAGTAGAATTTACGCAGCACTTCGATGCTAGATTCACTGGGTAGGATAATGGTTTAACGACGCTTTCATTGTCACATGACATCCTTTGTGCGTCAGTAACCGCTGTTAGCTGTCCGGACTAACGTATGACTGTGTGTATTGTTGGTGTGTGTCACTGAACTGGGACACACCCTAATGTTGGAAGAAGGATTTGGGGATGAAACTGCACTATTTTATCTAAGGCCCTTAGGCTCTCTGTCTGCATATATTCTATTTATTTTATTATGATGGAAATGATATGTTATGTCAACAGAATAAGTAATCGTTTGGTTGTGGAAGTGATGATTTGTGAGTGCAGAAACTTGGCTAGGCTGGATTCCTTTACAAAAAGACAACTTTCGCGCTAATACACATGTGTGTATCTGAGCTGTGAAACTACGAGCTGAAGTTTTTACGCAAAATAAATACCGTATAACCCCTTCACCCCCATCATGCAAAAGCAACTACATATATCAAAATACTTGTTACGTCTCCTCAAGGGAATATTCCTTCATTAGCTTGATTATAATATTTAGATGACAGGTTTATTGTGCCAGACAACAATGACCCTTACAGACAGCCACCACGAAAGTCTCGGGCTGGCCGCTTTATGATATGAGTATGCACAAGGCTTATTACAAAATAAGCGAATTGCAGCTACAGCAACACTCACTGATTTTAATCGTCCGGAAAATTCTGGCTTATTGCCATTACGAGAAGTGGCAACGAATTTTAAACAGTTTTAACGCGTTGTGCCGGATTTTGAAAAGCTATATTTTTTAACTTAGTATTCATAAACTTTAAGCGCTTTCCCGGAGGACTGGTGTAGCTTTGTTTGAAATGATTGGCAGACTTACTAAAGTGTGTCCGACCAATTTGCTAAGTGGTAACAATTACTCGCAGTCGTTACTCATATAATAAATTGCAGGGATTAAATGTGCGTTCATGCATCAAGCTTATTAACTCTGCAAACGGAGCCTTTTCTATAACAAATACGTAGATCCTTTTTGAGTGACCAATGAACTATTGGAAATACACACCAGTAACGAAGGGTAAATTTTTGTAAGAGGTAAGACGGAGTACATATCTTTAATGTGATTACCACATTGTACACTTAGTTTTGACTTTGATTATAATATTTGTCTAAGAATACCGACATTTTTCAAAGGGAATCCGGTAAGAATCGAGGTGTATGGAACCTTCGCCACTGATACACACACCAAATCGTTGCTTACGATAGAAATATTCATTTCTACACAGAGAGATTTAAAAGAATTATAGAGCGGATATTGGGAATAAGATCATATAAAAAATTTGATTTCAAACATTTTCGATTTTGACACATGGATTCTATCTGAAAAACGGGCGTGTGATACTAGAAAACCGATTTGTTGCTAAGTAGTAACAAGTATTGGACTACGATTTTATTCGTCTTGTCCCGTCTATTGCTCGTAAATATTTGAATGTGTTTGTTTCTACCGAAAAATAGACGAAACAAAAGAATCCCAAAATATCGTCCTGTTCAAATCCTAGTATATTTACTGCTACAAACATTACTGTTTACAACACAGCGGCCGAAATATTAGCATGGCCGTGCTATTCCAACCTAGGCTCCATTTCAGCAGATATTTATAAGGGACGCTAACAACCCTTCTAATTTATGTAAGCACTAAGGAATAAGGAGCCGTCTACGGTCCAATACATGGCATTTTTATTCATAGCGACTAAATGTATCTCACGATAGTTGATAAATATGTATGGGTTTGAGAATGCGTACTAAAGAAACTTGGAACTTGGCCGTTTTACTTAAGAGATCTAGGAGAGAAATACTGAATTTTTTATTAGTTTTTCGGACTGGTCCTTGGAGCAAATTAGCCACCCATTCGTCAAAGGCTTAGCAATTGATTGCTAACTAAAGAATGTTGATTAGTTCTGTCCTTAAAACGTACTAAATTCCTAAGGTCCGAATTCCGTTTGCTTCTCAAAAATGTCCTTGTCTAGTGAATAACGAATGGACGGTCTAAGAAAAAATATAATTTAGTATTCGAAATAGAATAGAGTGATGTATTAGGCGACGTAACACATCGCTCATCGTAACAGCAGACACCTGTGTGACATCACCGATTCCTCTCGTGTAACTACAGTCCTGTTATATATATTTTACCTGACAGCGACTTTTCAACAGCAACCTTATTGTTACGAGAATAGAGATCACTGATTTTGACAGTGATGTAAAATAAAGGGTAAAATAACTGCGAAAGAACTGTAGGAAGTTGGCAAGTATCTATTTGTATCTTACATAACTACTCAACAATGAAGTATTATTTTGTGCATAGTATCTTATTTACTCTTGGATGACGTCACGTTCCTTATTTGAACTCACAGAAGCAATTCGAATTCTAAAATAGAATTGCCAACGGAAAATTTTGTTCGTTTTTATTTAAAAACGGTATCCCTACAGTATTGCCGTCACGGTGAGACAATACTGGCAATGGAATGAAAACACTGAGTGTATCAGCTGTTTATTTTCCCGCGCAAGTCGTAACCGTTGAATGGGGGATAACGATGGGATGCTCGTTGAAAGGACTGCAGCTTAAGGGTTGGGGTATAGCGTCACGTTTCGAGGGAAGTGGTTTCGAATGAAACAGCTGAACTAAACTATGAGGGTATTTTACTTGGATAAAAAGGTTAACAAAAATAACAGTATTGAATGTTTTCTATAAAACCCAAAAGAAGAAAGTTCAAATAAGGGTTTGGATTTATCAGAAATATCCGGTACACAATCTCCCAGAACATTTCTTTGTGAGAAAACTCAATAGTATCTATTAACACATCTACATTGAGTCAATAATCAACAATCGCGTGCAACGATACAATACGAAGCAATTTGTGTCAGTGCACGAGTACTTTCTACAAGCCTATTACAATAATAAAATCCTGTTTGCACTAGTAAGGGCTAGCACTCACACCACTCACCGCAGAAACTACGTTTTTGATGCACGCGACGAGCTAGCAAGCCATGCACGAGAACGGAATTTTAATGTGCGATGTATCTGCATCCTTTCGTCTAGCTGCATTTTACAGAGCCTTAAAACGTGCCCCGAATCTTTTAAACCAGATACAGAATTGCAGATTGATCCTTGTATGTTTAAACATCGATTTAAATCGCTGAAGTAACCGTGGTGCCTTGAAGATTTTGCTAAACATATTCAAAATTCAGTGGACACTCCAAGACTTCTAAATGTCCCAGTCCCATTTTTAGTCCCAATTAAAGTTAAAACTTTAATTGGGACTAAAATGAAGCGTACCCTTAAAGACCTATCAGAATTCAAGTCAAGTCCCAGATCGCTGTGAAAGACAGCGAGCCATTGCGACGTTTATTTAATAAAGTACAATTTTGCATGGCATGCTCCGTTTGTTGAGGCTGCACGAATTGTATTATGTAGACAGGTCGCCGCCGGGTCGTGTGCATCGTTCACGATTCTCATCCTTTTGGAACTGGATGAAAAATGTACGTTGGAGACACTTAAATTGTCCATGTTGGTTGGGGAAATCTCTATTCTGTCTATTGTTACGTATCTTTTTCTACGTTCTCTCGTTCAAGCTTCGTCGTGTGTCACTGCATGGAAAATACTTTCTGAAGAGGAACTTGAATTAATCATCACGCTTGCTGAATGCGAGTTCGATTTCAGTAATTTCTGCACCCGAATTACTGGATTCTGATTTGAAGGAAATTCGTCATCCATTGCATTTTAGTAAAAGTCGCGCTCGACTACGTAAATAACTTAATCATTAATATTATTGAGTTGTCAAAATTAGTGATATTGGAAAGCGGTGTTACGCATTTACCCCGCTGGTATCCCCAATTACCCACAATTCTTCTAGCATTGCAAATGATACAATTCACAACTGCAAAAATCTGGCTCAATATGTTCTTCGCTACTCGTTCAGAAATGAGGCACTTCCGATTCTAAACTGCCGTTTTGTCGCTGCCAACCAAACACTTGGAACGATCGTCAGGCGTGCTCTTGGCTGCGGCTTTGTAGATAAGTGGCTATCTCTCCCCTTTATGGGCGCGTTATACCTACATGAATACACGATGCAACATTCATTCCCCAGACAAAAACATCCTTCGATAAGTCTTTTAATGAATATTTTTGTGTTCCTAAAACCTGATCCAAAAACTGGAATGAGATTGAGTCTGTAATTTCATTGAAAAGGTTCGATCAATCATTCTATCCATTCCAGAGGTCTAATTCAATCTAAGAACTTCCTCAATGTTCCGTAACTGATAAGGTTTGTGTCCCAAATGTACTAAATAAATGAAACAGAAGAAATATCCATTGCCTCATATCTGTTTTCGGCAGCAAAACTTGTAATATCGCATTCTTTTGTTCCACCTCTCAAGATATTGTTTTCTGGATATACAATTTGGGTTACGTGTTCTAGACTTGACGTTTTATATTCTAGTACGTTTGGAAATTGATATATTTGTATGTGCGGGAGGCTGACAGGACTTTTAGTTTTTTTGTAAATGATGCCTTCAGACTTTGTTCTAGAGAAAGAGCAACCTTTTTCTGCGGTTTTATTTCTCAGAAAAGTAACGAACGTTGTTTGTAAATGAGTCTTACTTCACACAATATAAAAATCGCGCCTTTTAACACCGAAGGGTAAAGGCAAAAGTCTTTAGTAATCTCACATTTCGCCAGGCTTATTTGACATTTTAATATCAGGTTATTTGCGTCTGACGTAGCAGAAGTTCAATTTCAAACTAGGCATTGAAAAATGTACAGATAAAATTTCTTACACAAACTTGTTTGAAACTGAAAACCGAAGTTTTACAAACACGGACGAAATATTACAAAAGTATTTCAGTTTGAGTAAAAATTGGTAGAATACTTTCGACAGCTGTTCGGTAGGGCTCGCTCAAAGTTTGTGTTGCGATTTTATGTATTCATGTCATTTGGACACAATAGTTACTGGAATTTTGTGGTATAGCGACACGCGCATCTAATGCCTGATAAGCTTTTATTTCAATTATTCATTGTTCTTATATTATGAAAGTCATAATTTGTATAATCCTAGGGTACGCTGAACCTCCTTATCAGTGGTTACGGAACCCATGTTTTACCCCCATTATAATAACATATCTTGACCCCACAGCATGTGTATCTAACAACAAAACTATTAATCTTCTTGCCATGATTGTACGGATAAAAATCATGCTGCAACCCCGTCGTGTTTAATCTGTTTGTGTCAACCCTTATCTGTGAACCGGTTGGCGTAATGCCAGAAATTTATCGTGGAACCCCTGAGCCAGGCAGTTTTGATTGCCTCAATGAGTCTATTGTTCTCTAGCCGTCTCCCGCTCCAGGCAATTTACTGCAGCATTAGGAAGGGAACGAATTTATGCTAATTTCTTGAATTGTAACTTTAGATACAATTTGTTTCACCTCAGCTTTGTTTATGTTCTGGTCGTTGAACAAATATCAACCGAAATTGAATTCCGTAAATCATTATGAACACAAAATAACCTGAGGCTTGTGATAATATTTTTCGGGGGTGGGAGAGGGTTGCAATGACCTAAATACGAAGTGTTACAGGCGCTGTTGCTTCGGTTATAATCGACGCTATAGCTCCTGGTGATTAATTGTTACGCCAATTAGCGCTCCATTACGCTGTTTTGGGTAATGAGACTTTACGGCGACAGTCAATGGTGAACGAATATTTTGAAATAATGGAATGACTAACTAGGTTACTCGTTGTTAATTCTTTCGTCTATTCCAGAAAAAATGTTGTAATTGGTTGTAACAGGTGATATTTTTATTTAGGATCTCCAACATCACATACACATCACACACATCATCACATCTTAGAGGTTTTAGACAACATATTACTGGTGAAGCATGCAGTATATTTGCAGAAGCAACTGACACAAAAATACATAAGTGCACAGGCACATCTACTTTCCACGTTTTAAGGAACATAAACCGAAGTCTCAGTGCACAATAAAGTATCTTTAATAAAAATAAAATAAAAAGTGCTAAAAATATCATTTCGGTCCGACAAAAGATGAGATGTTTTCCGTGTAAACTCCGGAACGTGGTCGTGAAAGTGTCGCACCTTGACACGGGTCCGGGTTTCTTTACACACTTGACACGCTGCTCATGCTACATTCTTCTCACTGAATCTAATATTTATTTTATTATTTTCTCTTTCGCCTGAATTTGCGGATACAGGTAAGGTCATTTCCGTGGTCGGTGGCCCAATTTGGAAAGTTATATTGCAGGAGGTAGTTTCACCCGCAACATAACACTCTGTTTCTGCATAAAACTTGGAGAAGCTTTCCAGTGCAGTAGATTATGTAAGGTTGGATTGGATTTGGTTGGAAATAGAATACAGAAGAATATACTTGGGGTCGGCTTCGAGTCTAATCGGATGCTCTTGAATACCAGTATTTTAAATTGTGCTGGATATGTAGAAGAAAAGTTTGGAAAATCTGAGAAAAAAAATACGTAGTGAATTGTGAAAATTAACTTCATAGAAAACTTAGTTAAGACATCATAGAAAAGCATAAGCGTAAAAGTATAAAATGGTAAATTAATTTGCTTCTCTACCCTTGCTTTTAATACATGAGCTCTATTATCTTATAAAATAAAGTATCAATTCCACCGGCACCCATTGACGTCACCACAAGAACCTTACCGAGTCCGTAAATAAACAGAAACGAAAATAAAACGGGTTGCCCTAATTGTTTACTTTAAGAATAGGGCACGTTTTTATGGTCATGAAATACGGAGAACTGCAACATTAACATTTTGTTAATTAGACGGATTTTTGGTTCAATGCGGATACTTTGCTTCTGGAGAGTCCAACGTGGGGTACACGGAACCAAGACTTAATAATTATCATGCAGTGGTTCCAGCGACACAGGCCTCTTTTCTGTGAGAAGATGTGGACCATTATCCAGCACGTGGGGGTTCATTGCGAGTAAAATGTAACTTTAAAAGGATAAAAGAGATGAGTAAGAGTAAGCAGCAGGATCCACATGTAACACCCTCATGAGCATTTCTGGATAGTCTACTCCAAGAATCTATCTCCAAAAGTTACTCATGATATTCCCAGGATCAAGTAGTGATTGCTACAGAAAGCCCAAGATAATCTTTTAAGTGTAAGTACTATCTGGGAAAACCTTGTTACGAAATCTATGTGTAAAGTTGATACGAGAGCTAGCGATCAGAGTGAAATATCGGCATAACGCGGCTACAGCGTGTGCCAAGTCTTAACCATGATCCATGACTAACAATCAGTTTAGATTGGGTTAGTGGTTAGCCAAGCAGTTAATCATTGTTGACTACGACAGCTAGAGAGATGATAAGCCAAAAGTTCTTAAGTTAATTCTGGGTTTCACAAATCCATTTTGGCAAGATTTTCCGAGATCTCGGATAAAGGATCTAGCAATTAATGAAAATCTACGAAAACCATAAAACGATCCCCAATTTCCTTTTCCAATCCATTCCTCTATTTTTATGATGTCGTCAAACTATATCGAAAGGTTAGCAGGGCTCGTATAATTTCTTTTTATAAGTTTATTGCGGTATTCGAGTACTTCCAGAAACTGCCAGAAAGCAGTAATTGATCGGGAGCTTAATGTGTTATTTTCTATTTTTGTTTGTATTTCAGTAGCTAGATCTTTTTCCAGCCGGTGATACCATATTTTGGTGTGTATTTCGATTTTAAAACCTGTTGGCCTGGCAGCCAAAAGAAGGCTTAAAACTGAGTACAAAATCCTCGTCCATTACGGGCTGGCTTGCTCCATATAGCTACAGAAATACGGCTTGCAGTATCTGTCTGTGAAAATAGACCGTATATTCTGGTCATGTATAGTGACATAAAAGTTTCAATTCTGCGGTAGTCACGTCTCTCGACCCTTCATAGGTATCTATCTTGAATCATAGGACAAAGAATTCGGGGTAGGAAAACATCCTTTGGATTTTTCTGCAGTAACAACGTGCGTGAGAATTTTTTCTTAGTTCTTTGTGGTTTCTCTCACGGGTACGGTTTTCGGGTCGGTTTAAATATTGTATTGGAGTAGGCTTACAATATAAGGCAAAGTATTTCTTGTTAGTAAAACAGTAAACATGTACAACTGCTTATATAAATCCTTTATATTTTCAGGCTTAATAGTTAATAGTCAGCCATTGAGTATAATATGCTTGCATAACTGGGTGTGTGCAATAATTCTCAGCTATTATATTTGAACTTTTCATAAGGAATTCTGCCTCATTCTACATGTTATTCGAGGCATTCTCGCTTCATACTCCACATTAATATACGCGTAAATAACTAAGAAATATCCAGTGAATTTATTTTCCTTGTACTGCAAAACAAACTAAGTTGTTCATCTAAGTGCGGTTCCAAATCTGACGTAATTATACCTACAACTAATGATCATCTCTACTTATGGGCAGCCCAACAACACAATCATGACGTGTTACTAATTTGTAGTTCGCGATTCGATTAGTCATGCTTGTAAGCAAACTTTGCCAAAATTGGTCGTCGTGTAGTGACCAGTGTTTTGCTCTCAACCTACGCTAATAAAAAACGTGTGGTCTAACTAATAATGGACTACGCTTGATGACTTTGTTGGACGTTAGTCTGTGCCTATTTTTAGTCGCATTGTTCACTTTAACGGTAAAGGTTAATAGGTGATCTGATGATACTGGGTCATGGTTCTTATCTGCTGCTGTTTCGCATTTAAAATTCTTGGTCTAATTATTATTAAAAATATTAGGAGCTACTTCTTGTTTTACGATTTTCGTCTAAGGATTTGCAAACGACCGTGAAAGTGTTGAGTGGTCATTTACTGGTAAAAAAGCGTCAAGAAACACAGAAGTGATAAATTGTTTGAATGTCATATTGTTTTTATTTGACCTGTTAATCGCTTCTGGTATAAAAATATCCTCTATTGCAATCGAAACTATTTGTTATTCTTTACTTCTTCACGTGTTGACTTTTACGAGTAGGTATCGGAAAACATGCTACGTGCAGATCTTCCAGCTAAAGTTTTATGCATTGTGTCTCTTTGAGGTATTGGATAGATTTTATATTTCCATGTTTTCTGGAATTCCCAGATTCATTTTTTAATATCAGAATTCACAGCAAGTGTTCGGTTGCATGTTGACAATCCAACCAATTTTATCAGCAGTCAACGCTTGCAACACCCAAATAGGGTGGGCTATTTTTAACCGAAGACCAAACGATCGAATGTGACGATAATGCATACTAAATTGTCTAGCACTTTAAATGAGTACTACAGCTACGGGGTTGCTCATGGCCGTAGCTTCCTTCCGCTCAACTAAATAAGATTATACCTTAGTGATTTATTTGGCTGAACCGCCATTGTTATGCCTGGCTCGTAGCGTCTTCTAATGTATTGTTGGTACATTATTCGGGTAAACGGTAGGAAGTTTTAGAAAAATGTTTCCGAAAGTTAATAGGAGGGTCATTTGTTTAGTTGCTTTGATTAGCTTACGTAAACGTTTCGTAAAGGAATTCCTTCGTTTCATTATTAATTTGCAACACTTGTTCTACGATGGCATTGCCCCGACGTGTTCTTTTTCTTCTTCTCGCATCGATGTCACAAGTGTCTGACCAGTATTAGCTGCACAGCTCTTTTATTAGCCTCATTACGTCTCCTTTTTACGTAGGATCGCAGAGTTCGGATACGGTTAATTCTTATGCCCTTCCCAAAACTGTTACCCTACCCTACAATCATACCAACCCGTATTCACTATTTTCTCACGCATTCATTTAAAATAACATATTTTGGGACAAGGATTTACCCCTTCATCTCTCGGCTATGACTCTGCAATATAATATTCATCTCCCTATTCCATTGTCACTCTATGTAACATATTATACCTGTTGCCATCCTCACTCAACTATTTTCCATCTAAAATTCTGTTTCAGAATGTAGGAATGGTTCCATTAACTTGATCTTCTTGAAGATTACGAGTAATTAGGGCGTGGCATGAGCTTTGAGGAAAATGGCGTTTTTTTTGTAAGAGCAACATACACTCTATCTATATATTTGAGTTCAGTAGGTCAAGCGGTTACATGCCTATTTAGTGGTTTAATCGACCAAAGTAGTTGTTTTTATCTCAAGCTGGATGATAATTTGACGAATTTGTATTTGGACGGTATAACGTCTTCAGCATCGTTTGACTCATTTCAAACTCTGAAATCGATCTCTAGTACCTCACCTAACTCGATTTACAAAAGAGTCCAAACATTTTATATCAGTATTCCTCCATACCAGATCTAAGTTATAGAACGGGTACTTGCTTCAACTTTCAGACTAATTAACCGACTCCCTGACAATTCAATTCTTGCAGTTACGACTGTGCCCTTGTTTCCTAAGGGTTCTCCATAACATTTAACTCTCGTTGACCACAACCAAGATCTACTCAAAGTTAATAGGGCGTTGGAGATCTAACCAATGTCAAATAACCAATAACTATTAATAATGTGGCCAGAGTTAGTCCCCTCGCACACGGCTCGACGCACCATCTCGTTAACGGACTGGTGTCCGAGGTCGGCGCGGCGGTTTCATACCGGTGAGGGAGAATATACTCTCCGTATAATACTGTGTAAGATATGTCCTTTTAAATAAATATCCATTGTTTTAAATCAAGTTCGCTTCGCAGGTACAGTTTTTTTAATACTTTAGGAACACACTCAAATATACAGAGGACAGAGTTGAACTACAGTAGAGTTCGTACTGGTGATGCAGAAACAAAAAGTGGTAGTGGTGGATTAAACCCGATCATCAATGCATGGCTGAATTAATCGAGTGTTTTGTATCGATCTTTCTGTGCCGAGTGACTATAAGTTCTGTAGACGATTACTCGCCTCGTTGGTCTTAGGTTGGTCGTTAGCGTGACTATTGGTTCGGATTTTTGAATAATTTGAATACCAATTGAGACCGCTCATTAAGCGATTGCTAAAACGGTTTATTAAAAACTTTTGTTAAAAAGTGCTTGCTTTAGACCGCTGGAATATAAAATCGTCAAGTCGTCTGTGTTAGGAAAATAGAAAGTCTACTTTATCATGTGAAAACTACTAACTAATCTGCCGAAATCCAAACATTTGGTCCATAATTACCCATGTCGCTGTTATCTAAAATATTAGTTCTACCGATTAAGCATCGATAAATGACCGTATTCCCAACACACCTTATCCATCTTACTAGTTCTAGTAGTGAATTCTATTGGAGTTTTTATAACACAAAGTTGGGGTCGCCTACGCGGGGCTACGCGTCTCTGAGCATCCAAGTTCAGTCAACATTATTTTGTATTAGGAATGCTCGTACGCTTTATTACGTTGCCCTTGAGTAAAAGATGTCGTTATTATTTATGGCCATCATGACCTTGTCAGCAAGAGTTATGGGCATGGCTAGAATGTATCTAGACGTATCAGTTACGAAGACGTTCTTTGAATAGATATCTTAAACAAATATAAAGATAAGGACCTATACAAGGTCAAATTGAATTGACTAGCGAAACTTCAGAGACGTGATGAGACATCTACCGATCTTCTCTCTTTTTTCCGTGTCGATGGACTCAAATAATACCCGACCAGTATATAGCCTGTACAGCTCTTTCGTTGACTTCGTTTAAATCGTGGAAGGTGCAGGATGGGCAAGAAAGGAGGTGGGGCATATCCTACCTATAAAACCTTCACTCAAGACCATTACTAGCGAACGCTGAATTAAAAAACATTACGTACTTAACTACATTCATTATCAAGATACGGAACTCTGTGAACCATAATTGTGGCAAAAAATAAACACAACTCATTCAGCACAGCTTTCAAAATCCAAGAAAACGTTAAACATAATGTTCTCCCATGATGGAACACTCGACTCTCATTTACGAAACGTCAAAGTAATAACAAAGACTTCGTGATTATTTTAGCTTGCTTACTGTTTAACTTAGCTACGGTTGTTTGTCAACACAGGGTAACTTTATACACCAAGTTTCAGTTACGGTCGGAGCAATACGAAACGCGATAGGCGTATAACGTTACGAATATTGATTTACCCGTTTATGGTGGAGTAGGTCGTGTTATAACTCTGAAGGAGCTTGAATACTGGAAGGAATGCCTATGTTGGAGATAGGAATGTTTACGAGTCTGAGAGAATATTGAAGCCTGTTTGCTGTAGATACAGAAGGTCTACATTTTGTGGCATTCCGTGTAACGGTCCCTGTGTTTATGTAGGCACAGATACCGAACGAATATAATTAAATTTAATTTCTATGAAAATACCTGCCTCGCTAATAAGTTTACTGGAATTCATTCAGAGGTCGCGAAACAGCATATACAGGGTGGTAGGGACACCGACGTTACCACGTATTTAATACACCATTTTGAACCCCCCCCCCACGTAGAAATTTTTCGTCCGTTATTTTAAAAAACAGCTGTCTTTTTTTTTTCTTTTTTTTAGTCTGTAGGGCTTACTCTTGACCTCAATCTAGTCCTGAGGACAGAGATGAGGTCGACGATGGAACGAGCTAACCCAAAAGAAGCCTATTAACTCGCGATTTAAATATATTGGGGTCATATGTGATTGGTCTCCTACAAAACTGTAATACTTACATGGTCAAAATATATAATACTGCTGTTTTTTAAAATTACCGATGTAATAATTCTATGTGGGGTTCAGAATGACATACTGAATACGTGGTAACCGTTTTAGCGTCGGTGTCCCTTCCACCTTGTATACTGAAGCTGTTCAGATCAAGGTGCTTTACAATTTGCTATACATGTTAAGCAGTAATACAGTAGCAGGCTAAATATGGTCGGTTAAAGTTCTGTCTAAACTCACACAACAGCCAGACATTTGTTTTTACTCAGTTTCCTTTCATTTCAAAAGGAGAAAATGGCAATGTCTGTGCAGGGTATGTTTATTTATTTTTACAACGGTTCCGGATACGGTTTCTGTACGTTTCTTTGACTTCCTGTATTTGTTTGCTCGGCTTTGAAGCTTGAGGATTTATGTTGGTTCAATAGGTCTAGGGTTGTATGCGTAAATTATTCTGTATATGCTGTGTGTAAATAGATTTTGCACTTATCCGTTTGTCTATATTTAGAAACATCATGACGTAAATATGAAAGCTTGGTGAGGATGTTACCCTTCTGAACAGAATCATCCAAAAAAAAAACATCTCGAAGTCCAACAGCAATAAAAGACCTATCCTGCCAGGAGCTACCGCCAGTATTTTACTCTTGATGTATCAAAAGGCTCTTAAAATGGCCGCCGAAACTTGGAATAAGTTGCAGGGAAAAGGGTTATTTCCTCGACATTGATGACGCAAAAAAAAGCTAAAAGCCATTTTCCCCAGTTTATTTTCGGATATGTTCCGCGGTGAACCGTACAAACGGGAAAGGAAGCCGCAATAAAAAAGGACGGAATTTAGGAATACTTTAAATGACTGGAAGTTCGGTATGTTACAGTAGCAGAGTGGTTTTTATAGTGAATCTATATACATACCTTTCATTTTGTAAATAGTTTCTAGTACTCGTTTTTCGATGTTTAGTTTCATGGTATTCCTCTATGTATTGGACGTCATGTATTGCCAAAATAAAATTGGCAGTTTCCATCTTCATTTGCACGTCCTTTGGGGTATACATGCCGTATTAGGACCAGTGGAATCCCTCTCTAAACCCCTTTTTTGTTGAATTACTCAATGAATCGCGAATAACTGCGTTTAATGCATACGTCTGCAACTCTGTATATCTGAAGTCCTTTTATATGTCGAGCTTCAACGCTTGACAGGTTCAAGTGATTGATGTCCTTCCGATCATTATCATCATCCTCGAAATTGGGGTCGGTTTTCATTACTCAGATATACGGAAGCAATATAGCCCACTTCCGATGTGGTTTTTTTTTCTGATACCTACGGCATTATTATTATGTTGACTTGAGTGATGTTTACAATATTTTGTGTATTTTTTCCATCATGTCTGCTTTGTTTTATACTGAAATAGAGCACTATTACATTCCTCTGTACCATTTCTACAAAACGAAGATATTCTATTGTATTCAATACAGGAAAACATAATGAGGAAACCGTCATGTCCTATAAATAACCAAAACTTGCAAGACATGTGAAATTTTACCAACAACTCGCTTTGGGCCCGCGAGGTGGATTATAGCTCGCTCCCTCTCATAGAGAGAAGGCCTGTGGCCAGTGGAAACGTTGTAGGCTGATCATGAAGTGCCGATTGGTATTATTATCACAAACCGGGGATATTTCATTTATTTTCCCAACATCAGTTGATGTTTGAGTGTCAAGCTCCAGTTGTGATGCTGGTGGTCTCGACTAAATGAAACTGCCGCTTTCGATATGATGACTGTATTGACTGGGTGGTTAACAAATGTATTAGTAAATGGCCGGTGTATGCGCACGGTAAGTGACGGCGAGCGAGTGTCCTTCGGTATGGTCGAGGAGCTTGCGTTAGGTGGGGCATTAAGATGACGTAGAATCTTATGGCCCGATCCCATTGTCCAGCGCGATGTGATGGTCCAGAACAGTTGATGGAAACTTCTTCTCACATTATTTATTCTCTTTGTTTCAGTCGAAAGCGCTAGGCAGAGTGCTATTCGACGAGGTATGTCGGCAGCTACACCTTCTGGAAGCGGATTACTTCGGCTTGGAGTATCTGGACGCCAACGGTACGAAAGTATGGGTAAGTTATCCACTTCTATTATTTACTTATGTTAAGTTACCTGTAGTTTTAGACCATATAATTTCTTGGACTTTAGCCAAAATCCACCAACCTAAAGCGGCTGCCTCTAGAATACTGGGACTTAGGATTTTTCAGCAGAATTATGTTCTGTCCCGGTACTAATCACTGCCCTTGTTTGATCATGTTCCGACAACAGTCATCGCCCACTAAAGTAACGGTTATTTGGTCAAACCATAACCACGGATTTGTTGAAGGTGTAAAACGAAATGGCTGAGAACAATGCAGGTCACCCATAACAAAAATAAATTATTTATTGTTACGGAAACAACCAACAACAACAAGAAACTCAAGAACAACAACAACAATAACCAACAAGAATAACTAACTGTTCACTGAATATTAATGAAAGAAAAATAAACCAACTAGCAGCTGTAATGACTTAGAATCTAATAACTAATTGAACTACTAACTGCTTATTGCATACATTCCCTTGAGAAACCCGGGCGATTGATTCGTAGACGTCACATAAATATCAACGTGACAGTAAGAGCACTTGCTTTCAATTGATCCCTAACTTCCAACGCCCTGATACATTAAACTTGACGTTGAGTGACAAAGGGTACTCCAGTCTCAACTCTGAGGAACTCAAATTACATAAATAACGAAGTAACTACAGTCCTTTCACAAGTTTTTATCTCTGACTGATGCAGTCTACTAGCAACCTTATTGTAACGAGAATAAAGATCATTGTAATTTAGACAGACTTAGTGACAGGTGGCAGCAACCTTTGCAATGTCAAAATCTCAGTACCCTACTGTGATATTGACGGTGTTGCAAAGTCAGAGATAAAATAACTGTGAATAAGGAGTGTACAGTACCCGGGCAATAAACACAGATCGGGCTTTAAGGGTTGCGCCACATCTATCAGCACGGAATCGTATTTTTCCATGCTTCTGTCCTTTTCTGTCGCTCGGAACCGTCATTGCTAAAGCGAAAGAAACAGAGTGTGTTGTCGAGCGTATCGTCGATGCTGGCGCGTACGATAGCATACGCGCGCTGTTTCTCGCTCTAGCAAATGAGGGTTCTGAGTAGGGCTTGGGAACCGGTTTTCGGTCCCATAGTAAAATCCGAGAAAGGTTTCTCATGCCCTAGTTCTGAGCGACAGAAAAGTAAAGGAGCATGGAAAAGTGCGATTACGCATTATTATTATTGAAAAAAAAAAAAAAGAATCCATCATACCCCTCTCTATTTTTTTTATCATGGTTGCGCTTTGAGGAATAAACATATAATATTTTTAATGTGAATTTGTGAGCGCAACTAATGGTTGCGCTTCGAGGAATAATTTAATTGCGCTTAAAAATAGTTGCGCTTTAAGGAATACCCCAAAACTTTTTATAAACGTCATTGCACCATTTTTACGCTTAGGTAATGTAGCTACTTTAATGCTTTTAAACATAATGCAAGGCAAACGGTAATTTGTGAGGTTTTAAGGAGCGTATGAGAGTGACACTTTGAACTCTTGAAGAGACTTACACAAGTATGAGTGACAGAGACGAAACGACGCTCTTCGAAGACAAACTTTTCTAAACCTCGTTGCACCATTTTTACGGTCGGGGTGATGTAGCTACTTTACTGCTTTTAAAAGTAATGCAAGGCAAACGGCAATTTGTGAGGTTTTATGGAGCGCATGAGAGTGCAAGCAACATCCCACATGAAACACTGACCTTAATTGACGTCCGTTTTAAAGGTCAAATGTCCACAGTACTGTGCATTTGAAAAATGCATTCATGTAGAGAAACAAGCAATTTTAAGGGACGTTTTATTTATTGACTACTGGGCCTGCTCTAGAACTCTAATTTCGCCTGATGGAAAACGATGAATGAGGTCTACTGTGGAACTAGCGTAGTCAGAAGGAGCCTGTTCATTCTTCTTGCTTTGAGAAGGGGCGGGTAATAAATGGAAAGGAATACCTATTAAATTAAAGAGTTTATAGAGTTTAGCGAATGACCTTACAGGTAGACCGAGGAGGTCGCTGGCTATTTATCTCAAAAATCCTGTGGATTCATTAATTCTTAGACCTCTCCTGTCCGGGCGTTTGATGTGCAGCACCTATACTGGGTGTAAACAGACCCTTCACATATCCGTCAACCAAGCATTCTGTACATCAAACTAAGTAACTTTACCCAAAAACTATTGCTGGGAATAGACTTTTTTTTTGGGGTGAAAAATCACGGTTTACGGTAGGACTCGATGGAAAGCACTCAAAGCATTGTGCTGATGGATGGATTGAATAGTACGGGGGTCGTGGAGGTGTGTAAAGTAAAAATGTTACATTAAAAACATGTATTTAAAAAAACAACTTGTGAAAAAGTTGGAACTTTGACCCCCAATATCTCCGTAACTAGGTTCCCAGGTGTGGTCTAGAACAAAAAAAAATGATCGCAAAGACGGGGAGAACAAGTGTCTTTTGGAAGTTTTAAGGGTCTATTTAAACCCTTTATAAATTGGCGAATTTACAGTGAGTTCTCCTATCGTACAGTATGATGACGAAAAGGATTTTCATGTCTATTCATGATTGAACGGCAACTTTAATGGGTCCTGTTCGCACAATTCGAACAATGGCAATTGTGGAGGTCTCCCAAAACGTTCCGTATGTCCTGCAATCGTTGTAGGTTTGTATGTCAATACATAAAAAATGAAAATAAAATAAATCAATGTCAGTTTATGGAGATGAGATGTTATGTGAATCTGGAAATGATACTTGCATAAAATTATCAGGAAGCAAGCATAATAAAACTTCATAACACTAGTTTGCTGGTGTGACCTAGTTTTAAAAAGAAGCAAACTATTTCTCTTTCTTGTAAGTAAAGATAAAACTGCTTTACTTCAAGATTTAGTAGTGTAGTGCACTATTATACAAAGAAGGATGTATGGTCACTCGTAAATACTGAATATTACAGACTACGTTATGTAAAAGAATACAATATAATGTAAGATACTGAGTTGGCTTTTATATCGCCAGTTCTAGTACAATGCATTGTAAATCATATTGAATAATGCAACACGACAAATGTTGTTGTGTTATGTGGGTCGTGAATAAAATATTTATTTATTTTTCTGAAAGAGTCATCTGTTTATGCCCTGACAAAATATTTTAAACAACTTTCAAAGACCTCACGAATAAACATGAAGAGTTCTTTAGAACGCTTGATGAACGACTTCTAAAGCACTGTAGATGTCTCACGGTAAGGTATATTCTACAGAGACGAAAGTTACCTTTAACGAAGAAACTAATAAATTGAACGAACTAAACTCACGCCAAAAAGCACTCATTTTACAGATAGAAGCGTAAGTTGACGCTATGTTTTAGTCTGTGTATCCCTGAATATTAATCTTAACGCTTAATATATTTTCGACCAGGTCAGCACCATCAGATTTTGGCATTAGTCTGGGACCGCATTTATAAACCAATTTATATCTCACTATAATTTTTACTTTCTTTTCCACCAGTACTGGCTAGACTCCGAGAAGCCGATGTGCCGGCAAGTGGGCCTATCGATGCTGGAGCCGACACTGCGCTTCTGCGTCAAGTTCTACACATCAGATCCTGCAAGACTGGAGGAGGAGTTCACACGCTACCTGTTCTGTTTGCAAGTGAAAAAGGACCTCGCGACGGGGTGCATACAGTGCAATGAGAATACGGCTGCGCTTATGGCCAGCTATATTGTGCAAGGTGAGGCAACTGAGGGGTTTAGTTGGGTCTTGTATGCTGAGATAAATTAGGATTATCTCAAACGTGCTCCAGGAAGGATTTAGTATAGTTCCCCCCATATTGCGTGCGTGCGTGACTGGCAGGAATTTAGCGATGCCATCGCTCGTGCTATGTAAAGTTTGTAATTCGAACCTCGTGTATTTTAGACATCACATATTCTCTAACACTAGCTATGTAGTATAAACCCTGTGAAAGAAAAAATAAATTATTTTTATAATCCAATTTTTTAATAAAATATTTTATATTTGTATATATTGGTCAAAATAAACTTTGTAACCTGGGACAAGAGCTGATAAATATTTGACAGGAAACAGCATACATATCCCATACAATCTAAAAATATAAAATGCCTCTTCCACTACTCTGAAAATTGCGGAAAGATAAGTTAACTTTCGAATTTTCAATTCAATAAACCTTGTTGACACACCTATCATCACATACGTGTCAAAGACATACAATTCATTTAAGATTACCTAAGTTTATAAGCCATGATGCGGCCGTACCAACATCCCTCCTCATAAAAGCCTGGTTACAAAATTCACGAGCAGACAAACGTGTGGCCTTAAAACTTGTATCGAGCTCGCAAACTTGGCTCGTCACACGACGCAACTGTTATAACGTAGTTTGACCTAAATCATCAACAATTCTATATTAATAGCGAAACGGCCATGTCGGCTAGTTCCATATTAACGTCCAGTTAGTATTCGTGACACCCTGTATACTGGTAACTAGGCTGATAATACAAGGTGTTAACGAACCCTTCACGAAGCCGTCAACCAAGCATTCTGAACATCAAACTAACTAACTCTTCGCTAATTTTTTTTCTGGGAAATTACATTTTTTTTTTGAGGTGAAATGCCACGTTTTACGGTAGGACTCAATGTAACGCACTCAAAACATTGTGCTGATGGATGCATTGAATAGTACGAGGGTCGTGGAGGTATTTAAAGTAAAGTAGAAGAGAGAGAGTGGATTAGAGTGTAAGTAAATGTAGAGTGATAACTATAATTTGTATGTGAAACAATTTTATCACTTCTGTTTTCTTTTCATCAAATGCTTTTATAATAATTATTCTGGTTTTTATTTTGTTTATTGTAATATTTTCATTGTTTTATATTTTATGTGTTAACACCTAGTTTTATGGGCATGCTGTGGTCTCCTATAATTGAAGGAACACACCTAAAAGAACATTCGTATTACTGTGTCCTATATTGTGTGTGTATCCTTTGTTGGAGATCCAAATAAATAAATAAATAAATAAAGTTAAAACATTAAAAAATTGTATTAAAAAAAAACTTATGAAAAAGTTGGAACTTTGACAAGTACCTTTCCACTTCATGAAGGGTACTTTTACACCCATTGTACTCGTTTTTCATTAGTTCCAGTTGGAAGGTATTCATTTTCTCTATAGAAATACTATAAAAGTATCAACTCATCATCATCACGCCTGTTTTGAAAGGTTAGGCAATTGTGCCTATAAGTACATTCACATTTCGACAGTTATGGTTAAGTCTCATGAAATAAGAGGCGAGCCTATTGCCATCAGCCGAGCATAAATCCAAACTCCGTGAATACGAAATTCCTGATAAAAAACCCAATAGCAATTTTGCCCGACAAGGGAATCGAACCCTCACGAAAACCTTATGCTCATCATTAGCACTTGTGACCACTAGACCAACGAGGCTGTCCATAGGATGAGGTGGACGCAAAGAGAGGCATATTCTATAACCGGCTGTCGCCTCCAGCGGGCTGTGGATGATGATGATGGCTAGCTTTTGTTTTGACATTCATTTCAGAAAAGTCCAGAACTGAGCAGTTTTTGTAAGGATTTGCTATCAGTAAGGATATCAATTTAAACCAACTTCTCTCTTACTCTTAGCGGAATGCGGCGACTTCGTGCCAGAAGACTACCCGGACCACACGTACCTCAGCGGGTACAAGTTCTTCCCCGGACAGGACTCGGAGTCCGAGAGGCGGATCATGGAGAACCATAAGAAACATCTGTAAGTTCCATATTTCATTAAACCAGCCATATTACATGTTATGAATGTCTCTGTCTGTTGGTTTTAATTTTGCCCGTTAAGTGGACGTAGTAAAATTATAGAACAGATATTAGAATATTTTTTTCCCCACATACGAAAAGTATTGCATGGGCATGGAAAAGGCTTTAAAAATAATTTGGTTAAATAAAGGTTGTTTGTACCGCTAGGGCTGGTTCGAGGAGGCTCGGGAAAAGAGCACATGGAAGGAATTGGGGGAGGCTTTTGCCCAGCAGTGGGACAGTACAGGCTACTAAAAAAAAGGTTGACAGCGCAGCAATAATGCCGACACTGGATTATAAATAAATAAAAATAGCTAGCGAAACTCCGCAGAATTGATGGATATTGATAACTAAACATGGTAAAACAATGAAAAAGCACTAAATGAAGTTACCAAATTCTCGGCTTTTACTTGCCAACCAAACCTTTTTAAAGAACTTTCCAGACGTTTTCGCATCAATAGTATTTCATCCTAACTCATTAACGATTCCCGCAATCATTAATTTACGTAAAACTAAAACCAAAGTTCTTACATAAACAAGAGCGAAGCAACAAAAGTCTGCAGACTTACGGAAACAAGATAAAGCACTAAAATCGGAATAATTGAACCAATCAGAGGAGATGTAGTGATTGTCTTTTTTCTTTTGTTTGCAGAGGCCAGAGCCCTGCGGAGGCCGACTTAAACTTATTAGAAACGGCGCGGAGATGCGAATTATATGGTGAGTAGCAAATTTTTCTATTTTTAAAAGGATTTTGAAATTAGATTTCTTCTAAGGGACCTTTTATTCTTGTGAATATTATAGTGTCGATGAATAAGGTTTTAAAAGATCTAGTAGTGCGCCTATAACACTTGATCCTGTCGCGACAAAACGACCTAAGGCGACGACAACAAACCGCACCGGCAAAGTCGCCCAATCGCTATTAAAAACGAGACGACTCGTGTCTAGTTAACTTTATGAAAAGACTTCCGTAGATGACATCGTCACCGGTTGTCATTTCATACGATCACGTTCGGAATTGTACCTCCAGCCTCCGTAGCATGACCACCGTAGACAAGGACAGATTGTGTCGACACAATGACAGATTTCTTTGCACTATCTATCATTTTGTCGATTCTTCCGTCAAAGAAATCCTTGTCTACGGTGGTCATGCTACGGGGGCAGATATCAGATTTGGTTATCCTCTATCGCAATAATATTACCTATCAAGAATCAAATGACCGTTACTAATACAATACCGTCAATCATCTGCCTAGCCTTTTCATAACTATGTTAGGGTCGGCTTCCAGTCTAACCGGATGCAACTGAATACCAGTATTTTACATGGAGCGACTGCCTATCTGACTTCCACAACCCAGTTAGTACTGGGTAATACGATACCTCTTTTTAAGACTGATTGTCAGACTTTTCGAGCCACTGACTACCTGTAACGACTCTCAAAGATCTACAAATGACAGCCAGGATCAACGGCTTAACGTGCTTTCGGAGGCACGGAGAAAACTCGGTATGTAATGGGTTGTCACCCATCCACAGACCAACCTAGGCAAGCACGGCTTAACTTAAAGATCTATCCGAGCGACTGTTATTATTTAGACACGAGCTCCTTTATCCTCTATGGAAATACTAATACTTATCAAAGATCAAATCACCGTGACTGACACAATACCGTAATTCATGAAATTTTGTTTCAGGTATAAAAATGCACCCAGCAAAAGACCACGAAGGCGTTCCATTAAACCTCGCGGTCGCGCACCTTGGAATCATAGTGTTCCAGAACTATACCAAGATCAACACCTTCAGTTGGGCCAAGATACGGAAAATATCGTTCAAGAGGAAAAAGTTCCTCATCAAGCTGCATCCTGAAGGTTACGTTAGTGTAAGTGCATTTCTAACATAATATACCGCCTTTAATGTTATCCTCGAAGGGTTAGGCAGAGGTGTACCTAATAGTGCACCCACATTTCGCCAGTTATGATTAAGTCCCATGTACTAGGGGGTGAGCCTTGCCACCAACCAGGCACAAATCCAGACTCCGTAGCTGCTGCTAAGAAATTCCTGATGGAAACACCCAATAATAATTACCCGACCCGGGAATCGAACCCAGGACCTCATGCTCACTAGACCAACGAGGCATTCATTTATGTTACTACAATATTCATTAGAGTATGAAACTACTGTGTGGTTGTATCTCAATGGCCTTTTTGGGTTTTATCTTGGACATCACTGACATCGTGAGGAAACCTGAACTTATAACTAATGTAAGGCTGAAATCGCCAACCCGTCTTGAGCAATCGTGGTGATCAATGCTCGTGCCTTCTCTGTATGGGAAGAAGCCATTGTCCACCAGTGGGATAGTAATAGGCTGGTATTATTATTATTTTGGGTTGCATTAAAATAGCCTCTTCACGATAGGCGCTATTAAATGCTTAGCTCTGCCTGGGCTGAAATCCCTAACCTAATTTTATTAGCCCGACATTGAATATAGGGTGACTGGTGACCGATACTTAAACACGTGATTATTCTCATGATAACACACAACTTTCCCAAAGAAACATTTTTAATACCTACTTCACTTTTATCCCAATAACACAACAGCCGTATTAAATTCGCGCTCGCGCTCCTGTGACCTATCAGCTGTTAGCCGTGTGACGCCGTTCTGTCTAATTACTATCGTACCGTGCAACAGTGGGTAGGTAGAGTACAATAGGAGGCAGAACGGCGTCACTAATTACCAGTCACCGTATAATACGCCACTTACTTAAGTTACCATTACAGTTGTAGTGATGCTTTAAAACTCCCAATTTGACGACCTTTTTCATTTCACTACTACGCTTTTATTTAATTCAATTCAATTTAGTAAATATGATAGTTGTGAATTAAGACTTTTTGATAAATGACATTTTCTCTTTTTCTCTCAGGGTTACTACCGTGACGTAGTAGAATTCTTCTTCGACGGTCGCAATGAATGCAAAAACTTTTGGAAGAAGTGCGTGGAGAACCACGGGTTCTTCCGCTGTTCGAGTGTGCAGCGACAGCCGAGACAGAGGACCAGGGTCATATCTAGAGGATCCTCGTTTAGGTAAGTGTGGCGACATCTATATCGCCACATGTGAATTAAAATGACCTATCATGCAAAGCATAAACCGGGTTTATTTTTAAACACCAGCCAAATTTTAGAGATGATTCAGAATCGATACTATTTTCAATTTATAAAAAAAAAGATTTTTTCTTAACAAAGTTTTTAGTCATTCGCTTCTAAAAACAGAACGTGTGGAAATGATAACGTTGACGTTGGGCAATAGCCCACTAGTCACAATACTCGTCTGGTCCGAGGATTCCTTTTCTATCGAGGATGAGGAAAACCGTAATGAATTATACCACCATTTACATAGCTAAATATAAAGATACGTATCACTAAGGGGGTGGGGTACTGGCTTAAAAAACCTCACGTGGTTAAAGGATGGCCCCTAACTTACAAAAGATATGCTAAACAAATTTCAGTCATCTTCCCAAAAACTAAACGAGTTAACTTTAATGAAATACGTTTATCTGTTTTGAAACTTGTTCAAAACAAACTTATTTTCCTGTAGCTGTACAACAACTTCTGACATACATAATTGCCGTGAAGCCAGCTTTCCCAAACACGAAAGCAAAACTGACACAACTTTTGAACTCATGTCCTTAGGGTATTCAATGTTGTTTGCTGTGCGCCCGACCGTTACATACAGGGTGTAAATAGACCCTTAACGAAGCTGAAAGGCATTTGTTCTCCCCGTCATTGCGATCACTTTTTTGTTCTGGACCATACCTGGGAACCTTTTAGTTACGGAGATATTGGGGGTCAAAGTTCCTGCTTTTTCACAAGTTTTTAGTTTTATAACTTCACTTTAATTACCTCCACGACCCTCGTACTATTCAATGCATCCATCAGCACAACGTGACGACGTTCAACGGACGTGTTCTGTATGGTGTCCGGACGTAAAGAATAGCACCATCCCATATTTTCCCGTGGGTGTCGTAAGAGGCGACTAAGGGACTTACCAGAGAATGGGCAGCAGCGTTCTCTGCGATTTTTTTACAACCATACTGCGATCGCCAACCCGCTTGCCAAGCGTGGCGATTATGGCAAAACCCCCCGAATGACGAGCACAACCAAAAAACGGCCCCTAGTACCCGGCAGCCCGTCTACCCTCGACTATGGTAGCGGTCGAGGTTACGGCGTGGCAAGGGGTGCGAAGAATCCCCGGACGGGATCAGGCTACCTATACCGACGACTTGACCTGGCAACATATAACACGCGTACACTCCGGACCGACGAGAAGATAACGGAACTCGAAGAGGAATTGAGCAGGCTGCGATGGAGTATTGTGGGATTATCTGAAGTCCGAAGAGAGGGTGAGGACACGATAATCCTAAAATCCGGCAGCTTGCTCTATTTCCGAGAGGGTGACCGGCAGTCCCAGGGTGGTGTTGGGTTTATCGTCCACAAGTCCCTCGTGAATAACGTGGTGAAGATCGAGAGTGTGTCGACCAGGGTGGCGTACCTTATACTCAGAATATCCTCAAGATATTTGCTGAAGGTCATACAGGTCTACGCCCCGACCTCGGCACACCCCGACGACGAAGTGGAGACCATGTATGAGGATATTTCTAAAGCCCTGCATGGTTTCAAAACTCACTTCACCGTTGTCATGGGGGACTTCAACGCAAAAATGGGTAAACGAGACGGGGATGAGCTGCAAGTGGGGCAATTTGGGTTTGGACGTCGGAACCACCGGGGTCACCAACTGGCTAGTTTTATGGAGAAGGAGGGCCTCTATATGATGAACTCCTTCTTCAAAAAGCGCGAGCACAGGAAGTGGACCTGGCAGAGTCCCGATGGTGCAACTAAAAATGAGATTGACTTCATCATGTCAACCAAGAAGCAAGTGTTCAATGATGTCTCTGTGATCAATTCGGTGAAAACCGGGAGCGATCACCGCATGGTAAGAGGCACATTGAACATCAATATAAAGCTTGAAAGGTCTCGACTGATGAAGTCTACGCTCCGTCCAGCACAGATCCAGATCCAAAACCCCGAGAGCTTTCAGCTTGAACTCCAGAATCGTTTCGAGTGCCTAGGAAGCTCAGTGGACGAATGCAACGATGGGTTCGTGGAAACTGTCCATACGACTGGGTCTAAGTTCTTCAAGACACGTCGTGCACACAACAAAAAGCTCTCTGATCATACTCTCGAGCTCATGAAGGAGCGGCGTGAGATGATCCTGCAGTCTTCAGACGAGGCGTGGAAATACCGGCAGCTCAATAGACGGATCTCTAAATCCTTGAAGAGCGACCTCCGCCGCTTTAATACCGAGCGTATTAAAGACGCTATTGAGCGGAATAAAGGCTCCAAGGTATTTTCAAGAGATCTGGCTATTGGGCAGAGCCAGCTCACGAAACTGAAGACCGACGATGGCAGGATCGTATCCGCCAAACCGGAGCTGCTGAGGGAGATCGAGAGTTTTTATGGGCAGTTGTACACTTCAACTAGAAAGCCCGTTGCAACTCTAGCTAACGATTCAAGAGCTAGACTGACCCGACACTGTACCGAAGTTATTCCGGATGTCAGCCTGTACGAGATTAGGATGGCTCTTAAACAGCTTAAAAACAACAAGGCACCGGGTGATGACGGAATTACGGCCGAACTCCTGAAGGCGGGTGGAAAACCGGTACTTAAGGCCCTTCAGAAGCTGTTTAATTCCGTCATACTCGAGGGGAAGACGCCGCAGGCATGGTGCAGGGGTGTGGTGGTACTCTTCTTCAAAAAGGGCGACAATGCCCGGCTGAAGAACTATAGGCCCATCTCACTTCTAAGCCATGTCTACAAGTTGTTCTCAAGAGTCATCACGAATCGGATTCCGAAAAGGCTTTAGCACCGTAGACCACATACATACGCTGCGGCAGGTTATACAGAAGACCGAAGAGTATAACCTGCCTCTCTGCTTAGCGTTTGTGGACTACGAGAAAGCCTTCGATTCGATCGAGACTTGGGCTGTACTGCAGTCTCTCCAACGGTGCCAAATCGACTATCGGTACATCGAGGTGCTAAAGTGTTTGTACAAAAACGCCACCATGTCAGTCCGACTTCAGGATCAGACCTCGGAACCTATCCTTCTGCAGCGAGGCGTGAGACAGGGAGACGTCATATCTCCGAAACTGTTCACCGCTGCATTGGAGGATATCTTCAAGGTTCTGGACTGGAGAGGGCTAGGCATCAACGTCAATGGCGAGTACATCTCTCACCTTCGATTTGCCGACGATATAGTGGTCATGGCTGAGACCATGGAGGACCTCAGTACAATGCTCGATGACCTTAGTAGAGCTTCCGAAAGAGTGGGTCTTAAAATGAACATGGACAAAACCAAAATCATGTTGAATGCCCATGTAACACCCACTCCTATCAAGATCGGAGACTCTACACTCGAAGTTGTAGACGATTATGTCTACCTGGGACAAACGATCCAGTTAGGTAGGTCTAACTTCGAGAAAGAGGTCAATCGTCGAATCCGACTCGGCTGGGCAGCGTTCGGGAAGTTGCGTGGTATCTTCTCGTCCAACTTACCGCAGTGTCTCAAGACGAAAGTCTATGACCAGTGTGTGTTGCCAGTGATTACATACGGGACCGAAACGTGGTCGCTCACAATGGGCCTTATCAGAAGGCTTAAAGTCACCCAAAGGGCAATGGAGAGGGCTATGCTCGGAGTTTCCTTGCGTGATCAAATCAGAAATGAGGACATCCGCAAGAGAACCAAGGTAACCGACGTAGCCCGAAGAATAGCCAAACTTAAGTGGCAGTGGGCAGGGCACATTGCTCGCAGAACGGATGGCCGATGGGGCCGAAAAGTTCTGGAGTGGCGACCGCGAACCGGAAGACGCTGCGTTGGAAGGCCTCCCACTAGGTGGACCGATGACCTGGTGAAGGTTGCAGGGATCCGCTGGATGCGAGTCACACGGGACCGGTCAATGTGGCGACACTTGGGGGAGGCCTATGTCCAGCAGTGGACGTCTTTCGGCTGAAATGATGATGATGATGATGATCAGCACAATGTTTTGAGTGCGCTCCGTTGTGTTTTACCGTAAAACATGATTTTTTCACCACAAAAAAAAGTCGTTTCCCAGCAATAATTTTTGCGTAGGGTTACTTAGTTTGATGTACCAAATGCTTGGTTGACGGCTTCGTGAAGGGTCCGTTTACACCTTGTAGAATTCTGTTCGGCGGTTCTATATGAATCTATGCTTGATACAAATGGCTATGGGAGTGGCCACGGTTATAGACACGAATCGGCAATAAAAGCGAATAGTTCTATGCGTGTGGCGAGTCGCGTTTTTCGAACCTAACGCCGCGTTGACATGATCAGAGTATGCCCGGACTGAGTGGAAGCGGATACCTATACGGACGCAACTCGTATTGTGGCAATCCATTCCAACCCATCCGATTGAGTGAGTATCCGAGTCCACTCGGTCCGAGCATACCTCTGATCGTGTCAACGCGGCTTGAACGAGGGAAATTAGGGTCACTTTTATCGTATTGACAAGTTTACTCTTTCTGAGTGGCTCAAGCTTTTTCCGCGTCGTTAAGTATGGTCACTTCCTATCCGATATCGTCGTGTTTAAAATTTAAACATTACTACTTCTTTTATTTATTTCTTTACACATTAATTACATTTTTAAAATATATCAATCTAAAATAATATAAAAAAAACAATAAAAAAAGAACATTTAAAAATATAAAAAATAGTAGCCCACTAGTTTCGGGAACAAGGTCTAAACTACCGGCGCCCAGGGCTCCAGAAAGAGGAACCTCCTAACAATAGGAGCCGTGTCCAGGAGTACTGCTTTCTGAATCAAGCCCTTGATCCAGCTGCCTAACGAGAGCCTCCTCAGGTATTGGACGAGGCTCTTGGAAATGATTGCTCAATATTAATCATCTTATTCTCTTTGTAGGTATAGCGGTAAAACCCAGAAACAAATCGTCGAGTACGTGCGAGACAACTACGTGAAGCGACAAACATTCCAGAGGTACGTTCATACTCAACACATTACTGTACATAAGCTTAGCTATATTGGCAGATATGTACTCAAGTAGAATTAAAACAGACGTGGGATAAAAGCTACTAACGATGAATTTCACTAATGAAATTGAACGCGATCAGGAAATCTAAACCACGTTCAAGAGATATCAGTGTCGTGATTAATATGGACTATTGACAATGACAGTTCTTGAACGCCGTTTGGATGTAGTTTAGTTAATGAAATGGCTCTAAAAGTGGATCATTTTATCTCCCGTCGAACCAAATACTGCATGTATAAAAAATAATATTATATCAGCTTAAGCCGCTAGTTGAACATTTTCTTACTGTAACTTATTTATACCGCTAGGTGTAGCTAGACAACGCTTATACAGGGTGGTTGGTTAACAGTGAGCAATACTTTAAGGGAGTGAAGTACTCATTAAAATGAGCATCTTTTACTATCAGTGAAATATGAAAAAAAAAAAAAAAATTGGCTGTTCTCTACATCCTTTTTTCAAGTTACGAGACTGTAAATGTATGCAGCAGCTGATATTTTTTCGCGATTTCACGGTCGGTACCATAGTAAAAGTTGTTCATTTTCATGACTACTACACAACTGTAAAATATTGCCAACGTTTAAAAAGTCACTCAGTAGATGTAACATAGTTTGTTTCCATACAAACCAAGGTTTAGGTAGGATGTACGGGAATTCTAACATAAGTTAATACTAGCCTAAGTGTTTCCTAAAGGTGAGTGGTTAGCATGGGCTGGGAGACACACGAGCTTTTGGTTTTGTCTTGTGGGCGTTTGTGTGACAAGAGAAGCGACTCGTAACGAACAGATGCATGATGTAAACAACAGTCCCTCGAACTATAACGATTGGTTAGCGTGAGGCTTCGATAGTTTTTTATTAATCGATGGTGATTACTCACTCTGTTCACGAAAGAGAAACGCACAACACTTTGCACGATGTGTGCAAAATTAAATTAAGAAAATATATTTTCGATTTATACAGGGAAACTTACTTGGGTTTATCTTAAACGAAGAATTTTTAAAACGTAAATCATTATCATTACTACGTTGTAATAACGTTTATTTTTTCACGAAAAATAAAAATAGTTCATGTGAAATAAAAATAGGCGTCGTGGAAATTTTGCACGATGTGATCGTTTTTTTTTCTTTTTACTACTACTCAATTTATGACTAATGGTGATGAATAATGTTATAAAAATATCTTATAAACCCTACATGCAAAGTTTACCTACATGCAGCGAAATAATATTTTTAAAATTTAATTTTGCACACTTCTTGCAAATTGTCGGGCAATCTAACATCGTGAGCAGAGCATAGCATATACTCGAGCATGCGCTGTATCCGTTGAAATTTCCGCTTCTTCTAAACGAGTGCGGTGTAGTGGCGAGTGCGTTGCGTTGCGACGGCACTGACAATCGGTCGGAGGATGGTGTTGTCGTATCACGTAGGGTTTGTCTATGATGGGTCTGCGCTCTGATTGGTTCATTTAAACGTCGCGTAAAACCAAACATACACTTCCAAAGTTAAAGTGATCCACTCTACGGTTCCACTATAGTTAGCCAGACACTAGAACTTAGTTGGTCAAGCTTGCTTTACGCACGAAGACCGCAGGCCCGTCGCGGCGCGACGCGTTTCGTAAGGGCACAGATTACATACTGTACAGATGCTCGACTTCCTACATTCTACCGTACGTATGAACATATGCGCAACGCACGTTTAAAAGTCCAAAGGGTACAGTGGCTCCTTGGACGATGTCCAGTACCTGCTGACGGCCATCTTGCCTGTGCAATTTCGACAATCGTCTTTCACATTTGCACCTTATGGCATGATGCTACTCATCTCCCTCACAAGCTTTGGATTATGTTATACAGTATGATTTAAGCTAGACCGTGGCGGGTGCGAGCTATGCCACGAACGGGGCACTTATCCAAAACTTCACGCTCATTTCATAATTAAGTAGTTTATGGTACACCGTGCGGTGTCCATGCCCCGTACTAATCTTGGTCCCTACAAATCGAGCAGACGCAGACTTGCCTCGCTACTGGAACGGTCTTTAAAATAAATCATCCCTAACGAGTATCTTGGCCGTGCGGCTGATGACGAATATAGGAAGTCGAGTATATGTCTTGGGGAAATATCTGTGGGCTTGTTAGCAGCGTTAGACAGTCAATAAATACGTGTTAAGTGGAGGTAGGGGTTAAACCTCAGTGCACAGATATTTCGTCCACGTATGTGATCTGTGATAAGGGCGGCCACACACTCGGGGATCGGGTACAGTGCGAAACCAAAAGCTGGTGTCTCGTCACCATCCTCTGCCCGACTGTCGGCAGGTCGGGCTCGTTCCGTGCGTCGCGCTCCGTGTGCGGCTCGCGCGGCAACGTGGCGCCCCCGCCCGCGCCGCTCAACCAGAGCCTCTCCGCGCACCCGCTGCTGCCGCTGCCGCCCGGCTCCGACGGTACGTACGAACCCACACGAACATGCCCGAACGTAGGGTATCGGAACGTAGAGCGCGTCATGGTTCTTTTGGCGCGAAATAACGACGCCATCTTGGTTTTTTCAAAACAATTTCCACAGATAAATATTTCGCTTGTTGATTGCTCCCTCCTGTCAATGTCATTCAAGCGCCGAAAGAACTATGATGTTTAATGATGTTTTCTGTTTTAAATTGTGATTTTTTTCCCAATTTCTGTTTAAACTTGTATTAAATTTGTTCTCCCTTGCTATCGTCTGTTTTCGTCAAGTTTTAGGTTTTTTTTTGTTCAGTCGATGTATTACTATTATATTATTACCCTTGCAAATCGTTCGTCGCGTGTTCTGTCCTGCTTACATATTCTGCGTTACTAAATTTGGATGTGTATTGCAGCGATTTCCCTGGAGTGGGACAAGCAACCTCACTACCTGGAGGCTTCTCTGATGATGAAGGGCTACAGTGCGGAGGAAGCGCGCGCGGCGGCGGAGCGGGCGCGCCGGCCGGCGGCCGCGACTCGCCCGGCGCTCGTAGCTACCGCCTATGCCAGCACGAGAGACAAGGTAATCTTATCTGGTGGTCTGTAACCGGGTGTAGACTGATTGATCAGCGAGGCCGCTCGGTCGATGTAGCCGCGATGGAAGCTGGCTCTTGCAAACGGCAAATGACGGGTAAAGTTTGAAAAACGCAAAACTCGACTTGTCACCCACATCGATCGAGCTTTTTCTTGTAGCCGGGTAACCAATTCAGGTTACTCGGCTTATGAATAACGCCTTAAAGTAATTGAAACTGCTTCCAAAAAAAACATGAGGATGCATTACATATTCTTACCAAAAAAAAAAAAAAAAATTAGTACAACTTTTTACTTTTTTGCGCTTTCTAGATTTGTTGTAACACCAGAATAACCCTGGAATTAATTAAACAGTCAATAACAGACTTGTTTCTAGAGAGCGTAGACAAAGCTTAAAATGATCATATTCTATTTCCCGTCGCTTTTATTTCAACTTCACATAGATTTGTTTGTTTCTTTCAGCTTTCAAAACTGTACAGCAATCAAATCGTAAGAGCCCAATACAAATTGGTGGTTTTTATTTTCGAATGTTTCTAAAATGTTTGATGGATCATCTCTAACCTTCTTTGTTCTCATATCGTCTCGTCATCTTGTCTATTTTGGTTACATACATTTACTACATAGTACCGCTACTACGAGACTAGATAGTAAAAATAGGAACAACTAACTGGAACGACAAGGGTTCCAGGAATATTTTTGAACTCAATATCGATACCTCTTAAGTATCGAATTTCGATTCAAGTAGCGTCACATCACTAAAGTAAACTTTTGACATTTTTTTTTAAACTTTTGCACTAGTGTCGTCCAATCCATCAGATCAAGTATCGTAAAAAAAATAAACCTTTGTAGAATAAAGTAAAAAGATTATAATTGTGTAACCGAACTAGACAAAACAGGCATGGTTCAAGATTCACGGCTCTTTTATTTACTCTCTACATGTACAACACTCATTTGACTGATCAAATTTATACGCTACAAATCATATTTTTTAATTTCTTATCAAGGTGTTTCTTAATTCTGCTATCCGTAGTGAATCGAAGAGGCATTTATTAAAACAAGAGTTTTTGATGATACGTTGTCTTTTTCTTAATACTTACTCTACTTCTCTATACGGTTAAAACTTGATTCTTTAAATTACACAAGTACCTTTACATTACGTCTTTCGAACATAATACCATTTCCAATATATTTGTGGGTGGAGGGTATCAAATGCAAGTTTTAACGCACAAATCCGGTCATCTCTCACACTTTCCGTAACGCACTTACGTCACGGGGACCCATTTCTATGTAACCTGCCAACTTTTACGGCTAGCCTCGTAAATAATAGCGTATCGTTTGTCAGGCTCCCGAGCTAGTGACCCATGCCGAGGTCAATCATCATCCTACGGAGGATTCGCCTCTGCCTCATCGGACGACGACACCATTGGTTTGTATATTCTCTGATGACCGTTATTATATTCTCTCGTAAAGTTAAAATGTAACCGTTCACCATGTGTCGTGCAGGTTTCTCCGGAGAGTACATGGAGCCAGGCGAGTTTGCCGCGTGCGCGTGGGCTCGGCCGCGCGCCCACTCCGCCGCCGCGTGCGCGCCCAGGTCAGAGCCCCCCCGCCTCGCCCCCCCCGCCCCGATCCCCGCGCACCGCGCGACCTGCACCGCCCCACGCCGCCGAGCCCCCCTCTAGCGGTTACCCGGACTTCGTGCTCGCGAAACATTCCTCGAGCTTTAAGAAGTCCTCCGAGCGGCTCGAGTATGAGCTGTCGCAGAGCAACATCTACTCCGCCTGCCCGTCCACGCGCTCCAGCCGCTCGGGCGGCTCGCTGCGCATCGAGGAGGACGACGAGTCGCCCGAGCGGGCCGGCCGAGCGCGCATCACGTGGCGGCGCAGCGCGTCGTGCCGCAACCTGCGCGACTACAGCTTCGATGAGGCCGGCCGCGCCAAGCGCCGCCGCGACGCGCGCTCGCTGCTGGCGTCGCTGGACGCGCTGCAGCGCCTGGACTCGCCCGTGTCGCGCTACGACGAGGCTCGCACGCGCGCCTTCGTGTTCGGCGAGCGCGGCTCCGTGGAGTCGGCCGGCTTGCTGCTGGGCCGCGCCTATTCCTCTTCGTTTCCAGGTGCCATCGGTGAGGTCTGCGATCGGCGAGACCTGCAGTCGTTCGCGCGCACGGGCTCGCAGGACGACCTGTCGCACGATAGTTACGAGGTTATCGAGCGGTCCGACGACGAGTCGGAGACGCGACGCTACGCGCGCATCGCGCCTGTCGGACGCCGCAGCACGGCACGCACGCGCTCGTGCTCGCTGGACTCAGGTAACGACCTGCCGTCCGACGACGACCGCTCGCTGTCGCACCTGTCGGAGAGCGATGACCACGAGGGCGCGCCCGACGAGGTGGTGTGCCACTACCGCAGCAACAACGACATCCAGCTCGATCCCTTCCTCGTCGACGACCCGCGAGTCCTACCCAGAGAGAAACTCTCTGTGCGCTCCGATGGGAATTTCTATAAGGAAATTAAACGTGCACTCGGCTCGCGAACGTCTAGCCAGGAGTCGAAGAGTGACATTTATGATTCTAAAATATCCAAGAGTAGTGCTGAATCTAGCAAAAAGTCGCGGGACAGCGTTTATCATACGGACAGTAAGAAATCTCGCGAGACTCTCAAAAGCAAAAGCTCCGATAGGTCCGGCTCGCGAACTTCTAGCCAGGACTCCAAATCTGACTATTACGATTGTAAAAAGAATTTGTATGAGCCTGATGAAATTAGCATGAGGCGACGTAGTATTACTAGTATACAGAACGCTTACATAGACCCGTTCGAGCCCATTTCACCCTCGTCTAGTCCCGACTCGACCAAAGATTTCTTCGATACTCAAGCGACTTTTATCAGTATGGAACAGCCGGAGTACCGGGAGAAATCGCTGTTCGACAAGTCACATGAAGACTTGATCGCCAATTTAGCGAATTCTCCCAATTACTATCTATCTACTCCGTACTCAACTTTTCCTAGCAATAGTAAGCATATCAAGGAGCCTAGTCCATTGCATTCTGCCAGTTTACAAAATGTTGAATTAGATCAATTTTCCGGTCAGTTCGAATCAGATTCGAGTCCTCCGAAAAAATGTGACGAGTTATCAACAGAGGAGGAGGATATCGTCCCTAATACCACTCACATTTGGCCGGAAAAGATAGTCGGTCTCGATACCGAAATCGATGGTACAAGGGCTGCGAAAATACACAGTTACCAGCGCCGTCGCTCTTCAGATACGGTGTTCAGTTTCGATAAAGAGAAGATAGAATCATTAACGCGGTCGACTAGCAAAGAGAACGCCCCATCGCATCTCGTGAAAGAGTCTTCGAATGAGTCTGATGTCAATGTGCGAGTCCTTCCAGCAATGGACAGCATTGAGTATGCTAAGAACAAAGCTAAGCAAAACGCTATCCAGTCTGGTACGGTCTCTATTCTGCAGTCAGAATTTGACAAGCGCGGCAAAGTCCACACTCATATCATTCGGAAAGAGAACTTGAAGGAAGAATTAATGGCAAAGACTCACTTCGACGAATATAATCCTAAGCTAATCCTTGAGACTAGTTCAAGCAGCCGATTGGCCGACACTACAGTTCCTTACACTCATCCGACTGTAGAACGAACTAAGAGTGATCCAAACAGCTTAGCTAATAGACCTCGCTTCAGCAGTGTTAATTCTCGCAGACATGTGTTAATGCACCAGAAATCTATTGACTTAACACCAGCAGAATCCAGCGATGAAGATTATATGTTCCGTCAAATACCCAGTGCTCCGCCAATAGCGACTAAGCGATCTCATTTCGAACTGCCCTCAAGGCTGCCAGATCATATTCGTCCTCAATTCGATCTGCCTAAGAACTACTTCAAAGAATTCGATGCGTTCAAAGCAGGTTTCAAGGATAATAAGAAGGTGGTCGATGATGGTTATGATATTCCTTATGTATTACATAAGCGACATGTTATGAATGGAACTGCTCCATCTCCTCATGACGATCAACGACAGCCTCCGGATATCGTGATGCTTCCTCCACAAAATGGTCGCCATGTAGTCAGTGCTCACCCAAGGTGCAAGTATCATGATCATCCTAAGTCACCACGTTCGCCCAAGTCGCCGAAATCTCCTAAATCACCAAAGTCGCCTAAATCACCAAAATCGCCAAAGTCACCAAAATCACCCAAGTCTCCTAAATCGCCACGAAACAGTATACAAGTTGAACACACTTCGAAGTTCCTCGAGGTTGAGAATCGAGACTTCTTGTTCACACAAAATATCGATCTATCTAAAGTAGACCCAGTGACTTTAGAAGTGGACAAAAGCGGTCAACTGCAACATTTACCGAGTCCTAAGAGGGACATTACCAAAAACTTAGATCCTGTTCTACTTGAAACGCTCAATAATAAACTGAGTCAGATAGAAAGCGATTCTGCGACGAGTTCTAAAACAGACAGTATCCGACAAGACACCATGTACCCTTGCGACATAAAGTTCACCATCAACGGCCGTAACGTGCAACAACCGCCTATTTGCAAAGAGCCAAAGCCTTTGACCGCTGCGGAAAAATTACGAGCCGACATCAAATCGAAGTCAGAAAAGGTACCGTCGAAAAGAGGCCAAAAAGCTAGAGGTACCGGAAAGAAAGGCCCAGGAAGTAAAATTAAAGGGAAAAGTAATAACAAGATTAGGATTACTTCGTTCTCGTCGGATGATGAAAGCGTTGATTCTGATGATGTTTTCGGTACCACGGAAGCTGCACCGAAACTTGAATTTTCACCACCTCAATCTCGCAAGGATTTAGAACCAATACTGCAGTTGGAATATGATAAGATTACCTCTGGGGCTTGGCACAGAGGCCAAACCATGAGTTCTACGGAAATCGAAGGCTCTCCGCCACAATGTAGAAAACTGGCCGAGTTAGAAGCTAAATACAATCCTAAAGTTCTAGACAGCATGAGTGGTAACGCTACAGAATTACGCCGCATTTCGGAACGTTCGATTTCAATCCCAAGTTCAGAGGATGATGTTGCTATAAAATTAGCCGAGACTAAACAATCTAGTAAGGAAAGTTCGCCTTGGGAGTACAACGAAAATATTCCCTCGCCAATTCTGGAAAGTATTGAGTTCCTCAAGTCTGACGATGAACACTTAGCTGATATGGAAATTCAGAAAGTGACAGGTATTCCTTCTGAAGATAAAGTTGAAACTAAGGATGAGAAAAAGGAAACGTCCACACTTGGTGTGAAGAAAAGTCTAAGGGATGAGCTGATATCACCTATGCGTAAACCTGGTGGTACTCCAATACTGTTTGCTCATGCTAGATTAAATCTTTCTGAAGGATCAGTATTCTCTCTCCAGCGTCAGAGTGCGACCTTAGACTCACCAACCGCTAGTCGCAGAGCTAAGAGCTTGGACACGCCAGTAATACAGTTACATAGACTCCCGCCTATGAATGCTTTCTCTTCGAAAGACGATACGGTTGAAGATATAAATGAAGAAGGCGAAATACTGGAGGAGAAACCTTTGATTGACGAGAAAGTAAAAGCAACTGTTCCGAAGAAAGACACTATTGAGAAAATTGACGAAGTCGAAGAAGAACATCCAGATCACGAAGAGCTAAAGTCCGTTGTTATAGATAACGAAGAGATGCAGCTTTTAAATGACTTGGTTGAACATAGTAAACCGCGATCTTTTAAGCTCAGATATGACCGGATTAAGCTAAAGTCTCAAGCTGCACGTTCACCACTAAGCCGATCGCCGCTATCTCGCTCACCACTCTCAAAGTCGCCATCACGATCGCCTACTTCTTCACTGAACTCGCCTAGAGGCAGCATCAGAAAGCTATCAGATCTGAGTGAAGATCAAATAGTGCCGGACATTGAGAGAATCAAACGTAAAGAAAAGAAGAAGCTGACTCTGAAACCTAAAGCTGATGAAAAACTGAAGCTTTGTAGCAAACTCAACAAAGGTGGTTCTCTAGACACGAATGCTACTAAAATAAAAGCTTTACAAACGCAAAAGTCCTTGCCGTCGTCTCTGAAAGAACGTCCGGACTTCCTAACAGTACCTCCACTTGATATGGCCAGAGCCAAGAGCCAGGAGCTGGAACAAACAGCTAAGAAAATTGCCAAAGAAAAATCGAAGTCGTTGGAGAAGATGGATGTGAGACGTGGCAGTAGTAAGGAAAGAACCAAGTCTCAAGAAGATAGCGATACCGAAATCGCTAAACGTAAAGAGAAGCAACAGATGTTGTTTGAAGCTGCTTTAAAACAAACGAAGACTTTGATTAGTCCAGTTAAAGACACAATGCCACCATTCCCACCACCAGAAGATAAAATCGTTGTCAAAACTGAAGGAGACAAGATAATTATTGAGACTAAGATAAATAGCAAGGTAGAAGACCACGTCTTTATCGCCAAGTCTCCGAAAAAATTAGATAACAAGTTAACTGGGAAAATCAGTAGGAGTTTTGAAGACCAAAAGACACCGAAAACGCCCAATAAAATGAACAAGAGCATGGATGATAAATCGAGCCCATCAATGGAAGATAAGTTTGATGATTTGGCTGCTTTACAAAAATCACCCAAAACTTTATCTAAAAAACAAGAAATCAAGCAACAGATAGAAGGCAAAGTTGTTTATCAAAAAATAAGTCCTGAAGCCAAATCCAAGAGTTTAGACAGGAAGGTAGAAATCCATTTGGATTCTAAAGCAAAATCGAAGAGTCTGGACCGTAATTACGTGACACCCGCGTCAATGCTGCCAGAAAATGAAAAACATTTCAAACAAGAAGTCGTCAAAGTAGACGTTCACCCAACTGTTGTTGAAGAACCAGAAATACTACCAAAAGACGACGTAAAAGAAGCAAAGGAAATATCACCTTCAAACAGTTACAAAGACAAAACTGAAGATGACTCGTCCATGGAATGGATGACCAGCTCTCAACACACAATCATTGAAAATGACACACAAACAGTAATCATGGAACGTCGTAAAATGGATATCTACAACAAGCAAAGACAAACTGAACTTCAAGAAAGTAAGAGTAATCAGGACGTTCACTCGTTAGTGGCTTCTGAACGAAAAGCAGAAGTGACACGTTTGACCAGCGAGGAAGAATCTTTGACTGAAGTTAGCGATTTGAAAGTATCTGACGACAGCAACATGCTCGGAATATCTTTGCCATACATAGATGCTGATAGTTCATCAGATCAAGAACAGAAAAAAACCAAGATCCCTCGCGGTATGAGCGATGATTCTGGCTCATGGGTCACTGTCGATTACGAAGAGACTACATTAGACACTGAACTGCCTCTTTCCGATGCTAGTAGCAAAACCCGTGGAAGGAGAACCTTAGATCCTCAAGGAACATTTGACGAATCGTCGGCAAGCTTGATGGAGTTCTTAAAACAAGAATCTATATCACAAGTCATGTCTGATAGCGAAACTGAACGTGGTTCAAAAATGTCCCGTGAACCTCCTAAGAATATAGACTTGTCCATGAAATGGAAAAATAAGAACAAGATTATCGTGACACCGCCTCAAGAAAACAGTCCCACGATTGAGAGTATACCGTTTATTGATTCCAGTACATCGAAGTCTAATAAGTCTGAAGGTGAACACACCGGTAGTTCTGGCAGTGATAAATCTCCGACAGAAATAAAACCAGATCAGAGAACTTTATTGACAGCTAAGTCAAAACGTAGTGAACTGTTGAAGTTGAGTGCGGAACGTTCTCGAAGTTCCGAATCCACTTCGTGGACTAGCATTGAGAAAGATGTCAGTCCATCAAGTCACATCAAAGGTAGCTCCATTGACGACGAGTCTAGTGTTAGTTGTTCGATCGCTAGACCCCTGGGTATTTCGCAGGATATTGAAAAGCTGAATAAAAAAGATCGTGAATGCTTGGAAGAACTGAAACAGGCGATGGAATATGGAGAAGAACACTTGTTGTCTCAACATACATTATCTAGTGACCACTCAAAATCGAATTCGAAGTCACCTTCACCAATACCAGAAATTACTCGTATCGAAAGTCCTAGGAGTCCGTCAAAGTACGGTACTAGAAAGTCTCCTACTCCGACTTTAGAAAAGCAGGGTCAAGTAGATTCTCAGAAAGCTCCCACCGACTCTGAATCCAGTTCAGCATCCGAGAGTATTGATAGAACTGTTGAACAGTTATCACGGCCAACTGTTAAAAAGACTGGCCTTGAAAAAATAGGCAAGGCCGTTATAGAAGAATCTGAATCCAGTCAATCTGCGGCCTCTAAAGCTTCCGATATAGCAAAAGAACTGAAAAATACAGTTAAAAAGACTAAAATCGCTATTACTATATCTCAAGAGGACCAAAACACTACTATTGATTTCGATGATGACGGCAATGTCATTACGTCTTCATTTGAAAGGGGTGATATCATGAAAAAGAGGGCTCTCAAGGATCATGAAAAGAGTTCGTCTAAATCTAGTGTAGATACTACGACCACGACGACTCCTTCTAAAGGATCCCTTAGTGTTGATGACTCCTCGTCTCGTAGAAAGGGACGTCTTCTTGACGACCAGAAAAGCTCATCCAAATCTAGTATGGATTCTCGCGGATCTCTTAGCGTTGAATCACGCGGGTCATTCGAGACAACAGAATCGACTTCTGGGTCTCTTGGTGAGGCTTATCGCCGCGGAGAAGAATTAAAACCAACATGGAGACCCTTCTTTGGTGCTTCGGGCAGTGAAAATAGCACGAGCATTGAAGAAGCTTGGATACCACAAGATCACGACGGCTACGAAAACTTGGCCATCAACAAAGAAGTTTTTGAGTATAATAACCAGAGGTTGTTAGATGACTTCCAAACGTTCTCGAAGAATCCTCCTCTATCTGCTAACACATCTAAAGATTCAACTGATGCAGACTTCACAGATGATCTGAACGATTTCCCGGTCAATTTCTTATATCCTGCAACTTCATCGAGCGGTGGTGGTACTTCTGATGTAGTTATAGGTTACGGACAAACATTCGGCCGTACTTTATCACGCATATCAGAACGCAGCACTGCATCTGAGAAGACCAGCGCTGACGAAGATTCTACGAAGGCTTGTTCTCGTTCAGAGAGTATTAATGAGGAGTCCCTTAACTCCAGTGATCATCAAGCTAGTCTTAGCTCTGATCCGCCTAGCAACGCCAACGTCGCTTACATATCAGACGCAGATAGACGCACTTCGGCAGAGATGCCCGATATACCAATAGATCAAACTAAAATAAGTGAAATGTACGAATCTAAACGAGATGTTGAGAAAGCTAGCAGGGCTTTTGATGCCTTAGATGCTAAGAAGACTGGTAGTCCAGGTAAGCAAGGATCACTTACTCCTGTGCCAGCATCGAAAGCATCTTCTGCCAGTGAGAGTCAAGAGTCCGATGATTGGCCATTACCGGAGTTGCCACCACAAGCAGCGAGCAGGCCAGCTAACTTAGATGAGATTGGTAGAAAAGAGTCGAGTGATTTTGACCAGTGGCCGTCACTCCCATCAAGCTTATTAGAGACACCTATCATAGAAAAAGTCCACATCTACTACATGAGTAACGAGCCAGAAATACCCACTAAAGTGACTTTACAGTCGGAGAGTTCAAAAGATCATTTAGCAGGATCGGACGATGACAGTGACACATTGAACAACGACGATGAATTGGAAAAGGATATACCAGAGTCGAAGTCAGAGAAGTCTGCTGAACGAAGCGAAGATACTTCTCCGAAAAATGCCAAACCCATCCCTTATGATCAATCAGGCTATATGGTAGAACCGTTGGAGAAACAAGATGAGTACACCTGTCATAAAAACGTAGTACCTAACTACGATAAGTCGTGTCTCAGTGGTACGATCAGTAAGGCAACTTGTCTTATGGGCGATGTAGGGTCCTGCTGTTCACGTTCAGAACATAAGTCTTTCAACATTAAAAGCAATTTGGAAGACAAGGTTATAATAAATCAGCCCCAAAAGTCTCCTACCAACCACAGTCCGATTTACGAGGATGATCACTTGTATGCTGATGATGTTTTCGGTGGAGATAGCAAATCTCTGTCCCCAGATTTCGATAAAGGGTTTTCACAGCTAGGCACACAGAAGTATTCTTTTGGTTCGAATAATTCTGATACGTCTGTCGATGATCTACTATCACAGACGAATGCCGAAGACACTGTTCGTGCAGTAACAAAGCTAAGTACAGGAAGCGCTGGTACTTGTAAGAGATGCAGTCACAGTAGCCATTCAGAGGAAGAAACCAGTTCTTTTGGGACTGATTTGGACGGTACAGTCAAAATAGGACTGCCTCAAAAGAAATGCACACATAGCTCGCATTCTGAGGACACGTCAATTTGTCTCAGTATCTCTGAATGGTCCACTGGTACGAACACGGTACGCCAGTACGCTAATCTATCGGCTTCTGAAAGCGTGTCAGTGCCTAAGAGTGACAAGTCTGATAAAGCGTCGAAGGTGTATTCATCTTCGCATGGGAGTAAGAAAAGCGAACAGAAACTGAAACTGGGTTCTCAGGCAGGAATGAGCTCTAAAAGCAGCAGTCTCGATAAGAGCTCGGAGAACATAAAGTATGACAAATTGTGCAGTTCCGATACTACTATTTCGAGGAAAGGTATGGACAGTAGTTCTGGTACAAAGAGCGATAGTACCTTAACTCTAGCTCAGTCTATATCGGACTGGTCTGCTAGTACCAGCCATACCCTTGTGGCTACAGCTCGAGATGACCAAGCAGATGCGGATAATACGAAATCCGATGACACAATAGTGAAAGATATTCATATCGATGAAAAGCCTGATACAGAGATTATTATCACAAAAGTGTCGTCTCCTACAAAAGAAATAGAAGAAGCCAAAGAGCCAGTACTCAGATTGACCGCATCATATACTGGAAAAACAGATAAATCATCATCTATAAGTTACAGCGATAAATCAGATAAATCGAGCTCCAGCTCTTTAAGTAGCTTACAAAAGAATGGGGTACTGAGATTCGACCACAAACAAGGTTTTCCCCCACAAGATCCTCACGAACGCTACCCAAAGGTCCCACCGAAAAGTTTGAGCTACGAGGAGGAAACACATAGATACTCGAAGCCTACCATGCGATGCGCGAGTGAAGATAGCGGCTTCAAACCTTACTTTGTAAGCGAACAGCCAGAGCTCGATATAGACATGCCATCTCAACTATACAGTCAGGAAGAAAAACATAGCGAACGCTATCAAAGCCAAGAATTTTCGAACATCATGCGTGAAGAAGGACCTGGTAGTAGTAAATTCATAAGGTCCGATTACAAGCCGTTGGCTAAACACGCAAGTTACGATGATAAGACTCTGTCGAAGAATCAGATAAAGGAGTATAAAACTAATCAGCAGTATCGCAGCAAGCCCAAAAGCTGGTCTTTCCACGAGCATTATCTCGCTTCCTCCGATTTGCCTATCATCGCAGTCCCTGAAATACCTTCTGTGCACAGGGAGTTATCCGAAAAGAGATCTGCTGAAAGGTCAGGCAAGACTCCTTTGTCTCGATGCTCGCCGTATTATTCTAGCAGTCTGAGCTCAGAGTCTCCCCCGATACAACCATTGAAAGCGCCAGTAAAGAAGTCTCTTCTCGTTCGTAATATTTCACTGAAGAGTCCCCCAAGCGGCAATGACACCGATAGCTCATTGGATGTCATACGTGATCCTCGAGAGCGAATGAAGACTTTCAGGCGGAAGAAACAAGTGACAAGCGCACGCAAGAGACAGGAGAGAATACAAGATGTACTAGAGGAAGACTCGACCAAGAGCCAATGCTCTTCCGAAAGTGACATGCTCGGTGGCAAGTATCTGGCCGTCGAAGAATCTCTACGTCGCATGGAAAGCTCGGAATGTTCCGATAGCTATGTCCCTGAAGTAGAATCGGGATCCTCTGAAATGTCAAAGGGTGATTCTAAACATTACGACATACAGGAAGCTAGTTACTCCGAGGACGAGGGACAAGAGGAATATGCCAAGTATAAAAGTGCCAATTATGAAGCACAACAATTCCCCATCAATATAGCTCCAATGCAGTTCCAAGGATTCGGTTCTTCCGCTGATGAGGATGAAATGGGTTTCCCGCGCTTTGATAGACTCGGTCGTTTGCGTCATCCTTATCTTGATTCCCAGGAGCCTCCTTACGTTTCAGAGGACAGTCCTCCAAGGATTTCATACTCAAATAAGAGTAGTCGCCAGTCTTCTCTCAAGAAGTCTAAGTCGACCACAGTGTACCGTCAGGCTGACGATCCGTCTCTAGGTGAGCCATCCGGTCAGCACCAACAAGTGTTCTATGAGGAACAAAGCGACAGAGATGACTCGGATGACTACGCTTACCCGATCGATACTATAAAGCGGGCTCCTAAAATGCCCAAGTCAGGCAGCTATTTGTTCGAGCGCGGAGAGTCAGTAGCTTACTCTGATACAGACCTGCCTCAAGATAAAGATGAATACGAGGAGTATAGAGGCAGCCCCTATCCTGAACATTACGAAGAAGTGGTGATGTTCCAGACGCAGGAATGTTACCCGCAATACGATCACGATCTCGATCAGAACAGGGATGGGAATCAAGAACATTACTCTCGAGATCTCGACCAACGTTTCAGTCTGAATAATGTAGAAAGGTTCTATTCTAGTCACTACGTCGACTCACAAGCTTCTAGCGACAGCCCTGAGCAAAAGTTTGACGTGTCCACGCTGCCCCCGCCTCTTTGCTCTGATGACGAGAATGATTAAACGGACATGCAGTTTGCGGTGCAATTTCATTATTATATTTAGTTTGGTCGTTGTCACCCCTCGCCTCGTCGGCTGAACGTTCACTATTCGGTTTGCGAGCGTACCGGCCGATTAGCGTTTCGAAATTTAAAATCAAATTAATGCAATTATTGTTATATTGATATTAGGGTACTCATTATATTGAATATTTACATTGTCACTTTAAATATTTAGCAAAATAATGAATTAAGAAATATCTAGTGCCATTCCTGGATAGCGCGACCCTTTTGACTATCGTGTGAACGAGGACTCATACCTATAGCTTGTTAAGTACTTAGGTGTAGTTATATGTGTATTGATCTAAATTATACATTTTCAGAAGTCTTACGAAATACTGATCGATATAACGATGACTTGAATATAAACTGTCCTTATACTCGTTACGTTATAGTTTGTTTAGACCCTAGAGCTAAAGCTTCGAGGAAATGCAATACAGGTATAATAAAAACGTAGTGCCAAATTCTTCTAGTCGTGTATTTTAGTGTTTTCAACCTTTATAAAAGTTATATTCGTTGATAAAAAAATATCCTGAAAATAGTATTATTGTAAAGGCTGTGATTTACTTTGTGTGGTGATGAGATCCAAGATCTGAGTTGTTCTGTTTAGGCGTTTACTGCTCAAGCGATCGATGTATTGTTTACGCACTTAGCAAGTTGTTTGTCAATCTTAGTTTTATAGTCTATAGTTAATTTACTTTGTCCATGACACTACACTCGTTATTACAACATGGGATCTGCATTCGTGCCAAATCTGCTCAATTTTTTCCAACACTTTATTATGATATAATTTATTGTAACGTTTTTTAATAATGAATTTTCGGAATCTTAAAAAATATGTTATACATAGTTGAAATAGATATGGGGTTACAAGATTACGTGTTGTGTGTGTGTTGTATAGCGCTCTTAAATTAACTATCATCGAAGTTAATGACTGCGAAGATCTTCTGTAGAAAATTATTTTTGACTAAACGCAACAACAAAAAAAAAAAATTTCGCTTCATCATAAATATTTTTTTTCTAATTTTGTGTTGTAGCGCTCTATGCAGTAGCAGATTCGTTCAAAAATATTGTACGACGCTAATATATGTTGAAATTAAATTCTATTGTAACATACCGAGGGATTTATTGATGGAAATGAAGAAAATATATATTTCCCTTCAGAATGTAGTACTCAGGCAAATAAATATTAACAATGAAAACTTAATGGAAGCATAGTAAATAAGCAAGAAATAGATACCTCTTTTAAATATAAACACCGAAGCTCTATTACGTTTGAACTTACAGAAACATGCAACTTATAAATAGTACTTCCTTTGACAACATTTTTATTCATACCCACACTATTCAAATTATTATAAGGTTCCGTTTCAGCTAAAATACTGCGGAACCAAAAACCAAAACTCTTGACTGCTTTCTAAGTTAAACTAACTACTGTTTCCATCTGCAGTTAATTTAAAATATTTAGATAGGAATAAATTTATCGAAAAAATAGACGAATTGTGTGTCGGTGTAGATGTGAGAAGATTCTTCTGAAAACTTAGAGATAGGTAAGTCAGTCGTATAATGAGTGGAGTATATTGAAAATTAAATATAGTAATAACTCATTTATGTCTGATTTGTTGAAGTATTGAATGTTCTAGAGATTATATTGGTTGCATGACGTGATATTGGTTCTCGTGATGAGTTTATGCAGGTGGTAAAACAAGTCTCCCTGAATAAGGTGATAATTAATCAAAAATCTGTGGATAACCAGTAGAATCTTTTTTCAAAGCCACTTTTTAATAAAAAATGGGATTTCACGGCCATCATTTGCAATAAACATGATAAAAGTGCTAGAGAGCAGCTGTGGCGGCCCCGACTTACGAACAGTAAGTCGTGGGTCCGAACCCAGGCAGGCATTACTTTGTGTTATTTAATTTCATCACCACTGCTCTCAAAACGGTGACTGAAAACATTGTGAGGAAACTGGCATTTTCTAGAACCAAAAATGACACCAACCAACACGCACTGGGCTCGCGTGGTGCTCCTTCTCTTATAGATAGAAGGCCTGTGTCCCAGCAGTGGGAACATCATAGACTGATTATGCTATGATCAAAGTGCGGGAGCACGAAATGATTAATTATGGTAAAAACTCAATGTGGTTTCTATTGCTTTAGGATTTATAAGGATCCACAAGCACCTTACTCAGGCAGATTTGTGTTCCACAATCTGTATAATAATTAGTTTTTTAGTAGTCAAATATTTTATCACACTAATATTGCTGAGGTTTTTAACAAAATATATCTTATCGTCGGGGATAGTGCAAATATGCGAATCTACCATACGTAAAGTGCGTGTATCTGCACTACGTGTAGGTTTACAGGGGAAGGTTATAAGTTTTATTTTTATTTTAATGATTTCTGACCTCATTTTTACATGAATAGTAACAATTCATGTGTTCTATGTATTGTTAACAGTAGAAATCTATTAAATTCATTAATTTAGTTGCTACCACAATACGTAATTGTAATTGGCTACATTTTTCAGATACGCGGAATTATCCAATGCTAGCTCCGCGGATTTGCACTATCTCCGACGTTATGTTATTTATACATTGGGTAAGCCAATGTGTTATAGAACGTGTTATATTATTTGCATATAGTTACTCCTAAACTTATGAAATTTTAGCTATATCGGACCCTTTACAGTGTTTATAATGTTTTTCAATACTTCCCTGATATGCAAGTAAGTATGAAGTAATGTTTTAGGGAGTAACGTTCGAGTTTATTAAATAATTTTATTGAATGTTTTTCTTTGACTTAACAATGACTGAAATTACTAACGATGGGAATAATGTAGAGAAATCTAGCTTACAATTTTGGTACTTGCATATCAGGCAAGTTGTTATATTCGAATATTATCCTATAAACCCTGTGCTAAATAGTGTTCAATTATAATTGAATTAAAAGATTAAATGGTCGTGTGTGCACGAAGCAATTTTAGTCTACTAGCATGTAAGGGGTCGACAGACCTCCCTAGTTAGCGCAATAACTGTACGGTACGATATTAAAAATCTTAGCACTTAAGTATTTCGACTTTTCGATTGAGAGTGTACAATCCGAATAGACTGTAATGTTACAATTTCATTGAATTGTTTTATGTTTGAGCGCCCGCTTTGGACGCGTACTGTGGATTCATGGAGACAGGGATAGCGAATGGAAAGTCCACAAAAGTATAATCTTCATCAATTCATTTGGTGGTTTTTCAAGCCAGTGTTATTTTACATTCATTTTAGATCGACTATCGATAAAAAAACAACACCCCCTAAACTAATACCAACTTGAAAATATGCAACCCTTGAAAAAAAAAAATAAAGGCTGTATGGGAAAATACCTGCCTTTCCATACGTTTAGACCGTGTGTAAAAAACACCGATGACGTATTTCTGTATAAGGGGGGGAGGGGTTCGGAATAATGTACTGAACTCGTTCGTGGTACCGTTTTTGCGTCGAGGGCCCTTCCAACGTTTATTTGTAGGGACACCTAGACTGAAACAATCTCACATAATTTAGCGATATCCAACAACAACGTTTATAAAAAACTTTCAGTCCAATTGAACATCTCTTTTATACGAGCTGAAGTCGTGTGATCAAAGCAATAATGTCGATAAAATCAAGCTCAAGAATAGCGACGGGTGCTTGCTACACACTTGCCAGCGCAATCACATTCGATTAACTGTATTTGTTGAACAGCAAAGCCGATCCACAAAACTAAACAAATTTGGCTTTCATTCGGCAAACTCGTTCGGTATCTACGATCACTGAATCATGTTCGAGTCGGTTTAGTAAAATTCGAGCGGTTTTTTCGTGAACCTACTAATTCAAACATGTTTGTCAAGCCAAGACCAAGCTGCAAAACCCAATCATCGGTCAACGCATCGTTCATTCGTTCACATCCAAAGCGGACGCATTAAGTCATGTAATTTAAATATTGTTTCGATTTATTGAAACGTTACTTCCTTTTTGAATTTATATGTGAGTGTTAGTGTACTGTGTCCCGCAATACACGGCACTTGCCCGCCTCGCCGGGGATAGTTAAACAATAAATAAATAAAAATAATAAGCGTTTTTACTGTTATGTTTTTTGTTTTTGGTTTATGTACCTCTTTGTTTATAAGCTGCCAGGATTGTTCATGTAAGTTGGTGCAGTTATAATTGAATGTTGTAAATGTTGTTTGAGTTTTGGCGAAGGAGGTTGGGCATTAAAGAAACGTCTTCTCAGGATTATAGTATTTGGTCATGGGACAAGTAATGAAAATAATTTTCTTTCCATTTCTCGTTTCTTATTTATTTATTTTATCATTTATGTACACACAAGAGAGAACATAAGGAAACATCATAACATAACTTAGAGCACAAAGACACAGCGTATTTCAAAAGAAATTTCTATAATTCCTTTTTTTTTTTAAATTATATATTAAAAATAATGAAAAAAATAATTGTAGAAATTTCTTTTGGAAATTCTTTGTTCTATTCTTGTCAAGATTGCTGCATAACGAATCTTCGCCGAAGCCCAATTAAGTAGTCATAGTATACCTATACACATTTGGTTTCGTTACAGTTATTTATAATTTAATTTTCCTTTTTATACCATTTTCAGGATCACTTAAATTTGTTTGCTTTAATTATATTTCAGGATTTTTCTTTTGTTCACAGATATGCTTTTCCCCTGCATGTTTTCTCTTTTATTTTATATGAATATATTTATTATTATCCTTATTTCATTTTGCCTAATTGAATGTCTTTTTTTGCCCACTCAATATACATCTTTGGTTATTCTCATTTGATATTATTTGTTATCAATCATATGTTTAAATTCTTTCTTCTTAATGAATGACCAGTGATGTTCATATCTCTATATTTAATTAAATATTTTTCACAATTGAAATATTCATTCAGAACAGGGTGTGGCCTTGAGTTGGGATAAAATATTATAGCAGCAGTTCTCGATATCACGAATTCAATCATGAATTACGCCGCTCAAGTCCACCTCCCACTCTACTCCCTCCCAACGAAAACCTCACCTCGTTTCTCCTCAACAGACGAGACATCTCCCGAGGAAGATAACACGGTCTCCTCAGCAAGCCTGTGCATGTCTCCCTCATCGGTCACGGACCACAGCATCGCGGGCGTGCCGATATTCGCGTCGACGCCTCTAGTGTCCCGGCCGCTCACCAATGGGCATGATGTCGTGGATAACAAGAGGAACAGCGAGAATAATAACGATACTGTTGGTACGGTTAATGGGAATGTTAATGGTGAGTTTACATGAAATGCATTCTATTCAAAGGCTACATAATTCAATGTATAATTAGTCTACTCTCTTTGGCTCAATGATACATGTTTATACACAGCACAATATGACAAAATGTGGGTGTACACATACAGGTACACGTCTGGACACCCTTTTTGGGAATACAGGCTACGTATTGTGTTAAATAAATAATTATTTTCTAAACGCATAAAACATAGCGCAACGAATCAACATCCCGCACATTTTAAAACCTACATTCGTCTTCCATATTCTTTCATCACCAATACAGTTGTTTAGACGGCACGGTTGGCGCCGTGGCTGAGCGATTGACTGCTGCGCTTCGTGTCGTGGGTTCGATTCCCGCACGGAACAAATATTTGTATGGCCTACGTGTAGTTGTTTCGTGTCTGGCTGTTTGTGTATGTGAGCTTAAATGTTTGTAAACGCACCCTCAATACAGGAGAAATTCCTAGTGTGGGGCAAAGTTTTTTTTTTAAGTAAAAATAAAAATAAAAGTTGTGTTTTCAGTATTTAAGGAGTGATGCAGAGGTTTTTTTTAACCCTAAGCCACTATGACCCGCATAGATTAAAATACAACATTATTTTTAGTATATGCGAAATCTGAATACAGTTTGTTCAGAATAAGTAACTGAATCGATTCCAATAATTTTTAAACCATGTTAAAATTAAAAAAAAAAAATATTAAAAAAAGTTATAAGTTGGATACCGAGCGACTTTGAGTACCTATCGCAATAATTTAGGTACCTACTGCCAAATTATTATTTTTATCAATGAGCTCAAGACGACGCTTGAGGCGCGCGCTGCATGGTGACCGCGTTTTTGTGCGGACAACTTGGTAACAGAACAAGCTTATAACTTTGTGATTTTTCATGATACAGTTTTGAAATTTTGTACATAGATTCTTTACATAAAAATACTAGACACGTGTATCAGGTTTCGCATATACTAAAACTAATGTTGTATAAAACAAAAATATACCTGATGCAGAAGTTGGGTGACCATGATACTTGAGTCATCACCATTACAAGATACTAACATAATCAGCACAGCTATCTCAATTCAGTAGATTACTAGAATGATACTTCGATTACTTCATTGATAAAACATACGTTTTATTGCCCACAGTAACGATAGTGTCGGAGTCGGTGAACAGTATGGATGTGCTGAGTGGCGGAGAGAGTGATGCTGGGGATACTCTCTCGAGGCGGAATAATAATAGGTGAGTTTCGACTTTCCTGGTTTTATGTGTCACATTTGAGTCTTGATATTGCTTAAACTAATGTATCAGAGAGAAGTTTATAGTATTTTTTTTGTAAAAATCGTTCAAAGTGGTTGTATTCGATGCGTATGCGGCTGTGTAATGCGTAGTGTGAAAAAGGTGCGTCTTTGAATAATGCGCTTGTAGGTAACACTGCCATGTTCGTTTCATCATGAAGGTTCAAATGTAGTATCATTTTTTTTTAACCGTTGCTGCAAAATTCGAAATTATTATACTGTTGCGTTTTTTATTGCGAGATTTGCGATGACTTAGTGTAAACTCTGACGAATCCATTTTATCACATGCATTCTGATGACTCTACTATGTATCATAATAATTATCCTTCACACTCATGCTAATTAGCCTGTCAGTTACAAACGAGATGAATCATAGTATTATATTATTTTCAGTATATCGTCCGGTCTGCTGGGCACGTTACGAGAAGTCAGCGACGCTCCTAAGAAAAGAAACATGGACATCACGTACTTTGTGGCCAAGGAGTTGCTGATGACGGAGAGGACTTACAAGAGGGATTTGGAACTTGTTACTGTTGTGAGTAGAATTATTATTTTAAAGTGGAAATACAAATTATATAATTATAACAAACTTGCTAATTCTTGGTCAAAATATTTTACTTCTGCCGTTAAAGACTACCACTGAGATAACAGTATTATTTTTTGCTAGAACACGTTAACTTTTTGCTAGAACACGTTAACTTTTTGCTAGAACACGTTAACTTTTTGCTAGAACACGTTAACTTTTTGCTAGAACACGTTAACTTTTTGCTAGAACACTTTAACTTTTTCCTACACCATGTGTCCCATTTACTTAGGACCGGCCATGCTTGTCCTTTGACCTTTCATAAGCTGTCAAAGCAAAAAAAAACTTGTTTATTTTTGCAGCACATGATGCAGCAATCCAAGGTGTCATTTCTTGTGAACATGGATGAGTTAAATACTGTCAGTGATCAACTTACAGTGCTATTTGACATTCATTTTTTTTTGTCTTCACGACCCGATGTGAACCTTCTCTAATAACTTGGTTATTTTGTATTGTGTTTAGAAATGGAGCAGTAGCGTATCAGAGCTAGCAGCGGGCGGCGCAGAGGCGGGCGCGGCACTAGCGCGTGCGTGTCTCGCGCTGGAGCCACTCGCGCTCAGTAACGGCAAGCTACTCGCACGCCTCGACAGGCTACTAGCTAATACACCTAAACCTGAAGGTAACTGGCATATTCCACTTTTTATACTGTCCTTAAATTTTATGTGGTGAAAGAAAGAAATAAAGAAGATACGGTCATTTCGCACAGACTAAAAATACACAACAATTAAGGAGTCTGTTTACTACACCGTACCATACCATGAGCGTGCTATGAACGTTTCAGGCACGGAAAGAAACATTAAACGGACTGCTATGCCCACTAGAAAGTATCAACATCGTATTATATTTATACCCGTTTATAACGGGTTATGTTATGTTTATGTTTTGTTTTGGCGACACTTGGGGGAGGCCTATGTCCAGCAGTGGACGTCTTTCGGCTGAAATGATGATGATGATGATAACGGGTTTAGAACTGGTCGTCATACGCGGTTAAACCTTATATCGCGCCTTATACGACGTAACGGTGTTGGGGGTATAGTCTCATAGTTTTCAATACAACAATATAAATGTATTTTTGCCTGATACGTTCATAGCTCGGTCATGGTATGGTACGGTGGGCAGAATCCTCTACGCAAAATAAACACAATAAAAGTGTGGAATGATGAGTGTGGAGGAGAATTTAATCGCTCTTCTTTATTCCTTATACAGACATATAAATCAAGAGTTTTATTTTCTTTCAGATGCGGATGAACCCGAGTACAAGAAAATAGCTGATGTTCTGTACGAACATTTATTAAGTACAGTCGACGTGAGTACCACACTCCATTAAAAAATATTTTGCTTTGTCGTTTCAATAGGTCTCTAAATAATTTATGTTCACGCCTAATAAAATTACCTTGATTTTGTTGCTGTTGCTTCCAAAACTAGTTGATGTATGCACTTATGTAGTACCGAGTTCACCGACGGCAAAACTGGCAGACCGTCAGTGAACTCGGAAAGTGCTTCTGTTTTTTTTTTTTTTAATTAATATTTCTTTCATAGAAATTTCACAAATGTTGCAACACAAATCTCCTGCCAAATTGCAGAACAGTTTTTCGGCAGTATTCTCGTGGACACACTTATTTTCCATATATATTTATTTCACAGGCATACCTATGGTACAGTTCGCGTGCCGGCTCCTTAGTAGGCGTAGTAGAAAGTGTCCGACGCCGCGGGATGGAGGCCGGTAGAGCGGCCGCCAAGTTCGACGCGAAAGCGCCCTTACCACTCGCTGCCTTACTGTTGAGACCACTTCATAGGGCGCTACATTATAAGAGATTAGCTAATGGTGCGTATTATCTCTTCAAATTTATGTCACATGTAAATGGAAAATTCTAGGGTAAATAAACGTGGTGTGTCATGTTAGCTGACTCCAATTTTTTTTGTATACAGAGTGGAAGGGTCATCAACGCACAAACGGTTACCACTTATTCAGTACATCATTCGGAAATCCCCCCCCCCCCCCACATACAACTTTTTTATCGGTAATTTTAAAAAATATCTGTTGTTTCCTACAAAAGGGAAATACCTACGCAGTCAAAATGTATGGAACAGTTGTTTTTGTCCCTTCCATCCTGTATTGACAGAAAAGAACTTCATGTATATAACTTTAACAAAACTTCTCCATTTGAGTGAAATGTGATGATATATCAATTATTTTTAGATCTAACCCACGACCTCGTTCGCGTCCACGCCTTAACAATTGCACTATTACCTATTAAATCTTTTCTCCGCAGAATTATTCAACGCGACCCAAAGCGAGTGCTCAGCTGCGGCGCTAGAACTAGCTGAACACGTCGCATCGGAAGCGCGGGAACAGCTGCAGCACGGGGAGAACCATGCGGCGCTGTGTCAGCTGCAGAGAGATATCGCAGGTCTGTATAGTCTTGCAGCGGACGTATGCTATCACCACTCGTGTACATTTTTGTAAATGACTTACCGAGGTTACTGAGGTCGTGAACAGGCTTAATAAGACCCTGTACAACCCTTTTAGCTTAACCTTTTAAACGCTAGAACATAAACGCACGCGCGTGCCCTCCACATCAAGCCACAATTACACCGCTAATACTTACAAAAAGAATAGGGATTCCAAAACTATTTAATTGTTTATTTAGTGTTATAGTGCACCGCGCATTTCTTGTCACATATTTGTGTCGTTGGCGTACAGGGCACGCGCTTGCTTGTCACGTATATGTGACAATGGTGTTCAAAAGGTTAAAGGTCACGCGTAATCAACATTACGTGTCCATAACCAGCTTTTTCTTTTCGAAATTACTTGAGAAAAGCAGCTCGAAAGTAATCCATTCTCAACGTTTAAAAACTTAACAATTGAACTACTTTCAGGTTACGACAAATTACTAGTGGCGGAGCGGGAGTTCATGAGAATGGGCTGCGTCTACAAACACTCGTCGAGAGGGTTACAGCAGAGAATGATGTTCTTGGTATGTTACAATTTTTCATCATCATCATCATATCTGCCGAGAGACGCCCATAGGCGATTCTCCCACTGCACCGCGCTCCGTTGCGAAGCGCGGTGCCGCAGATTTTAACACTGTACGCCGACGCGAACTGACGCGTTGTCAGTGTGTTGTCCTAGGCGTATTTTCTATACAAATTCAGATACTTTCTTACAGTGTTAAAATCTGCGGCACCGTGCTACGCGACGGTGCGCGGTGCAGTGCGAGAATCTTCATAGCTCAATGAAGGCGACCCTAAACGTCGCTAATGCGTTTTTCTCTCACTTCTTGTATTTAGTTTGGCAAAAGGTGTAAAAATCTATCTATTTCATGCTCATTGTTTATTTGTTTTAGTTCAGTGACGTGTTAGTGGTGACGTCGAAAGCTGGTTCAGCACAGTTCCGAGCACACTCGGCGTTACCGCTCCACGCGTTAGAGCTGAAGCCTTCGGAATTACCACACTCCTTCACATTAACAGGTAAATATGACTAACATTGTGGAAATTTCATTACAACAAATTGTTTTTTTTTTAAATCGAGTCGATTCAGTTTTTTGTTACGTTAAAAAAAATGTCGAGTAGCATGAAAGTATGCAAAACCTTCCAACAATAATCTCAATATATTTTTATATCAAGTTAATAATAGCAGTTCTCTGGTCATACCATAGACATAATAATAAGGGCCTGTTGTATAACCAGGGAACTCGATGTACTTTTAAAAAATCTACTGACAGATTGGTTCTCCCACAGGTGAAGATATAAACCTCCTGCTGAGCGCGACGAACGACTGCGAGTACTTGGGCTGGTACAACGCGCTGCAGACGACGATAGAGAATGCGCGTGACAAGTACACTGAAGTAGATACGGAACTCACGCCTTATGAGCAAGAGACTGGTATGTAACACTTCAGAATTATTTATTTTCAGCGTGGATCGTTTCACTGCAGGGCAAAAGTGTCTCTTCTGTAGGGTTCAGTACCCGAAGGGTAACCAACGGGACACTAATACTAAGCCTCCGCTGTCCATCCGTCTGTCTGTCAGTGGGCTGAATCTCATGATCCGTAATAGGTAGACAGTTGAAATTTTCACAGAATGTGTATTTCTGTTGCCACTATAAATAACAACAAATAATAAAAATAAATTAAAAATTAAATAAATAAATTCATTTGAAATTAAAAGGGGCTTCCCTAATACGATGGTACGGAACCCGTTATGCGCGAGTCCGACCCGCACCTGGCCGGTTTTTTTTTAAATCTTTTCCTATCCACTCTTTTTTGAACTAGATTAATCCTAGCTGTAGGAGTCAAGCTCGTCCCACCATATTCGCTTTGGAAAAATTCAGTAACATTTTGTTTTGGCACCATGCTGTATATTGCAAAAGAGCTTGTTGGGTGCACATTTCAATCTTCTGCCTGAAAGTTTGTAAATTAATTTCTCGCGAGGCTGTTTGTTGTCTGTGACTTCAGATATAATAGCAGTCGAGACATCAGTGAATTTTGATTTTACACCTCAATTATTATTTTCCATAAAATAAAACTCAGTATACATTAAAAAGTGTAAAATACCGCAGCGTCTGTTATGTAATGACGTGAATAATATTTGGTGTGTTGGTGTACAGAATGTCCGATGGCGAGCGCGTGCGCAGCGGGCGGCGCGGGCGGCGGCCTGGCGCACGTGTGCTGGCATCGCTTCACGTCGCTCGACACGCAGCATCTGCATCTCGCTATGAGGGTATGTAACACCAATGACGAAACCTGTGCACCTTATAGTTCTAGTTTCTAGTACGTAATAAACCCAAATGAACATTATACAGTAAACAAGAGTGATATGAGCAGACGATCTTATGAAAGTAGCCAGAGAAAACTGTATAGCCATGACACAACACTGGCAAAAGTGGAGAGATTTGAAAGAGGCTTTTCATTTTTCGGATGGTAATGGTAGAGCGGGAAGGGCCGTTCTGGGCGGAGCGAAAGGGAGTGTCAGACTTGTACTGACTAAAACCCATTCATGTTTCTTCTAAGCCCTTTGTGTTCCAGGGCCGCGATATCTCTTTCAAACCGCAGCCCCGGGTGCATAAACACCCTCAATTATTCATGTATTCTTCTTTCAATTCCAGACACAGTTATCCGGCTACTTACTGCGCAAGTTCAAGAAGTCTCCGGGCTGGCAGAAGCTGTGGGTCGTGTTTGCGGTGTCAACATTATTCTTCTACAAGAGTTGGCAGGACGAGACGCCACTAGCTTCTCTGCCTTTATTAGGGTAAGTCGATTTACATGATATTTTAACACGCTTTTATTTGCTTTACTAGTAACTATAAAAAAATCTTAGAAGTTAAATTTGTACCACTTTCCGGCTTCCGATTGAGGTGAAATTTTGCAGACATGTTTAGTTTGGATGACAATGCATGGTTAACTAAGTGACGTCAATGCAATATGGCGGACTCCCAAAGATTAGACTAGTTATTTTTATGGATTACCATGAAATGGGTATCAAATGAAAGGGTTGAAAGACATCACTTTTAACCGTGTTTTTTAAGTTATTTTTAAATTATTATATTTTCATTAAATGACTGACTTCAGAAAGTCTTAAACATATTCTATGGCACTTGGTAATACTGGAACATTCTATCAATTAAATTATTTTTGAAATTGGACGAGTAGTGTCCGAGATGACCGTCTACATCCAATATTTACCCCTTTTTAATATTATAAGTATGCTTATAGTTCTAATTCTGTTAATGTTATCATCATCATCATCTTCCTGCCCTTGCCCCGCGCAACACGCGTTAATGTTACCAGTTATCAGATAATGGATTAAGGTGTCGTCCATAGCCACCTTTGATTTTATACGATCTCATTTTTAAAAAGTATATTTATTGCTTGCAGTTACAGCGTCGGTGCACCCACATCTGACGACAAAATCGACAAAGACTTTGTGTTTAAACTTCAGTTCAAGAACCACGTGTACTTCTTCAGAGCTGATAGCCAATATACTTTCAATAGGTAAGCCTTACACTTATACCTACCACCCAACCAAACAAACCAAACTTTGAAGTTTATGTAAACACACAGCAGTTGTAAGTACATATAGGAATTTAGGTTATGGGTGATAATTAAAACGAACGAACACTTATTAAAGTTTATTATCATATTTGATTTACTAGGAAGGTTATACGTCTGACTTCTAGAAGTCAGACGTATAACCTTCGCCCTAACGCTGTGCTAGCACAGCGAGAACAAGACTAATTCTCGTCTAGGCAAAATGAAATAAATATGGCGTTTTTACCGGATACTGATATTTTTAATATTGTAATACCTCAACCGGAAGTTACAAAATATATCATATTAAGTATTGATTTTTGTTGAAAGATTAGTTTATGCAAACTAATCTAAAATAAAGCAACAGTAAGTACAAATGCGGAGTTGGTTCCACAAGGCATTCTCTACTTGCCAGCATTTTAATCCAGCTTCACTATGTATAATTATGTCACCGTAAAATTGCAAATGCCGTTAGATTATAATCTATATCGCGAGATTGTAAACTGTCGAAAGATTGTGAACCGTAACATACTGAACCGAACATATTTAATGCATTGTTTTTCGGTAGATTATAATCTATAGAAGTGAAACCGTCAAGTGTGTTACGGTTCACAATCATTCGACAGTTTACAATCTCGCGAGATAGATTAGATAATCTAACGGTATTTACAATTTTACGGTTACATATACATTAGACTATATCTCTAGCCAGTCGTATGTTTTGTATAGATAGACTTTAGCAAAGGTACCAAAAGTAGTTAATAAATCACAAATTTCTTTTCAGATGGACGGAAGTTCTACAGACAGCAACAATGCGGCCGGAACATTGATCATAAAACAATAATGACTAGATTATTTAAATAAAAAATTACTAAAGAATACAAAATCACGAATCGATACAACATTGGTGCCATAGAATCGTGGCCAGATATATTTTTGTACGAACTTTACGAAGTGAATCTTGCCTGTATTTATTGTGTAAATAGATCGCTTTAGTATTAGATCAAGACTGAGGGATGTCAAAGACGTGGATACATGGTAGTCATAATAGTAGGTGGCTAATGTTAATCATAACAAACGTAATGAGAGCGTATTACTATACCTCTGAAACCTACCCCTCCGCGCCATGTTCTGTCTATGCTAGGTAAAATACAGGTCATGTTTATATAAATAAGGCCATTTATATTGACGGCCTATCAGGTTTGGGTATTCGCAATATTCAGGGATGTCTAATGGGACTTCCATTTGGTGTAAAATCTTTATATGCAGACTCCTATAAAAGACGACAAAAATCGATATAAATGGAGTTTTGTATAATTCTAAGCATGGATTATTTATTGTCGCCGTCCCTTTTATACACTTGGTTAGCAAAGATTTTTTTAAGATTCGAGTCTGGGTAACATTGATTAAATAATACAAAATATACATTATAGATTTTAAATGGAATGCCTTGTTAATTAAAATTTTAACGGTTCCGATGAATAAAGACCGTCGCAATGTTAGTGAATTAAAAGTATATGAATTTAAACTAAAATATTTAAATATTTAGTCCTTGTTATCGCTAATAATGTTAGCAATATATCAACACCAGTGCGCCTTTCACAAATGTATGTTTCAATTAAGACCAATATTTTTTTATATAAAATCTATTTAAGATTATGACAAGTGTACAAATACCTGACAAGAAAAAGGCTAAATAAAACACATCGACTTGTAGAAAAACAAATACAGCTCGGAAGAGTATGGTTCTTTAGGGGCACTTCTTTCTCCTCGAATCGATGACTCAAATTTTGTCCGACCAGTACGTATTGACCTGGATAGCTCTGCCGTTTGCCTCATTCAAGTCCTCGAGGGTGCAATAAGTTGTGCACGACGGGCAGGATAGCTGATGCTGAGCTGGTGGATTGGTTTGGCACTTGAATGGCATTATGAGGAGGACACTGTTAAACCTTTTCGCAAAACTGTGGAAATTGTGAAAAAACAAGATGGCGGCGTTGTACGCACGACGACCAATCAAGCTATGTAAAACCAAATTGCAAGCTGACTTCTCATCGTACGGGAGACTCATACAAAGCGTGGTCAGGTTATACTGGATAAGTATAGCTTGATGTGTCGCTGTGTGTACCTAAATGGCCACGTGCCAATAGAACCATGCTACACCATGTCCTTATGAACCGACATCTCAGGACGTTCGATGTGTCATATTTACAGATTACTTTACTGTTCTATTTATAGTTTCACTTTATGAAAGTGAACTTCTTGATATTTATAGATATTAACCGTATAGTCGCCTTGTTTTAGAGAAAAGGCCTACTTATGTCTGTGGACGTATATTTAGAAGATAATTGGATGAATGGTAAACAACATTTTATTTGTAAATAGATCACGATGAACGAATGAAACTCCGATTTTTTTTTATAACTCGCCAAATTAAGGCATTGGTTGTGTGTTTGCAAAATACCAACGATAGGTAGATTCATTTTTGAAGGTTACTGAGCACTCTGTGTTTCTTCAAAATTGGTCCTTTGAGCCCCAAAATATTGGTTTTGGGTCGTTCGAGAAAAAAATAGTAAGAGTACAGTGTAGTAATAAGCAAACGGAAGAAATTGTGCTTCCGTGTCATACGAATTTCATTGTTTCATTAATTTATAGCTTATTTCACTCTTAGGTCACTCGTAATGCTGTAGCAATTCAATAGATTGAGTCGCGATGGGTAGTACTTTAATCAAAATAAAATCATTTCCAAAATGTTTGTCGGCTGTGTAGTATAGACTTGCATAAGATATTAACTCGCAATAAGGTCAGTGGTTGACTATAAGCAATAATGCATCACAGGTAAATAAATACTTAGTTATGTTAGAATTATGTGCGTATTTATAAAGTACATGAACCGCGGTTGATTACCCAACAAACGTTGAAATGGTACAAACGATGCAATGAAAATGAATGAACTGAACGAATGATATCCGGCTGAACGATTTAGTTTAAAACAATGAATGAAGCTAATGATACAAATCTATTTTGAAATCTCAAGGTTTTCCCATTTTTTGTCGAAAAACATATTTTTGTTAATACATATTTTGGAATACCAAAAGTTATACTGTATATTAAAATAATATGCATGATGTTAAATTAATGAATTCATATTTGAAGTGCTATTTTATGTGTGAATATTCCCAAAGCTTTTATTTATAGAGTTTATTTATTAAGAATTGTTTATGAGTTTAACTTAAGAATGGAGGAATATTTAATAATTTAATTCAGGTTTTAGTAATACAACAGATCATGTTCGAAAAAAATATAAAAGTAATTTTTGTATTTGATTTAATGTTTGTGAAATTAAAGTTTATGTAAAAAATAAAACATCTATTCAAAATTATTATTGAAATAAAAAACATCCAAGTTCATTCGACGTTTTATTTCAGATTCCATTTTAAAATATTTGTTCGAAATTACTTACATTTAATTTGGCTTTGGCAACACCGAAGTTTCTAGACAGTAAAATAATCTACCGATATAAATATTGTAGAATGTCAGGTCTTAAACATTAAATACATTATACATATAAATGTCTACTTAGTATAAGTGTTACTAAAAATGCTTTTTGAGATCATACAGAATCTTTGGCATTGTCTGTTCTACTGTAAAGGTGGCACATTCAATTCCCTACTGATATTCGAATTAAAGTAAAATGCTGTCTGATTCCTTAACAAATACTTTTATACCTAAAATATAGCAATCAGTCAGAAGTAATGGACTCGAGCGCCTTACCGAGGAACACATTTGAAAAATTCTACTTTATACAATCGATGACAAAGCACGATCATATCAATTTATCTACTCTCAGGGCTTCACATAATAAGCTCCGAACAGAAATTACTATTTTCATTTAAGTAATTCATCCGTAAGGCGTCTATATCCTTAAACTCCATGCCTTCACAACACTCGTCTCGCGTATTTCTTTCCTCGTTGAATACGAGACACCGGTTTCGTAGAACAACGTCTCAAGGTCATTTTTTGACAAAGATCGGGGTCAAGGTCATCCATTAATCGATAGACAAACTTCCCGGGGTTTGTTATACTGGGAAGAGATGAAAAATTCATTATTTTTGGCCTAGGTCGTCTAGTTTATGAGATATTTGGAAAACTAAAAAAAAGGGAATCAACGGCACACTTAGGTACCTGGCGCGAACTGTAAATATGTACATCAAGTTTTTGACAGGTCACGGTCATTTAAAACTATCCCAAAAATCTGTAGACAAACTTTCTAGGACCTGTTTATACAAGGGTGACAAGAAAATTTCATTATTTTTGAGAAAATGATTAAAAATTCACGGGCATGTTTTGCTATAAACCGGTGTCTCGAATTGAACGCGGAGAATTAAATGGAAGTCCGCACTCGTCTCAAGGCTCTGTTTGGTCCCACACCGGTAGTCCAAAAGTTTTGACTGATTATACAAAAATATCTTACAATATGTACATCTTCGAACGCTTAGCGCTCATAAATAAATTAGATTTCACGTTAATAATATGTAAACAAAACATTTTGTGCAATAAATAATATTATACATCAGATGTAACCACTAACTAGAATGTCAGAGTAAAAGTATAAAAGTTCAAAATAAATAATGTCTTAGTAATATTTAAAATTTCTATAAATAACTTCTAAAATATTAATTATGTACAGACGCCAGCACAATAAACTACCCGAAACTGTCAAATTTTCCCAATAAACCTTGAAACTAATGCTTTAGCTATAAAGTTAAAAATCTATTACAAAAATTTAACAGATTGTAGTAGCTTGATGTGCTGACGTCTATACCAAAGACATTGATTAAGTCAATTCCGTGTAATTAACAGAAATAGAAGCAACTCTGCTAGAAATCACAAGATTTTTTACACTATTTGCGCATTATGTGACAACAGCCTCTAATAGCATTTAAAAATACAATAATAAACTTATTTAGCTGCACATCACAGTCAGTGCAATTTAAATATACCTATTTTTATACCATATTCGCTTAACATAGCACAGGAAGACAAGCCGCGGGAAAATTAGACCTAAACCAAGGTGAAAAGTAAATTATGGCAACATTAACATGGCCTACCTGTAGCAACACCATTAGGACAGACTTACTAATTCTAAACCATCATATTTCCAACTTTTTCTCTAACCTATACTGTCCCTCTCTTGGGCAATTCCAATACACTAGTCTTCCACACCTCTCTCTGTAATCAAATACCAATTCTTAAGTCAAGTAAAATTGGCATCAAGAAATGTCCCAAAATTATAAAAGAACCACATTTAATTCACATCCTAGTGGAAACCGCAGCTCCATTTTCTTTACTCTCTCCATCCAACTGTTCTTTGCTTCGTTTTTCTTTATTCCTGCTTTTGAATATGGAAGCGTTGGTTATGGACCGGATGCGGAAGGATCCGGGTGTGCCGTTGCCTATGGATGTGCCGGAGCCCTCGTGTTGTTGATGCCGGATGTTCGGCGACCGGTCCCTAGGTCGGGTTCTTGATGAGAAACTTGCTGCTTTTAGTCGCGCTCCTGTAAGGAAGATTGGATGTGGTAAGTTACGGTTAACATAGTGAGACTGGAGGATACAACTCTACTACTGAAAGTCTAGGTATATTGGCAGGTTACTAGGCCAAGTTGATTTAAAGAAAAAGTCAAAAGTTTGTAATGAAGAAGTCGGTCAGACCAAGAAGCATCTAAATTTTGAGATATAACCACAGTAAAAATTGGGAGTGAGACCACACTTATAGCCGCCGAATAGATTTGAACCACTCACAGAGAGTTTAATGACCAATTGAATAAAAGTGAAATAAAAAATACGTCATTAGCCTCGTTTCGGTCCGGATCACGCGACGCTAATCTACACCGCGTCGAACTTGAAGAATACGACAAATGTGCCGATACGTGCTCGGCGCAAGCCGATCCGTGTCGATAAGTCTAGTTACTACTGTCTGAGGACTGCAGATGTCTGAGTTCCATTTAGAGCTGAATTTCTGTGGTCCTTTGAAAGTTGAACAGATTTGTATAAGCAGGTACAACTTGGTATATCACATACCTAGTCCCAACTTGGGCTGCTTATCCCTCGGCGGCAGATCATTCGGCGCGAGGTGCGGGTGGCCGGCGCCGGTGGGCGTGTGCGGCGCGGACAGTGACGCGGGCGGCGCCGACGTGATGTCCGCGCGACGCACCACCAGGCTGCTGGAGTGTGGCCGGATCGCGCCCAGCTCTAGCTCGTGACCCATAGTTCTGTGCGGATTGGTAAAAAAGTATTATTTCGTGTTATTTTATATGAACGAAGGTATTTTTATTTTGGAATGATCTAATTCATTTTGAAGGCAGAAAATAATATAATCAAGAATTTAATGTATTTTTGATTGACGTCGGTACTTACGCCCTGTCATGTACATGTCGTGTCCTTGCTCGGCGCAACTCAGTCCGTCGCTGTGAGCCACTCGGCGCGGTCTCCGCTCGACTCGTGCGCACGCTGCCGCCGCGTTTAGCTGGAATACAATAATATATTATTTTAGAATACACCTTAATAGCTTGGTGGTTATGTGTTACTGTTAGCCTGCCACTGCAAATGCCTCTCCCCATGACTTCGAGTCAGGGCTAATGTGGACCAATGATTGTTGGTTTTGTCCAGCTCGTCCCGTCATCTACTACGAAGTCTGCCGTTGTGACTTCTGGCTGCGTCAGTGCCCCACTGTCAGTTGGTAGAGTTCCAACTGTTATATCTTACCAAATAGAATGAGCTTCAAAGGATCAGAATGAGTAAATTTTGGTTCTTGGACCCGGATTTCATAAAAAAAACCGATTCTTTTATGTGCTTGTTTGTACTCACGCACTGCCGCAGTATCGAGTGGATGCGTTAACATGCGCTTGCGCGTCTGCAGCATAGTGTACACGAGCGCGGCCAGCGAGCGCGGTGGCGCGGGTGCGGAGGGCCGCGCGGGAGCGGGAGGGGCTGCTCCACGGACGCGTATCACCCACCACGTCTCCATGCGACCCTTGCCTTTAACTTCTACGTTGCCGCGTCGTTCCAAACCGTAGCCGCGGGGTTCTAATAGCTGTACGGGCAGATTGAGTTTCATAAATATTTAACTGAAAATTAAATTAGTAAAGGTTTTTCCGGAAATGGGAACGGTGTCTGCCAAGAACAGTCACGACAATTACACACGTCACGTCAGGGGTTCACTTCTATACACATGCTCCGGTCGGCCTGATACGGCACAGGCTAGGTGGAAAAATCGAATGTACCTATATTTTGGCGACTGTGCCGAATGCTCACGGAGACTAGACCAGCACTCGTAGTTTGACCACGGGTTTTGTCGACGGAAGAATCGACAAAATGACAGATCAACAAAAGAATTCTGTCATTTTGTCGATTCTTCCGTCGATAAAACCCATTCCTACGGTTGTCACGCTACGCGTGCTGAGCAAGTGAGCACCATGGGGCTAAAGTCACGCTGCCGGTCGGCCAATGCAGACTGGCTTATCTCTAAACCAGACTCTCTCCGAGAACTCGATCCGAAATAAAAAAAGATGAGTAACAAAGTTAAGACAAAGGGCTCACCTGCTTTGTGTATTTGGTGACTTGTATCTTGTCCATGGCACCGGTGGTTTCCATACGGGACGCCTCATTGACGGTGTTGCCCCAGATGTCGTACACTGGCTTGCGAGCGCCGATCACTCCGCCTACTAGGGGACCGCAACTTATCCCTGATTGATAAAACATCTTTTTAGTGAAAATTTAATTTGAACCTCAATCATGGGTGGACAGATAGAAAAAAAAGACAGAATGAGAAATTATAGTAAAGAAATGGGGTTAATAATAGTATGATGGTTGGCAGGGGAGAATCAAAGGAAAAAAGGGCTTCTGCCGACTCAAAGCAACATGAGACAAGGGCAGGACCATGACTATGCAACCTCATGCCCAAAGTTCAAGTGAATTCCAAGGTAAATGCGATGCCTGATTGCGACGGCTGCTACAGAATATGTGGTATAGGTAAAGAAATTTCTCTCACCTACTCTTAGCCGGAATTTGTAGAAGCTATGTTTGCTGATGTCTTCTAGCGCTTCTCTCAGAGCGAAGGCGTAGTCGACCAGCGCACACAAGTGTTCACAGTTGTCCTCTCCAGTCTGTAGAAGAAATACAAAGGTGCAGGACGTGCACAGGAAATATTTAAAAATAAACAAATGGAAAAAGGCTCCTATCTCAGCATAATGCTGCGATGTTTAATAAATGCCGTAAATTGATGACGCCTGCTGTGATGCCATGAACTCACGTTCATGTTGGTCATTCCGGTACGATTGGTGAAGATGTGAAGGGTCTTTTATTTGTGCATCAGGATTAGGACCACATTTTCTTTGAGAAAATATGAGTCAGGAACAGAAAGTCACTAAGAAAGTGAAGTTACCTTATTGTGGTTAGGATTCAACCCTGAGGCAGCCATGTAAGTTGCGGCGATCGTTTTGATCTTCTCAATGCTTTTGAATCGTTGCTGCATCAGCAACTTGTCAAAGTCAACTGTAAATAAAAAAAACCCGTTAAACGGTTCTAAAATGGCGTGTACCCTCGTGCCACATTAAAAAAGACGACGCGCTGTATAAAACATCCTTCTGGTAGAACCAAACTCGTCAATTTTGCGGCAGACTAAGCGCACACACCACAGCCACATTAAAAAAGACGACGCGCTGTATAAAACATCCTTCTGGTAGAACCAAACTCGTCAATTTTGCGGCAGACTAAGCGCGTTTTCCATAAGTGCTAAGGAGGAAGAGAAGAAAAGCAAATTCAAAGTCCAGCTATCGAGGATGAAATTGGTAGAAAGATGATGCAGATGGTAAAAATAATCTGATGGCTTCCCAGATTTATTTACGCGAAATCGGCTTGAGCCGACCATGTACCACTACAATAATCGTCGCATTTAGGACGGAGCGCCTTAGGCTGCGTTTCCACCATGAGCGAGGATGCGTAGCGAGGGATGTGTGTGAAACTAACCAATAATATCGCTTCTTTTTCACGAAACGAGGAGAATGACGTGTTTTTCGCCTTTATTGCATGGACATACAGTTCTTTCTGACCGACTATAGCCAATTTCGTGACAATAAGTGTGCTCACTCCCTAAATGTTAGTAAAAGCCGGAAATTGTCAAGGTAGATAAAGCAGGAGTATAAAAGTGTTCGGTTGGTACATTACAAATGATCTCGTTGAGCACGCGCATGCACTCGACCGCCTTCTCCTCTGAGTAGAACTCGTCGAAGTTCGGGATGCCCGCGAACATCACGCCTACTTCGTCGCGCCACTGAGAGTACAGCTCCTGGATACAATATAAGTTTAATAATCTTGGTGTGATGATTGATAAGAGACAATGAAGGGATAACCCGTATACCAATATTTTGAGCGTAAATTTACCAAATTTTACGCATCCATAAGTAGGAAAAAAGCTAAGTAGGTGAAAATGAATAGTGGACATAAGAAATTCATCCTAGTATGGAGTAATTGTGGTTCTGGTGGGTGGGTTAATACCACACCAACATATTAAGAATTGTGAAAATACACCAAACCTTTGAGCTATCAAGGACTTCGGAATAATAGAAGATTTAACGCGTTACGGAAAGTCCTCCCAGTTTGTATTGATTAATAAATGATCATCATTTATTAATCAATACAAAATATTATGTAGAACATTAACCACTGTTCACAAAACATACTTACATCAGGACACCAATCTTTACTCAGGAAATGCACAACAACATGATCCGGTAGTATGTGCTTGAGCAGATGTCTGTTCGTCCTCTGCGTGTCCTCCATCTCGTCCAGGTCGGTCTCCGCCTGCAGCTTCCAGATAAAGTCCAGACGTGATGTCACTTCCACTAGTCTCCCGTGGTATATCACCACGACCAGGAATACTGCCATCAGGATCAGCATTTGTACGTAGGCTGGGAGTGTCCTGGAAAACGAACACATTATTATTTTTCCAAGAATGTAGTGTATTGATTGGTAGAGGTTTAAGGAGGGAAAATTCCACAGCTAAGCAAAGGCATCCCTCCATTCTGTACATGCGGTGTCTGCGCTACTTCTTGCCAGTTCCCTAGGAAGACATTCAAATCATCCCACCATCTCCTTTGTGGTATGCCGAGACTTCGTCAATTGATAATCCTCGATGTTCAATCCAGTATTGTTCATCAACATTCATGCCTTTAGCAGATTTGTGATCAGAGTGTCGAGACTTGAATAGGCTGGATATACCCAAGAAGTTATTATGCCAGCTGAGCCAGAACGCTTAAATGTACAATTAGATAACAATATTCATAATATATTATGTTAATTATGTTCTGTATGGTGTCCGGTTCTGTATGGTGTCCGGACGTGTTCTGTATGGTGTCCGGACGTAAAGAATAGCACCATCCCATATCTTCCCGTGGGTGTCGTAAGAGGCGACTAAGGGACTTACCAGAGAATGGGCAGCAGCGTTCTCTGATTCTACAACAACCATACTGCGATCGCCAACCCGCCTGCCAAGCGTGGCGATTATGGCAAAACCCCCCTTCTTGGAGGAGGCCTATGTCCAGCAGTGGACTTTTCGGCTGAAATGATGATGATTCATAATATACTCACGTGTTCGTAGTTGTGTTATAGTTCTTGTAGTCGTAGTAGACAAATAGCAGGACGCAGTACATCATGACGTTGACGGTGGCCAGCAGCGTCTTGATGAGGTAGTACAGCTTGAGCACCGAGGTGAGCGCCACCAGGCACAGCACCCACGTGAACACTACGTATTCTGGACGATAGCATTCGTCTGGGGAAAAGAAGCACATTAGATTTATCGTGGTACTGTACGAGAAGAACATGTAACGTTATCTATAGACAAGGATCTGTTGATTGATTGACCACCAGTTTTATTAACAGCACATTGTGCTCTTTTAAGTCGATCGTACATTTACTGTAATTACAATTACTGTACCTATGCACAATTTGTACCTTTACAGTATAGATACAATTCCGAAGGCGGTGCAAACGTTTTATATAGATGGCAACATTGCCGTTTTCATAGAGTTATAAAGAAAGCAGTCGGGGGCGGGGCGCTGCGTTCTGTCATTACTTTTGGGCGATGTTGCCCAGTTTGGGATTTCACCTTTTAAATGGAAGTTAACTATAAAAATACAACGATTTTTTAAATAGTAGTAGCAACTCCGACGCTCGTTTTCGCTAAAAATAGTGGAAGGACGCAAGGATGTGACAGAGTCTGAAAAAAATTGTAACTCCTTTTTTGATTGGCCATTGTTCTAGTGATGATTGTTTAGTGCTGGACATCATTAATTTAATTAATTAATGGACTAACCTGAATCACCCCATTCGGGGATAAAATCTGCCGTGGTGTTGCATGTTATATTTGCAGATTGCTCATTTTTGGGTAAAAACGACGGCGGGCAGACGTAGAGTTTTATCGTGCTGCAAAGAAGAATAATTTGAAGTTAAGTTAATTACTTAATCACGTAATGATTCAATTAGCGTAACTCCGTGTTGTCAATTTGTTTCATGTTCATAACGAGGCATTATAATTTTCATCTGTCGAATATAATTCGACAGATGAAAATTAAATTGATTGATTTGATGTTAAATGGTAGATGAGTAGACTCTATAGAGTCTACTCATCTACCATTTAACATTTCTTAACTTGTGCTTCAAATTCTTGTCGCTGACGTAGTAATTAAGTGCTTAAGTTGAGGAATGTTACAGTTTTAAAAAGTGAGATTGTAGTTTTGTGTATAACCTTAAAATGGGATCTGTTGCATACCTGGATATCGACATAGCAGTAATAAAACAGCAGATGTGTATATTCCTGATCGTCCTCGTCGAGCTGAGGTAAGCAGAGATCTTTGAGAGACGCGGCAGGATGCCGGGGAACTCCTCCAGCATCACCAGCACGAAGGACAGGGTGAATGGCACCGTCATCGATAGCAGGATTATTACGAGGTATGGGCAACTGTGGTAGGGGAAAATGTTTCATTTAGAACTGCGAATATTGGTGCTAATTAGGTATCTTGAACTTTGATTTGGGAATTTGAAGATGTCAAGCGTATACCTTTTCGAGTCGGACTGACGTGGCACAAGTTGGATGGCAAAACCGAGGGTATTTCTCGCTCGGCTGAGCTGAATCGTGTCAAACCAGGCCGACCCGGCATGGGTGTAGCATGCTTGTTATAATTCCTAATATATTAGGATTTACCTTACATACACTTGTAAGCTATCTATTAAGAAAAAGATTCGGTATACTTTTCTTATGTAATCTTCCTATTAAGAAATCACGAATTTCTAATGTTTGGTTACATATGTAGCGAAATATCGACTTTTCGAAAAAAAGCTGTCGATATTTAGCGAAATGTCGATTAATATAAATGGAACCATCATTGCCCCAAACACTACCAAAAGAAATAAGGAAAAAACCACAAAAAACTTACTTGTAATGCACCAAAGACTGCACAGCCACTATAAACAGCCACAACACCAGGCAGCACATGACATTGGACTTGAAGGTCCTCTCATCTAGCTCGCAGAACGTCTCCTCGAGCGAGGGGCGACGGAACCGCAGCGACCAGCCGTGCATGTTGCTGACTCGCATCCGACGGTTGGACTTGACTTCGATCGAGTGGTTTATTATGTCGTAGTCCTGTAACAGTAAGAGATCTGTGACCTCTGAATTGGTTTTGGTGTGTCTTTTCAGAGTAGTCGGACAGGGAGCAGGACCTCATCTTGTTTCTAACATATCTTCTTTTTAAATCCCCGACCAAAAGATAGGGGTGTTGTAAGTTTGAAGTGTGTATCTGTTTGTGGCATCATAGCTCCAGAGCGGATGAGCCGATTTTGATTAATTTTTTTTCGTTTGAAAGGTGTCTTAACCGACTGCTTTTAGCTATGTTTCAAGAAGCCGTTTGCATATCATCATCTCTTTTCTAGTTGATGTTGGCAAAAGTAAAACAGCAACACTCAGATTTTGCAGAATAAACATCATTTTATCAATGAGTAGACGTTAAAAAACGTTTTGATATGTTCTCGTCATGATACGTATCATGAAATTAAATTAATTTCTGTAAGCAGGTTGCAAAAACACTTTTATAGGTCACCATTTCATTTTAAACTTGATGAGTTTGGAACTTTTTATCTGAGTAAGTATTAGAAGTCCGAAATATCTCCCTGTTTTTCCAATCGGAGTTTATTCATGAGGATTTTAGATTGACATCCTTACAGTATTTTTTATTTGACCTTTTATATCGATTTAGGTTATTGCGAATATAGAAAATCTTAAAGCTAATCCGACTATTCATTTCCTGTCGTTAATGGAAAGAAACGGGGTCAGTTTTTTTATAAATTCCAGATTTTTCTTAGTTTGTATTCCTTTTATACCTCACCTCAACATCGGAGAGTGGAGGCACGTCGTCAATTTCCGGATCCTGTTTAGAATCGTCACAGTTTCTGCGAAACTTTCTTGCTACGCTGGCTGCACCGCTCGAGTAGTACTGCAATAAAAATAGTTATTTTTTATGACAATATTCTGGCCGGCAGATTAAGTTCAGTTTTTAAATTTACAAAGTCGAAACTTTACAAATGTGATTACTCTTCTATACTAATATTATAAAGGGTAAAATTTGTTTGTAAGTTTGTATGTAGGGGATAATTTCCGGTACTAACGATCCAATTCTAAGAAAACTTTCACTGGCAGAAAGCTACGTTATTCGAGGGTGCTATAGAGGGGCTATAAATGTTTATATCATGCATATTAGTCGAGCTATTACAATTTTTGCGGAGAAAGTTGCGGGCGCAGTGCTATTTTGTAGATTGTCTTAATAGGTAGGTACATAATTTAAGAATTACAAAGCAAATTATGAAAAAAGGCTGAAGGTCAGGGGCCATTAGTAGTAAAAATATTTTGAAATTACCAGTTCATCTTTCATGCCTGTGAAGTTTCTTTAATTAATTCACTCAACTTGATCTTGTTTGAATCATTTCATATTCATATCAAGAAACACCGCTCCATCGCTCAATACCATAAAAGCAAAATACTATATTTGCAAAACATCTTAATGAGTATTAGCAAAACAAAAACCATGACTTTCACAAAACATCATAGGGTTTGACACAGAATGTGCACTTGCCGCAAAATGTGCACTTCACTAGCAAAATATGGCGTTCGCAAAACATGATAATATATTATCATAATTATTGGAATGCTTTGCGAACATAATACATATTTTGTTTTTATGGTATTCAGCGATGGAGAGCTCACCATCAAGCTAGGTTTAATTGTGTGTATTTTCAGGCCAATTACGGCCATTCAAAAATTGCCATCGCGGACGGTATTTCACGTCCACACGGCGGGGTATTGGTAAAGTTTTCAACTAGCAATAATCGCACCTCGGATTAACCTCATTGGTTACGATATTGCCTCTGCGCAAAGTTAAATATAACAAGTTCGCTCATCTGACCCAACCAAACGCCGTGCAGCAAACGATAGCGCGATCTAACTCGACGTCAACGCCATCTAGTTAGAAAAAACACAACTCTGCCGTGACGTTTTGTTCTCAGTACAATGCTATTCAAATAAGAATAAGACTGACCTTGCGCCATATTGTGACGCTGTGCTTTGCTGTCAATCTGAATAAGTTCGATAGTGTCAGCAAAAAGTATGTTTGATATTTTTATATTGCAAAAAAATACACAACAAAATAAACAACTTTTTTGCAAAAAAATCCGACTTCGAAGTCAGTGAAAAATTACTATTAAATTATTATTATTAATTATAAAAATCGTTTATTAATTTACATTCCTGCCTCTTTCCCTTCACCCCCACCACCGTATAGTCTCGGTGTTCTTACATACTTGTCTTACATTTTGGAAGGGCATCTCAGGCGTCCAGTCGGCCGTCATCTCATCTTCAATGGTGCTGCTGGGGCGGCGTGGTGTGGCATCCCAGTTTGTTTGTGGCTGTTGTTGTGGTACACTGTAGACACGGAACGGGGACTGGTTACATGATGTGGTAAATGATATTAAAACTTATGTTGACGTCTAGATACTTTTTAACAGGCTTCAGCATTTGCATAACAACGAATCTTATTTCTGCATATTTGCTACAAGATTCTTTTAGGATGTTTCTTTTTCCTCGTCTTGTTACTAACGAATTAGGTATGTCTTTGAATATTGAACATTTGACATCGCCAAAATCCCGGGAAACAGATGGATGAGGGACGCACAGAACAGAGAGGAATGGCAGAAGTAAGGGGAGGCCTATACCCACCAGTGAGTGATTTGGGGCTGAAATAATGATGAAGATGATGATGATGATTTTGATCATTTATTTAAAAGGACTCCTGAAAGTACTGCTGTTTTACGTATTATAACCAACTTCAAGTTTCCACTGTCACTGTTGGGGCGACAGAGGAGGCCTCTCTCTATGTGAGAAAATGGGCTATAATGCAGGCCCAGGGTTTTTGGATGACACATAATATGTCTTCGGTTCTAGGTCATGCCCGTTTCCTCACAATGGTTTCCATCACCGTTTTGAGATATAATTAATTTATTTATAATTTTGAAAATTTATCCTCACCTGGTTCTAGACCTGTGCCTCGTCCGCCTGGGCTGCTCAGTGCCCTTGATTAGGTAGGTGATAGGGTTGTGTTCCCGAAGGTACGGGTCACGGCTCCCGCCATCTCCAGGCTCCACTTCAAAGGCCCCGTTCAAGCACTCCAGCGTGGAAGATGATATGTGAACGCGACTGGAAAAGTTAACCAGATATGGTAAATGTGTTATTTTGGGAAGCTTTGGAAGCAGTGGCTTAATATTCTTTATTTAGTATCTTGTAAAAATTTGCTTTTCTCTGGTATCTCCTCGTAGATTATCTAGGAAGCGATGGCTCGTAACGAGATCGAAAAGTATACTTCTGCAGTTTGTTAGGTATCAGATAGTTTTAAGTGGATTTCCTACTGAAAGAATTGTCACTGGTTTGGTTACACAGTCTTCGCTGACAATGAGAGTGGCCAAACTTGTGCACACGGAAAGACAAAAAAGAAAGAAAAGCGAAAAGGAAGTAATTTGCTCCGTTTTGGTTTGGAAGACGTGACTTTACACACTCGGTATATTCTATTAAGTGGACATAAAGCTCTTTTTGATCGGATCAAGCCTGTTCTACGTCGAGAAGATTATGATTACTTCTTATGAATGTAATTAAATACTTACCCAGGCAGGCCACCGCTCTCCATACGATTGGCAAGGGTAACATCGTGAGACCACAGGTCGAACTGCCACTTGAGTAGACCCAGTACTCCACACAGTACCTTGCCGCTGTGGATACCGATGCGCATGTCTAGGTCCACCTGAACATAGAATATTATAATTAGTATAGTTTTAAACGTGGAACTATTATTGTAACTCGAAAGCCGAAGTTTGCTCGAGTTGATTTCGGACAGCATACTGAAATGGTTTGTTTTCTGATCGCAATGATTTTGATGAGAGGAATTGGAGGCGGCCCTTGTCTAGTATGGGACAGTATAGGACTAATAAAAAAACTATTTTGGTAACACCACGCCTGTAATCCCCAAAGGGTTATAGGTGTGGACTTAATAGTAGACCCACATTTTGCCGGTTATGTTAAAATCGCGTGTAATAGGGGGCGAGCCTATTGCCATGAACCGGACACAGATCCAGACTACGCGGCTGTTACTGAGAAATCCTTATGAAAAACCCAATAACACTTTGCCCGACCCGGGAATCGAACCTAGGACCTCTTGTTTAGCAGTCGTGCTCTTGCAAACTCCAACGAGGCAGTTTTTTTCTTCTTCATCTTTCCAATACTTGTTTAGCTCTTGATATAAGATGTTGTGCTATGAGTTACCTGCGCGTTATACCGCACGTCACGGATGGCTCGAATCATGTGCAGCCCCATGTTGACGCAGCAGTGCGCGTGGTCTTCGCGCCGGTCTGGTAGACCACTCACGCAGAAGTAACAATCACCCAGCAACTTTATACGAAGGCAGTGATTCTCCTAGAGAATAGATCAATTTAACTTCTAGTGTCGGTTTTTTGTTGAGAAAGACAAATAAATGGAACAATTCTTAAGGTGACCTCAGCGGCAAAATTGCTTTGACTGAAAAACGGGCAGCGGGCGGCAATGACGTAATTTCTGGAAGCGTTTTCATTAAGTTACATACAAGGTGTAAACGGACCCTTCACGAAGCCGTCAACCAAGCATTCTTTGCATCAAAATAAGTAACTCTACGCAAAAAAAATTGAGGTGAAATTTTTTACGGTAGAACTCAATTTAACGCACTCAAAACATTGAGTTGATGGTTGCGTTGAATGTTACGGGGGTCGTGGTGGTATTTAAAGTGAAGTTATAACAATAAAAACTTGTCTTTGAAAAAAATTGTGATACGGTCTAGATCAAAAAGATGATCGCAATGCTAGGGAGAACAAGTGCTTTTCTGCTTCGTTAAGGGTTATTTTACACCCATTTTAAACCAGTCTTTCAATTGCGGTCATTGCTATTGGCGCCTTTGCCGCTGTGGTTCCTGGCTGGTAATCTTTAAGTTAGTTTTACTTCAATGATTAAAAATAAAAAAATGTCGACTAGTAGACCTGCAAAGTTCTACATGATATAACACAAACATTAAAATATAAAATAAACCTCACCGATGCCAACCTGTCGAAACGAGCGAATAGTTCATTAAGTAGCTTCACTAACTCCTGCGCAGTGCATTTGCTTGATAGTTCTGAAAAAAAAAATGTTTTTGAAAAAACATCAGAATCAGAATACCTCTTGAAGAAATTCGACCTTTATTTCAATGTGTTTCAAGTCTAACATTGCTTACCAGTGAACCCCTTGATATCGGCATACAATATGGACACGTCATGATGCTGTTGTATATAGAGGTTATTGAACTGTTGCTCTTGAAACTCTCCCTTCACCTTGCTCACGTGGCTGGAGATCTCTTTCGCGAGAAAGTCTGGTATCACTGTGTAACGAAGAAAGAAATTTAAAATACCACAGAGAAGCTGTCAAAGGAACTTTCATAGAAAAACAGCTGTGATACAAGTCTCAGTTAGGTGGCAAAGCAAAATAAATTAATTGAACTTTCTATAGGAATTGACGCGATCAGCTGATCGACTTGTAAAATTAAAAAAAGTATTGAATTTCCAAAATTCATCGAACAAAATGTGATCTGAGTCACCACACGAAACGTTGCGCATTTATTATGTTACACCTTGTATGTCTGTCTTGAACAAAGAACTGTTCTAAACAAAACGGCCAAGTGCGAGTCGGATTCGCGCATGAAGGGTTTCGTAACATCGTAGCAGGGGAAATTTTTAAATTATTATTTGTTGTTATAGCGGCAACAGAAATACACATTCTGTGAAAATTTCAACTGTCTACCTATTACGGATCATGAGATTCAGCCCGCTGACAGGCAGACGGACGGACAGCGGAGGCTTAGTAAACCCTAACAACACAAAATCTCACCGCTCTGAAACAGCTTCCACTGTCGTTGAGTTTCCCTCTTGGTTCTCTCCCGAGTGACCATCGACCTCCGGGTCTCCAGGAACGCTTTCCTCTGCCCCCAATCAGCTAAGGACTTGGCATACATTCCCGCAAAGTTTACCGCTATGTACAGTAACGCGTTACCGATTAGGAGACGAAGGCTGCATGTGTAGGACTGGAAAAAAGTATTCATTAGCTTAAATACACAAAAAGTCTAAAGAAGAGACATGTATGATCTGTTCCAAATATACAGGGTGTAAACAGACCCTTCACATAGCTGTCAACCAAGCACTAAGTAACTTTACGCAAAAATTATTGCTGGGAATTGACTTTTTTTTTGGGGTGAAAAATCACGTTTTATGGTAGGACTCGATGGAAAGCACTCAAAGCATTGTGCTGATGGATGGATTGAATAGTACGGGGGTCGTGGAGGTGTGTAAAGTAAAAATCTTATATTAAAACATGTATTTAAAAAAAAAACTTGTGAAAAAGTTGGAACTTTGACCCCCAATATCTCCGTAACTAGAAGGTTCCCAGGTTTGGTCTAGAAAAAAAAATATCGCAAAGACGGGGAGAACAAGTGCCTTTCCGCTTGTTAAAGGTCTATTTACACCCTTTATTTGATGCAAACGTAAACAAACTCTGTTCAGATTAAATAAGAATGCAATCACTCAAAAGATGAATTTGTACCAACACATCTGTATTTGAAGAGCTCGTGGCTAAATAATAGCAGCCGCTCGGGACAATTTTCAGGTTAAGCCGCGCTTGCCTAGGTGGGTCCGTGGATGGGTGACCACGCATGGCATACCGAGTTTCCTCCGTGCCTCGGAAAAAACGTTAAGCCTTTGCTCCCGGCTGTCATTGGTAGATCTTTGACAGTCGTTACAGGTAGTCAGTGGCCCGAAATTCAGACAACCAGTCTTACCAACCGATATCATATTACCCAGTACTAACTGTCTTGTGGAGTTCAAATAGGCAGTCGCTCCATGTAACATATTGGTATACAGCTGCATCCGCTTAGACTGGAAGCCGACTCCAATATAGTTTGGAAAAGGCTAGTCAGATGGTGACATTTATCTGTGTTTAGATTTCATCATTCTCATCTTTTACAATTACCCCTTTTCCAGCACTCATTATTTAAATAACATTTTACATTGCAACGGAAAAGGCATCTACGAAATTTCAGGTTATCATAAAAACTAGCTTTCTTAATTAAAAAATATTAATAAAATGTTTATTGTGACTCAAACGGTTACAATGAAACACTCCCAGTAAGTAATTAATAATACTTGTGTTGTAGTTGTCTCGCTCCTTCCCTCTATTGATAGTTTACAGAATTGAGACTATATAAAATTAAAATTGGACAACATTTTTAAGAACAAAGAACTTCTTGATATTATATTTGTTTACGTTTTCAGCAAATACTTTTGGAACAGGCCACAGTTAATTATTGTTTGAAAGTTTCTAAGATAAAATGGTGAAATAAAGTGCAGAAAGTGTTAGTGGCAAGATTGACAAGCCTTTTGATGATACGCTTCTCTAGACATTACAACAATTCGCCAATTTACAGGAAGGCAAAAAACTAGTTACAAAGTTAAAAGCATCTAGATAAGTATTTACATACATCTTAAGTTTATTAAACATGAGAAGCGGTAAAAAATGAGAAGAGCCTATTATGAATAAACAGTTAGTAAGCTGAACAACTCACACACATATCAGAAAACTGTAATAACGAAATAATCATTAATATCAATATTGTACATATAAAATATTCTCGTATAACTACTTCCATATAATACGAATGAATGTTAGTCAGAATTCGACGTCCTGTTGCTGTTGCATTTAGTTTTATACACAAAAAAAAAAAACAATGTTGGTACGTCGAAATGTGACCAGAGAAGTTGAAAACGCCCGTGTAAGTGAGTGACCCTGAGGTTATAAAAGGTCAAATAGAATTAACCAGCGAAACTCTGCAGATATAGGTGTCGCTATCTAAACCAGATAAAGTTTTTTTTTAAACGGCCCTACACTAGGAATTTCTCGTGTATCGTGGGTACGTTTATGAGATTTAAGCTCACAAACACAAACAGCCAGACCCGGAACCACTATAATATTTGTTCCGTGTGGGGATCGAACCCCACTGCGCGAACCATGCCGCCTTTTTGTCGATTTTGGTCTGTTCGTCAGGTTTTTTAACTCTTCATGTTTACATATATTATTTTCAAGACCCGTCAGGTCTACTGAGTACCGTTAGCCAATGTAATTTAAGTCTGTATGGACAGGAATTGAATGTTGTGGTGTAATTTGATAGGACCTCTTAACTTATTATTCAAGTAATTCAGATATAAACTTACATCGATATTACAGTGGACAGCCTTCTTGGCTGCCTCCATCCGTTCTTTGATGATCACTCCCGTGGCCAGCAAATGCGCCAGAAAGGAGAGGAGCCCGATGACGATGCACCAGATCAGGGAGAGAGGCAACATCGCGTACGGCACGAACACTATGAACAGCATGTACCAGACTTGGTTCTCTGAGTCTTGGAAGCCGATACCTGCTCCGCTTAGACCTGGAGAAAATACTGAAGATTAGCTTTTATAACTAAGTTATTTAGGTAGGTTATTGTTTCTAGTGGTTGCCAATGCTACTGCCTGAGATTCCCACGTTGAAGTGTTATGGAGATTTCCATCAGGAAATTCTCAATAGCAGACCCTAGTCTGGTCTCTTCTCGATTAATGGCAATAATCTCGCTCTTTTACTGCATCGGACGTATGATGATGATGTCATCTAGCCGATTTCAAACACAGCGACAGCATCCGTTGACATTCAAGGGTGGTTGTCGAGAGTTTTGGAGTGCTGTTCTGTCATGTGCTCTCAAGTGGCTAGCATAACCATGACTGCCGAAATATGGGTGTAATAGGTTTACCATTCCGAATTTCCACCCGAGGTCCAGCACTAGACAGTCAATTAGTTTTTAGTAGAGAACATAACATCACGACTGTAATCCCCGAGGGGTTAGGCAGAAGTGTACCTAATAGTACACCCACATTTCACCAGTTATGTTTAAGCCCCATGTAATAAGGCACAAATCCAGAAAACTAAAATGGAAAAACCCAATAACACCTTGCCCCACCTGGGAATCGAACCCAGGACCACACGTACAGCAGTCGTGCTTGCGACCACTGGACTGAACTGAACTGAACTGGACTGAACTGTAGACCAACGAAGCACTCAGTTCAGTCCAGAGCAGTTTTTAGAGGATCAATGAAATATTTCCCATAAATATTTCAGTTTCATATCATACCTTGAGCGATGAGCAGTATCCATGTAGCAGCTGCGGCCCAGTGCAGGTAATTGTTGGCGAAGCATCGCCACCAGCCCAGCAGGCACACGCCCACGTTCAGCCAGGCGAAGGCTACCGTCGACGCGATCTGGTACGGACCCGGTGATGCTACTGGAAAATATATGTATTCGTGAGCTTGGCTTTTCGGCTGAGTGGAAAATACTTTATGTTGAGATAGTAAGTAGATCACAGTGGTGTGCCTAGGGCCCAACAATTCGTCAAGCCCGTAAGACAAGCAGACTGTTCAGAAACCCTAACATCATGAGGATTAGTTATAAGGGCAAGCCAAGCATAGGTTTACATGAAAGTACCGCCACTTGATCAAGGAAGATAATATGATTAAGCAAATTAAAAAGTTAAATTGACCGTTTATTCAAATTATATCTGTCACTCTGACAGTTGTATGAAATGAGTATTACACGGCAAGTTAATTTAGTGTGTTAATTTGATAAATTAATAATTTCCGTGACTGTACATCATCATCATTTCAGCCGAAAGACGTCCACTGCTGGACATAAGCCTCCCCCGAGTGTCGCCACATTGGCCGGTCCCGTGCGACTCGCATCCAGCGGATCCCTGCAACCTTCACCAGGTCATCGGTCCACCTAGTGGGAGGCCTTCCAACGCAACGTCTTCCGGTTCGCGGTCGCCACTCCTGAACTTTACACTTTTCACTATTTTGACTGTACATGCCAGTAGGAATTTGCTAAGGCTTTGGCGTCTCTTTCCACAATCTTCGCGATCGAATGATGACAAGTATAACTTAGGCGTTCGGATTTTTGATTGGGGTTAATTCAATTGGTTTAAGACTGACTTAAGGCAAAGACAGCTCTTTTTAGTTTATAATAATTAAATAGGTTTCAAAAGGAATCTTTAATACACTTACCCCCCAAGTTTGTGACTGTGTAAATTATTGCTAGACATATCTGAAATTTGAAAAAAGAAACAAAACGTTTTTTTAATAAATCATACTAAATACCAAGAATAGTAAGTACCATCTTAACTAATAAGAGTAAAAAAACAATCAAGTTACTAATAAAAGTACGACCTCATAAAAGTTAATTTTTAACCATTTTTCAAACTTTTTCACGGGAGGAGCTTGTGGCTAAATAATAACAGCTGCTCGGGTCGATCTCCAGGTTAAACCGCTCTTACCTAGGTTGGTCCGTGGATAGGTAACCACACATTACATACCGAGTAGCCGGGTACCGGCTGTCATTTGTGGAGCTGTGGGTGTGTGTGCGTTCAATCGAGTCCTACCGTAAAACTTGATTTTTCATCCCATAAAAAAAGTCATTTCTTAGAATAAACAAACACGCTTAATGTTGTAGGAAACTTTTTTCAGTTACCTAATTTGAATGTTAACAACTTACCTTAAGTGCTAAATCAACAACGTTGACCATGATGAGTGACTTCTGTCGCTGCCGCCGCGAATATCTTTGGTATGATAACTCTACTGCTTTATTCTGCAACAAAAACAAGGTGGTCAATAAATAGTTATAAGTACTGCATGGAATCAGCATTGCCACAGTTCGAGTCGTGATTCTTTCTATGAACCATTATATTGCAATGAACACCTATAAGTGCCATAACGGTAATGCCTCAGTATCATGACATAACATCACGCCTATAATCCCCGAAGGGTTAGGCAGAGGTGTAACTAATAGTACACCCACTTTTCACAGTTATATTTAAGTCCCATGTAATAGGGGGCGAGCCTATTGCCATCAACCGGATCCAAATCCAGACTTCGTGGCTGCTACTGAGAAATGCCTGATGGAAAAACCCAATAACACTGCCCGACCAGAGAATCGAACTCAGACCCCCATGCTCAACAGTCGCGCTTGCGACCACTAGACCAACGAGGCAGTAAAAAACAGGCGAGATGATGCTGAGTCAGACAGTACTTATAAGTATGCTATCGTCACTTATACCCGTTTTCTGAAACGAAAATCAACACAAAAATAAGCTAAACACCTGTCAACTGCTGTTATTGGCTGACTGACTTATCAACAACCAATCAGAGCTCTTGACATAAGATTAATATGACACCTCGTCGATTTTCGATGAAGAGACCGGGTGTACCTAAGTGATTTTCTCTGTGAAGAAAAGAAAATCGGTAACATTTCCAGACCGATTTACGAAATATTCCGCAAAGCAATATCTGCGGAGACATTTGTCAATAGAAGCCAGGTGACCTACATTACTAGGTCCCTGAAAGGTGTCGTCTGTCTATTTATTTTCCATGCTTCACCGAGGATTTTTGCTAAAAGTTTGGTGGTAAGAGTATAGTAAATATTTACCTTAAAACTATTTGTGATCGATGGACAGTATATCCCTCTGTAGTATCGTGGTGCCCTGAGCATGCCTTCTGTTTCCACTGCGAAAACAAAAAAAAATTAAGATAATTAAATGAACACACAACAATGAAAACAATACAACACAACAACAACGACAACAACACAATGACAATGACAATGTTTTCTTATTTAACCTAAAGGTTGACTGGTAGAGAATGCCTTGTGGCATTAAGTCCGCCTATGTACCACTATTGTACATGAAGTTTAAATAAATAAATAAAATTAAAATGTGGAAGGAACAGTGAATGCAGTTCCTCCTCCGCCATAAACATGTGGACGTATTCGTACAATAAGCACAATCGATCGACATAACATTTTTAAGTGTATTGTACTTGAACCATAAATATTATTTAAACACTGTTTTAAGCTTTCACGATTTATTACTAATTATAGATAATAATTTATTACTAATTTTAGATATTTCGATGCTGTTGCAAGCGCCATGATCGCGGGATGACTTATGGCGCTTACAACAGCGCCGAAATATCGGGAGCTCACAATAATTGAAAATCACAGAAGACATCCCGTAAGTGACAGTGTAAGTTTAAATATAGTATTTAAGTCTTAAAAAGCCAAGAAACTCTATTATCACACACTATATAAAGAATAGCATGTAAGATAAGCCTATCTGCGTATCTAAACCAATTATCATTAACAAATTAACAAAGCGCCAATCTAGTCTACAAAGTTCGTAGCACTGCTACGGCGTAGCAGTCTCGTAGCCGCGTAGATGGCTACGGATAACAGTGTTTGGTTTGGCGCAATTAGTTTAGTTCACAATTCGAATTCGATTAGTCTCAAACAATAGTGGGAACGGTTCTAGTGAAGTTTAATAACACGATTACTATGAACTTTAGAAGTTAGGGAGTTAGCTTCTGTGGTGTTTATGGGTATTGCTTATCAAAGTTTTGATAGTGGTGTGATCTTAACTATTAAATATTTTAATAGAAGATTTATTTCAAAGATATTTACATTATTTACAAACTACGAATCTATAACAGTAATAAAGATATGTACAAGTATCAAAAGGGTTACAGGGCGTCAAAAAATTCGTCCACAACGCTTAACTTATACGCGATTCTGATTTACTGAGAATTTGTAGCTTTTTTATTAGCATAGCAATTAATCTAGAACATATTCTTTAAAATATTTTTTTTGTGCATCCACACGCCGAAGTTACTTTCTGTAGAGCAACATTCTATAACTTTTCAGATCTTTAAACTAATCTTTATATTTTGTTATGTGTTGTTGCCGACTAATATTGCAAACGTTGCAAATATTAGTCGGCAACAACAGCGTACCTGCTCTCAATGAACTCCCTAGTTATAAAATATATATTTTTACTAGCTTTTGCCCGCGACTTCGCTCGCGTTAATTTAGAATTTGACAACTTGAACGATCAACGATGTGGAATATACTTTACGACCTACTCTCATACCTATCAAAAATTCATAAAAATCGGTCGAGCTGTTTCGGAGGAGTGCGGCCACAAAAACCGTGACACGACATTTTTATATAAATATAAAGATATTTTATTTTAATAAACTCACCAGGATCTTCTTGAAATGGGTTAATACTGTGTTGGGAAACTCCTTCTCCATCGCCGCTGATACGGCGCTGTCAAAAATATTGATAACATTAGTAGGTATAATGGGTGTAAAGGTACCCTTAACAAAGCCGAATAGCACATATTTTGCCCGTCATTGCGATATTTTTATTGATCTAAACCATACCTGGGAACCATCTAGCTACGGAGATATTGAGGGTCAAAGTTCCAACTTTTTCACAAGTTTGTAGTAAAGTTATAACATTAAAAACTTGTATTTTAAACAAGTTTTTAATGTTATAACTTTGCTTTAGTACCTCCGTACCGTACTATTCAATGCATCCATCAGCACAATGTTTTAAGAAAGTAAGTAAAATTTCCCAAAAAAAAGTTGTTCCTAGCAATATTTTTTGCGTAAAGTTGCTTAGTTCGATGTACAGAATGCTTGGTTGATGGCTTCGCGAAGAGTCGGTTTACACAATGTATAAAACAACACGCACAATAGAAAGTGAGGAATCCTGTACGCGACAAGTTCGACACCATGATACAAAAACTGAAACACTAGGAAGTGGCGAGCTTGGTGTCTGTTGTAAATGACGTTCAAAAAGTGCTGATTAAATTATAAATTATCAGTCTAATTTGAATAAATGACTTTTGAGTTCGATTTTTGAAGTCTCATGTAATAGGGGGCGAGCCTATTGCCATCAACCGGGCACAAATCCTGACTCCGTGGCTGCTGCTGAGAAATTCTTGATGAAAAACCCAATTTCAATTTGAACGACCCGGGAATCGAACCCGGGGCCACTAACATATTTACAGTATCGTTACCTTTGGTAATGACTGTATATATTATTGTAATAAAAACGACAACAATGTGTTTTATGAATAACTCGTTGGAGTGCCATCCTTTAATAAATGTCACTCATCTCAGCATCGAGAGTTGAAAGTCTAACCGTGGGTATTTAATAAAACATTTAAGTGTAGTATTAAAATAAATCCATCCAATACCAAAGTTGTATAATCCTTGTGTACCTATTTGGGCCTCTCTCTAACCACAATATAAAATAAAAAAAAGATTTGTGGTTATTTCCAGCAGTACATAAGTAGATAGTTTGACTAGGTATTAGGTATTTAATACTTTATGCAATAACATGCTTGCGGTCAGCGTGCGCTAACTACGTAATTAAGCATGTTCCTGACATACATAATGTGAATGTAGGTACGGTCAAAAGCACTAATATGTTTACATTTAGCAACTTTCAAAAGGGATATCCTTCTAGTTCTACAGCTGTACACATAATATTTTGGAAAACATAATTGGATAGGTCTTATTACAAAGAAGAAGACATGCTGCGCTGACTTCAAACAAATCGGGTTAAGTTCAAGAGAATTATGAGGTCTTATCTCAAAGTTATAATCATTATTCCAAGAGCAATACGCGTTTAAATTTTGCTAAATATGTACCGTTGCGCCTGTGACTGTACAAAAGTCCTATAATATGGAAGGTACTCGTATAGGCCCCTGCGTTGGCTCCCGATTGAGTGACGAGCGTGAATAATAGGCTTTCACCGGCTAATGGGATAAAATTAATCATTATGAAAATGTAAATGGAAACTCTTTGATATTCATATACAAAAAGTAGGTATAGGTACTTATTGTGAGTGCAATTATAATACTAATTTTGCTGAAGAGTGCTAATCATTATCCTCAAACTATCGAACAAATCCGTCAATAAAAGTATTAATTTAATGTTTGACCATAGTTTATAGAAAACTAGCGATACGCCCGCGACTGCGTCCGCAAAAATTTTGATAGCTCGGTTGATACGCATGGTATAAATATAATTTATAGCATGCGCACTTGCGGATAATGTAGCTTTCTGCTAGTGAAAGAATTTTTAGAATTGGAGCATTATTTCCAGAGATTACCCCTTATATACAAACTTACAAACAATTTTTACCTTTATAATATTAGTATGGATAAGACACCATCGAGTTATTCACTGATGCAAGTCAGAGAGAGTGACATGGCTATATTGCTGCATGGATATAAAGCTCTTGCTCAAGATGTGTGATCATTACTCATGGAGATGAGAGACTCCTTGATGTTAGGAAAGTCTAAGAAGGGATGGGCAAGGAAGGTGTACACGTACCTGGTCATCAGGTGCAGAGCAGCTGGCGCCGTCACCCGGCACCCGCTCCCCCTCGGGGGCCTGGGTCTGGGCCACGTCACCGGTCACCGGCCGCACATGGTCGCAACTGAGACACTGAAACAATAGAAATATTGTGTCTATTTTAAAAACCAACTTTCCATGTGAACTTTGCAACACAAAATACGCGCTTTGGATGTGGTGTTGCGGTTACCAGCCCGATATAAAGTACAATAGTTTTAAAATCATCTCTCGGTACGAATAAATATCGCATCGTATTTTTTTTTAAAGAACAATGTCAAAAGAGGATCAAAAACTTAATCTACTTTACAGGAGTTTGTAAGGATCTTAACAAGTGGCGTTCTGTGGTTACACCCGTGGTAAAAAGGCGATAATTTATGTTTGTAAGTAATGCTCATACGAGTAAATGATTGTAGTTGTAATTGTAGATATAGACTAGTTCTTGCCCGCGACCTTCGTTCGCGTGAAATTATTAAAAAAATATTTTATTAACGATTTGATTTTGAAAACGATTTCAAGGGATTTATATTTTTTTGCACGAAACACTAATAATTTTTCCAAAAACAAAAGTACCCTAAGTTACTCTAGCAGCTATCGGCTGGTTAAAAACCCGTCAAAATCAGTCTAGCCCTTTCGGAGAAGAGCCGGAACAAACAGACAAACATTTAAAAAAAGATTTTTGTCATAAGTATCGTATATATACTTTCTTATGCATTTAGTAAGAACCTGTTATTTGGAAATTACAAACAGACACTTCAATTTTAACTATTTGTATGTATGTATGTGTAGATGTAAACACAAGGCAAGTAAATAGTAAACATTTAATAAGTCTGTTTCTTCTTGAACGGCGTGGAGGAAATAAATAATATACAACAAAATCTGGTCCTCCGATCCGCAGAATTGCAGACTCAGCTGGAATCTAAGAAAAGGAAATTGGGAAAAACGGGTAACAGCTGTTACTGAATGGTGTTTCTTCGGCTTTACAGAATCCAGTTCAGTACGAAGACGGATTGCAAAAACGTAAATATTATTTTTTATTGAGAGAAACAAAAGAAGTGGTTTGAAAGCGATGCGGGAGGCGCTCACGTTCACGATACTGGAGTTTATTAAGCATGATTACATAATATAACACCACAGCAGTTATGTTTAAGTGCCGTAGGGGGCGAGCCTATTGCCATCAACCGGGCACGAATTCAGACGCCGAGCTGTTATTGAAAAATTCCTAAATCCAATAACATTTAGGCTAATCGGGGAATCGTACCCAAGCCCTCGTGTTTAGCAGTAACGCTTGCGAATACTAGGCAAGACTAAGCATGATTAAGGTGAGCAGAATTCTTCTATACTTCAAAGCCTACTCAGTAATGGAAAGTTACTAATAAAATATATTACGTAGGTACATATGTAAAACCCAAAAAATACTGCTGCGTAAATGAAAATTCATTTTAGATAAAGATACAGCTTGTTCCGTGCGAGTGGCCGTCAAAACAATGTCGCAACGGCTTCAAAGCTTGGCGCTAATGGGTCCTATATGTAAACGCATTAGTGTTGTCGAAGCCTTATCTCTTCCAATTGATAAGCTCTTATCATATTATCAACGTACGTGCGTACTGCGATTTTTATAGCTTTAGGTCGAAATGTGCGACGGAATTTTTATGAATCATATTTTTTCGAGGTATGACGCCTGCGAAGATGATGGTGACAGGGTATGTAATATGTGGAAATAACTCCTCAGTTCCGTGTCGTAAGCGGGTTATTATATAAGGAGGCACATCGTGGTAATATCTTGTTCGAAGGTTTGATTTCGGTATATTAAAAGAGTAGAAGGACGTATGGTTTTCTTTGCCACCAGTAAATTTACTTCTGGGTCGGTGTCGGGATCGGGTGCTAGACACATGTGTGGGTCAATATGAATCGGTGCAGCCGCAGAATCAAATATATTATAAATATAATGGATGTAAAAAGACCCTTAACGAAGCAGAAAGGTACTTGTCGTTACGATCATAATTTTTGTTCTGGACCATATTGGGAACTTTATCAAAGTCTGACAACCAGTCTTACCAAGGGGTATCGTATTACCTAGTACTAACTGGATTGTGGAGGTCTGACAGGCAGTCGCTCCATGTAAAATACTGGTATTCAGCTGCATCCGGTTAGACTGGAAGCCGACCCTAACATAGTTGGGAAAAGGCTAGGCAGATGATGATGATGATGACCATATTGGGAACCTTCGAGTTATGGAGGTATTGGTTAATGTTCCAACTTTTTCACAAGTTTTTAATGTTATATTTCTACTTGACCCCTGTACTATTCAACGCATACATCAGCCCAATGGTTTGAGTGCGTTACATTGAGTCCTACCATAAACCGTGAGTTTTCACCCCAAAAAGAAAGTCATGTCCCAGCAATTATTTTTCATAGGGTAGTTATTTAGTTTGATGTACAGAATGCCTGGTTGACGGCTTTGTGAAAAGTCCATTTACACCTTGTATATATTTATGTCGAATTCATACATTTGTAAAAAATCCGTTCAGCTTTGCTCGAATTCTGCCGACGTGACACGAACATGATTGAGTGACAGGAGATGCCGAACGCAGTTTGCAGATAGACAGCAGCCAAATGAAAGCCGAGTATTTGTTTATTTTATTGTTTCGAGTCGGCTTTGTTATCCAGCAAATACTGCCTAATCGCAACCTGTGTGTCGCAAACTGTGTGAAACCTCTCAAAGAACAGTAAACTGCAATCACAAATCCTTGGTCAATAGTCTAAATCAAATTACTTAGAGGAGATTTTGCTTCCTTTCACAAAGTAAAGCAGCGAGGAATTCTAAACCCAGCAGTATACTGACCTAAGTTACGTGCCCTGAATAGTTATTTCCAATCCTCCAAGATTGGTTTCGTTCATATTTGTTGAGCAGTCGACGCCACCGGCTACAATTTCCCCTTACCTGGATTTCTTTAACGTAAAATACACAAGCGTCCTTATCGAAAATAAACAGGTTCAATGAATTTCAAAGTTGCGTAAACAGGAATGAAACGAGTTCAAATCAGGGAGACATAGGTAGTTTGTCGACGTCCCATCGTCTCTTTCGCCTTGGTCACATGCTTGCGACAGTGACTGCGGAAAATAAATTACAGAAGTTACTTATATATTATATTATAAGCCTATGTTGTCCCACTGCAGGGCAAAGGCCTCCCTTCCCTCCTTCCACATTTCGCGGTCTAGTGCGATTGTAGGCCAATCCTTTGCGAAAGAGTCCAGCTCAAGTTACTTAATTTTTTTATTTATATGTATATATCCATATATAGAGGGGGCGTGGGTGCGTTTATGAAGATTTAAAACTAACATACACAAACAGCCAGACCCGGAACAACTGACTTGTTGGTCAGACAAATATTTGTTCCGTGTGGGGATCGTACCCACGACACACAGCGCAGCAGCCAATCGCTTAGCCACTGCGCCAACCGTGCCGTCGAGTACTTAGAGTGCCACGAGCTAGTGCGACGTGACTTGCGATCCAAGGATTCTCACGTAAGGGAACAAGTGACGCACATTCGTTTCAAAGCAAGAAGTTACATCACTTGAGGCCGTGAGCTGGGCGTTAGAACTGAACCGCCTCTCACATCGCAATTATATTCATCTGAATTAACCATTCAAATGTGTAAAGTTGGTCGCAACTTCTCGTTTCATATTATATCAACAACTCATGCGTAAAACTGTTAACGAGTTTCTACTTCAGGTTTTGTTTTGATGTAATTTAAAATTCATACAAATTCACGTCTCATTCATTATTAACACGGAACTTTATTTCGGGAACCGTGTTGTGAAATCCAACAACACACAAAGGGGTATGGACAAATTTTTACCAGTGCTGTTTCAAGTTGTGGTTTATGTCACTTAAACAGTTATAATACTAGCTTTATTTTATTACTTAACAACAACTACGGAGCCTGCACATTCTCCTTTTCAATCTACCAAACTTTTTGTAGGGGCAACTTGTAGCTTTATTTACACACTAGCTGTGCCCGCGGCTTCGCTCACGTGAGCGATTCACTCACATTATTTTGTCATTCTCAAAGTTTATGAACGTAAGCAAAATATAGATGCAACTCATGATCTATCCTGGGCCCCAACGGTTAATATCCTTAACAATTTAAAAAATAATCTTTCAGCTCTGAGAGCTCAATCAACCGATGGAAAAAATGTGATGGACACAAACGATGGAAACAAAATTGAGAATTTGCAAAAACCATGCAATTGAAAAATTCTGCAAACGCTTGAATTTAATGTATTTAGCAATAGAACCAGAAAGACTATGCGCTTCGAGAATCTTCATGTTTCCGAATTAACACGAACATCGCCATAAAGCTTCTAAGTTTGGTTTTTCAAGGCATTGTAGTACATTCATTCCGCACTTTAGGATTTTAGTCGTATAATTGTAATATTCTACCAAAGGTGATACATAAGGGACCACCCATAAATTACGTCATACGAATTTTATGATTTTTTCACCGGAGGGGTCAAAAAATCCGTCCTTATCAGAAGGTCAATTTTTGTGAGACTCCCGCCTCCCAAGTGTGACGTCACATATTTTGCAATATTACATGCTGCCCGCCGATAGAGTTGGAAATATTTCTTTAATAAGTCTTTCGTTAATAGTTCAAATTTCGTGTTTTAAGACTTAGCAATATTAGTTTTTTAAATGTGACGTCACCAAATTTAGGACCCCTTCCACCCCTTGTCACACAATGTCACACTTTGTTGTCACCCCACACCTCTTTAACGTAAGACGTAATTAAATTACGTCATAAATTTTATGGCTGGCTCCTAATAGACACGTACTTCCATGGTAGCAGCAGCTAACTGTGACTTCCTGGAGTATCTAAAGTGTCCCTACACCTGCGATTTAGAGGACTTACTGTCAAAATCTCTACTGAAACCGCGATTAACGTAGCCACCTGGGTGCTAATAATGTGATAAATCATCGATACAAAAGAAGAAGAAGAACATGGGAATTATATTAGATCTCATATTTCCGAAGATAGACCATGATTGCCGAAGCGGATACTTTTCCAAGGACTCTGATGAACGGGCAAAAAAAAAAGTTGAAGCGTAGACGCAAGTATTACGCAGATCGATGTAACAAATAGTGTTGAAAGCAAGCCATTTGACTATTCGCTATATTTATGTTACTACTGACTATTATTAATATTTTGCTCCGAAGTTCAAATGCAAGTGCAATCATGGGCATTTAAACGTTAAAGATATGCCGCGAGTGAAACAATTGATCTTACGGATATATACCATTATAAATAAGCCTGTCTAGTATCAAAAAAAATCCTATGTTTCCTGAGTCAAAAATATGTTTAATATACATAAAAAAGCATAGGAAATGGGTTGCCTGATATCATTAAGTGAAGACTATTTAAAATTGCGACAACCGTGGGGCTTGACCGATTTTACTTAGACCACCGAACGTTATGCCATCGTGTTTGTAATAAAATTACCTATCTGTTCTTTTAATACATATTTTAATATTTTAATAAGAAAATAGATGAGTGGACATATAGTATCAATTTATCTATTTATACCTTACAACTCTGTAGTAGGGTCAAAAAGACGACAACCTAACAGATTCTTGGCTTGATTGCTTTGTAGATATTTACTCTAATTCCATTTTGATTTCGTTTGGTTTGAAAAAAAGATTAGTTCCGTTAGTTTTAATAAAGGGTAGCCTTGACTTAACTTTATCAGGCAACCCATTCGCAATGTTAGTTTGTTAATATAAGAATTTTATTCCGTTAACGTAAGTTTTAAATAGCCGTTCTGAGGCTCGTCACTGCCGCCGGATTTTAGCCTTTTCCCACTCGCACAATGTGGACATGATCATTAATCTACTAAATTATTAGTATTCGAAGTCATTACGGTAGGCACATATAAAAATACGAAATCCTGAAAGTCCTGTTTTAATATTCAAACGAAACTATTTTATTTAGTTTGTGTGCGGGCAACATTGGAAAAAGGTGGTTGAATTTGACAACGTCATTGTCTTATTTTGGTATTGTCCCTATAAAGTTTTTATTTTGTGGGATATTGTTTATCTACCTATTATCTAAGAACTAATCTTATTTAATACATCATTTCACTGGTCACCGTTAAATATAGTAAAATCCAAATAATAGTAATTTATTATGTCCTTTATTTATTTTTTTACATATTAATTACATTTTTAAACATTTCTTAAAAAAAACATATAAAAAACAACATTTAAAAATATAAAAAATAGTGGTCCGCCGGTAGCGGGAGCAGGGTCCAAGCTACCGGTGGTTAGGGCTCTATAGTAATTTTATTATTTAAATAAACTTCAGGTTGAGTTGCTGTAATTGCCTAATATATGTATAATAATAGCTTTCTCGTATTACTATTTTTTTATTATTTAATTGCCTCGGAAACGAAAATTGAAAATATTTTTATAATTTAATTTAATAATGTTATATTCTCAGCCTTTCCATCATGTCCTACTTTTTACATAAAATGAATGGTCACCTTATTAGAAAGAGACTAAATTAGCGTTAACCTCTCTTTTGGTGGCAATTTCTTAATGCAAGCAAGAATTGCAGTTGTACACACGGCGGCACATGAAGCTGTAAAATTCCAGAATAAATTGTCCTCGCTTTGTATGGATTTCCTATGCAGTGAGAGATCCGCATAAATTGGTTATGTAAAGCTTGACTGGCCGTCGCGTCCGTACGTAGTACTTATTACTTCCGTGCAAAGAGTAAAGTCAAAAGGAAAAATAAAACTAAAATTAGTTTTCAGCCATTCCGAGTGACTACACTACGACTAAAACCTATTTACGTAAATTATTTTTATCATAGAAATCGCGTATGAGGTTACTAACAAAATTTTAAAAGTTAATATCTTTTGAGTCTGTTGGTCGATTTTGATGAAATAAACGCTAAATAATACCCACAACAATGCTTCTTATTTTGTAATATTTAGATTTTGAATACAATGAGGGGTTTTTACGTGATGCGCTCACAAACGAACAGACAAACCGACAAACCGACAAACCGACAAACCGACAAACAGACAAAAATTAAAAAAAAGATATTTTTACTTTCTATTACTTATTTCTCGCACTTTCCAGTGACTTTTTTGCAAAAATCTGTAATGTACAGACACGGAAAGTCTACGATTTTATTATATGTATATAGACTAGCACTTCGCCCGCAAAAATTGTGATAGGTCAGCTAATATGCATGGTATAAATATAATTTATAACACGAATAATGTAGCTTTCTGCACCTTTGAAACGGGTTTTGTCGACGGAAGAATCGACAAAATGACAGATCAACAAAGAAATCTGTAATTTTGTCGATTCTTCCGTTGCCAAACCTGTTTCTATGGTGGTCATGCTACGCGTGCTGCCAGTGAAAGAATTTTTAGAATTGGATCATTAGTTCCGGAGATTACCCCCTACATATAAACTGACAAACAAATTTGACCTCTTTATAGTATTAGTATAGATGATTAAAAATATACTTCTTGTTAGCGAAACCTTCTTGGTAAAACTTCCAAGTAATTGTGTTTTTTCTCTTTGGTTTAGTAGGCCTAACGTTGGGTTGGTGGGAAGACTTCGACCTTGAGCTAGCTTAGTACGGACTTTCAATAGAACAAAAGGCCAGTTTATACTGGTTTTGTTACTGACGTATGTTCTACTTAGCTCTACTAAAAACATAAAGTCACGCCTTTTTCTCATGAGGATAGGCAGGAATTACAGAACGCCACCTGCTACGATCCTTTCATAATCCCTTTGCCTCGCCCACATTCATACATCTGGTCATACATCACGCTCGCACGTTACTATGTACCATATCTTTCTGAAGAACCTCACCATTAAGGTGAGTGTATCTCTTTTGGGTTGTAAAAATCTCTTTTAGCAAAAAAAAGTTTTTTTCCCACTTTTAGTTTTGTTTTTGGAAGTCGGTTTTCTATTATTTCTGCCTTTTTAGTTGTGTTAAGAGGGTATCTAACACAAATTCTTGTCGAGTATTCATTGTTACTAAAAGTTATTAGCAGATCATCCACATAGACAAAGAAGAAAAAATTATGTATTGTAGAAGATATCTCAAAAACTACCCAAGCATTGTGAATAAAATTTATATGGATCCACCTTGCAAACTTCCTCCAAATAAAAAAGAATCACGTAAATCGAGCCAGTAATCACGGAGTTATGAGTTAATACACATAAAAAAACAGCCAAATTCAGAACCTCCTCCGTTTTAGAAGTCGGTTAAAAATAAACTTAATTTGGCTCGTAAACTTGACCGGCTATACTGTCTCAGGCAGTTCAAGGTTGACTAGATTTTTCGGTGACCCCTCGAGCTGGGGACCGCCTAAGTGAATAAACTCGGTCCTAAGTCCCGTCAAAGCCTTTTATTAGCCTAAAGAGACACTAGAATACGGGTACCCAGTCAATTTTAGGCTATTAAGGTATTCTTTTATGTTATTTTCCTAAAAGATTGGTAGGTACTTGGTTTTTCTTTTATAAACTAGGCATTTGTTGGTTTAATAAAGTGACTGATATGTTTTGACGTGAATATAGATGGGTGTTTTTCGGGATTTTACAATAGGTATGTTTTTGGCTTGACCGAAGTCGTTATCTACCTATACTTACATCATCATCCTTTTCCGAACTTTATTAGCGTCGGCTTGAAGTCTTACCGAATTCAGCTGAATACCACTATTTCCCATGGAGCGACTGCCTATCTGACCTCCACAACCCAGTTATTACTGGGTAATACGGTACCCCTAACCAACGGTCTTACGTGCTTTCCGAGGCATGGAGGAAACTCGGTATGTCAGGACGGTCACCTATCCTCAGACCGACCTCGGCAAGTGTGGCTTAACCTTGTAGATCGACCCGTGTGGCTGTTATAATGTAGCTACGAGATCTATTTATACTTATATACCTATTCCTTATTAATTAAAATCACATAACGATCCTGACGTGTCACCTCTTAAATCGTCTTAAGAACATAATGGATTGGTAAAGTTTTCACCATAACTTGGAGAACTGTGCTGAACTCATTAGGCCGACGAGACAGTCCAAAAAAAAACGCCTTATTTACCGAGCATTCCCCATGCTCATCGAGACGAGTACTTTCTCGCAGTTGGCTTAATTCACGGAAGACGTTCTCCGATCAATAGGCGCCTGATCCGGAAAGTTTTGATCCTTATAATAAAGGAGGAAGCACGACCAGGATAAAAATGTACGCGAGATGAGAGATTTTATATTTATAAATATTGGATTTATTACAAGACTTTCTCTATTCTTATGAAAAATAATCTATTCCGATGGTTATTTCTTTATAACGCCTTTGACTGATGAATGCTCATCGGAAAAAGAAACTATACTCTTAGTAATGTTTTATTTAATACTAGCGACCCGCCCCGGCTTCGCACAGGTGCAATATATACATATAAACCTTCCTCTTGAATCACTCTATCTATTAAAAAAACCGCATCAAAATCCGTTGCGTAGTTTCAAAGATTTAAGCATACAAAGGGACATAGGGACAGAGAAAGCGACTTTGTTTTATACTATGTAGTGATTAGGGGTTAAAGTATGCAATTGCCGATTTGTATGGACGATTTCGTGATGCAATTGCAAACTATAGTTACAGTGAAAAAAGCTACGCTGCACTGCGTATCTTAAATTCTCAAAACACAGTGTATGACAAAAATATACCTACTTGAAGTGGTGAAACCGACGGCTCATTGGTGTTTTGATACACTACCCTATGAGGTAATATGCAACTATTAGTACAGTTTTTAAACTCTAAAAGGTATGTAATTTAACAATGAGTCCAATAAAAATGAAAATAGGAAAAAATACAACCATACGTCAAAGTTACTAACAGAACAAAATGTGAGACAAAAACGGCAATTTCATTATTCTAACGACAGAGAAAAAAATATTGCAATGTCTGAAAATTTTCTGATTTACCAGCATTCACCAATCTAACAAGCTAAATTCCACATAGCCATAAACTCGAATATTGAGGCGCTGACAGCCGGAAAATCTATTACCGCTTATTCCGACTTGGGTAAGGTCTATAAAATATTAGCCACAAATTGCAAAGGCAGAGTACCTAAGAGCGAGAGACATTTTTTCGTTCACCTTAAAAGGGATGTAAATAAAATTATAGAGTACTTTTTCTGGTCCTTCGAGGCATCTTGATTTGGGTTATGAATGATATAATAAAGTTACATAATAAAGTTACATAATAAAGTTACATGATAAAGTTACATTATAAAGTTGGACTGCCTCGTTGGTCTAGTGGTCGCAAGAGCGACTGCTGAGCAAGAGGTCCTGGGTTCGATTCCCGGGTCGGTCAAAGCATTACTGGGTTTTTCTATCAAGAATTTCTCAAAAGAAGCCACGGAGTCTGGATTTGTGTCCGGTTGATGGCAATACGCTCGCCCCCTAATACATGGGACTTTAACATAACTTGCGAAATGTAGGCTGTACTGTTAGGTACACCTCTGCCTAACCTTAAAGTAGCTTTGTAAGGTAATCTGACCTATCCCAGCTTTAGAAACCGTATTGTTGTTTCATAGTTCCCTAATTTATGCTTAGAATTATCGAAGTATAGGGTTTCAAAGTTTGTTCGATTATTAATGTACAAGTAATTAGTATATTATCATAAACACTAGAAACGGGATATTTACCATGTTGGTTTTGAGTTCCCGATATGTCCCATCCGATTCCCGATATGTTTCCACCAAAAGTAAACATGGTAAATATCCCGTTTCTAGTGTTAATGATAATGTGATCATGACAGTTTAAAAAAAAAATTGTATGTGTTGCTTACAGGCATGATTAAAAGTTAGTAAAGTCTTTTAAGCTTAGCAGTAATAGGTACATTGTAGTTACTACTAAAATAAAGTTTCTCCAGCTCAAAGTACCAAGTTACACAAATAAATATACGATGTCTTTCGACAAAAACAAACCGAACCTATTTATTTGAAATACTCATTTTGTTTGAGACCCACGAGGGACGTTTTCATCTTTTGTTACTCTCCAAGGTTTTGGACACAAACGAGAAAAAAAACGGATCTCTGAGCACTGGAGAGGAGACAGGAAAGGAACTCAATATTCCTCTGAGATTGCTCCGGGTTTATGAAATTGAATGGATCGGACCACAAGGTTGGAAAATGTAGTATTTCAATACACATAATAGGTAAGTACCTATTTACGTGTTTTATTTTTTTAGGCCGTGCAAAAGCTCATTGGGTTGACGAAATCGTCTCAATTGAAAGAAACACCTGAGACGCTAAAGAAAAGAGAGGCCCATAACCAGCAGCTGGCTGATGTGATATGAGGATGTTTTTTTACGAGAGATATACAATGTAGTTTTTGTAATATTACAATAATAAATAATAATCCCTGTGCCCGATGCCGGTGGGCTACTATTTTTTTATATTTTTAAAGTGTTTTTATATCACTACCTACATGAATATTTAAGAAATAATATAATCCATTTATTTTCAGGTAAAAAAGACCCATATAGATAAATACCTTAACTAAAAACATACTTATAACATTTGTGTTAGTATAAGCAACTTAAACAACTTACTTTGTTTGTTGTTGCTGTTGTTGTGTGTTATTATGTTGTTATTGTCATTTGCACGATGTGATAGGCCACAGCGATATGACTAATCCCTAAGTACAAAGTACATTCTCTCTACTAAGTATTTCATTGTTTTTTACAACAGTATGCTTATAAACGGAAAATATGGGGAGAGCCGCCTCTTTTACACACAAGTAGGTAAAAGTGTTTTGGCTCGTGGAGGAATTTAATTTCGTCAGTCAGGAAATCCCTTTTCAGTTCATCCGAATTCAACTTATGTTAACCTACATTTATGTAGGACATCTATTTTGATTCTAGGGTTTCATTACAGTTTTTATTTTATCACTGGCAGCAACCCAGGAACCCAAAAGCAAGCCTTGTGGCCATTCGAATAAGGATCACGTTAATTTAGACAATGGTGCAACAACACGTTTTAAATAACTGGAAAGGACAGAAAATTGACACGCTACATCAGCTTTCATGTTAAAGCCCTTTCATATAACTGTCAAAGAATGACACTTTTTTATATTACCTACATCACATTATCGAGCGCTCGTATTTCCGAAGAGAGCGGATGATTCCCGAAGCGCATACTTTATCTGGAGGTTGTACACTAATTTAAGGAGGATACGCTAAGGCACTGTCCTGCAAATTGCAAAAAACGTAAGAATTTGAAATTAATGATGATAAATTTAATGAAATTCTAATTTTGCGGGGGGGGAGGGGATTCCACCTTCAGTAAAGCAAGCCATAGCTACAAATTTCTCCAAATATATTCAGAACCTCTTTATTCCCTGCGGATACTTAAAACATACGATTTAGAGAACATTGTGAAATTGTTTCAGAAAACAAATGAAAAACAATAATGGAATAGTTTATTACTTTGATGGAACTAAATATTTTGATTGAACGAATCAGCCAACACATAGTTTATTTATAGAACTATAACTAGCTTATGTAAGACTAACACTCGGTTGCCAAAACTCCGATAAAATCTATGAATAACATAACATCACGCCTGTAATTCCCGAAGGGTTAGGCAGAGGTGTACCTAATAGCACACCCACATTTCGCCAGCTATGTTAAAGTCCTATATAATAACGGGTCGCGCGTATTGTCATCAACCGGGCACAAATTCACTCCGTGGTTGTTACTGAGAAATTCCTGATGGAAAAACCCAATAACACTTTGCCCAACCTGGGAATCGAATTCAGGACGTCATGCTCAGCAGTCGCGCTTGCGACCACTAGACCAACGAGGCAGTCCAAATTGATGCATAGTTAATACAAAACCGAATCTGTTAGCAGTTGTGATTATTTGACTGTAAATTCAACAGCTAATTAGAAAACGCTTATTTAATCTTTCTTTCTAACTAAAACACTTTACAGATTTTTCAAAAGGTGCTTTTTTTGATTTTCCAGCGGAGTCGGGTATTAAACTACCCAAGTACTGGAATCTATTTGTTGAACTTATTTATTCAGGCAGACTTTAATTTGTATAGTGTCTGGTTGGCGTAGGATTATGATGATGCCATCTAGCCGATTTTGGCTACAGCGACTGCATTCGGTGGCTTACTAGGGTGGTTGTTGAGAGCTTTAGTTTCATATGCTCTCAAGTGGCTAGCATATCCAAGTTTGGCCGAAAAACTCCGAGCACAAAGTGGACATGTTAGAACACCATTGACGACATTGTATCGCTGTATTGGTGTTCTAACTTTAAGTTCTCGTATTTTTATTAGATTTGTAATACTTTAAATACATTTTAAATACTTGTTCAGTACCCAAGCTCTATGCCAACGAAGTTAAACAAGTGAAATTAAACGATCATTTTCTGAACGCGTCCCTTCTAAGAAACGATCATAACATTTCCTGAAGTTTAAATAAGTTTCTAACCACCGCTTAATTCGCGAAACTTTACACTCCTACAAAACCATTTAAGTTGTGTTTTACGCAGCTGTTCCATCCCGTACGTACTCACATATGACAATATGTGAGTGAAAACACTTGCATACATAGAATTGGGAGTTACTTAAAATAAAAAAAACTTTACTTAAGAATTACATAACGTTTACAACTTCACATTTTCAATGCAACCGGCTGACAGTCATTTAGGACATTTTTATTTAGGATTACGATCATTAAAACAAGTAGAAGGGCACTCTTTAAATGCTTTAACCTAATATTATATATCACCTGTAATGGCCAAAGGATTAGGCAGAGAAGTACCTAACAAAAACCCTCATTGCGTCTTCTTTAAAGGCTTTATTTCACGTTAACCGCCGTCAAAGATTCCGAATGTTGAAGCTTCTTAGTTATAGAAAATACTTTTCTAAAAGCAAACCTAAGCCAGTTAAAGATTAGCCTAAGTTACCGAATACTCAGATCAAGAAAATAGCATATTACTATCCAAGTTAATATGTAAACGAAGTAGCTGGCAACAGTAGTTAAAATACCTTAACCTTGAGTGGAGAGGTCGCAGCTTACAGTCGACTTGGCAGACAAGCCAAGTGGGGTGGCTCAGCCCACAATTCACAAAACTATAGTTCCGAGCGTGTTCATCTGGAAGTAATTTTGTTCAGTAACTTTTTTACTCGACTTTGCTGCTATAGGAGAAGTTTCAATGCCTTTCATAAAGTTCGAGCGTGTGCTAAAGGAAATTTTTCACTGTCGCTTAGTTATTATGCAAGTTTGTCAGTAGTTTTAATCGCAGATTTTTAATAGAGAAATTTTAAACAATACTGTATCTATGCATTTTTAACTAACTTTTACAAATACTAGTTTCTACTTGTACGAATTCCTTTATATAGCTACATATCCACCTTTGAAAAGCAACAAATAAGCTTATTAATGTAATTAGAATTTCGAATACTATTTTGTAAATGTAACTACAATCGGAATTCTATTTCGTAAATGTAATTACACTTCCGAATACGGCGAATACGATCATTCGCGAATTTGACAGACCGCAGCCACAACGGTTTGTGGTTGCCTTCTAAATTATGGCTTTGATTTAAACTAGTAGCGTTAAATTGTAGGTAATCAATACCCTGACTGCTCAAGGTCGCAGACTGCAGTTTATGACGCACTAGTTTTTACCCGCGGCTTCACTCCCGGTACGGTCTGAAATTATTCCACAGGAACGGCGTATATGTATTCTAAGATACTCGGGGATAATGTAGCTTGTTGTTAGTAAAAGAATTTTCGGGATCGGATCAGGAGTTCCGAAGATTAGTCCCTACATTCAAACTTACAAACATTACCTCTTTACAATGAGTATGGATGACCGTCTTATTCACATATGACTAGTGAAAATGATTCAAAATGGTGGAGTTTTCCACGTGTGATTCAGTTTGAGGAACTCAGGATCACGCCACGTTTGTAATCTAGTTGACATACTTAGGCCGCGGTTGAGTCTGCCAACAGGAAAAGCTGATAGTTTACCCGATTTCCCTTTCGTTTTACGTGTCCCGAAGTATGCAATGTTTACATGAAAATTGAGAACTATTTGAACAGTTGCCAAGAACATGCACTGCGGTACCCAAATCTGATTTTTAGAAAACCATTGACAATTTTTTTTGTAAATCAGTAGGTACTTTTTTTGGATAATTTTCTTCCAATTCAGCCTGTCAGAGCAGTAGTGATCCAGTGGTAACAGTGGGTTCGAACCTAGGCAGACCACATACTCCATAACATCACGCCTGTAATCCCAGAAGGGTTAGGCAGAAGTGTACCTAATAGTACACCCACATTTCGTCAGTTATGTTTAAGTCCCATGTAATAGGGGGCGAGATTATTGCCATCAATCGAGCACAATCGGTCTGCTACTGACAAATTCCACCTGGAAAAACCCAATAAAACTTTTCCCAATTATGTTGCGGTCTCCAGTCTAACCGGATGCAGCTGAATACCAGTATTTTACATGGAGCGACTGCCTATTTCACCTATACAACCCTAACAACCTATATATAAGTACTGGGTAATTAAATACGATACCCCTTAGTAACATAGGTTGTCAGACTTTTGGGCCCCTGACAGCCTGTAAGGACTGTCATAGATCTACAAATGACAGCAAAGACCAACGGTTTAACGTACTTTCTGAGGCACGGAGGAAACTCGGAATATATTGGGTGGTCACCCATCCACAGAACAACCCAAGCAATCACGGCTTAACGTGAAGATCGACCGCTGATATAGCCGAGATAGCTCATATTATTTAGCCACGAGCTCCTAGTTATGTGCCAAAGCATGTAAATATATTTAAGTGGAGTTTTTTTTGTATTTTTTCCGTGACCAAAACCCTCAATTCGTGTGTAACCCTTAAGGGACTGTGTACTGAGTACATAAATCCAGTTTACTGGACAATTTAACCGAGGTCAGTGAGGGTCTTCCCTCGCCGGATGACGTCAATGGTTGACGGAAATGTAACAGGCCCATGCGGTTTAAATGGAAAGGAAAAGTGTTTTTTGGTCCTTAGAGAATCTAAAAAAGACTTCGTAGAAAATTTATGAATACTAGCTTAAATTTTTCCGTTGCCTCGGAAATTAACCCTTGGGAATGTAATACTGGGATAAAACAGTACTCTATGTCCTTATTCAGGGCACGGTCTACCTGTACGCCAAATTTCATTGAAATCCCTACAGCCGTAAGTCGTGAAAATCTACGAGACGGATAGACAGACAGAATTAGTTGCGCTTTGCGGTAATTAATATTGTTCGCCGCAGACACGACTACTGAGCGTGAGGAGTTTATACATTTGTAAGTGGTTATACTTTGTGTTCTTTCTTTTATTATCGTGTGGTTAGTGCCTAACCTGGTGTCAGATTTTTGATGCCGCCCATGGGCCTCTGACTTGGCTTACCATGCCGTCAAGAACTATCCCTCAGGCTTGCTGATTCCTTCCCGATGTTTCCCTTCACAGAAGCAAGTGATTATTATACAATATCGCACATGAATATGAATAATCAGAGATGCGTTCCTTGGGTTCGAACTCGAGACCTATAACTTGGCAGTCCGACGGTCACACCATTAGGCTATCACTGATAAACTTGGTGTTATAGATCATTAATATCAGCTAAGCGTTGCTAACACCTTCTTGTTGATTTAGTATCGGAACCTATGTATTGATAAATGATATAGCGTTGCAATGTTTCTATTTCCGTACGTTACTCATGGTCGGTGGTGTTAGGTACTGCAATGTTGCTAATGATTATTTAATGCATCGAATGCGGATATGATGCAGTTGTAACGATACTACTTCGCCTACAACGGATTAAATATTTATTAATTATATATTAAAAGTTTATGCACATAAAAAAACACTGTAGGTTTTATGTGAAATGTTTTGATTTTTATTGTACAAAGCTCTAACGCCTTGGACATTTTCTACCAGTCCACCTCAGGGGTATGCAGAGACAAAACATAGTAAGTGCAATGTAACAGAAAAAATAACTCCTATACCTTAATCAGCACCAAAACTCAAATATACAACAATATTACTTGACCGTTTTTAATAATTCATTCATGGGATAAGGGCAGGATAATAATACATTTAGACAACGTCTATTCTTAGTGAAAGCCCATGAGCATATTGGTTACGAAACTTTTAAAACAATGACTTTCCTTAATGACGTAGGCAGTCTGTAAAAGTTTTTAGAAAATCAACCCTTATTAAGGTCTAATACACGGCCTCGGGCGATGCAACTTGCAACAGTCGACACGCGCGCATCGCAAAGCAAATCTTGGCTCTGTGAAGGTGCGGTCAAACCGAGCAACTGAAGGACGAACCGGACTGCCGATGCAGCTGACTTTGACAGGCAGGCGCATGCATTGCAGGTAGGTACGTCATACTTGCTTACCTCATAAGATCCAATTAAACTATTTTATTCACTTTAATAAGTATGATGGGTGATGACTCTTAAATTTTATTTGTGTAGTGATAGTTAAAGGTCCTCCTTAAACAAAGGAGGAGATCGTGGTTAAATAATAACAGTCGCTCGGGTCGATCTTCAAGTTAAGCCACGCTTGCTTAGGTTGGTCCGTGAATGGGTGACCACCCATTACATACCGAGTTTCCTCTGTACCTCTGAATGCACGATAATCTTTCCTCCCGGCTGTCAACTGTTCTGATCTTTGATAGTCGTTACGTAGTCAGTGGCTCGAAAGTCTGACAACCAGTCTTACCAAGGGGTGTCGTATTACCTAGTACTATCTGGGTTATGGAGGTCAAATAGGCAGTGGCTCCATGTAAAATACTGGTATTTAGCTGCATCCGATTAGACTGGAATCCGACCGCAATATAGTTGGGAAAAGCTAGGCATCTTATGAGGTAGGCGGTACATGGCATGGCAACTGTGGCAATCTCAAAACAACTTCATTAATTTGTTTTTTCCGCAATCACTGTCGCAAGACACGTGACCCTTGAGCGAGTAGTTCGTGGCCACGAGCTAAGGGGTCAATTTAGGGGGAGCTATAAATAAAGAATAGTCTCGACATAATAATTATGTATTATGTGTTTCCATGTCGCAATTTCTTGCATTGTGTTGGCTAACTTAATAATTTGGCTACCATTTACTATTTTGATCCCCGTTTTCTTGAAAGACCTTTAGCTACCTGGCTTAGGGGGTGAACCGAATCTCACCCAATCTCACGAGAGAGAGAGAGAAATTACGTGATATTTCCCGCGCCCTCGGCAAATATCACGTAATTTATTCTCGCTAGAGTGACAACTGGGTTTAATTAAGTAAACATGTTTCTCCACTAAGTGTGGCTAATAGAAAATATTGTCTATAGGTCCGACACATGCTGTTTAATAACAAAATTGAGTTTTTTAAATAAATCCAACGCAACCAAGCACAGATTAACGTAATGTCAAATGGGGTCAAGTCAAATCTCACCACGGCAGGATGGGAGCTAGAAAAATCGACAAAATCGTCTGAAATAATAATTAATGAATCCTTAGCCAAAGTGACATTCTGTCAGTAACAACGATGATGAAAAAGTCATAAATGCATTTATTTGCTTTTTTTTTGTGCCTATAATGTTCTAATTGAAATAAATGCTAGTTTGAGTTTTGATAAGTAACCGAAAAGGTTATCAATCAATTTTGTTGTAATTCGTTGTAGAAGTGCAAAACGCTTCGAAAACGACATACAACATAGTAAATTTTCTAAGCCCTTAAAATCAACTAGGTATAAGATTTGGAATTTACAAAGACGTTCAACGGAATTCAAAATGCTTTTAAAAATAAGAAAACCAGTAATTCACTTTTACTTAAAGTTTTTAATGTCGTTACAGAAAATGCTAAACCTTTCAGAATTTAATATAAATTTACACATAAAATAACTTTGATTTTACGAAAACTTGCGAGAAAGCTTCAAGTTGTAAAACTAAAACTTATTTCAAATTCACAATTCGTAGTAAACTTATAACAACTTTGCTCATACTTAAAATAGTTTTGATGCCAATTTATTTACATAAAACGTATATCTTCGTATATTCCGCCAAGTACGTAGGTACCTTTTTTTTTTTTTTTTTTTTTTACCTAAGTTGACTATGGTTTGTCACGAACAAATGTCAAAATTCAAATGTCAAACAAGCTTTTGCTACGGCATCGCCCACAGTAAGGCTTTACATACACGAAATGTTTTAAGAGTAACTTCTATAAGTAGTAAAGTCGCCACACCAACGAAAAAAAAAAAAATCTGAGTGTTTTTGTGTTTACCAAAATTATTATTATTCTAAAATTTATTGAGACTTTTTGCATAAAACCTTTACTCCCTATTCTAACAATGACAGTAGGTAAATACGACGTAGTCAATAAGCGGAATGGAGGTAGAAAAATAAGGGGCCAGTATTTATTTTGTGGGTCAAGTAATTTTAAATTATTTATTTTTTATAAAAATATACTTAGATAAAAAAAACTCCTTGAAATGGCTTCGTTATAGCAAACAAATAAACAAAACGATCGTAGCTTACAAACAAATGACTCAGAGGCAGGTGTATTATTAGTATATTAGTTATTGTCATTGTAATTTTAGAATTTTAGTTTTAATTTGTATTATTTAATTGATTTTAATTGTAACATTTTGTCACAAATGTATGCATCATATGATCCTTAATGGATTGAAATAAATGATTTTGAATTGAATTGAATAGCCGTTAGTTGATTCTCTGAAAATATTTCGTGTATGAATAGTTAGGCCTTATAGATAGCTTTATCTGTGTGCCAATATTCATGAAAATTCAAACAGCCTTTAAGGTGTCTAAAGATCAGAGGGACAAATCGACAGACAAACAGAGTTACTTTCGCATTTATAATATTTGCGTGGATATGGAAAAGAGTTATTTTATATTCCTAATACATTCCGTCAAGTGAAACGATTTCATATCTCAAGCAATCTCTCTGAAAACTTTATATTTTCAGGAGCACTTCAAATCCATTTGGCAGTACTTTTGAGTAAACATTTGAATAGTAAAAGGTCGTGAAATAAGCTATTTTTTATGTTAAATGTTAGATCTGGTAACCAACGACTGGATGGATGGAGTAGCTGAAATTTTCTCAAGCTTTGCATTGAATACTAAGTAGTTTTCTAAAAAACCTAGATAAATACGAGACAAAGGACGAAAGGGAAACTAGGGTGGAAACGCGCAGGAAAGATTTGCCTAACTATTTGCAGCCAAAATTAAATGTTGTCAAACATAGCTCCAAGGTGCAGTCTGTACAAATTTTCAATAAATTGCCATTAGAACTAAAAATGATTAATAGTCCAAGAATATTTAAATTAAAATTAAACTCATTCCTATTGACGAAGTGCTACTATCTATAGTATAGAAGAGTTTTTTAGGGACAAAAATAATGCCACAGTGTAACTTGTTTATTTGTATAAGTTTAAGTCTAATTCTTGACATGTTATTTTTTTAATTAAGTTGAATGTTTGTTTTTTTTTTTTTGACTAGGCTAATTGTTTTTTTATTTTTTATTTTATTTTAACTAAGTTCTTGATAATTATTACTTATTTTATTTTTGACATTTTAACTATATTATTGATTGTAACTTTTATTGATTATTATTATTATTGTATTTATCCTATATTCGACACAAATGTATTTTTGTTCAGAATAAATGACTAATGACTAATGACTAATCTGATAGTCTTCTGTTCCAGATCTTTTGTCAAATTATATACCAAATTACCAACTGCTACTTACTTAATTATACTGAGTAGGTACCTACTCAATAGTAGTACCTACTTAATACTTAATAATGATTGGATGTTTAAACTTATTTTTTTAATATTTTTTTTTATTACTTTGGTCAACCAATATTTTTTTTTACTTTAGTAGGTTCTTCACAAACAACTAGATACTGCTTCATAAAATCATAGATGAAATACGAAAATCCAAAGAGGTTTTAAGTCAAGTACCATACATGTCGTCTTCTACTACTAAATCAATGACAAAATCACAAAGTATCGCATATTTTTATTGTAAAATCAATATCAATAAAAACATGGCTACCAAGGTTAAATCCCCATAAACGTGCCCCTTCGAGCAAACAATACGTATTCGGGGCAAAAGCTATGTGTTATTATTAGTTCTGTTAAGATACGGGGAGGTACAGTCATGAGCATAAATACCTTAGCATAAGCATAATCAGCGTATAGCTTTTATTTATTTATTTAAACTGCATGCACAAGCGTGGTAGGTACGTAGCCAGACTTAATGTTCCCAGTGCTGGGAACTGGCAATTCTATGAGAGGGAGTGTCACACGTCTACCGATTGTTGTAGGCTTTGTAGATTCACAGATGCTTGTTAACTCTTGTTAATGTTTTATCTTGTTTTACGTTTTTTTGTGTAGGAAGTAGTCACGCCTACGCTGCCCCCCCCATAATTAAGTACAAATGCTGTATCCATGATAATATTGTAATACCAAATGATTTGAAAAGAGTAACCATGGAGTTTCTTGCCGGTTCTTCTCCATAGGAAACGACCAACCCGAACCGTGCTACTTTTTGTCGATGTTTTATAAGTGCCCATGTAAGCCTATGTGAAATAAAATATTTTAATTTTGATTTCTACGAGGTTTGGTCACGATGTGTCCATTCACCGTTATGAGAACAGTGTTGATACGCCCGCCTTTCTGGGTTCGAAAACAAGACCTACAAATCGTCAGTCTGGGTCATTTGCACTGGGCCACCATTACTCGGCAAATATAACACTTACGCAAATTCAAAAGCAATTTTCATATAGAATAACGACATAAAATTACAATACATACAGTATGAGACAATCACTCTTAAAAATTGGCTCGTGTACACATACAGGGTAGAAGGGACATCAACGCACAAACGATTACCACGTATTCAGCACCTACATCACGGTTATTTAAAAAAAAAAAATTCTGTTTCATACACTGTCAAAATGACGTATGGAACAGCAAATTTCTTTTTAAATTGAATGATGTACTGAATAAGTTTAGTGGTAATCGTTTGTGTGTCGATGTCATTTCGACCTTGTATTTGTGGTCGTGACTGTACGTAGGCATGGGGGACAAGGGGGGAAGTCACAAACAAACACAAACGACACACAAACATACTGCCATTATTTTAAATATACGAACTATTCATAACATGTCCCCCAGCAAAGAAAACATCGTTATTTTTTATGATAATTCCGCCATTCTGTGTATTAAAATCGAAGCTTGAAATTCTTGAAAGGTTGTTATTAAAATGCGGAATCTACTTGACATAGCGTAAAATATCGGTCAAAGATTATATCTTCATTTTTATAGGAGAAGGTCTTTGTTATTTAAATTTTATGATGGTTAGATCGATACCTACCTAGTCGAAGCTAAAATCAAATAATCGAGAACCTTCTTCGATGCCAAGCCGATGGTTGCTTGAACAACTTCAGAAAAAACACGCTGCTACAGATGCACATCAATTACTACCACAGAGAATTTAGAAAGATGATGGGAGCGATTCCTAAGGTGGTGAATATAGCATACGCAAGACCTATATAGTAGGGATGGAAACTCCTTGCTCTATGTATAGAAGACAAAAAGATCATCAAGTTTAAAATTCCCCGATCAACAAAACGTGAACAGCCCATACCACCCGTAAAAGACCCAGCAGTACAAGATATAACAGAAAAAACAGAAACTGAATTACATGTGGACACCAGACACACTACGCCTATTAAAGATGGCGACAGTATACCTGTTACCAGGAGTCAAGACTAGCCCAAACTGCGGCAGGCCCTCTTACCTGATATATAGCTTCGTAAACTTATTGCTAAACATGGAACTTTTTAATAACAATCAAAGGGTAAATCAATCCAATCAATAGATGGTTGCGTGATCACAGTTTTTGCTTTTCTCACACAAGATGACTTTGCTACTTATAATCCTCTTGATATAATCCTTTGTTATAGTATTCTACGAAACCCACGGACAGAGTAGATTACGCATATTCTTTACGCCAAGAATCTTGCAAAACTATGCTCTATTTCCAGTACATTATAGCGATACATTCTGCCTAACTTAAAGGCTCTCGAGGCCAAAATAAAAACGTCGAATGCTAGATCTGTAATGAAAAAGCTAGACATAAACTGAACCTGTTACCAAGTATCAATATATTTACTTGTAGGTTATTAGGTTAATCTTAGAAATTCTGCACAGAATTATGCGTCTTTTGTCGTTTAGATTAATTACACAAATCGAGTACATTTTTATTGGCGTTTATCATATTTTAGAAACTCTATCAACTCCTTTAAATAAACATAAAACACAGGTCTTAAGTTTTAAGAAACAAATTATGTGATTCTATTTCTATTTTATTATCTGCCGTCGTTCTAGAAGTGTTTTATAAGTACTTACAGGAATAAACATTTATCACCACGGGTGCTCTGATTGATGGCACTTTCAGGCGATTAAGTTTAGGTTTCAACACGATTCTTTTTCATCGCTGTAGGTAGAGGTAGCTTTAAAATGTAGGTAGGTACTGCAGAGGTTTCATTCTTTGCCAAGCACCCTTCACGATTGACAACTCAGATACAAACTATTCATATTTAGAATAGGAGAATAGATTCTCAGCCCCGATTCTAATAACTCTAGAGAAGTGTCCTCCAGTCTGCTACAGTATCAAGTAGAGTACAAAAGTCCAACCATCATAATAAACCTTGAGCTACACAAGCGGGTTTGCAAACTTTCAATACACCCAATTACGCCATAATTTTCTATTAAGAAAATCGATACCGTACCTTAGGACCAACCCAACATATCTACGTATAATCTTCACCCATACATGCTAATTTCTGAGCAAACCGATACACTTGACCTACTTTGTATCCCACGTCGCGTCGTTGTCAACAGCCTTCCAAGCCCCTTCCAATCAGAAGCAGACTTAATCCCTAGTTGTTTGCAAAACAGACCAATTATAACTGATGCTCAGTGAAGCGCTGATAAGTCAGAAGTTCCGACGTGGTCTGATTACGTCACTAATCCTCTCTTGTTTGCCAAAGAATACAGATTTGTTGGCGCGAATCCCTTAACTGGTAGTTAATCGTAGGCGATTTTGTTAATGCGATTAAAACTTTGTTGAATATTTACTTTGATGAAGTATCGCAACAATTCAGTGAACAATTTTTGATGGGTTCCATTCAGGTGATTCTTGTGTAAATGTTGGAGTTTGCTTATCGAATTGACTGTTGGGATTTTATCTGTGAGCTTATTTTTTTTCTTTTGTTTTCTAGCTTTAAAATTTATCCTACGATATTTATATCGTCGTATGGAAAATTGGTCTTCGGAAGGGACACACGTTTTAACAGCGATTTTAATGAAAATTATAATCCTATTGTTTCAGTTCAATAGCCTAAGTTAAAGTATACCCTCTAATCACCGGTCAGATGTCAATAGCAAGCTGTGCATGAAAAATGATGTTGCGCCAGGCTAATCGTTAGAAAATTGGTCTTATACTACCTCCTGATAACTACTAGGTAGGTAATATACAGGGTGTAAACGGATCCTATACGAAGCCGTCAACCAAGCATTATGTACATCAAATTAAGTAAACCTACGCAAAAACTATATTGATGGGAAACGACTTTTTGTTTTGGGGTAAAAAAACATGTTTTACGTTAAAAATCAATGTAGCGCACATTGTGCTGATGGATGCTTTGAATAGTAAAGAAGTCATGGAGGTAATCTTCGATCTTTAGGTTAAGCCGCGCTCGCCTAGGTTGGTCCGTGGATGGGTGGCTATTACATACCGAGTTTCCTCTGTGCCTCGGAAAGCACGTCAAGCCGTTGGTCCCGGCTGTCGTTTGTAGATCTTTGACAGGTGTTACAGGTAGTCAGTGGCTCGAAAGTCTGACAACCAGTCTTAGGTAGTCGTAGGGTATCGTATTACCCAGTACTAACTGTTTTGTGGAGGTCAGATAAGCAGTCGCTTCATGTAAAATACTGGTATTAAACTACATCCGGTCAGACTGGAAGCCGACCCCAAGATAGTTGGGAAAAAGCTAGGCAGATGATGAGCTGATTTTACTAGTCGCAATTGCGGTTGAAACCATTCCGTTGCACGCTGTATAACTTGCTATTCTTATTTTAATGGTAGGTAATATACCCGACCCAGGGAAGTGCATTAACAGGCGTTGCACAGAGGGGGTTCCGGACAGGTCTTTTAAGAAGAAACGGTGCCTCCTCTCATGTGCGGATGGTGACCACCGGGGTGGTTTTAGTGCGGTAAAAATCCCACACTCCCCGGTCTTATCCACAAAGACCGGTCGCCTGTTGAAGGTTTCCCCCAGAAAGCAAAAAAAAAAAAGGTAATAAATACCTGAACAAACAAAGAGATCATCTGTCTGTCTTCATCGTTAATTCCTGACGGAGCTCGGAGTAGTAAAAATCCAAAGATTTTCCACAAACTTTCATGTTTCTAAATTTAGTCGAATTTTCTCTTCAACGGCTAATAAAAAACTTGAGTATCTTAGCAACAATGGACTCATCTTTAAATGGCTCTTGTTGCTTGAAGAGGCTTCATCCACTTTTACTTTATTAAGAGACGAAAATCTTAACAAAATCATTTTTGGTCCTTATCATGTTTTAACAACATAAAAGATTTTCTGTTCGCCTTTTGTGATTATAATTTGTTCAGATTCTTACTCTTAAACTTTTTTTAAACAAACCTTAATATAGTTTGTACAGAATAAGTAACTGAATCGATTCCAATAATTTTTTAACCATGTTATATTTTTTCCCAAAAATATTTAAAGAAGTTAAAAGTTGGACACCGAGCGACTTACCAAATTATTATTATCAATGAGCTCAAGACGACGCTGGAGGCGCGCGCTGCGTGGTGACCACGTTTTTGTGCAGACAACTAGGTAACAGAACAAGCTTATAACTTTGTGATTTTTCATGATACAGTTTTGAAATTTTGTACATAGATTCTATACATAAAAATACTAGACACGTGTATCAGGTTTCACATATACTAAAACTAATGTTGTATACGCTGCTTCATTACATGGTAAGATATAGGTTAAGGCTAGGTAGGTATTGTGTGAACAAAGAACCATTAAGATTTTATGCAATTTAAATATTCAGTTTTTTTGTGTTCCATCAGAAAGTACACAATGCAATATAATTGTTGCACCATCTGCATGTAAACATGTATTCATTTGCGAGTGGGTACTGCATTTTGCATTCATTCCTGAAGCTAGTATTTGGCGGTATTGAACGTAATAGACATTACATAAAAATTTTAATTGACGGCACGGTTGGCGCAGTGGCTGAGCGATTGACTGCTGCGCTGCGAGTCGTGGGTTCGATTCCCGCACGTAACAAATATTTGGATGATCTAGAGGCAGCTGTTTCAAGTCTGACTGTTTGTGTATGTGAGATTAAATATTTGTAAACGCACCCACGAAACAGGAGAACTTCCTAGTGAGCGGTAACGCTTAAAAAAATAGAAAAGGGTAAAGCTATAATTTTTTGGCACGAGACACGTGACGTGTAATGTGTTATTTCCCGGCTGGTGAACAGCAAGATCAACCTGTCGGCCATATTGTTTAGATCAGAAATCCCGTTCCTTTAAATTTCAGAAAATACTCTTTACGTGTCAAGAGGACTTATGCTGCGATCATTAACTCATGTTTTATGAAGGGAGGTAATTTAAGGTATACTTATTTCCGCATAATTTACTGTTTTACGCCCCGTTCACGCGTTCAGCCGATGTGTCTTGCGCCGGGTGTTTTGCCTTATGACTGTATGCTTTAAACAATTGCTTACATTCCTTAGAGTAGAGTAGAGGAGCCCGTGGCTAAATCATAACAGCCGCGCGGGTCGGTCTTTAGGTTAAGCCGCGCTTGCCTAGGTTGGTCTGTGGATGGGTGACCACCAATTACATATCGAGTTTCCTCTGTGCCTCGGAAAGTATGTTGAGACGTTGGTCTCGGCTGTCAATTTAAAATCTTTGACAGGTAGTTAGTGGCCTGAAAGTCTGACAACCAATCTTACCAAGGGGCAATCGTGTTAACCAGTTTTAATTGGGTTGTGGTGGCTAGATAGACAGTCGCTCCATGTAAAATACTGGTATTCAGCTGCATCATGCAGCATGAAAGCCGACCTCCCTTAGTTGGAAAATGGCTAGGCTGATGATGGGCTGTCGCAACTGTAACATGCGTTTCACTGGAGCACATAGCTCGTGGCCAGACGACTACTGATTTATGTAAGACGAGACCTACGTTCACTCTATTATCATAGCACCCGTAGCCAGGATTATATCTAGATAGTTAAGCTGGTCCATTGATGCAGTAATGTATGAAGTCCGCTGTCCGACCGTCCAATATAACGTAGGAAATGCACGGCGGGGTGTGCAGCGCGGTTCATTTGTTATGTTTGTCTATGCGTGTATGGCTCGGAGTGGACGATCGATCCCGCCTACATTTTCATACAAAACGATGCTACGTCCACATCACATGCGTAGCTTAGGTGATACTCACACGACCCGCTCGTCCCCGCAGTCGGTGAAGCGGATCTCACGTCGCATTGGCAATTAAGGGGTGGAAGGGACGCGAAAACGGTTACCACGTATTCAGTACATCATTCTGAGCCTCCCATATATAAATATTTCATCGGTAATAAAAAAAAAAGTTAGCTGTTCCATACATTTTGACCGAGTAGGAATCGCACTTTTGTAGGAAACAGCTGTTTCTTTTTTGACTTGAGATCTGCGTGACCACCCGAGCGCGCGGACAAGCGGGTCGTGCGACAACCGCCTCAGCCATGGATTCTCAAAAATGACCCACTGATTACTTTGACCGCAGACGTATCTATAACTTTGTAGTAAGTAAACAAATGTCTATAAATAAAAATGTCGATCATCAGTTTGGACGATCCCATATTAAGCCGAATGGCAAATATACCGCCCCTCGGTCTGTTGACCCTTTGCTTTAACAAACCAGGCCAGACCGCGAACAATAGGGTTGCCAGCCTATTGCCAAGTTCAATATGTTCATCACTATGACTTAGAGGAGTACTTACAAAGTTTGATTACTCCGGAAGAGATTCTCAGTGATATCATAGTTCATCTAAAGGGTGTAAAAAGACCCTTAACGAAGCCGAAAGGCACTTGTTCTCCCCGTCATTGGGATCATTTTTTTGTTGTGAACCATACCTGGGAATATTCTAGTTGCGGAGATATTGGAGGTTAAAGTGCCAATTTTTCACAAGTTTTTTTTTAAATACCACTTTTAAAGGTTTCAAATCATCCATCAGCACTAAGTTTTGAGTGCGTTACATTGAGTTTTACCGTAAAACGTGAATTTTCACCCCAAAAAAAAAGTCACTTTCAGGAATATTTTTTGCGTAGAGTTACTTAGTTTGATGTACAGAATGCTTGCTTGACGGCTTCGTGAAGGGTCTGTTTACACCTTGTATGTATGCATACGGTCCTGGGTTCGTTTCACTGGTCAGGTAAAGTGTTATTGGATTTTTCCATTAGGAATTTCTCAGTAGCAGCCACGGAATCTGGATTTGTGCCATAGTGATGGCAATAGGCTCGCCTCCTATTACATGGGACTTAAACATAAGTGGCGAAATGTGGGAGTACTATTAGGTTCACCTCTGCCTAACCCTTCGGGGATCACAGGATTCTATGTATGTATGTACGTATGTGTTATGTCGATATAAAAATTGATAAATTAGTCCCATCGTGTTAAAAAGTTGTCACATGTATGTTTTATTGATTCATATTGAAAACTGACGCATCGTTTCACGTGAGATGTGTGAGGTCACTCTTCTGAGTGCAAAAATTTCCGCGAGACCAATAAGGAAGCTGAGGACACATCTTAATAAATAGGTAACAACATTTTGGAATAAATTTAGAGTCTAATTGGACGAAAACCGCCATCTCTCTACTGTTAGCATGGTGGTAAGCTGAGCTGTCAACAAGAACTCATATTAAGCCAAAGTCGTAGTGGCTTTGGCCAGATTAATTGGAATATATACAATTGTGGGAAAGGGAAAGGCCTATGTCCAGCAGTGGACGTCTTTCGGCTGAAATGATGATGATGATGATGATACAATTGTGGGAAATTACTCCTTTGCTTTTAGAACGTCTATACTTGGAGAAAATATTGTCTTAGAGTATCTATATATATATATATATATTTGAATGTTACCAAATATAAAAATAGAAAATTATAATCTATCTAAATCAGAATAAGAATAAATCTGTTCACAAATCTTACAAAATCTAATAAATATTTCTGCCAAAAGCAATGAAGATCGGTAGGCCTGTTCAGCATTACCTGTACTACGTTATAATTAAAAATTACCACAAGTCGTGTCGATAAGCAAGTTTATCATGTGCTCATATTACTAACAAAGCAATACAGAAAACTTAAATATTTTAAAACTTTGACTATTTCCCCGGTTGTACAGACAGATAAAATAAATAACAATGGCGCCGAAGCGTCTCGACGCTCATCTGTCTCATGGCGATTGTACACAAACTCTTGTTTAAATACTTTTAAAAGCATGACTTTGCGATAGTTTCGATGTAGTTAAACCAGAAAGCGAATGCGCTTCGGTAATCTTCGTGGTTCCCGACGCACTATAAGTCAGAGGCCAAGCTTCTTTCATCAGCCATGCTTCGTAGTAGTGCACCAATCATTACGCGTTAGTAAGAAGTTTTTCTCTTTATGGTTACCTATATATATTCTGGTCACAGATCGTCATTAGTCATAAAAAAAATTCGAAAGTATTTATTTGTATTTGCATAGAGTTGTAAATCTATAATTTTGTTATCATGATAATACAAAATAGGCAAGTTATCCAATGGTTTTAACAGCTCTTTGTTAAAGCTCATCATAGAGCTTTCGTATTTCCGAAGATAGACGATTCTTCCCGAAGCGCAAACTTTTCCCTAGAGATCTGTATACTAAAAGCGGATAGTGTTGTTCTATTAAAAGTTTTAGTAGCGGTCAATTTGATCAGGACAGGGAGGGACACTTTATTGTTTACGTAGACGAGGAATTTTATAACTTTTTATGATCCTAGTTTGTGAGTCAATATAGCAACTGTATTTGTATTGTGGTCGCAGACGCGACTGCTGAGTATGAGGTCCTGGTTTCGATTCCCGGATCGGCGGTTTTTGGGGTATTCCATCCAGAATTTCTTAGTAGCAGCCACTGAGTCTGGATGTGTGCCCGGTTGATGGCAATAGGCTCGCCCCCTATAACATGGAACTTAAAGATACTGGCGAAATATGGGTGTACTACTGAGTACACCTCTGCCTAACCCTTCGGGGTAACATGGGTTAGTAATCACACATAACATAACATTTTTTACATTGTTTGCAATGGGTAATATCATATATCATCATCATTTATATCAAATATCATATATCGAGAAAGGCTTTTGAAAAGTGATATATTATGCTCTTAAATGGGTCAAATACAATATGGAGTACAAGTAAGAAACTCCCGACTCAATCTAGTACAAAAACAACGTGTTATCTATATTAACATCTTACAAGAGCACGTCAACCATGTAACCTAACAAGAAAAGTTATAAAACTACGTGATAAAATAAATGAAGGATAGTGCCAGCCCTGCGAAGTGTCGGTTCCGAATCTGTACAAATAAAGTGACATAGAAGTGTGTACGAACTATTGAAGTAAACTAGAAGTAAGCTGTTACATATCCCTGCCCTTGGGCTCTGAATATGTACGTAAACAAATAAATTTAACATTTCGGGGTAAATGACGGATCTTTTTCGATTTGTTTCTGTTTAACGCCAATCTTGTTGGTTGAGTGTAGGTATCATTGCTAAGTACTGTTGTATGGTCTAGGCATTGCTTTCAATTAAAGATAATAATAATAATAATAATACGTCAATCACCGGTTACATCATCGAACAATTTTATTTTATTTTATTTTAATATTAATATTCGTTTTAATACAAAAGTATTTATATTAGTTATCTAAAGATACCAAAGGAAATATCAGAATATAAAACAGAAAATTTGGAAACCAAAAAGAAATTTAAATACAGTTGATGAAAAAATGACGCCTGTCAACGGCGTCGTCAAAAATGTCAAGCACTGAAAATTACATATAAGATACAAGATGATAACCGAAAAATGATTACGAGAGCAGCCTACCGACGCGCACGCCTACCACCTCCGGACCCGTCGCTCAGCTCCGCCTCGCCGCCGCCGGAATCCAGCCCCATCGTGAGTGCTGTGACACCGGCAGTGGCAGTTGCGTCGAGCTCGAGCGACGAGTATTTCTCTCCGCCGACGTCGCCAACACCTGTACGTCGGCAGGGGAGAGGCCGGCCACCGAGAAGCTTGGGACTTAGGGGCCATCCGGCCCCGAGCCGGGTCCCCGCTGCCGTTGGTTGTGTGCAGCGCATGAGATGGACTCATTCCATTAACGAGAACGTCATGCGCGCATACTACGGGTCTACAGAGGGGGGAACTAACCTCACTGCGTACCGTGTTGGGATGCTGTCTCTGTTCCAGGTACTTGAACCAACCGTCAACGTTTCGGCCCAACGACTGTCGGATCAGGTGCGGGTCATCCAACGCAATCACATGTTGGACGACGCCGTACTTGATAGGCTGCGCTCAGAGGTACTGAGCAACCGTATCGTTTTAACTCCGGCACAAACCGCGGTGCAAGCGTCAGTTATTGACGCAACCCCGCCGCGGTTCAACCCAGCTGTTGTAGAGGAAGATGATAGGGTTGCTGTGGTAAGTAGCCAGTGCAACGACCGATTGAGGAGCGCTCTGGAAGATGCGCTTCGTGAATATCGATCCACTCCTACCGAACTTAGGCCCCGATTACCACGGTTACCCATGCATAATAAAAATAGGGCGCTGGTGTGTGCCTTGGACTCGCAACTCGAGAATATATTCGAGAGTAGCGAGAACCTCGTTGATACACACTCGATCCTGTACTGTGGGGCTGTTGCGGCATGTCGTTTAGCTAACGTCAAGTTCTCAAATTGTGACGTAGCTACTCGACCAAAACCAGCTGTACCAGCCTGGCAGCGCAGGATCGAGCGCCGCATCGACGGGGCCAGGGTACTCATCGGCAAACTACACTGCTTCAGGGAGGGCAATACACGACCACGTGTGATGCGCTTTGTGAGGCGGGCATTCTCGGGGACTGAAATCAGTCCTCAAGAATACATGTGCCGTGTCACAGAGCGCATCGACTTCCTGAAGCAGAAAGTTTATGCATGGGCGAACCGTATTCGGAGGTATAAGCGGCGGGTTGATCGGTACTCACAGAATCGCATGTTCCAGAGCGATGAGAGGTGGGTATACAGAGCTTGGGAGCGACCCGAGCTAAATATGACAGACGTGTGCCGCCCGGATGATGCTGCTACGAGTTCTTTCTGGCGCAGCATCTGGTCGGTGCCCGTCTGTCATACTGAGGCTGACTGGATGCGTGATGTCGAACGAGTATGTGAACCTATCCCAGAAATGGAGCCAATTTTGATTACACCTTTAGATATAGCCAGAGCAGTTCGTCCGTTACCGAACTGGAAGTCACCGGGACCGGACGGACTGCACAACTTCTGGCTCAAATGGCTTAGTAGTTCACACACTTGCCTGGCATCCCAATTCCAGTCATCCTTAGAGTCTGGGTCCTTACCGCAGTTTTTAACAACAGGCGTTACCCACCTGCTCCATAAGTCAGGTAGTCCCGCGGAACCCAAAAATTATAGACCGATCACGTGTTTGTCTACGGTCTATAAACTTCTTACATCCATTTTGAGAGCTAAAATTAATACACACATTGACAAAAACTCCATTATGTCTGCCTCTCAAAATGGATGTAGGAATGGGTCCCGCGGTACTAAGGAGCTACTCCTCATCGACATGGCCATTAGCCAACAGGTTCGTCGATCCCGCAAGGATCTGTCTACATGCTGGATAGATTATAAGAAGGCCTACGACTCGGTGCCACATACATGGCTCATGAGGGTGCTGGAGTTGTACAAGATAGATGCAACTCTACGCGCCTTCCTTGAGTCGTGTATGGGGCAATGGAGGACGGTCCTTCGATATCCAGGATGTCGACAGATCCAGGGGAACGATGAACCTGTATGGATTAAACGGGGAATATTCCAGGGCGACAGTCTGAGCCCACTATGGTTCTGTCTAGCCCTGAATCCTCTGAGCACATTGCTGGAGGATACAGGTCTAGGCTACCGGTTGAGGAGAGGTGGTCAGGTCATATCTCACCTTCTTTACATGGATGATCTGAAACTCTTTGCCCCCAACAAATTGCAACTGATGGAGCTACTGAAAGTAACTGAAACTTTCAGTAGCGCCATCAGGATGGAATTTGGTGTGGACAAATGTGCAGTCATGTATGTAAAGCGAGGGGAGATTATGGAATCCGAGGGAATTCAGCTCTCGGATTTCATACACCTGAGATCCCTCTCCTCATCCGAAAGCTATAAGTATTTGGGTATGTCGGAAGCGTTAGGCATTAACGTAACTGACATGAAGCAATCGTTGAAGGAGCGCTTCTTTGGACGCCTGAACAAGGTATTACATAGCCTTCTTTCAGGCGGAAACAAGGTGCGCGCTTTCAACGGTTGGGTCATGCCGGTTTTAATGTACTCTTTCGGCGTACTCAAATGGACTCAGACCGAACTCGATGCCCTGGATAGGAGAGTTCGTACACTGCTTACCGCAAACCGGATGCATCACCCACGATCATCAGTGATGAGGCTGTACATCCCGCGGAAGTGCGGGGGTCGAGGGTTTTTAAACGCGAAGTCCCTTCACAACCGCGAGATGTGCAGTCTCAGAGAATATTTTTTAAAAGTCGAGGTGGGTATGCACCGAGATGTGGTCGCAGTGGACAAGGGACTCACCCCGCTGTCCATGGCTAAAGAGAACTGGCGCAAACCTGAAGTACTTACTACCGATGACCGCAAGGAAGTATGGCAAGGCAAGGAGCTTCACGGGCGCTTCTACCGGGCTCTTCATGGGCCCGATGTAGATTTTCTAGCGTCCGTATCCTGGTTACGCTTCGGCGACCTCTTTGGAGAAACTGAAGGTTTTGTCTGTGCGATTATGGACGAAGTTATGTTGACGAACAACTATCGGAAATATATTATGAAGGACGGGACGGTTGACGTGTGTCGGGCATGTCACCGTCCGGGTGAGTCCATCAGACATATTATTTCTGGTTGTTCTCGTCTGGCTAACGGCGAGTACTTGCACAGGCACAACCAAGTAGCCAGGATTATTCACCAGCAACTTGCCTTGAAATATAAACTTGTGGAATCTGAGGTACCGTACTAGAAGTATGTGCCCGACCCAGTTCTCGAGAAAAACCATGTCACGCTGTACTGGGATCAGTCTATCATTACTGACAGGACTATTGTCGCCAATAAGCCTGACATAGTAGTGATAGACCGATCAGCGCGCCGCGTAATGATAGTCGATGTTACCATCCCGCATGACGAGAACCTCGTGAAAGCTGAGAAAGAGAAACAAATAAAATATCTCGACTTGGCACACGAGGTTGTCGACATGTGGCATGTGAACTCGGCTATCATTGTGCCGATCGTCGTGACGGCCAATGGCCTTATAGCCAAGAGCCTCGATGACCATCTTTCGAAGCTCTCCTTAGGCGGTTGGATCAAGGGCCTGATTCAGAAGGCAGTACTCCTCGATACGGCTCGTATTGTGAGGAGGTTCTTGTCTCTGGAGCCCTAACCACCGGTAGCTTGGACCCTGCTCCCGCTACCGGCGGACCACTATTTTTTATATTTTTAAATGTTTTTTATATAGTTTTTGTTAAGAAATATTTAAAAATGTAATAAGTGTGTTAGAAAATAAATAAAGGAAATAATAATAATAGCTCCGCCTCGCCGCCGCCGGAATCCAGCCCCATCGTGAGTGCTGTGACACCGGCCGTGGCAGTTGCGTCGAGCTCGAGCGATGAGTATTTCTCTCCGCCGACGACGCCACCACCTGTTCGTCGACGGGGAGGACGCCGGCCGCCGGATGGTTTAGGACCTCGAGGCCCACCGGCCTCTGATAGGGTCCCAGCTCCCGGCGGGAGTGTGCAGCGCATGCGATGGACGCAATCCATTAATGAAAACGTCATGCGCTCATACTATGGGGCTACAGAGGGAGGAAACAACCTGACCGCGTACCGTGTTCGGATGCTCTCTCTGTTTCAGGTGCTTGAGCCAGCTGTCAACGTGTCGGCACAACGACTATCGGATCAGGTGCGAGTCATCCAGCGTAACCGTATGTTGGATGACACTGTACTTGATCGCCTGCGAACTGAAATGCAAAGCAGCCATGTCATTACTCCGTCGGCGCAGGCTGTGGTACTACCACAGTCTAGCACAATAACTAATCGCGATAACGACGTGAGTAATGACATGGTTACTAATGTAAGTACCCAGTGCAATGAGGAAATGAGGAGTGCTTTGGAGGGTGCGATTCGAGAATATCGGTTCATGCAACCCGACCTTAGACCACGCATACCTCGTTTGCCCATGCATAACAAAAATAGGGCGCTGGTGGCTGTTCTGGATTCGCAGTTGTCAAACTATTTTGACAACTGTGAAGACCTCACCGATGCTCACTCAATCCTGTATTGTGCGGCTGTAGCGGCATGTCGTGTAGCTCATGTCAAATTTTTTGATGACAGAGCTACACGACCTAAACCAGTCGTGCCGCCATGGCAATACAGGATTGAACGACGTATTGGTGGGGCCAGAGCACTCATCGGCAAACTGATCTGCTTCAGGGAGGGCAATACTCGCCCTAGAGTGATGCGTTTTGTGAGGCGGGCATTCTCGGGGACTGATATCAGTCCTCGAGACTACATGTCCCGTATCACAGAGCGCATCGACTTCCTGAAGCAGAAAGTGTATGCATGGGCAAGCCGTATTCGTAGGTATAAGCGGCGGGTGAACCGATACACTCACAATCGCACTTTCCAAAGAGATGAAAGGTGGCTATATAGGACTTGGGAGCGACCGGACCAAGGTGTGGCTGACACGCGCATACCGGATGATGATGCCATGTGCTCGTTCTGGCGCAGCATCTGGTCGGTGCCTGTTAGCCATACCGAGGGTGAATGGACTCGGGAGGTTGAGCGAGCGTGCGATCTAGTGCCAGAAATGGGGGCAATCACTATCAGCCCCCAAGACGTAGTTCGTGCAGTCCGTCCGTTGCCTAACTGGAAATCTCCAGGGCCGGATGGGCTGCACAACTTTTGGATTAAATGGTTCACTAGGTCGCACGCTCGCCTGGCGATCCTGTTCCAGTCAGCCTTAGAGTCAGGGTCGCTGCCAGAGTTCCTGACAACAGGTATAACCCACCTGCTCCATAAATCGGGTAGTACTGCGGAGCCCAAAAATTATAGACCGATTACCTGTCTTCCGACGGTCTATAAAGTTCTTACGTCCATTTTGAGAGCTAAAATTAACAAACACATTGATGATAATTCTATCATGTCCGCTTCTCAAAATGGATGTAGGAACGGGTCCCGCGGTACTAAGGAGCTACTCCTCATTGATATGGCCATTAGTCAACAGGTTCGCCGTTCCCGACGGGATCTGTCGACATGTTGGATAGACTATAAGAAGGCCTATGACTCGGTGCCACATACATGGCTCATGAGGGTGCTAGAATTGTATAAAGTTGATGCAACTCTGCGCACCTTCCTGATGTCATGTATGGGGCAATGGAGGACAGTCCTTCGCTATCCAGGATGTCGGCAAATCCAGAGGAATAGCGAGCCGATAAGGATAGAGCGAGGTATATTTCAGGGCGATAGTTTGAGTCCACTTTGGTTCTGCTTAGCCTTGAATCCTCTTAGCACGCTGCTGGAGGATTCAGGTCTAGGCTATCAGTTGAGGAGAGGTGGTCAAGTTATATCTCACCTCCTTTACATGGATGACCTGAAACTCTTTGCCCCCAACGATTTGCAACTGATGGAGCTACTGAAGGTAACTGAAACTTTCAGTAGCGCCATCAGGATGGAATTTGGTGTGGACAAATGTGCGGTCATGCATGTAAAGCGAGGGGAGATTGTGGAATCTGTGGGAACCCAGCTCTCGGATTCCATAAATCTTAGATCCCTCTCAGCAACCGAAACCTATAAGTATTTGGGTATGTCGGAAGCGCTGGGCATCAATGTTGCTGACATGAAGCAATCGTTGAAGGAGCGCTTCTTTGGCCGCCTGAAAAAAGTATTTAATAGTCTTTTATCAGGCGGCAATAAGGTACGTGCCTTCAACGGTTGGGTCATGCCGGTTCTGATGTACTCTTTCGGCATACTTAAATGGACTCAAACAGAACTAGACGCCCTGGATAGAAGGGTCCGCACATTATTGACGGCATATCGAATGCATCACCCGCGTTCTTCTGTTATGAGACTGTATATCCCGCGGAAGTGTGGGGGTCGAGGCTTTTTAAACGCTAAGACTCTCCACAATCGCGAGATATGCAGTCTCAGGGAATATTTCCTTGAAACCGACGTGGGGATGCATCGAGATGTGGTCGCAATGGACAAGGGCCTCACCCCGCTTTCCTTGGCTAAAGAGAACTGGCGCAAACCCTTAGTGCTTGACACTAACGACCGCATGGAGGTATGGCAGAGTAAAGAGCTTCACGGACGCTTTTTCCGGGCCCTGCATGGGCCCGATGTAGACCTATCAGCGTCCGTAGCCTGGCTACGTTCCGGGAACCTCTTCGGAGAAACCGAAGGTTTTGTCTGTGCAATTATGGATGAAGTTATGATGACGAATAACTACCGGAGATTTATTGTGAAGGACGGTACGGTTGACATATGTCGGGCATGCCACCGTCCAGGCGAATCAATCCGTCACATTATCTCCGGGTGTTCTCGTCTGGCTAACGGAGAGTACTTGCATAGACACAACCTTGTAGCCAGGATTATCCATCAGCAACTTGCTCTAAAATACAACCTTGTGGAATCGGAAGTGCCGTACTATAAGTATGTGCCCGACCCAGTTCTCGAAAATGGCAGTATCACATTGTACTGGGATCAATCCATCATCACTGACAGGACTATTGTAGCCAATAAGCCTGATATAGTGGTGGTGGATCGATCAGAGCGGCGCACAATGATTGTTGACATAACGGTCCCGCATGATGAGAACCTCGTGAAAGCCGAGAAAGATAAGAAAATCAAGTATCTTGACTTGGCTCGCGAGGTTGTCGACATGTGGGATGTGGACTCAGCGATCATTGTGCCGATAGTCGTATCAGCCCATGGCTTAATTGCCAAGAGCCTCGACCAATACCTGAGGAGGCTCTCGTTAGGCAGCTGGATCAAGGGCTTGATTCAGAAAGCGGTACTTTTGGACACGGCTCGTATTGTTAGGAGGTTCCTCTCTCTGGAGCCCTGACCGCCGGTAGCTTGGACCCTGTTCCCGATACCGGTGGGCTACAATTTTTTATATTTTTAAATGTTTTTTATATATTTTTTTTAAGGAATATTTAAAAATGTAAACTAATTTGTAAAAATTTAAATAAAGGAAAATAATAATAAAAAAAAAAAAAAAAATAGAAATATTTAAAAATGTATTATGTATGTTAGAAAATAAATAAAGGAAATAATAATAATAATAATATTCCACAACTATCACACAACGCCGTCTAGTCTCAAGCTAAGCAGAGCTTGTGTTATGAGTACTAGACAACTGATAAACATACTTATATATTTCTAAATACATACATATATAGATAAATTACACCCATATATTGAATGATGTTGAATATATTGTGTTAATTTTTTTTTGTTAAGAACAACCAACCGTCAAACACTGTTTTAAGCTTTCACGGTTTAAAACTAAACTTATACTGTCACTTACGTGATATCTTCTGTGATTGTTCATAATTTTTGAGCTTTTTTTTATTTCATTCTCCCGCGTTCTCCGTTTGCATTAGCGTCGAAATATTGGAAGCTCAAAAATTATGAAAAATCACGTAAGATATTCGTAAGTGACAGTACGTATAAGTTTATAACAACCGTCTTCCAAAAAACACTATAAAAGTCTAAAATAACCTTACTTTCGGAAGTCTGTGGAAAAAAGTCCATAATTGAATTAATTTGACAATTTTTAGCTGTAGTATATTAAACAAATTCTTGTCATGAATGAATTTTACATTGTTACTAGTCATCATCAACAAAGGCGAAGGAGAAAAATACGTATTAAAGGAGCTTAACTCATAAACTACTCAAGCAAAGTTAATCATATTTATATGGGACAACAGTGCGGGCAAGAATCTTGTAAACAGGCGCCGTAATCACGGAGTAATCGGTGTACTGTACAGTATACACCGTGTACATGAAAAACAAAAAAATATATGCCGGTGGAATACATAACCTCCTCCTTTTTTAGTAGTCGGTTAAAAATAAATTATAATGCCACTTGCATAAGTTGCATATACGGGGTGGAAATGACACCAACCGTTTAGGTATTGCAATTTTGTAGGAAACAGCAGATTTTTTTAAAATAACCGATGAAAAATTTCTGTGGTCCTGATGTACTGAATACGTGGTAACCGTTTTCGCGTTGGTGTCCCTCCACCCCGTATATTATAGCATTCCGTCAAAACAAAGTATGCAATCCATAATAATAACAAAAGTAATTCTCATTGTTTCACGTTTTAACGGAATTTGATGATTTTGGCACCCGGACAGTCAATGTTCTGGATAAGGGCATAATAAACCTTCTTGTTATCTTCGCAGTTCGTTCGCGCGGGATAATTTGAGTCCACTTCCCGGATAAAGCCGCGGGCAGCAGGTAGTTCTCTCATTGTATTGGATTTCTATACATAAGGAGGGGCATGTTATACTGGAAATGCATAGCTCGATATGTCGCCGTGTGTACAAAAGCATAAGTATAATCAGCCTATAATATATAACCTTATGGCGCAGCCGTGAGGCACACAGCACATACTATGTATATTCTCTTTTTTTTTTTTTAATTCTTCATTTATTTTTGATTTTGTATCTTTTTTATTCTGTGTGCTTGATGAACTGACGTCAAATAAACTTTATTCTTTCTTTCTTTCTTTCATATAATGTTCCCACTGCTGGGACATACGGCCTACTCTCTAGAGAGGGAATAGGCTATAATCCACCACGCGGGCCCAGTGCGGCTTGGTATATATCACATGTCTTCGAATTTATGGTTCTAGGACATTCCGGTTTCCTCACGATGTTTTCCTTCACTGTGTGTACTTATGTGGAGAAAAGTGAAAAGAGCGTTGGAATATGCACAAAAAACCAAGCAATCCTTAACCGAAGCCACTAGTAGCAAACAAAGGCACGAACAACGCATCTGGTATCCTCATATAGAATGAAATGACGGCTAGGCTATCAGACTAAAAGCGTGTCCCAGCTCTATTTAACGGCCGACCGACCACTTTGTAGCACTAGGGCAGTAAATCCTAAGTTATGAGCGTTCTGGACGTAAGTGAACTTTACGTCCAATACAGAGAACGAGCATTGATCTTCACACTCGCTTACTGAGTTGGCGATTTCAGAGTTTATGGTCTGTTTCATTGTCATGTTTTCCTTTAACGTTGATCAGTGGGGCCCAAGTAATGGAATAGATTAGAGAACTTTGTTGATTCGTTGGTATCTTCTTTGCGTTTAAATCCGTCTAATATATGCGGGTGACGCTACGATTGACAGCTTCTATACAAGGCATTTCCTAAATCTAAATAAGGTGTGCTGTAAGAAAACCCAATTCTCGGTTAAGCTCGACATTTTATATAAGCTATATTACAGCAATTTAAATAAATTTAAGTTCAATAAAGAACGATTCGATACGAGTATATTGTTAAAATATTTTGATTACAAAATCCAGCTTCTGTTATTCAATTCTACGGTATGATAATATTATTATGTTACTTCGACCCATTTTCGTATTAACTACATCTTTACCGTGGTAGTTTATGAAGGTCTTAAAGATATTACTACAATGTATGTTGGAGATGTGCTTGAACGGGCTCCTTGAGCAAGTCGTTATCATAATGTAAGTAAGATACTTGAGTAGACGTAGGCGAGCGTGATAACGGGGTGAAGAGCTCTAGTGAGGCCAGAAAGAGCCTGATTTACATTACAGTACAGGGCTCAATTCGGCTAAAAAAATGAGTCTAATTGGCCGATCACTGGTACCGAAACTGTGAAGAATATTAATGAAAGTTCTATTCTTCATAGTTAGAAAAACTTCTTGGCTCAACAACGGAATTATAGCAATGAATGTTGTTGTTTTTTCGAAATAAATTGCCATTATTAGTGAGTTAGAAGACGGCAGGACGAGCTGAAGAAAACCAACGTCCAGCGGTCTACATGAGCCCTGGATCAAAAGAACTGGAAGTCAGTTGCTTCAGGCCTAGCAGTGTACTGGGAAAAAGTTCCCATTTGTTGCCAGTAAGGCATATAATATGACACTTGATCCCCAAAAAGTACCAGGCTGGCATGAGCTCAAGGTGGTTTGCATGATAATAACTCTGGGTATATGTACGGTCTTCTAGTAATAAATACCTTCTTGGATTCATGCCAGCCTAGTACTGTTCGTGAGGTTACAGCCCATAATTAGCACAACTGTACTAACACTATTCGATCCCATGCAATATTTTGTTACTCAAAAATACGGTGGGGCCAACGAGAATAATTTTTAATAATTTTAATCAATTCCCGCTCACCCCACCAGTGGGGCCACGGGCGGTGGGATCAACGGGAATACACCCTGATAAAGGCTGCATAATGATGATGACTTACATTGCCGGTAGTCCACGTGTGGTGGTGATCCTCCTCCTCGCCGACGCCCGAAGGTAGCTCCACCATGGTCTCCAGCCAGTTGTGACCTGCATGAAAACAAATAACAGCCTTTAATCATAAATTAACTAGTAACTGCTCCGAATTGCATTTATAATTTATTTCAACACGAATACTCTAAAATGGTGAAGATATTGATATTGTGAAGAAAAATCGAAGAATTGTGAAGAGCGGATTCTCCTAATACAGGTATTTTTTACTTAAAAGGAGGCTCCAGTCATCAACTTGCTGTTAAGATTTTTATTTTTTTTATATAGTACAAAAAGTACTACAGCGCCATCTATGACACAAATGAGGAGCCAACATAAAAATTCTTAATCGCACAGTTAAAGTTATCCGCGACTTAGGAGTCTTTAGAAAAGCCCTACGACAACTGTAGCGCAGTAGCCCACCAGACACAACACCCGTCTGGTCGGAGGATCCTCCCATTTCTATCGGTCATGAAGAACTTTACTCCTTGTTCTGCATAACTGTTCCTTTAAACTATGTAATTAAAACTATGTAACTGTTCCTTTAAACTATGTAATTTAAGCTTCTCTTTGAACTTTCCTATTAATCTTAAGTGCAAGCAACGTATTCCGTAGGTACTGACCTAATTCGATCTTTGCGATAGCAGGAAAGAAATCCGTTTCTCAAAGTTATTAATATGCAGTCACTGGCGCTTCCTTCTGATTTACTGGGGCGACCATGAATGAGGTAGCTAAGTGTAACGCCAAGACTGGCTTTTATAGTCTACGTAAGTGATTTTTAAACAACATAACATCACGCCTGTAATCCCCGAAGTGTAAGGCAGAGGTGTACTTAATATATAACCCACATTTTGCCAGTTATGTTTGTAAGTCCCATGTAAAAGGCGGCGAACCTATCAACCGGGCTCAAAGCTAGACTACGTGACTGCTGCTGAGAAAATCAATTCAATTTTAAAACAATGAATTTAATTTTCGCCTTATCGATTTCAAAACACACACGAAAATATACCTTTTTATTCTGACTTCGAGGTAATTTTAGATGAAAGAAATGAAGTAGATAGCTACTTAATTACTTATTTTTTTTTAAATTTGTTACCTTTGAAGTAGGTAGGTAGTTAACGTTTGAACATAAATTAATTAAAAGTTAAAATTTTGATTTTAAGTTTTAATTAATTTATGTTTGTTAATTAACCAATACCCCGAGGCCGAGATACGTGGAAGAATATGGGGAGGACTATGCTAAGGCTAAACAATCTTCGGAAACCGATGTCTGAAGAGTAAAATTTTCTTATTAAGTAAATAGTATGTGTAACTAGATTATAAGATTGTTAATACAGGCTGTCGTTATTGTGTTATTATGTAATTCACTAATATAAACTTGAAGACTGTAAGTTTTGTAATTAATTGATTCAGTGCGTACCTATTTTCAAAGTGCCTATTTTTGACAGTAAAAGCAAACTACAGCTTAATAAATAAATTAAGTTTATTGGAAGTTTGAAATGAATTGTAGTGATAAGCATCACTACGAATAAATACGTACTTATCAAGAGCCTAAGTACGTCCTTCTAGCAAAATATATCATACATATCATCACGTATCAGTCACGAAGTCTAGATTTGTGCCCAGTTGCTGGCAATAGGCTCGTCCCTTATTACATGGGAATAAAACATAATTGGCGAAATGTAGGTGTACTATTAGGTACACCTCAGCCTAACCCCTCTGGGATTACTGGCGTGTTGTTATGTATGTATGCATAACATCAGCTCTGTATATGATAAGTGTACCTTCAGTACATTGAAATCCACATTTCGACTGATTTGTTAAAGTCCCATGTAAAAGGTTGCGAGGTTATATATGGCATCCACCGGGCACTGAGCGGCCCCCTAACCCAATAACTCCTTAGTTAGATTAGTTTATTTATTTATAATTATCAAAATTACAGGTCATATTTAAAAAAAAAAGTAAAAACACACAAAAAATAATAATAATAATATCATTTCTTTTTTTATAAAACGTTGCCCCACACTAGGAATTTCCCCTATACCGTGGGTGCGTTTACAAACATTTAAACTCACATACACAAAACAGCCAGACCCGGAACAACTACTTGTAGATCATTCAAATATTTGTTTCGTGCGGGTATCGAACCCACGACACGCAGCGCAGCAGCCGATCGCTCAACCACTGCGCCAACCGTGCCGTCAAAATATCACACAATAAACAGAATAATAGAAACATATGGAACCAGGTACCAGGTTTGAGTTGAGCTTGTGACCACTAGACTAAGGAAACCAGGCAGCTAGGCTCCCTTCTAAGTTGAGCCTACAACTAGATACTTCTTAAGAGTTCTTGCATTCAAAGATATGCCAGCAACAAAGAAGGGGTCCGCAAGGGCCGATGCCTGCTGTGGCTACGGGACTGTTCGAAAGAGATACCGCGGCCCTGGAACACAAAGGGCAAAGAAGGAACATGGATGGGTTTTAGTCAGTACAAGTCTGACACTCCCGTCCACTCCGCCCATCCTAAAAAAAAGATTTCTTGCACAAAAATAATACCTATCAATTAACTCAATCAATCCCACTGCACCCATTGTACAGTCTTACCTACACCTACAAATTAATCAGATTCTCCTCCAATATCCAGGCCTGGTTGTGGCACTCTGAGCTCCGCTCGCTCATACATATGCAAGCAGAGCGCGCGGGACGGACGGCTAGTCTTGTTAGCTGCGTGATGTGTCGCTCTATTCAGACGCGAACAACGGTAGGGTAGGGAAAAGTATTCTGTTTTCCTTGCTCTAAATGTTTCGATATTGTTTTTTTTATTAATTCACCATTCCGAATTTGTAGCTACTCCTGTTAAGCAGGGTGCGAAGTGATAATTATCATGATAATTGTCTTGATAATAACAAAAATCTTAAAAATGTAAATAATTAATAAAGTTTACGTGTATCTGAATGCGATTTTCCGCTTCTTCGTCGGTTAAAAACAAAACGGTCAATCACAGACATTGTGTTTAATTAATCAACAAACAGAATTTTTGGTATACTTGTGTGAAAAACTAAAGAATAAAACAATTAGTAATTATGCAGGTATTTCTTTCATATTTTAGAAATGAAATTTTCATTTGTGAGTAAAAAAAAAAGAAAGATCAAGTTATGATTATGAATCAGCGTTGATGAATCAGCGTTGATAATTATCTGATAATATTATCCGAACCCTGCTTTCTGGTACAAAATAACCGTCTGTACGCGCGTTTCTAGGCCTTTTAAAGTAAAAATCAAAGTCAAACCATTGATTAAATTAGGCCAATAAAGGCTTGAACGTCGAAAGATCCTAAAGAAATAGAAATGAATCTATTACCCATTTGCAAGGTTAGTTTTATATGGAGAAGAATGGGGAAGAAACTCTATCGTTACTCTTTATAAAATGTTTAACAGTATTTTGTATACCTACATGAATTTATAGAATTATATGTGACGACGATGTACCCGGAATAAAAACTTAGTATATTATAATACACCGTTCACACTTGAACAACTACAGTGTAGGGAAAAGTATTCTGTTTTCCATGAAGAGATGCTTTTAATGCGACTTTGTTTCGATGTTTGTTTTGTTTGCTCGCAGAACGGATGGCCGATGGGGCCGAAAAGTTCTGGAGTGGCGACCGCGAACCGGAAGACGCTGCGTTGGAAGACCTCCCACTAGGTGGACCGATGACCTGGTGAAGGTTGCAGGGATCCGCTGGATGCGAGTCGCACGGGACCGGTCAATGTGGCGACACTTAGGGGAGGCCTATGTCCAGCAGTGGACGTCTTTCGGCTGAAATGATGATGATGATGATGATTGTTTCGATGTCGTCCGGACTTCGGAAAACTAATAGAAATTATCATCTGCCTAGCCTTTTCCCAACTATGTTGGGGTCGGCGTTCAATCTAACGAGCAGAGCGACTGCCTATCGGATCTCCATCCACAACCCAGTTACTACGTACTGGGTAATATGATGATACCTTTGGCAAGACCGGTTGCCAGACTTTCCAGCCACTGACTGCCTGTAACCACTGTCAAAGATCGACAAATGACAGTCAGGACCAACCGCTAAATGTAATACAATATGTTGTATACCTACATGAATTATAAAATTATATGTAACGACTACAACTTGAACTAGACTAAAACCTGGTATACTACAATACTCCATTCACACTAGAACAACTACATTGTAGGGAAAAGTGTTCTGTTTTCCGGGAACAGTCAACATCGAGACAAACAACAAACTCGCAAGAACAACTTGCGAGTTTTGTTCGATGTTGACTGAACTCGGAAAACTCATAGAAAACTGAGTAAAAGTAGTTTCTCTTTTACAACTGGAAAGGTTTTACCGCCAATGATTACTTATGTGCTAAAAGTAAGAATAACATAGTTTTAAGATGAATAATTATGGTAGTAAATATGACTTTGGTCGACTTACACGTTGTTGATGCATTTTGACTTGGCGATTCTCTATCGACCACGATAAAGGAAATAGCACACATATCAACTCGGAAAGGGATCGTCACCGTATTAACTCGGGCCGTTCAGTATTATTTTTATGAAACTCCCTACTGCAAGTCTGCAACGCACACTAATCGGAATCGTTACGTAATCGCCTCGCCTCGGGACAAGCTTAAGCTTGTCTTCACTAAGCTCTTAAGAGCTTAGTTTGTCTCTATTTTCAAGGTTGTCAAGAAAATAGAAACAAACTAATTTTTTCAACTAACTTGGTCATTAACACTATAAATAACACTAAAAACATATCGTAAATTTGATAAATACCCCGTTTTCAGTGTTAATGATAGAAACAAACTACCTCTCATTCGTTCCCGAAATGTCCTTAGAACTAACTGCAAAGCTGTAGACAGAATATTTTACGCGCTTAAACGGAGCTAGTGTTGTGCAAATGGTTCAATTCCCGGGACGAATGCCGGTTTGTGTAGTTTACAAAGCTATTGAGACGTGAAGTCCCTGTGACTGGGATTTCACAAATACGTCTACGTGGGTACTGGGTAGGTAGGTTACACAGACGTGAGAGGACTTAGGACGTCTTAGTAATAGATATATGTTTTCCCGTAACCTAAATACATAAATCAATTCAGGAGGAAGGTGAAACAATAGTCGCTTAATATAGGGTGTAAACAGACCCTTCACAAAGCCGTCAACCAAGCATACTCTATTAGTAGCGAAGGGCCAATTTTTATAAGAAGTAAGCCGGAGCATCTTTAATGTGATTATGTTATTTGTCTATAGAATACCGACTGCCATTTTTCAAAGGGAATCCGGTAGGAATCGAGTTGTATGAAACCTTCGCCAATGTACTGAACTGTTCTGTACTGTACTGTTCATTAAACTAAGTAACTTTACGCAAAAATTATTGCTGGGAAACGACTTTTTTTTTTGGGGTTGAAAAATCACCTTTTACGGTAGGACTCGATGGAACGCACTGAAATCATTGTGCTGATGGATGGATTGAATAGTACGGGTCCATGGAGGAGTAAAAATCTTACATTAAAACACGTTTTTAAAAATGAACTTGTAAAAATGTTGGAACTTTGGCATGATATAGAACAAAAAAATGATCACAAAGAAGGGGAGAACAAGTGCCTTTCGGCTTCGTTAAGGGTCTTTTTACATTCTTTATACAATGAGATTTATGTCTCGACGATAGAGTTACCTATATTTTAATAGTTGATATATTTATGACTGCCTCCTTGCCTCGCTGCTTCGTGGTCGCAATCGCGACTTCTGAGCATGCTGTCCTGGGTTCGATTCCCGGGTCGGGCAAATTGCTGTTGGGTTTTTTCATCACGAATTTCTCAGTAGCAGCCTCGGAGTCTGGATTTGTGCCCGGTTTATGGCAATAGGCTCGCCCCTATTACATCTGGCGAAATGTGGGTATACTATTAGGTACACCTCTGGTAAACCCTTCAGGGATTACAGGTGTGATGTTATGTTATGTTATCTTTATGACTAAATCACATAGTACACAAATCAGACAACACCACGCCTGTAATCTGCGAAGGATTAGGCAGAGGTATACCCGTAGGACATCTACATTTCACTCATTAAGTTTAACTCCCATGTAATAGGGGGCGAGCCTGTATAGGCCAGGTCAGCTAGTCAGATCATCAGTCAGATAATCAGAGTTTCCTTCTGAGGAATTCATGATGGAAAAACCTATGAATACTTTACCCGATCCGGAAATCGAACTCAGAAGTAGCTCTAGCAGCCACTCCACCAACGAAGCAGTCAAAATAAATAAAAAACGTTACTATTTATAGAAACCATACAGAATATTTGTATGCAACATATTGGAATGGACATCCCAACACTATTATCGATGTTACAAAAGAGTCAAAGCGATATGCATCAAGATTAGACCGATAAGATTTATTTAGTCCACGCTGAACAAAATGGTTACAGTCCAGTCACAGTTAATTTAGCTCTGATAGCAGAAACCCAACAGTAATGTTATTATTACCAGCATAAAGAACATAGTGACTTTGTCAAACATGTCAGAGGCAGTAACTCAACAGCTATCTTATTCCAACGAGAATAAAAAGGGTTTAATAATAATAATAACAGCCACTTGGCCATCTTTAGGTTAAGCCGCGCTTTCCTAGGTTGGTCCGTGGATGGGCCACATAACGAGTTTTCTCCGTGCCTCAGAAAGCACGTTAAGCTGTTGGTCCCGGCTGTCATTTGTAGATCTTTGAGAGTCGTTACAAGTGGCTCAATAGTCTGAAAAAGTCGTACCAAGGGTTATCGTATTAACCAGGACTAACTAGGTTGGCAGTCGCTCTATGTAAATTTCTGGTATTCACCTGCATCCGGTTAGACTGGGAGCCGACCTCAACATAGTAGCACTCAAAACATAGTACTGATGAAAAGTACTTATTCGACGATTACGACCGACGATTGTCGACGAACCCGAAAACGTGTGAACATCAAAATCTCCGTAACTAGAAGGTTCCCAGTTATGGTCTACGCAAAAAAAATATCGCAATGACTGACGTGAATAACAAGTGCCTCTCGGCTTCGTTAAGGATATTTTACAACATTCAGGTCACAGTGATTTTTCCAGTAGGTAACATATCTGTGAATGGACTGTAGTCCACGCTGAACAAAATGTATATGCAAATATATTCACTAGTTTATCCGATGACGTAAAACAAATGAAGCTCGCAAATATTGTTGTTTTATCGTATTCGAGTGACCTTCGATGTATGCCCCACATTCTTAATGAAAACACTTTTATGCGTGGGAATACACGAATAGGTAGTTATTGTAAAGTGGTCGCAAGCGCGACTGCTGGGCATGAGGTCATGGGTTCAATTCCCGGGTCGGGCGGTCATGGGGTTCTTCCGTCAGGAATTTCTCAGTAGTATTTCAGCAGTCTGGATTTGTGCCCGGTTTATAGTAATAGGCTCGTCCCTATCACATGGGACTTAAACATAACTGGAGAACTGTGGGTGTACTATTAGGTACACGTCTGCCTAACCCTTCGGAGATTACAGGCGTGATGTTATAATGTTATGTACTCTGAGAAGAAACCGCCGAAACAAACTCAGAGACTATTATGTAGAATCATATTCTTCTAACTGAGGAGTTTGTAGCGCAGCTCATCATCATCTTTCTGCCCTTGTGCCATGTTACTTGGGGTCGGCGCAACACATTTTTTTCTTCTATTCTCTCCTACCAAGCTTCATGGTAAATATTTACTCCTTTGTCTTTCATATTTCCGTCTTTCCCCCAACTATAAATAAAACAGTGAATGGCGAACATTTCGGAGGACTGTCTCATGTGTTTGGACATTCATATAGTGCTTCTCAGACTTATTTGAATAAATATAACCTTATTTCGTTGTACTACAATTTATGAACAATACAAACGAATCAATACACACAATGTGTATTTTGGAACTGTCAAAGTTGCAACTAAAACTAATTACTCACTCATTATATTGTAAAATAAAGCCTCATATGCGCATGAAAAGAAAAAGTTAGCTATTACAAAATGGCGACAGAGTCTTCGTTTTTCAAAAAAAAAACTTCATTATTTGTTTTACTGTCAGATACAGAATGTCTGCGAACCGACGTCACAGTCGTGGCAATTAGTAAATCCCGCGTAACTTAATTTCTTTAATTACTTACGTATTCAGCTTTCTTCAGAGTTTAGAAGACAAACAATGAAAGAGCTCAAACTTACTGACTTCACTTAGTACATACGCCTCATCGTCTAATAAAATATCGGGCACATGTCTTCGTAAAAGAAAATTATTTGTCTAAGTAATTAGTTTTCTTAATTTCATATTACAACTAATGTTGTTTGACAGAGCGTGTGGTTTATGTATTATTTTTGGCTGAAATCTTATTTGAGATAGGTTAAGATTTAATTACGAAAGTTCTTCGATATTATTTTTGTCTTAAGCCGAGAAGGTGGGAAATTAACACTCGGGAATGTACGATCGAGATTAAAATAATCCTATGTTCGAACCCTGATCATGGTTTACGAACGACGACATCTGATAAAAATGTCACATGATGCCAAAAAACAAATCATCCATATCGATTCAGTCGTTTTGGATAAAAACGTGACAGACAGACACAGTTACTTTCTAATTTATAATATTAGTTATATTATATTAGTTCAGCATTATAATTATTATTAAAATTTTCCCAAAGGTTTGTTGAAAAACTGCTAAAAAATTACTTTTTAAACGAGAACAATAGAAAACGATTAGGAGAAGAAGTTTGAAAAGTCCGTGGTTATGTATGAGCTCCAACTAAGTTTCTTTGAGAGTTTTGGAAAATAAGGATAATTTTTATGGTTCGCAAAACTGCAATATAAACATAAATGAATTGGTGTTAAAGTCTGCCTCATAAGGATTTATTGCTCTTCTCTCTACACGAAAATTACGAAAAAACAAAAATTTTACTAACGCACGAAATAAGACATAGCTATATTAATACAAAAACTATAATAAAATGGTGAAGGAGGAATCGTCTTAGATTCACAAATTCGAAGGCTTGTGGCATCTAACAACCTGTACTGGGGGACGGCCTCTCCCTCTGACACAGAATAGGTGTCCATTGTGTGTGGTCCCACTGCTGGGACAGTGTTACGTTATAGGCTGATTATGCATTAACACATGTGGATAGGATGAGTGAAAGGCAACTAACAAAAGGTACAAGGCACATGTGAGTGGCAACGCCGGGAGAGGATGCCCTAGAAGGGCATACACTGACCTCATTGGTGAGGTTTTTCAAAAAGGTCAGGTGCGTAGTACTCGCAACCGGCGTGCGTGTATGACTAGATGAATACAATACAATAGTAATTTATTTCTCTCAAAAAGGTTCAATTTTGGAACATAGTATCTATCTAAGTTATAGACAGATTCAAACCTTTGTGAGAGCTGAAGTCCATACTCGGTTCGAAACCTGTATGACAGATCTCCAGGGCTCACACCGTTAAAATTACAATATTAAATTGTACTTATGTACTACAACATTGTATAAACTCTGAATGAACATGGACGAGGCAAAAGGAGGATGTGAGGATCGTAGCAGTGGCATTCTGTGGTTTCTGTCTACCCTCCCACATTTAAAACGTTCCAGTGGTTTAATTTCCGTACAGAACGGGAGTGAAGCCACAGGCACAAGCTAGTCTGATGAAGTATTTTAGTTTCTAGGTCTACCATCAGCGTCTACGATACTCAAGTAATTACTAAACGACCTTCCACAACTATCCGTATAACTATTTGCTACCATCACTTAGGAACCCAGCGTGACACATCAGCGAGTTCCAACAGTGTGTGGCCATTAAACAAGCGTCGTGTCCGCTAACTTTGTTATGGGAGCGATCGTCCGCTCCTATTTGCGTTGGACACAGTACAGGAAGAAGGCAGAGTGCTTACTGGCAATATTTATTGTGTTGGTAACAATGGTTTTTGTTTCTTTTTTTTTTGCTGTGGTGAGTAATCACCACAGCAAAAAAAAAAGCGAAACACGTAAGTGTTTCGCTTTTCATCGGCCTGTGTTTTGGCGTTTTTGAAGGTGGATACAGCTTTTTTATGGGACCTGTTTACTTTAGCATTTAAAGAGCCAAAAAGTTGGCAACGTCGTCGCAAATAGCTATCAAATATTTAACTGTTTTAATTAATTTGGCAATATTACTGTATAGAAATAAGAAATATGGCTAACTAGTGAACTAGAATATTAATAATGAATTGCAATTATAACTGAATTTGTTGTTGTAACCACTTTAGGTGTAAAAAGAAAACATTTGGAAAGTTTCCAAATACTTTTTTTGCATCTTATATATTAATATTTCGTTACGATATTAATTATTGTATTTCATAATCAATATATTAGTTCACTAGTTAGCCATATTTCTTATTTCCATACAGTAATATTGCCAAATTAATCAAAACAGCGAAATATTTGACAGCTATTTGCGACGTTGCATTTTCTGTGTAAACACTCATATAACAATGATGTGAGCAAACTTTTTACCCAGGTCTTTCTGTTAATAAACGAAGGATGTAGTTTTCGTTCCACTATAATTTTAAATACTTACCTTTTATTGGCATATTACAAAGTTATTTTTCAACTTTTACTAACACTACTTTTCACATACCTGTCGGCACGGCTTCTGTGCTGCGTGTTGCTGTTGTGGTTTCGATTTCCGCACGGAACAAGTATATGTATGGCCTATACTAGTTGTTCCGGGTCTGTTTAAATTGTGTCTGTTTGTTTGTATGAGTATAAATGTTTGTAAACGCATCCATGATAGAGGAGAAATTCATAGCGTGCGATTTAAAAAAACCGGTCAAATGCGAGTTGGATTCGAGCACCGAAGATTCCGTATAAACTTGTAGGTATTTTGTTATAAAAATACATAATTTACGGTTTTCAGATTTTTTCCTTTACACGTGATGAACGTGAACGGAAGTACCCTATACATTTTGATTCCCTTGAGAGTGTCGAAATATACGTTTTTTGCCGTATCCTTTTTTGACGTTAACTTAGAAGTTTGTTTTTTTCACAGCTTCAAGGGACTGTAGACTTGAGTATATGGTTTTTAATTTTAATTTGATACCTCCACGCGCTCCCGAGATAAAGAGTCTTGACAGACAGATGGTCAACAAAGTGATTCTATAAGGGTTTCGATTTTTTCCTTTTGAGGTATGGGACCCTAAAAATGTCTCTATGTACATAGGTATAGGTACGAATAGAAGCAAGTCCTCAATATAATGTAATTCGATCACAACCGGTAACTTCCTCCCAATATAAACAAACCTTTAACTTCGTTCAACCATAAATCGGACTACCGGTACCAAAATAATATTGGCACAGCCACTGTGATATATTTATGGTGTTTGTCTGTGTATCCAATAAAACGCGCCGGTACGCAGCGACCACGTAGCGGGGATGTCGTAAAGAATTATTATAGGCGTAGTAAACTTTTATCTTGGTAATGGACAGGTTAAATTTGATTTTTGTTTAAATTTTATTGTAAGATATTGTCGGAAAAATATCCTGTTTTTAAAATACATAACAACATAACATCACGCATGTAATCCCCGAAGTGTTAGGCAGACGTGTACATAATATTTCACCCACATTTCGCCAGTTATGTTTAAGTCCCGTGTAATAGGGGGCGAGCTTATTGCCATCAACCGGGCACAAATCCAGACTCTGTGGCTGTTACTGAGAAATTCCTGATGGAAAAACCCAATAACACTTTGTCCGACCTGGGAATCGAACCTAAGATCTCATGCTCAGCAGTTTGAGACCACTAGACCAACGAGGCAGTCAGTTTTTAAAATAAAGGAAGAATATTCCTGGTTATTTTGATTTAGTTTTTTGAGAATATGGTTTTTGATTTTGTTCCTAATTCAGAGCTTGTTAAAATATAAAATTAGTACTTTCCTGAAAACGCGGGTTGGTCTTTATTCGATTTTAAATGTTTTTTTTTTGATTGGGTGGAGGTTTCCATTTAATTATTGTAAGATTGTGCACCTTCTTGACTAGTGAAATAAGAATAATATTTGCGCACTTACGGAATCTCCTTGACTTCTTATCAACATATATAAATCTAATAATATATATAATCCAAACCAAATTGTGTATCACCAAGTGGTCAATTAACTGTTAATTGTCAATTATCGACAACTACTTATGACCAAAGTGCGTCGTCATTAACTGAGTGGATTGAACTCGTATCGTTCTAGGAAGAACTCGTGTTGGTAGTGTTGTTACTAACTGAACAATTATCCTTAATGTGACCGTCAAATACATATCGAGGCTGCTCCGTGCGCGGGAGAGCATGGGCTCGGCTGTCATTAGTAGATCTTTGAGAGTCGAATGGGAGTGAGAATGCCGAAAGTGACAGCCAAGAGTAACAAATCTATCTTGATCTTTCTCTCTCTTCCTATAACCTATCTTCCTATGACAGATAGTGCAAAGAAATCTGTCATTGTGTCGACACAATCTGTCATTTTGTCGATTCTTTCGTCAAAGAAATCTTTGTCTACGGTGGTCATGCTACGGGGGCAGGATGCTATTGACTTAAAAGTGTCCATTTACAAACTCTAATTAGCTATAGACCGACCGATTTAATGAGTCCTCCGCCTTGCCCCATCAAAGGCACATTAAGCATCCACAAAGTCCTAACAATATCCCACAAGTTATTTGCTTTAAAATAACCATAATCCACGTAGGTATTACGATACTAATTGGACCAATACGTGATCAACCTTTAGAATATTCCATTTAAATTGATACCTTCGCGAGGACTCATTAAAGCGGCCGGTCTATAGAATGTCACAGCATCAGAAACCCTATCATCATCATCTGCCTAGCCTTGTCCCAACTAAGAGTCTATACCGGGGTCGGATTCCAGTCTAACCAAATGCGGCTGAATTGCACTGCATTTTACATGGAGCGACTGCCTATCTGACCTCCACAACCCAGCTTATATCGGGTAATATGATATCTCTTGGTAAGACCAGTCTTAGTCTTAGTGGCTCAAAAGTCTGACAACCAGTTGATTTTTGAGCCACTAACTGTAACGACAGACAAAGATCTACAAATGACAGCCGGGACCATCGGCTTAACGTGCTTTCCGAGGTACGGAAGATACTTTGGTATGTAGTGGATGGTTACCTGCCCACGGACGGCCCTTGGTAAACGCTGCTTAACCTTGAAGATCGATCCGTGCGGTTTTTATTGCCATGAGCTCACGAGTATATTATTAGAGCCACCTCTGCCTAACCCATAATTTATATTTGTGTTACTCTCTTATCAATCTAAAAGCACTCATATTTATAATATTATAAAGTGCTTAATAGGGTGTAAAGGTTAATAGCCTGTTGTGCGTGGGTAATATTATTGATTCAGGTACATGAGTACTCATGGACCATCATAAGAATTTCTTAGAAATTCGTGACAAACGCATTGTTGACAACCACATCCTATATTTAATTGTTCTTTTACGTATTTTTATTCAAGCGCTGTTGGAAATTGTACTTCGTTTGACGTAGGATACTTTAGGGACTTTCTTACAGAAGGTGATCGATTAATAAAAACACATTAAACGCGATACAAAGTTTCGTGTCCGTGCTGTTAACGGGGTAGGAGTTTTCTAGCAGCCGATCCTGGCTGTAGAATCAAGTCATGTCAAGACTTCGATACCAAGAGACATATCCTCGGCGTCAGCCTTAATTCAATCAGTGTACGCACGACGGCCAATCATGTCGTACAAAACCAGTTTATGCGGATTTCTCAGTGTATAGGAAAATTATACAAAGCGAGGCCAAGTTATACTGGAAATGTACAGCTTTATGCGCCGCCGTGTGTACGTTCTGGCAAAGGAATGCTATTAGCTTGTTTGGGTCGCCATGATTTGGCTCAGCAGCTGGCAATGCTGGCAGGCAAGATTGAAGATAGTAGGTGTAGTGTGGTTCGTTTGTAACATAAATGAAATTGTCACGGGGACGCTTTTATTTGTGAAATTATCTATGGAATATGTATTACAAAAAACAAGATGGCTACGTTGTTTCGACATACTATACAACATTAGTTTTAGTATGTGCGAAACCTGAAACACGTGTCGAGTATTTTTATGAAAAGAATCTATATATAAATTTCAAAACTGTATCATGAAAAATCACAAAGTTATAAGCTTATTCTGTTACCTGGTTGTCCGCACAAAACGCAACGCGCCCGCGCGCGCGCCTCCAGCGTCGTCTTGAGCTCATTGATAATCATAATTTGGCAGTAGGTATCTAAATTATTGCGACAGGTACTTAATGTCGCTCGGTGTCCAACTTGTCACTTTTTTAAATATTTTTGGGACAAAATATAACATGGATAAAAATTATTGGAATCGATTCAGTTACTTATTCTGAACAAACTATATTCAGGTTTCACATATACTAAAAATAATGTTGTATACTACTACGACCACGCGTCAATAGAACATAACGTAACATCATGCCTTGTAATCCCCGAAGGATTAGGTAGAGGTGTAGCTAACAGTACACCAACAACATCGTCGTCATCATCATCATCATCATTTCAGCCACGGAATCTGGATTTGCGCCCGATTGATGGCAATAGCCTCGCGCCCTATTACCTGGGGCTTAAACATAACTGGCGAAATGTAGGATTACAGGCGTGTTGTTATGTTATTTGTACTGATAGAGGCAAAAATAAAAAAAATTGTATAGGTATAACATACCTAAGAGGAAGTCAGAAAAGCTGGGCCGAAAAGGTGCGTGGAAATCGGTCATGGTATGGGCAGTTGGGCACGTATCCGGAAGATGGAGGAAAATGTCGTGAGGAAAATTTTGATTATTACGACTAATAGAGATGTGTGAAAGAAGACAACATGCTGCCGATCAAATACCGACTAAATAGGAGAATGGAAAGTGCTTTCAATAATTTGTTGCAAAACATGGTGATTCTGCTATGTTTATAGAGAGAAGGTAAATAAAAATCAATCGTAAGGGTCAGCGCAGACAGAACGAAGCGCAGACAGAACGAAGCGCAGCGGAGAGGATTTTATTAACGCACTTGAAAATAAACTTTAAAATTATTACAATAAGTGCATAAATGCTTGAACCTGACAAAAAATGCTCGCGCGTCCTCTAAGGTACGCGGGAATCATACGCGATCCGTAAAGAAAATGCCCGAGACCGCGCGGGGATTATTCCTCTCTGTCTGTGCTGACCCTAAGGGATGTTACTGTTGCCACTGTAAGTCGGTCAACCAGTCTTATCAAGGCATATCGTATCACCTACTAACTGGGTTGTGGAGGTTAGATAGGCAGTCGCTAAATGTAAAATGTTGGTATTACGTTACAACCGGTTAGACTGGAAGTCGACCCCAAGCGAAAAGGCTAGGCAGATGATGAATGTGTCGTTCACATTACTTAATAAGAACACATTTTTAAAAAGAGATAAGTAACTGATAACAAATCTACTGACGCTTGAAATTTTTGACGCGGTATTTTTTTTGTAGGGAATTCCTTTTTATCACAATCAAATAAGTGTCCACAAACATTGTGTGACAATAAAAAAGGCTATTACAGTTATAAAAGGCCTGATCAATAAACACATTAGCACCTTTCATGGATAACTAACATCCATTTGTCGTTTGTCGTGCAAATAGCAATTAGTGCTCGTCTTTTGTCTACGCCGACGCCATCTTGGATTCCTGAACGTACCTGGATGAATAGGCGGTACGAGACCCGATTGATCTAAGGGACATTGTGAGGAATAATATGCTGGGAATACTATTGTAAAGGTGAATTAACCTGTTTTTGTTATGTAGTTTAAATTCAATAAAGGTGCATGCATACTTTGAGCTTTGTGCCTTTTCCCAAGAGAAGAAATTTGAAGAACGAGAACGTTTCGCCAACTTTAGATTACTTGCTTTTTGTCTGTTCTTCATTGCATTGTCCTATTTTCTACCCGATCGAAGGGGTAGGCGTATCATCATCTTCTCTTTCTGCCTAGCCTTTTCCCAAATATTTGGAAGCTGCATAATCAGCCCACAATGTTCCCACAGCTGGGACACACGGCCTCCTCTCTATGAGAGGAAATAGGCTATAATCCACCACGAGGGCCCAGTGCGGGTTGGTAGATGTCACATGTATTCGAATTTTTGATTCTAGGACATGCCGGTTTCCTCACAATGTTTTCCTTCACCGTTTCTGAGAGCAGTGGTGATGAAATAAATTACACAAAGTAATGCGCCTGCCTGGGTTCGAACCCACGACTTACTGCTCGTAAGTCGGAGTCGCCACCACTGTGCCACCGCTGCTCGCAGAAGCTGATTCCAATACAATCCGCTTCCAATGTAATTGGATGCAGTGTAATAACCAGTATTTTACATGAAGTGACTGCCTATCTTACCTTCACAGCCCGGTTATTGGTTACGATAGGTCTCTTGATATGACTGGTTTTCAGACTTTCAGGCTTCTCATTTCCCGAAAATACTATCAAAGATCTACAAATAACAATATTATTACTATTATTATAAATGCGAAAGTTTGGATGAATGTTTGTTACTCAATCACGCCAGGACGGCTGAACGAATCTGGTTGAAATTTATCACAGAAATAGATTATATAGACTGGAATAGCACATAGGCTACTTTTTATATATTTTTCTCACACATACATATCAAAATTTCCACGCGAAGGAAGTCGCGGGCAACAGCTAGTGTATTATAAATCTTACCGGTTATGAAACAGAATGGTTTACTATGCCAAGAAAGTAGTACAAATAAAAGTTCACTCAAATAACGCTTTTCAGACACCTAATCGCTTTATAAACAGCTCCACCACAGACAGTCGTTTTATTTTCTATCCCTGTATGCTATACCAACACACCACTGAAAGGAAAGTTCACAGTACGTGAGTGTGCACTTACCTTGTTTCCGATTGTCTGGGGAGGGCATGATGGGCGGCGACGCCCTTTCACTTTAGATCTGAAACAATAACACGAGTTTTATTTTAAAGTCGTGCTTTTTATGTCCACTGTCATTATTAGTTTAAGATTTTTTTTTTCATGTTTTTTCTGTTCAAAATATGATATTTATTTATTTATTTAATCCTTACTTACAAATATTTTTACAGGCACAACCCAATGCAATAGTGTAGCAATTATACTTCTAACAACTTATACTTATTATCTATAACTAATTACATATAATGTTATCCTTGTGAATTCACTCAGTGTACAAGCAAAAATGTCTACCTCCTCTGCTATAAGGTTAAGAGATATGTAGGTATGATGTCTGAACAAAAGATTTATTAAATCAACATTTATTGCTTTCACTTCTGGGACCAAGATCTCCTCGCTATCTGAACCTGAAGGATTGGGGGCTGTTGTATTTCACCATTGTAGGCCCCGTGCGCTTTGGTGGATGTCACAGGTCTTAGATTTTTGTAGTAGGTACCTGCGCAATTTACTGTACAAAGTTTAAGCCCGTCACAGACATAGCTATACGATATATTTATATGAATCATAGCAAGACATATTACGACTTTCACTTTCAGAATAAGTACCTGAATCGATTCCAATAATTTTTAAACCATGTTATATTTTTTCCCAAAAATATTTAAAAAACTTAAAAGTTGGACGCCGAGCGACTTTGACTACCTATCGCAATAATTTAGGTACCTACTGCCAAATTATTATTATCAATGAGCTCAAGACGACGTTGGAGGCGCGCGCTGCGTGGTGACCACGTTTTTGTGCGGAAAAGTAGGTAACAGAACAAGCTTATAACTTTGTGATTTTTCATGATACAGTTTTGAAATTTTGTACATAGATTCTTTACATAAAAATACTAGACACGTGTATCAGGTTTCGCATATACTAAAACTAATGTTGTATATTAATATGAATCATAGCAAGGCATATTACGACATATTTTCTATAAAAAAATTATAGTGACGGTCACTCGTTCATATTAATATATATTATAGCTACGTCTGTGGCGGGCTTTAAGTTTGCCTTGGTAAACAAAGGTTTCTTTGCTCGTAGCATTTTTTCCATCACCACGACTACCTATGGTGTTTCAGCACTCAATTTCTATCATAGCCTTGAATCTTTGGCAACTGATCGAACACTCTAAAATACATTCAAGAAATAAAACTTTATTGCTGCGCAAACAAGTAAACAGCAGCTCATACATCTCAATCACGTGTGGGTGTTTTTTAATGATTACAGCATATGACGTAAGTCTGACGTCCGTACACGTCATTACGTCATATAAATAACAACAGTTCGCACCGACTGACTGTGATGTCGATATGTGTCACCATATTGCAAAGACAAACGGAAATGTTGGCTGCAAGCCGAACTGACAGTTTTGAAATTAATTTTTTGAGGGTAGCGGGGAAATCAGTTTATTTCTGCTGTAGGATTTGAAATTCAGTGGACAGTTTTGCGGGTTTGTCAAGTTTAAGGGAATGCCGATATTTTTGTCGACAGAAAGTAGATAGCATCGTGGTAATTTCCCAGATGAAATACTTAGTAAAGAGTGACTATGTAGTCCAGCTTTATTAGCTAAATATTACATACATTAACTAACTTAACAATAAACTTAAAAATGGCTTCAAAAAACTCCTCCTTAACGCTGTCAACTGGTAATGTCCCCAAGAGACTGGCGGCGTTGCCACGTTTTATGGAAACGCTAAGCCTTTGGCTAAGGTAAAAGTCAGCCCTTGGGTTACGGAAAGTGTCAACTAAGCGTTTTGAAAACACTAATCTTAATCTTAAAAAAATAAAAAAAAAGATCTATAAATGACAGCCGGGAAGTGCTTTTCGAGGCACGGTTAAGCAAGGGAGGGGAGGGGGGGGGGGGGGTGTACTAGTCCTACTTCCTACTAATATTATAAATGCGAAAGTTTGTGATGGATGTTTGTTACTCTTTCACGCAAAAACAACAGAACGGATTTAGATGAAATTCACTACACAGATAGTTTATAATCTGGATTAATACATAGGATACTTTTTATCTCGGTAGTATGATCCCGTGGGACAATTATCGATTCCACGCGGGCGAAGCCGCGGGCATAAGCATGTATTATAATAAAAATGCAGTCCCTTTTGCTATCAAACTCAACTGAAATCACCATCTCACACACAAGCACAGGTATCCATTTCAAAACCTAAATACCATCAAATTGCTTACAATCGGAACAGCTTAACACAAGACTCAGAGTTTCAAAGTTGTGCGTGTGAGATTAAACTTAGTCGCACAAACTCACACACAAAGTGGAAATGAGGTAGTGTGAGTATGGAACAAGTCACTCTTAACAGTTGACAAAGTTGTACTAACTTAAGTACAAACTATCTAAGTTTGCTGCGAACATGGCGTGTTGGAAACTTTAATAGGCTATGTTAACATGAGTGTGATTGAAAGGTCGTTATTCCGTTTTAGGTTTACAAGGCCAACTATACTATAAGTAGTTTACAGTGATTGATTTGATTTGGCTACATCTTTACATAGTATAAAACAAAGTCACTTCCACTGTTTGTACGATTAGATCTTTTAAACTACGCAACGGATTTTAATGCAGTTTTCAGAAATAGATAGAGTGATTCAAGAGGATGGGTTAATTCATAGTAAATATTATATACATTAATAAATTAAAATAACCTATATTAACTAACTAACTTAAAAATAAACTTAAAAAATGGCGTCAAAAAACTCCTCCTCAACGTAGTCAACTGGTAATGTACCCAAGAGACTGGCGGCGTTGCCACGTTGTATGGCAACGCTAAGCCTTTGGCCAAGGTAAAAGCCAGCCCTTGGGTCAAGGGAAGAGTCAACTAAACGTTTAGAAATGTCCTTGAAAAAGCTGTGAGCACTCGGACCCCACGGACCTAGAGTTTCAACCCCAAACGGCTCGAAAATATAGTAACCAATAAGGTTACTATATTTACGCCGCTTGAGGTTCTCTGCAGCCGCAGCCGCAGCCCCAGCACAGCACGAAGAGCTAGGAAGATGGGATGGCGCAAGAGTATCGACACAAGTTGCATCCCACACCATTCAAGAGGATGGTTTATATGTATATTGCACAGGTGCGAAGCCGGGGCAGATCGCTAGTTAGATACAAACTACAAATATATCTAAAATAATAATAAAACATTAAGACTGACGGAAAAATAATTAGGGATCCGAGCGAAAAAATTAAAACCCTTGAAATTGGTAACAAAATTGGATTATAAAAGGGAACTGCATATAACAATGGGGATTTTTTAAAATTAAATTCACGCGAACGAAGGTCGGGGGCAACAGCTAGTTACAAAAATATTTATACAAATATAGCTCATCTAATATAGGATAGGATACGATACGACATTAATACATTAATTTATGATATTAAGAACGAACAGAGTATACAGCAACTTTGTCAAACCAATAATTGTAACCAATTGTTTAAATTAGTTTACAAACAATGTCCTAACTTAGTAGACACAATACTAACTTGAAGGACATAATCTAGTTAGTTTGGTACTACTAGTTTCAAGCTCAAATTTAACATAACATCTCGGCTATAATCCCTGAAGGGTTAGGCAGAGATGTATTCCATCCACGTTATAGTGGACCAGCCTTGCCAACAACCGGGTACAATTCCTCACTCTGGTCTGGTACTGAGAAATTCCTGATGGAAAATCCAATAACACTTTACCCAGCCCGGGAATCGAACTCAAGACAGCAGTAGAGCTTGTAACCACTAGACCATCGAGGCAATCAAAGTTACATAACATCACCCCTGTAATTCACGATGGGTTAGGCAAAGGCGCAACTAATAGTACACCCACATTTCATCAGTTATGTTTAAGTCCGATGTAATTGGAAGCAGGCCTATTTCCATAAACCGGGCATAAATCCAGACTCCGTGGCTGCTACTGAGCAATTCCTGGTGGAAAAACCCAATAACACTTTGGCTAACCTGGGAATCGAACCCAGAACCTCATGCTCAGCTGTCATTCCACACCAACGAGGCAGCCTTTTTATAGTTAGAATAAACATATGTTATACAACAATGTTATTAAAATAAATCTTGCTCGTATGGCGTGATTTATGGCGCGAATCCTTTTAGCGAGATAATTATAGTGGTCACTGGCGCACTACACTCGACCACTATCCCAAGAGATGCGTTCGTTATAGCTATTATAAAAGTAGTTCTAGTTTCTGCCCACTGTTTTGCTGGAGAAAAGTTAAAAATTTCCGTAAAATGTACGAAGTTGCTGATATAACTGAAAATATCTTAAGGGGCTATTGTACTCATAATTATAAACCACTTTTACTTCGTAACTAACCTTGAAATAAATAAATCACCATCATGATCATTATAATGATGAGTAAAAGATCCCTTAATCGAAAAAGTCGACTAAGTACTCTTTCCAACACACTTTTAAATACAGGGTGGAGTGCACACCGACGAAAAAACGGCTACCACATACTGAGTACATTGTTCTGTTCCCCACATAAAGGGTGTAAATAGACCCTTAACATAGCCAAAAGGCACTTGTTCTCCCCGTCTTTGCGATCATTTTTTTGTTCTAAACCATACCTGGGAACCTTCTAGTTACGGAGATATGGGGTCAAAGTTACAACTTTTTCACAAGTTTTTTTTTTAAATACATGTTTTTAATGTAAGATTTTTACTTTACACACCTCCTCGACCCCCTTACTATTGAATCCATCCATCAGCACAATGCTTTTAGTGCTTTCCATCGAGTCCTACCGTTAAACGTGATTTCTCATCCCAAAAAAAAAGTCTATTCCCAGTTATAATTTTTGCGTAAAGTTACTTAGTTTGATGTACAGAATGCTTGGTTGACGGCTATGTGAAGGGTCTGCTTACACCCTGTAGATTTTTTTCCTTATACTAATTTATTTAATTAATTATACCTGCACGGTCTAAATGTATGGAAAAGCTGTCTTTTTTTAAATAACCGATGAAAAATTTCTATGTGTATAGAATAATATACTGAGTACGTGGTGACTGTTTTCGCGTCGGTGTCCCTTCCACCCTGTATTTTATTCTTTCAGAACCAAACATGAGTAAAATCGGAAAAAAACCTTTTCTTTTCAAACTATGGTAGGGATTTCAAAAAAAAAAAAAACAAACGAGAGGTTTCGTCTCGTTAGGAATAAAAAGAAGTGTCTTCACAAAGCTTTAAAAAGAAACATCAAAGAATTTGCACTTCAAAGTTTCACTTCATTATATTCCTCCGACATACGGAACAAGTGAAAACCTTAACCCGTGGCCACACACTCAAGCGACACGCGTCTAATGACAGCGACTGAGACAAAGACAAATGAGAGAAATCGTTTAGAGCACGCCAAAAGTCACCGATACGCGATTTGCGGAGCTATATTATTCTTCTGTCCTTACCCCATTTTGTTTGAGGTCGGTGCAGCATATCTTCTTCTTCCATACTTCTCTATTACTCGTCATCTCATCAGTCACCTCCTTTCTAGCCGTACTATCCTTCACACAGTCCATCCATCGTTTCTTTGATCTTCCTCTACTCTTCAACTGTCATACTCTAAAGTTTCCTCAAGACATTTTCTTCTTTCCTCTGTATCACATGCTCATACCACGACAATCGATTAAGACACACACGCGACTTGCAGATCCAAGGACATATGCACGACGGCCAATCAAGCTTTACAAAACCAGTTTATGCGAATCTCTCATTGTGTAGGAAATCTATACAAAGCGAGGCCAAGTTATACTGGAATTGTATAGCTTTATGTGCCGCCGTGTGTACAAGTGACGTGCGCGACGTATTTCGCTTTATTTAAATCGCATTACCATGTATGGCATTAACTTAGTATCGTTTATTATGAATTAGAAGAGCTCGTGGCTTAATAATAACAGCCGCTCGGGTCGATCTTTAGGTTAAGCCGTGCTTGCTTAGGTTGGTCTGTCAATGGGTGACCACCCATTACATACCGAGTTTCCTTCGTGCCTCGGAAAGCACGTTAAGCCGTCGATCCCGGCTGTTATTTGTAGATCTTTGAGTCGTTACAGGCAGTCGGTGGGCCGAAAGTCTGACAACCATTCTTACCAAGATGTATCGTATTACCCAGTACTAACTTTGTTGTGGAGGTCAGATAGGCAGTCGCTCCATGTAAAATACTGGTTTTCAGCTGCATTCGGTTAGACTGGAATCCAAAAAAGTTGGGAAAATGCTAGGCAGATATAGTATCGTTTATAATGACCCTACAGCCTCTAATCACTTGTAATTTGCAAGCCACGTCCCCTTGTCTAGACGTCTTTAGTTACAGCGTAATGTTAGGTCTGTAATGTATGGTATAAATATAGAATTGCAGATTATTTTAAGAAGCAAGAGATAGTTATAGTTTTATTCTTGTGCTAGAGTGGTATATTATTTTAAACATTGCTTTGTCCAATACGATTTCTATAGATTTTGTTAGAAACTTGAATTAATGAAGTACTTAAGTTTACTTAGCAATTTGATAGTGGTCAGGTCAGAAAACGCGTTTTTTGACTGACCATTATATAATACCAATCTACCCGGTTTGGTATTCTATCAAATTGTTTTAGCGCTGTTTTGGTAAGAAACAGTATTTTATACATTCAAAAAAATTGTCCAAAAGAAGGTAAGTCTTGTAGAAAGTGTTCTTGGGAGACTCAGACTGTTACATCTACTTACGTCTTTCATACTCTAAAAGGTGCGTTCTGAAAGTTGGCAACGTCGCAAATACAGCTGTCAATTATTTCGCTGTTTTTATTATTTAATCAATATTAGTGAATTCAATCACGAAATATGGCTCTGTTTTGCTTTAAAATATTGTTAAAGTATTGCAATAATAGCAATGATTAAGGTATTGTCAAAGTTTTAGATTAAAAAAAAAGCATTTCAGCCAGTAGCCACTTTTGCTTCGTCACTCACTCTAGGACAATAGACAACAATTTAAACAAACAAGATGTTTATATTTTCTTACTTTTACTCTTATTTTTATCATTACTTTAGTTCTTTTTAGTCTATAAATATATGTATATATAGAATAATAAAAAGCAAAAAAAAAAAAAAACAGACGAGACACCTATTTATATTACACAATTTTATAATATGTATAGATAAAACCTTTTTCCTTGTACAAGTTACGCATATATATAATACGTGTTTCTCATTCATCTAGTAATACACTGGATGTGCAAATAGCCACGTATGCATGGGTTATTTCAAGATAAACAGAAATACAGTTATTACCTTATAATGGCGTTATGGTATGGAATACGTGACTGAGTCGTGGTAATTCACTGTGCCAATTTTAAAGGCCAATAGTGTACGATTTCGTCATGACGGAAGTTTTCAATATGATGGCTATAAGAGTAGAGGAAGACTAAAGAAACGATGGATGGACTGCGTGAAGGATGATGGGGCTAGAAAGGAGGTGACTGCTGAAATGACGTGTAATAGTGAAGTATGGCAGAAGAAGACATCCTGCGCTTCTTCTTCTTAGCGTGTCGATGGCAATCTAAATTGTATCAGCCCAAAACTGAGCTACTAGTTTGGCGCTTTCGGTAGCGTCCATCAGTTCCTGTAGTGAACAAACAACAGGACCATATTATTATCCTGCGCTGACCATAATAAATTGGGATAAGGGCAGGAGAATGATGATGATGAGGTATATGCCACAGTCAAAACTGTTAATCATTCAAAAATACTTTTGACCGGAGAAAACTATTTTAACAATAACTTTACTTAGAAACTTATTATGTTGTTCTGTTTTTTTTGTGACCCTTTGCAAAACATTATGTTGTAGTAATTCTAGGACTAGGTACCTAATTACAACTGACGCCCATTTTAACATAAAGATTTTGACTGACACCAGTCAAAAGTGATTTTGACCGATTAACAGTTTGACTGTAACATATATACATATATATAATATACAGGGTGTTAACAGACCCTTGACGAAGCCGTCAACCAAGCATTCTGTACATCAAACTAATTAACTTTACGCAAAACTTATGCTGTGACTTTTTTTTGGGGTGAAATATCACGTTTTACGGTAGGAGTCGATGGAAAGCACTCAAAGCATTATGCTGATTGAATAATACTGGGGTCATGGAGGTGTTTCAAGTAAAAATCTTACATTAAAAACATGTATTTAAAAAAAAAACTTGTGAAATAGTTGGAACTTTGTCCCTCAACGTCTCCGTGACTAGAAGGTATGGTCTAGAACAAAAAAAATATCACAAATACGGAGAAAACAAGTGCCTTTCGGTTTCTTTAAGAGTCGATTTAGACCCTTTTTACAAACATAGTTCAACCAGACTTGTACGGACGAATTTTGGAATGGCGGTGGACACCGCACTGACACCTATTATACTGTTCAGCATAATACGTCCAGACCCCGCGTCTGCATTCTTCCCTGTCAACTGTCATGCTATCATTTACTTCCTTTTTTTCATTACATTCCTCACACAATCCATCATTTCTTTGACCTTCCTGTCTCCATACCATTTATATTCATCAACGCACTCTTTTAGTCACATGTCAGTTGCTGAAGGAGTGATAAATGGTATGTTGCACCGTCGCGTCGATATTTTCAAATTCATCATCTGCCTAGCCTGTTCCTTGCTATGCTAAGCTGAATATCAATATTTTACATGGAGCGATCATATTAAACCAACTAAAGAACGTACTTAGAACCTATCCTTATTAAAAACCCTTTATAGTAATATACTGCGTCATTGGCCGAGTGGTCGCAAGCACGACTGCTGAGCATGAGGTCCTTGGGATTCGATTCCCGGCTCGGGCAAATTGTTATTGAGTTTTTCCATCAGGAATTTCTCAGTAGCAGCCACGGAGTCTGGATTTCTGCCCGGTTGATGGCAATAGGTTCGCCCTCCATTACATGGGACTTAAAACATAACTGGCGAAATGTGGGTGTATTATTTATTTATTTATTTAATTATGGCACTCCAACGACTTATTCACTAGAACATTTTTTGGGGTAATGTGACAATTAAACTTAAATCTAGGGTGAATATGTCACTTACAGGTGTGCACAGCACTTATTATTGGGTACACCTCTGCCTAACCCTTCGAGGATTACAGGCGTGATGTTATGACGTTATGTAATCATAGTGTGCTTGAACCACTTTCAGTCCCGCTGAGTGTGTATTTGCAAAGTATTTTGTATCTCTACTACGTAAAACCGTCCATATCATTCCTTTTACAAAAAGAGTCAAAAAACCACTACCAAAAAATAGCCACCCAGCAACGTCACATCCGAACACTCGGTCCGAAATAATTTAATCAAAGTTACTCGTGTGTACAAACTACACACAAACGGGACAGACTGGACCCCAAATGGACACGAAACTCTTTCCACTGAGCTTTCGAAGCAAATCGGTGAAAATAGGTTTCCATGTGAGCGAGCGAAAAATACGCACAGTAGGTTGTGACTTAGTGGCGAAGCGGAGCGACAAGCATTAGCGGACCGGACTCGGGAGATGCTAGTTTATTTAGGGCCTGTTTAGGGTGCAGAAACTGTTTGAAGATAAGTTATCATAAACTTTTCTGAAGGTGATCATCCCCACCACCCACAGCTGGATCCTAGACCTCCCCTTTTTTCCGCCACTTCCCGGTTCTGTGCGCCCCATATCCAAGTGTTTTCCGCGACTTTGACGATATTTGTTTATTTATTTGGTTGACCAACAATTGTTTGCACAGTACATTCATAAAACAATATTTACTGCTACATTTATAAGTACTAAAATTAATTATAGGTTAACACCACATGCACTATATGTGGTTGTATTCATTATTAAAACAATAATACATTGCTAATGCTTAGAGAAAATAACAAATCTAAGTTCATCAATAAATAAAATCACATTACAATAAATAACAGAAAAAATTAAAAACAGATTGATAGATAAAATTAATAAATTAATTAAAATTGAAATGCATTACACACAGCAAATTATTAAAATTAAATAGGTAAATCACAGCACATAATTAAAGTAATAAATCACAGTTAAAATACATTTAAATTGGAAGATAATACTAAATACTAATATCTCTACTAAATATAAATATTAATTTAAATATTTTTACTAAAAACTGATATCGGAATTAATTAAAGTAATTAATATGGTCGAGTTATTTTGTGACTTAGGACCCATTTGTTATAACCGAGGCAAGCCCAAGATACGCTGGCGTGACGATCTGGACTCATTCTTAACGGATTGGTCGGAGACGTCTAGACTGGAACTTTCAAACTGATAAGTTTAATTAATATAATGGTTAAATGTAAAAGTTAATAATGATCTATATAAGTCACAATTATTAGATAAATAGTAATAGATACTCTGCAATATTAGTTTTAAGTTATCTTGCTGCGCCCTAACAGGGTCATGTGCTCACTAGTTTAAGCTTAGCGTGTAAAATTGGTTGTGTACATTGTACATTAAAATAAAGAAGGCAAATGTCAGACAAAATTAGAAAGCTATGGGGGAGGCCTTTGCCTAGGAGAGGGGTAGAGCTGGCTGATATAGAAAAAAAGGACCCCTTTGAGGACGTAGAAATAGAAATTGTTTCACTTTTTTTTTCCAACTTAACGCAAACCCGAGGGCCATTGCACGCTAGTGGAATCACAAAAAACTTTAATACACCCTATGTTTTTTTTTTAGGATGGGGTATCATCAAATGACCTTCCCCGCTCTGGGCGGAGCGGAAGGGAGTGTCAGACTTGTACTGACTAAAACCCATTCATGTTCCTTCTTTGCCGTGTGGTATTTTCGTGTTCGGCTGCCTCACAATGAAAGTCTAGTTAAACCTCGACTGATGAATTGTTTGGTTTTAAGATAATATTTAACTCTTATCTAACATTGTGGGTTATGGTCATACCCTTGCCGCTTTCCTCCGCTCACGTCCCCGCACACACGACACAGCCATAAAAGAACTGAATAAATTGTGCCCATAATACCCTTAGATATTTCTTCGCAATAATTTATTGATATTTGAGATATCCTTTGGCTTGCGAAGGATAAATGAGAAAGGCAGTCTCGTGACTGTAATAAGTTGGTCGGGAAAGATACTGTCGCAATTTCAGGCATAATTTAAGATTACTGGATACCTCTTTGGTCTATTGGTCACAATCGGGACTGCTGATCATGAGGGTTCGATTCCCGGGTCGGGAAAATTGTCATTGGGTTTTTCCATCATGATTTATTCGGTAGCAGCCACGGTTGGCCATGGTGCAAAACATTCATTTACTCTAACCATAAAAAGATTGCCTCTTCGGTGTAGTGGCCGCAAGTGCGACTGCTGAACATTGGGTCCTAGTTTCGATTCCCAGGTAGGGCAAAGTCACGGACAAGGCCACGGAGTCTGGATTTGTGCCCGGTTGATGTTAATAGGCCCAATTGGCAATTCGCCAGTTATGTTTAAGTCCCATGTAGTAGGTTACATGAGACTTAAACATAACTGGCGAATTGTGGGTGTACTATTAGCTACACCTCTGCCTAACCCTCCGGGGATTACAGGCGTGATGTTATGTTATTTAAGATTATTTTGGTGAAGATTGTCTGGACGACTGACGCTTTAGTAACGTTTTCCATTACCGTTTCGTAAAAACGTATAGCTAGACGTCCCAATACCATTTCGTTTTTCTCTGAGTCAACACTAATAATTCTACATCAGGCAAATGATTATAATAACATATCAAATAAAATTTATCTAACGTTTGCAGATTTCAGCGTAAAGGCTGACAAAGGAGAATGGAAGTAAAATGTGTTGTGCCGAACGCAAGTACTATGGTACAAGGTCAGGCAGATGATGAACTGTCGCACATCTCAAGTATATCTTTACATAGTATAAAACAACCTCGTTCCCACAGTCTGTACGATTAGATCTTTTAAACTACGCAACGGATTTTAATGCAGTTTTCAGAAATACCTAGATAGCGTGATTCAAGAGGAAGGTTTATATGTATATGTGTATCTACATTGCACGCGTGCGTCGCCGGGACTGGTCGCTAGTTATTGATAAAAGCTATTTCTTAGTTCTAGTCTATTTAATCCTGGACAGAAAGTGCCTCTGAAAGAAGGTGTATCTGTCTCATAGTTTATAAGGAATCGTCAATTAAATCTTTGAATGCAGGCATTTCTATTTCAATATTTGGTTCTCCCTAAGCTAAGTTAAGGCTAAAGTTTGTTCGTGCAAAACTTAGAAAGTCACAGTAAAAACAAAAACACATCGTGTGTGCGACGTGCAGGAAAATAATTTGCGTTGATGCTAAAGTTGCCTCATCATTCTCTTGCCCTTATCCCAATTCATTTGGGGTCGGCGCAGCAGTCTTCTTCTTCCATACTTGTCTATTACTCGTCATCTCATCCGACACCTCCTTTCTTGCCATATCATTCTTTATACAGCCCATCCATCGTTTCTTTGGTCTTCCTCTACTCATATACCCATCCACATTCATACTCAAAACTTTCCTCACAACATTTTCCTCATTCCTCCGCATCACATGCCCATACCACGACAACCGATTACCACACAACTTTTCAGTCACCGGCGCCACTTTCAGACTTCCTCTTATATACTCATTTCTTATTTTATCCATTCGCGTAACACCACACATTCCCCTTAGCATTCTCATCTCCGCCACATGCAAATGCCTTTCATTCATCCCTTTTGTGGCCCAACATTCTGATCCATACAAGACAGCAGGTCTAACCATTGTTTTATAAATCTTCCCCTTAAGTTTAAGGGGAATGCGGGAGTCGCAGATTGTTCCCGTGACCTGCCGCCATTTCATCCATCCCGTGTTAATTCTGTGCTTTACACTACGATCTATTTCGCCATCGCTTTGCACGAGCTAAAGTTGCCTATTAACCAATTTTAAAAAAGGAGGTTATTAATTATTTGACCCTTATATTTATTCTTATTTTCAGACACCACCACTCAATGTCGTAATGAAAAAAAAGTCTGCACCGGAAATATCAGTGAGAGGAATTCTGTCTATGGCGTAAACGTCTATTTTTCAAAATATTCCTATGTTCTTTAAGATGCTAATAATTACAATAAACACCTTTATGTGACATCTGCATAAACAATTTGATGTTTCCCCGTTTCAGAAAATCTAATGTAATGTCATATGACACCACAGATAAAAGACGCAGTACCATCTTTCAAATTACTCAACAATATCATAATACTATAGACATCATAATTACCAAAGATATATCGTATCACATGACAGCGCGAAAGATGATCCCACTTAATTTCAATTACAATCGTTATAGGCGATAGTCGCCCAGCAACAGTGGCGCGACATGACAGTAATTATTGCAAACAATTGAAGGGAGCGACAATTAGCTGCTGAGACGGCGGGAGGCGGTCCATTTGACGATTAGACGCGCGACGGGGGACGCGACGGGGAACGCGACGGGGGACGCGACGCGGAGGCGGTACGTACTATATGACAAGTACACATTATTATACACACACACAGCCAGCGCAGCAGTGCTTTGTACAGCTGCCTCGTTGGTCTAGTGGTCCCAACCGTGGCTGCTGAGCATGAAGTCCTAGGTTCAATTCCCAGGTCGAGCAAAGTGTTATTGAGTATTTCCATCAGGAATTTCTCCGTAATGGCCACGGACGCTGGATTTGTGCCCGGTACATTGGATTTAAACATAACTCCTTTAATCATTTTCTGTACATTACATACAGCAAATACTAAATAGTGAAAACTCACAAAATAATTACTTAACATGAACGATTCATCAGCTACGAAAGTGTAGCATCGGGATCTTCGCTCGTAGCAACAGCGTAGTACTTCGCGTCTACGAATATTTGGTACAATACATCAATTTAGGTGGATTGACTTCTGTACCGGTCTATCTATAATTTAATAGATTGGGTTTATCCGTCTGTGAATAATGTAGCCTAAAATAGTTTAGGAATCTGTTGATGTTTGCAGAGGCCCTAGCACGCGGCTGTCTAAACGTAACGCGAATACGTCGATTATAAATTAATAAATAACGGGTATTTCACAAAGTCAAAGTATTTATTTGTGTGATTTTTGTGATACAGTAAGACTTATAATTAGGTCATGGTAACTCAAAAATCTGCCCGTATATATATATATATATATATTGTTAAATTGTGTTAACAATATAAGAATTTGGAATTTTGAATCGATATAACATACAAATTAACAAAAATTTCAATGTTTAGGATTTAATCAATAATTTTTATAATAAACATTTAGACCACAATAAATCATAAAAAATAATATTCAGAACGGAATTAATGTCAAGTTTTTTAATTCATCACCTGCCTAGCCTTTTCCCAACTATGTTGGGGTCGGCTTCCAGTCTAACCGGATGCAGCGAATATCAGTGTTTTACATAGAGCGACTGCCTGTCTGACCTCCACAACCCAGTTAGTAATGGGCAATACGATACCCCTTGGTAAGACTGGTTGTCAGACTCGTCTCATCGTCAAGTTTTTGAATTGTCAATCATAAATACATGATTATCAGCTTAGTTTATTACATTTTGTCAGGAAGGAAATTGTCCATGGTAATCGTCACAAGATCTTATTTTCATAATTTTAAGAATGTATTCATATCTATAGATGTTAGGTACTGATTGTGCTTGTTGCTAATAATTTAACTAAAACGCTATAGGATAAATGTATTTTCGATTAAAAAATCAACGTATTTACATTACACTTACACCACGCGCTCGAGCTAAGGCCTTTTTTTTTGGATTTGAAATCATCAAATGACTACTCCAGCTCTGGGCAAAGCGGAAGGGAGTGTTAGACTTGTACTGACTAAAATCCACCCATATTCCTTCTTTGCCCTTTGTGTTCCAGGGCCGCGGTATCTCTTTCGAACAGTCCCGCAGCCCTGGCAGGCCAGGACCTCTTAGTGTTTGCTGACATCTCTTTGAGGCGCGCGTGGAACACGAACGTGCCGTCGAGCTAGGGTCTCTTTTCCGAATGATGTTTTGAACACGTGGTAACCGTTTCTTTGTGCGTATGTCTCTTCCACCGTGTAGATACACCTCTGCCTTCACCTTAAAGCTTTATAGGTAAATTATGTTATGTTGGTCTTATTACTGAAATATCCTGTTCTTAAACTCGTTGACAGAAAATAGCAAGAAGCAATAATCCGTTCGATTGCCGCCGCGGAGGGTCTGTGGGAAATCGGTTCATTTCCTTTTCTGAGTTGATTTCAGTTCAAGAAAAATTTCGAGTAACAGTATAGATCTACGCAGTGTGTTATTGTGGAAACGTAGGCACTCTTGATTTGGTTTTCAAGATTGTAACATAACATAACATCACGTCTGTAACCGTTGGTCTAGTGGTCGCAAGCGTGACTGCTTAGGTTGAGATTCTGGGTTCGATTCTCAAAATAGAATAGAAATAATTTATTTGCATTGAATGTAGGTACATACATGAATTGTTTCAGTAGTAATTGTTTGTTTGTTTGTTTAAATTCTACCATTTGGCATGCAAAAATTTATCAGGTCAGGTGATAGTATTATTGAGTTTTTCTATCAGGAATTTCTCAGTAGTAGCCACGGAGTCTAGATTTGTGTCCGGTTGATGGCAATAGGGTCGCCCCCTATTACATGGCACTTAAACATAACTGGCGAAATGTGGGTGTACTTTTAGGTAGGTACACCTCTGCCTAAACCTTCGGTGATTACGGGCGTGATGTTATGTTATGTTAAAAATATGTTTTAAAGTTTTTCAAAATTATCAGTGAAAGCCGGGAGTTCAGAATAGTGGTGCCCTGCAAACAATATTGGAATAATAGAAACATCTAAGTTAATTATTTCGCTGAACACAGATATATGAGACATTTATTTATTTGCTTTCCAAGAATCAAAGTTCTAGGTAGAGCAATAAACCTAGAAAACCCTGAGCCTGAAATATTTTATTTCTAAGCATAAAACTGTATTTTATTTCTATTTTCGCCGTTCTAACCCAGCGATGGTATAACATATCAAACATGTGACCTCCATGTATCGAATAAAAAAATACTACCACGGCACTAAACCTAGTACTAAAGACTCGATACAGTGAGGGGTTCCGTAGTCGGAATACACGCGTGTTTACGCTTTGACACTGCACGGTATTAATGTTAACAGCAATTTTTTTCATGATTTTAATTTAAATTGTTATTAATTTAGAGATAACTATAATACTATACAGAGTGGAAGGGACACCGACGCGAAAACGGTTACCACGTATTCAGTACATCATTCTGAGCCCCCCTACATAGAAATTTTACATCGGTTATTAAAAAAAATCACTACTGAATAAGTGGTAATCTGGTGTTCCTTCCACCCCGCATATACTAGTTAATACTTTGAAGGTTATTAAATGGCTAATTATTTTTGAGGCGAATAACAAGTTATTAGGCGACTAACTACTTGGTTACAAAAAAAAATAACTTGGTAGCGATTAAATATTTTTAGTACAATTATATTATATGAGCTACAAAAGGCACTTATCTATAAAAACTAAAAAATGGCTGCTACTATAAGATAGCAAATATTAAACAGGAATGGGCCAATGAAATAATAGGTAAGGTATTAAAAATAATGACTTGGCAGCTAATATTAACAGTGAGATAGTCACTGAGGCAAGGAGAATATAGGAAGCAAGAGCGAGCGAAGGCTGAGAGAGACTTGTGGCACCCCGACTCGGACAGGTCAGGTTCGAAGGAGATGGCGGGGTCTAATGAGCGAGCGAACTAAGACCCCGGAATCCCCTTCGTGTTAGGTTACTTTTAACCCTGCAAACAGAAATAGGAGCCGTGCCTAGCGGGGCTACGTCGTCTACGCCTTTATCTACAATCTAGTGGTTAAAAATCTTGTTTTAGTTTTATTCAGTCCTTGAATTATCACACTGATCGTATTGAACAACTAGTAACTCAAATTTGTATTTTCAAGTCGCTGCCAATTTAAATTTAAACAAAGCTTACAACTCAATATAAAGCTGCTTATATTGAGTACTAAATGCTACTTCACTATAGCTGCCAACCTATTAGTTTTTGCTACCCATTTTGTTATTTTTAAAACTCTAAATCAGATTAGTTTGTCGCCGCGTTAAATACATGCTTTATTAAATAAGAGTTAACCTTGCCAAATTACAGCTAGTACCAGAATCTCTGAGATAAACTAAGTCTTAGTAGACTTACAGACGGACAGATAGACTTGGTGAAACTAAAAGGGTTCCTTATTTTACTGCGGAATCCTAGAAATAGCTAAGTTTTCATAAACATACAAATAAATAATTCTAGACATTTCTTTGTACTTAATTTTTTACCTGTCATTCTGTTTTGTTGGTTATGAGTCATCTAGAACACATAGGACATAAATAACTTAATATTTACATAACTACGAACTCTATGGGACGTATTTAAGTTATGTAAGTAAATAATCGTACTGTAGTACATATTTGTGCTATTTACTTAGCCGACGGACTTATAACTAAAAAGTTGCCACCAAAAATGATTTCAAAATTAATACCAATGGCAATTAGTTTCGCTGTAGCGTTAGTTTTTTATTTAATTATAAATTTACGGAGGTACTCATTTCCGTTTTTCGAAACGGCTAGACCGATTTTGAGGGCACTTTTACTGGCAGATAGCTGATTTTATAAGGAGATTTAGCTACTTTTATTGTAGAAAAAGAGTCGAGTTATTAAACAAATATTTTTGATAAATTCCACGCGCACGAAGTCGCGGGTGACAGCTAGTTTATAATATGTATGATGTGTAAGTCATAGATATAGATGATGGAATATTTCTTTGATGTCCGATTTATTTTTCACACTTACTATCAAAGGGCATTCCCACCGGGCGGGAAGTCTGATATGGGGCGCAAACAGTCACGTATATCAGACGCAAAGGGAATCGTTGTATCGAAGCTTTGATTTAGGTCTGATATAGTGACGTTTCGACAAACTGTCTATTTATAGATATCTGTCGCAGAATTATATTTGGAAACAGTATTTTTGCAAAATTCACACAAATCTTGATGTTAACAAACTCAAACTCAAAGCATTTATTTCAATTAGACTACCACAAGCACTTTTGAATGTCAAATAAAAGAAAAAAAAGCGAGGCTACAGTCACAGTCACAAGGCATAATAACTTGAGAAAGTACTGTAGTTGCACATTCTAAGGCGTAGATCTCTATGGAGAAGAATGGGCAAGAAACTCCATGGACACTTTTAAATCAAAATATTCTTACAAAATCTTGGTTACATCGTGCATATAGTATATGTGAGAACGATGTAGAAAGACGTGCACATTAAGAGCGTCCGGAGTAAAAGATAACAACAATGAAAAAATAAAGTAATTAGAATAAACCGTGGCAGCTAAGAGATGACCAGTCCCAACTTTTATTATCACGATTTTTTTTCTTAACTCACCTTCTGCCTCGTTGGTCTAGTGGTCACAAGCGCGACTGCTGAGCGTGATGTTCTGGGTTCGATTTCCAGGTCGTTCCAAGTTTTATTGGATTTTTTTAATCTGGAATTTCTCAGTATCAGCCACGGAGTCGGATCTGTGCCCGGTTGATAGCAATAGGCTCGCCCCCTATTACAAAGGACTCAAACATAACTTGCAAAATGGGTGTACTATTGGGTACACCTTTGCCTAACCCTTTGGGGATTACAGGCGTGACGTTATGTTATGTTTTTCTTAATTTTCAACAATCCGGTCCTTGCAAAAAGCCTAAGGTAAAGGTAAGGTAAGGTAATAGCAAAAAAAAACGATTGTTTCAATCATCCTGTGACATTTCAATACGGAAAGATAAAAAAAAACTGTGCCCAATTGGTTGTATTTATTTAGCTGTGCCCGCGACCTGCGTCCGCATGAAATTATTATAAAATATTACTTCCTTATTTGAATCGGATTTTGTCAACAATTATACACATAACAATTATTACAGTTCTTATTATAAAAATCATAAAATTAATCCTTTTTATAAAAGAAATCCTCTAACATCAGCTATCTGCTAGTGAAAGTCCCGTCAAAATCGGTCCTGCCGTTTCGGAGATAAGCCGGAACAAACAGACTGACAGACAGACAAAAAATTAAAAAAATGTTATTTTTTTTATTAGAACAGTTTACACTTTCATGTTATGCATTCAGTAAAAAACTGGTATTTTGAAATTACAAACAGATACTTTATTTTTATTTATTTGTCTATTTTATTTATTTTATACATGTAAACATAGATTAGTTGTATTGATGTATCGGAAATATGTTATCGTAAAGGTGTTTCTATGAATTTCGTATTAATCTAGTAGTTACGAGCAGTTTTTCAGGAATTCCTATTGACTGGCATTTGTTTTACAAATAGATTGTTCTTGGAAAACGGTACTACTTACGTGCAGAAAGTTTTTTTTTTACAGTAACGTATTGGACGTTTAATACCTAGAAGAGGAGCTCATTGCAAGACATTAATATGGTTATAAGTTTTTAAACTGTTAAGGTCGCTAACATTATCATTAACACTAGAAACGGGATATTTACCATGTTTACTGTTTGTTTTGAGTTCCCGATATTTCGGCGCTGTTGCAAGCACCTTGATCACGGATAAACTGAAGTTATTGCGGGTGGGCCCCCACCCGCCCACAATAACTCAGATTATCCGACAATACAACTCTTTTACTCAAAACAAACAGTAAACATGGTAAATATCCCGTTTCTAGTGTTAATGATAATTAAAATGGTTGTTACCTACAATATTTCGGAGTTGAATTTGATTTGGCTCAACGACAAATAGTGTTGAAAATGTAAGTAAGATTCTGAGAGACCGAGCGTTCTTAAATATATCGGAAACTCTTTTTAAATGAATCTTGATGCAACATAAAAAGTTACAAAGGCATCCCGATGGCTATACATCATCATACTTCCTTTCGTGTGGTAAGTGCCTAACCTGGTGTCAGAGTTTTCTACGTCACCGCGCCCATGGGCCTTTGACATGGCTTTACGTACTACCGAGAATTAATATCTCTCAGGTATGTTTGGCTTCCTCACGATGTTTTCCTTCACCGAAGCTAGTGATAATTATACATCATTATATTATCATTATCATGCTGCGTGCCTACAACATGATGATGTTTATGACATAATTATACATTTTTAAAGAATATTGGAAACCATGTTTTATTACATTTTACACAACACCATGCATTTATCTTCCTCATTATTGTTAGGTATTGTCTCTAATTACTTTTTACACCTTGGTGATAATAATAGATGCCATTATTCACGGGTACCTAAGCAATGAGGAAAATGTATGATTATGCACTTATTTCTGGTGAGTCACGTCCATCGGCGTTATTTGATTTATATACGAATATGATATGAAAACTTTGCTATCTGATAGCTCATATTAAGTGAAGCTGATTGTGATTTCATTATCAATGGCACAAGGCTCCTAAAAGTACTCCCGATATTTTTTGCACCGGGTCATGTTTTTGTTGCTATACATTGATACAATATTATGAAAGAAGTTCAGACATATTTTATCTGGTTGTCTGAATCTGTCTTATGCAAATAAATGAATGATGATGACGTAAAATCAAGGGTTTTTTTTAATAAAATTAATTTAGATGAGGCTTATTATTAGTTTTTTTTTTATAAAAAAATTCATTGAAAACTAAAACCCAACAACAACAAAAACGGCAGGTAAAAGTGAGTAGACACCAGTAGCGAAGGGTCAATTTTTGTAAGAGGTAAGCCGGAGTACATATCTTTAATGTGATACTTTATTTGTCTATAGAATACCGACTGTGCCATTTTTCAAAGGGAATCCGGTAGGAATCGAGTTGTATGGAACCTTCGCCACTGGTAGATTTTTGGTGGTCTTAAGCCCGATGATTTAAGAGGTATAGTAAAACATAAATAATGTCACAAACATACATAGACTACTAAAATCATAACCCTTTCTTTTGGCTTTGCCTTAGTCGAGTAAAAAAGTCACATAAGTCAAACCTAAATGTGCTGGACGCTCACAAAGTCACTATCACTACATAGTATAAAACAAAGTCGCTTCCCGCTGTCTATCTGTGCCTATGTATGCTTAGATCTTTAAAACTACGCAACGGATTTTGATGCGGTTTGTTTTTTAATCGATAGAGTATTTGTTGGTTGCTTAAATCCAAACAATTCGCGGTTATCTCGGCAACAGCACTGGGGGCCTACCATGACGTCTTAAAGCAGGAGTAATATCAGTTTGGGAAAGAGCCTGTATAGCTCTGTCTCTTTCCCACACTGGAATTACTCTTGCTTTAAGACGTCATAGTAACCCCACTGGTCAGTTTACCGACGTCACGACCGATAACAGTAACATTAGCCCAAGCCTCGCGGCCTCCACCGCCGCAGCTTTTCCTATTCTACTAGATCCACCAGTTAAGACTACATGTTTACCTTTCAAGTCTTTGTAAATTACTTTTTTATCCAAAGAGAAATGGATAACAAGCCCTAAAGCTATTAACTCCAGCAGAAAAACCATGGTTTCGTTTTTAAATGCACCAGACCCACTTTATCAAAAGTTTGAGGGATACAGTTGGAATATCAGTTGAAGTGATTCAAGAGGAAGGTTTATATGTATACAACATTAGTTTTAGTACCTATATGCAAAAACTGATACTCGTGTTATTTTTATGTAAAGAATCTATGTACAAAATTTCAAAACTGTATCATGAAAAATCACAAAGTTATAAGCATGTTCTGTTACCTGGTTGTCCGCACAAAAACGTGGAAACCACGCAGCGCGCCCGCGCGCGCGCCTCCAGCGTCATCTTGAACTCATTGATAATAATAATTTGGCAGTAGGTACCTAAATTATTGCGATAGGTACTCAACGTCGCTCGGTGCCCAACTTTTAACTTATTTAAATATTTTTGTGAAAAAATGTAACATGGTTTAAAAAAAAAAATATTGGAATCGATTCAGTTACTTATTCTGAACAAACTATATTCAGGTTTCACATATACAAAAATAATGTTGTATATTGCACCCGATCGAAGCCGGGGCAGGTCGCTAGTTCAGAATAAAACACATTCTACACTCTCCCTTCATCGTTCAAAGTTGTAAAACAATCTTCATTACAGTCAATCACCGTCCACAGACATCTCTGGGGTCTGCACAAGCAAGGCGTCTGAAGTTTCCAACAAAAAGCAATAACTCGATTCTCCGCATGTTCGAGGAATTTTTCACAAGAATTATATTAGTCTCATATTCTCACATCGTCACTCGCGAACCACAAATTCAAATATATTGTAATCCGCTTTGCATCAATTTCTTGTGAGTCGAGCGTTCCTTGAATAAACCAATTTTGCGTCGATATTTGCTTCGTGAAGGACAATGTACTTATGTGTATATTTAAAGGAGTGTTCACACGATATACGAGTACACTAGCAGATTTTTTGGTTGTGCTACAAACGACGAGTAAAAAACAAACGATAGTTTGTAGTTACAATGTCATGATGTTGTTTGTGTTTGTTGTTTGTGTTGTGAGAGAGAAAATAAAGATATTGTATTGTATTGTAGTTAACTCGTAGTTTTACTTAACATCACGTCACAGTCGTCAGCGCATCAAGTTACAACAAACTGTTAAATTTTCTCATTCGATTTTAAACTTAACTATCGACATTTTATGGTTTCGCATCAAGTATACTACAAAATGTCAAATTTTACTCATTCGATTTTAAACTTTACGATCAATATTATTAGCAGTGGGACATTCATGGCTATTGAAAACCCAACTCCTGACTCCCGGTTGCTAGTGAGACATTTCTGAAGAGGCGTGTTTGTACAAACACTTCAACATCTCGATGTCCCGATAGTCGATTAAACACTGTTGGAGAGACTGCAGTACAGCCCAAGTCTCGAATCGAAGGCTTTCTCGTAGTCCACGAACGCTAAACAGAGAGGCAGGTTATACTCTTCGGTCTTCTGTATAACCTGCCGCGCATTGTTCGGTAATTGTCCCACATAATAATACTACCAAGATAAAAAGTAACCTTTGTGTTAATTTAGGTTATAAACTATCTGTCGCCAACTCAAACTCAAAGCATTTATTTCTATTAAACCAGGCACTTTAGAATGTCAGAAAAACAAAGAAGGCGAAGCTACAGTCCCAGACACAAGGCATAATAACTTGTGAAAGTACTGTAGTTGCCCATTCCAAGGCGTAGATCTCTATGGAGAAGAATGGGCAAGAAACTCCATGGACACGCTTTTCAATCAAAATATTTTTACAAGATCTTGGTTACATCATTCATGTCAAACATCCAAATCCGTCGAATATTTTTTGCTTGAAAGAGTAACATATTGTATCCGTCCATACCTACATCCATTCACACAATTCAAAATCACATTTATAATATGTGGTAGTAAGATTTACGTACACATAGTTTTAAACAGTTTTTATTATATATTTTGACGTATTGCTTTGATTGTGTACAGGGCAGCAATTACCCCAACAATGATGCCACAACACGTCTGAATTGACGATTCAGCGCGTTTGGCACACGTGTGGCTTCATTCGTGGACGTGGGCAAAGTCGAGGTAAACAAGCCATGAACGTATAGCAGCAAACAGGCGCTAGGCGTAATTAATGAACTAGCCCTAGGCCTCGCTCACTTTGCATCCCATTTTGCACGAAATTCGGGCGTGCGAACGCGTACGAAAATACACGAACGTTTCCGATCCTAACTTTCGTGTGGTTTGGTGTCAAATTCGCCTGGGCCTCTCGCCTTGGCTTTACATGCCGTCTAGAAATATCTCTCAGCGTGCTTGGTTTCCTTTCGATGTTTTCCTTCACTTCACCTAAGCAAGTGATAATTATTCAATTCGCACATAAATCCGAAAAATAAGAGGTGCGTGTCTTGGGTTCGAACTCGAGACCTGTGACTTGGCAGTCCTACGGTCACACCACTAGACTATCACTGCTGACAAGTACTGTGGGAGCGTGTTACTGGACGTACAACTAACTTGCAGTGTGAGCGTTTGATTATACTTAATTATCTAACACACCGTAGATGACACTAACGCCATAAATAGAGAAAAGAGAGTCTTTGCCTTGCACTGTAACGTATTCCTTTTTCCTGCTACTAACTTGTGCTTAACTGCTGAGCATGGGGTCCTGGGTTCGATTCCCGGGTCGGGCCAAGTGTTGTCGGGTTTTTCATTAAGAATTTCTCAGTAGTTGCCCATAGTTTGTAAGTTGGCGGTATGATACTCCCGTGCCTCGGAAAGCACGTTGAGCCGTTGGCCCTGCGCCTGACCTCTCTCCGGTCGTGTTGGATTGCCGTCCCATCGGACTATGGGAGTGACGGAAGAGAGTGCACCTGTGTCTGGCTAATCTCAGCTCAGATTGGCCGCCGTGACCGAAAACGGTCAGAAGTACTTTACTTGTGGGCCCACTAGCTGTTTCTCACGTGGAGTGGAGTGGACTTCGAAAATAAACCCACGGGAACATACTACTGGGATTACAAGTATCCTATGGCCTTACCCAAGTCATGGTCTTCCCGTGTGCCATACATCAAAAGCCGTCCAGCCATTAAGGATTTATAATCTAGTAATAACTTATTATCTAGAATGGAAGAATTGCTATAAAATATTAAATGCGCTTTAAAACATGAAAATCTCGTGTGAATTGACCTTAAAACATGGCTTTAAAAGATGTTAATGTACGCTTTACTTCCATCTACACGCGTTAAATGGATGTCGCCTAACTTCGTTCGACGCAATTTGCATATACTGGGTTATGTCAACTTTTGATGTGAGCGTGTAATGTAGCATGATTTATGATACGTATATAGAGCTATGATGTTCTAAAAACATATAAAGTGCATACAATACAGAATATCTTATAGCAGTAGGTATACACATGGTGCAAAACGGACCCTTCACGAAGCCGCCAACCAAGCATTCTGTACATCAACATCATATTTTGTATGGCCTACAGATAGTTGTCCCGGGTCTGGCTGTTTGTGTATGTGAGTTTAATGTTTGTAAACGCACCCACAAAACAGAAGAAATTCCTAGCATGGGACAACCTTTTTAAAAAAGAAAATAAAAGGAACTCTTCTAAAAACGATTGCTGGGAAACGACTTTTTTTTGGGAAGAAAAAACCAGTTTTAAAGTAGGACTCAATGTAACGCACTCAAAAGTACAGGTGTCATGGAAATTTCTAGTCAATCAACATCATCATCATCATTTCAGTCGAAAGACGTCCACTGCTGGACACAGGCCTCCCCCAAGTGTCGCCACATTGACCGGTCCCGTGTGACTCGCATCCAGCGGATCTCTGTAACCTTCACCAGTTCATCGGTCCACCTAGCGGGAGGTCTTCCAACGCAACTTTCGGTTCGCGGTCGCCACTCCAGAACTTTTCAGCCCTATCGGCCATCCGTTTTGCGAGCAATGTGCCCTGCCCACTGCCACTTAAGGTAAGTTAGTCAATTAACAGTTGAGGTATACAATAACTTTCGAATTTTTCCAGCACCGTATTGATATTTGCAACACCAAAGGATTTACCGATGCTTTGTTCAGAACTCCACGCGTCAATGCAGTCGCTATGTTTTTGTTTCGTTTCAGCGGCAACCGTGCCGCCATTTTAAAATGATAGGTTTTATAAAATAAACGTAAGAACGAAAACAAAAGAACTTCAGTGGTGCACTGAAGTTCTTTTGTTTTCGTTTGCACCACGCTCGGCATTTGAAACTCCTACAGACAAAGCAGACATGTCTTATATGCTAGCAATGTCGCCGCCACACACGCAATAAAAAGAAATGCCATGCTTTCGACAGTAGCAAAATTTATAGCAGTACTAGTTTTTGACCGCGGCTTCGCTCGGGTTAATTTAGAATTTGAGATTTAAACTCGTTTAGTTTGTAATTTTATTTTGTAATTCGTTTGTGTATTGCTTTAGGTTAAACTATTATAATTCTGCAAGTGTTGTGCAGTCTTATAATTGACAAGTTCACTGTAATCTGAAAATTTTACCACACTACCAAAGTTTCTAAAATAGTATAATTCAATCATGATTCGACAACACACGTGGCGCCATCATTATCATAAGAACGTTATTGTTGTTATCCTCGGGAACAGCTTTTTTTCGGAATAAAAGGCACCCTATGTCCGTTTTTGTACACCTAACAACGTATATGCAAAATTTCATGATGATCGGTTCAGTGGTTTAGACGTGAAAAGGTAACAAACTTACTTTGGCATTTATAATATTAGTTAGGATAACCGCCTCAATTGTTTCACAAGAATATCTGCAATTTAGAATTTTTTTTTTAAATTAATAGTAGTGGATAATACTGCTATTCAGTTTAATGTCTAATATCTGTACAATTTTAGGTACCCGCCTATTAAAATCTAAAGCACCCAGCGGCACCTCCCAGTAAGTTTTTAAACAAAAATATCTTCAAATTAGTTGCTAAATTGTATAGCAGTATTACTCGTAATGAGTATTTTCATAAGAATCCCTACTGCTACTGAAAGCATAAAATAACTTATTTCATAAATCCTCAGACTGTCTGGAACATGCAAGCTACAGTGTTTAAATTCTATTTAACACGAGCAAGCAAAATAAGAAGAATTTACAGAATATTACGGCAAACAAAACATTAGCGCATAACGTATGCTTGCTTATTAGCGCATAACGTATGCTTGCAATGTTCGTACCTCCGAAGTAAAATTCAAATAGTTTGTGCCACTTTACCAGTAAAGTGGGTGTATTTAGCTGTGTATTTATATCGAACTACCAATCGCCAGCGACCTTCGTTCCCTTGAAAATATTATTAAAAAAAAACATTACTTCCTTTTTTGAATCGAATTTTAATACCAATTTCAAGGGTTTTTTTTTATCACACGGAACCCTAATTCTTATTCTAAAATAAAAGTAGCCTTAGTTACTCCTTATGATATCAGCTATCTGCCAGCAAAAGTCCCGTCAAAATCGATCCAGCCGTTTCGGAGATTAGCCGTTTGAATCGGATTTTGTTAACAATTTCAAGGGTCTTAATTTTTTTTTCTAAAATGAAAGAACAGACGGACAGACAGACAGACAAAAATTGTAAAAAAATGGTTTTTGTTATAAGTGTCGTATATATTTTTATATCAATCTAGTAAATAGCTGTTATTTTGATATTACAAACAGTCACTTCAATTTTATTTATTTGTATAAATATATTGATATGTAAACGGTTATAAAATTGTAGTTCATAAATTTTACATAAAATTAATTAAACAACTTTTCACTTTCCACTATAAACTGCAAACCGACCTCCATGAATATTTATTCAGTTACTGGCTTATTTTAGAGAAAAACAAGATGTTGTATTTTATTTAGAATTGGAAATAATGAAGAGTCAGATCAAACAGCTGTGAAAAGATGATTCTAGGAATAATATTATTCTATTCGAATTTAAAACACGGCTTTTGTTCTAGTAGCTAGGTCCCGGGTGTTCATAATGAATACGGCTTCGAGAAATATGTGAGATATATAAAAGACACCATATTTTTCATTAATAATGTAAACAAATTGGACAAAAAGCAGAATCCAATGCAACATAAATTAGTCAAGCGCTTATTATGGAAGCGCTTAATCAAGCGCTTTTTAAAGAAAGGGTTGAGTGTCCTATTGTGGGGCACTGAAATAAGGTACACAGTTCTGGTGGTGTCCTTTTTAATGTAATATAACGATACAAGTTAATTAAAAAAATAGTTTTTGTTTTAGATAATTTTAAGGTACTAACATAGTTTTAAGTTTTACTAACAATGTTATATAGAATTATTTTCTGAATTAAAATTATCGGAAGATGCGACATACAACAAATTCAATACCCCGCAAGGCATTTCCCTTCACTATAACCTCGTTATAAACCATGTTCATACGTTGACAAACAATTTACTTCGCTCACAGCGCCCTCTACCACGTAACCTAGTAATGGTGACAACTATTAACCTAGCCCCTGACACTAACGCGCGACATAAACGTTACGTAAACTCTAAAGAGTTTGATTTCTTTTTTCAAATTATGTTGAGAATCGGCATTCTTTGAGACGACATGAATAACACAGTCCCTCAAAATGTCCGGATTTCAATACTTTCTAGTGTCTTAGCTAGGTCGAAAAACCTTGGAACAAACTATATCTCTCTTATCTATTTATATTAGAAATATAAATAAATAAGTCCTTCTTAAAACTAATTAAGATACGCATAAGCAAGATACATAAGTATAAAAAGTTGACAGAGAACTTTTCGAAATGTCTTTTAAAAAAAAAGATAATTGGACTGTTGCTATGGAAAATCTATACTCGGTCTCATCATCATCATCATTTCAGCCGGAAGACGTCCACTGCTGGACACAGGCCTCCCCCAAAGGGGGGGTTTTGCCATAATCGCCACGCTTGGCAGGCGGGTTGGCGATCGCAGTACGGTTGTTAAAAAAAAAGCACAGAGAACGCTGCTGCCCATTCTCTAGTAAGTCCCTTAGTCGCCTCTTACGACACCCACGGGAAGATATGGGATGGTGCTATTCTTTACGTCCGACACCATACAGTACACTCTGTCTGTCTCTGTCTCACTCTGACTATACTCGGTCTAATTTAGGTTTTTTGCTGTTATTTGAAATTGTTCTCTGTTAACTTTTTCGACTTATTTCCCGCTTATGCGTATGAAGTTTCATTAAAATCGGTTCAGCCATTTCGAAAAAAAAGAACTTGAAAGTTTAATGCCGTTAGTCGTTAACGCTCATAAAACTAATTAAATATTATGTGTAAAACGAGTATTTTCAATTTTAATGTTTTACGAATTTGAGCTCTCACTGGCGAACTGTCAAAAGATTCACATATTGTTTGATAGAGATAAAACACTTCAACTAGAAGAAGAGAGCGAGAGAAGAAGAGACTTCGACATATTTTACCAGATTGTTTCGCCAGTTTTAATGCAAAGTTGCGTTTACTCCGCGCGTTCGTTCTAGGCCCACCTGTTACCGCTTCAATTAAAGATAAAAGCTCTATATTGAAGGGGCAAGCCCGTGACCACAACCACTGTAAAAGGCTTAAAAGTCTGAAAACAAACAGGCCAATAAATAAAGGCGAATTAATCTGTTCGAAGTTGACTTGTTTTGATGGAAAGCTGGCATTATTTTACTTATAAAGGCTAACATAACTCGCCCCATGGGCACTGTTAATAGTGATTAAGGGGTTATGTCAGGAGGATTGAGGACTGTCCTACCGAGGGCCGTTAAAACTAATGGCGATCACCAATCAATTGCTATTGAGTAATTGCTGACTGACGAGTCTGCTGGAGTGGTTGTGGAGATTGCAAATGTGTCCCTGTACCGCAGAAATGATGAATTTTACTTTTGGAAGTCGGTGTATTTGTTTGATACACCGACTTTCGAAAGTAAAGTTATTTTAGACTTTTTTTGGAAGTATTTTTTTTTGAGTTGAGATATCCTACAAAAATTCTTGTCTTATAAAAATTTTACCTCATAAATATATAATGAGGATTTATTATGATACCATCATGTCATCAACATAGAAGAAATTACGTATTATAGATTACTCGTACTATTAGGTACACCTCTGCCTAACCCTTCGAGGATTACAGGCGTGTTGTTATGTTTATTTCTGCTCAGCTCATCAAGCAAGATTTTTTTAATACTTGGTATAAGTAAGTGTGTGTGTGTTTGTGTGTGTTGTTGCCCAGTACAAACTGGGTTGTGGAGGTCAGATAGACAGTTACCCCATGTAGAATACTGGTATTCAGTTACAACCGGTTAGACTGGAAGCCGACCCCAACGTAGTTGAGAAAAGGCTAGGCAGATGATGATGATGATGATAGTATAAGTAAGAGTAGCCTTTAACTTCCTAAACAAGCTTTGATTACCAAATGAAACGTTTGTAAAAGTATTTTACTCATAGAGGTTGTATTGAACAACTCTTGCACCAAGTACATTCGTTTTAGTACAGTTATAAGAGCAGGTTCAAAAGTACAGTCTCGAGCACCTATATGTACCACTACACTTTTCTAAGCAACTTTGAAAAAGAATTTTAACCAATTTAATTTTTTAATTTATTTTATTTTTTAGGTCTACCAACAATTGTTTACTCTGATTTACAAACAAAAATAAAACTTGCGTTTAAACTCTACTCAGTGCAACAATTACTTAAAGTTAAACACCACATGAACAAAAAAAAAACAATAATAAGTTTTTTCTTTTTTTTAAACTTTGCCCCACACTAGGATTTTCGGGAATCGAACCCGCGACACGAAGCGCGGCAGTCAATCGCTCAGCCACTGCGCCAACCGTGCCGTCAAACGTCAAATTATGTTACTTGTAAGTATTATATTGTACAATTAAACTTAGTAGTAATATATGCTAAATATTAAAAGCACTTACGTACTCACATTCCAAAAACTTCTACATTAAATCTGTTTAGTTTTTGAACATTATTGCATTGAGTGCAATTTTATGTTGTAACAAACAGGAAGGAAGAGCTCGTGGCTAAAAAATAACACACACTCGGATCAATCGTTAGGTTAACCCACGTTCGCCTAGGTTGGTTTGTGGATGGGTCACCACACATTACATACCGAGTTTCCTCCGTGCCTCGGAAAGCACGTTAAGCCCGCGGTCTCGGCCGTCATTTGTAGACAGCCGAGACCATCGGCTAGATAGATCTTTGACAGTCGTTACAGGTGACCAAGGACACCAAGACAACAAGACAAACAAGGACACCAATCGTATTAACCAGTAATAACTGGTTTGTGAATGTCAGTTGTGCTAGGCAGATGATGATGAATGTTTAAATGTAATTTGAAAAATAATTAAGTTTATGTTTAATTCTGTTTGGCTTAACTTAACTTACTTACCTAATATTATCGATACTGCTGTTGTTTTCTTTTTTTTTATTTGTATTTTTAATCATTTCTTTTTTTTATCGTTTAATTAGATATTTAGGCGCATAGTACAGTGCATGTAGTGCTCTTCTTTAAGTAATGGGGCACTTAGACTTAATTTTGTAATGTTTTACTATATTATATGCAATAGTGTACTCATTGTTGAAGAGCCAAATAAAATAAATAAATAAAAAATTAACAAACATAGTATTTTGGGACCTGTATTGTAATAAAAGAGGTTTTATCTCAAAGCTGCGCTGCTCGCGATTCCACGAGAATATCGCTTCTATAGTTAGGTAGGTAAGTGTATACATATTTGTGCCCGTGACTGTACAATCAATGGATAAAGTTGCAGTAGTTAGTGGAAAAGTCCGGCGCTGTCACGTGGAGCGGGGTCAACGACCTGAGTGGACAGCGCTCTTAAGTTTATCTACTGGATTATGTTGCTTTAGTGTTTAATCCATTTTATGGTACGAGGTTTGAAGGCAAAGTAGATATTTCTTTGGGTTCAAGACTAACACTATTAAATTCACTGACTGACAACGCTTGACAGTGCGTTGTCAGACAGTGAATTTAATAGTGTTTGTAGTAGAGTGAGTAGAGTAGAGTAGTTTTTTTTTATAAAATCGCTGAGTCTGGAAGCAAGAAATTTTGTATAAGAGTTATGTATACAACATTATTTTTAGTATATACGAAACTTGAATATAGTTTGTTCAGAATAAGTAACTGAATCGATTCCAATAATTTTTAAACCATTTATATTTTGTCCCAAAAATATTTAAAAAAAGTTAAAAGTTGGACACCGAGCGACACTACGTACCTATCGCAATCATTTAGGTACCTACTGCCAAATTATTATTATTAATGAGCTCAAACCGACGCTGGAAGCGCGTGCGCAGCGGTGCCGCTTTGTGACCACGTTTTTATGCGGACAACCAGGTAACAAAACAAGCTTATTACTTTGTGATTTTTCATGATACAGTTTTGAAATTTTGTACATAGATTCTTTACATAAAAATACTAGACGCGTGTATCAGGTTTCGCATATACTAAAACTAATGTTGTATAACGAAGGTAAGCTAGGATAGATAGGATTTTTTAAAACTTTTACTGCCTCGTTGGTCTTGTGGTCGCAAGCGCGACTGCTGACCATGAGGTCCTGGGTTCAATTCCCAGGTCGGGCAAAGTGTTATTGGGTTTTTCCTTCAGAAATTTCTCAGTAGCAGCTGCGCAGTCTGGATGAGTGTCAGTTTGATAGCAAAAGACTCGCCCCCTATTAGATAGGACTTAAACATAACTGGCGAAAGGTGGGTGTACTAATAAGGCCCACTTCTGCCTAACCCTTCGGGGATTACTGGCGTGATATCACCTACGTAGGTATGTTTTAAAATGCGTCATCCATGGGGATTACATAAAGCAGATGAAAGTGTGCATAGAACTTGGTATATTTGCCGATGGATAATGCCACCGGGCACAAGAAAGCCTGTTTTCAAGAAAGTGTATTGAAAAACGTCGTTTGAAACGCGTGGGGATTTGTTACTGCAGTTCTCGGCTCCCTAACAACCTCGCCTACGGCTCGGGTGTTAATTCCGCCTCGAATGCAATAACAAAGTTTAAGTATATCAAAATCACTACATAGTATAAAACAAAGTCGCTTTCTCTGTCCCTGTGTCCCTTTGTATGCTTAAATCTTTGAAACTACGCAACGGATTTTGATGCGGTTTTTTTTAATAGATAGAGTGATTCAAGAGGAAGGTTTATATGTATATATTGCACCCGTGCGAAGCCGGGGCGGGTCGCTAGTATACTATATTTCACGAACACTGTAGGTGTATTCTTCAAAAGGGACTGCGTTAACATGTCTGCTTAGTACTTAGGTTTATCTCGCTTTAACCGATTTTAACATCGAACAATTTTGCTAAAGCAAATATTAATCCTCTTTAGCTGAGTACGAAAATTAGGTACCTCCTCTTTACTCTGAGGAATTTGTTTGCTTTTACAGAATGAGCTTGTAACATGTGTATATTCCTTTTTTTTCTGAAACGTTATATGTTCGAAAACTGCTTTTTTATTGTCTGGAAAATCTAAATTGTATTTACTATATCCTGCGTTTAATAATCAAGGTATAAAACATGTATACTACATGTTGCATCTGCTATTTTCGTTTAAATATTTTACACCCTAAACCATTGTGTATTACAATACACGTAGAAAACTACTCAAGCGTGAAAAAAATGGTTAACAAAACATGTCTGAAACAAACTCAAAACATGTATGAAACATGTTTTTGTTACAAAACTTGTTGACAACAAGTATTACAACTTGTTTCAAGGTTGTAAACGTGGGGTATAGTAATTCTAGACCCTCCAATAAATACTGTTTTAAGCTTTCACGGTTCAAAACTAAACTTATACTTTCAGTTACGGGATATCTTCCCTGATTATTCGTTATTTTGACCTCCCGATATTTCGACGCTGTTGCAAGCGCCATGATCACGGATTGAAAACCAACAAAGTCTCAACACCGACTCATTTATAAGAATGTACTTAAGACCATTAAACTATAACCACTAATGACAACTCTCGTTACCTCCGACCATAAAACTTATGTTTAAAACGTTGAGAGACATCAGGCGTCCATATCGGTGACACAAATGAGGTGCTGACGTCACGCTAATCTATCTTAATGTTGCTCTAGTGACTCGGATACTTTCTCAGAATATAGGTTATATTTAAACGATAAGTAAGGAGAGGAGGGTGTTTTTACAATAGCAATGTAGATAGGTATCGCTACTATGTGGTTTTTGTGGTATCTTTCATTCAGGGTCTGTTATTATCAAAATAATTATTGTCTTTGATAATTATGGGTTTATTGGTCTGTGTTTTATACTTATTCATAATTTGCCCTCTTATTTTTTTGTCTTACAAATGATAATTTCCTTACTAAAATATTATGTAACTAGCGACCCGCCCCGGCTTCGCACAGATGCAAAACATATATACATCTATCTATTGCTGACTGCATGCTAATCCGTTGCGTAGTTTAAAAGATCTAAGCGTAGAGGCAGCGGGAGCGACTTTGTTTTATTCCATGTAAGAAGAAAGACCATTTATAATTACTATTTTATGATTCTTTTGGATAAGCGCAGAAGCAAAAAATTGCGTTCGGATACACGTATAGTGTATAGTAGTTCTATGATTTTTGTTATTATCAAGGTTAATCATCAATGATAATGATCATTTCGAAACCTGCTTTCATTAAATACTGACTGGTCTACAAGCCGTAATCGATTTCAAAGTTTCGTATTCCTACTTCGATTTTCAACAAGAGTGACGTACATAATGCAGAGTTACCTCTGCATTTTAGCCTTTTTGCAAAAACCTCAAAGCCATATTCTTCTTTTAAAATTGTCAATTCTAGATTCAAAATTAAAAATTGTTTGATCTCATTTTTTTTCTCAGTGGTGCACTGGATTTTGATCTTCCTATTATTTTAACGAAAATTGTGGCTAATTTTGTAAAGTAATATTGATAAGCATGTTTTATCAGTTTCATTGAGGGAAATGGCCCATATTGATTATTGTGCAAGTGATTATAAAATTTTCCTGGTACGTATTGTTAATTTTTTATTCTTCTTTTGCAAAGTCCATTTTATCGATTTTTCTCTTTCCGGATCTCAGTCCTTAAAAAACTGGTTTTTGTAACCAAATTTTTCATTTGGTTTGAAACCAGTGGATTAAGGTCCGATTTTTTTTTTGACCTTTCTGGTCACCCCATTCCAAAATTTGAAGAAATTTTCTTCTGTGAACGTTTTTCCAATAATTCGACGATTCAACCCGTTGGGACTCCGAGTGCAGAGTTGATCTGCTCAATGGACTAGAAGAAACTCGACGTGACACTACTCATATTGTACAGAAATACTGAAGAATTACAACAAAATTTTATGTACTATAATTAAAATTACATATTAATAGATAAATTTTCTATGTAATCCTAATCATCCATTTTAATATCGTTCTATTATAAAAGATTTTTTATCTCGAGAAGTTCCTCATAATAAAACTGCTTATTTTTTTTTAAATATACAGTGCACTAAACTAAAAATATTAATCTTTTTTTACTCTTTTCAATATTGTTCATTATATTTTAGTTTTTGTTTCAATTATTCTATTATATTTTTACAAAAGTGAAGTGAACCCATTTCTTATTTATAACTCCACAATAAGTTATACGGACCGTTAAATTCATTATTTTATTGCCGTTTTATTACCTTTTGACGACCAAATCAATGGTGGATCTGATTTATAAGGAGAAGCTGCTTGAAATTCAAAGAAAGAAATAGGCATTCTTTAAAAAAACATCATTTAAAGAGGGTGAAATGCAATATATAACCGGTAATGATAGCACATTAGAACTTTTTCAATTTGTAGATAGGTTATAATTAACTGCCTAATCAAATGTATCACTAATCTCTTAATCCTAAGATAAGCGCCGTCGCCTCAAGCATAAAGCACTTGTTGGTCTTCTTTTCTACTTAAAAAATGACCAAAAGAAAAAATATATCATGAAACAACAAAAAAGAGACAAAATTACTAATGCTTTCTTTTGCTTACACACCGTAGAAGTCACGTAGACCTGCTACGAGATCCGTAGCATATCACGTAGCAAGCGCTACGAACCTTTTCTTGGCCGATTTTAGGCGTAGACACACAATGTGTTTCCATAATATTGATTTATAGTACTTTGTGGAGTTACAAGTAGAAAAGTATTGTTGTTAAGTTACAGTATGATTAAAGTGATTACTTAGGACTTGCCAGATTGTTAAATGTAATATAATAATAATAATAGTCTTACTGACCGTTTTCGGTCACGGCGGGGGATGTCAGCGGAGATTAGCCATCGACGCGGGAGATATAATATTGCACAAGTGTATGCGCATGACAGGTGCACTCTCTCTTCACTCACTCTCATAGTCCGATGGAACAACCGGAGAGAGATCAGGCGCAGGGATCTCATATTGTTTATTGCTATACATATCTATACTATAATATTATAAAGCTGAAGAGTTTGTTTGTTTGCTTGAACGCGCTAATCTCAGGAACTACTGGTTTGATTTGAAAAAATCTTTTAGTGTTAGATAGCCCATTTATCGAGGAAGGTTATAGGCTATAAAATTTCACGCGGACGAAGGTCGCGGGCAAAAGCTAGTCCATAATATACACTTACAAGTGGTAAATAAAAAAAAATATAAACAATTATGGACCCTGTCGGACACAGATTTTTTTTTTAAATAAGTTGAGACAGGAAGAGCGCTTTATTTATTACCAAGCGTGGGTACGCGTAGTATGTGGCTAGTGCGATTTGTAGTTTTGTAGTCTTTTTAATTTTGCGGAGAGCATATGAAAACTTTGTAATTTTAGATTTTACTGCCTGTAAATGTGTTTTCCAGTTTATATGTGCGTCTATTGTTAGGCCTAGGAGAGTGAAGTTGTTAACTGTTACTAAATTTTGTTGATTAAAGACAAAATCTATATTTTATGGAAGGACGGTTTAACGTGCTTTCCAAGGCACGGATGTAACTCGGCATGTAATGTGTGGTCATCAATGCAGGGACCAACCTAGGCAAGCGCGACTTACTCTAAAGATCGACCCGCGGGAGCTGGAAAGAATAATATTGAAATATAATAATATTTTTTCCCATAACTTTTTTCTCCTTTCCATACAAAAGAAATAACGTTTTATTTTTAGAAGTAATAACGCGTTAGGTTTTCTTTTATTCCCGCACCATCATAAAACGCGATAAAAAAACATCTTGGACTTTCGTCGAGACCATAAAACTATGAATTACAGCACAGTAGACATAAATGATGATAAAAAATATGAGAGAAGGTACACCTTGACAGAAATGAACCCTTTTTGTTATATCATCACCATATCCTGCCATACATATGCTGCATGCTATACTCTGTCTCGTTGGTCTAGTGGTCGCAAGCGCGAATGCTGAGCAATGATGTCCTGGGTTCGATTTCCGGGTCGGGCAAAGTGTTATTGGATTTTTCTATCAGGAATTTCTCAGTAGCAGCCACGGAGTCTGGATTTGTGCCCGATTGAGGGCTATTAGGCTCGCCCCCTATTACATGGGACTTAAACATAACTGGCGAAATGTGGGTGTACTTGTTAGGTAAGCCTCTGTCTAACCTTTTGGTAATAGATGGCGCCACGTGTCTTTCGAATCATGATTGAATTATTTTATTACAAGCAGATTTCAACCCGAATTGATTGTCAAATTCTAAATTAACGCGAGCGGAGCCACGGGCAAAGGCTAGTTTTGTAATATGTACATGAATCTGAAAAATCAGAGATGCGTGGCTTACCTTCGGGTTCGAACTCGAGACCTATGACTTGGCAGTCCGATGGTCACACCATTAGGCTATCACTGCTATTTATCACTCCTTGAAATATGGCCACTGGTACCCGTTGTACAGCGTGTGTGAAATATTTTCAAGCTTTCTTTTCTACTGTATACGCGTACTAAGCTGAACTTCTGCCTTCTAACTTTGTAATGAAAACATGAAATGAAATAATGTAGACAAGCACTTTACGATATGAGACTATGACCTTAGACACAACACAACTTATCGTAATCTTAACGTGTGTTTGTCCATAGGTATAATGTGTGTAGTGAAAATGTATTTAGGTAAATTGATCAAGGGTGGAAGCTCGAGTATTCTTATATTTTCGTTGTTATTTTCTAGACAATCGATTTTCTTATTCTTTGTGGGTTTTTTATGAAGAATACAAGACAGATATCATTGTGGGCAGGGCACATTGCTCGCAGAACGGATGGCCGATGGGGCCGAAAAGTTCTGGAGTGGCGACCGCGAACCGGAAGACGCTGCGTTGGAAGGCCTCCCACTAGGTGGACCGATGACCTGGTGAAGGTTGCAGGGATCCGCTGGATGCGAGTCGCACGGGACCGGTCAATGTGGCGACACTTGGGGGAGGCCTATGTCCAGCAGTGGACGTCTTTCGGCTGAAATGATGATGATGATGATCATTGTGAGTGGAAATACCGAGAGGGGACGGCCAAGACGTACACACACTGACCTTATTAGTGATGTTTTTCAGAAAGGTTCGGTGCGTAACTACTTTCAAACGACGCGTGTATAACCAGTATGTTCCTCGTACTTTTTTTTTTAATGTTACAGCACCATGCTGAGATAGGGGCCTTTTGTCCTCGTACAAGGTCAGTTTAGTTTAAGGAGGTTGCTTTCTTTTCCTTGAATTTTGTTTTTAACAACCGACGCAAAAAGAGGGGTGTTATAAGTTTGACCGCTATGTGTGTGTGTGTGTGTCTGTCCCTGGCACCGTAGCTCTTAAACGAATGAAGCGATTTGGATGCAGTTTTTTTAGTTTCTTGGAAATGGGTCTTAGATACGTTTTATCAAAATCGGTGAAGCCATTTACTAGATATGGGGGATGAAAGTGGTGATGATTAATCGAGTATTTTCAATATACACAAGTGGGGTATCAAATGAAAGGGCATGATGTGTATATTACAATTAGACATGTTTTATCAAAACCGGCTCAGCCATTTTATTGACTTTTCAAATGTTTGTTCACTTTTCTTTGCTGCGATGGAGGTTTTTAAATTTTATTTTTTATTTTTTTAGCCTGTGCGAGTCAAATAAATACTTTTTATTTTTCGTCATATGAACGTAAATGAAGCAAAAGGAGAATGTAAGGATCGCAGCAGTTCATTTTCCATAATTTCTATCAAAAACGAGTCAGGTATTTATTTTAATTTACAGAATTAATTACTTTAAGTCATTTTATTTGCTTAGACTTAAATGGATTGACTCAAGTTCCTCATTACCACATAGCAATCATGCCAAACACTTATTCTATTACATTTTAACAAGATTACATTCCCCAAAGACAACAAAAGAGCGTAAAGCTAACAATACACGGTTCAACCAAATACATTCGTTTTAATTGAAAGACGAAGTAGTGAGAGGTTTGGCTGACATTCACGGTAATGTTTACCTACACGTTCCAATTTGGTTATTTCATCCAAATTGAAAGACTAAAGGTGAACTCGAAAGATTACCCATATACATACATGAACTCACGCTTTTTACCCATGGGGGTAGGCAGAAAAAAGCCTCCTGCTACTTTCAAGAAAATACTTTTTTGTTCTGTATGTCCGGACGTAAAGAATAGCACCATCCCATGTCTTCCCGTGGGTGTCGTAAAAGGCGACTAAGGGACTTACCAGAAAATGGGCAGCAGCGTTCTCTTCTCTTAACCATACTGCGATCGCCAACCCACCTGCCAAGCGTGTCGATTACGGTAGAACCCCCAATGATGAGCGCAATACAAAAATGGCCCCTAGTACCCGGCTGCCTGTCTACCCTCGGCTATGGTAGCGGTCGAGGTTACGGCATGGCAAGGGGTGCGAAGAATCTCCGGAAGGGATCAGGCTGCCTATACCGACGACTTGACCTGGCAACATACATACTTTCAAGAAAATTGATAAGAGTATGCTTAGATGGTTTGGTCATGTGGTCAGAGGATGAGTGTAACTAACAAACTTATTTACAAGGCAGATGTGAGTGGCAACGCTGGGAGGGGACATCCTAGAAGGACACACCCTGACCTTATTGGTGAGGTTCTTCTGAAAGGTCAGGTGCGTAGTCATACTCGCAACCTGCGTGTTTGACTAGATGTATGAACGTGGATGAGGCAAAAGGAGTATGTAAGGATCGTAGCAGGTCGCGTTCTGTAGTTTCTGCCTATTCCCATGAGAGATTAAATCTTTAGTATAATTGTCGCTGCTACTGATACTGTTGAGCATAAAGTGTTGGTTTCGATTCCTTGGCTGGCTTAGGGTTGAACCTTATCTAGCAGCACGAAATCTCATGCTGCTATCCTTCTCTGACGCTCCTGACCGTCATTTGCTAGAATGAGAAACAGAGCGGGAGTGCTATCGCACGCGGCAGCATTGAGCGCAAGCCACGTGTTATTAAGTTATTTCACAAGGAATTTCTCACAAGCAGCGCGGAGGTGCCCGGCTCGCCCCCTACTAAATAGAAATCAAACATATCTGATGAAATGTGGGTTTACTATACCTACGCCTCTGCTTCCTCTACTTCAGGGGGTTACAAGCGCGGTGTTTCATAAGGTGAACCATGTACTATCACCATAACAAAAGAGCGTTCAACACCTTAAACAAATAATTGTTCCATTTAGTGACGAGAGCACTCAAGACGAGTGTACACGATCGAACACTTCTAATGGCTTTCATGACGTCATGATGTACTCAGCACGTGAGTAACGGCATTAAAAATATTGTATTTGTTGAACACAATGGTCAACATTGAGTGAAAGCAGATTATGGGTAGTGTCTTGCACCTTTTATGTCATGGATTACGGGGGAAAGTAGGACACCTGTTTGATACCGTGGGTGTTGTGAAGAAAGAGTATAAGCACCTTTGTCTGACGACAGAAAACAGCGTTCACCCTTTTAAAAGGCGTAAGTATTACTTGTGGTTTAGTGTACAAAGGGTGTGAAAATGTAAGGTGGTTCGTAGGTTTTTGTCGGACGTCTTCTTTTACGTGTTCGGTAAAGTAAGAATAGAATAGAATTATATTTATTTGCTTAAAAACATGGTATAAAACACAATGTACTCGTAGTTATGCCAAATATCTTTTGTTTTCATTTTGCTCTTGAGCTTAAATAATAGGTCTTTAACTATGAAATTGCCGTTTTTTCTCACATTTTGTTCTGTTTGTAACTTTGACGTATAGTTATATTTTTTCGTAATTCCATTTTTATTGGATTAATTGTTAAATGACGTACCTTTTCAAAGTTTAAAAACCGTACTAGTAGTTGCATATTACCTCTTAAGGTAGTGTGTCAAAATACCTGTATCAATATGCCGTCGGTTTCACTACTTCAAGTAGGTATATTTGCGTCATAGACTGTGTTTTGAGAATTCAAGATACGCAGTGCAAAGCATCATTTTTGACTCTAACTATTGCAATTGAAGAAAAAAAAAAAAAGTTAGTATGGAAATATCACTTTTTATGAAATCGTTCATACAAATCGGCAATTTCATTCTTAGAGCACAGTGCCAGTGTGTAAGAATGAGGGAAGTGCTTTTAGACATTTTTCTCATATTTAATTGCTTGCCCTATTCTATCTCATCTCATACGCATGTTTCTGCTTCACTATACCATCAGTGTCGTTTTCAGTTTGATATCAGAGACGCATTTAGCTTTGAAGCATGTTACGAGCAAAATGCCTTCCACTCCATTTATGAGACATTTGTCATCATCAATATCTACTAATACTTTGGTCAGAAAATGGGGTTACTCATGACGTATTGTCAATAACGGGCGAGGTGCAGTGTAACCACTTTAAGTTTGCAGTTCAACGTGGCACTGCTTGTCAAGACAATATGCATCGATATGTCAAACTTGGTACATTTATTTTAGTTCTGTGTTTTCCGCCTGCACGGATAACTTGGTTGAAGTGTATTCGACTGCATCTTTGAAAATCTTTTATCGAAATACGGAAACTAGTAAGTTCGTTTCTAGTCTGAGTTCATATAATTATTCCACATCAAGGTTCTTATATTTCTTATCTATGTGTAGATTTGACTCAAATTTTGTAAGCCGCCTGGGTACCATGACATGAGTAGGAAAGAGATGGACCTAGACGTCCTGTATAGCCCCATCTCTTTCCCACCTTGGAAAAAGACTAAAACAATACTTCTTTAAGACGTCGTTGTAGGCCTCCAGTATAAAGGGCGGAAGGAACATCGACGCAAAAACTGTTACCACGTGTTCAATTCATTATTCCGACAAACCAATGACAGAGCTATGTAGGTAGGTACAAAAAAAAATTCATCGACAATTAAAAAAAAAAACTACTGTTTCATACATTTTGACCGTGCAGTTATTGCACTTTTGTAGAAAGCAGCAGTTTTTTTTTTACTGCCGATGAAAAATTGTTTTTAGCTACCTGCATAGCTGTATCATCGGTTGCTTTTCTTAAAATCCTCGAAGGTGCTGGTGGCTGTACAGGATGGGCAGGAAAGGAGGTTGGGCATAATCTTGTGAAAGGTTGTATATGTTCTTAATCCAAAAGCGTATGATTAACGTTTTAAGTTATATAAGTTCCGAATAAATAATATCATTTAAAAAAAATATTATTACGTTAAATACAGTTTTTCTAAAATCTATGTCAAATTCACCCATGATTTGTGCCTGAACTAGGTAATCCTGTGTTTCAGACGATATCTCATAATAATGTAACTTCTCGCTCAGATAATTTCGAATGACTTTATTTCACTTGCTCTTGCCAATTTGCCATTACCTATTATCAGCTAGAAAATGGCCGAGTCTTTGACTTTTATGACTGTCTTATAGCATGATAACCTTTATTATTCTTCCACATTCTTTTACCATATTTAATTGCCTATAAGAAAACCTTTCCTGAATGTTAACGGCCTATAAAAGATAAATTCCGACCAAATTAGCAGTTTTATCCTACGTTTTCTCATTACTTCTTTATCTTTTGATCAACCCTTCCCTCGTAGTGTCACAGTAAACGTTTTAGTTTTAACAGTTATTCAACTAAGAACAACATCGGAATCCGCTGACAGACATGCACAGCGTTTACAAGCAGTTCAGGCCCTAGCACTAGCGCGCGGTGTAAACATAACGTAAATCCGTCGATTGTTTTAATAAAAATACTCTTTTCACTTTTCACTTTTAACATTTTCATAATTTTATGAATTTACTAGCGACCCGACCCGGCTTCGCACGGGTGCAATATACATATAAACCTTCCTCTTGAATCACTCAATCTATTAAAAAAACCGCATCAAAATCCGTTGCGTAGTTTTAAAGATCTAAGCATACATAGGGACAGACAGACAGCGGGAAGCGACTTTGTTTTATACTATGTAGTGATTCACATCTATGGATGACACTGATTGTTCTTGTTGCAAACAATTTAACTAAAATGCTATAGGATGTTTTTTTTGTATTTTAGATTTAAAAAATCAACGTATTTACGTTACGTTTCAACCGCGCGCTCGTACGAAAGCCTCAGGTCGTGTAGTCGGAGTGGTCGCATCAAGACAACGGTGACGTTTTGTATTTAGTGCAACATAACAAAGACTTTATTTGAGAACTCGCCTTTAAAACACAAAAACTGCCTGTTTTGTTTTAGTGGTCACTGCTGGTCCTGGCTTCGATTCCCATTTCGGGCAGTGTAATTGCGTTTTTATTTCTGAGACTCGACACAAGGCACTTCAACGTAACTGCCGACATGTGCGTGTTGTACGTCTGTAATGACCAATCCCCTTTACGGACCACAGGTGTGATGTTATGTTGTGTTGATTTACTGGCAGTCTTTATACTGTGTCAGTGTCATAAAAGGCATTTAATACCACGGCTCGAGGCATTATTTCACAAACAATTTATTTTATATCAACTCATATAGACAAAGGGTTAATTATTATTGTTTGTGAAGTTTTTTGTTTAGGGGATGGTCTGGGTTTGGTTAAATTCGCGTGAAATTAAGGGACGCGTCACGAAGATTATTTTGTTGTAAATTTTGGTAATCTGTGTGTTGCCTTTTTTAAGTCTTATTAGAACATGTATTATGCGGACATGGTATTAGATGTTGCCATGTAATATTTGAATAAAACTTTTTTATTTTATAAAAGTATCTAATACTAACTACTTTACTAGTCTTTGAGGCCTAGAGCTTAGATAATCCTTACTTCCTTACTAATATTATAAATACGAAAGTAAATTTGTTTGTTTGTTTGTTACCTTTTCACGGCTAAGCCACGGAACCGATCATTCTGAAATTTTGCATATACGTTGTCATGGGTACAGGAACGGACATAGGGTACCTTTCATACCTAAAAAACTACTGTTCCCGAGGAAAACGAGGTGTTTAGAGCTTAATTGTCAAATTCCAAATTAACGCAAGCAAATTTGCGGGCAAAAGCTAGTAATTTATAATTATTGGTAATTGGATTGGTTTCTATTGGTTTGGTTATTGGTTGGTAATTGTTGGTTGGTGTTGGTAATTGTTGGTTGGTTGGTTTAATGGTTGGGGTTGGTGGTTTGGTATTATTGGTTGGTTGGTTGGTTTGTTGGTTGGTATTTTGGTTGGTGGTTGGTGGTTTGGTATTATTGGTGCTACTTGGGGCCTAACGCCTAATTGCAATACCATCTTGGTCAATCTTAGCAAAGATGGCATGAGGAAAAGTTGACTATAGACCGACCGCTTTAAAGAGTCCTTCGCCTTGCCGCATCAAAGGCACATTAAGCGTCCACAAACTCATAACAATATCCCAAAGGTTGTTTGCTTTAAAATAACCATAATCCAAGTAGGTATTGCGATGCTAATTGAACCAATAAGTGATCAACCTTCAGAATATTCCATTTAAATTAAAATCTTCGCGTGGACTCATTAAAGCGGTCTATAGGTAGATTCCTTGAAAATAGAGATAAGAGTTGTACCAACATAAAGTTAAGGTGCCCCATTGGTGGGGCACACATTGACTGCAGCCCCCGTAGCATGACCAAAAAAGACAAAATGACGTCATTTTGTCGATTCTTCCGTCAAAGAAATCCTTGTCTACGGTGGTCATGCTACGGGGGCAGGTAGGTACATGTAACGACTGTCAAAGATTTATAAATGACTGCCGGGAACTACGGCTCAGACTCAGAGAGATTAATCAGTATTACCAGAACGCATAATAAGTAAGATTAATGTGAAGAAAAACAAGTGAAAAATACTGGTGAGTGGGTTGCCAGTGTTGCCACATCTGTCTTTCCTAGCATGATTGACGATCGTATTAACTTTTATGTAAAAGAACATTAATCATGTTTTCACAGTGAATTATCTCGGTATGTTGTATTATTATTTTTGGATAGACTAATACATTACAATGATTAGGCAAAAATATACGTATTGAAAATTTATATTGAAACTAGCTTTTGCCTCGCCCGCGTGGATGTCGAAAAATATCCGACGGGAAAGTACCGAACAAACAAGTATTATCTGGGTTGTGGAGGTCAGTTGCTCCATGTAAAATACTAGTATTCAGCTGCATCCGGTTAGACTGTAAGCCGACCCCAACATGGTTGGGAAAAGATAGGTAGATGGATGATTGTTGAAGCCTGCCAATATTACATCCACAGACATATGCTACTACCCATTGATACCCTTACTACTCGTAAACACCTATATCTACGTGATCCTTTAGCCATGGACATAAAGTCCAACTTGCCTTAACAGCGGACCCCCACGGACTTAGCAGTTGACCCATAAATCCAATTAGTTGCCAACATACGAGTCATACATCTTCGACCCTTGTATCCCTTGTCGATTTATAATATTATTTAATCTTTACTTGTTAGCCGAAATTGGTGAAGGTAAAAAGATTTTTACGAAAGAATTTAGGCTCGCTTGTCAAGCCAAGCTTGAATTTGGGCCTGGTTACAGCTGGTAATTAGGTTAGGCTTGGTCTCTCTGAGGTTTTGAAAATAACTGCCGAAATATGAAGAGATGTAAGAAGTTCTGCTTGGATGGCTTTCCTAGCCCACCCCCACGAAATTTTTTGGCAAGGTAATCAAGGTAGCCATCATTATTACGTTTCATAATAAAAATATAAAAGTTTAAAAAAGTTAACCACGACGACTGACAGGCGATTTTGTTATGATTATTTACACTGATGGGAATAATTATTCTAATAGAATAGGTATGTCATCATTTTGGCTTCGAAAGACAGCCGTCACGCAATCAATCAATCAATCAGTTTATTTGTGAAACATAGGTGTTTACATAAATAGGGGTGCGCTATGTTATGTCATAATTAAGACATACAAATTTATAAGTGACCCATTAGGTGTCATTACATTATATCATTAAAAAAAACAATATATATTTTGAATTAATTAATACATGAAAGAAAAAGGATAAAAAAAAACATCAAATACAATAAATTTTAATAAATAGTCACAGTAAAGGTAAAAAAAAAATGCATTATTCTAAAAATGGTCGTTCAAAAATTCGTCTACATTATAATAACATTTGTCATTTAATAATTTGATAAGAGCTTTTTTAAACTTATATAATGTCATATTTTTAGGTCATCAGGAATTTTATTAAACACTTTAGGTGCCATACCAAAAAAACTTTTTTGCATCATCGACGTTACAGTCACTGTATCGTCGGTTAAGTAGTATTGGCTGATGACTTCGGTGTTTCTAGTTACTTCATAAAAAAACATAAACGCGAATATGTACGTACGTAAACGAGCCACTGATTGATCCGGCTCTGGGCTAATCCCCTGCAACCAACCTTGCTGACCGGCTTATCTACTCGTGTCAGCATAAAAGATGGTTTCTAAAGAGTGCCTGTCCACATTCATATTAGTTAGTATCTACAACCTTAATTTTAGTATATGCGAAACCTGAATATAGTTTGCTCAGAATAAGTAACTGAATCGATTCCAATAGTTTTTAAACCATGTTATATTTGGTCGCAAAAATATTAAAAAAAAGTTACAAGTTGGACACCGATCGACTCTGTGTACCAATCGGAATAATTTAGGTACCTACTGCCAAATTATTACTTTCAATGAGCTCAAGACGTCGCTGGAGGCGCGCGCTGCGTGGTGACCAGGATTTTGTGCGGACAACTAGGTAACAGAACAAGCTTATAACTTTGTGATTTTTCATGATACAGTTTTGAAATTTTGTACGTAGATTCTTTACATAAAAATACTAGACACGTATATCAGGTTTCGCATATACTAAAACTAATGTTGTATATAGTATAAGTTTATGTACCGAAATGAACCGGGGCGGCGGCGTCGAGCAATTTTCCCGCTAAATACTTACTAAATCAATTTCAAATAATAATTAACGGATTCTGATAAATCTGGATACTTAATGCGAAATATATTTGAAATGGCAGAATTTAATAAAAGCGCTGTTTGACCTTGTAGTCGAGTGTGACATTGACCTTGAAATGCAGATGTCATTGTCACCGGTGTCAAAGGAGTTTAATTAGTACTTATTAGTTCCATGCATGGTTACACCCTGGTGTCAAAAATAGTTGGGTTGACAGCTAGCACGTCACTATAGGTTTTGATAGCCTTCTTTTTGGTAGAGGCATAAATCTTATAGTTAATAGCAATGATAGAAAGAGTTGGAGATGACTTAATATTTATTTATTTATTACTTAACACACACATTTGTTTTTACAGGTAATACCCAAGCTAACAAAGTAGTCATAAGTAACAAATTATCTAGTCCCAAGTAGGGATATTAGAACTCTTTGTAAGGATTGTTTTTCAAGTTTGCATGATATGGTATAAAAAGCAAATAATGGGAAAATCCAAAACAGTCTCATCGACAACTGACAGCATCTCGATTCTAACTATCACTTAACTTTACGTCTGGAATCCACGAAGGGTTTAAAGGGTTAGGCAGACGCGTACCTAATAGCACACCCACATTTCATGTAATAGGGGGCGAGCGTATTGCCATCAACCTGGCACAAATCCATATTCAGAGATACTGAGAAAATTCCTAATGGAAAAACAAAATAATACTTTGCCCGACCCGGGATTCGAAACCCAGACCAACGAGGCAGTCAATTAACAACTAGTCTAGTTTTCAATCCAACAAAAATGCGTTTACAAGTAACTAAATCAACTACACTTAACAAGATCAAAGCGTATCACACTTATCTATAACAATTTGATGATTTTTTAAAGAAATTCGTAATCCATTGCTTCATAGTTTGAAAAATTCTTCTACTCAACATCGTATCGCTCACAACGTATTTTGTAGAATTTACAAAATGAATAAACAGCATTGGGGTTATGAGTGTATTACGCAATCACCCCACAGAACCTGATCTAAAAACCAATTACCTTTTCTAGAAACATCCACATCCAATGAAAACATAGCCGTGGAGCTAGTTTATAAGTGAAACAAAACGGAACGCGGCAGGGGCTGTCGTCTCCGCAACTATAAATGGGTTAAGTGAATGCAATAGTGAATAGACTGTGTTAGTTGGTATATAGGTATTCAGGTTATTGATCCGGTACCGGTAACGTTTCTACAAACATACATAGTTTGTAAAAACCATTAAAAATTATTTTATATAAATTTATATGTCGCAGATCGCTAATGGAATGTCAAGCGTTTATCATAATTTTGATTTAATTTGATTTTTGGTATGGCAATGCTTGAGTGTGTTTAGTCGATTAAAGTTATCGTTTGTCATTTTGATATTGAATAAAAATGCGGTAGACTTGTGCAGTTGATTCATTCAAATTGAAATCGTGGACGAACGACTAACTTGGCTAACCTCACTACATTCCATTTTATTTAAATTCAATCCGATAATATTTCTTCAATCTTTTGTTATTTTTTTTATTGTAAAGTGTTTTAAACAGTAAAGTTTAGTGTACCAAACAGTGTCTGTGTATTATTTCACGTCGGACTCCACGTTCCATCATGACCGACCAACAAGACAGCGAAAACATGCCGCATCTGTCGTCATATACATATAAATTATATTTTAAATATTTCAATATAAAAAAAAAAAAAAAAAATAGTAGCCCACTGGTATCGGGGAAAGGGTCCGAGCTACCGGTGGTCAGGGCTCTTGAAAGAGGAACCTCCTAACGATACGCGCCGTGTCCAGAAGTACTGCTTTCTGAATCAAGCCCTTGATCCAGCTGCCAAGCGAGAGCCTCCTCAGATGTTGGTCGTATTGACTATTAAAGTCCATAGCTTCGACCAACATTCATTATTAAATTTTATTTATTAAATTCATTATTTGTTATAAAGAAAATCATATATAATCATACCTACTTAGTTTGTTTGTCAAATTTCTACTTTAATTTTCAAAAATGTTTTCAAGTAAGTAAAATGCTCGTAATTTCTTATTGAGAAATATATTTATTTAAAAAACTATATGTATGTTTGTGTGTTTTTTATGTAAAAGTCATCCTTGTTTTCCCATGGGCGTAAGCAGCAACTACAGAGCGCCACCTGCTAACACCCATACATAATCCTTTTGCTCCGCCCACGTTCATACATCTGGTAAAACACGCATGCCGTTTGCGAGTACCATGTACCTGGCCTTTTTGAAGATTATCACCCACCAGGGCAGCCCAGGTCAGTGTCAGGTGTCCTTCTAGGGCATTACCTCCCGGCTTTTCCACTCCGTTTGAAAAATTTTGGTATCTCCGAATAAACAGACCATCTATTGTGGAACGTCATTATAGAAAAATCAAGGAATTATAATATGCAAAGGTGAATAAACTTTTTAATTGTGTTATTAATTAGTGTATCACATTGATTGTGTTATCAACTAGTGTTACATTGTTTTATCAAATTGACTAATTAGTATCTGTCCGATTTTATCTTTCTAATTGTGTCCTATACAACACAACCGGAATGAAGCAAAGTAGGCCGTAACGAACATACTGTAGATACAATCAAAGATCGTATATGTATTATACTATACGGCCTTTGATTGTATCTACAGTATAGTATAGTAAGTCCCTACAACGCTTCCACTGTTTGGCACATGCCCAGACATGTCTTGTCTTCTCTGCAAAAAAGAGTGTACTTTATTTCAAACGTCGACGACGTCACGTGTATTGGTGCTAGATTTGCCTTTACAATTTTGAGAGTCATATGTTCAATCATAACCGGAGGTCGGAATTAGGTAGAGTTATTTATGTACTTACACTGATTTCATACAGCGAAAGAATAAAGTGCATATGCCTCAAATCCCGAGATTAATTTTAAAGAGCAGAAAAATCCCGTGATTTATTAAATAAAAAAAATATTTACTTTTACACAATTTAAACCATCCGATCGGATGTCCGAAGTTGCAAAATTCCAATGTGCACACGCACGATGTTGCCACATTTGTAGTTCGCACAACATAGCTTGTGAGAACAAAAGAAAACAACAACAATTATTTATTTGTAATATTGTTGGCCACGCGGGATTGTATTATAAATCCCGTGCAATCCCGGGAAGATCCATATTAATATCAACATTTCGATGCAAGTACATAAATAACTCTATCTAATTCCTCCTGGCCTACGCATTGGAGCAAAGTTGGGAAAAATAAGGAAAAATTACTAACTTAACCTAAAGGCAAACCATATGACGTTACTTACAGTTACAAAAATCTACATAACACCACTAACAGTCAAATATTACCGCAGGCGTTTAAATACAGGGTGGAAGAGACCCTGTTGATGATGATAACGATGAGGGGTTTGATAAAATGGTAAAATATGACCCATTTCTCTTGACCCCTCCACCGTCAACTGGTATACAAGATGGAAGGGTCACTGACGCTAAAACGTTAGCTACGTATTCAGTACATCATTCTGAACCCCCACATATCAATTTTTCAAGGCAATATAAAAAAAAAACAGCTGTCCCATACATTTCGACCGTGTAGGTATTGCCCTTTTGTAAGAAAGAGCTGATTTCTTTTTAAATTACTGATGAAAAGTTTTGTTCAGAATCATGTACTAAATATTTGTGTTAATCCTTTGTGCGTCGATGTCCTTTCCTCTCTTTATAGTTACGAGAGATTGGAAAAATCGAACAAAATCGTAATCCCCTTACAAAAGACAAGCTTGCCATTTCGTGCCCCTCCATAGTATCATAAATCACTTTGCATAACACCAACAGTATACCACAATATTCAATAACAAACCGGTTTCAAACTATAGCACGTTCACTTTCACCGCGACCGCCAGCCGTCCGTGAAAGGCACGCGGTTATCTAAAAAGCAGCTTAACCGATGTTAATTGACCCGTTACACTGGAGTGATTGACACTTGCGTCCGGAGCGTCCTAATTTATGTCGTCTATGTATAGTAAACTATAGGCGCAGTCGGTCTGGTCAGACTGGAACTGAGGGACGCGCGGCTAAATAATAACAGCGGCTATGGTCGGTCGAAGGTTAAGCTACGCTAGCCAAGGTCGGTCTGCGAATGGGTGACCATGCATTTCATATCAAGAAACTTCTGAACCTCGGAAAGCGTGTTAAACCGTTGGGCGCTGCTGTCACTTGCAGATCTTTGACAGTTGTTATGGATAGTAAGAAGCCGGAATATCTGACAATCAGTCTTACCAAGGGGTACCGTATAGTCCACTTACTGGGTTGTGGAGGTCAGATAAGCAGTCGCTCCATGTATAATTCTGGTGTTTAGCTGCATCCAGTTAGACTAGAAGTGGGACTTTAACATCGCTGAGAAAAGGCTAGACAGCTGATGATGTATTGTCAACTGGAGTTATGCGCTCCGTCTGTTGGTATACGTGGTGTTAGGGACACCGAAGAGAATATGGTTACCACGTATCCAGTACGTCATTCTGAGCCACTCCAAATAGTTTTTTTAAAATAAATTTGGAATAGTTTAATTTAAAATAAATATTGCTGTTCCATACATTTTGACCGAGAAGGTATTGCACTTTTGTAGGAAACAGCTGTTTTTTTTTTTTTAAATTCTATGTGGGGGGAGGGGTCAGACCCCTAGTAGTCGTTTGGTGCGCGTTGATGTAGTCACCATACCAAAATATCATAAATTCCACAACATTTACGTCACGACATATTTTAAGTGGAATTTATTGCATTGTTTATTCGTATTCTGTTGGTTAATGTTTTTCTAGCTTAGCGCTTCTTTGCTCCATTGGATCGGAGCACACGTCCGACTTTTTCAATGTCAAATATTTCTGTTCTGTCTTGTTGATTATTGTCGACGCATATAATAATATATTATGAGGAAACCTACGATACTAAATTATTTATTTATTCCTCAGAAACACACATTTATATTTTGTTAACAGTGCTTGATTTAAATTAGTCACGGCCCAGAGTAAAAAAGCTAGTTGCCAGTTGCTTGTTTAGCGAGCAAGGTTGGTATGTCTTTGTACGAGATGAGATCTGTACCAAAAATGTCGGTCAAATCAAGTTCTGAATCCATAGAGAATGAATAATGTCACATAAAACAGCTAGATTACTTAACCAACCTTTTAAAACAGTGGTTATTTCCATCTTAATCATCAGCCTGGTGAAAGTCCTCTGTTAGAAATATTCTAAATTGCTCACGTTCATCCAAGTTAATTCTAATATAACGTCCATTCTTACCTTCTTCTCTAACTCTTTTATAGCCAAAAGTTGATAAAGTAACTTATAAAACGAATCCCAAACTGCTGTCATAATTTATTTTCAAATTAAGAACTCAATGTATCGCTTCGTTTGTAACCAAAACTGAGGGCATCCCCGAATGACGATAAAACAAATGAATAATAGGTACCTGGTTTCTAAATGAATTTCAACTTTCGGTCCTTCGCAGAGCGTTCGAAATCCAACTGCATGCATTTAGGCATTAGTTACTGTTATGGTCAGATCTATATTGGTAGTACTACAGACATAATTATGCTGTACTGTGAGTCATTTCTCGAGGTCGATTGTAATGAGTAGGTACGGTAGTGGGTACAGTTACACGTCGTGGTTTGAGGAATGTATCGGTTTACAAAACATAAGATAAGTATGCAGTTCATCTGTGCATGTGATGGTGCTAGGTAGGTTTTCGACGCCATTTTAGCTTAAAGTAGGAAAATGATGACCAAGAAGTATCGTTAAAAGAGTCCTCATCTGATAGTAAGACGTCATCGCCGCCAAAGGATGTCTCGCAGAGATAAAGCAGTAAATAAGACACGCACATAAACTCTGAAAACGTTCCACTCATTTTTAGAGGAACTATATATTTCATTTATTCAATTTCATCATCATCATCTACCTAGCCTGTTCCCAACTATATTGGGGTCGGGTTCCAGTCTAACCGTATGCAGCTGAATACCAGTATTTTGCATGGAGCGACTGCCTGTCAGATAGGCAGTCGCCTACACAACCCAGTTCGTACTTGGTAATACGATACACCTTGGTAAGAATGTTTGTCAGACTTTCGGGCTACTGACTGCTTGTAACGATTGTCAAAGATCTACAAATGACAGCGGGGTCACCCATCCACGGACCAACCTAAGAAAGCGCGGCTTAATCTTAAGATAGACCCGAGCTGCTGTTATTATTTAGCCACGAGCTTCATATTTTATTAAATTAAATTCGGTTTCCGAAGTTACCCGACCTCCTCGGTTGCAGAGGAGTACAAATGCACAATCATTGCATTTAAAGATACATACTTGAATGTGCAAGCCACTTATATTGCTTATTATCTCTCATTAAAATTGTTGTGAAACGTTAATAATTGATACTCATAAATCGTTATAAATTGTGTTGTAGAATTCTTGTTTCCTTGTGATGTTACACAAATTATCATTAACACTAGAAACGGGATATTTACCGTGTTTACTGTTGGTTTTGAGAAAATGGGTAGACCGATTTGTCTGCTCATAAGCACCCACCCGCAATAACTTCAGTTTATCCGTGATCATGGTGCTTGCAACAGCGCCGAAATATCGGGAACTCAAAACAAACAGTAAACATGGTAAATATCCCGTTTCTAGTGTTAATGATAATGTTAGTGACCATGACAGTTTAAAAACTTATATATTACACTCATTACTCATTATGTATATTTCTTATGTATACTACATTAGATTATCCATCTATTACTTTATATAGAGGAGTAATGTTTGTTTGTTTGTGGTGTGTACTGCTACCGTGTGACCTTTTTGATTTTTAATCAACATCAATATTATCAAGTTATGGGTATGGGATACCTTGGCAAGCGCGGCTTAACCTGAAGACTAGAGTGATCCGAGCGGCTGTTAATATTTAGCCACAAATTACGGGACAATGGCATGTCTGTTTGCGGTTTAAAGTTAAATCCCACGCACTATGACAAGGATAATGACTCACAAAATCAACCAAATAATGTAAAACAGATGTGACAAAAGGTATGTACTTATTTACAAGACAGATGTGAGTGGAAACGCCGAGAGGGAAGGTCCTTGAAGGACGTACACTGACCGTTTTGGATGCGTAGTACTCACCACCTGCGCGTGAGCATGACCAGATGTATGAACGTGGAGGAAGCAACAAGAGTTTTATGTAAGGTGTGACTTTATGAAAGTAGGTACCTACATAGGTACTAGCTAACGACGTACTGCCCCAATCGAGGGTTTTTTTCGAATACGCATGAGGTTTATGAAGTACCAGGCTGTCATAAATAAGAAGAGGAAACATTATGCATTATTATTGGTGTTGACAACAGCGCAACCGCAAATACGATAAAGCACCATCCAAGTGAACCCATCAGTACAAAGAAATCGGTCAAGCCGTTTAGGAGAAGAATTAAGAAGACCGGAATTGTAACAGATGCTACAATATACGGCATTAGTCGAGGAAGTACGCTCAAGGTCATACCTAATTGTCACAAAATAGTACAACGGAAATTATTGATTGACCAGGAAAACATGAATACAAAGAGATATTCGTCAAAAAACCCTTCAATACTACTTGTTTTGCAAATAGTAAAATCCAAGAAACGTCGCACCGTTGGCATTCTCAATGAGTTAGGGATGTACGATACCATTCATTTGTATCGATACTTTGCTTTTTATGGTTACTTGGGTTCGAGGATCGTATCAAATGCATTTGTGTCGATATTTTGCATCGATACCAATGTTAATTAATCCCTTGGCAATTTTCCAGGATTTTGTTTGAAATCATTTTGTGTCCGGATTTTATATTCTTTTAAATTGACTGATCATGCAATTTTAGATGTGGCAGAATACGATCTATTCATTCCGAAACCGGTACTTCGATTACGGTCCAAAATATCGGAGTATCGCATCCTGTTCTATCGATACTGTAAAGTATCGGATCGAATCGGATCGTGCATCACTATATCGTCGTATCGTATGCAGGAACACTATCTGGTTTATTGATGTATATTGCATGTCGTAAATAACTTGTTAAGGTCACGTCTTGTCGCAGGTGCATATAAAATGCTAATAATAAGCTTGTATTAATACGAATCAATGCTGTGTTTTTTTTATTGAGTAGTTTCCTCTATATCTGTTTAATCATCGATACACAGATCAGACAAAGTATTTTTAGGTTTTTCCATTCAGAATTTCTCAGTAGCAGCCTCGGAGTCTGGATTTGTGCCCGCTTGATGCTATTTAGGCTCGCCCCCTATTACATGGCAAAATGGCGAAATGTGAGTGAACTATTAGGTAAGTACACTTGCACGCAAAATACGCGCTTTAGACGTGTACGTAGAGTTGCTGGCTAAACATTCGGGGATTATGGACTGTATTTTGTATTGAAAATCATAAATTCATTTATTCACTGACTGACAACGTTAAGCCTTAACGTCCTGGTTCTACCCACAGGATAGTCCGGTTAAGCAGAAGCCAGCCTCATAGGTCGACCTGAGAGACGTCATTAAAAACAAAAAGTCAAAATGTTACATGACTTCTTATTAAAACAATAGTAGGTACTAAGAAAGGAAGGAAAATTAATTTCCTTAAAGGATGTAATATGGTATGTAAGTTTGTATGGAAGTTCATCACTTTTCTGATGGAAAATCCAATCAGAAATCTTACGGCTCCTATACCTATTACCTATAGATGCAAACACGATGTTATTTTAGAATGTCTTTCTAAGCTGAGAAAACCAAAAAATATAAATATAATTTAAATGCTAAATAGATCTATTATTGCGACAATTATTTGTATTAATGGTATGTGAATATGCCAAATAGATCTATTATTGCGACAATAATGTATTAATAGTATGTGAATGGAACTGGCATTTGGGGCTGGCTTGTATTTATGCTTTTGCGGTTGCACAACGACATGCTTTGCTTTCGCTTTGCTTGGTAGTATAGATACAGGTCTACCTTACTGCTTCCCTCAGAAGTGGAAAGGTGGCGAGGTCTTGTGGGTGAGCGCTACAGTCGTGTAGATCCTCAAGGCAAGTCTGGTTGGTTTACCTTCACGTGGTTGCCGCCCTGTTATTGGTCTAATTCCTTATGAAATAGACGCAACAGAAACCACCAGGCGCTTTTTCAACCTAACCACGACCCTCTGTGATCGAGTGGTTGTGGGCTCGGTCGTCACTGAACCCAGCTGGCGACGAGTAGGTAATCTGGTCACCTGCGCTAGGACCTGCGCAGTCGAGCGCCGTAAGCGGGGATGAAGGAGTCCTGGGGGGTTGAGCCGAGCGGCGCTGGTGGTTATGCGTCCGTAAGGCAACACGCCCTCTTTGGTCTGGATTTCAAGCGAAACGGTGGCCCCACCCAATAGCCAGGGGTGGGGAAATGGCCATTGTGTCCCGTTAGAGGGCCACGGCGAGGGGCGGGAGGTCCGCGGAGGACGTCCTTGGACGGCCGATGCGGTGGTGAAGGTCATGCTGACGGTGTAAGTGAGGGTTGATCAGTTCAGAAGGGACGGGCGCTAAGTCCCCTATGCCAACCCGATCAAGCACCTGATGTCGCACTGTAAGCCAGCCTCACGCCCCTATATCTCGAAGGTAGTCCTAACGGTCGAGCTAGTTTGTAGTAAGACGTTCCCAGGTGCGGGCTCCATGGAGGGTGGGAAGCCGGAGAGACGAAAATTTTTACAACATTCAAACATGGACAAATTAAGCCCATTAAATGCCACACACGCACACACACACACACCTAACACGCACACAACAACTACACAAACACATACACCCCCCACACACACACTTACACGCCCCACACATACTCACAGCCACACTGCTCACATACACACCGGAGTGGAGGCGAAAGCCAGAGAAACTCCCAAGGGGGGTGCTTGCAGCACCTCTCTAGCCCCCGGACTCTCTGCTGCCATAGCAGCGAGCTCCAGTGTGGGTACCGGTCCGACAGTGGCGAGAACCGCTGGCAAGACCAAAACCATGTCCCGTAATAAACGAAGGACAATGGCGCTGCACGGGACCAGCACCACTCCTTCTTCTCTTTCAGGCGCAGAGCCCCCCACGACGGTTCACCCCGTAGGCCGGGCTCCCCTGATAGATCCTCCTCCGCCTATCGTCACACAAGCCGCTCCCCCCCCGCTGGCCGTCACTGGTCAACCGGTGGAGACACGCACCACAGGTGACGCGTTCGCGCTCAACTGGCAGGTGCACAGGAGCAGGCATTTGCGCAGGAAGGAGGAACAACAAGCTCGGGCAACAACAAGCCAAGCTGCTCCGACCTCTTCAGCTCCGAAGACGAAGAGGAAGAACAGGCCGTCCAAGAAGCAGCGGCTTCAGTCACAATGGAAGAGTAAGTCTCCACTTGTAAGGCAGGCTAATGCCGAGGGTCAGGTAATACCGACCAGCGGTAACGTTTACTTCTCCGCAGGTATGCGGTCGCAGGCAGTGGCCGGCACTAGCCGACCAGGGCCAAGCCAACCGGCAGCCAGCGACGCGAAGGGACGAGCCTCCAACATAACACAGCGTCCCGTTCGGGGAGATCAGGCCGCGGCCAAGCGGGCTCTCAATGAGACCTCATCACCTCGTGGAGAGCGGAAGCGGCCGTGCCTTGATAGATCCAAACGGGTCGCTAACCGTAGTTTCGCACAAGCTGCCAGCTCCGACCTCGACGTCGCAGTCACCTGCGGACGTACGGGGCTAATCAGCAGGGAGGCATCCATCCAGATTCTCGCGGCTATCCAAAGAAGGATACTCGCCGAGGCCTTCACACCCACACCAGGCTCACCTGCACCGACCTTCAGAGCGAAGCCGGTGTTCAGCGGCGGGGCTCTCAAGCTGTGGTGCGGCAGTGATCACACCTTGTCGTGGCTGGGGACTCTGGTCTCCGAGCTGGCTCCAACCATTGGCATATCGCTAGTGATCAGGAGGCAGTCGGAGATCCAGCGTCGGATAAGGTGTGGGATACTCATCCCCGACGAGCAGGAGATCTTCGCAGAGCCGTCCCACATTGGGTATGCTCTGTGTTATCAGAATCCCTGGATAGACGTCAGGGGATGGGCATTGCTGGGTGCCAACAAGCAGGCTGACGCCTGGTTTGTGGTGGTCGGGATCCCTGAGGACCAAATTCCGGCCCTGTTGAAAGCCGAACGCCGTCTCTCATTTGGTGTGGGGACGGTGTACGTAAAGTTTCAGGGCCCGAACGGCAGATATGCCGACGTCCCTCAGGGATATCCGGCCGCGACAACCAGCACCGTGACACGGCAGGAGGAGGCAACTCCCCCCACAACAAACGCTGCGGCGGCACCCGCGGTTGAGCCTGCAGCAGCAGCGCCGGCCGCCCCTGCCATCGCCAGCGTGGACGCCGACCCCTCGGGCGGGGAGCTTGACGACGGTATTCTGTCCTCGGCTTCCGACCTTGAGGAGGTCGGTTTCGACGCGGGCGCCCTATTTGCCGGGCTGCGGCTTGAAGGTGACGAGGTAGGAACGTCCACTGATGGCGTCCCCTTCGTCGACCTGTAAAGTTCTGCAGGCCAACCTCCACCACAGCCAAACCGCGACGGCCCAGCTGCGGAAGTGGCTGGAGGTTCAACACACGGCCATTGCCCTAATCCAAGAGCCGTGGATTAGGGGTGGCCGAATACAAGGTCTCTCCAATCTTGGGGGTAAGTTACTAGTTAGTACAGATCACGACAAGCCAAGATCGTGCATTTACACCACACATAACATAAAAACACAGCCACTAACAGATTTCTGTTGCAGGGATATCTCTGCAGCTAGGCTGCTGATCCAGCGTGGGGACACAGAAGCTACTGTGGTCTTCGTCTCCGCTTACATGCCCGAGGCGGAGGAACCGCCTCCGCACGACCTCGCCCGCCTCGTGACACACTGCGAGAGCACAGGGCTAGAGATAGTCATAGGCGCTGACGCAAATGCTCATCATCCCCTGTGGGGCATGGACACGCAAAACGCAAGGGGTAAGGCTCTTGTAGATTACTTATTTACTACTAACTTAACCCTACTAAATACAGGTTCTGAACCAACCTTCGTAAACAGACGTAGCCAAACAATCATCGACCTCACCCTGGCAACGGAGAGCGCAGCATCCATCATCACCGGCTGGCAGGTTTCTAAGGAGGCCTCCTGCTCGGACCACAGATGGATCCGCTTCGACTTACAGGTTTGTGTGATTCCAACACCACCACGGCGCAACCCGCGTAACACCGACCGCGGTGCCTATACACGCAAACTCGAAACCAAACTTGCGCCAACAAACTATCAGATGACCTACGAGGACACGACGCAGATCGACGAGCGTGTAAGTCATCTCACAAAATCAATGCTAGACAGCTACCAATCATCCTGCCCCGAATTCACTCCGCCCACAACACCAGGGAAGCAACCATGGTGGGGAGCGGATCTGGAACGCAAGCGCAGGAAGGTAAGGGCAGCACTAAACAGAGCCATGAACACCTGTGCTGACGTGGATTGGGACGCATATTACGCGGCCAAATCCAGCTACAAAAAATGCATCAGATTCAGGAGTTCAACCGGTTGGCGGAAATACTGTGGCAACATTGAATCCTGCCAACAAGCAAACAGGGTAAGGAAAATACTGGCACAGCAGAGCCCGTCTGGGCCCGCAGTTCTCCGGAAACCCGACAACACACTTACCACCTCAGCTGAAGAGGCGATGCGCGTCCTTATAGAAACTCACTTCCCAGGCTGCGCTTTCGCACAGAGTATCGACTGGACAGAGGTAACCCAAACACCTTCAGAAAACGACTGGCGCTACGCACACAAAGTGATAACACTGGAGAAACTCCAGTGGGCGATCAGGTGCTTCCATCCCTTCAAGGCAGCCGGTCCGGACGGAGTCTTTCCCGCCTTATTGCAGTGGGGAGGGGCCTCTGTCGCCAGCAGACTGGTTCCCATTATGAGAGCGTGCCTGGCCTTTAGATACGTTCCAAAGGGATGGAGGGAAGTGAAAGTTATATTTATTCCCAAACCAGGTAAGAGCGACTATACAAATGCCAAATCCCACCGACCAATCAGCCTAACCTCCTTCCTCCTTAAAACCATGGAGAAAATCTGCGAGAGAGAGCTGAGGGATGGCGTTTTAAAAACGATCCCACTCCATGCGAACCAGCATGCATACAGCTCGGGTAAGTCCACTGAATCCGCTCTCCATCTAGTGGTCGGCCGGATAGAGGAAGAGATACATCAGAAGGGAATCTGCCTGGGCACTTTCATAGACATTGAAGGAGCCTTCGATAAAACAAACTTCTCCAGCATTAGCACCGCCCTTTCTCGACACGGAGTAGAGCAGGTACTGTCTGACTGGATCACTAATATGTTAAGTAAACGTGTGGTTCGCCTTGCAGAGGTACAGCAAATGGCCATGATAGCCAGAGGCTGCCCCCAAGGAGGTGTATTATCCCCCCTCCTCTGGAACCTGGTGATTAATGATCTTATCACTAAACTCAACGCGAACCACTTCTATACAATAGGGTACGCCGACGACCTCGCCATCCTCATTTCGGGGAAAGTGACGGGGACAATCTGCAACCTCACTCAACAGGCGCTACGCATCGTTGAACGGTGGTGCAGAGAATTTGACCTCTCAGTGAACCCCACGAAAACTGAACTTGTCATGTTTACCCTAAAACGAACACTAGGCCCCTATCGCCTACCAAAACTTCTCGATACAGAACTCCAATTAGCCGAAGAGGTCAAATACCTGGGAGTTATCCTGGACAGTAAGTTAAACTGGAGTAGCCACCTAGACAACAAAATAAACAGGGCCTGCATCACCTTTTGGCAATGCAGAAGGATGATAGGTAAGAAGTGGGGCCTATCCCCTAAAATTATACTTTGGTTATACTGCACGGTGATCCGACCCATGATTGCCTACGGGGCAGTGGTCTGGTGGCCCCGCACCAGACTAGCCACAGCCTCCATCAAACTGCAACGCATGCAAAGGCTTGCCTGCATGGCGACCACGGGTTGCATGAGGACTACTCCGACCGCAGCCCTCGAAGCCATGCTAGGACTCCCACCGCTCCATCTGTTCATACAGCAGGAAGCGACGATGTCGGCAGTACGCCTTAAGACACTTCAACTCTGGGGTAAGAAGGTAACACAGCACACCGCGGTACTGGAGGAATTCTACAATGAGTTCCCCCTGGCAAAAGCTATAAACGACCGGATACCCAAACAGTTTGTATTCGATAAAAAATACAAAATCCAACTCCATGAAGACCACCGCTGCGAGGGTTTAAGCCCGGCAGAACTTCGGATCTTCACGGATGGATCTAAAACAGGTACTGGCACTGGTGCTGGAGTATTCTCGGAGGATCTCAACATCCATATAGCCGTACCACTGGGGGCCCACAACACAGTATTTCAGGCAGAATGCATGGGCATTTCCCTGGCGGCTTCAGCCATCTCAGCCAGGGGGGTTGTGGACCACTCTATTCGCATACTCTCGGACAGCATGGCTGTACTGTCAGCACTAAACAACCATATAGTCAATTCTGGGCTAATACACGAGTGTCACCAACGCCTGAACCAGGTTGGTAATCTCAATAACATAACCATACAATGGATCAAAGGACACAGCGAGTCCCGAGGCAATGATGCAGCGGACGAACTCGCTAGAAGGGGATCGAGCATGGCAGCAGTGGGACCTGAACCCATCGTGCCACTCCCTTTCGGATATCTACGCACACTGGTAAGGAAACGAACCAGCGAACAACACCACAAGCTATGGCTGGACCATGGCGAGTGCAGGCAGGCCAAGGAAGCACTTCCTACTATCGATGGCCGCCTCACCAAACGGGCGCTTCGGCTAACCAAATTACAGTTACGCACACTAACAGCCGCCATCACTGGACACGGCTCTTTTAATAAACACCTCTTTGTCATAGGTGTCACAGACAGCCCCCTATGCCGAGCCTGCATGGAGGAAGACGAAACAGCAGCCCACGTGCTTCTTCATTGCCCAGCGGTTGCAACATACAGGGCAAAGTACTTCGGTAACCCAGGTACTCTCCGCGAGATTATCTGCAGCACCAAGGCGCTGCTGGCTTTTCTCGGGGAGTTGGGGTGGATCGAATAAATCTCCCACCCGCACGCAAAATACGCGCTTCGACGTGGAGTTGCGGACACCAGCCCGTCATACAATACAATACAATACAATGTGAATGGAACTCACATTTTTCCCGACTTCGCCCCAAACTTGAGCGGTGAATAAGTGAGTTGGAGTTGGGATTTTCATACGTAAAATCATCATCATCTGCCTATAACAGTCTACTGCTGGACATAGGCCTCCTCAACAGCAAGCCACTCAACTCGATTCTCAGAAACTCTCATCCAGTTACTACCAGCCATCCTGCGAAGATCGTCGCTCCACCGACCCTGAGGGCGTCCCACCTTACGTTTGCTGATTCGCGTTCTCCACTCAAGAACACGTCTACCCCAACGGTCATCGGTTCTACGGCTAATATGACCGGCCCATTGCCACTTCAGCTTACTTATTCTGTGAGCTATGTCGACATATACGTAAAATATATTATGTAAATGTTCCTTTTTATTTTTTAAATAGTATGTATTGGTTAAAATGGTAAGGTAAGGTAAAAAGGTAGCATATTAACATTTTTTTCAAACTTAGTCAACTAGCCCATTGTACTTCCTTATTCTCAGAGTGTAATGACACTACATGGTGACAGTGACTAGTATTAGGGAAATCCTTGGGGGACTTCTGTGACGCGGTTGATATGTCATGCTATTGTGTAGGACATGACGTATTATGCGCTGAGGGAAAGTTACGGTTAGCCTACATCCTCACATCACTGGGCAAAGACCTCCCTACACGACTCCCAGTTCTTTCGATCAGGTATTCGCCTTGTTGCAGTGATAGTGGGTTTGACGGAGAATGTGCACTTCGCAAAATGTGTACTTCTCAAAATACTCTTCTCAAAATGAGCACTTATCAAAACGAGCACTTCTCAAAATGAGCACTATTTTATTATTTTAATGCCACTCATTTTGATAGTGCTCATTTTGCGAACTGCACTTTCTGCATCAAACCCGTGATAGTCTAGTGGTGTGACCGTCGGACTGCCAAGTCATAGGTCTCGAGTTTGAACCCAAGACACGCACCTCTGATTTTTCAGAATCATGTGCGTATTGTATAATTATCACTTGCTTCGGTGAAGGAAAACATCGTAAGGAAACCAACACGCCTGATGGATATTTGTCGACGGCGTGTAAAGTCAAGTCAGAGGCCCATGGGTGGCATAAAAACTCTGACACCAGGTTAGCCGCTAACCACACGGGCTTCGCCTTTTGCCTTTCTCAAGGTCCACCTGGCGCTGCATGCCTGCGCACTTAACGATCTTATGACGGCCTCAGCGAATGGAGTTCGCATAGCTGAATTTTGGGCCAGATATATTTAATGAAAATTTGCCATCGACACGCTAAGAAGACAAGCGCTACCGGGAAAGTATGCCGAATATTTCTTTGACATAACACTGTAGCACGCCTTGCCAAGTATCCTTAAATGGTTAGGGAGTAACCACGACGCAGTTTAGGCTTAAGCCAGTCAAAAGATTAACGTAGTCATTACATTTTGTTGAGCTTGAGGTCCTGGGTTCGATTCCCGGGTCGGGCAAAGGGCTATGGGCTTTTCCATTAGAAATTTTTCAGAATCAGCCACGGAGACTGAATCTGTGCCCGGTTGATGTCTTGAACATAACTAGCGAAATGAGAGTGTACTGTTACTCTACCTAACCTTTCGGGGATTGCAGGCGTGATGTTATGTACATAATGGAATAGTAGGTACAGCCATATTTCACTAGCACACTTTTTACACCCCATGTAATAGAGGACCAGACCAACCATTCACTAGCTGCTCTGAGAAATTCCAGATGGATATCCCAAGAACTCTTTGACCGACCAGGACCTCAACGTCAGCAAGTAGCTCCAGCAATCACTAGACCAAGGAAGTAATCACAAAAGCCAGAAGGAAGGAAGTATTTAATTAGTTAATCAATTTAAAATATCGACGGAAGGTAACTCGTAAACATAAATGATTAGTTCCCAAAAACCATATTATTATGAATCCATGATATGTTTACACTACCTTTTTTTGTTTATGAACCGTATTTTTGTTTTAAATAAGTCGAGTTTTCCTTGTGACAGCGAATAAACAAACAATAAACGCATTGTTTTATTTTATTTTTAGAGAGGAATAACCCTGGTCGGATTGGATTGTGTGCAGTTTCCATATTTGAAACATAAGCAACCATTTTCTATACAGGGTGTAAACAGACCCTTCACGAAGCCGTCAACCAAGCATTCTGTACGTCAAACTAAGTAACTTTACGCAAAAATTATTACTGGGAAACGACTTTTTTTTTTTGGGTGAATAATCACGTTTTACGGTAGGACTCGATGGAACGCACTCAAAGCATTGTGCTGATGGACGGATTGAACAGTACGGGGGTCGTGGAAGTGTTTAAAGCAAAAATCTTACATTAAAAACATGTATTTAAAAAAAAACTGGTGAAAATTTGGAACTTTGACTCCCAATATCTCCGTAACTAGAAGGTTCCCAAATATGGTCTAGAACAAAAAAAATATCGCAAAGACAGGGAGAACAAGTACCTTTTGGCTTTGTTAAGGGTCTATTTAGACCCTACATAAAAGTTGTTCTAATTGTTGGTACGCATGGACTTCTTATCTTTTATGTATGTTTCAATAATTGTTATTGCGGTTTATGTTATGTAAACTTAATTAAAAGATGTTCATTTTGTCGTTAATTACCTAATTCTGGTACGATGCTTTTTTATTCTTTGTTTTTGATACTTTTTTCATACCTATTATTATTCCTTTATTCATTCATTCTTCTCATTTTTTACATTTATTATTTTTTTTATATTTCTTTAAAAAACCCTTTAAAATATATTTAAAAATATAAAAAAGTAGTGTATCGAGAGCCTACCTATTTAAGTCTAGACAATAGACATCAACCGGGCACAATTCCAGAAGTATTAAATTTTGGAGTCATTTTCTCAGTGAATATAAAAAATACAACAACGTATTCAGTTTCAAATAAATCCATCAATGCTTGTTCCTTAATATATTGTTTGTTTCCTAACAATATTGTATATACACATTCTGCTATGTATGGGTTTTTTTTACGAAAGCATAACATTTATAAATATTCACGTTCACATATTCATCTTATAAATGTTAACTTATGCATTCAACACTACAATTTAAATGTCACTCACCTATAGTCCGCATTTAAAAAAACAATCCAAACACATTTCAATCCCAATAAAAAAATCAAATCCAAACGGAAAAACTCACAAAACAATAAATCACTATAAAATAATCAAAAACTTCACCACATCACTTAATCAAAATAACAAAAACACATCACAGAAAATAGTTCGTAAACTTTTGGAATCTAAGCGATAGATGGCGCGAGGTCGCACGCGTGCAACTTTACCGGCTGCCGACGAAGCACTGACGAACTACCTATCTGCTCTCCGGTCAGGCCAGAGCTTGCATTCTGATAACAGCTTATTATTACAACTATAAATTAATGAATGGACATATTTTGGTATCTAATTAGTACATTTCTTTCCTTAAAAGCGATAGCTGAGTGAAATATTTACGTCATTACGGTTTATATTATGCTCCAAAGTTCGAAATTTGACTCGCGTTGAGGAAAAATGAAACGGATTGTAACAGGAAACAAATGCGTGCCTACTTATTAAATAATCTGGTGATTTTATAACTTGGGGGAATTTTATCAATTGTATGTTTTACTGTACTTTCGGTTGCATTAGTCTTCTTGTGTCAAGGTTTTCTCAGGCTTAGTAATTAGGTTTTTCCACAGGTAATTTTCAGTGCATAGTCCAACGTATTGTCCACCTTATAATTTCCTAAGGTGTTTGTGTACACTTGTTGCCAAGCTGACGCATATACAGGGTGTAAACAGACCTTTCACGAAGCCATCAGCCAAGCATTCTGTACATAAAACTAAGTAAGTTTACGCAAAAAATATTGCTGGGAAATTACTTTTTTTTTTTGGGGAGAAAAATTACGTTTTACGGTAAGACTCGATGGAAAGCACTCAAAGCATTGTTCTAATGGATGGATTGAATAGTACGGGGGTCGAGGAGGTGTTTAAAGTAAAAGGTCTTACATTAAATAAATGTATTTAAAAAAGACTTGTGAAAAAGATGGAACTTTGACCCCTAATATCTCCGCAACTAGAAGGTTCCCAGGTATGGTCTATAACAAAAAAATGATCGCAAAGACGGGGAGAACAAGTGTCTTTCGGCATCGTTAAGGGTCTATTTACACCCTTATACGTAGGTATTCGGGTTGTGACGATAGACAAACTCCGTTCTTCATCTTTCTTTGCTGAACCATGTTCGAGTTGGCTCAGCATAATTCAAGCGCCTGAGGGTGTACATCGCCGACGAGTTCGACCGCGGCGAAGGTGGTGTGACGATCTGATTATGTTCGCGGGGCAAGCGTGGCCAGAAATTGCTCAAACCAGAGAGGTTTGGAGGGAGAACGGGGAGGCCTTTGCCCAGCAGTGGGACATCAAGATAGGCTACAAAAAAACGGAATCATGCCGACAGGAATATGTGTGTGATGAGTCGTGTAATATTAACTAAAAAAATATGATAACTGGATGACCAATGTATGTTTCAAAAAAACACGAAAAACAACATTGTTTCTGTATAAAAGAGTCACCTTATAATGCAACCCACGTTGGCGGCGACAATCCAATAAACTAAACATTATATAAAATTGTAACAGAAGGACGATAAACTGATTTTCGGACGACGACTCTAATTTCATTTTAAGTTCGACTTTGGAAAGAAATACCGAGACTTGAATGATTCCACTAACTACGAACGAAGTCGAGATTATTTTTTTCATCGTTTCTACATTCGTTTTAAACATCATCATCATCTTCCAAGGATTTTCCCAAAATATCTTGAAATCGGTTTTCAATATGACCGGACGCGGCTGAATATCAGTATTTTACTGTTTTAATTTACGATTAGTTAGTACTGACAGTTCCATTGGAGGAATTGCTAGACCTAATATTTCTAGAAATGTCGACTTCCGAGCGGATCACAAAGGTAGATGAGTCATCAGTGTCCTTGACCAAAACAGTTGCATTTCGGACCCAAATGTACTTGAACTTGTTTGTTTTGGCAGCGTCGCGACTTTTGCGAAATAACTCCTTCTTACGAAGCATCAAGTGTTCGTTCATGTAAATACGACACTGAGTTCCAGCGAGGCCACCACGATCTGACTTAATACCTTTAGACAGTCGATAAGCGCTTGGCACGTTATCACGAAGCAGAACTTTTACCGAGAAAACAGTTCATTTTTAAAAATCATTACTTTATTACACTGTAGATTCTGTCTGCAATATCGATGGATCAATAATTTAAAGCCACGTACAGACATCGCGAGGCGTGCGTTGCGAATGGTTCGTCTCGCATGCCTCGGGTTGTGTGGACGAGTGTGCTCACAGTGACCATTCGCGTCATACAATCGTTGCGAACGCCGCCTCAGTGCGAGCCGGCATGGTTGTTTGCGTGCTCAGCTTGAGCATGAGTCGTTCGGGACGCATGCATAAATGTACCGTCTTATGCTTCAGGTTGAGGCATGCGTGCCGAACCATTCGCGACGCACGCCTCGCGATGTCTGTACGCGGCTTGACATTTACTATAATAAAACAACCGCTACACAACATTTTTCTCCGAAGAGTCGTCATCTGCCAAAGAAGGAAAACATTCTTTTTATCAAAACATACTCAGGTACATCGAATAAAATAAGAATGTTGTTTGTTGTTTCTAGGAATCAGACACCGTCAACTCAATACTCAGAATACAGTACCTACCTACTGAAGGATATGGATAGTTTATGGAATTCTCTATTTCTTAAAGATGCACACACACGTACTCCTACAATTGATCGTATTTTCATTTTCTTTTTTTTCTCTTTTTGTTATTCCCCTATTTGTAAGTGTATGTGTAAGGGAAGAGCGGAGCCTTCAACTATAGGCATTTTCTATGCCTAAATGGAGACTCCTCGACATACAATTTAAACCTAAATGATATGAAATAAAATTGTTTTTTTTTTAAAGTTCACATAAAATACAATACCTATTACGATTTATTACCATGTTGATACAGCGGCCATTAGCAATGGATATTTTTTAAATATCGAAACTGATAACAAATAATTTGGAAGCGCCCTTTAAAGTCCATACTGACGACTCATTTAGGAATTTTGTCATGAAAACTGGAAGACCATTCCATTAAACTACAATTAGGAATTATTACAGATTTTGATGTTATGACCTACATACTTCAGTGATTTTACTATGAACCTTTGATATTGAGCACAGCGTTTTCCTTGTTAGTCACAAACTATTGATAAATATATCACGATGGCACATATGTAAATCGTGACAAACCCGACCTAACTAGTGATACTGTCCTTATACACATTCTTACTTATTTTGATTGCATTATTAAAGAGTAGAATTGTAACAATCGGTGAAAATGGCGAGTGGATCTCCCCGTAAGTATTCAGGACAAGACTTGCCAGTCTATCGTTTTAACAACAGACGTGTCGCTCCGACACTACTGGTTTCTATGTATATCTATAAAATACCTAGCGACACGTCGTCCGACTACATGTCGCAAGACCGCAGACGACGTGTCGCCCGACCGCAGATTAGTAGTGCCACCGCCGTTGAAGCGTCCATCTGCGGTTGGGTTTGGAATCATGACTGCAACGACATGACGTTACGACGTGTCGCTCCGACCTGCCGCAACCTCACGTCGTCTACTACTGCTGCTGTGTGCGGTCGACTACGGACTCGTACCTTAAGACAAACATTATAGCTGTTTGTGTATGTGAGTTTAAATGTTTGTAAACGCACCCACGATACAGGAGAAATTCCTAGTATGGCAACGGTTTCATAAACAAAAAAATATATAATGTTACCTTTAATGCGGTGGGCGACAGCATCCTTCTAAGTATTAACAAAAACCTACGTACATAAAGGGTGTAAATAGACCCTTAACATAGCAGAAAGGCACTTTTTCTCCCCGTCTTTGCGATATTTTTTTTGTTCTAAACCAAAACTGGGAACCTTCTAGTTACGGATATATTGGGGGTCAAAGTTCCAGTCTTCACAAGTTTTTTTTTTTAAATACATGTTTTTAATGTAAGATTTTTACTTTACACACCTCCTCGACCCCCATACTATTCAATCCATCCATCAGCACAATGCTTTTAGTGCTTTCCATCGAGTCCTACCGTAAAACGTGATTTTTCACCCCAAAAAAAAAGTCTATTCCCAGCAATAATTTTTGCGTAAAGTTATTTAATTTGATGTACAGAATGCTTGGTTGACGGCTATTTGAAGAGTCGTTTACACCCAGTATAGGTAAGAAACAAACTCACTTTCACATTTAGTTTGTAATTTATGGTACTTCGGATGAGGCAATCACTCGATCTAAAATACTGTTATTCAGTTGCATCCTTAGACAGCAAGTCCACATAGTACCAACGAGGTTAGGCAGATGCTGAATACATTCTATAACTAATTCGGGGAACGACTGCTTACCATTTTACCTCTTCATTTTATTTTTATTTGAGATCTGCAAGCATCAAATGTCGGAATTCACCCTTTTATGGGTGTCACTTTCAGTTTAATCGTCTTTCTTTAACGTTTTGTGAGGAAGGATGATTTTAAAATGACCAGATTTCCTGCATTCCTGAGCTTCAAATGTATCACTAATATGAGTCAACCCGACAACTAAATAAACAATACTCATTATCCTTTACTCATATAGCCGCAGCCAAGATTACAAAATCACGATCGCATATTCACGCATATTGGAAGCATTTGGAAGGCCTCCCATGAGGATGACCCGATGACCTGATGGAGGTTGCAGGGATCCGCTCGAAGCGAGTCGCAAGGGGCCCGGTTAATGTGGCGACACTTGGGCCACTTACGTCCAGCAGTGAACGTCTTTCGGCTGAAATGATGATGATGACTAAAACTAAATATTTGTGTGAAAAACTCATAGCTCATACAACTCATAGCTCTATACAGGAAACAGCAGATTTTTAAACATTACCGATGAATATTTTTATGGGAGTCGGTTCAGAATAATGTATGGAATACGTGGTAAGCGTTTGTACATCTTTGGCCCTTCCACCCTGCATTTTCAACAAGTTTTTCCGCGCGGCTTCACGTTAAGGTCGGGAAATATCCCATGAAGACGCCTTTTTTTGTGTTTTAAATATTATATAGCTTTTGGCACCAGCTAGTGTCAATAGTTCCAAAGATAGCCTTAACGGGTTTGTAATTTTGGATGACTCTTCATTACTCGACTGAGGGGGGTAATGTGTTTATCAGCCTATATGTATAATTAATATGTATGTATGTTCCCGTGTGGCTCTCTAGAGACCAAACTCGTGGGCGATTTTTATGATTCTTACGTCAATCCATTTGTCTTAATCTTGCAAGTGTCACTAAAGACATGACAGTAATCAAATTCAAAATGGCGACAGCCAGACGCCATATTGTGAAAAATAAAAAAATGAAAGTCAACAAACTATATTAAGTGGGGTATAAACTCAAACTCAAAGCATTTATTTCAATTAGAACATTATAGGCACTTTTGAATGTCAGAAAAACAAAGAAAGCGAAGCTACAGTCACAGACACAACGCTTAATAACTTGTGAAATTATTGAATAGGTATTGGAAAATCATCTTTAGGTTACCCATATCATTTTTCATTTCGAATGCCCATTTATAATATTAGTGTAGATGAAACAAATTGAAAACTAAATAAACGCAAATTACTCATATATAAATTAACCAAGACTCTTCCCGTGACCCAAGGGCTGGCTTTTACCTTGGCCAAAGGCTTAGCGTTGCCATACAACGTGGCAACGCCGCCAGTCTTTTGGGTACATTACCAGTTGACTACGTTGAGGAGGAGTTTTTTGACGCCATTTTTTAAGTTTATTTTTAAGTTAGTTAGTTAATATAGGTTTTTTTAATTTATTAATGTATATAATATTTACCAAGACTACAAAACCACATTCGCAAATTGACGATTTTTGCGAACTAATAATTGTGTGGAATAACTCGCTAACTAAATCACTATATTTCTAACAACACCAAAGGCAATTTAACATACCTAATCTACTTAAATAAAATACCTACCGCCCCATTTGAACCTTGACCGCTAGACTGGCCGTGGTCATCAGGTTTATTGAAGATTAAGAGGATTCTTGGAGCTCACTCTCGGGTCGTTAACTTATGCGTGGTCGACTTTGACCTTGGCCTCGGCCTACACAATACGTTTGAAGTCCAGTTAAGGAACAGAATTAAGGTTTTAGGTGTATTACGGACAGAGTATTGTGGCCTATGGGCGTTTTATTAAGTACTAGCGACCCGCCCCGGCTTCGCACAGGTGCAATATATACATATAAACCTTCCTCTTGAATCACTCTATCTATTAAAAAAAACCGCATCAAAATCCGTTGCGTAGTTTCAAAGATTTAAGCATACAAAGGGACATAGGGACAGAGAAAGCGACTTTGTTTTATACTATGTAGTGATAATATATTAAGGAGAAGTGTTCCGACAGTACTAGGGTCCGAGGAGCTAGTGGCTAAATAATAACAGCCACACGGGTCGATCTTCAAGGTTAAGTCGCACTTTCCAAGGTCGGTCTGTGGATGGGTAACCATCATTAGATACCGAATTTCCTCCGTGACTCATAAATCACGTTAAGCCGTTGGTCCCGGTTGTCATTTGTAGATCTTTGATAGTCGTTACAGTCAGTGGCCCGAAAGTCTGACAACCAGTCTTACCGGGGTACCGTATTTTCCAGTAGTAACTAGGTTGTGGTGATCAGATAGGTCAGATCTGATAGTCACTCCATGTAAAATACTTACTTATTTAGCTGCTTCCGGGTGACTGGAAGCCAGCCCCATTAAATTTGGCAAAAGGCTAGGCAAATGATGATGAGGTGTCCCGACAGTACTCCCACATATTGCCAGATTGGTTTTACTGATTTTCTTCATATATATTTGTTTAAGTCTCATGTAATAGGGGGTGAGCTGGGGGCTGGGAGGGGAGTTTTTATTAAGTCCACTAACTTTTTCTTGTTCCTTTTCCTAATTTGGGACAAAGTTGCCTTCGGTATGGTGCATTTTCAGACACAAGTATCGTACTCCGAAAAAATTCTGGCTATGCAAATATAATTTAGTGAAAGCTTCTTTTCCGTCGAATTTCTTGCAAGCACTAAATAAGCTCTCAATTTACTATTGAGGTCGAATGAAATTATAACTTTTGGGCAATAAACGCAATGCAATTTTCATAATGGTACAATTCTGACGTCAACGGCAGACTGGTAGATGCAGCAGTGCCTTTCTGCCTCAATGCCAGACGCAGTAAACTGGTTTCTATGTATTTCTATGAAGACAGACCTGCTGCTACGATCAGGTGGCGACTGCAGACGGCTTAGCAATAGTGCTGTCAGTGGCTGTCAATAACAGAGCGACCAGGGGCCAACAGGCAGGGACAGGAGGGACATGGGCGTCTTAGCTATTCTCTAGTAGTGAAATACCGTCGCGCGTCGTAAATGTGACGGTCGCGTTTAGCAAAACTGCAGCAGCATTGTCGCCTTCGTATATTTGAATCTGTATATATTCACAGTTCGAGTAAATCGTATTCTTCCAGACAAGCGTGCTCCACCATAGGCCACGTTTTGGCCAAACGCAAGCCTATATTGTATAGTATAAAAAAATCACAACACCACTGCTGTCTGCAATCTGCCGTGGTGTTCGGAATTGTAGCTAAACGAAATATAAAAGGCAGCGCTAATCATAATACCTAACTTTCAAGTACAGTTCCGCGTGACCCTGAATAGAGGTGTACGAGGGCCCTTGAGGGAATATAATATCGATAAAATGCTCATTATCGGCATATCTATCGGCATCGCACACGTGGCTATAGTGGGTCAAATGCTTTCGAACTGCACTCGTCTGTACTTGGAGACAGTTAACAGTTGTTAGGAGTAATTATATGGTTGATGTGAGTTGTAAGTGGAGCAAACGATACTATATACATTTATCTTAGTAGTATTAGACCTATTTCTGTAACAGCTCGTTCAGAGAAGTACATTACTGAACTGACTGCAGGGCACTGGCCCTGCATTACTAGACCATTCTTACAAATTAACATAGGGAAAGAGGGTCAGGTTATTCTGGGTACTTTTTATACTATAACCATACTCATTTCAGCCTTCAAATAGAATTGCCGACTCCCGATTTAAAGGGTGCTGGCATTTCACCTTTGTCTCAAGGATGGCTTTGATAGTGAAGCTCCCACTGAAAAGGCTGGCCGACACGCCTGGCACTAGCAAGAGATAGAATTGTGTGGAGAAGAGAGACGCAGGCATTTTGCCCTGCAGTGGTGGTGTGGGACAATACAGGCTAGTTAGTAAGTCTTCTGTGGTAATACTGGTAACGCACCTGTGATGCCTCCGAAAATGTCTATGGTTAAAACATAACATTGGACTCATTAACAAACACAGACGGACACAACAACAAACACGGAAAAAAACGGGAAATTTACCATCTTTACTGTTTGTTTTGAGTTTCCAATTTTTCGGCACTGTTGCAAGCACCATGATCACGGATAAACTGAAGTTATTGCTAGTGGGTGTTTGTGTTTATGTGATAATATCGGGAACTGAAAACATGGTAAATATCCCGTTTTTCGTGTTAATGATAAGGTTTGTGACCATGTCAGTTTAAAAACTTAAATCACATTACCACCATACCAAGATTACCAGACCACTTATCGACAGGTCAGCCATCGGCTTGTTTGCCGATCCAATTCATCGATGCCATCCAAAGCTTGCTAACAAAGTTACAGTATTCCCAACCCGATTGTTTTGTCTGTAACATTGCCACATTGACAACTATTTTAATCATTTACGTTGCACGCAAAAAAATTTGGCACAGCAGAGTATAGGCGATTGGTAAAACTATTTCGTTTGTCGGTATTTCCAGCTGTGATCGGTGCCAATTATCACTGAATGTGTTAGTGTCGTGTGCGCATTGTTTTCGTATGCATTCAGATAACGTTTTAGTTACGACTAAACAAAATGTTTGTTCTTGTCGCTTTGTAAACTCCTAGCACAAAACTAAAATCTGCCTTTAATGTTATCCCGGTAGTATAATCCCGTGGGATAAGTATCGAACTACACGCAGGCGAAGCAGCGGGCATAAGCTAGTCTTAACTAACAAATTTCCATCCATACACAGGCAGATATTTACAAAGCCAAGATGCTAAATACCGGTGGTAAAGCTAAAGTAAAATCAAAACACTTTGTTTAGGAGCATTTCATAAACAAACACAATTTGAAAAGCTCGTCCCTCTGCTTTAGTAATTGCAGTGTCAAAGACCTTTTTATGTGAGGAGCAAAATGTACATTATTTTAGATAACATACGTATAACTACATACTTATTTACTTAATTTCATCGAAAAGGTCAACACACAATTATAAGCACTGCAAGGAATTACACAAACAAAGAATCCTGAACGAGTCGAGGTGAGGCGATCACTTCAAACCGTTCAGGATTGTTTCTATGAAACTCCATACCGTAGTAGCCCCGAGTTTGGAAGTTGGCGATATGATAACCCCGTGTCTCGGAAAACACGTTAAGACGTCGCGCGTCGGTCCTGCGCCCGATCTAATAGTGCACCTGCGCCTGCGCACACTGACACTTGTGCACTATAATATCTCCCGCGCCGATGGCTAATCTGCGCTGAAATTGGCCGCCGTGACGGAAAACGGTCAGGAGGACTATTGTGCTTTAAAAGACGAGTTGTCAGGATTTTCAAAGTATAAGAGTGTTTACAAAGGTAAGTGCTTGTTACAAGAAATTGCCATAAAGTTGTAATTTTAGTAATATGATTGGACCATTGTACCTATTTTGAATATTTGTCAGAATATTGAACAAGAACTGTCTAACAAAGCAGTTTAGAATGAAGCCCGATAAAATATCTTTAACATAATGAAGTGCGACTGAGCGTATCGGCGCGAATCGAAGCGCATTTTACACCAAAAAAATGTCAGGGACCATCCCACGCCTGTCTTTCCGGATTCTGACCATACAATAACCTTTTTTCCGGCCATTGATCACTAAACGCAACCTACAATCAATATAATTATAAAAAAGCCAATGACATTTAAAAAGTCCGTCCACAAATACCTCATGGTAATAGGTACGGACAACTTACGGACGTGGCTTCATACATCAGACTCTGACAGAATCATCATCTGCTTAGCCTTCTTTCCCAACTATTTTGGGATCGGTTTCCAGTCGTAACGGAAGTAGCTCAATACCAATATTTTACATGGGGCAACTGCCTATCTGAAATTCAGGATTCAGTTAGTACTGGGTAATACGATACCCCTTGGTAAGACTGGTCGCCAAACTTTCAGGCCACTGACTACCTGCAACGACTGTCAAAGATCTATAAATGACAGCCTGGACCAACGGATGAACGTGCTTTCCGAGGCACGGAAAAACTCGGTATGTAATCGGTGGTCACCCATCCACAGACCAACCTAGGTCAGCACGGCTTTACCTTAAAGATGGACACTTGCGTCTGTTATTATGTATTTAGCCTTCTGTCAGTGTCCAATGTGTGTGAAGAGATGATGTCTTATACAACATTAGTTTTAGTATATAAACACGTGTGTTTCAGGTTTCGCCTATACTAAAATAAAATAAGTTTTCGCATATATAATATTTTTATGTAAAGAATATATGTACAAAATTTCAAAACTGTATCATGAAAAATCACAAAGTTATAAGCTTATTCTGTTACCCGGTTGTCCGCACAAAAGCGTGGTCACCACGCAACGCGACCACGCGCGTATAAACATAATTTGGCGGTAGGTACCTAAATTATTGCGATAGGTACTTAATGTCGCTCGGTGTCCAACTTGTAACTTTTTTTAAATATTTTTGGGACAAAATATAACATTAAAAATTAAAAAAATATTGGAATCGATTCAGTTACTTATTCTGAACAAACTATATTCAGGTTTCGCATATACTAAAAATAAAGTTGTATAGATGAGATAAACTAAATTAGGTTAGAACAAATATTTCACCAAAGTATCTTTCAGAGCCGGACTTTACTGATGTACCAATCTGCCGTTTCCGTCACTTGTCCGTACCGGTTTGTAGGTACAAGTTTATCAGATCCTCCATACGGTACTCATGAAAGTACCGTGGTACTTAAAGGTACTTTAAGTGCAGGGGAGCCTGCACTTAAAGTACACAACTTAGACGCAAAGCTCAGCGAGCGCTCAAAGAAAGTGATTAAAGCCTACTTCAACATCTTAACGTGTCTTAACTGTGCATTTTGCACTTGGAGGTGTGCACATTATGGAGGATAGACCGGCCCCAAGAGTTTATAACTGTGACGTTGAAAGACACGACCTTGTTTCAGTCTTACGTTTCGCTTAGTTGGTTTGTGGTGTTGAATTCAAAATTCATAAAATGAATACAATCTACGTATAGCAAGTTAAATTGGATGCTTAATTAATTATGCACATCATTAACATGACATTGATTAAGTTCTGCAATTGATGGCCGTAATGAACGTCATCGTGGGAGGGTGATTCAGCAACGATTCGCGTCACTAGATTAAAATTTTGAAATTAATTTACCATTCAGTTGGGTTATTCTATTAAAATTTAATTTTGAACTTTAGAATGAACTAATAAATGCCAGCAAAATGTTGAGAAACACGCTTTTCTATGCATTAATTGGTAAAGTAAATGTGTAATTTGTGTGTTTTGGAACGTATGCAAAGATACTTAAGTCGTTTCAGATTATATTTGAAGCACACATAACAACATAAATGATAATAATATATCTTTCCATATTAGTCGGAGTTCTACCCTCGGAGCAAGTAAACACTTTGATCAATGCTTAATCTTTTCGTAATAAATAATAGTGGGGGAGTCCCAATCTTGTTTTCTATCTAGTTGTTTGTTCTAACTGTTGGAAAAACAAACACCTTTGTATGTCGAATTTAAACTTTTACTATTTTCGTACAGTATTCTCTCAGTTATGTAAGGTTTTTTTTTTTAACCATACTAATATTGTAAATGCGAAAGCAACTCTGTTTGTTATTGTTTTTTCACGACTAAACCGCTGATCGGATCGTAATGAAATTTGGCAAGGACATTGATTATATCCTGGGGAAGGATATAGGCTATTTTTTTCTTACACAACGCCATAAAAAATTCCACTTAAGCATCAGCTATCTGCGTAGTAGTAGATTTAATCACCTTACTTGAACAATACAGAACCAATTTTTCACAATTTGATTACCTGAAACAAAAACACAATAAATTAATGCCCGCCCAGCTCAATATTATACGCATTTTCAATTGTTTTGGGACTCCCGAAACAATTAAATTGGTTACGTATTACATAGACATAAAGGTATCTACAGATTTGTTCGAATTTCATCTCCCCCTCAAAACCACTGGGATCTGATGAAGGGCGGGCGTGATGCGGGATTGTCTAATGTTATTTTTGACGTTAAATTGAATAAAATACCTACCTACCGACTTTTGATTATTTTTGTAGTTTGACGATCAACCATTTTTTTTCATCGTGTGAAAACCAGCATGCCTTGAGATAATTCTCGACAGCATGTAAAGGCTCTTCAGTCAACTGATCTCACACAGGCGGGACCCGCGGGTCCACTTGACCTAATGCATGTTTGAATTGGTCAACTGAATCCGTTGACCAATTTTGTGATTTGTATAGTCAATAATTAGTTTAGTAAACTCATCCTGCGGGTCCCAAATGAGTGGGAACAGTTGACTAAAGAGCCGCATTGCCAAGTCAGAGGCCCATGGGTGGCATAAAAACTCTGACACCGGGTTAGGCACTAACCATTCGATAAAGATGAAGGAGAATAAGTTTTTTTTAATGATTTTTACAGATATCACAGCTAAGAGCAGCAAGCATCTATGCCCTTCATATGGATTATTTCGGTTTCACAATTATTGCTGTCGCCACAAATACATATCAATCGTCTGTCCCTTGCAATTCATAATATAATACTCGATTTCCTTTGATCTGGTGTCAATCAAATCTGTATACACCTTAAGGCTTATTTTCACATTTTTAAAGCTTTGTATAAAAACACAGGAGCGTAAACATTGTTAGGGGTTTCATTAACTCTCTCGATAAGGCAAACATTTTCAGCGAACGTATCAGAGCGTAAACGTTTATAGCAGAGAATGAGCTTCATAGCCAAAAATTAGCTTTTTAATTCTTGACTTCAGTAAACAGTTGTGGTAACACTGTGTGAACGGATAGGTGATTGCATTCTGTTGTTAATATCATAGTGGTGATTGCAAACTTATCAATAAATTAAAAAAGACAAGTCCTGTCGGACCGACTTATTTTTTTATTTTTTTTTGGGTACGTTGCCCCACACTGTAGTATTTTCTACTGTAACGTGGCTGCATTTACAAACATTTAAACTCACATACACAAACAGCTAGACCCGAAATAACTACGTAGGTCATATAAATATTTATCCCGTGCGGGGATCGAACAGGCGACAGGCAGCGCAGCAACCAATCGCTCAGCCACTGCGCCAACCGTGCCATCAAATCACTTATCAACTCCCAAACCCCGTGAGCTGTTAATATTTTGCACTGAGTTTTCCTGCATGATGTTGACAAAGTATAAGGGTTTTAGTTTTTATTCATGGCTCAGGGAAGGTACTCGTATATATGTAGGTCGGACGAAGTTTCTGACAAAATGCTAGTCTACAACACTATAACATTTTTCAGGTAAGAATGTGTTCAAAAACTGTAGTAAAATCCTTAAAAATCGAACAAAGTGCGGAACATATTTCTGTGTTTTATAAAACTTTACTAGGATTTCAGATTGTATGCAGGTCGCAAACGTAGTAAAAAGCAGACCATGGTATGATGATGTAATACAAAAGTAATACGAAAAATGTCACGTTAAAAAGAGTTGATACTTTTTGTTGTGCTTTTTTCTTATTTCAAGAAGACTTTGTTGTTGTATTTTCTTACAAAATGACAAGAAAATTGTCAGAAAAATAGCCAAGAGTTAACTCTGTGTTCTAAGGCAAGACGAGAGTGTTCTGTTATTAGATCTATCTAGTTTATTTTGCATTATATTCCTTTGCAGAAATAATTAAGTAAAGATGCTTTGAATATGGCCGAGAAACAGAAGGAGAATTGGGAAGACCACATCGCGAAGACCACAGACACAGGTGGAGTGACCGCGTCCTACTCAGGTATCCAGGTAACGGACGCCGCGGCAGACCATTGCAACGATGACGAGATGATATCATCGCACTGGCAGGTATAAAGTGGACCAGAACAGCCCAAGATAAATATAGATGAAAACAGATGAAAGAGGCTTTCATCCAGGGAGGGATGACCCCTTAATAGATTTAGTTTAAAAAAAAATAGAATTGTATTAAAGGGAAAAAGGGGTATTTTATGTTTTTTTTTATTAATAAAGTTACGACAGATGTTACCACCAATTGGTATATAGCCTATTTGTAGCGAAGGGTTATTGTCTCAAGAGGTAAGCCGGAGTACATATCTTTAATTTGATTTTATAATTTTTTTATGGAATACTGATTGTGCCCGTTTTCAAAGGGAAGCCGGGAGGAATCGAGTTGTATAGACCCTTCGCCACTGTAGCCTATTACAATAAGAAAACTCACGCCTACGCATGACCTACCACAAGAACTAAACTGGTACAATGTGGGTGTACTATAATTACACGCAAAACAGACATGATGTTATTTTGTTGGTGTGTTATGCTGACTGTACTACAATAGAACGTTTTACATGACTTATTTATTTATTTTCGTAAAAGTACTTTTCTTGCGAAAGTAATTTATAGGCTGTTGTATTTTTTGGCTAACTTTCACGCGCCGTCACTTAGCTGGGTTATGAATGTTTTGTTTATTTTGAAAATATTTGTTAAGTACGTGGAACGAGATATTTTTGCAATAACTTCTGAGTCCAACTTTGATCAAACGGAAAAATATGCAAACGAGAAAAGTTATAAAAACCTAATAATAAAGCGGCTTTCCTACAATTTGTTAATGTGATATGATATTTTAATAATTAACGTAGAGATAGAAAATACATAAGTAAATGAAATAGTGCAAAATTACTTAACGTTCGATTCATAATTTTTTTTTTTTTCTGGCTTTAGTCACCAAAAATTTTACTTTTATGAACAAATTACATTATTTACAAACTAGAAATCTATAATAGTACTAAAAATATGTACAAGTATCGAAAGGGTTACAGGGTGTCAAAAAATTCGTCCACATCACTGTCAACAGGAAAAGTGTCCAGAATGCTTTTTTTTTAGGACGGGAAATCATCAAATGACTCCCCCCCCCCCCCCCCCGGACTTGTACTGACTGACTTTGTGTTCCAGGGCCGCGGTATCTCTTTCGAGCAGTCCCGCAGCCCTGGCAGGCAACGGCCCATGCGGACCCCTACGTGGTAGCTGACATCTCTTTGAGGCGCGCGTGGAACATGAACGCGCCGTCAACACGGCCTGTCGTCATAAGACGGCCGCACAAGTGTCCAGAAGGCTGGCAGCATTGCCACGTTGTATAATGTTTATACAAAGCACTACAATTATTATACTATACCTACTGAATGGAGAGATATTTCCCAAGTTTTAATATAAATCTGGGCAGTCAGTGTTCTTGCAACTTTGCTCGCGTAGTCATACATTTTCACCAAAAGAATAACCTTATTGATTGAAATACCTTTTCTTATTACCAAGTGAACTTCAGTAAGATTTACAGAAAAACGCCAAACAGGGATTGATTACGTTCCAAAAAGGAATAAAAGGAAGTACTCCGAAATATTCTCTTCACTTGAGTTGTGGTGGTGAATAAATGATTTGATCGATCCTTCATTTTGTATCCCAGTTGGATCACTGTTGTAAAAATTAGGTTCACGGAGTAAGTAATAAGAATGGAGTGCTAAACCTGAAGAGAGAAAACATTCATTAGAAAAAACTGAGTAGAAAAACAATACAGAATTGACCGTCTTCCGCATTCAGGAGCTTGTTTAAGGTCGTTGGCCCGTCGCTACCCTTAATTTTTTCTCAATTATACTTAATGTTTTGACTGCAGCTGATGAACAGGTAACACCAAAACCCAAGATTATATACTTTAATTCATTGTTTGTATAATGCCTACTGTTACTTCATAAGATGATTACCAAGAAGAAAGCATCTGATTCTCGCTAGCGGGAGAATAAATGTCAACAAATTCTGTGGAGCTCATCTAGCCAGTAGTTTAGACACCCGCGAGCTTGTGACTCAAAGTCCTGCACACTAATTGTGTAACATAATTTTCTATCCCATAGCGGAGAATTTCGAAAAAAAGTCATTAGGTTTGAAAATATTGTCTGTTCTAATAAATAATCAACAGTGGTTGAAATATCAAAAAAATAAGAGTGTGTTTTTCAATTTTCCTGTGCTGCCCACTTCAATAACGTTTGCAACGTCAGCCTTCCATTCCTTCTTACTCCGTGTACCCGTTAACATGTTAAAGGAACCGGGGCAGGCCGAATTTATTCCTCTCCGTATTCACTAGTTGTGCTTCACTGCCTCATTCGTGGCAATTTCTTTTAATTAAACCTTATTTGGTGTAAGCCGCCGGTGAGCTAGAGGTTCCAAAGTGTGTGTAGGTTTGTATTGTATCCATGTGTGAGAAAGACAAGAAAATGGTTTGTTTATATTGATTTACATAATACTGTGCTAAGACCAAAAGTCTGACAACCAGTCTTACCAATGGGTATCATATTATCCAGTATCTTGGTTGTAGAGGCCAGATAGGCTGTCGCTCCATGTACATACATAATCACGCGTGTAATCCCCGAAGAGTGAAGCAGAGGTGTACCGAATAGTACACCCACATTTCGCCAGTTAAGTTTTTAAATCCCATGTAATAGGGGGCGGACCTATTGCCATCAATCGGGTACAAATCCAGACTCCGTGGCAGCTACTGAGAAGTTCCTGATGGAAAAACCCAATATCACTTTGACCGACCAGGTATTTGAACCCAGGACCTCAGGGTCAGCAGTCGCGCTTGCGACCACTAAACCAACGAGGCAGTCTCAGTTAAAAATAATCGTTTCACAAATATAATAATATTTTCAAAATTTTAAGAATTTATTTATATCTATGGATGATACTGATTGTGCTTATTGCAAACAATTAAAATAGAATGCTATAGGAAAAATGTATTTACGATTCACAAATTGACATATTTACGTTATGTTTACACCGCGCGCTCGTGCGAGGCCTCTGGCTTGTCGTAAGACGATATCGATCATCATTCTGATGCCCTTATCCCAATTTATTTGGGGTTTGGCGTCTCCATACTTCTCTATTACTCGTAATCTCAGCAGTCACCTCCTTTCTAGCCATATCATCCTTCACACAGTCCATCCTTCGTTTCTTTGGTCTTCCTCTACTCTTATAGCCATCAACATTCAAACTCAACATTTTCCTCACTAAATTTTCCTCAATCTTCCGCAACACATGTCCATACCACGATAACCGATTACCACACAACTTTTCAGTCACCGGCGCCACTTTCAGACTTTTTCTTATGTACTCATTCCTTATTTTATCCATTCGCGTTACACCACACGTCCCCCAATAAGACAATATCGAAAATAAATAAAGTTACATTATTTTCAGAGAAAGTGACGTCTTATTAAAATAACTTGTCGCGCTTTTCAGAGAAATTAATAAGAAGAGTGAAGGTGAAATGCATTCTTCAAACTTTTACAATTTTGAAATTCCTTTGAAAAGTGATTACATCGAGATGAAAGTTTTGAATTCTCACCAAATATTTACTTCAAGAAAATAAAGGGTGTCAAAGGACCTATCACGAAGCCGTCAACCAAGCATTCTGTATATCAAACTATGTATAGAACTGCGTAAAAATTATGGATAAGAAATGTATTTATTTAGTGTGAAAACACGCGATTTACGGTAGCGCTCAATGTGACGCACTCTAGACATTGTGCTGCATGTAAAGTAAAGTTAAACAATTTAAAACTGTATTTTAAAAGTGTGCAAAAGAATGAACTTCACTATATCTCCGTAACTTGGTTTTCAGGCATGGTCCAGTGTACAGAGTGTAAACAGACCCTTCACGAAGCCGTCAACCAAGCATTCTGTATATCAAACTAAGTAACTTTACGCAAAAATTATAGCTGGGAAACGACTTTTTTTTTGGGGTGAAAAATCACGTTTTACGGTTGGACTCGATTGAACGCACTCAAAGCATTGTGTTGATTCATGGATTGAATAGTACGGCGGTCGTAGAGGTGTTTAAAGTAAAAATGGTAAATTAAATAAAATAAAATACTTGTGAAAAATTGGAACTTTGACCCCCAATATCTCCGTAACTAGAAGGTTCCCAGGTATGGTCCAGAACAAGAAAAAAATCGCAAAGTCGGGGAAAACAAGTGAATTTCGGCTTCGTTAAGGGTATATTAACACCCTTTATAACTATCATCGCGATCACGAGAAGAATTAAGTGCCTTTCGGCTTCGTTATGGGTTGCACACATTATAAGGTGAATGGGGTGAAGTACACTCCTAAATACATAGTTCTACAATTGCTTTTTTCTTGAAATATTCTGACTGTAGCAACTGTAAGTGAAGATGTGAATAGAAAAGTAAATAAACTTCTTAGTTTTCTAAAAGCAAAAGCTGATTTAGAAAAATAGTTTTTTTTTAAATAGAGAAAATATTCTTGGGCTTTTCCATTTCTAGGTTGATGGCAATAGGCTATGGGACTTAAACATAACTGGCGAAACGTGGGTGTAATATTTACCTACACCTCTGCCGTTGCCCTTGGGGATAATAGGCCTGATATTCGTCGTGACAACATCATATAATATAGTATCTTTAAACTATTTTATCAAGTAAGTAATGAAAGTCTTAGCAATACATACTGGAAGCTCCATGGTTTATTTAGAAACATAAAAATAGCTGAACAAATATTTGCTCGCAGCGCCACACCGCACCGTGTCGAACTAGAGTGATATCCAATATGAGTCAACTGTGCCGTGACGCACACCTCCGGATTATAAGCATTGGAAGATTGCTACCTTCGGTTTTGTATGTCTTTCCAAAGATATTTAAATACAAGGTGGAAGGGACACCGACGCCAAAACGGTTACCACGTATTCGGTAAGTGCCTCATCATCCTGGACATTAGACGCAGAACTTTTTCACCCGTAATTTAATAAAATATTTGTTGTTCCATACATTTTGACTGAGGAGGTATTGTAAGAGAGAGCTGGTTTTTTTTTAACTTTCCCTGACACGGGATTCGAACCCAGGACCTCATGCTCAGCAGTTTCGCCTGCGACTATTCGACAAACAAGGCAGCTAGAGTCTAGTTTTTTTAAAGCAGAAATTCAAATATGTAGGAATAATACTTACTCCACCCACCCATCTTACTTAGGCCCTAGCGCCCTCAATAGCAATAACTTCAAACAAGCTCCCACAGAGTACTGAAAGTAAAGTAATGGATACCGAGAATTACTTGAATCGTCTTTTAGCACATTCACAGTCCCACAGTTCACAGGTGTGGCTTTCTGTTAATTTCCCCAGAGAACTATGAGCTTCCCTGTGTTTATGTAAATCTTCGACATTTGCAAGCTTTCAAAGAATTAGTGTGTTTTGTGTTTGATTGACAGATATTAGGATACTATTGAGGAGTTCGTGGCAAAATAATAACAGCCGCTTGGGTCGATTTTCAGGTTGAGCCACGCTTGCCTAGGTTAGTTTGTGAATGGGTGACCGTCTATAACATACCGGGTTCCATCCGTGCCTCGGAAAGCACGTAAAACAGTTGGTACCGGCTATCAATTTTAGATCTTTGACAGTCGTTGCAGATAGTCCCAAAAGTCTGACAACCAGTCTTAACAAGAGGTATCGTATAACCCAGTACTTACTAGGGTTGTGGAAAATACTGGTCCTGCATCCAGTTAGACTGGAAGCCGACCCCAAGAAAGTTGGGTATAGGCTAGGCGGATGATGATACTACTATTTTTTTTAGCCTGCATCATCCCACTGTTGGGCTCTTTCAATCAAGGGCTAATCATATGTGTGTATGTTCCCGCTCATACTGCCATCTTCTACGAGGACTGCCGCGACGCCCCCTAGCTGTGTCCGATCTCCACACAGTCGTTTATGTCGGCTGTCTTTCGAAAACCTTTAATAGTCATTAATGGTCGGTTATCTTAATATCTGCGTGCTCATCATTTTGAAAGCAATGCCGCCGGATGGATGACTTTCTCGTTAATTGGCGAGCAGAGGCGCAACATCGAGACAAGTGGAAGGAATGGAATTACAAAAAAAAAACGCGCGCGCATGTGTTCAAACCCACACTAGTAATTTTCGGTCATTACTACTGGGCTACCAGTGTTGACTGTGATGGTCAGCTTAGCCGAAAACCATGTCATATTGAAAATAGGTCATAAAAATGGCTTTTCTATAGTACAAAAGTTTTTTCAAGCAGACTTCAGTAAGTAACACATGTCAACACCATGAAAACTATTCTTCCCACACAATTTTTGTTATTCGTTAACACAAACAGAATCGTCCATGATAACGATGCTGACACTAGTTCATATAAATCACTGAGTTCGTTACTCCCACTCAATATATCACGAAAATTTTATTGTTTTGCTATGGACGCGTGTGAAAGTATTGTCTGGAATTCTGGGTATCTCACTAATAAAATTGATTGGATACATAGAACGTCAGAAACTAAAACTTGAACCTGAAACTAAAGGAACATTTATTTTGTCTGTCTGTAATTTGTCTTTTCCCATTTGCAATTCTTTTATGAAAAAAAACATTAGTGTTAAAAAGAAAGAAACAACAGCCATCAACGCGCAGGATAAATCACTGGTCTACAATCATAAAATTTTGCACAAGAGTCCTTCAATCTTGCAACGTAAACATACTAAATCGGACGGGACGGTTGGCGCAGTGGCTGAGCGATTGACTGCTGCGATGCATGTCGCGGGATCGACATTCGCACGGAACAAATTACCTATCTGTATGCCCTGCGGGTAGTTGATCCGGGTCTAGCTGTACTCACATACACATGTGAGTTAAAATGTTTGTAAATGTACCCAACGATTCAGGAGAAATTCTTAGTGTGGGGCAAAGTTTCTTTAACAAGAAAAGGTCGAAGTCAACTGCTGATAGGAAATCTCGTCGGGCACATGGCTCGTGTTTACCTATACGCAGACTTAGAAAGAATTCAGCTTCGAAACTTAGACTCTAATTCATGTGTCTCACTTCTAAAACTCGAAGTGGGTGCGGCATCTAAATGGCATTGTGTTAATTTACTCTTAATCTGGTAGGACACCGTCGTCTTTGTAACCTGAATATAATGAACTTATACTGTCACTTACTGGATATATTCCGTAATTGTTCATTATTTTGAGCTACCGATATTTCGGCGCTTGCAACAGCACTGTTGCATGCACGTAAGTGACAGTATAAGTTTAGTTGTAAACCGTGAAAGCTTAAAACAGTGTCGGAATATCTGAGCTTTGTTGAAATGTTGATGTACGCTAAAGAAAATTCGCATGCCCTGTAAAATATATCCTTGTAGAATTCGAAGTTACGACCTCTCTCTAACCAGTAGCCACTATATTTGTGAGCACAGCTGTTTATGACGTACCATTGCTTTTCGGATGTAAGCTTCTTCATTACCAAAGGTATTAATCATCCTGTATCACTCCCAGATAACTAAAGCCTCTTCATACAGATTACCGGCACGCTTTGACGTCATATTATCAAGTGATTGCTTGCGTTTTTTACTTACTCGAGTCGTGAGTCCTACCTGTGATAACAGTAGCATGCGAGTTCATTCAACAATGAAGAAATTTAATGTGCTTCGTGTTTCCTTAATATGTTTTTTTTTATATCTCGCCTCCTGCAATATCACCTGCATTTTTTTTAAACCGTTCCCCCTTTCTAGGAATTTCTCCTGTAACGTGGTTGCGTTTACAAACATTTAAACTCACATACACAAACAGCCAGACCCGGAACAACTACCTCATCATACAAATATTTGTTCCGTGCGGGGATCGAACCCGCGACACGCAGCGCAGCAGCCAATCGCTCAGCCACTGCGCCGTGCCGCAAATAATTATGGAAATAATAAAAAACAAAAATTAATCATAATTATGGTGATGGTGACTGGCTCATTGGTCTAGAGGTCGCGAGCCCGACCGCTGAGAATGAGGACCTGAGTTCGATTCCCAGGACGATTATTTTATCCAGGTCGGTCGGCCAGGAAAGTGGCATTGTGTTTTTCCACCAGAAATCCCTAAGTAGCTGCCACGGAATTGGGATTTGTGCCCGGTTGATGGCAATAAGCAGGCCCTCTATTCCATGGGACTTAAAAATAACTGACGAAATGTAGGTGTACTCATCATGGGTCATGTCAATCACATGGAAAGTCATTATACAAAAGAAACATTTACTACAATAATCATAATATTCTAAAAGTCCTGACAGTAAACACCTGCTCCCTCAAATGACTAACACCGCCCTCCACATATTTTCCTTCCATTCAACAAACTCAGGGCGTAAGAAAACAATGCCAGTCTCATAAGGAAAACGAAACAACACAACAATATGTTTTTCTTTACTAGAATTTACATTCTTAGTCACAATTTTATTCTTATCTGTCCGTCGTAAAAGCGTAACACTTTATTGATTCATGCTATATTTACGTCAAATGTGTCTTAATGAGGATGTTATTTTGATCCCATAGAGTGATATGCAAGAGCATGGTATTGTGTTATGGTGTCTAGGCATGAGGAAATCTATTGTGAAACAATGACTAATGAAACATCATTTTCCTGGTGCTCTTATCTAAAATATGGACATTTTGTTTGAGGAGGATTATTGTAGATGACCACAAACAAGGATAAGGACAAAGTAGTGTATATCAAGCTCATTCTACACAATCAAGGTGTTAACGGACCCTTCACGGAGCCGTCAACCAAGCATTATGCAACTAAGTAACTCTACTACGGTGAAAAATCACGTTTTGCGGTAGTACTCAATGTAACGTACTCAAAACACAGTGATGAAGGATGCAATGTATAGTAAAGTTTTATCATTTCAAACATATTTAAAAAAACTTATGAAAATGTTGAAACTTTGACCCCCATTATCTCCGTAACTAGAAGGTTCCCAGGTATGGTCCAGAACAAAAAAAAAATCTAAATGAGGAAAACACGTGCCTTTCGACTTTGTTAAGGGTATTTTTATACCCATAGTAACTTTTCTGCTATTTGGACACATGCCTCTCTGTGAAAGTGAGCCATAAGGCACCACGCAGATTGGAGGTTAATGAATGTTTCATCGTCTTCTATTTTTAGGCTTTCCGTACCCGAAAGGTAACCAACGGGATCCTATTACTAAGCCTCCGCCGTACGTCCTTCCGTCTGTGTGTCAGCGGGCTGTATCTCATGATCCGTAGTAGGTAGACAGTTGAATTTTTCACAGAATGTGTTGCCGTCGTGTTGTTGTTGCCACTATAACAACAAATAATAAAAATAAAGGGGGGCTCCCCTACTACGATGGCACGGAACTTCATGCGTGAGTCCGTCCTCTCAATTGCCTGTTTTTTTAAAAAAAGTAACCATGGAGTTTCTTGCCGGTTCTTCTCCATAGGAAACGACCAACCCAAACCGTGCCCTTATTGTCGACGTTTTATAAGTGCTCATCAAAGACTATGTGAAATAAAATATTTTGATTTTGATTTTTTGGTTCAGGGACATTACACTTTCTTCACCACGTTTTAATTCACCGTTTTGAGTCATGAATAAAATAAATTACACAAAGCCTTAATTTATTATTTCAAAGCTGCAGAGTTCGTGCATTTTTAAAATCACTAAGAAAGATTGTTAATGTCAGACTTCTAATCATTTATGCTGTCTGCCTTTAAAGAAAATCCAAGATTAAAGCAAAATTTTTAATCTCTGAGCTTCAAACAGAGCTGAAAGCTATTTTTGACAGAGCTTTGTTTAACTTTTCTTGGCATTGTATTGTGTACCTACCTATTAAAAAGTTTGGCGTTTTCGCAATCTGTGAAGGGGTTGGCTTCCAATCTAATTATACATATTTGTCGTAGTAGTGTGTAACTTTCGCAACTTTTTTATGGGGCATTACCAGAATTCCTTAATTCGAAAATGTTTGAATGACTGCCAATCCCCAAAATGTATGCACAGCAATTAAAAACACCCTGTATGCTAATCCCGTAGATAACATTGATTGGTTCACTCTGTTTCCCGATCATTATAATCTGAATCTCTTCAAGGTTCGATTGACTCGGTTTCTTCTAGGCGAGCGTGCTCCACCCTAGGCTGCATCATCGCTTCTCGTCAGGCGAGTTGCAGCCAAACGCAAGCCTCCAGAGTGTATTAAAATCAAAACTGAGTTTAAATTTTTATCTTGCGTCGTAGTTGTCGCTACATCACTCCCCTCCATAGAACGGAGCAGACCAGGGAACGAGGGTTGAAGCAGCAACTGAGAAGCAAGACGCAGAGTCGGCGTGAACTGGCCGCCATTTTGTCTCTACTGGCTTCCTTTCCACTTCAACTTTCATTAACAAAGAATGTTATTCCCACAAGTACAATTTAAAATATTAAATTTCGTCGTAACACACTCAGGTGGTTCCTCTACCTGTACTTACCTTTTCTGTTAATTTAGCCGCATACTTCCCTGGGGAGCCCGCAGGGGGTACGAAGTTACTCAAAGTTTAAACAGTTACCCAGTTAATTTTCACTCTAGGTTACGTAATGTTATGTTATAAGTCCTGAATTGAAGGTCGTGATCAGACCGTTTGAAAATACTTGACAGTGGAAATATATATTTCTTGTTCTGTCTCCTAGAGTCTGTGCAAGTTTGAGCGAGATATATACACTTTTCATAAGCAATTTACGTCAAAATCTATAGAGCTCCGGAGCCAGACACAGACAGGGAAATTTTGGACAGCAACTCGGGTGTTCGTTCACTTGAAATAATTGACAGAGACAATATATCTTTCTTGTACGGTCTTCTATACTCTGTGCAAGTTTGAGCGGCATAGATACAGTTTCCATAGGCAATTTACGTCAATAAATAAGTCCAGTCCAGTCCTACGCCAGTCTGGAGCTAGACACAGACGCGATAAATTTGACATATAGCTAGACTGGACATCTCAACAATACATGTAAAATTAGATATGTCAAACTTACCAACAGATTCTGTGACTGTCTTACTGGGTGTTTTATGTGATGTCAGTTCTGTCAGAGAACTGAAAAATTGGATATGCCGTAAATATATTGATTAAGTAAAGTAAACTTATTATACACACTATTAATTAAAGGTAAAACTAATAAATAACCTAAAATATATAAACTAACAATAAACTATAAAAGGGCATCAAAAATCTCCTCCTTAACGCTGTCAGCTGGTAATGTGCCCAAGAGACTGGCGGCGTTGCCATGTTGTATGGCAACACTTAGCCTCTGGACAAAATACAAAATGTTTTTCTGCTAGGCTTTTCACATAAAGGTAACATGCCTGAGAGTTCTCGGCTCCATTACAGTGACGTTGAAACTACAGAACGCCACGTTCATAAATCCTTATCCTACTAAATAGTATCAATTTGAATTTGACAGCATTCCAAATTCAAAACTTTTCAGCGGTGTTAATTGCCTATGATTGGTTGACAAAACGATCCGTTACCAAAAATAGGAATTGAGTTGGAGCCGGACCCAACAAAGGCCAGCAACTCTTTCTGATCCAAACACGAAACAATAGTAAAACAATACACAGTTCCAGTAACTTTTAATGAAACTCTGTCGTTTAACTGAACGAGTTTGTCGGAACAATAACTTTTAGATTGCGTTCAACATTGTTTGCGCCGCAATGGATTGATTCCATTTGCGCAGTCCATAATAGAAAAGTATGTTATTGTACTGGTATTTTATTGGCGACAAAATGAGCGTGCTTTGTCGTGGCTTATTTCTGCTGTGTCCGATACCTTGTTCCATCGGCACAAATGACCAACTTCCTTACAATTTTCATCCTATATTTAGTACTCCTGTAGGGGATCATCATCATCATCAGCCTACAGAAGTCCACTGCTGGACATAGGCCTCTTTAATCGCACGCCACTTAACTCGATTCTCGGCAACTCTCATTCAGTTGCTACCAGCCACCCTGCGAAGATCGTCGTTCTACCGAGCCTGAGGGCGTCCCACCTTACGCTTGCCGATTCGCGGTCTCCACTTAAAAACACGTCCACCCCTCATCGGTTCTACGGCTAATATGGCCAGCCCATTGCCTTTAGGAGATAATTTTACAAAAATCCTTCCTCAAAGCACCAGTGAAAATATTAAGTTTGTATGCTCAGTGCTGTAGGATGCACATTGTCTAGATTTTAATAAAGTAGAAATGAGTTCTCAGGTTTATTATGTAACAAAGAAAACGTTAATTATTTTTTTTCACATTCCTTTTTATTCATATTGATGGCTAACTAGCTAAGTATCTACATGAAGCAGTCATGCTAGTGAAGGAGGTGGCGGAACTTGAGAGGGAAAGCTCCTCACGTCCCAGCCGCCGCGGGAAACGCCCTGGCGTCGGGGGTCACGTGGTGGCCCCCGGCCACCGTAGGCGCGGGCCTGTGGACGGCGAGTTATGGGCTAGCTCGCCGTCCGGCCGTCTTATGACGACAGGCCGTGTCGACGGCGCGTTCGTGTTCCACGCGCGCCTCAAAGAGTTGTCAGCAACCACGTAGGGGTCCGCACGGGCCGATGCCTGCCAGGGCTGCGGGACTGTTCGAAAGAGATACCGCGGCCCTGGAACACAAAGGGCAAAGAAGGAACATGGATGGGTTTTATTCAGTACAAGTCTGACACTCCCTTCCACTCCGCCCAGAGTGGAGGGGGTCATTTGATGATTTCCCATCCTAAAAACATACATACCGCGTAGACTCAGATTCAGAGATATGGCTTTTTCTATTGTTATGATGGCATAACTATGTACGTATTCGAGATCGTGGCTGGGTTTCAAGTTATCTTAGGGTCGATTATTCCAACGTCAGATATCTAACATTTCATACATCTATTGTATACAAAAGCTTTCGAGCAGACATTGATATCTATATTCCTTTCCCCAGAGCCCCAGAGAAAATGGCCTAAAAATCTCTAGAAAGAATGCTTTCTATTTATTTAAATGAACCTCATTTCAAACACAGATTATTACGAACAAAACCTCACACGTCCATATTTTTTTTAAATCTCAATATCTAAAAGCTTTTCAATTTTCTTTTAAACAAATACGAGACACATTCTAACACATCATGAATTTTGTACAAAGGTTTAATAAGATAAAATATACATTGTGAAAAGTTAAGCGAAAAGCGGTGAAACAAACGAGAATAATATAGAACCAGTCAGGCATGATGAGTATGAAAGAACTTGAAAGTGGTTAAATTTGTTGATTTAAAATATCATAATATTTCAAAAGTAAAAGAATAGAAAGGGGATTTCAAAGGTTTTAATAAAATATTTGACTGCCTCGTTGGTCTAGTGGTCACAAGCATGACTGCTGAGCATAAGGTCCTGGGTTCGATTCTAGGTCGGGAAGCCACGGAGTCTGGATTTGCGCCCGGTTGATGGCAATAGCCTCACCCCTTAATACATGGGACTTAAACATAACTGGCGAAATGTGGGTGTACTATTAGATACACCTCTGTCTAACCCTTCGGGGATTACAGGTGTGATGCTATGTTATGTGATAAAATATTTCATTAAAATCTTCATGGAAAAGTGCAATCTTATAATAATTGGAATCACAGATATACAGATCTACAAATGACAGCCGGGACCAACGGCTTAACGTGCTTTCCGGGGCACGGAGAAAACTCGGTATGTATTCACAGAACGAATTATAAATTAAAAAAAAAAACAAGAGCCCATCCTCCCAAAATTAAGCTAAACAAACCACGATCAAACATCAATAACACCACCCTCTGTTGAACGCAAAAAGTATTAAAATCCACAAGGGCTTGGCGCTATCAATCATCATAGTTTACACATCGCTGCCCGAAGGGCGATAACCCGACGAATCTGCAAGTAACACTCGAATAGAAAAAACTGTAATATGTAAATCAACTACGCCCTGACATCCGATCCTCTCAAAAAGAAATTTAATTTGAATGTAAAAGCGTCCAGTCAACGGCTTTTTTGTTCGTTCGCCCTTTTTTTTATTGGCCAGACGGGACGCTTGCTTGAAAAAAACAAAAACTCAAGAATTTGGTGAAAATTATTGGTTCCACGCAAAGCTGTGGAGACGAAATGTGTAAAGTTTTGCGAAGTTTTATATATAAAACAATAAAATGTTTCGTGGTTTTATTGGTTTTAAAGTTGTGAAACGATCTTTTATAAATGTATATGGTTATTGAGGTTTCTGAAACTTTGAATGTCTGTGAAGCGAAAAAATAATGTTTCCAAATAATTGAAATCGTTAACTGCATCGCTGTTGTTGGCAATATAGACTTTATGATAATGTTTTTAAGAGGTGTGAAGTGAGAGTGGACCTCAATTATCCAATTTTTTTAAATAAAATCAACATAACATAACATCACGCCTGTAATCCCTGAAGATTTAAGCAGAGCTGTACCTTATAGTACACCCACATTTCACCAGTTATGATTAAGTCTCATGCAATAGGGGACGAGCCTATTGCCATCAACCGGGCACAAATCTAGACTCTGAATACTGCTACTGATAAATTCCTGATGGAAAAAACCCAATAACAATTTGACCGACCTGCGGGTCAAACCCAGGACCTCATACTCAGCAGTCGCGTTTTCGACCTCTAAACAAATCAAATAAAACGATAGAAGAATTAAGTACAATCACGAGTATCAATGTGTATACACTTTCTTTTTAAAAGCAATTTTCGCGAGAAATAACGATTGTAACTTGGAAATAGGATCTTTTTCATAAAAATATGAGTTCCAAAATACTATGTTCGTAACTTTAATCAGAACAGTAGGAGAAAAACATTTGTTTATATATGTTGGTGCTCATGACTGTACGTAAACGATATACAAATTACTCTACATATTTACTAACCACTTCATAAGCATACCCAACTAATAAAAATGCCAAGACGGAAATACGTCCGTGAAAACCACCATAACACGCCTTAAGTACCAACTATAAGTTCCCGGAAATGTATTACGAATGACCACAGCGATCCGAGCTGATTGACGCTGCCATTTTAATCTGATATAAAGGAACCACTTACTAATATTACTTTGACGACATAACCTTTCTATAATCTTCATTCTTGGAAGAAAGTAGTTTGATGTATGATGGATCGCTTAGACATACTAGCCTTACTCATGGGGATTTTTATGCACCACTAGCATTTGACCGCGGTTTCGCTCGCGTTAATATAGAATTTGACAATCTATTCGGGTTGTACTCTACTTGTAATAATATAATTAAATCATGATTTGAAAGGCACGTGGCGCCATCTATTATTATTAGAACGTAATTGTTGTTTTCCTCAGAAACAGCACTTTTCTTCGGGATGAAAGGTACCCTATGTCCGTTTCTGTACACCTGAAAACGTATATGCAAAATTTCAGGATGATCGGTTCAGTGGTTTAGGCTTGAAAAGGTAACAAACAAACTTACTTTCGCATTTATAATGTTAATAAGTTAGGATTGTGTTTGATTTACTCGTCTGATCTCACACTGGGAGTTTGTGCAATAAGCCCCGCTACTACGTTACAGATTGGCGAATTTTCTGATCACGACATCATTATCTGCCTTGTCCCCAATATGATAAAGTCGGCTTTCAGTCTAGCCGGATGGAGTTGAATATCAGTATTTTACAGCTAGCGGCTATCTGACCTCCACTCCGATACCGGGGCACGCCTTGTGGCCAAGTTTTGGAACTCAAAAACTGTCAAAGATGAATTCGAATGCCACGACCGCGGCAAGCGCTGCTTACCCACCATTGAATCTGAAGCCTACAGCTGCATTTAGCCACGAACCTCTCAGCTCTACCGGAACTTTTTTCATAAAACTTACATAACTACTAAAGTACATTTCAATTTCCAAAAGCCTGACCAAATGGCTAAGCATGGTCAATTTTCCTTCAAATCTCATTTAAGCTGTTGTGATTGGTTATCTGAAATAACATCAGCCAATCAAATCCAACGAATCCCAATCCAATCTGTTTTGACAACGGATTGAATAGCGTTTTCGGGGGACAGGAAATTCCGGGACATTCAGCTAACTTCAAACGTGTTGTGCAGAAAAATCTTTCTGCACAACACGTTTGAAGTTAGCTGAGCGTTCGGCAATTGTTTTTAATTCGTTTTGTATATCTACAACGACTTTGATTTCTTCTTCTTGTCATGTGGATAGCAAAAAATTTAAATGTTATGCCCAAAATTCTGCTACGTGAACTCACTGATACAGTCATAAGGTCATAGAGTGCTCTGGTGTCAGGGGATCGGCGCAAGACGGAAGGTGGGCCATTTTCCAACAGGCCAATAGGTGCTGGACTGTCTCACAAAAAATATTGCTCCAAGATTTATTAAATTACGTACAGATGCTTCACATGATTGCCACTTCATCACAATTTCACCAAGTATTCATTTCCAAACGCTTGCCATTTTACGACAAATAAATGATTATTTCATCGTATTTCCACGTGCTAGGAACCTCTATCAATTGAAACGTTCTTCTAACTTATCGAGTTGCTATCCAGCTTGATTGCCTTTTCTAGCTCACCCGAGAGTATAGAAATATATAGAAATACGAGGATTCATTACAACGTATATTAAGTTTCCGATATATTGGCCACAATATTCTAGAAAACAAAGAGAAATGCTACAGGAATGGATGGGCGAGGGTTAAAGGAAATCCGAGAAATGCAATAAGTAGCGAATGGATTTCGTTCTTTGTCCTCATTTTATGTTACTGTTTTGTTTTTTGTCTCTTTTCTACACCTATGAACTGAGCAGGACAAAAAGTTTGACTCAGGCTGGGAAACTTTTAGATTGCTGTAATCAACAATGAAATAGGTATTAGTTTTAGTCGATTATCTCCACCTCACCTCACGCCACTTTGGTGCATCTGCGTTTAAGTGTTGATGAAGACCTACTTTTTTATTGTTATCAATTTTTGTAGATGTCAACTTTGAGATTATAACTGAAACTGTTGCATACAAAAAATATTTTCCCGGAATTTAAAATTTGCTCAAGGTTTTTTCTTAGGTACCCCAAAAAACCACAAGTTAATTTTGTATTTATAAAAAAAAGAAAACCATAACAGAATAAAAAATTAGGTATATTATAACAATATTAAGTGACAAACTGCTACAAATAGGCCCATAAACTCATTAACCCTATACCTAATTTATAACTATGTCCTTAGGGATAACTTTTCTCACGCACATATTCGTGTGTAACGAGTATTTTTACATGAGAAACGATGTACTAGAGACCGAACAGAATCGCTCAAGCACAAGTGTTTTTCAGCCGAAGCCGCGAGCTTGCCCTCTTTCGCTTCGTAAACTTGGGCGATTAAGAATGTTTTGTATTAAAATAAAAACTAAGAAACGTCTAACACAGACCTGTTTGAAGCAGAATCTTAATCTACAGACCGTTTGCATGCTGTAAAAATAAAAATAAACTGTTCAAAGAACTTGAGAATATTCATAAAGTAACGTAAAAGAGAATTTTATCTTTTTGTGAATTCATGCGAAAATAAAGTGGTGGAGTAGTAATTAAGTTTTAAGTTATAGTCCAGTGGAGTACGATTTCAGCAATCTATAGGGTGTAACAAAACCCTTAACGAAGCCGAAAGGCACTTGTTCTCCCCGTCATTGCGATCATCTTTTTGTTCTAGCTAGACCATACCTGGGAATCTTCTAGTTACGTAGATATTGGGGGTCAAAGTTCCCATTTTTTCACAAGTTTTTTTTTTATACAAGTTTTTATAAGAGCTGTGGGTCAAAATAACCACCTTCTGGAGCCTTGACAAAGCCAGAAGGCGTCGCGGCAGACCTCGTAGAAGATGGTGGGACGAGCTGGACAAAATCAACGACCATAGTTACCCACATTAGCCCAGTATCTAAAGAACTGGAAGTCATGGGGGGAGGCCTTTGCCCATTATTGGGATGACGCAGGCTTATCAGTAAAATTTTTGACTGCGTTACATTAAGTCCTACCGTAAAACGTGATTTTTCACCCAAAAAATGTCGTTTCCCAAGAATATTTTTTGCGTAAAGTTATTTTGATGTACATAATGCTTGGTTGACGGCTTCGTGAAAGGTCCTGGAGATATTTAAAGTCAAGCTATAACGTTAAAAACTAGCATTTAAAAAAAAAATGTGATAAAGTTGAAACTTTGACCTCTAATATCTTCGTAACTAGAAGGTCCCCAGGTATGGTCTAGAACAAAAAAATGATCGCAATGACGGGGGGAAGAAGTGTTTGCGTGCTGTGTTTAAGCTGGAAAATACTGATAGTTGTAAGCCATTATTTAGTCAATATAAACTTCTCACTTTGCCCTCTATGTACATCTACGAGACAGCAGTATTTGCAAAATCAAACATACATTTATTATTTCAAAAACTTCTATTCCACACAAGACTGCGCTCTACTCAAAAAGCTTTTTAGGAATGGCACCCAAGTTATATAATAAGTTACCCATATGTATAAAAGATCTTGACAGCATGCACCATTTCAAAAAGGCTCTTCTTAATTTACTAGGCGAAAAAGCTTACTACACAGTTAATGAGTACCTAGAAGACAAATTGTAATCTAATGACATTTTATTTATTTTTCATTAAATGTTTTATTTTTAACTAGCTGAGCCACGCAACTTCGCCTGCGTTTGGATTTTTCCCCGTTTTTGCAACATTTTTCATGAATGCTCCGCTCGTATTAGTCGTAGCGTGATGGTATATAGCCTGTAGCCTTTCTCAATAAATGGGCTATCCAACACTAAAATAATTTTTCAATTCGGACCAGTAGTTTCTGAGATTAGCGCGTTCAAGCAAACAAACAAACAAACAAACTCTTCTGCTTTATAATATTAGTATAGATTTATTTGTTAATAATTTAATTGTTTTATTTAATCTGATTTAATTTTAATGTTTTGATATCTGGTTAAATTTATTGTTATTTCGATGAATGAATTGAAAATTAGAGATTCATTATTAATTTTGATTTTTTTATTATTTTTACCAATTAATTTTACCGATTGTTTTATTATTTTTACCGATTGTTTACTCATAAGAAATTATAATTAGAAGATTTATACGCCGTTGAAGGCAAGACATAGCGCTCATTTTATTAATATTGACATCTGTACTTTTGTTTACCTATGTTCTACAAATAAAAAAAATTGAATTTGAATTTGAACAAGTAAACTTTCGGCTCGTTAAGGGTATTTTTAAACCCAGTATACCTAGAATCAGTTTTTAAAAACTGCAATATTCAGCTCTAATATTCTATCTAGATTTTAAAATTGATACCAAATGAATCGCCCTAAAGATAGCTTGTTGCAACACCTGTGTAGCAGGTGCTGTGGCTTACTTTAATAATATTGCACGTACGGCGAGCAAAGTCCCGTATAACCGAGTGTAGCTATTATGGCAATAAGGCCACTGATTGTCCATTGTACTTTGTAGTAAACTACGGTAGGCGCTATTGTTAAACATTAACATACATAGTTCGAGTCGAGGAGATTGTAACATAAAATAACATCACGCCTGTAATCCCAGAAGCGATAAGCAGAGCTGTACCTAATTAGTAGGGTAGATTCAGTACGATTTGAAACATTTTAGCTTTTATCGTCCGGGCATGTGATATTGGGTGTTTCCATCAGGAATATCTCAGTAGCAACCACGGAGTCTGCATTTGTGTCCGGTTGATGGCAATTGGCTCGCCCTATATTATTTATCTGGGACTAAAACATAACTGGCGAAATGTGGGTGCTATTAGCTCCACCACCGCAAAAAAAAACCCTTGAGGGATTACAGGCCTGATGTTATGTTATGTTATGTTACATTTGTTACCTATGTTTTTAAGTAAAATACATGTGGATAAAATGTGTAAGTACTATTTTATATCACCTAGTTACGCTAGTGGTAGGTAAACGCTTAACTCATAGTTTTAAAACCAATTACCTCCGATCGGTGGAGTTTGTAACTGGCCATAACTGATACGGATACTCTGTCTAGAATCTTGGGCAGGGAACTAGGTTATACGAATGTAAGAATAAATAAAGAAACTAAAAAAAAAAAAAAAATGTTTATTTGTCCCAAAAGCTTATACATAGGTTATAAATGAGACATCCCCATTAAGTAATTGATAATACTTGTGTTGGGGATATCTCGCAACTGCTTCATTTATTCTTGTATTTAACCTTTTGAACCCCATTGTCACATATACGTGACAAGCAAGCGCGTGCCCTGTACGCCAACGACACAAATATGTGACAAAAAATACTCGGTGCACTATTCTTTTTGTAGGTATTTGCGGTGAAATTGTGGCTTAGCGTGGAGGGCATGCGCTTGCGTTTATACTCTGGCGTTGAAAAGGTTAAAGAAATTATACACGCACACAAAGGGTTCCGTAGCCAGACAATATAATAACAATATTTTTAACGCTCATTCATCGGTCAATTTACACTCATCAATAAATCTAAATTTGTTTTTCATAGTATGTTAATGAAATACAAAGTTACTGCTGCAGTTTAACGAAAAAGTACCATATCTGAAAAACTAAATATCAAATCTACCAATTTTCGTTTAATGTTCTTTTTACGTTCTCCAAATCCACACCCATAGGGAAAAAATCCCTAAAAACGTCCAAGACTTGCGGTTAGACCTTTCTTACTGCAGAACGCATTCAAAACAAAACAGTCTCGAATCTATTCACTGCATTCAAACTCAAATTGCCGATGTAGGTCACACGGCTGCCAAGCTTAAATGGAACTAGGCTGGCCATATCTGTCGCATGCCGGAGGAGCTATGGGCTAAAGTAATAACACAATGGGTCCCAAACAGCAGCAAACGGCGACGCGGCAGGCCCAGAAGGAGATGGCGTGACGAACTCGACTCTTTTCAAAAAGATTGGCAAACAACAGCACTGGATAGCGATAAGTGGAAGGAGGGAAGGGAGGCTTTTGCCCTGCAGTGGGACACAAATGGCTGATAATAATTCACTGCATTCAATTTATCAAATGCGACTATACTAAGACCAGTTAACTAAAAACGTCTCGTAATTAGCCTCTATTGTTAACGTAACGTTAACTAATATTACTCCATTTTGTTCATTGTTGCCTTGTAATTGGGGCGTGTTTGGTGTGCGGCGATCCTTATCGGTTATGTAATGGATGTTCGATGATTGTAGTAAACGGTCGCAGGTGTAAGCTGTTGTTTTTATGGTACTGGCCAGTTTGATTTACTTTAAAACGTAAGCAATGTGTTTTTCCGTGTTGACATAGGACAAACCTACATAATATACAAGATGTAAACGGACCCTTCACGAAGCCGTCAACCAAGCATTCTGTACATCGAATTAAGTAACTCTACGCAAAAATTATTGCTGGGAAAAGACCTTTATTTTTTGGGTGAAAAATCAAGTTTTACGGTAGGACTCAATGTATTGCACTCAAAACATTGTGCTGATCGATGTCTGGAATAGTATGGAGGTCAAGGAGGTATATTATATTAAAGTTGTAACATTAAAAACAAGTATTTAAAAAAAAAACTTGTGGAGAAGTTGGATCTTTGACCCCCAATACCACTCTCCGTAACTAGAAGGTTCCCAGACTTCCCAGGAATGTTCCAGAACAAAAAAAAATATCGCAATGACGGGGAGAACAAGTGCCTTTCGGATATTTACACCCATTATATTTGATTCATGACATTGGTGGGAGGATCTCGTGGCTAAATAATAACAACCGCTCAGGTCAATGTTAAAGTTAAGCCGTGCTGGCCTAGGTTGGTCCGTGGATGGGTGACCACCACATACCGAGTTTCCTCTGTGCCTCGGAAAGCATATTAAGCCGTTGGTCCCAGCTGTCAATTGCAGATCTTTGACAGCCGTTAGGTAGTCAGTGGCTCGAAAGTATGACGGCCAGTCTTACCAAGGGGTATCGTATTACCCATCAGTGGTAAAGATTCCTACCGGATTTCCTTTGAAAAATGGCACTGTCAGTATTCTATAGACAAATAATATAATCACATTAAAGATACGTAGGTACACCGGCTTACATCTTACAAAAATTGACCCTTCGCTGCTGTTACCCAGTACTAACTGGGTTGTGGAGGTCTGATAGGCAGTCGCTCCATGTAAAATACAGGTATTCAGCTGCACCCGGTTAGACGGCTTCCAGTCTCCCACCCCAAAATAGTTGGGAAAAGGCGAATCATATGATTATGATGATGACCTAGGTATACGTAAGATGAAACCTACTGTAAGTAAACAACAGAACCACAATCAGCCATAGTGCGTCATGTTTCTTATAGCGCTTGAATGGCATTGGTTAGGAGGGCGCTGTTGGTAAACATTTGTGGAAGGTAAGTCTAAAATCAAAGCCTTTATTTCACTTTTGAATCGTCGAATCAAAGACAACAATAAAATGAAGCTACGGTCCCAGTCACTAGGCATAATAACTGTGAAAGTACTGTAGTTGCCCTTTCCAAAGCGTAATGACACTCCTTTTAATCAGAATATTGTTACAAAACCTTGTTTACATCATTCATGTTGAGATGGAACATTATGTGAGAACAATGTAGCAAGATCTGCACTTTAAAAGTGTCCATAGTAAAATAAAATAATTAATTTAAATAAGCCGTGGCAACTAAGAGATAAGCAGTTCCAACTGACAGCGCCCGTTCACGAACATGATGGACCTATGGATCAGCACCATTCAACTCAACCATTTCTGTCTGTGGAAATAGGGTATCCCCTTGTTCCGCAGACAGAAATCTCATGGAATTTCGTTTCGCCGAAAATGTTTCATATAATATTTGGTACTTGTATTTTTATTTCCAATATTACAATATTTTTAACGACTATTTACTTGAATGAAATGAATGAATGAAACATGTTTTACAGAAATACAATTCAATTAATTACGGCTTATTTAACAAAAGAACTTTACATGGATAAACCCGCGGGCATAGCAAGTCCAACATTAACGATACACCCACCACCACTTTCGGTGGTTCCACAAAGTCCAGTGCACCGTGAACCCACGTCCGGTGGCGCACACAGAGACGCCTAGATAATGGGGACTAGTTTATATGCTAATTGTTAGTGCTCCCGCCATGTTTACTTAAGGCGCGATTTCATTAGGCAAGTTACTTGTATGCAAGTTACAAATGACATACAACTTGAACAAACTTAAAAAACAACTAACAACTTTATAAATCAATAATTATTAAAAAATCAAAAGTTCGCGGGTTTGATCCAATTTGGCACTTCTTGACTGACACTGACAGCTAAATTTTCGCTACCATAACCAATTTTTTTTGTTTCTTAATGAATAAAAATTTCGACACAACGATCACGACAAGAGTGTTACATTGGCTAGGAAATGTTTATCGATATCTCAGAGACGACGACGAATTTATAGATATCGTTTCGCTACGAAGCGATGTTACTTTGTCTAAGCCCCCTGCATGCAAGCTACAACTTGTATGACGTAGTTTGAACTTGTAAATTGTTTAAGCCTAAGTGACGTGCAAATTGAACGCGCAAACCATAATTAATTAACGTTTCGAATTGCGAACGAGTGACGTGTCTCACTCAATTGTCGAACATCTCCACTTGTATGCAAGTAAAACCTGCATGCAATTAGCACAATCTTGAAAACATTTTTCCAATGCAAGCAACTTCTATGACGTCATACTTGCATGCAAGACTTGTCTAATGGAATCGCGCCTTTACTGTGGCGGCGCAGGTAGTACGTCACTTTGTAACGAGTCGAGTACGTCACTTTGTACTGTTTAAATTACAGTGAAGGTATAGATAGGTAGGTAGTTTTTCTGTGTTAAAGAACCCGTCCACTGTCCAAGGAAGCGCTGCTACATGCCTACAGTTTAATTGAATCGGTGCTTGAGGTAGAAAAGAATAGAATATTCTTTATGATGTACATCATCATTTCATCCGAAAGACATTCACTGCTGGACATAGGCCTCCCCCAAGTGTCGCAACATTGATTCGGTCCGTGCGACTCGCATCAAGCGGATTCCCGCAACCTTCACCAGGTTATCGGTCCACCACCACTATACGTCACCAGGTTATGTACATCACCATACAAACATTGGGCGGTCTTATAGGCCTGTACCCTGAAATAATTAAGCCTTGCACAATACTGAGCTTGCTATATCCTGATTTGATCTATCAGTATAGATTCCAGTACAATTAAATATAACACATTTCAGTTTTTAGATGGCAACCACTTCGCAATGTCTATGGTATTCCGTAGTTCATAATAGTCCCAATAAAGTAATAAGCGAAAGAATAATTTCAGAAGTTGACCGTAAACTCAAAAATTTTGGAAAAATCGAAAATTGTATTTCTTTGAGAGTTTTGGAGAGGAGAACGTCTTTTAAAAGAGTGTCCATGGAGTTTCTTGCCAGTTCTCTTCATAGAAATCTACGCTAAGGAATGCCAACTGTAGTGGGCATTCCTTGTGACAACTGAAACTGTGAAAGTACTGTAGTACTTTCACAGTTTTTATGCCTTGTGACTGAGACTGTAGCTACATTTCATTGTTGTCTTTGTTTTGACCATTCAAAAGTGCCTGTAACTGGCCTACTTGAAATAAATGCTTTGATTGTTTGATTTCGGACGAGTAAATGACCCCCCCCCCTCCCCCCGCGCGGAGCAGAAGGGAATGTCAGACTTCTACTGACTAAAACCCATCCATGTTCCTTCTTTGCCCTTTGTGTGCCAGGGCCGCGGTATCTCTTTCGAACAGTCCCGCAGCCCTGGCAGGCATCGGCCCATGCGGACCTACGTGTAGTAAAATAGCTAAGAAGTCTCGCTTCATTCATAGCTCAAATATTAACATTTCGATAAATAACTCGCTGCTTTTTATCCTTTTATCCATTGACGTAGTAAGATACGCAGTACCTAATTTATCTAACGCTAAATCAATATTGAACCTATCATTTACACGATCCATTAGGTCCATACCAAAAACACTGATTACAGAATAACGCTTCATAGAAACAAAATATTTCATTCATGAAAGTCAAGGTCCAATCAAATTCATCGCTAACTCAATTCACGCCGGTTTGCGTATGATGTCATCAATTGAAGCTTGGTAATTTTTATGTCCAAACACTCATGCCTTGGGTCATCGCTTACAATAAGAACGATTGTCTCCAATTCTAAATATAGCGGGCAGTGGTAGTTAATTGGAAATAGTGGGATTACAAGTCAAATCAAATCAAATTTATTCGTAAATGTAGGTTTCATTACAATAGGATGTTATAATAAAATGGTCAGTTTGCTACATTTTACTCGAAAGCTTACAAATAATAATAATAAAGTTAGTTGTGTCGAAACCACAGACACATTTAAAATAAAATAACTCAATTACTCACATAAGAACACACTATTCCTTACGTAGGTACTAACACACAATTTAGAATGTCAACATAATAATAATCTAAATTTTCAATTGATAACTTAAACCTACTGTTAACAATCTAAATGTTCAATTGATAACTTAAATCTACTGTTAATTATTTAAATGTTCAATTAAAAACTTAAATCTGTGATGTAATGTTATGTTACACCTGCTGAGTAATTCCGTCGTTGTAATGAGTCTCTGAAACTTTTTCTAGGTCCCGTTTTGAGGATAAGTTCGCCCTAATTATGGATTAATGCGTGGCTTTGTTTTTAATTACTGGTAAGACAGCCACCTGCGACGTTACCGGCTAAGCCTTGATACCTGTTCCTTCTTTTAATGCAGAAAATGCCGGCCAAAAAAACAGCTGTTTTTCGTACTGACGTTCAAATTGGGCAAGGTCTGTTGCAGAATGGTTATGTCCCTCAACCCAAAACAGGCATAAAAAATTATGCTTTCTCCTTAAAATACATTTTAATATTTTCGTCTTCACTTCAGAACTTTCATCGAAAGAGTAAAGTCTCCATTTAAAAATCAATACAACTTTCCGTCAAAGTGTCCGATCGATACATTAATAAATTATCCGGCCCCCTGAGGAATGCACCTCGACTAATTAAAGGCAAAATGGCTACCTTAACGGCTGTCCACCACAGTATGCCACCACCAACTAAGCACGACCTAATTTCCTATTAAAATGCTGTGAATACTGGGGTCAACGTTCCCAGGCTGTTTACCGACGCAACAAGCCAGTGTATTAAGACCTACGTTTATTTGCCCTGGTGATAGTGATAGGGTTCAGTGTCAGTTGGTACTTGAATGCTATACACAGGTATCAATGCAGTCGTCGCTCTTAATCAGAACAGTAATGGGGTTTCCAGATAATATTGTTCATTTAGTTCAACAGAGAGGAAAATGCTATTACGAGTTGGAACAAAGTAGGGCATTTAATTGCAGGACTAATTGTATTGGACGTTTTTCTGAAATGGTTTATAAGGGTAATGAGCCATGAGCGATACGCGTGTTGCGACAGGCTGTGGAGAAAACAAAAGGAAAGAAATTGTTCAGAGCTGATGTGTCTCTTGACATGCGTCGCGGTTTTTTTGATTGAGATGTTATTTTTTTTCTAATTTTTTTTTTACATTTTCCTCCACACGAGTATTTTTAATGTTTCTTAAACATTTTGTTAAATTTTTAACTAGGTGCCTAAACCAAGAGTATATTGTGTTAGGTATTTTAATTTTAAGTTTGCATGCTGAACGAAGTCAGCGAAATGTGTGAAACGTTGTTTTATAAGACCATCATGTACCATATTTCATGCAAAATAAAGAATCTTGAATCTTGAGTTTGTGACATCAAGACACTGCGACACGATAAGTCGTATCGCAAATCAGTATCGTCTTCATCTGCCTAGCTTTTTCCTAACTATGTTGGGGTCGGCTTCCAGTCTTACCGGATGCAGCTGAATACCAGTATTGATCCATGTAAATTACTGGTGTTCAGCTGCATCCATTTAGAGCGGTTAGGCAATTGCCTGTTTTTACTTTTTTAGCACTGTGTAATGAGATACCCCTTGGTAAGACTGGTTTTCCGACTACCGAGACCAACGGCTTTATGTGCTTGTCGAGGCACGGAGGGAACGGAGGATAATGATGGTCAAACATCTACATACCGAACTCGCCGAGCACCACTGAACTATGAAGACCCACCCATGCGGTTGTCATGATTTAGCCACAAGCTTTCAAAAATCTAATGTAATTGTGTAAATTGTATTCTTGCCACGAAGAACACAAATCTTCTTCAGAAAAATATTTAATTTTCCAAGAAAAGTATCCTTTCTTTGTCCAAATCTTTCTTATAAATTGTTCAGGTAAACTTGTCGATTGATTAAGCCATTTAAGCGTGAAAACAGGAATAATAAGGGATACTGAATTAATCGAAGTTATCACTAATCAGTAAAAGTACCTGTACAGGTTTAATTTTACTAAAATCAAAAGAATAGCCAAGTTTCACAAGTAGAAACAATAAAGTAAGCACGCTTTACACAGCCACAAAAGATTGCCAACAGACGACAAAGTCCAAAGTTTTAATCTGTATCTAAGTAGTACTCAATAACTCCGTTCTTTTTATTATCTATGGTACTTAAACCAAAAAGTTTTTAATCTACAATTGGAAAAAGTCCCGGACACACGAAATGCAAAGGAAGCTGAATACCAGTTCAACTTCAACGGTTCCGATAAGCAAGAAACATTGCTTTTCTATCGTTTTAGATAACATTCTTGGCGGTCGATAGAGGAATCTCATTACTGTTGACTTTGATTTAGGAGTTCATAGCTGCGATTTCAGTTTAGGTAAACTTTTAAAAGTGACGTGATAAGAACTAAAATCACCAAAGAGTAGCCAGAATGTCACATTCTCGTAAGTTTGACGTTTGGTACTGACATTAAAAAACCGCGCCTCTACCGCACGTATGAGGAACTAATTTTGACAGCCGAACATTAGGCCTTCAATAAAAAACTTACATCAAGGCGCTGTTATGTACAATTCTTGTACTATTATGTAATCTGTGGTCAAGATCAGCGTTTACGACACGATGCAATACGTTTAAATTCTTACTAAGACCTCTGGTCTCCAAAACTGTCTACTACATATCCCTAATCCTCCCCCAGTCATGTTTATATAGGTACCAACGAAATGAAACCTCAAAATAAAAAAGCACTCACAATCAGTAGCCAAAACTTTGCAAATGGAAAAATTAAACAAACCGTGAATGCTTTCCGAATTTTAAAAGGTTTTCGCCATTGAGAAGTCGGAACTTATTGACTTGCAATAACACTTAATAACGAACTTCAAACAACGATCGTTTGTTCTCATCGACGCTTCTATTAGGTTAGCTAACTTTATAAAGTTTATGTAGCAAGGAACCGAGGAAGAACTGCCTATCACCGTCTCTACGAAGACTATTTCAATTACTCTTCTTCTTTATCGTGTGGTTAATGCCTAACCTAGTTTCAGAGTTTTTATGCCGCCCATGAGCCTCTGACTTGCCTTTACATGCCGTCGAGAAATATCTCTCAAGCATGCTGGTTTCCTCACGGTGTTTTCCTTCACCGAAGGAAGTGATAAATTATATAATTCGCACATGAATCCGAAAAATTAGAGGTGCGTGTCTTGGGTTCGAACTTGAGACCTATGACTTGGCATTCCGACGGTCAACCACTATCGTTGCTTATCATTATGAATAAGTTTAATTTAATTGTAAGTCTTTTATTTTTGTGTTGTTATTGAAATTTTGGAGTCTTATGTGCCTTGATCATGAATAAATAATATTAATTATTATTACCTTTATTTATTACAATACAAATCAATTACATTTTTAAATATTCCTTAGAAAAAACAATATAAAAAGCATTTAAAAATATTTTAAAAAATGTAGCCCACCGGTATCGGGAACAGGGTCCAAGCTACCGGCGGTCAGGGCTCCAGAGAGAGGAACCTCCTAACAATACGAGCCGTGTCCAGGAATACCGCTTTCTGAATCAATTATTATTATTATTTCAGTTACTAAGCTGTATTTTGTGCTTTCATTTAAGGTTGTAATTAGTCATTACCGGTGCACCAATTTAGGTGGATTTTCAAATATTTCTATGCACACATAAACAGCCATTAAGGCTGTTTATGCTCCCACTTCTAGGACATTCATTGACTTTTTCGTACCGATACAAAAGTTATGAGAACAAGAAGTCTACAATTGACAGCCGGGACCAATGACTTAACGTACTTTCTGAAGCACGGAGGAAACTCAGTATGTAAGGGGTGGTCACCCATCTATGGACTAACCTGGGCAAGCGACCCGAGAGGCTGTTATTAGTTAGCCACGAGAGCCTCTCTTTAAATTATCCTAACTTACAAACAAAAAAAAAATCAAAATTCCCTTCAAAATTCTGAGGATTAATCCATCATCATTCTCTTGCCCCTATCCCAATTCATTTGGGGAATTCTGGGGATTAATCCGCTAAATGAATAAAACAGTAAAAGTACGGTACCAAGGTCTGGAGTAATCAAAACAGGCGATTCACATGTAAATGCTGCGAGCTCATAACCTTTCGTTACGACAGTAACAGACAGAATGCTCGATTTAACTCAGAACAACTCGGAATGTAGACCGATCACTTACTTTATGAATGACTGAACGAAACACTGAACGAATGACTGAACATAATCCGGGAGGAAAAGTAAGCAGACTGTGATTTAGGGTTATGGCGACTGGATATAAATCTTCACAGTATAATTATTGTGCCTCTGCCTCATTGGTCGAGTGATCGTAAGTGCGACTTCCGAGTATGAGGTCCTGGGTTCGATTCTCGTTTCAGGCAAAGTGTTATTGGGTATTTCCATCAGGAATTTGTCAGAAGCAACAAAGTCTGGATTTGTGCCCTGTTGATGGCAACAGGCTCGCCCCCATTACATGGGACTTAAAACATAACTGGCGAAATGTGGGTTTACTATTAGGTACACCTCTGCCTAACCCTTCGGAGATTACAGGCGTTATGTTATGTATAATTAATGTAGTTTCGGCCAAGAGAATCTAGCAAGCAGCCTACTGCAGTAGGTAGTGTTTACGATAGATCTACTGATTGATAGTTTCAGTTTCATTACAAAAAGGAGACCAGTTCATGATCTAGATCTTTTTCCAGTCAACCGCTATCATGGCGCTTGCAACAGCGTCGAAATATCGGAAGCTCAAAATTATGAACAATCACGGAAGATATCCCGTAAGTGACAGTATAAGTTTAATGAACTGAATGAATTGCAATAAACTTAAGAAAATTTGAATTTCGCGTGGCGCTTTGTCAAGCGGGAACAACCTTCGATGTGGATCGCGGACATCGCGGCCTATTGCAATGCAAGCATGACAACGAAAGCAATAAAAACTACACCTGCATCGGTTCTTAGAAAAAGATTAATTACCTATTCAATTGATTTGCATTACGACAATCGTTTTTACTTTGTCTTATATCATTTAAGTGTGACAGTTAAATACAAGACTCTGTTCGTTTCCTTATCTTACGTTATTTTATAGGTTTTGTTTGTCTTGATTGTATTCTGTGACTGATTATGAGATTATTTTGGTCTAACTGGTACGTACTGTAAGATACCAGTTTACGAGCTGGTATCCTACTTTAAATAAAAGTCGTAGTTAATTGAAATAATTATTTCTTTTCATGATTTCTATACATGTCACACTTCTGACGCCCGCCGAAAAAGAGACGGTTGAGTCTCTTCTTTTCTTATTCTAATTTGAACCTTATTGTTTTATTCCTTTTTCTTTATAACGTGCCAGAGTTTATTTTGTTTACAATATTAATAGTTAGCTTAGGTGTAATAGTAAACAAACGCATAACCCACACTATTGTCTACGGAATCATATCGATTTTAAAAGAAATAAGGAAACGGACGTAAAGGGATAGTAAGAAAATAAAAATAAACCTGAAAGGTCACACAACCAACTCTGGACAGCGCTTCCCATCCAGATTTAGTTTGTAGTCACCAATCAAATCACAACATAAGTAATTCAATAGCCATTTTTCTTTTGTTCTGATAGCGAAAATATATAAATTTATAAAATGTGAGTTAAACGTTTCTAATTCCTAAATGACCACAAGAAACTCTAAAAGAACTTTACGTATACCTTTATACGTAAAGTTCTTTTAGTTTGACACATTGTCTTTTATACAACATTAGTTTTAGTATATGCGAAACCTGAAACACCTTTCGAGTATTTTTATATAAAGATTAAAACTGTATCATGAAAAATCGCAAAGTTATAAGCTTATTCTGTTACCTGGTTGTCCGCACGAAAGCGTGGGCACCACGCAACGCGCCCGCGCCGGGCCTCTAGCGTCGTCTTGAGCTCATTAATAAACATAATTTGGCAGTAGGTTACCTAAATTATTGCAATAGGTACTTAATGTCGCTCGGTGTCCAACTTGTAGCTTTTTTTAAATATTTTTGGGACAAAATATAACATGGTTTAAAAATTATTGGAATCGATTCAATTACTTATTCTGAACAAACTATATTCAGGTTTCGCATGTACTAAAAATAATATTGTATATTTTAGGAAGGACACCATGAATAAGAATATAAACAAACATTGACACCGATTAATGTCTATAATGACTTCACTGTGTCGCCATGTACCTATTATGTCAGATTATCGTCCACTTTTGTTAAAAGGGTCGTGGGTTGTATATTTTACGATAACTTTAGAGTGTGATTGTAGTATGATGTCATGGCTGCATTATTTAGAAACGAGAGTCATCCAAATTACCAAAAATCATCATAACAATTATACAGGCTGTGGGTTTTAGTCAGTACAAGTCTGACACTCCCTTACGCTCCGCCCAGAGCGGGAGTGGTCATTTACAGATTTTCCAACCGAAAAAGAAAAAAAAAGGATGGACGTCGCCGCCGAGGTCGGTGGCGAGATGTTCTGGACGCGCACTGCGATGACTGGTTCGAGGTGGCGCACGAAAAGAGTACCTGGAAAGATATAGGGAAGTCTTTTGCCCAATAGTGGGACATTATAAGGGCTAAAAAAAAAAATGCACACATACTAAATTATTCTATATTATATCTATACGATTTCCGCACGCAAAATACGCGCTTTGGATGTGGATTTGCGGACGCCAGCCCGTTATACAATACAATACAATCAATACAATTTAGACCTCAACAAACGCTACACGGACCACGGTCTTAAAAAACGGATTCTCAATAAACGGATTACTTGGAAACGTATAAATATAAAGTTCCATCTCTGACGTTCCCGATGCCGTTCATTCCATCGTTCCACTAAACCATAAAGGAATGTGAGGAAGCTGGCACGTGCAGCAGATAATCTAATCCATTCTTGTCTGATTGAACACTGTTTTATTAAACCAATAAAGGAATACTCCGATGTATCTCTCTGTCTTGGTGTCGGGAATTATTGGATTAAAATACAGGGAGAAGTCTGGTATTTTTTTTATTTCTGCGTATTGTACTTAATAAGCATAGGTATAACGTTCCTCGGTCGTCTAGTGGTCGCAAACGCAACTGATTAGTTTGAGGTTCGATTCCCAGGTCGGGCAAATTGTTACTGGGTTTTACTATCAGCAATTATTCAGTAGCAGCCTTTGCAATTGTTCATTTTAAATTTAAATGCAAGGTTCACGGTTTAAAATTAAACTTATACTGTCACTCGTGGGATATCTTCCGTGATTCCGTTATTTTGAGGTCCCGATATTTCAGATTTCCATGTAATAAGGACTCCACAAAACCTGGTGATACTGTGAGTTTGTTTTGCCGTGACTTAGTGTCGAGTTCCAGTAGGTAGTGCGCGTAGCAAAATACAAAGAAAGAGGGTAGACAAATTTGTCTGCTCCTAACGATTTATTTTCCATCCACCCGCATTCTCCAGTAAACCCGCGCTCATGGTGCTTGCAACAGCGTCGAAATAACGGGAGTTCAAAATTATGAACAATCACGGCAAATATCCCGTAAGTGACAGTATAAGTTCAGTACGGTATCTGTTACATTTTATTTGTTTGGTTACCAAGAACTCGTGATATCGAAGATTCAAAATAAACATTACAATCAACATCAGTTTTGTTATCTTGTTTATTTTTATGACATACTCATTTTTCTAAGGGGAACGGTTAACTCATATTATAACTGTTTCACTTTTGTATACAAAATACAAAGACTTTTTCCTTTGAAGCATTATTCACTATAATCATAAATACATCAATTCGTGGTACATACCAGCAACCCTTACTCATGTAATAATTACTTGATTTCCACTATTCCAGAACGTACTGCCTCGTTGGTCTAGTGGGCGCAAGCGCGACTGCTGAGCATCAGGTTCTAGGTTCGATTACCAGGTCGCGCAAAGTGTAATCGTGTTTTTCCACCAGGAATTTCTCAGTAGCAGCCACGGAGTCTGGATTTGTGTCCGGTTGTTGGCAATAGGCTCGCCCCCTATTTCATGGGACTTATACATAACTGGCGAAATGTGTGTGTACTAATGGGTACACCTGTGCCTTACCTTAAGGGATTACAGGCGTAATGTTATGCTATGCTACGATAAAGTAGCTGCATCCATATAAACGGTTAAAAATACGTTATTTTAAAGAACAATGAACTCAAACTTCAAACAAAGCATTTATTTCAATTAAACCAATTACCTACAGGCACTTCCGAATCGTCCCGAAGTTGGTCAGTCGGTAGAAAAATAAAGCTAATTGCCCATTCCACAGCGTAAATCACTATGGAGAAATACGAACAAGAAACTCCACGGATACTACACTCTTTTAAATCAACAAATTGCTGTTACCACAGTTTTCTTATAAAACTCCGCAAAAAGACAACTCTCGACTCTTGTTTATACAATTTGTAATCTTATTTTACACTGTAACAATTCTTTCGAACTTACCGAGACTGTCATTTATATTAATACCACTCTTGGCGGGAATAAATGTCACTTTCTTCGACCAGTTCTATTTTTAAATCTAAGTTTTATCTTTCTTTATTTCATCAGGCATAAGAATAAAGTTGGAAGTGCCAGCGTAACCCGCGCAATTCATTTTCTTATGTTTCTTGCAATTTGCTGGCCAGTTTCAGGCTGTATGTTGATTAAAATATGATTGACATGAATGATTTTCCCATGAAATAGTCAGTCCAATGGATTAAATGGACTTAAATGTGACTCGGTAAAGTAATATTTGTTACGGTCGCGCAGAAAACGTAAGAGAACTGAATTTCGCGGGCTAGCTTTTTTTTTTTTTGGCGCTTCCCCCTTCATCCGCTTCCCCCTTCACCCGTCGCGGTATCTCTTTCGAACAGTCCCGCAGCCCTGGCCGGCATCGGCCCGTGCGGACCCCTACGTGGTTGCTGACATCTCTTTGAGGCGCGCGTGGAACACGAACGCGACTTCGACACGGCCTGTCGTCATAAGACGGCCGGACGGCGAGCTAGCCCATAACTTGCCGTCCACAGGCGCCACCACGTGACCCCCGACGCCCAGGGCGTCTCCCGCGGCGGCTGGGACGTGAGGCTCTTTCCCTCTCACGTCCCGCCACCTCCTTCACTAGCATGACTGCTTCGCAGAAGGAGGTGACGGCTTCCCATTCCCTCTCATTCCGGACCATGGCTTGAACCAGGGCCGGGCGTTTCCCCCTTAAGACAACTAGTTCTTATCCTTAAGATCATCATCATAATTTTGGAGTCTAACTGGATAAAACCGAATACCAGTATTTTACTACCAACTTAAAATTCTTCATCACTGAAAAGTGTGCAACCTAATTTCTAATTCCAAAATTAAACTCCTATCGTGTCCCATGGCGTGACTCTTATCTCTCCTCCATAGCTCAGTTACTGGGTAATAGAATACCCCTGGGAATACTAGTAGCAGAGTTTCGGGTCTTATGACTACACATCACGACTGGCAAAGATTTATAACCCGAGCCGGAGCTTCCGGCTCAATATGCTCTCCCAGTCACGGAGGCATCTCGATATGCAATAGTCACCGATCCAAGCACCCACCCCGGCTAACCTAGTAGCATACCTTCGATAACTTAGCCACTAGAATGCATTAGAGTACCATATTATGACCACCGTTTGCTCCGTTGTGAACTCCCGGATATCCACATAATCAAGACCATATCAGCTAAACTCATAAAAAACCTTCGATAACTTAGCCACTAGAATGCATTAGGGTTCAATATGACCAACGTTGGCTCCTTTGTGAACTCCCGCTATCCACATAATCAAGATCAACTCAACTAAACTCATAAAAATAATATCACAGTCAGGAAATTTACACAGCTCTCGCAAATAAAAGACAAGTCATGTTATGAAATATGCAACAATGTAACATCCTTTGCAGTGTAGTTCGTTTACTCTTCAGGGTGGTTGAGCATTGCTCTAGCTCGAATATAAAACGGCAATTTGAGAGTGCAATATCTCATTAAATTGTGGGGATTATATTTTATACTAGCTTGTGCCCGCGGCTTCGTCCGCGTGGAGTTCGGTAATTGTCCCCCGGGATCGTACTACCGCGATAAAAAGTACCCTTTGTGTCAATCTAGGTTATAAACTATCTGTGTGCCAAATTTTATCCAAATCCGGTCAGTAGTTTTTGCGTGAAAGAGTAACAAACATCCATTCATCCTCACAAACATTTCGCATTTATAATAAAAGTAGGACTGTTTTTATCACCTGCCTAGCCGTTTCCCAACTATGTTGCAGTCAGCTTCCAGGCTAATTCAGTGCATTACAATGTTCTGAATACCAGTACTTTACACGAAGCGGGTGCCTATCTGATCTCCCAATGTAATTGGGTACCTACAGCACTTTGGCTATAGACTGATTTACAAATGACATCAGTGATATTTTACCTCTAACCTCCGAACTGCGGGCTACTACTGAAAAAGTCTTGATGGAAAATCCCAATAACGTCTTGCCCTACCTGGGAATTAAACCTAGGATCTCACGCTTAGCACTCTCGCTTGCGACGAAACGGGACAGTCACAAGACACAGTGAGCTACGCGCGTACAATGTGTTTCCGTGTCAGTCCTACTATTCAGAAAATATTGTCAAACAGCTATTCTGTATATTCTACCTTTTATTTCCTTCCTCTATGACTGTACATTCGTATTGTCCGCAAATACATACGTGCTCATACGTTAATAGTAGATATATATTACTATTTACTTATCTTATATCCATTTTCCTTAAACATTTTTGTCGGCAAATTCCCTAACAACGTTAATAAGTTAGTAAATACGGTAAAATACGGAGCCAAACATTGAGTAGATAATTTTGTAAATGGTGGTAGTGGATGGTGGTTTTCCTGAAAATAATGCAGGTAAGAATGTAAGTGGTGCAGGATACCAGGACATAGGTCAACTTCGACCCGTCCCAACAACAAGAAGATCCCTCTAGGAGTGTAGGCGTCTGCGACTTTTAGAGATTCAGGGAGTGAAAACATACGAAAGAAGTATGTGAGAAGTGTGTGATCCGGGAAAGCGGTAACTCAAAGTGATTTGACAAGAAAGGAGGTGACTGCTGAGGTGACGAGTAATAGAGATATAAGGAAGAAGAAGACATGCGTCGACCCCAAATAAATTGCTATAAGGGATAATAATGATAAAGAACTGCCATACTATAGGAATACGCCCGACCCAGTTCTCGATGATGGTAATATCACGTTGTGTTAGGATCGACCTATCGTCACTGAGAGGACTATTGTTGCCAATAAACCTGACATTGTGGTGACAGATCGATTGGAGCGTCGCGCAATGATTCTTGATATAACGGTCCCGCATGACGAGAACCTCGTGAAAGCAGAGAAAGATAAACAATTCAAATATCTCGATCTGGCTCGCGAGGTTGTCAACATGTGGGACGTGAGTACAGCAGTCATTGTGCCGATAGTCGTGTCGGCCAATGGCTTAATAGCCAATAGCCTCGACCAACATCTGAGGAGGCTCTCGCTTGGCAGCTGGATCAAGGGCTTCATTCAGAAAGCAGTACTTCTGGACACTAGGTTAGGAGGTTCCTCTCTCAAGAGCCCTGACCACCGGTAAATCGGACCCTTTTCCAGATGCCGGTGGGCTACTATTTTTTATATTTTTAAATGATTTGTATACCATTTTTGTTATCAAAAATATTAAGGAAAATGTAAATAATATGTAAGGAAAACGAATAAAAGAAATGATAAGGATAATGATGATGATGATGTATAGACATAAAGCTATTTCTGACCGACTCAAGCCACGATTCCACGTCGATTAATATGTACACTCCCTTAAAAACCCCACTTTCTCCAAATCATACATTTTGACATATTCCCAGTTTCCACCAAACATATATTTGTTGACTGCCTCGTTGGTCGAGTGGTCATAAACGCGACTGCTGACCATGAGGTCCTGGGTACGATTCCCAGGGCGGGCTAAGCGCTATTGGGTTTTTCCATCAGGAACTTAACACAGTAGCAGCCACGGAGTTTGGATTCGTGCCCCGTTGATGGCATTAAGCTCACCCCCTATTACATGACTTAAACAGAACTGGCGAAATGTGAGTGTACTAGGTACACATGTGCCTAACCCTACGGGGATTACAAGCGTGATGTCATGTATATTTTTGTTGAGTTAACGCTTTTTGGGTTACGGGGACACATTGGCAGTTTCCATCAATATTACAGTCACCCTTTTAGAATATAGGTAGGTCAAATTGATTGTCTGACGCGAATCAGATGCATTCCAAAATATGGAACAACACAATTTGGCTAGTTGCTGTGTTCGCAACAAATAATATTGTTTTATCATCTATCATACGTTATCTGCACGATAATGGAACTCTGCTCTGAAAGCTTTGGCCGATATCTACTTTTACTCATGCTTTTATATGTACCTACTTTCATATGTAGATAAAGTTATTGTGCCTAGATAGGTCTTACTCTCAGTTTCGCCTGTGTGGTGGACAGAAATTACACCACGGGGACGCACAGCTGGCATAAAAGTATGCTGATGTTCTATCCTAGATTTTAGTCTATCCGTGTGCCAAACACTCAAATCTGTTCAGACGTTCAGGCGTGAAAAGTTACAGACAGACACAGATCTTCGCATTTTTCCAACAATATTTATCCGAAGCAATCACAACACATACGCGGTTTTCATTCAGCTCGTGCATATCGGCAAACTGTGTTCGCTGATTCATGACCATCGCTGATTCATATTCGAATCAGCACAGCGCAATTGAGCTAAATTGAGTGGCTTTTTCTCGAACGTACATATATCTTCATACGTATATTCAATTTTGCCGCCCGGCATGTGTACAGATTTTACTTAGCGTTTGGTCACGAGCTACAAGCTCAAGCGAGAAGCGTGTTACGATAGCAACAGCAAGGAAAACAAATGAAATCTTAGAGCAAGCCACGACTGAACACGCTGCGACTACTCTACTCGTAGGAAGAAAACAAGTTAAATACGCGCGTGTCGCTCGTAAACGCAAATCGCACTCGAGTTCGAGAAAGGGGCATGAGGCCCACCAAAGCGGAGACGCGCGGAGATGTGCGAAGCGGAGTGGAGGGGAAATGCTTAGGAGCTAGGGTGCATCCACCGAAGCTGTGCAGATATGCGTACTGGCTAGACCGGAACAGAGTTGTGTGTATAGGCAAAGGCCCAGCTGAGCGCGAGTAAACACGAAAGGCGACCGCCGCCGCATGCCGCTCACGTGTCTTCTCGTCTCCGCTGTCCACTACCGCCGAGTGTGGATGCTAGCTTAAGCACATATGAGAAATCTCCTGTCCTCTCAACCGCTTCCACTAAAGCTAAGCGGAGACGAGCAGAAAAAACGAAATTCCATTGGTGGTTTACAACACATCTCGACTCCGCTCCGCTCGTCTCTGCTTTAGCGAAGTCCGGTCATTACAGCCTAGACAAGCCATTAATGAAGTCTTCACATAACTCTATCAACTTCTACAGTCCTACGACACTTGCATGAGCGAGCAAGCCGCTGTCGGCGCCGCCGTAACAATGTTACCTCCCACGGCTAACTCGATAACAAGCGGAACCTACCGCGATTTGCCTTGTTAGATGAACGGAAGCATCTACATGTTTACTCACAAGACTATTTACTTTTCTTATAAACAGTTAAACCGTATTTTTCTTTACTGGTCTTATCATCATCATCATCATCATGATTATGTCACTTGCAAAGTCGCTTAACGAATTCGTCAATACGTACCTACTCAATTCAATTGTGGGTAAGTCAAAATTAACTCACCTATATTTCGAACATATGTATATATGTAATAGAGAAGTTTGGTAGAAGAAGACATCCTGCGCCGACCACAAATGAATTGGGATAAGGGCAGGACAATGATGATGTATGTCGAACCTATGTACCTAAAGGCTCCCTAACAGTACAGAGTACTGTATTATAAAACCTTATTATCGAACAGAATACATTTTCCGGCAGTTTTGTGGCGCCACGCAATGATAACCTCAATGGTCTCAACACTCCCTTGCTACGAATATGTAGAATCTACAATAGCTCCTGCACATCACTGGAAACCGATTTATTCGGTGTTTCCCTCAACAAGTTCAGAAGATCAGTTTCAGTGGTACGGGAGCGCACTAATTTGCCTTTAAACATCTAATGTCTGTCAATTCGTGTAACTAGTTAACAAAAATGTAAATTAAAATCTTTAGATATCACACTCATATTACATAATTATATGATCATATAACTCATATCATCTCATTTAGTTTTAAGAAAATTTTATATTGTATGCAAATTGTATTACTTTATTATATTAAGATTTGAGAACTTTATGTTGTTGTCTTATGGTGAATGCTGCTTATACCTATAATGGGCATACATACCAGCACTGTTATGTTATGTATGTGTGTATGTTGGTGTAACAAATAAATAAATTCCATTTCAAAACTTTCCAGCTGTTTGTTTTTCCGAATCCTTCCTGCATAATAAACCTATAATGTTCCCACTGCTGGGACACAGGCCTCCTCTCTATGAGAGGGAAAGGGCTATAATCCACCACGCAGGGCCAGTGCGGGTTGGTAGATGTCACATGTCTTCGAATTTTTGGTTCTAGGACATGTCGGTTTCCTCACAATGTTTTCCTTCACCGCTTTGAGAGCAGTGGTGATGAAATAAATTACACAAAGTGATGCGCCTGCCTGGGTTCGAACCCACGACTTACTGCTCGTAAGTCGGGACCGCCACCACTGGGCCACCGCTGCTCAATCCTTCCTGCTTACAGTAAAATTCTATTATAACCAAGACGTTTTGATGAATTTCAGTTGCAGTGTTCTTCGAGCCGTCTACTTGGACTAACAAAACAACGAGAAGGAAATGCTTGTCCTTATCAATATAGTCTTCTGTTTTTAATAGAATGAATCTACTACATACAGGGTGGGAGGGACACCGACACACAAACGACCACACACCACCACACACCACACCACACCACACCACACCACATACCACACACCACACCACACACCACACACACCCACACCACACCACAGCACACACCACACACACCACAGCACACACCACACACACCACCACACACACACACACACATAACACACCACACACACACACATACCACATAACACCACACACCACACACCCACACCACCACACCACACCACACCACACCACACCACACACCACACACACCACATATTCCACACCACACACCACACACCACACACCACACCACACACCACACACCACACCACCACCACACCCAACACATATTCTGTGCATCATTCTATCGGTATTATTTTCTTAAATCTACTGTTTCCTACAAAAGTGCAATACCTACACACGGTTAAAATGTATAGATCGGCAGATTTTTTCTAAATGACCGATGAAAAATTTATATGGGGGGGGGGGGGTCGGAATTATTGTACTGAATACGTGGTAAGCGTTTGTACGTCGGTGGCTCGGTGTCCTGTCCACCCTGTATACACATTAAGCAGCTTTAACTGAACACCAAGTGTCGTAGGGGTCCGCATGGGATGCCTGCCAGGGCTGCGGGACTGTTCGAAAGAGATAACGTGGCGCTGGAACATAAAGGGCAAAGAAGAAGCATGGATGGGTTTTAGTCAGTAAAAGTCTGACACTCCCTTCCGCTCCGCCCAGAGCACGGGGGGTCACTTGATGATTTCAGATCCTAAAAAAAAAACAAAAGCCAATCAAGTTTTATGAATACTTCTTTAAAATAACAAACAGTTTTTCATCATAGCATACAGATATAGTTTCCATCACGGCCTACAATAGTCAATTTACCTTGTTAGTACAACATTGTGCTTGTACCTACAACATTGTAACGAAAAGTATCAAACAATCTTGTTCGTAGTACGTATTAGGAGGTAGGAGGACACAATAGGTGATTACGGATAACGAAACGTAAACTTACGAGTTACCAGTCGTTGATAATGAACTAATGACCAGTGGACAAGACATGACCGTCTCATCTTTTACAACAAGCTCATCAACTTATCTTTTACTTTTTGACGTAATCGAAGAAAATTTGGAATCGCTCGCTAATTGACCAACAAGTAAAGTAAAGTTTTGTGTTTACGTTGTAGGTAGACTGTATAGTAGTGGAAAATAAGACTGCTCAGTATCCTGGATTCGATAAACGAGTCGGGAATGTACCGGGTGGTCGACCTGGTATTCGGTTTTTTCAAAAGGAAAATTGGCTCGCCCCATTTTTCATGACACTTATAAAATAAGATTATAGCGGCACTACAAAAAGGACTACAGCAACATAGTACAAAATTACTACAGCGCCAGCTATATCATAAATAAAGAACTAATATCAAAATTCTACAACATTAGTTTTATTCAGTGTGTACATGCCGACTGATAACACGGTGAATCTAGTCGAGTTTACGGATTGCTTGGGGACGCTGAGCGCAGTAGTGGCTAATGAAGGTGTTGAGTGTGTTTACATGCTCGGCGACTTCAACGCTCACCCGGGTGAGCAATTCTATGACGAACTTTCAAATTTTTGTAACGATTTGGACTGGAAATGTGCCGATATCATTCATTTAGGTTTCTTGTCTGACACATACACTTTTATAAGTGACGCTAATGGGGCGTTAAGATGGTTGGACCACTGTGTTGTGACTGAGTCGGCTTTTCAAACTATAGTCGATACTCACATCAAGTATGACCCGGTGTGGTCTGATCACTTGCCACTAATTATTAAGTGTAATATAAATCACATAAAACCAAAGATTTTGCAGGAAAATTTTAAATGTGATAAAATTAAATGGGGGGAGAGAAACCTCGAACAAATAGATTTATATAGAAAATTATGTAATGATAGTTTAAAAGAAATTGATTTTCCGCCTGAATTTAATAACTGTGCTGATAAACGTTGTGACAACCGAGACCACATGCGTATAATTGACATTATGTATAATAAGATTGCTAGTGCATTGTGTAAAGCCGCCTCTGAGAGTCATACTATTGTTAAACCGAGAAGAAAACAACCGGTGATTGGATGGAACAAGCATGTTCGTGACGCTCACGGGGTAGCTCGGCATAAATTTATGGAATGGGTAGTGTGGGGTAAACCGAGTGAAGGACGGGTTTGGGAGGAGATGCGGGAGAGTCGTAAAATCTTTAAATCACGCCTAAAGTGGTGCCAAAATAATAGGGACCAGATAAAGATGGATATCCTCGCTTCTCACCATTCGAAGCATGACTTTAGGAACTTCTGGAAAACCACTAGTAGGCTAAATAACAAACCGGGCTTACCCGTGAGCGTCAACGGTGTGAGTGAACCGAAATGTATTGCGGACGTGTTTAAGAATCACTTTATGGTGAAATCGCCATTGGGACCATCACGGTCATTCAGTGTGGAAGGGTTGCATGGACAGGAGATAAACACTAGTTTCACAGCTAAGGATGTTCGGGGAGTTTTGAAGTCAATGTCACGTGGAAAGTCTCCTGGCCATGACAGCCTGAGCATTGAGCATTTAAAGCATGCCGGCGTACACCTACCCAGAGTTCTTGCCATGTTATATACATTTTGTATAGGACATGCGTACTTACCAGCAGAGATGATGAAGACCGTGGTGGTACCAATTGTGAAGAGTAAAACCGGTGACCTAAGTGATGCGAGTAACTACAGGCCAATCTCACTAGCCACAGTGCTCGCTAAGGTTCTTGATGGTTTGCTTAATACACAGCTTGACCGGTATGTAAACACGCATGATAACCAATTTGGTTTTAAACCGGGACTGTCTACTGAGTCAGCTATCTTGTGTTTGAAGCAAACTGTCAAGTACTACTCCGATAGGAGAACACCTGTTTATGCATGTTTTCTCGACCTCTCGAGAGCGTTTGACCTGGTTAGCTATGACGTCTTATGGCAGAAATTAAATAACATCTCAATGCCCCTCGAACTGATAGAGATTTTCAAGTACTGGTATCTTAACCAGGTCAACGTCGTTCGGTGGTCGGGTGTTCTGTCGGAGCCGTACGGGTTGGAGTGCGGGGTGAGGCAGGGAGGGCTGACCTCCCCAAAGCTCTTCAACTTGTACGTGAACGCACTGATAGAGGAGCTCAGTAGTACTCGTGTCGGCTGCCATATTGACGGCGTTTGTGTCAACAATATTAGTTACGCTGATGACATGGTGCTACTGAGCGCCTCGGTGTGTGGGCTGTCCAGGTTGCTGGGCATCTGCGAGCGTTACGCGCTGGATCACGGTTTGCTCTATAACGCAAAAAAAAGTGAATGCATGGTTTTTCGGGCCAGGGGTCGGAGTTGCCCGGATTCTGTTCCACCCATCAGATTGAACGGTGTCCAGTTAAAAAGAGTTCAACAGTTTAAATATCTCGGGCATATCGTGACCTCTGACCTGAGGGATGATGCGGACATCGATAGGGAGCGGAGAGCGTTGTCTGTGAGGTCCAATATGATCGCCCGCAGGTTTGTTCGTTGCTCCGGGGCCGTCAAAATAACTCTTTTCAGAGCGTTTTGTACGTCCCTGTACACAGCCAGCCTGTGGGGGTCATATACCCAGAAGCAGTACAACGCTCTCCGTGTTCAGTACAACAATGCGTTCAGGGTGCTGTTGGGGCTGCCCCGGCACTGCAGCGCGTCGGGGATGTTCGCCGACGCCCGTGTCGACTGTTTCTACACGACAATGCGGAAGCGGTGCACATCTCTGGGGCGCAGGCTCCGGACCACCTCCAACACTATCCTGAGCGTATTTGTGAACAGGTTTGATTGTCAGTACATTAACCATTGTTATATGATTAATGTAATGACAAACAAGCAAATGACTCAGAGGCAGGTGTGTTATTAGGATATTAGTTATTCTGTATTAGTTGTGTATTTTATTTTTGACGTTTTAATTTAATTCAATAATATTTCTAATTTAATGTAATGTGTGTTCTGATATTTGGTTTTAGCTATAATTTGTGTTTTTAATTTGGTATTTTTGTTTTTTTTTTTTTATATGGGTCTCGGACCTGAAATAAATGGAATTTATTATTATTATTTATTTAGTATATGCGAAACCTGATACACGTGTCTAGTATTTTTATGTAAAGAATCTATGTACAAAATTTCAAAACTGTATCATGAAAAATCACAAAGTTATAAGCTTGTTCTGTAACCTAGTTATTCGCACAAAAACGCGGTCACCACGCAGCGCGCGCTTCCAGCGTCGTCCTGATCTCATTGATAATAATAATTTGGCACTCAAAGTCGCTCAGTATCCAACTTTTAACATTTTTTAGTATTTTTGGGAAAAGATATAACATGGTTTAAATATTATTGGAATCGATTCAGTTACTTATTCTGAACAAACTATATCAGGTTTCGCATATACTAAAAATAATGTTGTATATGGCGCTGTGAAAGCTAAAGTGACTTAAGACCTTATAGAAAACCCCGACAATAACTGTCAGACAAGTAGCCCACCAGACACAACACCCGTCTGATCGGAGGATCCCCCCTTTTCAGTGCGGGATGAAGAACTTTACACCCTTTTCTTCAGATGAGAAATATGGGTGTACTACCAATTTGGTAATTTCTGCTTAATAATTTGGGGAAAAAAATGTCTTTATTGTCGTTTTCTTTCCGTAACATGTATAGTAGTTATATCCCATGAACCTTCATTTATTCAGCTGTCTGGCATTCAGTTTGGTAAACGTGTCATCCAAGCTTGGAGTTCGCTTCCCAGGTTGATCAATATCTTTGTAGGCTTTTTACTGTTTGTTGAATTCATCAATTTGATTACAGCAAGACAAAGCATTAAGTTTATACATTAATAATAACTAAATCTATATTGTTCCTCTTCTATTTCTATTTTTAATTATCATAGTTTGCTGTGTAGACTCATTTTTTTTATTTTTTTGGTTTATTCTTAGCCAAAAATATGTTGTTTTGTACGCCTTAAATGGCAAAACATGTAGATCTACCTGTTATTTTTTAAGACCTTGCACATATTATTTGATGTATACTCATGTTTTACAATAAAATATATTCTATTCTATTCTATTCTTCTTTATGGAATGGTTAGTGCCTAACCTGGAGTCAGAGCTTTTATGCCGCCCATGGGCCTCTGACTTGGCTTTACATACCGTCGAGAAATAACTTTCAGGCATGCTGGTTTCCTCACGATGTTTTTCCTTCACCGAAGCCAGTGATAATTATACAATACGCACATAAATCCGAAAAACCAGAGGTGCGTCTTGGGTTCGAACTTGAGACCTATGACTTAGCAGTCCGACGGTCACACCACTAGGCTACGACTGTTCGTATATTTACGTTTACTTCAAATAAAAGTAATATTTGAATTGGAAATTCAAAAGGATGACTCGTATTCAAAAAATAAACGAGACAATCTATCACCCCTACTCTCAACTCAGACTATTTATCAACTCCACCCTCCGTTTGGATACCATGAAAAGTTACTTTTTTTAACACGGAAGCGACCCTCAACTTAATTTGGAGTTGCAAATTCCCAACACTTTTCACAATCACAAAGTTTTTATTTTCGGTCCCTCTGGAAGAGTACCTACCCTGTATTTTTAAGTATAGGTTTTTATCCTTTGTCAGCATATAGGGTGCAAGGGTAAGGTACTGAAGGGACAGCCCTCCACAAACTGATGTGATGAATTCAGTATATCATACTAAGATGACCGGTCAAGAAATTATTTCAGGAATTTTGCCGTAGCAAAACGCACGTAGCGAACGGCAAGCGCGACGACGAGTTCGATGAACTCTATAGCTAGGCAGGAAGTGAACAGCTGATTTCACGCGTCGTTCGTTAGATTATTTCAACATCCATTGTTGCATATTTGATTTTAGCCGTATTATTTACATAAATGGAGTGCTGCGTACAGGGAATGTAATTTTAATTTTAATAAAGGAATAGTAAGTAACTGAAAAAAATAAAATTGCGGTGGAATATGATTCAAAATAAGGAGCTGAATGCACCCTGTCAGTTTGTGGAGGGCTGTCCCTTACACACTTTTTGTCGTTTTGGGCTGGTCTGAAAAGTTACACGAAAGAAAAAGTACCTACTTATAGGTCCTTAGGATATTGTACACCCCGGGATTGCTGATACATCTACTAACATCCTCCCGGGAGAGGGCACTGGCTCTTGTAACACAAGTCTATCACCTAGCACCAGGAGTCAGGGACTTCACACTGTTTTGTAACCACTTTCTTGTATAAAATAAAGATTATTGAATTTATTAACACCCGGTTTATAACATGACACCAAACTGTGCTTCTATTTTAATTTTTTCGACACGTGAGTGAATTTTCAATTCTTTTTTAATACCGTATCCATCAGTATCTATACACCAACAGATTTTTTTGATATGGTTATCAGTTCTTCCCCATTTGTCATTCAAAAAGTTCATCAAAAAAAATCGAACAATCAAAACGCATTGCTTATCTAACGCCAACATGAAAACACGCGTTATTTCACCAATAACAAACCAGATAAGCCATCGAACACACTGTACTTACTAAAAAAATCCATACACATCTTGTGTACTCACCTTTATATTCAATTCAATCCCACAAACACTCCACCAACCAGAATATCATTGTTATTCGAACCAACCACACATGATCACTTCACTGTAAAAAGTTTGATGTCAACGTATTTGCGCGCGTAAATTAGTAATGTACGTGCGTTCGCGACGGTTATCAAAGTCTTACTGAAGATTCGTTGATGTTTTTACTGATAACTGAGTTGTTTATTCATTTGTTTTCTGGAGATCGGGGATTTTCATGACTTTTACTAGCCAGTGTTCAGGCATGACGGTCGTAAGCGGTCAAGAAGGCTGTTGGAAGCAGCATGTACCGACCGGTTCACACTGCAGAAGACTACATTACTTGGAGTCGCGTCGTATGTTGTCGCGATCGTCAGGATTGATGAAACAACGAAGAAAGATGAGGCAGAGTTCTTAAAAAACTTACTAAAGGAAGTCAACTGCACAGCATCATGCTGAGTGGGAACTTTCTTGTCACTATCACGACGCCTCGTGCAACTACTGCAGCCAGCATAAACAGCCTATAATGTTCCCACTGCTAAGGCACACGACCTCCTCTCTAGAGAGGGAATGGACCCTGTGCAGGTTGCAACAGCTGCTGAATATTCTTCTAAGAGTTCGACCAGTGGGTCGTCTTATTCTTCTTTTGAGTTTTTACTTGGAATTCTAAATTCAAATTCGAAATTATCATTGTTACACAATCCAGGTTGTAAAATTTTGTTAAGTTTTTTTGTATGGCCATGTTACTGAGTAAATATTTAATGTTTGCAATAACTTATTGTACCTAACCCAACACAGAGCAAGGAGGGTTTTCCATGGAAAAGCTTCCGGGTTACTAAGTTAATAAATAATTCGCTTTTCATTCTGTTTCAAGTCAAGACGAATTAGTAAGGAGCTGTGAAACGGCCCTGTTTTGCGTTAAAACATGTTAAATTAATTATGGCCCCAATTTCTCTTCCTTTTTTCCTCTTTTTAAGATATTTAGATATGGTTTGTTTCTTAGAGATGAGGGGAATTAAGGAAATGGAAGGAAGACATACATTCATCATAATTTGCATTCAAAGTTATCAAGGGGATGAACAATTTCTCATAGCCTTCATGACAATAAGCTCACCCCTATTACATGAGCAATGAAAATACCTGGCATAATGTGTTTGTTTTAAAGGTACACCTCTGTCAGCCCTCTGTCTATCCATTTGAGGGTTTCAGGCGTGATGTTTCGTCTATGATTGAATTAGCAAAGCGACTTTCTTTTTCAAAGTCAGCTGTTGCCGTGAGACCTGGATGAGAATCTTTAAATGTATGTATAAATACTTAGTACAAATAATAATATGTACCTTAATATTCCGTTTTGTCAAAGCACTGTTATACAAACTACTAACGCCATCTAGTCTTAAACGATAGCAACTCTTTGAATTTAAAACTGCGAATACTTCGGGCTGCTCAGGAGGAAATCTAACTACTGGAAACCGATATTTTGAAGGATAGTTAAATAGAGTACCTACAGAATTGAATAAAATGACCCCGCGTCCTGACCAAAGCGATCGGTCGACTAAATACGTGATCGTCGCGTAAATTTTTTTCGGAGGACCCTAACGCGTGTACGCGTCGGTAGACGGCGCTGTCTAGTTTTCCGAGCAATTGAGTGACATAATATGAAGTGTACCCTTTGACTGTGTATTCAGGCAACCGATCGTTTGAATAGGACGCGACCAGGAGCACTATTGATTACAATTATATGATGAGTATTTTAGGCAAAACAACTCAAACTGCCGAGCTCGTTCAGCTTCTACAAAAAGACAAACCTGCACAAACACTTATGGGAAGCAATGGTAGAGACATAATAATATCATTGTAAACGTAAGTATTTCGATCTCTGTATTGAGAATAACGTAAGCATTTTTCAATTTCATACACATTTGTTTATTTGTTTTATGAAACTACGACTATCTTTTTTAATGGCCCCGAATTCTAGCTGTCGTCCAGGGGCATCGCTCCCGACTGACATGTCGAGTCCGTGGGTTCCCCAGGTAGGCACTTTTCTTTGTGTAAGCATGTCATCAACACCGCTCTGAACTCGGTACAGGAACATCATGAGGAACCCATCATATCCTAGAACCAAACACACAGCATGACAGCACGGTTGGCGTTGGAGCTGAGCGATTGGCTGCTGCGCTGAGTGTTGTAGGTTCGATTGCCGCACGGAACACATATTTGTATGGCCTACAGGTAGTCATTCCGGGTCTGGCTCTTTGTGTATATGAGTTTTAAAGTTTATAAACGCACCCACGATGCGTAGGGTGTTGTAAAAAAGAAACATTCAGAGACATATGGTAACTCCTCACCAATACTGGGCCCACTTGGTGCCATTATGGCCCCTTCTTACAAATAAAAATCGGACGGGTATTTACTAGCAGCGGGAATACTTTGGCTTATTCATCATTGCATGTTGTCCTAATATGGTTCGTTATCGTGTGTTCAGTTTATAATTAAATTGATAGAAAATAGCTCTATCATAATTTACACCACTTTTTTCCTAAAAAAATAGCACACACAATTAACAAACTTGACACCTATGTTGATGACAGTGTAACAGGAAAACAAATTAATATTTTAAACGAAAATGTAATTTCAAACCGTTTATGTAATTTTATTGCGCAATTAGTCATCAGGATACTCCATAACTGTGCTATGGTTAAAATTGAGCTTTAAATCAGTGTAGTGTCGGCATCCAGGCAGGATGCATGAGTTTTGAAAACCATACGATATCTCTTTACCTATAGAACTTTTTCGTAATATATATTTAATAAATTTGTCGTGTTTGTGTATAGATTCAAGTGTTGTGTTAAGTTCTAGAATGTTCTAGAAAGAGAAAAGGTACCTATTGTGTTTTTGTTTCTGGGAAAAGTTGTAAGTACTTCTGTTTAACTATTTAACTAAATAAAGCTAAATATTTTCGGAAATAAGTCTTAGGGTTTAACAACACATATCCTCTTATTCATTTCCATATTTTAATTGATTCGGAAAACGAGTTAATAACTTAACAGCTGATAACAATTCAAAACACTGCTGCTATCCTTGTCTTGTACACCCTGACTGTACTACTGACTTTGAAGTTAACATGAACTTTCAAGTATAAATACGGAGTGGAAGAAAAACCGACGCGAAAACGGTTACCACTTATTCAGTACATCATTCTGAGCCAATAGAAATTTTTCTTCGGTAATTTTGACCGTGTATGTGTTACACATTTGTAGGAAACAGCTGTTATTTTGTTAATTATCGATGAAACTTTCTATGAGAATGATGTAGGTGTTCCACCCCGTATAGTCCAAGAGTTCCATATGTTTAGAGATTCTCTCTTTCACATTTTGAGGGACTAGAGAAAGGACAGTCAGCGTTTTGTATTCCTACACTGACTCTCAACAAGATCGACATTAGCCTTTCGGTAGCAGATTTATGTATGTCAATCCAATACTTTTTTGACAAATCTTCAATGATGAGTAAAATTCATCATTATACAAGGTGTAAACGGACCCTTCACAAAGTCATCAACCAAGCGTTCTGTACATCAAACTAAGTAACTCGACGAAAAAAATATTACAGGGAAACGAAATATTTTTGGGCGTGAAAATTCACGTTTTACGGTAAGACTCAATATTATGTGACGCACTTAAAAACATTGTGCTGTGATGGATGCATGGGGGAGTGTAGAGGTATTTAAAGTAAAGGTTCCAAGAATTAAGAGTAGAAGGTATGGTCTAGAACAAAAAAAATGATCGCGAGTAAAGAGAATAAGTACATTTCGGCTTCATTAAGGGTACTTTTAGACCCATTAAATTATATTAAATTAAAAGTAATTGAATTGCCCGGTAATGAACAACAGTTTTTGTTGCTATTGTATTCTATAAATTTTTGTCGCTTTTGTTTTTTATTCTAAACATGTAGTTATAACCTAGAATGGATTATTTATAATCCCACTAGTAGGTACTAATGAGGAAAAAATATTATTAACATATGGTAATTAAATCTAATACTATTATTAATAAACCATATACATATGTCTGGCGTATTATTATAACCATATATCATAATCTACATGTCACATAATTATGAACACTCGTAGGCCAGTAAAAGATGTTGGTTTTGCAAATACTCTTAGCAAACAAATAAGTTTTCATCCTTAGTCGGAGTGTATAAAAATACTAACGATAATATAGTGATGAATATTAATATTGATGGATGGAGAGGGAGAGGAAGACAATAAATGGATTGTGTGAAGAATGATATGAAAGAAAAAGGAGTAAATGATGACGACAGGGGTCGAATAAAGTTAGACGGCACGGTTGGCGCAGTGGCTGAGCGATCGGCTGCTGCGCTGTGTGTCGCGGGTTCGATCCGATCCCGCACGGAACAAATATTTGTATAATCTACAGGTAGTTGTTCCGGGTCTGGCTGTTTGTGTATGTGAGTTTAAATGTTTGTAAACGCACCCACGATACAGGAGAAATTCCTAGTGTGGGGCAACGTTTTTTAAAAACAAAAAAAAAAACAAAAAAGTTACGTGAGTCAAGGATAAGAATATGATGATGAGAATTGATACGGTAAGATGTGTTTTACCACATTAGACCGACATCGATAGATATTATGTTATCATTAGGTAGATACTGATGAATACCACGTGTTCAAATGATATGATTAAGAAAGAGGAGAAAGAAATCAGAAAGCTGATATAAAAATCAAAGATCCTCAGGAACTTCTGGAAGTTGCGTTGTAACAGCAACAACACCTGATTGCACGTAATTGCAGCAAGGAGGCCACATAAGTTCGGTGACATTAAAACAATTTTGTTCTTCAATTACCTCAATTGTATTTGGCATCATAATAATACTCTGGAATTAAATGATGTTAATTAAAATAAGTACTTATATAGTTTAAGAGAACTACTCTGCCTTCCCCTGGCTGGAGGCCTTACACTCAACGCAACCCACAGGATAGTCCGGTTAAGCAGAAGCCAGTCTCATAGATTGCCTGAGAGATGCCATTAAAAAAAAACCTAGTCTTTAAAAATAAAACTAAATAAAAATTGTACTTTTATTTATTTCTTCTCAACTTTTTTAAAACTATTTTTATCTTTAAAATGTATATTATATACAGACTAAAAAGAACTAAAGTAATGATAAAAATAAGACTAAAAGTAACTATTTTTTATGGCGCTCTCGTGGCTCACTCTCATGTTTCTAGCTACAATCAACTATATTTCGGTGTTGCCCACACGCTCGCGACAGCCGTTGCCGTCACAAGACTGCAACAGTACCTACGTGTGATTCAACCAATTTTGTGCTTAATCACCCGTATTTGCTAAGGTAGTTGGTACTAAAATCAATTGTCTCCTTGTTAAGTTTGACGTTTAAAAGATTCGTTCTGAAATAAATTACTTGTCTTTGGCTCAAAGTACGTGTGTTAGGTCATTTTCTAACGTAACATAGCGATAGTCGTCTAAGAATGTTTATGAAATTGTGAATAATAACGTTCTGATGATGACATAAAATATACTCCGACCTAGTCACGTAAGTATGTACCTATTACTTACTCTCATCTTGTTTCAAGGGCCTGCAATGGCTGCCATCACTCCCGGCTGATGTCATAATATTATTTGTGACAATATTCCTTGAACAATTAGTTCACAGAAGAAAATTATCCTGTTATTAATGACGTTTTATTTTCCCTAATTTGTTTAATTAATTAATATTTTCTTAATAACTGCTGCATACAGAGACATCACACAAAAATAATGAATTATTCACTTAATTGGTCACCATATTTTACCAGCGTTTCTTTCACCCATCATCCAGCCTAGCCTTTTCTCAACTATGCATTGGAGTCGGCTTCCAGTCTAACCAAGTTAGTACGGGGTAATACGATACCCCTTGGTAAGACTGGTTGTCAGATTTTGGGCCACTGACTACCTGTAACGACTGTCCAAGATCTAATGAAAATGACGGCTGACCAGCACATCTTACGACATGTCTACAAAATTGTTATTAATCTGTCTAGAGAGTATTGTTTTTTTATCCGTACGCATTGCTCGATGAACACGTGGCAGGATAAACAGACATATTTTTCATTTTGTAAACAAGTAGTACAGGTGAATCAGACTCGAAGTCGACCACAACATAACATTATAACAGCTCGCCCGACCTTGAAGGTCTAGGCAGCGGTGTACCCTGCAGTACACCCACATTTCGCTTGTTTATAAAACCCATGGAAAAGGGAGAGGCAATAGGCAATAGGCCATCAACCGGGCACAAATCCAGGCTCCCGGCTGCTACTGAAAAATTCCTGGTGGAAAAATTCAATAACACTTTGCCCCACCTGGGAATCGAACCGGTTACCTCAATGTGAGCAGTCGCGCGTGCGACTAGTAGACCAAAGAGGCCGCCCTGACCGAAAAGACTACCCAGGCTGATATAACTCGTTGAAATTACTGTGTGCACTTGTGGCATGTGCCAAATAAATGTATTTTCTTTCTTCTTCTTTCTTTCTTTCTTTCTAAATTACATAACATCACGCCTTGTAATCCCTGAAGGGTTAGGCAGAGGTATGCCTAACAAGTACACCCACATTTTGCCAGTTATGTTTAAGTCTCATATAATAAATAGGAGGCCAGTCCACTACCATCAACCGGGCACAAATCCAGACTCCGAGGCTGCTCTGGGAAATTCCAGATGGAAAAACCCAATAACACTTTGCCCGACCAGGGAATCTCGTTGAAATTATATAGTTTTGAGTTTGAAGCTCGTCTTCAGCAGCGGAATATAACAGAGGAATATGCTCGTAATAAACGTGTTATTTTCTGTTCAGGTAACAACTAAATACACAAGATGGAGTATCTGGCGCCTTCTGAAATTGGAAACGAGCATCATCCAAACAATGGAATGAATGTAAGTATAACCATCTTTCCACCGGCAATCATCACTGCAAAACTAAGGGTTTTTGGAGGGACAGTGGAGCATGATATACAATAAAAGACAAGACTCCCTATCATAGAGAGGAGGCCGTTGGCCCAACAATGGGAATTTGCCTTATTTAACATCAGTAACATTAACTCATACTTTAACTCCAGAAAATGTCCATGAAAAACTTTTTTTTTACCACCTTTAAATTTAGCTTTGGGATTTTAATCGTTACTTTTTTCATATTTTTTTTAAACGTTGCCCCGCACTTGTATCGTGGGTGCGTTTACAAACATTTAAACTCACATACACAAACTGCCAGACCCGGAACAACTAATTGTGGGCCGTGCAAATATTTGTTCTGTGTGGTGATCGAAACCGCGACACGCAGCGCAGCAGCCAATCGTTTAGCCGGCGCGACAACTATGCCGTTAAATTCTGTTATTAGGATACGTTAAGGGCATTACATTGCTCGATGACCTTGATGATTTGATCCCTGTACTGGTTATCGTTGACTTGCCCCGCACATTTCCCAAAATTTCGGTTTTTATTTATTATTTAAAAATATTAAAAGAAATAACAGAAAAAAAACAATACAGATTGTTAAGTATATCATTACGTATTTGTTGTTACAAAATTCATGCCGATCTATTCAGCCGTTACAGAGATAATTTACAATTAAGGTTGAAAAAGGACCTATTTTCTACGATTAACCAAAAAAAATTGAGAAGGTTTATTAAAATTTTAAACAATACAATTTATTTGTGATGAACTTAACTATAACATACTTTTTTTACACGGAAAACGCACGAAGGGATTCATCAACAAATTTCTTTGAACATACGCTGTTTTTGGGATTTGAGTCATGTAATGCCCTTAATTTTAACTGCTATGTACAACATGTAGCAGAAAGGTGTGCTCACACTTGAGGATATGCTACAGACTATCATACTGAACAACTTTCTCCATGGGACCAAAATCTTAATCACGAAGACGCAGTCAGCTGTCCATTTGTGTTGAGTAGAAGTATATAAGTTTTGTAAAGTAAAAAACAGCTGATTATTTTTATTAGAATAGTGTAATATAGGAGTATTACGAATGATTTTCCTCATGGTAACTAAATAATTTCTATTTTTGGAGTAATAATCATTGGTATTTATTTACGAATCAGATAACATTAGGAGGACAATGGAAATACATAAAATATTATATTTGATGATATAACTGATACCAATTTACTGTACATTGGTCATAGAAATTCCAACTGAATAAGCTTTACCGAAAAAACATTATTTTAATTAGGTTCACATAAATTTAACTGTAAAGCAAAACATTCTCGAAAAAATACCATTTTACTTAAATATAAAATGCTTTATTTAAAGATATTAAATAAAGCATTTTATATTTGATTTTGTAATCATAATTGAATCGAGGTTGTTGATGAAAAACTCCATAAAAAAAAAACAAAATGAGCAATCATTCTGGTACTATCTTTAAAAGCAGACCGTAACTCAATTTGTATATTCAAAAAGGGATATTATTAATCGAGCGGATTAAAATTTAATTAGCGACCAATATACTGAATGGGCGACTATTGTACCAAATAAGTATTTATCCGGTCATTGCGGCAAGGAGAATATAGGGAGCACGAGACTTGTGGCACCCCGACTCGGACAGGTTAGGTTCGAAGGGGATGGCGGGGTCCCCCCGGAATCCCCTTCGTGTTAGGTTACTTTAAACCCTGCAAACAGAAATAGGAGCGCCGCGCAGCAGAGCTACATCTACTACGCTTTATCTACAATCTAGTGGTTGATAACCTTGTTTTAGGTTTTTTTCAGAGTCCTTGAATTATCATACTGATCGTATTGAACAACTCAAATTTGTATTATCAAGTCACTGTTTTAAACATTTTTATTCGCCCACTGTTTGTCGCTCACTTAGTATTTCAGTAGCCCATTTTCAATATTTTTGACACTTTTAATTTGAATTTATTTTCGCTCGTTTAAATACTACCCTTTCAAAAGTAGGTAAGTAACATTATTCTCTCATATAAAACAATAGAAAACATAACAACGTATCAAAGTAAAACAATACAAAATAATTAATTAACGAGAATCAAACAAATAAAAGTTGTGGTTACTAACAATTAACACATTTCTTATGAATACGATACGTAATATGTACATAAATGCACTATCGCAACCAACGTATTAGTAATAATATAGAGAGTTACAACAGTAAGAACAAATCGTCGGAAACGGCTCACAAACCTATGTACAGACGCCAGCACATCAAGCAACCCGAAACTGTCAAATTTTCCCAATAAATCTTAAACCTAATGCTTCAGCAATAAAGTTGAAAGTCTCTTAAATAAAATTTGAAATTTGACAGCTTGATAGCTTGCAAAGTGTTTACGTGAATTCTAAGGGTTGCACCTCATTTAGCAACACGGAATCGCATTTTTCCATACTCCTATTCTATTCTTTCGCTCAGAACCGTAATTCTAGTGTGGGAAAGAGATAGCTCTGTCTCTTTCCCACACTGGAATTACTCCTGCTTTAGATTAGATTCACACAGGTAACAGTTCACTCGTAAGTTAGCCGGGCGGTTAATGTGCAGTATAACACAACAAAAACTTTTGTTGCCAACCCTATCATCAATAACATCTAATTCTGTGTTTAATCTATGTCCAGCTCACTGTATTATCTGGTTAAAAACTATTAAACTTACCGTGTTTCATTTTATAAACTCACCTCTAGGGCGCGAATTACACAGAAACGGCGTAAGGTGACGGTGCGGCACAGGTGAGGAATTTATAAGTAAACGAAAGAACGGCGCGTCTGCGCCGCACCGCTTGAGTGTGATTCATGACACGTCGCCTACGTGCATTTTGTATGAAAACGTTTTGAAGCGGCATCATGCCTGCACCGCGCCTTCAACTTACGCCTTTTCTGTGTAATTCGCGCCTTAGACGATCCTCTCACCAAAAAGTGCCTAGTTAGTATACTGGATATCTTTAGGCGCAAATTATACAGAAACGGCGTAAGGTGAAGGCGCGGCGCAGGCATGATGCCGCTTCAAAACGTTTACATACAAAATGTACGTAGGCGACGTGTCGTGAATTACACTCAAGCGGCGCGGCGCAGGCACGCCGTTCTATCGACTCGTTATAAATTCCATGCCTGCGCTGCGCCTTCACCTTACGCCGTTTCTGTTTAATTCGCGCCTTATACATACGGTGCCCACGTTAAGGTAACACATTAATTATTATGAAATTATAAAGCCAAGCATATATGAGTAGGTAAGTCCCCATTATATAAAGTGGATGACGCGCGTTCAGGACACAGTCAAAAGGAAAGACCGCTAAATACCTACATATTTCAGCAATATTTATTTTCAAGGAAACATCGTGAATATTACAAAAACAATATAATCATATGTTTTACCCAATACAGTCAATTAAAGGTACGATTCTGTGAAAAAGCTTTCGTAGATAAAGCTTGTTGCCGTTTTTATAGTGTTAAATAGAAACCAATCGCGTCGCTATGGTTTGTCATTGCTGTTGCCATTGGAATTTTACCTTTATGCCCGACTAGGTGTATAAATATTATAATACAAGCTGTGCCCCGCGGTTTCACTCGAGGCTTCCGACTTCTTTTCCTATTGCTCGTAGCGTGGTTTTATATAGCCTATAGCCTTCCTCAATAAATGGACTATCCAACACTAAAACATTTTTTTTATTCGAACCAGTAGTTCCTGAGATTAGCGCGTTCAACCAAACAAACAAACTCTTCAGCTTTATAATATTAATTATAGATTAAATCTGAAGCATATTTAATTACAAGATGTAAACGATTCATCACGAAGCCGTCAACCAAGCATTCTGTACATCAAACTCAACGCAAAAATTATTGTTGGGAAACGATCTTTTTTTTCGTGTGGAAAGTCATGGTTTACGGTAGGACTCAATGTAACGCACTCAAAACATTGTGCTGATAGATTCATTGATTAGTACAGTGGTCATGGAAGTATTTAAAGTAAAGTTATAACATTAAAACCTTGTATTTTTTTTTCAAGACAGGCATCACCGATTTTGGCGATAAGTCTGCGAGGTTAAAATGGGACTGGGTAGGTCACATTTCTAGGATGGATCAGGACAGATGGGCCAGAATCGTCACACAATGGGTGCCTGAAGACGGTCGTCGTCACCGAGGCAGGCCCAAGAAACGCTGGCGTGACGATTTGAATTGATTTGATTTTTTTTTTTTTTGATTTGATTTTTTTTTATTATTATTTTTTGTTTTTTTTTTTTTTTGATTTTTTTTTGTTTTTTTTTTTTTTTTTGATTTGATTTGTTTTGATCGTCACCGGCCAATCGGCCAGAGGAGGCAAAACACCGGGAGAGTTGGAAAGTAATGGGGGAGGCCTTAGCCCAGCAGTGGGACAGAATACGCTTATTCAAAATAAACAATCTCCAATATCTCCGTAACTAGATGATTCCCTAGAAGGGTATGGTCGAGAACAAAAAAAAAAAATGGAAATGACGGGGAGAACAAAACCTTCGGGTCTCGTTAAGGGTTTTTTTACACCCATTAATACAACCTTCTTTTGTACATCTATAGGTCACTCTAAAACGATTGAAAAATTATTGTACTTACGTTTTTTTTTTGTTTCAGCATCGCATCTTATCTGGCAGCACAGACACCATGGTTAACTTAGACGATCATGATTCCAGTAAGTACTAACTTTTATTGCCATGGCATTATTAGGTACGATTAAAACAAATTGATGTAATTCCGGAGTAGCGACCGCGAACCGGAAGACGTTGCGTTGGAAGACCTCCGAATAGATGGACCGATGATCTGGTGAAGGTTGCGGGGATCCGTTGGATGCGAGGCGCACTGGACCGGTCAATGTGGCAACACTTGGGTTAGGCCTATGTCCAGCAGTGGGCGTCTTTCGGCTGAAATGATGGTGATGATGATGATATAGTTCACAGAAACTAAGATTTTTTCTATTGTAGAATTACACAATGTATTTTGGTTGTTTCATACAAATTAAAAGAGCAAACTGTGAACCGAATAACTCCGGCGAAAAAAAAAAAAAATTAAAAAAAAAAAAAAGAATATATGCTTATATAACATCACACCTGTAATTCCCAAAGGGTTAGGCAAAGATTGTTACTGTTAAGGATTACAATATTCTTGAGCATTCGATTGAATCTTGTCGACATCATTCTCTGTAGCAGGTGACATCATCTGCCTAGCCTTTTCCCAACTGGTTGGGCTGAATATGCGACTGCCTATCTGATCTCCACAACCCAGCTAGTACTGGGTAATACGATGGCCTTTGGTAAGATTGGCTGGTAGATATTCCGGCTACTGACTCCTTAACGACTGTCAAAGATCTACAAATGACAGCCGGGACCAACGGCTTAACTTGTTTCCCGAGGTACGGAGGAAACTCGGTATGTAATGGCCCGGTATGAAAACCCATCCACCTACCAACCTAGGCAAGCGCGGCTTAACCTGAAGATCGACCCGAGTGGCTGTTATTATTTAGCCACGAGCCCCTCTCTTCTCTGTAGTAGGTGTCATTTTCCCAAAAAATGTCATCATTATCGATTTAATATCTACAGTCTCAAAGTCTACGAGAATGCTACGCCGTAGCACTTACTACGCTGCAGAAAAGATTCACTCACTTATTTATTGTATTCATTTGTCAAATCGAGAAATTCTTGAATAAGTTCGTTATTTTATTTTACAATGTATTAAATAAATTATTGCTTTCAGTGCATTCAGGCGAATTGCCTAGGCCACGCTATTACAAAGGAATTTTCTGTCCAGTCGTTAACAACACTTTCAAGGTAAGTTGTTTGAGATTTTTCTTGAACATTATAAATAATATACTCCAGAATAGCCTCTTTCCTAAATGCATAGAAGAGAGTTAACCAACGCAATTTTTTTTCAATACACTTCCTCGAAAACTGGCTCTTAAAGCACTACAATTAGGTTCAACATGCAATGTATACCACACGGGTGGATTTTTTCATTCATCACAATTCGTGCTGAAATAAAAATTTCCACAGATAACTATACTCATACTAAGTCCAAATTGGTTCAATGTCTATAGTCGGCGGTGATTGTTTTTTTTTAATCTCGTCTTTATGGCGTTTATGTTTTTGAATATTTAAATTGTGTTTATAAATAGAATATATCATAGATAATCATGATTATTTCAAACCAATATTTAATATTATGATAGAAGGCTAAAAATACTTTTATTAGTATAACTTCTAAATCTTTTGGTTGACCGTACTTTTCCAAGACATAACTTTGTTTTTTTTTATTTGTGGTCCCAAAATACTACTCAAAAATAATTATTGTAAAAAAGGTGGAATCCGGGACCGCGGTCCCGGTCCCAAAAGCCCCACGATCCAACAAATTAACTTTTATTTGCGTTCTATATTCAAAATTATTTGAATTTTCTATTTTTCATTTTTCTGCTTAGCGGCTACGTAGTTTTGCTTCTCGTTCAACCTGGCGAAAGCAAAACACGAAAAAAAAGTAATTATAGTTTAATGACAAAAATACTTTTCGTCCGATTATTTTTATTTGTTCGAAAGTGTGAAAACGTCGTTTGACACACGTGGGCATTTGTTACGGCAGTTCTCGGCTACATAACAGTGAATTCCACCTCAAATGCAATAACAAAGTTTCCACACTTAAATCAAAATATATTATTTTCCAGAACAAAAACATAGAAATTTCGTACCAAAGATACTCTCGAAGACAGCGACAGAAGGGCCTCATCATGGTTAACCTCGTCGATTTAGCGCTTAAAGTAAGTAGAGCAGACCCCTTAAGGGCATTACATTACTCGATGACCTTGATGATTTGATCCCTGTACTGGTTTTTGTTGACTTGCCCCGCACATTTCGCAAAATTTCGGTTTTTATTTATTATTTAAAAATATTAAAAGAAATAACAGAAAAAAAAACAATACAGATTGTTAAGTATATCATTACGTATTTGTTGTTACAAAATTCATGCCGATCTATTCAGCCGTTACAGAGATAATTTGCAATTAAGGTTGAAAAAGGACCTATCTTCAAAAAAATTGAGAAGGTTTATTAAAATTTTAAACAATACAATTTATTTGTGATGATATATATAACATACTTTTTTTACACGGAAAACACACGAAGGGATTCATCAACAAATTTTTTGAACATACGCTGTTTTTGGGATTTGAGCCATGTAATGCCCTTAATATTTATTCTTTATCACATCACGGCTGTATTCTTCGGAAGGTTAGGCAGAAGTGTACCTAATAGTACACACACATTTCGCCAGTTATGTTTAATAATAGGGGGTGAGCCTATTACCATAAACCGGTATAAATCCAGACTGTGGCTGCTGGCTGCGGGACTGTTCGAAAGAGATACCGCGGCCCTGGAACACAAAGGGCAAAGAAGGAACATGGATGGGTTTTAGTCAGTACAAGTCTGACACTCCCTTGCGCTCCGCCCAGAACGGAGGGGGGGTCATTTGATGATTTCACATCCTAAAAAAAAAAAAAGACTGTGGCTGCTACTGATGATGAAAAACCCCAATAACTCTTTGACGACCACTATACCATCAACCCAGTAAATAAAATATGCTGTGGACTGCTTCGACCTATAGCTAGACTTAGGTCTACAGACCGACCGTTAATGAGTCCTCGCGAAGGTATCAATTTAAATGGAATATTCTGAAGGTTGATCATGTATTTCTTCAATTAGTATCGTAATACCTGTGTGGATTATGGTTATTTTAAAGCAAATAACCTGTTGGATATTGTTAGGACTTTGCGGATGCTCAATGTGCCTTTGATAGGGCAAGGCGGAGGACTCATTAAAGCTGTCGGTCTATAGACTTAAACTCATTGTATTAGATAAAAGAATGTAATGTAAAAATGTATGCGTGTGTGTGTGTGTATGTGAATGTAATGTGTCTAATATTTAGAATGGAAACAATGATTGTACGTACCGCAGTCTGCCATTATTACCTTATGGCAACATCGATAATTATACACATCTATAAAAGGTAATTTACGTAATTATGTAACATTTTTTTCCGTGTTTAATTTGCAGGTAGCATTGGTTGTTATTTACGCCCTCACTGATGATAAAACAGGTAAGAGTTGTTTTAAATTTAAATATTTAGAACTGTCACAAAAAGATCGGTATTTCATCACAAATTGAACCATGGGTGTCCACTACACAAGTGTTAAAACAAACACAATGAGAAGGCGCAGCGGGTCGTACACATTCAACAGAAGAAGATAAGTTTAGGGTAAATAAAGCAATTCGTTGATTAATTAAAGACTCTCAAATTATAATTAATTTAAATATAATCACTACATAGTATAAAACAAAGTCGCTTTCTCTGTCCCTATGTCCCTTTGTATGCTTAAATCTTTGAAACTACGCAACGGATTTTGATGCGGTTTTTTTTAATAGATAGAGTGATTCAAGAGGAAGGTTTATATGTATATATTGCACCTGTGCGAAGCCGGGGCGGGTCGCTAGTAGCTAATAAAGAAATAAGATCCAAAAGATGAAATAATATTTCAAGAAATATAAGAATCAAGATATGTACCAAAAATGCCGTCGTAGCAAAAATAAGAATGTTTTACCAAACATTCTTATTTTTGCCAAGACACAAAAAAGAAAAAAATCAGAACTAATGTGCAGTCAAGCCCTGTAGAAACAAGATACAGTTATTATGACTGCAGCGACCCAACAAAAACCTTATTGTCATGAGAATAATGATCACTGTTATTTGGCAGACTTGTCAGTGGCAGGAAGCGAACAGAAACCTTATAGTAACGTTTACCTTTTGACCGCCATAGTCACATATATATGACAAGCAAGCGCCTGCCCTTTACGACAAACAACACAAATATATGACAAAATGGTAGGTGAAATTGTGGCTTGGCGTGGAGGGCACGCGCGTGCTTTTATGGTCTGGCGTTCAAAGGTTAATAAAGATCATCCCCAATCAGACGTTATTGATGAACTAATAGGGTAAAAATGTATTACAGATACGTTGCAAAGTATACCTTGGCCAATGTCGTTATGCACGGGAATATTCGGGTGTCTGAACGTGTTTATATGCTTGTTGAGCTGGTGGCATTCCTTCGCCAACCACCATCTGCATTGGGGAGCAGCGGGCACCTGGGTGCTGCTCATCGTTCAAGGTATGTATCACATAACTACACGCCTGTAATCCCCGAAGGGTTAGGCAAAGGTTTGATTAACAGCACACCCACATTTCGCCAGTTTTGCTTTAGTCGCATGCAATAAGAGAGTAGCGGTGCCCCAATGATGGCGGCCCCGACATACGAACATTAAGTCGTGGGTCAGAACCCAGGCAGGCGCATTACTTTGTGTTATTTCTTTCATCACCACTGCTCTCAAAAACATTGAAGGAAAACATCGTGAGGAAACCGGCATGTCCTAGAACCAAAAATTCGAAGACATGTGACTACCAACCCGCACTGGGCCCGCGTGGTAGAATATAGCGCATTCCCTCTCATAGAGAGGAGGCCGTGTGTCCCAGCAGTGGGAACATTATAGGCTGATTATTATACGCATGTAATAAGGGGCGAGCCTATTGCCATTAACCGGGCAGAATTCCTCATGGAAGAACTCAATAACACTATGCCTGACCTGAAAATTGTTAACTAAATAGAATAATTAAAATATCCCAATAGAGCACTTGAGTCAATTGAACGGACCACCACACGTCAATGATGTAAGGGAGCATCTCATTATAATTGATGTTTGAAGTTAGCCATCGTTTCTGGGTTGTGGAGGTCAGATAGGCTGTACCAATCAGCTGCATCCGGTTAGACTGGAAGCTGAACCATCGCGTCGCATTTTGGCTAGTGCTTTATTTTAACAGTACCGATGTAAATGTATGAATAATTAACGATTAAAATAAATGTAACTGGTGTCGGTAAGTGCCCACGAAGTGTAGAGGCGCAGAACGTCCAACCCGCAATTTTTTTTAATAATGTGGAAAATCCAGCAGAGTTTACACCCTGTAAGTATACAGGGTATAAACGGACCCTTCACAAAGTCATCAACCAAGCATTCTGTACATCAAACTAAATAACTTTACGCAAAAATTATTGCTAGGAAACGACTTTTTTTGGGTTGAAAAATCATAATTTACGGTAGGACTCAATGTAACGCACTCAAAACATTGTGCTGATAGATGGATTGATTACTACAGGGGTCGTGGTAGTGTTTAAAACAAAAATCTTATATTAAACACATATTTTAAAAAAAAGTTGGCAAAAAGTTGTAACTTTGACCCCAATATCTCCGTAACTAGAAGGTTCCCAGGTATGGTCTAGAACAAAAGAATGATCGTAATGATGGGGAAAACAAGTGCCTTTCGGCCTTTTTACACCTTTTATATAATCAACCTCAACTCTAGACCGCAGTCGGTTTTCCAAAAGGTAAAATCGCATAAAATTATATATTTTTACCATTATTTTTTTGTTATTTTCTCCAGGACTATGCAAACAAGGCATCGGTTTCCAAGAGTCCCAGAACCAAGTCTGGTACATGCTGTTCATAGTGTTCGTGCCGTACGCGATGTTCCCGCTGTCCCTGTGCTGGTGCATCGTCATAGGAGTCGTGTCTAGTTTCGCTCAAATCGTGGCCAGTTTGATCTTCATACCGTCTCTCATGCGGAATGCAACCACTGCTGTAAACTGTTTAGTTACTGTAAGTACATAAACTTGTACTGTCACTTACGGGATATCTTCCGTGATTGTTCATTGTTTTGAGTTCCCGATATTTCGGCGCTGTTGCAAGCGCCATGATCGCGGGTTGACTGGAGAATGCGGGTGGATGGCAAATAAATTGTTAAGAGCAGACAAAACAAAACAAAACAATGAACAATCACGGAAGATATCCCGTAAGTGACAGTACAAGTTTAGTTGTAAACCGTGAAAGCTTAAAACAGTGACTGTAAGTACATGTTACAGACCAACTCCTATTATTCAATTAAGGCCCTTCTCCTTCGGCGACTTTTTTGACGACTCTTCAGTCGTATTTGCGAAAGCGTTGTTACTGTATTGAAGCAGACGCGCGATTGCTTCTGACGACATCCATATAACTGTAGCATTCACGAGCATATCTATATTGATGCTGAATCGCGTTTGTATCGCGACTTGTTAAAAAACCACCCCTACCATTCATCACCGCAAAAAGTCGTCGTGGGCATGGGCACTAACACCGGTTATATGTATATAGTGAAGTTAAAGTTATAACTTGAGTTTAAGTAATTACTTGTTCAAACAATTTTATGCAATAGACAAGAATTTAAACGAAGTAAGAACCGTCAAAGAAAGCAAAGCTAAGAATTTTAGCTTTTGACAGTTCGAACTTCAAGCAATTACTAAACTACGTAATAAAAATGAAAAATCTCGGAATGCTTTGGCTTTTTCAAGTTTAATAGATGATTTTTTTAGGAGCTCGTGGCTAAATAATAATATCCGCTCGGGTCGATGGTTAAGCCGTGCTTGCCTAGGTTGGTCTGTGGATGGGTGACCACCTATTACATACCGAGTTTCCTCCGTGCCTCGGAAAGTACGTTAAGCCGTTGGTCCCGGGTGTCATTTGTAAATCTTTGACAGTCGTTAGGTAGTCAGAAAAAGTCTGACAACCAGTCTTACCAAGGGGTATCGTATTACCCAGTACTAACTGGGTTGTGGAGGTCAGATAGGCAGTCGCTCCATGTAAAATACTGGTATCCAGCTGCATCCGGTTAGACTGGATGCCGACCCCAACATAGTTGGGAAAAGGCTAGGCAGATGATGAATAGATGATTTTTTACTTTTCTAGACTTACACCTGCACCCTACGTCTGATGTCAAGTAATGTATTGTTATACATAGCAGTGAACTTCGCCGGTATGTATGCCAAGTCCCTTGTTGACTGGGGACAGAGGAAGGTGTTCCTGGAGACGCGCAAGTCTATGATCACCTTGGAGAAGACTAAGAAGGAAAGCGAAAGGCAGTGGAGCCTGTTTCAAAGTGGTTAGTGTCAATATTTTTATTGACGTAATCTGTATAGTCGCCAAATAAAAACGACTCTTCACAGTAGCCCATTTATATTCTTTTTTTTATTTATTAAAACTTTATGCACAAGTAAAAACTGTCCAAAGGCGGACTCAACGCCTTAGGCATATATATCTGCCGTCTTATGACGACATGCCGTGTCGACGGCGCGTTCCTGTTCCACGCGCGCCTCAAAGAGATGTCAGCAACTACGTAGGGGTCCGCACGGGCCGATGCCTGCCAGGGCTGCGGGACTGTTCGAAAGAGATACCGCGGCCCTGGAACACAAAGGGCAAAGAAGGAACATGGATGGGTTTTAGTCAGTACAAGTCTGACACTCCCTTCCGCTCCGCCCAGAGCGGGGGGGGGGTCATTTGATGATTTCCCATCCCAAAAAAAAAAAAAAAAAAGGCATATATATCTAAGTTCTTCGTTTCTCTCTGTATAAACATTTAGTTGAGATCAACCAACCTCTTAGAAGTGGACGGTGCAGTTACTATCAGATGCGGGATAAGTCGCAGCTATCAGTTGACTCGTGGCTAACAGCACTATCTCGTGCAGTATCCTCATAAGTAAATCATCCAGGGGTTGCCAAAAAAAAATCTGCTGTATCCACATTCATTTTTCATAGTCAAGACAGGGCAGAATTGTGATCATCCACCGTAACCTTTGCGCAGCTACGCGCGTCACTTTTTTCTTGAGTACTAATCAGATTCAACTCAACTTGTGGTCCAATACAGTAATACAAATTATTCTTTACTATTCCTTGAAGCCTGCATTACTAAATAATACTTGAAGAACTCTCAGTGACCAAAACAACGTATGAGATCATGACAAAATATGACTGCAATTGATTGACTTTAAAATTTACAGTGATACCAGACTTCCTAGCGAAGAAAATTTCCAGTCATTTAGTTAAGACAGGCGGAGAGATCGTGGAGCAGCAGTTCAGCAATATAGTAGACGTGGTACATCACCATCAGGATGTGTCCATACTGTTCGCCGACATCAAGGGATTTACCGGTAAGCCATACATAACTTGACGCCCGTTTTCTTCAAGGGTCGGGTAGAAATGGCCACATTTTGCCATTCATGTATAAATCGCATGTGATATCGCCCATAAATCTGGTACAAATCCAACCCCGGCTGCTACTAAGATGTATCTGGCAAAAAATTAAATATATAATAATAAAAGAACAATAGATCATTTTTTCTGACTTAGGAATGAAACCTAAGGCATCACGTGCAGCAGAAGCTCGGGCGACCAGTTTCCTAATAATATTGTTCAAATCTAGAAAGAAGGAAGTCTATTGTAAAGGTTCCTCTGATGCAGTTAACATGTTGTGTCTACGAATGAAAAGATTAAGCTCATTTAGATGCACCGTATGAGCTTAATCTTTCATTCGTTGACAGTTTGAAAAGTTACCTTTTAGATTCTTGACCGCACATGCAAATTTTTCAATATAATTCATATAAGACTTGGGGTTCAACTTAATCTCTCCGGTTGCCCAGATTCCCATTGTGAGTTCTTTTAATGCAAGTAATACTTAATATCTTTCAGAATTATCAAGTAAATCTAGTGCGCAAGATTTGGTAGTGTTACTGAATATATTGTTTGCTGGTTTCGACGAGTTGGCAACGGTAAGATTGTTATAACATCATAGACTAGATAGAGAATAAGTCACAGTTCCATGTTTTTACCCTCAAACTGTTATTCAGAACAGTAAGACAAAGTCTTAGTAGAACATAGAGAAGAGATTGGAGACTTGGATGAAGTGTCTGGAGGTCAGATAGGCCGAAATATGTAGAATACTGGTAATTAACTGCATTCACATACATTGAATAGGTGGAACAGATGATGATTGCGTCATTTATGCAATAAGCCCATCCTCTTTGTACAGAACCTTCTATTTGGAATGGGTAACTACAGACCGTTTAACTCTGGGACGGTACCTGGAAAGGCTACGCAATGTGGGGGAGGGAGATGGTGGTAGCTTCGATTTTCTATACAGGGTGAAATTGAATTTTAAAAAAATCAGCCGTTCCATACATTTTGACGAGTTATGCGAACATAAATGTAGGGAACAGCTGATTTTTTTTTCGCGACTTCAGGTTTGGTCCCATAGTAAAAGTTGTTCATAATGATGAGTACAATGACCCCTTAAAAGGATGCCCATGAATTCAATTTCACCCTGTATAACCGATTCTTTGATTTAAATGCCTATACAACATATTTTTTAGTATATTTGAAACCTGCATATAGTTTGTTCAGAATAAGTAACTGAATCGATTCCAATAATTTTTAAACCATGTTATATTTTTTTTCCAAAAATATTTAAAAAAGTTAAAAGTTGGACACCGAGCGACTTTGAGTACCTATCGTAATAATTTAGGTAACTACTGCAAAATTATTATTATCAATGAGTTTAAGACGACGCTGGAGGCGCGCGCTGCGTGGTGACCACGTTTTTGTGCCGACAACTAGGTAACAGAACAAGCTTCTAACTTTGTGATTTTTAATGATACAGTTTCGAAATTTTGTACATAGATTCTTTATATAAAAATATTAGACACGTGTATCAGGTTTCGCATATACTAAAACTAATGTTGTAGATGGTTGGATTCACGTATGTAAATGTTTTGAGTTTGAGCTACAGTTTGTCACACATTTCAATTCTCCAGGACAATAACTGCGTCCGCATCAAGTTGCTAGGCGACTGCTACTACTGCGTGAGTGGGCTGCCGGAGCGACGAGAGGACCACGCGCAGTGCTGCGTCAACATGGGGCTGCATATGATACGAGCCATCCGCGTAGTGCGGAAGGCGATGGAGGTAACATCCATGCTTATAATAACAATAATGGGTGTAAAAATACCTGCCCGTCATTGCAATATTTTTTTTGATCCAGGCCATACCTGAGAACCTTCTAATTACGGATATATTGGGGGTCAAGGTTACAACTTATTCACACTTTTTTTCAAATACGAATGTTTGGTTGACGGTTTCGAGAAGGATCCGATTACACCTTGTATAATTATTATCTTTGTTCAGGTGGAGTTGGACATGCGCATCGGTATCCACAGCGGCAAGGTGCTGTGCGGAGTGCTGGGGCTCCTGAAATGGCAGTTTGACCTGTGGTCCCGTGACGTCACGCTCGCCAATCATATGGAGAGTGGCGGCTTGCCTGGGTAAGCTTACACTGGAATTTGTGATCCTTTGGTTTTGTCCAACATTCGGAGCCTGGAGGCTAAGCAGGTTACTGCTTAGCCTCGAGATCGACCAGTGCTGCGTCAGCAGCACTGGTCGATCTTGCCAAGGTCACAACATATCAAATTGTTGGTCCCGGTTGTCATTTGTAGATCGGTCCTTGTTCTGCGGACGACAGCAACTACGGAAAAAACAAATGAAGGGGGAACAAACGACACACGTGCGGTCCGCTTGACAGAAGTCGTATCGTTTGCGGGGCCCATTGCAACACATTCTTTAATAATGTACAATAGACTAATAGCTCATCAGGCATACAATCATGTCCATTCCTATCGTGCTGTAACATAGATACATGTTTCAGTCGCGTGCACATTTCATCTGCGACACTGCAATATCTCAACGGGGCATTTGAAGTGGAACCTGGAGACGGCGGTTCACGAGACCCATATCTTAAAGAACACCATCCTGACACGTACTTTATTAAGGTTCCTGAGGAGACTGAGCGATCTGATCAGCCACAAGACAGAAAAACGTCACATGGGAGCAGGTAACACGAACTTCTTTCATGAGGAACCTCTTGATTTTGTCGATCACGAACAATCTCGAATTTGCGATCAAAAAAGTATCCCTATTATCACTTGTTGTGATGACGTTTGCAACTTAAAAAAAAACATATGAGTAGATAGCCTTCCTAAAAAACTGCATATGTTGGTACCAACTACCAACATACAATTAAACGAATGAAGAAAATCACTGTTGGACTTTGTGTAAATAAAAAAAAATATAAATGAAAAAATGAATGAAATGTTCGTAACTGTCCATTTTCTTGCAATCTGAATATTGGGAATAACAAAATTTGGTTTCGTCCGTAAAATGACTAACATTTTCTTTGTCTTATACCTCGTGTCTTGGTCAACAGCATGCCATCTACGTCACAGCTAACATGGGATCTCAACTCGCGTCGGCAGAGCAGCATCGCTGAGGAATGGACGCCGAAGATGCCTTTTGCAGACGTACTGACTATCATTTTATTCATCTTCTTACTAATATTATAGTGTGGATGTCTGTTACTCTTTCATGTAAAAACTACAGAACAGGTTTGGATGAAATTTGGCATACAGATAGTTTATAACCTGGATTACCATATACAGTGAAGCAGTGATAGTCTAGTCGTGTGACCGTCGGACTGCCAAGTAGGTCTCGGTTAGTACCCAAGACACGCAACTCACTTATCACTTGCTTCAGTGAAAGAAAAAATCGTGAGGAAACCAGCATGCCTGAGAGATATTTCTCGACGGCATGTAAAGCTAAATCAGAGGCCCATAGGTGGTAAAAACTCTGACACCAGGTTAGGCACTAACCACACGATAAAGAAGACAAAACACATACTTTTTCTCCAGATGGGACAATTACCGAACTCCACACGGGTGAAGCCATGGGCGTAAGCTAGTCTATATTAATTGTTTAATTTTGTTACAGTGTTACGATGGTGAGTGGGCGAATTCAAAGGAAGACCTGATCCATGACGTGCCATCAATATCCGAAGTTGAGGTGAGGTATCTTTTGGTTTCATCATAGGGAATTTAAGAAGCCAAAATTGCGCCGCTGTGGGCGCTGTGCTACTGTTATCTAAATATTGACGACTTTACAATTTGCCTTCGCCATTTCTCAAAACAAGCAGCAAGAGACGACGCCGAAACCCTAAAGAAAGAAAGAAAAAGTATTTATTTATCTCGCACAGGACAAAACGAAATGATGAAGCATCGTCATATCAGCCCGGAATCACTGCTGGGTACAGGCCTCCTCTTTATTCTACCCCACTTCCCGGTACTGTGCGTCCCTTATCCAGGCGTTTCCCGGGACTTTGACGATATCGTCGACCCAGCTTTAGGACGGCCCCGGGATAATGAATGATGATGTGTATTGTGTAATGATGAATCTTTCAATATGCCCTCGACAGATTCATTCTCGCAGATACGGTTCGTTTAAAAGACACTATGTTATTTAAGTATTTGTTCGACAGACAGAAATGACCGCAGTGTCCATTGGTTGCCGGATTGTTTTTCATCCATTGTTCGTTGTCCATTGGCTGTTGACTGTGTCCACTCCGCTCTTCAATTCATTTGTTGATTTCTCAGGAAAACGACATTATAAACCACTTGATCGAGATGAAGTCTATCCGTCGGATGCGTCTGCGCTCGATGTACGGTTGGTCGCTGCGGTTCAACCGGCCCACAATCGAAGCTCTGTTTGGACGCGTCGATGAGGTGACCTTCAAATCGAACGTCATGTGTTGCCTGGTCCTGTGGCTGTTCGTTGTGACTGTGCAAACTCTTGTTCACTACAAGTAAGTATAGTATGCAAAACATTATCAAGTTTAAGAGGGTGCATTCGGAAAGTTGGCAACGTCGCAAACATCTGTCAAATTATTCGTTATTTTAATAAATATTATTGAATGAAAATATGAAAGTTTCTCTATGCTGAAATCGCATAGCCGCAATAGCAATGACAGGCCGCAGAGTGACAACCCATTACTTACTGAGTTTCCTCCGTACCACGTAAAGCACGTTAAGCCGTTGGTAATGGTCCCTATTTTTAGATCTTTGACAGTCGTTACAGGTAGTCAGTGGCCTGAAAGTCTGACAACCAGCCTTACCCAGAGGTATCATATTACCCCGTCCTGGGGTGTGGAGGCCAGATAGGCAGTCGCTACAAGAACTGGTATTCAGCTGCATCTGGTTCGACTAAAAGCCGACCCCAAAATAGTTGGGAAAAGGCTAGGCAGATACTGGAGATTTGAACGTACTAATCTATCTTTGTTACTTGCATTAGATCTAGAATACAACACATTTAATAAACTTTACATAACAACCCCGTTAGATTCTTCATATTTAAACTAAACTAAACCTTCTTCTATTTCTCCATCTCTCATCTTCTTCAATTATTCTTCTTCCTTTACAGTTGCAACAACCTCATCACAGTCCTTATGGTTATGACGGTTCCTCTGACCCTCTCCTTCGCGCTGGTGATGCTTGAGGAGTTCCCCAGCGTCCACATGGTCCTGTACAGGATCTCCGCAAGATTCAACAACATGCGTATGATCAAGATCGTGCATATCTGCTGCTTCATCACCATTATGACTATTACGAGGTATATTTTGATTGTAGTTCATTTTTGGCACTGAAGAAAAATGCTTTTAAGTCTATTTTAGCTTGAACATGCACAAATAACCTACTTTAGCTTTATTTCCGCCACGAAACAAGTGCATAAGTGGTGAGAGTCTTCTAGTTGCGAGAAGCATTATAGGACCAGCCGGCGTCACGCTGAGGGCTACGTCCAGCAGTGGATTTGTCCCGGCCGATATGTAAGCCAGCCACCAAGCGGAGCTGACTGTTCGGTAGGCGCTACATAACATCTGGGCTGAATACCGAAGGCGCGCAAACTTAATTTATCTAACTATCTTATGTTTATTTGTTGTTGCAGCACAGTAAAACTATACGTCTGCTCACCTACAACCCTCTCTGATCCTCTCGGGTATAATAACGCTACCCATCATATGCAAGTAACATGCAACTTGACGAACAGTAGCCCAGACAGCAGCAGTGGACCAGGTTTGTAAACACATAATCCTCATCCTTAGTTTAGCTGTTAGATGTCCTTAATCAGCCTACACAGTGACTAATGCTGGGAATCAGGTGTTCTTTCTGCCAGAAGTAAACGTCGCAATCCACCGCGCGAATCCACTGCCGCATGGTGGATGTTACATGTCTTCATTTTTCTGCTGCTGTTTCATTAACTCGGCAATATCTCAAAGATTTATCATTTCCGTGGAAGGGCGAAACACGTGTCCAGTGCAGATTTAGGATGCATGTTGCATTATATATACTAATATTATAAAGAGGAAAGATTTGTGTTTGTAACGAATAAACTCAAAAACCAATGGACCGTTTTCAAAGATTCTTTCACAATTAGCATGCTACATTATCCCTTAGTAACATAGGCACCCGCGCAAAGCCGGGATGGGCCGCTAGGTAATTAATAATAAGGACATGTTTTAAAGACCTACCTAATTGTTAATTGACTAAGTACTATTTTTTTACTTTTTGCTGTGGACAGGGATCGTAATTGTACCATAGCCAATAATCAGAAGATCTTCAAACATTATGGAAAACAAAAGATATGAATAATTATCGCTACTTCTGTTTGTGCAAATATTAGCTGGCGGGATGGCGGTGCATGTAGCCTAGGTCTAGTTTTTCTGAATCAAAACGAAATATTATCATATCAGCAAGATTTTTTCCTACAGTTGATTGTCACCACCCAGAGTACGTAGTGTTCACGTGGGTGCTATGCCTGGTGGCGCTCACCTCGGTGCTCAAGCTGTACTTCCTCATCAAGACGCTGCTGGCGACTATCATCGTCGTGATATACTGTGCCCTGATCATTCGCTACTACGAACATTACAAGACCGAAAAAAATGAGTGAGTATTTATAGAAAAACGAACAGTGCCCTGAGCTACCCTGCATTTTTCGGGATATCATCTTCTATCGACGACTGTCGACCCAGTGTTCCTGATGCTACGTAACGAACCAACAGACTAATTTATTAATTGGCACTGCTTTAGCAGAACTTTGAACAGCCTCGAGTGTTTACTGAGATGTAATTCATTTGTTTTTGAACTTTGCTAAACTTGACTGGCACTTTGTACATTGCTGCATTGTGAGCTTACTTCTGCCAACAACTTGGAAGTATAATACATAAGTTAATTTCGTGTGTTTTTTTAACGCTTACCTATTTAATAAATAAACTTGCCTTTCAACTTTTAAACCAAAATATTATATTATTTTACAGGCTACTGCCCGCACAAATGCTGGTCCTCATGCTGGTCTTCCTTATAGTGGTGGTCATCCACGCGCGACTAGTAGAAGTCATATCTCGACTGGACTTCCTATGGAAGCTGCAAGCGAAAACCGACCTTGATGAGATGGAGTACACTCAGCGCCTTAACAGACAATTGCTTAAACATATTCTACCAGATCACACAGTCAATCATTTCTTGAACAAAAATTGGCATCCTGATGTAAGTTTGATTTGGAATAGGTACCTTTACATTTAAAACTTTTCTTATTTCATTTACTTATGTCTTTTATCGGAGGAAATTCAGCTGTGGGCCCAGTAACTAGATTGTAGAGGTCACGTAGACATTCGCTTCGTGTAAAATACTGGTATTCAGCTGCATCTGTTTAGACTGGAAGCCAACCACCACTTAATAAGAAAATGTTTGGCAGACGGTAAAGAATAACCGAGCTTACATTTATGAAAAAAAATGCCAGAGTGATTAAAAAAATTGATAAGGAAATGTGGTACTAAAATAATATGACAGTTCTATCATCGATAACAAATTGAAAACTCGAAATGTCAGACTTAAGCCATCGAAAACCTTTCACATCAACAAACTTATATGTGCAGGCGTTTTACAGAACTAAAATAAATGTACAGACGCCAGCCCATCAAGCTACTACAATCTGTCAAACTTCTTTAATAGATTTACTTTTTTTTTAGCTAAAGAAGTAGGTTCAAGGTTGATTGGGAATATTTGACAGTTTCGGGTAGCTTGATGTGCTGGCGGCGTCTGTACCAAGTTTGACATATCGATGGTACATTTAAAGTAGTCATACTATACATGGTGCAAAGTACACTGACGTAATCAGTACATCATTCTATTCATTTAATTTTTGATCGGTTATTAAAAAAAAAAATTGCTCTTTCCTACAAAAGTGCAATACCTACACAGTCAAAATGTATGGAACAGCTGAATTTTTGGCTCAGAATGTTGTACTGAATACGTGATAACCGTTTTCGCGTCGGTGTACCTTCCACCCTGTAAATTGTAAAGCTTTGCTTGGAAGCGATAGCCATTTGTTTACCACCTTTGACGTCAATAGAATATACTAACTCTGTCTACGGCTCTCTAGCCGTACCTACAATTTTTGTCAAACTGTAAAGTCATAGTGCACTTTATTGCTGTTCCAATACGGTTGCTGTTGGTTGCTACCAGACGTAAAAGAATAGTGATAAAAATATTGAGCCTTATTTCAGAACCTGTATTCGCAAGTACATGAAGAAGCCGGTGTGATGTTCGCCTGTATCGCTAACTTCGACGAGTTCTATTCGGACCAGAATGCAGTCAAGTGCATGCGCGTGCTCAACGAAATTATATGTAATGTATCATAATTTTGTGTTCTGTATTTAAAATTAAAAGAATATAAACTTACTTTTCCATGTCTACTGGTGTGATATACCGTGTGTCAAATTAAGTTTAACCTTTAAATCGATAGAGCATAAAGGCACGCACGCCCTCCACGCCAAGCCACAATTTCACCTACCATTTTGACACATATTTGTGACGTTTGGCGTACAGCGCACACGCTTGCTTGTCACGTATTTGTGACAATGGCTTTCAAAAGGTTAAAAACTTTACAGAAAGAGTTACTTTTGCATTTCATCATCAATTCCCTTGCCCTTATCCCAAAATATCTTCTTCGTCCATACTTCTCTATTACTCGTCATCTATTACTTTTGCATTTATAATACCTATTAGTGTGAATGTTTCGCTTACCCATGCACGACATTTCCGTCCACATGAATGTCAAGCATACCGTTATTAAAATTCAATAGCCCAGTGGCATAGGAAGTTTTATGGTATACTTGCCTCACTTGTAGTAGTGTAACTAATCTACTGGTAACTAAAAATCAGTGAAATTGTAATCGGATTAATACTTTCTGCGATTACCTCTAACAAGCAAACAATTATTCATATTCGTTTAGATTAATACTTTATTTATTATCGTATGTCACAGTTTCCTTCGACAAGCTACTGTTGCAGCCCCGATTTAAGTGCCTCGAGAAGATCAAGACAGTCGGTGCCACATACATGGTTGCTTCGGGGCTCAAGTCTGACAAAACGGTAACTAATATTAGTGTTAAGAGTTTCAATTATTAAGAGCCCTTCTTAAGAGGTTACATTAGAAGGACAGACAGATCCTTAAAAACTTGCTTGTACCGAAATGGCTACTTTATAAGAAAGCAAGAATACATCTCAATTTTAAAATGGATTTGAGAATAAATTTGTCTGAAATCTCTGAAATTTCGTTATCTCTACCTATTCATATGTCAGCATATTTCTGGGACAGCAGCAGCGCCTAAGCAATTCGCATAAAACGTTCCCAAAGGCCTGTGAGAGAGAGAATGGGCCTTAACGAGTGATTTAAAAAGTTGCCCTAGCACAGTGGTCAAAGCCCACTCTCAGGCGGGCCCAGTTTGGGTTTTTTTTTAATCGTTTAAACACTAGGAATTTCTCGTGTATCGTGGGTGCGTTTACAAACATTTTAACTCACATACACAAACAGCCAGACCCGGAACCCTGTAGGCTATACAAATATTTGTTCCGTGCAGGAATCGAACCCACGATACGCAGCGCAGCAGGAAATAGCTCAGCCACTGCGTCAACGGCACCGTCAACACATTGGTTGATCACGTCATCATCGTCTTTGCATCTATGGTTCTAGGACTTGCCGGTTTCTGCACGATGTTTTCCTTAACAGTGTTTCTATAGCCAGCGCATTAGATCCGTCACTATAACATATTTATTTTATTGTTCAGTCGGGAGAGCAATGCTACCACCACCTGTGCTCACTGATAGACCTGGCTCTCGCTCTGAGGGAGACAGTGAAAAGCATCAACTACTACGACTTCCGGATGAGAGTAGGTAAGAAACCAACAATAAATTTCTAGGATAAAGTGCAATTCAAAAAAAAACTGCCAGGTTAAAATGGGATTGAGTGGATCATGTGAGCTGTTTGAATGATGACAGCTGGGCAACCAGTCTCCAAACAATGACGACCCAGGAACGGGTAGAGAACTTGAAGCGTACCGCAAGGGCTGGTTCGAGGAATTTAGAGCTATGCGAAAATCAACGCTCAAACTTTCCCAACGTGACAGAATCAGAGAGGGCTTAGAAATATGGCAATACCTTTAATGCTTTCGTATTTCTTCTGTCTGATTTGTTCTGTCTTCTTGTGTCTAGACGAGGGCCTAGAAATAGTAAAAATAAATCTAATATGTCGTAAGTCCATACGAAAACTAAAGTTGTAGTCTGAAATGACAATGGGCAGGCCATCAGCGTACCACAATGATGGGATGGCTACCACAAAATGAGAAGAAGAGACTCTGGTGGTATTCCCCAGAGGTTTTTTTAAATACGCCTCGCATTCTAAGGGTTTTCATCTCATGTTTCAGGGATAAGTTGCGGTCCCCTGGTAGGCGGAGTGATCGGCGCTCGCAAGCCGGTGTACGACATCTGGGGCAACACCGTCAACGAGGCATCTCGTATGGAGAGCACCGGAGAGATTGACAAGATCCAGATTACAAAGTTCACCAAGGAGGTTAGTTGTGAAGTTCCATTTAAATAAACATAATTATTTATTTTTAAGACCAAATCCTGGGTCTGTTCTTCTCCTCATACATCAAAACCAAAAGTTATTAAGTCAAGAAAGACGGCCTCGTTGGCCTAGTGCTCATAAACGCTAGTACTATGTATGTGTTCCCGAGTTCGATCCCCAGGTTAAGCAAAGTCGCGGGCCTGTGGATGGCGAGTTATGGGCTAGCTCGCCGTCCAGCCGTCTTATGACGACAGGCCGTGTCGACGGCGCGTTCGTGTTCCACGCGCGCCTCAAAGAGATGTCAGCAACCACGTAGGGGTCCGCACGGGCCGATGCCTGCCAGGGCTGCGGGACTGTTCGAAAGAGATACCGCGGCCCTGGAACACAAAGGGCAAAGAAGGAACATGGATGGGTTTTAGTCAGTACAAGTCTGACTCTCCCTCCCGCTCTGCCCAGAGCGGGGGGGGTCATTTGATGATTTCCCATCCCAAAAAAAAAAAAAAAAAAAAAAGGTTAAGCAAAGTGACATTGGGTTTTTCCATTAGGAATTTCTCAGCAGCTGCCCGAAGTCTGGATTAGTATCCGGTTGATGGCAATCGGCTCGCCGCCTATCTCATGTAACAGACTTAACTGCGAAACATGGGTATATAAAGGTGCCTTCCTAACCCTTCAGGGAACACAGACGTGATGCTATGTTATGTTATTTTGTCAACTAGCTACTGGACGGTTTCTACGTCCTAAAGAGTCGGGGAGAAGTAAACGTAAAAGGCAAGGGAATGATGGAGACATGGTGGGTGGTAAAGAAGTCCCCGAAGAGGTACCAGGACGAGATGTACATGATCGGGATCCCGGACGAGAGGCCCGCGCAGCCGCCGCGCTCGCTGGCAGCGCTCGTGTACTCCATGCTGCAGTCTCGCAAGCGCATCTATACGCATCCACTCGATGCTGCTTCTATGCGTGAGTATACAACACACATGCATGTTAATATAACTGTAAAAGGACTTTTTGCGCCTGACCAAAAAATTTGAACTGACGCCGTCATCTTTTTTTTTCTCAAAATATATTTCCACAGACCATTTCACATATAGTGCGACCACTTTAAGTGTGCAGTTCAAGGTGGCGTTGCTTGTCAAGAAAATTTACTTCGTTATGTCAAACTTGGGACTTTTATTTTAGTTCAGTGTTTTCCCGCCTGCACAGATAAGTTGGTTGAAGTGTAAACTACCTTTTGGTAGTTTTTAATGACAAGGTTGTTGTAAGTCGTAGTAGAAACACGAAAGACTTTGAAGGCTATTTCCACTTGCTCAGGTTTTCTTTTTTGCTGTGTATTAAATATGTCGCATGTAAGTCGAGAGTCAACACCTTATTCAGGTTCAAATCGTAAGTTTGGCGAATATTCAATTGTTTAATTGATTTTATTTTACAGCTAAACGAAACGGCAGTGTCCGGAAGAACCGCGCAGTGACTGCTCCGAGCGGCTTCAATCAACAAGGCGATAACTTGTGGCGCCCGCGACCTAGGACTGCTCAGACGTCAGTATTATTAACTCCTAATTCCATACACAATATTCAAATTTATATCAGGCCAATGCTTGGGAGCATTGGCCTGTTATAAATTTGAATATTGTGTTCATTTCTCGTGAACAAAAAAGACACTAAACATGCGGTTACGAGGCTGACTATCCAGGGTACACGGGACGGACATTTGGGTAGTTAATTCCTCATAGCATATGCTCCACTGCTGGCAAATCCTCTACAATTAACACAAAAATAACGTCCCTCGTTTCTCTCATGCTTTCAAATGCTCTGTCTAATCCGAATGAGACCATTGATGATGATGGTGATTCACCCACCTCACCTCTTAAAGACACATTTTACTACAATTTAAAAAAAAGTTTCGATACTTCTCATCTGTGGTCGAAAGACCGTCGACGATCAGCAGTGGAGAATAGGAGTGACCAAATTTCTTGACAGGGAATCGGCTTATGCTGCACCTTTCACAACATTTGTCGCATTTCATTTTCATTTGTGTTCGAGTGGCGTAGTTCGAACCGAAACAAAGCGAACGATGGCTTTTCGCTTTCATCATCATCATTCTCCTGCCCTTATTCTAGCTTATTTGGGATCGGCGCAGCATGTTTTCTTCTTCCACACTTCTCTATTACTCGTTATCTCAGCAGTCACCTCCTTTCTAGCCATATCATCCTTCACACAGTCCATTCATCGCTTCTTTGATCTTCCTCTACTCTTATAGCCATCTACATTCATACTCAACAATCACACACACACTTCTCAACCCCCCCACTCATCTCCCCCCCCCTCACTTCTCTTTATCGCTTTCATTACGGGGAAAACGTTTTTGGCACATAAAGCTTTTTCGGATCGGTTTAAGGCGATTTTCTTGCCCCATTACGAAAGAAGCACGAACGGCTAACATGCTGACATGATGTCTGCCTGTTGCAGGATCGGGAACGAGTCGGATTTAGATGAGAATCTCTGCATGCGCCGGCATGGGGCTGGCCTTGCTCGCGCGAGGACTACCAGGAGGCCTGCTGCAAGGCATCCCGCGCTTAAACCCAGTGCAAGGGGTACACAGGATGAGAGCATCCCTCCCAAGTCAAAACCTGAGGGTTCAGGTACGTTGATCGTTCAGGCCTTTATATTTCAATTCATATGTTAGTGTCTCAATTATAGTGAAACCTGCTTAAAAATTTACCTGACTGCCTCGTTGGTCTAGTGGTCGCAAGCACGACTACTGAGCATGAGGTCCGGGGTTCGATGCCGAAGTCGGGCAAAGTGTTATTGAATTTTTCCATCAGGAATTTTTTAGTACCAGCCACGGAGTCTGGATTTGTGCCCGGTTGATTGATAGGCTCGCCCAGGATTACACTTTTCTCACTTAAACATAACTAGCAAAAAGGGGGTGTACTATTAAGTACACCTCTGCCTAACCCTACGGGGATTACATGCGTGATGTTATGTTATTTACCGTTTCATATTATAGAAGTTAAAACACAATAGTTTATTCTGTTGATGCGAAAAAAGCTGGACTGTCTGCCGATTTTCAGACACGTCGCTATCTGCCCCCAATATAACATGAAATTGTTATATCATGTATCTTTATCATATGTTTGTCATTGTGTATCGTATGTGTGTTTGTCATTATATATGTTTATCTTACAGAAGCGAGAACAAAAGCAGCAAGCTTTTCAAACACATTGTCATTCGATGGCTCGGAGGGCTCCCTCCGTATGCGGACCATTACCAACGCCTTCCTCTTTAAAAACAGACTAAAACATAAAGGAGACAAAGAAAAATTGTGTATAGAAGAGAAGGAAAATGGAGAGGACAACGGCGAGAACTCTAGTCAATAACCAAAAACATATTGCCATCTCTTTCTAATAGTGTTAACAAGAAAGAGACGGAAGTAGTTTAGATCTGAAGAATGCCATAGTGAATTAAGTATAAGTATGTACTACAAGTACGTAAGTGTAATGGTTTCTAAGTTTATCTTACATCTCTAATATCGGTGAAGGAAACCTGGACCTTATAATCAATAGATAAAAGTCTGAAATCGCCTATCCGCCTTCAGCAGACGTGGTGATTAATGCTCGTGCCTTCTATGTATGAGTAGAGGCCTTTGCCCAGCAGTGGGACATTAACATAATTAATTGGACAGTATTATAATTTTATTCTTATATGAATAGACCATAGAGTTATTTATACAAAAAATATTTTTTTATAAAAATGCGTGTAAAAATAGCCTTAACGAAGCCGAAAGCAGTTGGTCTCTGTCAATGCGATCATATTTTTTGTTCTAGATCATATTACCTGGGAACCTTCTAGTTATCTGACCCCCAATATAGGGAGATATTGGGGGAACTTTTTCACGTTTTTTTGACGACCCCCGCAGTATTCAATGCAGCGGCCGTAATTAGAGTCGTACCAACATTTTTGACCCCAAAAAAAAGTGTTTTCGAGTTACTTAGTTTGATGTACAGAATGCTTGGTTGATGGCTTCGTGAAGGGACCGTTTACACCTTGTATAGTATTACAACATAATTAAAAATAAATTGTAAGTTACGTTTGTATATTATAGAAATTAAAGAAATGTAATTTGAATGTGTTTTTAATTAGAAAAAAAAATTAAGACGCACAACCTTATTTTAATTTTAAAGTTGATTAATTTCGATTGAGTTTCTCTACTATTTACTAATAATTGACTTACATACTTTCGAGACTTACATAAAAGTGGAAGCATCAGGGCTGCCCGCGAAATCCAAATTTTCTAACATTTTTTGCAATTTTTAGGTCAGTGTCAAGTTGTATGTTGATGAAAAATGAGTCGCGAAAGAAACACGTATGTAGTTACAGAATTGTAATCATTAAAATCATTAATACAACCTTCTAATTTCATGTAACCCATTTCAAGAACTATTTCATGAAAAAGTCATTAATTGGGGTTAAATAAACTTAGAGGGTTCAACATACAACCTGCCACTGACGTGCAAATTGCAAAAAAACGCAAGAAAATTTGAATTTCGCGGGCTACCCTGGCTGGCTCCACCTTTTTTTTTATTATTATTTATGGGCTTACTGACCTCAATCTAGTCCTGAGGACAGAGATGAGGTCGACGATGGAACGAGCCAACTGAAAAGAAGCCTATAAAAACAAACCTTATTATTTCGTATATAGAGGGTGCGTGTGTATGTGTCCTCTTGTCTGTTGAATGGACATAAAGAGCGCAGAAAATGGATGCACCGTAGACGGGACCCTGTTCATCCTGCCAGAACATGGAACGCAAACTTCACTCATATCGAAAGTTCTACAAAAAAATTTCCTTAGAGACCACTTTCTTCTTTTGCGACGGTTACTTGTCAGGAACTGGAAAAAAAACCAGTACCGTTATTTTAAAATACTCCATTGGTGTCGGTTACCTTATTCACCATTATTCACAGACACCATCTTTTTCTCTCATATAGAACAAGAATAGGGGATTTAAAGTTGAACTAAAGCTTCCATATAATTTTACAGCCCTTTGTTAGTTATTTTAGCGGTAAAAGCCATCCACAGAATAAAGATTTCCAGTCCAACCGGATGCAGCTGAATACCAGTACCTACTTTCCATGGAACGACTCCTTGTCTTTGACCTCCATAACCCAGTTACTGGTTATTAAGATAGCCCTTGGTCATCCATCATCATCTATTTAGTCTTTTCCCAACTACATTGGGGTCGGCTTCCAGTCTAACCGGATGAGAAATCATCAATATGGACCGAGGGAGGTGCGGGCGGTGCGCGCATTCTTGTCCTATAATGCCCGCGTCCCTGTACCCCGCGGGCGAGGAATGAATAAACCGGTCAGTCTATAATTCTGGGCGTTTTTAGTAGTTTCATGGTTTTGAACGGAAGATATTCAATTCATATTTAAAACTTCTGAGCCCACTTTGAACTTAACCACTATTTAAGAGATATAAAAATAATATGTAGTTCAATCCACGTGCTCGAAAAAGTACCATCGCGCATTTTATGAAAAACTTGCTTCGGAATTTTGGCTTTATATAAATAGATTAGAAAAAGTTGTGAAAAGGGAGACCGCTATAAACTATACTAATAACTATTCTTTCCCACTTAAGAAATGTCAAAGTCTTTCAGTTTCTCAGTATATGAACGCCAAAGTTGGCCATTTAACGCAAAAATCATGGTCGAAATGGCCTCTTAACGTGCTTTAGAAGGTTTCGAAATAAATGTAATGGATTCATTCACGGACTGTCCTTGGTAAGCGTAGCTTAGCCATCTTCACCTGCTTTGGTTATAATTGAGGCACGAGCTCCTTCCGTAAGATATGTGAACAAGGGAATCGGCGCGAATACCCGTGATAAGGTACATTTCAAGTTCATTTATGAATTTATAAGCTTCCGAAGGTACTAACCTCGTCAGGGCCGACGTCCGGTGGTTCCACGAATCCTCTGCGATCACTTTCAAAAATGGGCCAAATAACATCGCCGTATTTAAACCACGTGTGATGAATCCTTTTCGTAAGCCACCAAGTTTCCATCATTCCCTTTCCTTTGATTTCTATTTCACCTCTATATTCTAGCACGAACTTTTCCTCCAGTAGCTGCACGACGATATGATTTTTGTCCGAAAACAAAAAGATTAAAAAATAAAATTGAAAATGTTATCTAAACCACGCATAATGTTATTGCCCTATTACTTTCACACATGACAACTTCGCCATTTTGAATTCCTTTCTGATATACCTATCTTTTAGAGAGGGGAGATCTCGAAAACTGTTGGAATGTAGGTACACACGGCGGCACATCAAGCTAAACATAACCAGTATAACCTGACTTCGCTTTGTATGAGCTTCCCGTACGATGAGATATCAGCTTAATTTGGTTTTGCATAGCTTGACTGGCCGCCGTGCGTACTAAAGCAGACGTCGAAGTAGAGACAAAAGTTATCAAATAAACCAAAAAAACGTACAGCTACACGCTATTATATTTTAATACGTACAGCGCGTTTTCAAAGATAAAGCATTCTCATAAATCATGTTTAAATGTCTATTTTTCTCCCTCTCTTATCGTCGTTGAAACCGTTAATCTTGTCGGGCAACATGGTTGTATGTGAATGTTTCGCCAGTGGAGAGAACGCATAGTTAAGAAATAGGATTGAAAAAGATATGAGATTTGAGCAAATGTTGGCGTTCTGATGATACCTAATGACACTTTGCTCGACCTGGGGATCGAAATCAGGAACCCTTACTAGCGCTTGCGAATACTAGACCAACAGACAGAGGCAGCCTTCCTCGAATTAATATCTATTAGTTTTGATTTATGAGGAGAAAAACAGACAGACGGAAATATGTCATGGAACCCCCATGACACATTCCCTAAAAAACAAATAATTGTGTTGATTTAAATAAAACTACGCAACTTACCTCCTTGGTGTACTTTGTGACTTGTATCTGTCCAATATCTCCGGTGCTCTCCATGCGAGACGCCTCGTTGACGGTGTTGCCCCAGATGTCGTACACCGGCTTGCGAGCGCCGATCACTCCGCCTACTAGGGGACCGCAGCTTATCCCTGATGGTAATAGCATGCGATAAGTAGGTATTCAGTTAGTACTAGGACCACAGAACCGATGGATGGACTGTCTGCTCACTGAGATGATGACTAACAGAGAAGCGTGGAATAAGAAGACATGCTGCGCCGACCCTTAATACATTAGGTTTATACCACTTTATTTGATGTCAGCGCAACATGGGAGAATGACGGTGAAATATTATTATTTTAATATGAAGGTCGATTAGAGGTTTATCTACGCTTGACGCGGTCGATCATTGGGCTCCTCCGTGGCTCAGACAACACGTTGAGCCGCCGGTCGCAGCTGTCATTTGTAAACATTTTTATGTTTCCAATTTTATTTTATTACCTTAATATGTTTTGAATTTGATTTTAATTTTTAAATGCTACTATATCTTTGTTAGCTTAGTTATACATTTTATTAAGCATGCTGTGGTCTCCTGTAAGTGAAGGAGTACACCTACGTGATACTTTGTCGTCGGTTATTTGTATTTGTTCGTGTGTTTGTGTACATCCTTTGTTGGAGATCCTAAATAAACAAATAAATAAACATTTGACAGACGTTACGTATAGTCAGAAGCCCGGTAGTCTGTCAACCAATCTTACCAAGGAGTACCTTATATTCAGTAACTGGTTTAAGCAGGTCAGATAGGCAGTCGAATCCATGTAAAATACTGGTGCTGCATTTGGTTAGACTGGAAGTTAACCTCAACAGGCAGATGATGAAGCATTAAATCTTGGAGTAAATAGTATGTTATAGTAATATTTCTCACCTGCTCTTAGGTAGCTCTTAGGAAGCAGCTTTTCAAACTGGTTCTCAAGAATCTCTTTGAGAGCTTCACTTAGTGCAAGTGCAAAGTCGCATAGAGCGTACAAATGGCCATGATCGTCCTTTCCTAACTGTAGAAAAAATGGAGAGACGATTATACTTGGAGGAAAGGTTGATGGCAATAGGCTTGCCCCATAGCTTCAACTTAACTTTAACTTAACTACAAATTACAACTCTGGCGCCCAACCCGTCTGGGAATACATGTTATTTTAAGAGAATGCACTTTGAAAGTTAGCAACCTCACCGTCGACTACTCGAGACCGTAACTGCTAGTGATAACTTCCTGATAGAAATATCCAATAACTTAGGACCATGAGGTCCAGCAGTCCCGCTTGCAACCACTAGATCAACGAGGCCAGATTGTATATGTTGATAGCATTATAGTCGCCCCCTAATACATTTGGGCTTAAATATAACTAGCGAAATGTGGATGTACTATTAGGTACACGTCCTCTGCTTAACTATTTACTAGAGTAGTCATTAAAATTCTAAAATATTGTTCTGTAGAGCACAAAAACGTTTCTAACTTTAAAAATCTCTCCTTAATGAACACGAAAGGGACCGATGAATCTTACCTTGTGGTTTGGATCAAGTCCTGACGCAGCCATGTATGTAGCGTTGATCGTTTTAATTTTCTCAATGCATTTAAATTCTGGCTGCAGTAGTATTGCGTCGAAGCAAACTGTAAGTTTTAACATGTTTATGTGAAGATCTCGATGAAACAACAATTTTTTTGTAGTAATTTCTTCGTATTAAAAAGGGGGCGAGTAAAAACAGATTTTTTAGTTTACTATTTACGAATGCTGCTGAAGTTTTTCTAAGAATCTAAAATGCAATAGCTACTTCAAAAAAGTTTGTAGATTTTCGATTTTTATTTATTCAGAAGTTACTAATTTTGAAGAGTTATTTGAAAAGTCTAAGAACTAAAACAAAATTAAGCTCTCCTTAAGTAAAGTTAGCTTTTCTTTAGTTGTTTTATTCTTAAATAGCCGTTACTTACTCGACTTAGCGAGCGAAGCGAGCTCGAATATGTTAACACCCTTGACACCTTGGACAGATTAGAATTGCTTCGACCCTTCATACAGGAGTAACTTGATCGACTTACCGACAAAGCAAGAATCAAGAGGAAGTAGGCTGCCAGAGCGAGCGAAGCGAACTCGAAATTTTTATAACTCCTTGCTTTGGACATGTTAGAATTGTTTCGATCCTTTCTTTATACAAAATTTTCTTGAATCTTAACTTTGTCTAATAGTCGACCAAGTAACTCCAAGAGTTACTTGATTGACTTTTAGACGAAGTTATTATTTAAGAAAATTTTTACATCTTCGAATAAATTCAGATAATTATATTAATTGAGATCAAAATATCTACATGCTCCATTTTTTGCAACCCCGTGCTCATGAAAAAAAAGTAGCCTTTGTGATAAAAGTTTTTTCGCAGGGTTCAAAGTACGAATCGCACGCATTGGTTTAAAGAAAATTTGTAAGTTTGAAGCGGTAGTAACAGTACACAGAGGCTCATTTTTAATCTTGAAAAATATTTTAGTTTGAGAGTGATTCCATTGTACATTACAATTTCTTACGTATAATACCAGTTCTGTGGCATCAGGCAGGAAAAAGTATAACTAACAAACCCGAAAAGGGGTCATTGAACTCATCATTGTGGACCACTTTTACTACGTGACCAACCATGAAAATATCAAATCACATTGTATCGTCACAGCCAGCGTTGTGACGGTAAACGGCACGAAATCTTTGACTGTTACGACTTCATGACGGTTGTCGATGCGACATCTAGTCATTGTCATGTGAGCCGGTTCTTACGTATGAAATTGTTGAGCATGCGCAAGCTGTTGCTGGCACTCCAACTACTATAGAGCGTGTCGAAGTTACCGATGCACGCGAACAGCACGCCCACCTCGTCATGCTGCTGAGAATACAGATTCTGAAATGAAAAAGAAATATGATTTTATTAAACTATGATTATAAACGTTTACAGTTTATTCAGTTTTGAGAAGCTTCGTCGGGTCTTCTCGTCGCGTATTTCACAGAGCCTAAAGACTATGGTCTTTAATCAGTGTGTCCTGCCTGTTATGATTTACGGGGCCGAAACGTGGATACTCACGGTACGCTTGGTTCATAAATTCAAGGTCGCTCAGCGAGCTATGGAGCTGGCTATGCTTGGAGTCTCTCTGAGGGATCGCATCTGGAAGGAGGTGATCTGACAGAGAACCAGTGTTGTCGACTCACAAAATAAGTAACCTGCACTGCCGCACTGCAGCACTGAGCTGGCCATATTAGCCGTAGAACATTTAAATATAATGCAATAGAACCCAGTTAAAAAACAAACTTACATTAGGACGCCAATCTCTGCTCAAAAAGTGATTAACGACATGATCGGGCATTATATGTTCCAAGAGTTGCTTGTTCATGCCCTGAGCGGACTCCATGCGGGCAAGGTCAGTCTTCACTTGTCGTTTCCATAGGAAGTCAAGCCTTGATATAGCTTCTATCAACCTGGCGTGAATTACCACCACAACTAGGAAACCGCACATTAGAACTAGCATTTGTGCGGGCAACAGTAACCTGGAAGACAAGGGAGTTTTAAAGATATTCAATTTTATTTTAGTTATGATAAACACACGACTGAGTGCTGGCCATGTCGGTCGAAGATATGGTGGCCGAATGACCGAACGACTCCTGGAATAGAGACCGCATATACCGCTAGCGCTAGGCACCGAGGACCTTAAAAAGGTGGCTGGTTTAGACCAAAGCCGGAGAACAGAGTGCAATAGGCTGAGTTGATTGAAAAATATGGTAGATGCACACTCACATGTTCATATTTTGGTAATACATGTAGTAGTGAACAATCAGGATGCAGTACATCACGAAGTTGACGGTCGCCAGCAGCGTCTTGATGAGGAAGTACAGCTTGAGCACCGAGGTGAGCGCGACCAGGCACAGCACCCACGTGAACACCACGTACTCTGGATGGTGGCACTCGTCTTGTAAAGGAATGAAACTTGATGTTATGAAACCTTTTCAAACGATATTTTTGTGTCTTTTAAGTCGCAACCTTGACCACGTTGAAGAGCTCAAAGGAATGCTTTCAGTTGCCTAACTGGGAAGGGTGAACCCTACGATAGATCATAATAAACCAAAGTGGTTTAAGATTAGCAAATCACTGATGATAAAAGTATGTCTCCACAATATTTACCTGAATCATTGATTGTTGTTGTGTTGTTCGACATAGTATTCGTAGAATTTGAGATAACTATACTCATAGTGTTTGACATCGGTTGGTGCGACGCCGGTGGACAGATATACAGTTTCATGGTGCTGCAACAAAATAAACCAAGGTCGGTCAGGTCAGGGTCCAGTTGATATGAAGAGGTGTACGCTATACACAGCGGTGGCGCTGTGCTAACGCCCCGACTAACGAGGTATGGTTTCGAACCCAAGCAGGCGCATTACTTTGTGTATTTTGTTTCATCGCTACTGCTCTTATGTCATTTATTCATTTGTTTAAATTCATGACATTACCTCTTGTCGCAGGCGTCTAGTTTACTTAACAAAATATTATGGTCCACATAGTCAAAAGCTTGAGTCATGTCACAATGTCTTGCGCACACATACTGTCAACATTCGTATAAACATTATTTAAAAAGTCGTAGATGGCCGGTAGTATTGGCATGATAGTTTTACTTTTCCGAAAACCTTTTGTTCCTCTGTCAAAATGTTTTAGGTATTTATAAATCTGAGCATAAATGTATTTTTCAAATATCTTGGATATTATTGGCTCTTAAATGGTAAAGGAAAATATCGTCAGGAAACCAGCATATCCTGGAACCAAAAATTCTAAGACATGTGACATCTACCAACCTACACTAGGCCTGCTAAGTAGAGGAAGAGAGGAGGCTAGTGTCCCAGTATTGGGAACATGAATAAAATATATGGTATAGACTAATTATGAAGGCTGCTATTATCTAAATTGAGTAGCGGGAGTATATATTTACCTTGAAAGAGACATGACGAAAATGAAGAAGCAGATGTGCATAACCCTGAGGATGTGAGTGTTGGTCACTTTGGCGGAAAACTTAACGAGATGACGCTGAAGATTGGGGAACTCTTGGCTCATCACCAGGACGAAGCAGAGGGTCAGAGGTATCGTCATCACCATCAGAACAATCATCAGATTACCGCAACTGTAGAAAAGAACCAGTTTTAAAAAAATAAAAGATAGTAGGTGTTAGTACGTTGTAAGTAGTTATGAATGAAGCACTTCTTATTAACTACCTACATTTGAAAAGGTCACTCAATCTATTAATCAAGTCAAAGAATTAAAAAAAACGATCGATGATAGTTAAAAAACTAGCCTGCTTATAATACTCACTTGTAATGCGCAACGCTCTGTACGGCTACAACAAACAGCCATTGGACCATGCAGCACATGACGTTAGACTTAAAGGTTTCCCCACCAACCTCTTCGAAGCACGATTCGAGATCTTCTCGTATGAACTTCAACGAAAAGGTGTGAATGTGCTCTTCGCTTGCCTCGATCAAGCGGTGAATTTGGTCGACCTCCTTTAAAAAGTTATAGCTGTTAACAAACCAACGAAAAAAATAAAAAATAAAACTGTACAATCACACATAGCATTTTGGAACATTCTCAGAGTCGCAGTCGTTTTTCACGAAAAAATCGCTTTTGAATTTGTCATGTGTTTATACAGGGTGTAACAGAAAAGGTATAATCATATGAAAGGATATGCTGCAGACCGTCAAACTGAACAACTTCCTCCATGGGTCCAATATCGTAAATGCGAAAAAAGTATCACCTGTCCCAAACTAAATTTCAAAACCTTCTCGACCCAAATGTATTACTTCGTGTTATTTATTTCATCACCACGCCTCTTAAAACGGTGAAGGAAAACATTGTGAGGAAACAGGCATGCCCTAAAACCAAAAATTCGAAGACATGAGACATCTACCATCCCGTGCTTGGCCCACGTGCTGGATTATAGTCCCTCTCATAGAAAGGAGGCCTGCGTCCCAACAGTGCCGTGCAGTGGGGACAATACATATAGGCTGATTATGCTTTTGCTATGCTTATATTGGTGCTCGTGGTTATACAAGAGAACCTAAAGAAGTCACAATCGCGTTCAAAGCTTTTCAAAAACATACAACAATTTTCAACAAGATTGACAGAAGTTTTTCGTTGCGCTATTTGCGGTGTAGCATGGTGCGGGTGACATAAGACGAACTGTTCCTTTTCACTCCTGAAAGTTACTGCGATTTACAACCATGACTAAACATTTTAGCTGCTTATCATCGTAAAATACGGAATCAGTAAACTGTAGTAAATTAAATAAATTTAACCTTCTAATATGTTTTTGTCTACAAATAAATTGTAATTGAAAGAAAAATGAAGCAAAACCGCAAATATGTAATGTAGCTTATCGCACGTCCTCTAAAACACAAAACCAAACAAAAAATATATTACTTTTTTAGATAATACCCGGCTCAATTTCATTTATTGGTGCTCTATAATTGAAAAAACATAGAATGGCATTTTGCCTAGGCTCTTTGATCTATTACGCACCTCGACGGTAGCCTTTGGTTGCTCTTCGTGAAAATCGCCATGGTAATACTGTAACAAACAATAACCAGAGTTAAAAATTTGCATCGATCAACTATTGTATTAATTTTATTTTTAACGCATTTTTTATACTTTTTGCTGTGCCCTACATAGGTCCGTAGTAATTGTAAATACCTTAGCTTTAAGCCATTGTAAAATCTTCAAACAATATAGAATGCAAACAAAGATCTGAATATGAGGTTGAAATAGAAAAATGAAAAGATAGAACATAAAGCGTACATTCTCAAAGGGCATCTCCGGCTTCCAGCGGCTTTTTTCGACCGTTTGTTTGTGGCGGCTCCAAAGTCGCGATTTACGTTTAGTTACCTTTTCTGAACCAGTTTTGGTCCTGAAAAGAAAAAAATAAACCGTAATTAATTGAAAAAAACGAAACGTCTAAAGAAATGTTTCATCTAATTTCATAATTTAACTGTCTAAAGCCATAGAGCATGGAATCACTGTGGCAGCAGCGGCAGTCGAGGAATCTCCGCGATTAAACCGGAGACTTAAATGGTAAGTTTTGCCGTAATCAGTGGTAATTGACAGATGTATGGCCATGGGCCAAATGGAATACTCTAAACTGACTGCAATAGCAAACGGACCGCTCCGATGGAAGAATTCCGAAAAAACAAAGTGCGACAGCGAAGGCTCGTCACGAACAATGACACACCTCTTGTCCTGCTTTTTGTGCAGGTCCACCTCCAGTTTGACGGACCTAGGTGTCGATGTTAAAGAGTTCTGTTCGAAGTTAATTTAACTTAAATAATTACGGAAATCATCGACAGGACGAATAAGAAGGCAGATAAATAAAACATCAATGCAAAATGGAGCAATAATTGAAAATCTTTAAAAAGTCAAATGAGTTCACCTATAGGCCGCTGTACTACGTAGTGGCTGCTCCGTACTCTCGATGAAGTACGTGACGGGATGGTATTCTTCAAGCAACGGGTCTCGCTTCCCGCCCTCTCCCGGCTCCACCTTAAATGCCCCGTTGAGGCACTCAAACGTAGACGATGAAATGTGCACACGACTAGAAAAGTATAATAAAGTAGATGTACTAATGCGAGCTTCTAATCTTCAATCCTTGAATGTGCTAGTGGACACACACCATTAACATTTCCTTATTTTAAATCACACCATGTTCAGGCCTTCCAGTGAAGGAAACCGGGTATCCTAGAAATGAAAGTTCGAAGACATATGACATCCAGCAAACGGCTGTGGACCCGCATGGTGTCTACCGTTATATGCCTACGTAAAACGACCCTGTTTTATAAACAACACAGGCATATTCAATTTTTTTTAAACTCGCTACACAAAAGTTTTAAATTAGCTAACACAGGCCGGTGCTAGCTTTGGTTAGGACACGTCTTGGCCTTTACCGTAATCGTCGAAAGCACTTATTAATTAAAATGACAGATGTCACTGATTTATATTATTTGTTAGTTCAGCGCCATCTAACGGTGAAATGACCAAGCAGGCCGTATTTTCATCTAGTGAAGCTTACCCTGGCCGGCCGCTGCTCTCAATGCGGTTGGCGATGGTGACGTCACGGGACCACAGGTCGAGCTGCCACTTGAGCTGCCCCAGCACCCCACACAGCACCTTGCCTGTGTGGATACCGATGCGCATGTCCAGAGCCGCCTGAAAACAGAATGTGGAATAAGTGTGCTGCGAGTTTTGACGCTATAACAACTATAGCTCACAGAATAAGCAAGCTAAAGTAGCCATAGGCCGGCCATATTAGGAATAGAACCGATTACTGTTTGAGTTCGATGTACTTGGTCGCAAATCGGTAAGCGTAAAGTGGAACGCCCTCAGGCTAGGTGGAGTATCCATCTACGAAAGGTGGCTGGTAGCAGCTGGATGACCATCGCCAATGATTTAGTTGAATAGCGCGCGATTGTAGAGGCCTATGTGCACCAGTGGACTGCTGTAGGCTGACAGACGATGATGTTTAATAACTAAACAAATATGTTTCACCGTTAGATGTTGCATTTGTCGACGTACGTCGCGGATGGCTCGTATCATGTGCAGACCCAGGTCGACGCAGCAGTGAGCGTGGTCGGCGCGCGGCTCCAGCAGTCCGCTCACGCAGAAGTAGCAGTCACCAAGCAACTTGATGCGGAGACAGTGGTTTTCCTGAGAAAGCACAGTTTTACTGTCATTTGTTTGTTATTAGAAGGGGAGATAGCACTTGCAAGCCCGCATATCAAGCAGTTTGCCAATATCGTTAGTATATGCCACTTCATAGCGTTTTGGTAACATTACTAGTAACTTTAACTTATGTTCGTTTGTAGGTACTGTACAGTATGTACGTTATGACATAATCTTACCGATGCTAACTTATCGAAGCGAGCGAACAGTGAATTCAACATCTCCACCAACTCTTGCGCACTGCACTTGCTGGACAAATCTGTAAGTTAACAGAGCAGAGCAGGCATATTTAACACCAATTCACTATTTGATCCGAATTATCAAAAAATCAGCAAAGTTCTTTCTCAATATTTATTTTAATTAATATAATATTTGTAAATCTTTGACAGTCGTTACAAGAAGTCAGTGGCCCAAAAAGTTTGACAGCCAGTCTTCTCTACCAAGGGGTAACGTATTACCCAATACTAACTGCCTTGTGGAGGTCAGATAAGCACTACCTTCAATAGTATTATTCAGCTGCATTCGGTTAGACTAGAATCCGGGAACACCCAAATACTCCGAAATATTTTATTCCGAATTTCGATGTTCCGATTTTCAAAATTTCATAATACCTAAGAATTATAATGTCTATTATTAAGTCGTAAATTCGATTTTTTTGTTTTGCGATTTTCATATGTCCGAAGAATCAAATGCACGATGGGTTGTCGGTCCGAAAAACGACATTCCGATTTTCAATACTTCGAATAAACTGCTAAAATTAGGGTCTGACTGTGATACAATTGGTACTTCCTTTCTTCTCCTAAAATTGTTAGTCCTAAAACATTTGCTAAAAATGAGGTTTTTCAGTGACAGAAACGAATCGCTGTAAATCCGACTCCACGCTCCCTGAGTTTAATTTAAGCCCGCGTAGGCGCGGAGGGGCGAGGCGGCCCGCGTTTTGAGGCTCGGCGACTGCCGGCCAGCAAGCCGAAGCTGCGGTGGTGAGCGTAAAACACATCTGCGACGATAAGCTTGCGTGGGACCGCCGGAGCCTCGCAGCGCCGGAGTCGTGACAGAAACCATGCCTGCTGCATGTTGCATGTTGCGTGCTGCATGCTTACTTACATGCATGGTGTATGCTTGTTTACATGTTTGCGTGTTGCATGCTTGCTGCACGCATGGTGTATGCTTGTTTACATGTATGCATGCTGCATGCTTGCTGCATGCATGCTGTATGCCTGTTTGAATGCAACTGACGTAAAACGTATTTAGCTACTTCAAACAAAACTACACAATAAGAGTGAACTATCTCAAAACAAGTCGGTAGAAGAAAAAACATTGCCGCTGCCATATAACTCGTATCTACTTAACGCCTGAGAGAAGTTCATACAGAAAAGAGAAAAAAAAGTCTTTTATGTGTTTAATTGTCTTGATATTCAGTTTTACAAGGCGTTTTTATTTCGGTATTCTAATTATTCGGTATTTTAATAATCAGAATTCGTATTTTTGACATTTCGTATTATCATTAAGTCGGACTTTTTGTTATTCGATCTATTGAAATTCGGTATTTTGAGAATAGTAATTATAAACGTTAGGAATATTGAAATTGAGGAATTTTAAAAACAGGATAAATGATAAATCGGAGTTGTTATATTCGGAATTTTGAACCATTCGGAATTATAAAAATCGGTATTTTAAAGTTCGGTTATGTGACTATCGGAATAAAGTTTTTCGTATTTATGTAGTGTACCCCTAGAATCCGACCCCACCATAACTGGGAAAAGGTTAGGCGGATGATGATGCATGCGGGAAATAAAAAGGCGCCCGTTGCTCACCGGTAAATCCCTTGATGTCAGCAAACAGTATGGATACGTCATGTCGACTTCTGTATGTTACATGATCTATTAAGCGTTCAAAGTTGCCAACATCGTCGTACATATAATTAGCTATACTTTTTGCCAAAAAGTCTGGAATAACTGCAAGAGAATATAAATAAGTTTCAGTAACAGATGTTATGGTTACGACTAGGGTCTAAACCAATAAATAATGAAGAGTGATCAGATATGGACTGCATTGGTACGGACATGTGATGTGGAGGGATGAAATGCATGTGACTTAAAGAGTGATAAATATAAATGTTGATGGATGGAGTGGGAGAGGATACTCAAAAAAAAGTTGGATAGACTGTGTGAGGGAAGATATGAAAGAAAAAGGAATATAAAATGATAGCGTAGAGACAAGGGCAGGAAGATGAGGATGACTGTAACTTATAGACGCAAGTAAATATTTATACTTAAATTGGTACTGAACGTGAGATTAGGTAAGTATGAAATTATGAGTAGGAGTAGCTCAATAAAAAAAATTATAAAACCATGAAATATGCTGCACATCAATAAGGATGAGTGCAAGAGAATGATCACGAAGATACTGAGCTATTCGAGGATCTCACCGCTTTGTATCAAATTCCATGTCTTATCGTTCTCAATCCTAGTTTTCTCGTACGCGGTCTTAGACTTTCGAGTTTCCATGAACACCTGTCTCTGTTCGCAATCCACAAATGACTTGGCATACAAGCCCGCGAAGTTAACCGCTGCGTGAAGTAACATATTGCCTCCCAGAACACGCCAGGCGCATGTGTACCCCTACAACCAATTAAAATAGACAAAAATTCATTAGAATTACAATTTTCAAGATTTCGGTAGCCAAATAAGCCATTCTTAGCAAATGGCAATACTTAGATAAATTAGTTTAACGGGAAATGTCGTGAGGGCAGTTTTTTCTGTAAGAGTATGGGAAGACCAAAGAATCGGTGCATGGACTGTGTGAAAGATGAAATGGCTAGATGGATGGATGAAGTGTCACCCTCTGGTGACTCTTTGAGATGAAGACTAATAGGTAAGTTTTGAAGAAGAAAACATGCTACACCAACCTAGGATAGTTGAACGATGATAAAAATTAAATCTAACTGATTCTTATTATAACACGTACTACTTACTTGACTATAACGAGTGAAAACTGTCAAGTCAGTGTCCATTAGTACGTCGACTATTGTAGCCACTAGTAGTGCCAGGAAGGACAGCACTCCCAGGGAGATGCACCAGCACAGAGACAGCGGGAACATAGCGTACGGCACGAATACTACGAACAGCATGTACCAGATTTGGTCCTGAGACTCTTGGAAGCCGATTCCTTGCTTGCTCATACCTGGACACAATAGAATAAATAATAACAGCCGTACGGGTTGATATTCATGGTTAAGCAGTGCTTGCGGAGGTCGGTCCGTGCATGGGGTGACCTTTATTACATGCCGAGTTTTATCCGTGCCTCAGAAAGCACGTTAAGCCTTTGGTTCCGACTATCATTTGCAGATCTTTGACAGTCGTTCCGTGTAGTCAGAAGCTCGTAAGTCCGGTAACCAGTCTGACCAAGAGATATCATATTACCCAGTAACTGGGTAGCGGAGGTCAGATATACAGTCGTTTCATGTAAAATATTATAATCAGCGGCACCCGGTTAGACTCGAAGCCGACACCAAAATAGTGGGGAAGAGGCTAGGCAGACGATAATTCTACGTAAATTACGAGTTGGGTGTATTACAAGAGTCTCTGCGATTGGCATCATAAGTGCGCCCTGTGTGCCATGAGCAGAAAGCCCTGCAACCAACTGATAAGCTTGCATAGTCGACACGACAAAAGAAGAAGAACAAATGTGTGTCATGCAAATGCAGCTGACATTTGTGATGCGTGGGGAAGTGGTGTGGTTACAGACACTTAAGTTATTTCGACTTGAAAAAGTCGAAAAGACGAAAACACTGAAGGAATATAGACGTAAGATCACTTTGATATTGCAGATGGTGATGAATCATTGGTATTCTAACAAACTATAACACAACGGTTGAAACTCCTGAAGGTTAAGCAGAGGCGTACCTATAAATAATACGTCCATATTTCGCCAGTTATGTATAAATCCCGTGTAATAGAGGGCAAGCCTGTGACCACGAACCGGTTGCAAATTGTTGGTAAGGTATTTTCAAGAAATAATTCGTGGGGCCGTGGGCCAATGTGACAGATATTGTTAATATTAGCACAGAAAAGATATACCCGTACATACCTTGAACGATAAACAGCACCCAAGTACCCACTGCGGCCCAATGCAAGTGGTTTTTAGCGAACGATCGCCAAATTAGCAAGCACATACACACGTTCAGACAAGCGAACGTTGCCGTCCATACGATTTGGTTGGTATTCGATGACAGCGCTGTAAATATGCATTGATTTTTATTTGTTTTTTATTTCGTTCCGAGATAGGAGAACACTATGAGTTGTACTAGTTAGCTGATCGACTTCGGTTTTACGAAATCGAGATGGTAAGCATGAAACAAAACGACTAAACATAAAATAGAAGATACAACTTACCATCTACGTGAGTGACTGAATAAATAATGACCAGTCCCACCTAAAATTAAAAAAAAAATCATTCAGTACGATGTTATCTCATCGCTTTACTCTCTCTCATCTCAGGTGATGCGACATACGTCAAGCAAAACGCGCGAGTGTCATTTGTTTCTTTCGCGTGAGTATAGTTCTATTCAAACTTTATGGCGGCTCTGAAGTTAGCTGCGAGTGACGGTCTGCGCAGGTATAACGGTTCAAATTTTATGGCGGCTTGGAACATAACGTAAAGCTGCGCAGAATACAAATTTAGTTATCAGCGGAGCAGAAGACGCATTGTCTTCACTCGCCTTATATCGTCACTCGCAGCTAACTTCCGAGCCGCCATAAAGTTTGATCAGAACTTTACTTACCTTCGTGTTGGAAATCGTACGAGGTGACTCGTGAACAATTCCGTTTACTTGTTTTCTCCGTAGCCGTCACAACACGTGTTTGGCTTGAGCGAGTAGCTCGTGGCCAACTGAGTGAATTGTTTTTCTAGATTTATATTCTACTTACTTTAATTGCTAAATCGACGATGTTGGCCGTCGTGAGCGACTTCTGTCGCTGTCTCCGAGAGTATCTCTGGTATGATAGCTCAACGGCTCCATCCTGGTCAACAGATAACCGATGAGAATTTACCATTGTCTTATACAAGGTACAAATGGACCCTTCTCGAAACCGTCAATCAAGCATTCCAAATAAATAAAATATAAAAGAATTGTAAAATTCTATCGATTCGTATACTAAAAATCTAAACCATTTATGCAAAGGTGGGTCAGCTAACTGCTATAACTCACTGTACATCAAGCAAAGAAATTCTACGCAACCAACGAACAAGTGCCTTTTGGCTTCGTTAAGAGTCTTTTTACACCCATGTTGTAATTTATCATCTACTATTTATGACTGATCTACAAGAGTCTTTGAGAAAGCTTCGCAAAAAGTTTCGGGTTCGGGGAAGCCAATGATTGGTCAGTGCCGTCAACAGTTTCGAATCATCCCAAAACGAAATTGTAACTCAAAGCGCCCTTATTATGTAGTGATAGCACGACTTACCTCAAAACTGTTGTTAATGACTGGACAGTATATGCCCTTGTAGTAGCGTGGCTCAGGCATGTCGTCCGCCATGAACCTCCGCCTAGAACGAGAATATGACCTGCTCCGCATCAGCGTCCCATGACGCCAGATAACGCACAGAATGAGCAATTATTGAGGCGTGGAAGTTGGTGTACAACGGTATATCTCTTCCTTCCTACCATTAGTTGTTGCTAGAATAGAAAGGTATGAGAAGGTAAAACAAATAAGGTCTGATTATTCTGTTAGTGTACACTTATCTTAGTTCAGTTCCAGTGCAGTTCTATTTTAAGAACACGATTGGAGTTAGCTTTGAGGAAAACGATAAGCTTTATTGATCAACCGAATCATTTTTACTGTTTTAAAATTATGATTTGGAGTGTGTGGTTTGTCTGAAGGTGAAATGATGTTTCAAAATGGAACTTACAGGAAGATTCCTGTAAGTTCATTTTCAAACGTCGACTTAAGTTAGCCAATAGGTATTTTGAGATAATCATCGAGCCTCAATTAACTAATAGCGGTTTTAGTCGTAAAGGCTTAGTTCATCCTTATCGAAAAACGATAACATAACATAATATCACGGCTGTAATCTTCGAAGGCTTTCACAGACATGTACCTAATAGTACACCCATATTTCGCCAGTTATCACGAAAAACAATAGGTCTTCTTAGTGTCGAGTCAGGTAGTGGTTCCCCGCAATCGCGTAAAAAATATCTGAAGATCAATCTATGATAATATACCTGATGAACTTTCAAAATAATCTAGCTTTCGTTGATCAAATTTCTCTTGTATTTGGGATACAGTAAATATTAATTAATATTTGTGTAAAATACCTTGATCTCCTGCGTTTCCAACTGCAGATAGACTCGGAGCCAAGGAGCAGTCTCACGCAATGCAAGCAGTGCTTATGAGTAGCTCGACCACAATCGTCTGACTTACGTTGAACATAACAAGAACTGAACAGTTACAAGCTTGAAGTTACTGATTGATTTAAAACTAACCGTCAGTTATATCTAACAGCGTTATCAATGTTTTGAAGTAATTTTCCTGGTATGTGCTTGATTGCACCTTTGGTTTCGTTGTTTTGAGCAGGAATTTCAGAATTCCACGCTCAGGCGTGAGCCGTGCCCGGCCTGGGAATTGAACCCAGGAGGACTCCCGAGTTCGATTTCAGGCCGGCCGAAGTGTTATTGGGTTTTTGCATTAGGAGTTTGGAAATTGTTGAGAGGCATAAAGGTCTATGAAGGATATGGGCCTCTGAAAACACGTGGCGCCGTTCTTTTTGCACCTGCCTGCCTGATAGCTGTCCCGTCGGACAATGAGAGTTAAGAACTAAGAGAAGGCTCTGAGTCTGTCTTCTGCTGGATACACAGGAGAGAAAGTGTATTATGCACAGATAAATCTTTATTTATTAAAATAAGTAAGTCAGAAGAAATTACATCAATAAAAGCTAGATTTCACGCAAGGACAACAGAGCGTCTGAAGGACTAAACAAAGTGAAATTCAAAAAGCGATTATTATCCAGTGCTCAGTGGCGTATTTATTTAGGCCAAGAGAGCCATGGCTCGGGGAGATAAACCGTGAAGGGGGCTACCCCTTGTCGCCTGCCTTATTTCTTGGTACAGATACCTACTCTTCTAGCCTGCCTCCTAGTTGCTTCAAATCTGTATAAAAGATGCTTAAGAGGACTACAAGGCCTGAGTGACGCACGCACACATTTACACAATAAACGTGAACGCCATCTAACGACGGCGCCCAAAACAATTAACTCTCAAGACTAATCTCTAGAGAGATTACGCCTGAGTATTAAATAGATGGCGCGAAAGTAAGAACAGACAAATAAAAATGAATATTAATAATTAATTGCAATTGAAACATTGCATTTGGGGTATCCAAATACTTTTTTTACATCTAAAACTGAATATTCGGTGTAACGATATTAATTATTGCATTTCATAATCAATACTTTAGTTCACTAGTTAGACATATTTCTTATTTCCATACAGTAATATTGCCAAATTAATCAAAACAACGAAGTATTTGACCGCTATTTGCGACGTTGCCCACTTTCTATACAAGCGCTCTTAAGGATCGGAAGGGACGCTTGCGCCGTTTTTGGAGGCGTTCGCCAAGGCTCAAGCGGAATCGAACCGTCAACTGGTTCAGAGTCTGCTAGTTACGTCGGCCGTCAACGGCTCAGCTTCATCGTCTCCATCGCCTGCTGCAACAGCCACAAAACACGGAAACTTCGCGGGCTGTACGTCGCGGTTTAGCCGCGCCCGCCAAGACTCTAGGCCCCGAGGCCCTCGAAGCATTCGTCGACTCGATAGAGTGTACAATTGTACATGCATCAGTGACGAACATCCGCTTCGCGGCCTATCTATGCTCCTAGTAGGGGAGGCAGCTGTGTGATTTCGGGGCATAAAATCTACAGTGACGTCATGGGAAGACGCGCTGAGAGACTTAGCGCCATGTTCGGTGCAGCCCGACCGCCACACAAATTATTCCGAGAAATATTTGCCGCGGAATGCACGGAAGTCTTCGTTGCTCGCCTTCGCGCGCTTATTGCTAAACTTCCATATGAAGTCGTAAACTAAATGGAAGTCGACATGATTTACAAGTTTACTACATAGACGAATAAGAACACGGGTAACTCGTGAATCGATCGAGAATCTGGAATTATTGATCGAGAAGGCGCGAAACATAGAACAATCTTTCTCCGAGGTGTCGAGCGACGTGCGCCGCTAGCGCTCACACGCCTCACGCGCCGCCACCGCAGCCCCGGCCTCCCGCGACGCCAGCGCGCGCTCCCGCGTCTCCGCGCTCCGCGACGAGCGCGCCGGCGCGGACCGTCGCGGCGCCAGCGAATACACCTATATAGCGTCATCGAGTGCTACGAGTAGCGCTGCGCCCTCACCTTTTGTGGTAAACAATTCGGACAATAAAGGTAAAAGACTTTTCTGTGTTTATTGCCGTAAAAACGCACATACCTACTCGTGACTCTTGTAAAAATATTAAAAATAAATTCGATAAAAGTGCGACTTCCGAGTCAAATAGTGTGAAGTGTTACGGCTGTGGCGCTATTAGTATAATTCGATCTAATTACGCTAAGTGTTCGGTAAATCCGAAAGAATCGATTTCTGTTGTCGAGTTTAATATGTTAGAGACCACTAGGGTTTGTAATAATACAGATAACCTTACTGTTGTTTCACACGATTGTAATCGTAATAGGTACCTACTTGTAAGTGTAACGTAAATTTGAATAGCGAAACGTTAAGAATGTACGTAATGTGTCTCAATCTACTTGTTTATGTAGTTGTAAGTGTAATGTCGACCTCGACTGCGATGCGTTGCCGATTAGAGTAGGCAAGTTGTCCGCGTCGAACTTATGTACTGACGGTCGTCCGATACTCGACATCGAGATTGACTATAGACTGCCATCGTGGTACCGGGTTGATTGATACGTCTAAGCGTAGATAGTGTAGCCGGTTCGAGTCTGTACGCACTGGTACGTAAATTACACTATTCGTTTCGTAGTAGTTTTATGTAGGTAAAATTAGCCGATGGCATAGTGCGGGAACTCAAGGTCTTACTCGTAGATGTTGACATACAAGTAAGGGGTTGACGATACCTATTACTTTTATTATTTGCACTAGAAACGGGATATTTACCATATTTACTTGTTTTCTTTGAGTTTCCGATATTTCGGCGCTGTTGCAAGCACCAACAGGAACAAGGTTCTTTATGGGGAACTCAAAGAAAATAGTAAACATGGTAAATATCCCGTTTCTAGTGTAAATAATAATGTTGGAGACCATGATAGTTGAAAATCCTATTACTTTTGTTATTTTTCCTATTTCAGTTAACAATGACACGTTACTCGGTATTGATTTCTTACGTAAAGCCGGTATTGTGGTCAGTTCTGACAACTAGTCTTACCTGGGGATATCGTAATATCCAGAACTAACTGTTTTGGAGGTCAGATAGGCAGTCGCTAGTAAATGTAAAATACTGGTACTCAGCTGCGTACGGTTAGACTGGAAGCCGACCCCAAGAGTTGGGAAAAGGCTAGGCAGACGATGATCCACAGATAAAATAAGCCAGCAAGCCAGTCAGTGAGCCAAGTAATAACTTGGGTTGGGCCAGACACCAAAATGTCATCCCGAACACACTTTGGAAAATGTAATGTTGGGCTTGAAAAACTGATAATGTAAAAGCCATATTTCAATAATAAAATAATGTCATTTAAGTAGGTACCCTAGTTTGTTTTTTTTTGGCTAAGATTACAGCGACAGCACGTGACACAAACGATGACTAGTCATACTTGAACTTAGGTCTCATAACAATCTAAAATAAAATAAGAAATCGCCATACTTTAACTCTTAAGTATAGCTCCTTACAAAAAACAACTAGCAATTCATGCCATTAACACCGGTACCTGTAGTCAAGTCAAAGTAATTACTAACTGATCCGTCAGACCTTAAAGGTGGAAGCACCAGGGTAGCCTGCGAAGTTCAAATTTTCTTACGTTTTTGGCAATTTGCAGGTCAGGCAGGTCATGTTGTATGTTGATGAAAAATGAGTCGCGCAATAACACGTATGTAGTTACAGAATTATAATAATTTAAAATCATCAATACAACCCTCTAAGTTCATTTAACCCCATTAAATGACTTTTTTATTAAATAGGTATTTAATAGGGTTAACTGAACTGGTGATTTAAAAAAATATCAGTAGTTCCATCACGGAAATGGTAATGGTATGAAGGATATTCTCGACACACTCAACAACAAAACGATTTTTGTTTTAGCTTACTGTTTTCCTTATATCTAACACCAATTGTGTTCTAAATATAGTACCGCACTATAGACAAATTCAATGACAGAAAAACCAGACCTCATTTGTTTTACATTTGCAACCATTGTATTCTAGCAACAACTAAATATGTTGCTGTAGTAGTGGGAGATGGTATGTTTTACACTAACTTACACTCCTAAATAATTATTGATTTGTGCGTTTTCTAGCAACATGTTCTTGGCGGACGACATACCTGAGCCACGCTACTACAAGGGAATATACTGTCCAGTTATCACAAACAGTTTTAAGGTAAGTCGAACTATCACTAAAATACGGTACTTACTTTTCGAACTATAATTTTGTTGAGATAATTCGAAATAGTTGACGGCACTGATCAATCATTGACTTCCCGAAAACCGAAGCTCTATCAAACACTCTTGTAGGTGAAAAAGAAATAGTAGTAAAAAGACCCTTAACGAAGCCGTCACTTGTTCTTCCCGCCAGGGCAATTTTATTTTATATATGTATATCAGCACAATGTTTTAAGTAAAATCATGATTACACGTTACACTCAATGTATCCCACATTGAGTGTAACCGTGATTTTTTATCCCAAGAAAAAAGTCGTTTCCCAGCAATAATTTTTGCGTCTAGTTTACTTAGTTTGATGATTGATGTAGAGAATACTTGATTGACGGGTGCGTCAAGATTCCGTTTACACCTTGTATAAGACAATGATAACTGTTTATCAGGATGGTACCGTTGAGGAATCATACCAGAGATTTTCTCGGAGACAGCAACAGAAATATCTCACGACGGCCAACATCGTCGATTTAGCAATTAAAGTAAGTAGAACAATCTAGATAAACAATTCATTCGTTTGGCTAAGAGCTCAAGTAAAACGCGTGTTGCGACGCCTACTGTGGAGCCAACAAATAAAATATTAATTGTTCAGAGCATGACAGATTCGAGACACCGCGATGCGACTTCAGACACGACGGTACTCAAGTGACACACGCGCGTTTTGCTTGACGCATGTGTCGCTTCGGCTGAGGTCCGGGGAGTACAGCAACGTACAGCTTAGTAATTAAAAATCGTGAACGAATATTTTAAAATTTCAGGTGGGACTGGTCATAATTGATTCAATCACTCACGTAGATGGTAAGTTTTATCTCAATTTCCCAAAGTGGAAGTCGACTAGCTAAGTAGTCCCACTTATAGTTCAACTATGGGACCTCAAGCACTATCTACGCAACGACCACAAACACGACTGTTGGCCGCAGAAGCGAAATTTTTCGGCAACAGGAAGAAAGTTTAATCGCACGACCGGGCATCGGACCAGTTTTGTCCAAGATAGCAGCCGGTCGTGTGACAAGTCGTGTTCGTAGCCGCGTAGTGCGCGAGGTTCCAATCACGGAACGAAATAAAAAAAATGAAAACAAAGCATATTATTTACAGAGCGGTCATCGAATACCATCCAAATTCTGTGGACGGCAACGTTCGCTTGTCTGAACGTGATGTGTGTGTGCTTGCTGATCTGGAAGCGATCCTTTGCAAAAAACCACTTGCATTGGGCTGCAGTGGGTACCTGGCTGCTGTTTATCGTTCAAGGTATATACGAGTTGGTATATCTTTTCTGTGCTAAAATTAGCAATATCTCATTGACCCACGGCCACACATTGGCTCACGGCCCCACAAATTATTTCTTACCTCTTAAAAAGTTTAACAATGATTTGCACCCGGTTCGTGGCAAAAGCCCCCCCATATTACTCGGGACGTATACATAACTGGCGAAATATGGACGTATTAGGTACGCCTCTGCCTAACCTTCGGGAGTTACAAACGTTGTGTTGAGTTACCCAACGGAGTCCAGTAAGTGGGTAATACCTCTATGTTAGACTGGTTGTCAGTCTTAAAAGTTTTTGACTACACGTAACGACTGTTAAAGATCTTCAAATGATAGCTGGGACCAAAGGCATGTATGTAATGATGGTCACCCATCCACGGTCTGTCCCCCACAAGCGCTGCTTAACCATGAAGATTTGGCTGTGATTATTTAACAGTGAACCGTGGCGTCGTGGAATATCATTCATAACACGAATGCTGTATTGTGTCCAGGTATGAGCAAGCAAGGAATCGGCTTCAAAGAGTCACAGATCACGGTCTGGTATATGCTGTTCATAGTGTTCGTGCCGTACGCGATATTCCCGCTGTCTCTGTGTTGGTGCATCTCCTTGGGGGTGATGTCCTTCCTGGCACAGCAAGTGGCTACAATCGTGGACATACTAATGAATACTGGCCTGGTAAGAATCAATTAGATTTAATTTTCATTATCAATCAACTATCCTAGGTCGGCGCAGCATGTCTTCTTCTTCCAAACTTGCCTATTAGCCGTCATCTCAGGAGTCACCTCCTTTCTAGCCATATCGTCTTTCACAAAGTCCATGCATCGATTCTTTGGTCTTCCCGACATTTTCCGTTAGACTACTTTATCTAAGTATTGCTATTTGTATGGCTTGCTTGGCCATCGAAATCTTGAAAATTCTAATGATTTTGATCTTGCAGGGGTACACATGCGCCTGGCGTGTTCTAGGAAGCAGTATGTTACTCCACGCAGCGGTTAACTTCGCGGGCTTGTACGCTAAGTCATTTGTCGATTACGAACAGAGACAGGTGTTCATGTGTACTCGAAAGTCTAAGAGCGCATACCTGAAAACTAAGATTGAGAACGACAAGACAATGAATTTGATACAAAGCGGTGAGATCCATCATGCTTAGAGCCATCATCATCACTCTCTTGCACTAATACTTTTTTATGTATTTCTTTCAAACCTATCTTTTTTTTTTTTCGTCTGCTTGTCATATTGAACTATCATAACTCATAATTTAATACTTATCTGGTATCATGTTCACTATCAACATAAGTATTCAAGTAACAGTCATCATTATATTCCTGCCCTTGTTTTCATCATCATTTTTAACTCCTATTTTTTCATATTATCCCTCACGCAATCTATCCAACTTTTCTTTGATCTTCCTCTTTCTCCATCCATCAACATTTATATTCATCACTCTTATAGTCACATGCGTTTCATCCATCCTCATCACATGTCTATGGACAAATGCAGTCCATATTAGATAAAATTCTTCACTGTTTACTGGTCTCAGACCCTAACCGTAACCATAACCAATGTTACTGAAAATTGTATTGATTCTCTTGCAGTTGTTCCAGACTTTTTGGCAAAAAGTTTAGCTTATTTGTGCGTCGATGTTGGCAACTTTGAACACATGATACATCATGTAACATACGGAAAGCAAAACGTATCCATACTGTTTGCTGACATCATTGGATTTACCGGTGAGCAACGTGCGCCTTTTTATTTCCCGCATGCACTATGTAAGAAAAAGATCGTCGCAAATCTGAATAATGATTTTCTTGTAGCCGCCATCTTGAATTTTGGTTATGATCGCTTTTTTGTTATCGTCTCTATGCAAAATCACTTTAATTATGTTTTGTTTTTTATAATTTTCGTCTTATTAGCGTGTCGATTAGTATTTTTTAGGAAATTGAAGTATGAATTATTTGAGGTGAGTATAAATGCATGCCTCCACGTACACAGACGTGGAGGCATGCATTTTTTTTTATTTAATATGCCGTACTCTGTTAACTTGCAGATTTGTCCAGCAAGTGCAGTGCACAAGAGTTAGTGGAGATGCTAAATTCGCAGTTCGCTTGCTTCGATAAGTTGGCATCGGTAAGATTGTGTCTTAACGTACCTACAATACAGTACAAGCGAATATTTATATTAATGTTACTTTAATGTCACCAAAATGCTATGAAGTTGCATTTATTAACGATATTGGCATTTATTTATTTATTTAACACTTGAAGCACAAAGTACAGAGGCGGACTTAATGCACGGCATTCTCCTTGTTATGCTGGTTAACAAGTGATATCTCTCCATAAATACTGACATGTACAAGCAGTGGGACACTATCACTGTTAGACAAACGTTCATACTACTTACGTTACTAAAACAACATTCTCAGATGCAGTTCGACGCCAAACTACTTAAAGACAACCGACGAAAGGGTAGAGTATGTCCCACGGCTCAATTCAAATCCACACTCCCTAAAAGATTCTATTGCTTCCTTGGGCATTATCTTAACAATAAGTTGAATAAATCCCTAAACCTATATCCAAAAACTAGATCAATCTGTATCAAAGAAATAAAAAAAATACTTAAAAACCCTTGACTATCAAAAAACTGAGAATCTTTTGACCGTTCTGAAATAAACCTAACTTTGACCATCCCCACATACAAACTGTTCCTCACTCCTACTCGCTTTACAATTGCTACTATTTAAAAACATCTCTCGCTGCACTTACTCCACAAAAGTCACCCTCACTCATAATGTACATTGCTCATCAGAATCACACTACAAGTCTAACACTTCACACTAGATACTCACTCACACACATGACTCCACAACTTCTGCAAGATTTTTTATTTATTTTTTTGTTGTTATTACTTCTTCTTATGTTTTTGTTATTCGTATTGTTTGCCTTCTACTGTGCTTTTAATTTTGTTATGCATATTGTTTAACTTCTTCTCGCACACGGAATCTCTGTACAAGCTAATTCTAGCCTGGAGGGGCCTGGTGACCTGTAACACAGGTTTTTCCCCAAAACCTACATCAGGCACCAGTCTCTCACAAAGGTTGAATACAGCTGAGACTTTTTTGTACACATTAACTTTAAGTCACCTTTGTGAAGAGAGAATAAATGATAAATATATATAATATAAAATAAATACAAATGACAGCAAAATTAAGCTTTCTTTAGGAGAACCACTGCCTCCGCATCAAATTGCTCGGCGACTGCTACTACTGCGTGAGCGGACTGCTGGAGCCGCGCGCCGACCACGCGCACTGCTGCGTCGACCTGGGGCTGCACATGATACGAGCCATCCGCGACGTGCGGCGACAAATGCAACATCTAACGGTGATACATAAAATACTTGTTTAGTTATTCTCGGCAACTCTCATCCAGCTGCTTCACTGCATGATGCTCCACCTAACCTGAGGGCGTCCTACTTTACGCTTGCCGATTCGCGGTTTTGGCTCAAGACCACGCACGTCTAACTCAAACAGTAATCGGTTTTATAGCTAATATGGCCGGCTTATTGCCTCTTTAGCTGGCTTATTCTGTGAGCTATAGTTGTTATATCGGCAAACTCGCAGCACACTCATTCCACATTCTGGGTTTAGGCGGCTCTGGACATGCGCATCGGTATCCACAGCGGCAAGGTGCTGTGTGGGGTGCTGGGGCAGCTCAAGTGGCAGCTCGACCTGTGGTCCCGTGACGTCACAATCGCCAAACGCATTGAGAGCAGCGGCCGGCCAGGGTAAGTTTCACCGTTAGATAGCGCTGAATTAACATCTGTAAGTTAGATTCAAGGCGTGTCCCAACCAAAACTAGCACTGGCCAGTGTTGGTTAATTTAAAAACTTTATATCGTGTGTTTTTTTTAATTGAATGCGCCTGTGTTGTTCATAAACAAAGTCATTTTACGTAGGCATATAACGTCCCCGCTTAGTGATACACCAAGCAGGTCCAGAGACGGTTGCTGGATGTCACATGTCTTCGAAATTAGTAGTTCTACGATATCCGGTTTCCCCACGATGTTTTCCTTCACTAGAAAACCTAAACATGCTGTGACTTAAAATAAAGAAATAATAATGGGTGTGTGTCCACTAGCACATTCTAGTCTTAGCCAAGGTTAAAGCTCGCGTAGATATGTATGTACATCTAGTTTATTATATTTTCTAGTCGCATGCACATTTCATCTTCTACGTTTGAGTGCCTAAACGGGGCATTTAAGGTGGAGCCAGGAGAGGGCGGAACGCGAGACCCGTTGCTTGAAGAATACCATCCCGTCACGTACTTCATCGAGAGTACGGAGCAGCCACTATGTAGTACAGAAGTCTACAGGTGAACTGACTTGACTTTTTAAAGATTTTCTATTACTGCTCCATTTTGCCTTAATTTTTTTTATCTGCCCTCTTCTTCGTCCTGTCGATGATTCCTATGGTTATTTCAGTTAAATTAACTTCGAACAGAACTCTGCTACATCGACAGCGTAGGTCGCTCAGAAAGAGTTGCACAAACGAGAGGTGTGCCAATGGTTCATGATGAACCTCCGCTGTCTCACTTTGTTTTGTCGAAATACTTCCTTCAGACTAAGTTGTATGTGCAGCGGCCTGCGTGACTTTTCAGATGGTTTAGAGTATTCTATTCGGCCCATGGCCATGCATCTGCCAATTACCACCGATCTTGGCAAAAACTTACCATTCTTCTACGGTTTAAACGCAGAGCACTCAGATGTCTCGGCGGCCGCTGCTGCAACTGTGATTCCGTGCTCTATGGGGTGAAATTACATGAATCATTTCTTTAGAATGTTCGATTTTTCCAATTAATTACGGTATATTTTTTCCTTTTCAGAACTGAAAATGAATCAGAAATGGTAACAAAATGTCAATCGCGACTTTGGAGCCGCAAAAAACAAACGGTCGAAGAAAGTCACTGGAAGCCGGAGATGCCCTTTGAGACTGTACGCTTTAAGTTCTATTTTATCATATCATACCATTTAATCTCATTTTCGTTTGATTCCCATTTGCCCCCTTCGAGCTTGCCACCGCTATATGTTTATTTGCCTTCCATAATGTTTGAAGATCTTGCAATGGCTCAAAGATAAGGTCCCTGTAGGGTACAGCAAAAAGTATTCAATTAATGTTACAAATAAAATAAATACTTAATCAATTCAATAGTTTTAAAAGTGTCATTTATTAATTACTAAACAAAACTTTTGTTTTTATTGAGAGCAGTTATAACATATTAATTATCCTCCAGAATGGCCATAAAGCTCACTCAAGTTGATCGATACAAATCTTTAACTTTTGTTACAGTATTACCGTGGCGATGTTCACGAAGAGCCACCAAAGACCATCGACGAGGTGCGTAAGGGCTCATTTACGGAGAAGCGGCGCGTCGCGTGCGATACGGACTGCTCCGTTGCGGGTATCGCTACGTGTCACACGCCGCTTCGCCGTGAACAAAGTATTAAAGAAACTGACTGGCGTGGCGTCGTTCGAAGCTCGTCTAACGATCATCTGCGGGCTCAGCCGCTTAATTACAAGCAAACACGTGTAAAATCGCTTCTCCGTAAACGCTCTCGTACATACATCGCCTGTCATCGCTATAATATGTTTAAATTAAAAGCGCGCCTCGCCTCCGTATAAATGAGCCCTAATGGATCAAAGGGACTAGGCGCAGTGACATTCTATGAGCGATAATGTTGACGAGAAAGTCAAAAATGTATGGAATTGACATTAGCTAACGAAAACTTATGTCAATCTTTGCTTTGAAAGCGATTTTCACTTGTTTTGGTTCTCTTGTATAGCCACGTGCACCAATATGAAATCATTCCAAAAGCGATTTTTTCTTGAACGAAATAATGGTTGCAACTTTGAGATATGACCCATTTTATAATGCTGTAAAAAAAATACTATGCAAGACTGTACCGTTTTTTTGTTTTCTGTTTTTTGTTGGTTTATTAATAACTATAAGTTTTTAAAGGAGCTCAACCAAATTCACCGCTTGATCGAGGCAAGCGAAGAGCACATTCACACCTTTTCGTTGAAGTTCTTACGAGAAGATCTCGAATCGTGCTTCGAAGAGGTTGATGGGGAAACCTTTAAGTCTAACGTCATGTGCTGCATGGTCCAATGGCTGTTTGTTGTAGCCGTACAGAGCGTTGCACATTACAAGTGAGTACTATTAGAAGGCTAGTTTATTAACAATAATCGATCGTTTTTTTTAATTCTTTGAAGAAATATTAGATTGGGTGACAACCTTTCTAAATGTCACGCGATTTCAATAAAAATCGATTAAAAATTCTTCATTAGCTTCACTCATAACTACTTACTAACACTGACTACCTTTTATATGTTTCCATGTTCCTTTCCACAGTTGCGGTAATCTGATGATTGTTCTGATGGTGATGACGATACTCCTCACCCTCTGCTTCGTGCTGGTGATGATCCAAGAGTTCCCCAATCTTCAGCGTCACCTCGTTGAGTTTTCCGCCAAAGTGACCAACACTCACATCCTCAGGGTTATGCACATCTGCTTCTTCATTTTCGTCATGTCTCTATCGAGGTAAATTAAATGTACTCCCACAAGTCAACTCAGAGAATAGCAGCCTTCAAAATTAGTGTTTAATGTTCCATAATATATTCATTTCATACATCCCAATACTGGAACACTTTCCTCCCCTCTTACTCTTCTTAGGAGGCACAGTATAGGTTGGTAGATATCGCATGTCTTATAATTTTTATTTCCAGGACATGCTGGTTCCCTGACGATGTTTTCCTTTACTATTTGAGAGCAGTAGTCATGAAACAAAATACACAAAGTAATGCGCCTGCTTGGATTCGAAACCATAATTCGTTAGTCGGGGCGTTAGCACAGCGCCACCGCTGTCATTATAGCGTACAGGACCTCTTGATATCAACTGGACCCTGACCTGACTAACCTTGGTTTATTTTGTTGCAGCACCTTGAAACTGTATATCTGTCCACCGGCGTCACACTCGCCGATGTCAAACATTACGAGTACAGTTATCTCAAATTCTACGGATACTATGTCGAACATTTTCAATGATTCAGGTAAATATGATGTGGACCTACCTTAATCATCAGTGATTTGCTAATCCTTAACCAGTTTGGTTTATTATGATTTATTATAGGGTTCACCGTTCCCTGTTTAGGCAACTGAAAGCATTCCTTTGAGCTCTTCAACGTGGTCAAGGTTACGACTTAAAAGACACAAAAATAACGTTTAAAATGGTTTAATAACATCAAGTTTAATTCCTTTACAAGACGAGTGCCACCATCCAGAGTACGTGGTGTTCACGTGGGTGCTGTGCCTGGTCGCGCTCACCTCGGTGCTCAAGCTGTACTTCCTCATCAAGACGCTGCTGGCGACCGTCAACTTCGTGATGTACTGCATCGTGATTGTTCACTACTACATGTATTATCAAACTGAGAACATGTGAGTGTGTACCTACAATTTTTGATCAATTTTCAATTCAGTCTGTAGCAGTCTAGACATAGGATATCAGAACACCCTGCACTCCGTCATCCGTTCCCAGTCTGACACTGCCACCTTTATAAGGTCTTCGGTCCATCTAGTTTGGCGTCCCGCTCATCGCTAGCCGATACACAGTCTACATTCCAAGACTCATTTGCTCCTTCGGTCACCGATGGTCTTGGCTAGCAGTATAAAATCTAATACTTTAAATATTCCTTTGTCTTCCAGGTCACTGTTGCCCGCACAAATGCTTGTTCTAATGTGCGGTTTCCTAGTTGTGGTGGTAATTCACGCCAGGTTGATGGAAGCCATATCAAGGCTTGACTTCCTATGGAAACGACAAGTGAAGACTGACCTTGCCCGCATGGAATCTGCTCAGGGCATGAACAGACGACTACTGGAACATATAATGCCCGATCATGTCATTAGTCATTTCCTGAGCAAAGATTGGCACCCTGATGTAAGTTTAAGTTTAAACTGGCTTCTATTTCACATAACATAACATCACGTCTTGTAGGTAACATGGCGTGATGAATTCGAATTTGAATTCGTATCCCCGAAGGGTGGGGCAGAGGTGTACCTAATAGCACACCCACATTTTGCCAGTTATGTTGTAAGTCCCATGAAATAGGAGGCGAGCCTATTGCCATCAACCGCACAAGTCCAGACTCCGACAGAAATTCCTGATGAAAACACCCATGACCATTCCCATGCCTATTCCCATTCCCGACCCGGGAATCGAACCCATGACCTCGTGCTCAGCAGTCGCGATTGCCACCACTAGACGAACGAGGCAGTCCTATGGTGGTGGCAGTGGGTTCTATTTCATTATATTTATAATCGTAGTTTAGAAAAATCATAATTCTTTTTCATTTCAGAATCTGTACTCTCAGCAGCATGACGAGGTGGGCGTGCTGTTCGCGTGCATCGCTACCTTCGACACGCTCTATAGTAGTTGGAGTGCCAGCAGCTGCTTGCGCATGCTCAACAATTTCATACGTAAGAGCCGGCTCACATGACAATGACTAGACGTCGCATCGGCAACCAGTCGTAACAGTCAAAGGTCTCGTGCCGTTGACCTTCACAACGCTGTCACGATGCTATGTGATTTGATATTTTCATGATTGGTAGTCAAAATTATTCACAATGATGAGTTCAATGACCCCTTTTCGGGTTTGGGTTATTACATTTAGGTACACCTTGGACGAGGATGTACGAATTTTCTTTCCGTACGTGAAGTGAACTTGTAATAACTATGCAGCAAACTCTATAGTATCCTCGGAATCGTTAGCGGTTAGAGGCCAAAAGTACAGGACAACTCGGGGAAGGCCTATGTCCAGTCGTCATGCTTCAGCTGATACGATGATGATGAAACCGAAGAGTGGATGGATCCTGGAACATAGGCAATACAGAATTCTGCTGTTATTGAGCTTGTGGCGCCATCTGTTTACAATGACTGCTGGTCAATCTACAATGTGGTTCCTTTGATCTATTGTAGCGTAGATGTCGTTACAAGTAGAATTTTTAGAGTTTTTTCGTAGCCGAATGGTACAAAACGGAAATCGATAGATTCGTCATGTCTGTGTGTCTATCCGTGTATGTCACAGCCACTTTATTGCGAAACTATTAAGGCTACACAGTTGAAATTTGGTAGGTAGATGTATTCTGTGACCCGCTTTACGATTTTTATACAAAAATCAAAAAATAAAAGATTAAGGGGGGGGGTAATATTTTTATTATATTGTTTGGTACGGAACCCTGTGTGCGTGTGAGTACGACTCGCATTTGGCCGGTTTTTTAGGGCACTAAACAAACTATTTACTTTATTTTGTTATTTGGAAAAAATACGACAAACATGGAGATGTTTACATGAACATGTTAAAACTTACAGTTTGCTTCGACGAATTACTACAGCAGCCAGAATTTAAATGCATTGAGAAAATCAAAACAATCAACGCTACATACATGGCTGCGTCAGGACTTGATCCAAACCACAAGGTAAGATTCATCGGTCCCTTTCCTGTTCATTAAGGAGAGATTTTTAAAGTTAGCAACGTTTTTGTACACTAGCCAGCCATGTTTAAGAATTTATTTACTATTAAGTACTGAGAAACTACCCAAAACCTTAATATAGGTTAAGCAGAGGTGTACCTAATAGTACATCCACATTTCGCCAGTTATGTTTAAGTCTTAAGTAATAGGGGGCGAGTATAACGCCATCAACCGCGCACAAGTCCAGACTCGCCTCGATGGTCTAGTGGACGCAAACGCGACAGCTGAACATGCGGACCTGGGTTCGTTTCCCAGGTCGGGCAAAGTGTTATTGGGGTTTTCCATCAGGAAGTTCTCAGTAGTAGCTACGGTGTCTCGAGTCGTCGACGGTGATGTTGCTAACATTCCGGATGCACCCTCTTAAAATAACACGTATTCCCAGAAGTGTTAAACAGCAGAGGTGTTATTACGTCCAAACACAGCAAATTAAGTTTAAACTGTGGGGAGAAGCCTATTTGCCATCAACCTTTCGTCCAAATATAATAGTCCCTCCATTTTTTTCTACAGTTAGAGAAAGACGATCATGGCCACCTGTACACTCTATGCGACTTTGCACTTGCACTAAGTGAAGCACTCAAAGAGATTCTTCAGTGGCAGTTTGAAAAGCTGCTTCCTAAGAGCTACCTAAGAGCAGGTGAGAAATATTCAAATATCATAGTTACTATTTAGTATTTACTCGAAGACATAATAATTTATCATCTGCCTAGCCTCTTCCCATCTATGTTGTGGTCGGCTTTCAGTCTAACTCGATGCAGTACCAGTATTTTACATGGATTTGACTGGCTATCTGACCTCCACAACCTAGTTACTGGATAGAGGTGAACGCACACTTGTCCGCGCCGAAAGAATCGACCGCGCCGAACGAAACGTTCTGTGATACGTATAACGTTATTTATTCGTCCGATTCGGCGCGGATAAATGTGCGAGGTTACGTAGGATACATACAAGTAATTCTAAAATTCGATTCTTTCGGCTTCTTCGCTTCTTTCGGCTCTGATAAGTGTGCGTTTACCTTAACACGGTACACCTTGGTAAGACTGATTGACAGACTTCCGGGCTTCTGACTATCCGTAACGTCTGTCAAACGTCTGGAAACGAAAGCCGGGACCGACGACGGCTCATCGTGTTGTCTGAGCCACGGAGGGGTTTCAATTTCTAATCGACCTGTGCGGCTGTTATTATAAAGACACGACTCCCTTTCAACTTAGGTAATATTTCACCATTCTCCTTCCCTGCATGTTGCGCCGAACCCAAATAAATTGGTATAACCCCTTTCTTTACGGTCGGCGCAGCACGTCTTCTTATTCCACGCTTCTCTGTAAGTCATCATCTCAGTGAGCAGACAGTCCATCGATTGGTTCACTTATCGCATGCTATTACTATCAGGGATAAGCTGCGGTCCCCTAGTAGGCGGAGTGATCGGCGCTTGCAAACCGGTGTACGACATCTGGGGCAACACCGTCAACGAGGCGTCTCGCATGGAGAGCACCGGAGAGATTGGACAGATACAGGTCACCAAGCACACCCGACAGGTGATCAAACTATTGTCACATTATTATAGAGCACCAATATTTCCTTAAATCTTTTTTTAATCCTAAGTTGGCTTTCCCACAGGCTGAATATTTTAATGCAAAACATGTTGTCTGATGAGGTTTTCAACTAAGAAGGAACAGTTAGAACACACAGTAATGCAATATAATCCAATACTATTACATGAGCAATATTTGTAAATATTTTGTTATCACGTTCTCGAAAACGGCTCCAAATATTTCGATGAAAACTGCAAAATTAGGATTTACGGGGACGGAAAATCGATCTAGCTAAGTCTCATTTCTGGGAAAACGCGTTTTCTCTATTTTCACCGGAGCAGAGCTCGGTCGTCCAGGTACTAATATAGATAAATTTGATTAAATCTTGAATTTGTTGAATTTGTATTTATACTGTTAACGCCGCGGACTCCCTCATCAGAGTAGAGAATATTCGAACTTATTTTGTGATCTTATCCTTTTAAAACGTATAACAAAAAGGAATTGAAAAATAAGGGCAACACTGACCCGCATATACGCACATTCAAGGAATACTATATACCTTTGATTGGCTGCCATTTTCTATACGAGTCGAATAGGTTTTGAATTTTTTTAAGATACAGCTAGTATTTTTTTCGCGATTACGATTTGAGCCATTTAGAGAAAGTTGTTCAGCTAGATGGTCTATACCACATCCTAAAATATGGCCACACCTTTCTGAAACATGCTGTATAATCTGGTTTCTAACTTTTTGTTTTCGTTGCAGCTACTAAAGGATCATTTCGTGCTAGAATATCGCGGAAAAGTAGAAGTCAAAGGGAAGGGAATGATAGAAACGTGGTGGGTTACGGGAAGACCTCATCCTACTTGGTATGGCGACGTTTATAGTCCCTTTTTTGACACAGAAAGTAAGCACAGAGGATTTGTGAAACCACCAAAACTCGACCCTGACGAGGTAAGTACCTTTGGAAGCTCGTCAGTTCATAAATGAACTTTAAATGTACCTCATTACAGGTGTTAGCGCCGATTCCCTTGTTCACTAACTAAAATGAGACCACGGACATTTCTCACTGAAATGGCTCGTCCCTCAAAAATAGCTAAAGAAGGTGAAGGTGGCTAAGTTACGCTTACCGAGGACAACCCGTGAATGAATGACCATCCATTACATATATCGAAACCTGTCCGTGCCTCTGAAAGCACGTTAAGCCGTTGGTCCCGGCTGTCATTTGTAGATTTTTGAGAGTCGTTACAGGTAGAAGACCAAAAGTACCAGTGTTGCTAGGGGCTATCTTATTAACCAGTAACTAGGTCGTGGAGGTCAAAGGCAGGCAGTCGCTCCATGGAAAGTACTGGTACTCAGCTGCATCCGGTTGGACTGTCGCTGTGGCTTTTACAGTTAAATAACTGTCGAGGGCCTGTAAAATTGTTTGGAAGCTTTAGTTCAACTGAAATTGACAGCTTTTTTTCTGTCCCTTTCTTGTTCTATTAGAGAGAAAAAGATGGTGTCTCTGTGAGTAAGGATACTGACACCAATGGAGTATTTAAATGTCTGTGACTACCGCCAGGACCACCAACGCCAATCACTTCCATATCTACACTAATATTATAAAGAGGAAAGATTTGTATATTTGTAACGAATAAACTCAAAAACTACTGGACCGATTTCAAAAATTCTTTCACCATTAGAATGCTACATTATCTCTGAGTAACATACGCTATATTTATAACTAGAAAAAATAAATGTCCACCCGTGCGAAGCCCAGACGGGCTGCTAGTTTGGTATATAATTAGTTCTCAATTGGTTCTAACAGCGACTATTTTTGTTGTTCGAGCACTAATTGAGAACTAATTATTTAGCAAATATGGAAGCGATTGGCGTTATTGGTCACAGACATAGTAGGTATTTATAAGTAACGTTACTACGTGTTTTTTTTTCAGTTCCTGGCAAGTAAGCTTCGCGAAACAAAGTGGTCTCTAAGGAAACTTTTTCAAAGACCGATCGAATACGATATATTTCCTGTCGGGACCAAGAGGGTCCCGTCTACGGTGCATCCTTTTTCTGCGCTCTTTATGTCCATTATACAGACTAGACAACATACTCATACGCACCCACTACACACGGATTAATAAGAGAAATAAAAAGTTTGTTTTGTATTAATATAAGTCGAAAGTATGTAAGCCAATTATTACAACATTTACAACAATAAAATATTGAATGGCACGAGGCCGTACGAGCTGCTAAGCACCCTAAATAACACTATGAATGTTGGTGAACTGTCAAAATGAGAGGCATTGCCATTATAAGGATGGATTAATTCACCGATGAACTATTACTGTCATGATATGACACTGACGGATCTCGAATGCCGATTACATCTGCTAATCCCGAACATTGAACGACTACCCCACAGGACAAATTAGATTCTAAATAAAACAACAGGTAAACTTTCCATATATAATTGATATAAACATTATAAATAGAAGCGTCTCACATACAGCATAACATCTTGCATACGAGGACCGACCACAGATTATAAAGTATTCAATAACTTGACTTCATTTGATACTAAACATACTTACTCATTTTACTGGTTTATATCCTAAGATTGCGAAAGAAATAATGGATGGATTTTGTGAAGGATGATATGGGTATAAAGGAGGTGACTGCTGAGATGACGAGTAAATAGTAGAGAAATATTGAAGCAAAAGACATGCTGCGCCGACCGCAAATAAATTAAGATAAATTCGACGCGTATCCTCGCGAGTACTCGAAGATGTGCCAGCTCCAATTTTATATACTCAAAAAAAACCTTTATTCAGTGACATCAAAAAAGTGCGCGAGATTTTTTTCGCTCTATGGAAACGGACCCTTAGGCTGCCGTTTCACCAGAGATGTGCGAGGATATGCAGCAATAAATGTGAAGAAAGAGATGCGCGTAAAACTAACCAACCACATCACAGCTAGCTTAGCTCAAAGTGAAGCGATATTCAAACACTGTTTTAAGCTTTCACGGTTTACAACTAAACTTATACTGTCACTTACGGGATATCTTCCGTGATTGTTCATTATTTTGAGCTCCCGATATTTCGACGCTGTTGCAAGCGCTCAAGCGAATCATGGAAGATATGCCGTAAGTGACAGTACAAGTTTAGAAGCGATATTATTAGTCAGTTTCACACATCTCTCGCTACACATCCTCGCACATCTTTGGTGGGCATATACCATCATGATCACCATTCTCCTGCCCTTATCGCAATTTATTTGGGGTTGGCGCAGCATGTCTTCTTCCATACTTCTCTATTACTCGCCATCTCAGCAGTCACCTCTTGCAAAGGGAAGTCAAGTCATTGTATAGTATGTAATCTGTGAGCACTAACACTACGGTAACTACTTGTGACACATTGATACAATGAAACAAGAATGTGCTCTTTAAGGTCGGTTTAGACCAAACGATCAAATACACATTCTATCCCCACTCCACCCAATTGTCTTTATGAAAACAGAGATATAGCATTCTTTCGTTGGTCTGTCCATCCCGTCAACCGATTGCTACTGATTTACGATTATACAAGGTGGGATCGACGATCACCGACGCTAAAACGGTTACCACGTAATCAGTACATTATTCCGAACGAAACACATTTTTCGTCGGTTACAAAACTGAAATACCCACACCGTCAAAATCTATGGAACACCTGTTGTTTTAATTACCGATGAGATTTCTATGTGGTGGGGGGTTCAGAATGATGTGCTGTATACGTGGTAACCGTTTTAGCATCGGTGTCCTTTCCACCTTGTATTTACTGTCGTTTTGAGTACATTTTTCTTATGTACTATCGTCGGTTCATATGAGATTTGTCGGTTTAAATATCAAGAAAAGAATGCTCTCGCTCTAGTTCTGTGTTCGTTTGGTCTAACCCCACCTTTAGAGGTCAAAAAATGGCGCGAATACATTGCTACTTTTGTATTGTAGAATATAATTTTAGATTTTGATATACGTAATATGTAGTTAAAACATTATAAGTATTGCATAAATTGCAAGATTCTTCTTTACCAAAAATATTTGTGATGTACTAAACGTTGAATTGTACCAAAATATTAGTTCTGATTTTAATAGACATCGTTTCGAGTGTGAAAATATTCGTAAATAAATTTTAATTTGACCTTATTTACAATGGCAATAAGGTTAAAATCTTATTAGATTACATCAACTACTAGCTTCATCGACTATGCAATGCTACTTTTAGCGGATAACATGATATTGTGCGCATTCTCTTAACAATATTATTATATTGGTTACATCTGGGCAAGTAAAGCTCAAAGTGAACGTAAAGATAATTTGATCCAGACTCCTTTACAAAACTTCTTCAAATGTCAACCAACAATGAGGAAGGTCTGTCAAATTTATTAATTAATTGTAGATGGCGTAACTATAGCTAAGTCCCAATATGACCAATGAGCTGAAATTATTAAAAAAAAAATATTCAACAGATTTTCAACCAATGACGATACTTGGAACTAGCTACACTAGCGCCATTAGTTACACAGTTACCATTCATGAACCAACTATGTTTATTATTTTAATTACATAAATAAATCAGCAATTAATTCACTTAAATGTTCCTCACACTGTTTCCATACGCTTATATGACTAGGTATAAAATAAACAGCCAAATCCAGGACTTTAACACCTTTACACTCGGTTCCTGAAAGACTAATCGACACAATAGCCAAAAAAAAAGTCGAGACACTTGATTGGCTGTTGCTATTGCAGACAGCCAATCGCAGGAACAGAATAATCACAGAGAAATCGGTGAACATACAAAATAAAACCTACAGTCGAGCACAGACTCAGCCTTTGAATTCGGTTATTGAGTGAACGTTTTAAAAGTTTATTTTTGTGTTGATTAGGGTTTCAAAAAACAGGTGTCAATATTATTACATTATAGTAAATTAGGACTCAAAAGCACCGATGACAACATTACGTAAAATATTCACAAAATGTTTTTATAAGGGAATTTTAGAGAGGTAGGAACAATAGATTTGTTATTAATTATTTTTCAATGAAAACGTGCGATTTTTACAGTAAATGTAATGAAGGAAAGGCTGTGAATGAAAACATAGCTTGATGGTCGACACTGACAAAAACGCCTTGCGCCGACCAAACGTGAAAAGAGCAAGAATAAAAATGGCTGTTATTTGAAAATCATTTTAATTTTTTTTTATGTAAACTCTTCTTTTGTGATGTCAATTCTACTTTTATAATGAAATGCATTATCATTGTCCATAAAAATACCCTTATTAAAACATTTACCTTATGTTATATAAAAGTTTAGTAATAATGACAGAAATTAATGTTTAACTTGGAAATATTATAATTATATCGTACTACTAAAAGAGCCACAAATTGATCAAAAAACTTTAAAAGTTAATTTCCGCTCAATTTGTGCACGGATGTATTTTTTTATAACAATATCTGAAAATATCGTGTAGTGAATATTAGATTTATTAAATATTTTACGGATTTTGGACGAAGTGTATCTGGATATAAAGTTTTTAATTTTAATATTTTATATAAGAAATAAGTTTTAATATTTTATATTAAGTTCAATTAAGTAATTGTTAAAAAAGATGAACGCTCTTTTCGAATAATTCCAAAAATAAATACACTTGAAAGAAAAATAACCATATTTTTTTATTCATATAATATTTTTGCCAACTGTACGCTTACACATTCTATACATTTCTACAGTTTCTACTGAACACGTGAATCAGGCGAGTTCGCACACTTATAGCTTAAGACGACACATTGACATAATTATATAAAAATTGTATAAAAAATCAACGAAGCTATATCAGCTAGCTTTTCGTTATAAAACATCATTTGGCTAGCAGACTTAAATGTAGCATTTGGGAACGGACTATTCCATAAAATTGTGTCTTTTAAACTAGATCTTTTAATATTAAAAAATGCTAGCGATTATAACTGCAACTAGTTATAAGTAGGTTCTTTAGCAAAATAAATAATCATTGGCGGAAATGACGGAATACATTCAAATATCCCATTAATCTTTCTTACTTTTTCTTTTACTGACACAGAAAAGTCTCTTTTAAGACTGAAAATCGCTACATTTGTAATGCAGTAATTTGAACTTTGGTTAGAATATTATTTTTTGGGATTAAAATGCTCAATTTTTAAATCGGTAGTGTAAAAGTAATATTTTTATAGTGATGAAATTGATAAAATGGCCGTTTAAGGCAACAAAATATGTTTTTTTTTTGCGTTTAGCTGAACAAAGCCGATTTATGCTTCACCAATTTAAAAATAGAACAGTTTACAGCAGCAATATAAAAATTGAGCGTCTAGACTTTTGTATTTCAAATACGTAATATAAAAATGTAAGTGTATAACGTATATCTCTGTTAAAAATGAGATTCGGTTTAGTCTTGAAATGTACAAGATAACGTATATAATAAATATAAGCGCTTAAATATATGTATGTACAAATAAACTTAGTTTCCTGTATGCGGAAAGGATATAAAAATGTTGCATTGTGGAACAAGAATAAAAATATTAATTATATGTATACAGTATTAATTAAAAACTAAAAGAAAAAGAATTGAAAACAAAAAGCTTTTTTACTATTATTGATATTAATGCGCGTCCCAATCTAACTAGCTTCTTTTTTATTTTATTTTTTATTTTAAACTATTTATTTTTTAATGTTATTTTACTTAGCGGTCTTTTTAGACGACGCGGCGTTACTGTTTTTCAAATGAACCGCCTGAAAATCCATAAGACTTGCATTTTTATTAATTCAAGTTTTTCATACAAGTTTCCTCCATTTTATACATCTTCTTTCATAACCTCCACATTTCTCATCATTATCTCTCTCTTAATGAAATGGATTCGTATTCTGGGGGCCTGCCACCCCATCTTTTAGGAGTATTGTTTGAACTGTACTTTAGTGTTGGTAAGAGATAGAGCTTTATAGGGTGAATAGATCCATCCCTTTTCCACAATACTGCTATAACAGTTGGTAGTACAGCCCCTGATATGTCAACAAAACTTATTTTCGTTTTAAGTACATTTTATGGATCGTAGTTTCTCTTTGACTGTTATCAGAGGTAATCAAGGATTTGAATCTGAATTCAGTTTTTATTTTAACGTGTACTACATTTAAAGAAACACTTTGGTTGTCAATACAGCCCTCTTTATAGTTTTATTTTTATATAAATATCATTATTTTTACCAAAAAAATATCACACAACAATTAATAAATGTAAAACCCAATTTATACATATTTAAAATATTTCCTAAATAATTTAAAAGATCTATGATTTAATCTCAAATAAAAGCAAGACACTGAAAAAAAACAAATGAACTATCAAATTATGTAAATTTAAATTCACATGCGTTCATTTGAAATGAACATTCCATTCGTAACTATTCCGTGACAAACGTAAACAGCATATTGCACCACTCTCTTTTATTTTCTATCACAATTAATCCAAGCACATCACAAACAATATCAACCTTACACCGCTAGCATAACAAATTGCATATTTTAACGTATTTATGTACTCAAACTAAGAGTTCTCTATACGTGGCTGTAAAATGGCAAATTGCACCAATTGATTTAATTTTTTACTATATTAGTTTTAACGAAGCAAATTAATCAAAACTTTTAACGTTTTAAAATGAGTACTTTTAAAGTCTAAAACTTTTTTGAGACACGAGCCTTACTTTGTTATTAAATAGGTTTATATGAATGCCTACTAAAAACAGGCCTGGTCAACAAATACAACAATTATAATATAAAACAGTTGACAACAGAAGTACTGTTGTATGAGTCGGTTTAAAACGATAGTAACATACTATCCAAATCCCATAAAACAACTCATAACGTTACCTCAATCCTTTTAAAAAAATCTTCAAACTTACCCAAAACTTCAATCCTTTTTAATAATGCCTAATGTTACGTTTACTGGAGCATTACAATTGCGCAATTCTTAGCTATTACTTAGACCTGTGAGGAGCAGGGAACAAATAACGGCAATTATATGCTTTCAAAACATCTAGAGAAAACCGGCATGTGTTAAAACCATTTTTTTGTACTGTAATGGGTCCGCGAGTCGGTTTATGACTCAATCCGTCTTCTAGAAGATCTCTTTCAGATCAGATCAGATCTTATCAGAACACTCTACAGAGGGCATATGCTTTTGCAAGGAATTGCGCAATTTTTGTTGTTCTTGCACAGTTTAAATGTGCCTCGGTATAAATAAGGCACTAAACGTGTGCCGGGGGCGGTTCGTCCACTACTTCACCGACGACGTGCTTCCCAACGTCCCTGATGTCTTGATGGTCCCCGTGGGCTGCGAGATCGAAGTCCGACCCTGAGAGGGAAGCTATGTGGTTCCAGTTGGATTCGGTTGTGTCTCCTGTGATTTTAGAAGGTTGGTCTTAGTATTTTGGTTGAGAAAGACACCGCGAAGTTTTAGTGTGTGGAATACTCTCGAGTTTTTCGTTAAGAGAACATTTGTTCTGTCGAAATAGGTCTAGTTTTTTTAATAACGAAATTCTTTTGTTTTGCAACTTTTGGAATAAAGATAACTAACTCAATCGGACAAAAAACAAAATATGCAAAAAAAGAAGTACTGCTCACTAACAAAGTTAATAAAAACTTATATTGAACCACCGTGTGGGGTTCCTCTACCTAATAAACAAAGAATCACGAAAATCGGACCAGCAATCACGGAGTAATCTATGTACATACATGGAAAAAAAAGATGCTGGTCTCCTTTTTTAGAAGTCGGTTAAAAAGGTAAAGCATTTTTCCATTTTCAAAAGTCCCTAACTGAGATTTCAGTTAACGACTTTTGAAAATGGAAAAACACTTTGTGTTTATTGTATAGAATACTTGAAAACCTCGAAAGTTTTTCTACACACTAAAAATACACAGTGAAATAAAAATGTAAATAAAAATGTTGTTAAAAGAATGGTTATTAAATAAAAATATTTGCAGCAGAAAAAATAGATGTAGCATTTTGTTATGGTAGGTACAGAGGATTTGAAATCAGCAGTGAATAATTTAAGGCTTGTTCGACAATATCCGAATAGGCACTATCTACCACATAAACAAACTGATGACATGTGTTCAGTGCATTCCCGATTAACTGATAAAAGATAATTTATATTCTTTTAAAGAACACCAGTGAATGCTAAAATTTACCCTTGTGAGGTTTATTGTGAAAATAAGATGTGAATAATTACGCTGTTTTCACTAACTGCATGAGACACCTACATAAATGAAACCCTAAATAAAGTCACTCTGTTGGAATTTCTACTTTCGTCGTTAAGGTGGAAGCGCGAGGGTAGCCTGCAAAATTCAAATTTTCTTACGTTTTTTGCAATTTGCAGGTCAGTGTCAGGTTGTGTGTTGATTAAGATATGATTTGCGACCATAATAATCTACATTAAACAGAGTTAAAATTATTAAACTCATTAATAAAACCCTCTAGGTTAATTTAATGACTTTTTCATTAATTTGTCATTCAATGACAAGAAGGATTTTTTTTTATTTTTTATTTATTTATTTAATCCTTATATTACAACTATTTTTACAGGCACAACCCAATGCAATAGTGAAGCAACTAACAACTTATACTTATTATCTATAACTAATTACATATAATGTTATCCTTGTGAATTAACTCAGTGTACAAGCAAAAATGTCTACCTCCTCTGCTACAAGGTTAAGAGTGCGAAGCGCCCGCGTCAGGGGCGCCTCATTCAACAGATTAGTGCGGCCACGAGATACAGCCAGCAGCTGAGGCCGACGTCGCCGCCACACATATCTGTCGGGCACACTTAAAAACACCAACTCTAATATGTTGGCGTTATATATCTTGCCTCTAATTAATTTAAATAAATATGAGACAAGTGCGAACTCACGCCTAACTCTCAGTTGTATTGATGATTTTAACTATTATATTAATATTCTGTAAATTCATACGTGTTACGGTCGCAAGTCATATTTTAATCAACATACAACCTGACACTGACTTGCAAATTGCTAAAAACGCAAGAAAATTTGAATTTCGCGGGCTACCGGCGCTTCCACCTTAACGACGAAAGTAGAAATTCAACAGCGAAATAATATCAAGGAAACACTTAGGTCGTCTCTCACAATTATTTGAGAAAACCGACATAAAATGTATAATTAATTCAATCAACCTCTACAAGCTTAAAGCTGCCTAATTACAATGGCGAAATTAACTAAGCTTGGTTGTATGATTGTTCATTAAAATGGCGGCCGGTGTATGTTAAACTAACTACGTGATGTCGTTTTGTAAGCCAATCTGTTATTTGTGCGTTTCAAATGTAGAACATTAAAGTGTATTGGACTTTTGCCTGCATTCGGTAAGACTGGAAGCCGACCCGCACATAGTTAGAAAAAACTAGGTAGATTTTGTGGTGAAGGGTCCTAATAACGTTAGTCCAGTGTAAGCTTTCGTTGAAAATATATGTACACGGCGCAATCGCTGCACAAACATGACGCTAACAAAAAAAAACAAATTGTATCTCGCCTATTTTAAAAGATTTAGGTATACTTTGTGAATTTATTATTGAGATGTTTTGCCTAGAACAAGTATTTTGAACGCCAAAAGGTACAAAACACCCCAAAATCAGCTCTCAGTCCTTTGTTCACAGACTAAATTCCAATGCACTTCAACCTCCAATTAGTAAAAGTTTGCTTAAACATAACATATTATTATGTTCCTTTTGGATTACCCAGCATGCTGTTAAGTTTTACTGTAAAATGTTCACTCACACAGCACCACACGTTTTCGGCAGCGATCCTGCTTCCTTCAGTCAATGAGTGTAGGTCGACTTACCAAAACCTTAACCATTAAGGCTGAAATTTCTAGAGCAAACTTCAACTTAACTCATTCTAAGTACAGTAAATGTGTCATACGAAAGTGACTCTTATATGCGTACGTTAACGTCCATATTCCTTTAAACGACTGTGATAAAGAGTTGCATACCAATATTAACATTAAAAGTAAAACAAATAAGGTTAAATTCCGTATGAAACACGAACGTACGTAGCTTGCGTAAAAGTTTCGCTCTATACATTTCAACCTTAGAACCTTGTCATATTATAAAATGCAAGTGTTGCCTTCAAAAACATGACGTATCAGAACACAAATTTAATATGACAAAGTTGTAAATTGATCAACGTTTTTGTAAGGTGACCGAATAGTACCCGGGCGTAAATATGACACATTCGGGCTTAAGAAAGAGACTGTCACAAGCACACAAGTATGAGTGACAGAGATGGCGCTCTAGAAAAACGAACTTTTTCTTTCTCTTAATATTTTTTTTTTAAAACTCGGTGTGTCTTATTTACGGCCAAGTACAAGTTTACATAAAAACTTAAGATTACTTAGTATTAAGCCAGCCTCAGTCTTATTAATGGAAACGTGTTGTAGGGAACCTCAAGTGATTTTTATAGCTTTTTTTTAAAGATTTTTTTTCCTTTAGCCAGTCTAAAGACTTTGAAGGCATTATACACATGGCGACACAAGCTATACATTTCCATTGTAACATGGCCTCGCTTTGTATAGATTTTCCGTACAATGACAGATCCGCATAAACTTGTTTTGTATAGCTTGATTGATCGTCGTGCGTACTATGAAAGTATCTAACTTATTAAGTGCCTATTCAACTTATTAAGTAAACAAACAAGGTCAAATTGAAATAGCTAGGGAAACTTCGTAGATATGTGTCAACTCAACACACAATGATTTTTTTTGAACGTTTGAGTGTCACACCTGAGCAAAGGCTTCCTCCAAGTCCTACTATCTTAACTCATAACAAAAAATGAAAATTATTCATCCACATAAAAATCATAGACTTCAGGCACTGCTTGCTTTGACTAGATGATATATTTTCATTTGAAGTTCCCAACAATACGCGCTAAGACTGCATTGAACGTGTATGATACATAACTTCCTTTATTTGAACACTCGGTTAAGCAGATGTAAGATTTTGTTCCCCCAAAATGAATATTCTAAACTTTCGTCGAAGCATAGAAACTGCTAAAATGAATATTTATTTTTAAATTCATTAATATTTTCCCTCAGAAGTATTAACTTAGACATTCTATAAATACCCACTGATAAAATTGCTCATTTTTACCTAAAAATCAAATATTCTCAACAAATTGTAAGACCCGCTTGAACCACACATCACTAAAGGCGTTTGATGCTAAACTTTTTTAAAACGTCGTTCTGTTTCAGTCAATCGTTTGAAGATGAAAGAGACAGAATGATGTCTTACAATGTTTAGCGTGACACGCATTTAGTGAGCAAACGGGCATAAGTTTATTAAATGTGTAGGCAGGATTAAAAAGTATTGAAGCAGACAATTTTACAATTTCATGGACAGGGGAATATTTTCCCTTATATAAAAGCTAAGCCAGGATATATTTAAGCGGGTATTGGATAGCTTCGACCGTTACCAATTCGCACTACTCACTACTTGTAACCCAAATGTTTATTTTACAGCGAGGGGTCTACCACGACCAGTTTCAGCAGTAACTAACTTCTGAGTGCGAAAGAGATGGGGTTATACGGCCTGCATAGCGCCGTCTCTTTCTCACACTGAAGTAAGATTTTAACAATACTGCTGTGGTGGTAAGCCTAGGTCTGAATATCGTTACTGCGTTGTATAATTCCGTAAGCAAAATTCGAACTCAATCACCAAATCGAGCGTGGTGATTACCAATAATCACCGAATGTACTATGGTGATTATGAATCCCATACAAAGCTAATAACCATATATTATTTGACACACTTTAAAACAGGGGTATTTAATTTTAATTTCTAAAAGGGGGATTAATGAAATGACATTTACTCTTTCAGTGACGTCATATCGTAGGAGTATCAAACACACAAAACACAGTCTTCATACGGGGTTAGTTCACTGGCTATAAATTATTCAATATTTCGACAGCTTAAACTTTCTTAAAGAACTATTCGGTGAACATCGAATTTAGCATCAATATCACCCCTAAACTTGTTAGCTTTTATCTGATCTTACTGTTAAAATATGGTGTTCCATATTTTAACAGTAAGATCAGATAAAAGCTGATCATCGATGATACTCGTAACCCAACTAAACTTAAGGCCGGATTTCCACGAAGATGGAAAATTTGTTATCGTTGTTATCTTGGAATTGTTATGTTGGAATGATGTCTCTAGATGAACATACCTGAACAAGATACATTTTTTTCGGAATGGTCTCTCTCAAATCAACAAAAGTTCTCGGCTTTATCGTGCAATTCTAGGGCTAAATACTAAGGCTTACAAGATATCTCTTTTCTCTTCCCTTTTATAGGAAACCGGGCCTTAAGGAGAGATTACAGATGGCGATCAGTCAAGTAAAAAGCCAGTGAACACCCCCCGCGGTTAGTAACTACAGAGAGAAGCGAAGCGACCGCGTGCGTACCGTACAGCTACACGACAGAGGCGTGGAGGCGGCACCTTGGTCGCGCACGGAGCGCGCGCGCGTCTCGTCCAGGATGAACGAGTTGATGACGTAGGCCTCGCGCCGGATGCGGTCGCGCAGCTCGCCCGACATGTCCGGGATGGCCCAGCGGATGATTATCATTACTAGGGCTACCACGTTCTGCGGAGTTTCGATATTGGTTAGAAAATGACAGATTTTTGTGGGTCTTGTACAAAGCGGAATCGTGAAGCACAGGATTTTCTAATGACATTTGATAATAAGATTTATTTTAGTTAGCTACAAACTTAACACAGATTGCTCAACAACTTAGCCAGGAAAGCTGTAACCCCACCAATTTTGTTACCATAATTTACTACTTTAAAACTCAAATTATAAAGTTTATTATTCTATGACACGAAAGCCTCTACTTAGGTTTAAATATTATCCTCACCTCAAAAACGACGACGAATGCCAGCCTAGCGCCCATGATGTGCCAGTACCAGTTGCTGTGCTCATAGCTATCGCCTTCTTTGTAGTACCAGTAGCCAGGGAAACTGATATAAAACAAAAAAAAAACAGTATGACAAGAGGAACAAATACGTACTTAACGGCAGTCAAAATAGAGCTGAAATTCACCTGCACATAGTCTCGTTGTACTTCGTATTGATGGGCGGGTGCTCCAAGACAGTTATGTTGAAGTCCGCTAGCGTATGGTTCACGTATTGCTTCATAGATCCCGTAGAAAATTGATACACGAGGCGCGGGATAAAGTCGGATGTGAATGCTATGATGAAGCCCTGAGAAAAACGCGAAAAAATAAATTTATCTACCGTCTTGGTCAAAGAAATATGTAGATAAATATGGAAGGTTGAAGAGATGATTTTTTTTCTATCATAAGCAATATGGCAAACATTTTGAAATACATAAACGCAGCTTTAAACTTCTCTTAACTTAAATCGGCGTTTATAAATCTCCTTTGAAGCGGACAAGACAACATAATCAGATCAACTGCTCAAAGGCAGTGTAACACAACGTATGGCACTGTGCATCCCGAGCAAAGCCAACCAAATTGGCCGATTCAATTTTCATATAACTACCGACCTAAAAGAACAATACACAATATACTCACATTAGTAATGATGCTAAGCTTCCCAATAGAGTCCAATATCCGGTACCACACGCCGATATCGCTGACCCGCTGCGGCACGGGCCTGCGGTAGCACGTGAGGAACTTCTTGGCGTCCAGGCGCATCTCCAGCACGTTGTTGATGAGCGCGAACAGCGGCGCCAGAGGGAAGGCCGCCACGAATATTGTGACGAAGCCGTATTGGAGAACTGGTGGGGGGAAATACGAATTATTAATTATCCTAACTAATATTATACATATAAAAATAATAATGTAATAATATATGTGTGCATCTGTGTGTCTGTGTGTGTGTGTGTGTGTGTTTAATTCAATAATGTTTCTAATTTAATGTCATTCTGATATTTAGGTTTTAGCTATAATTTATGTTTCTATTTTTGGTTTTTATATGGGTCTCGGACCTGGAATAAATGAAATTTATTTATTTATTTATAAATGTGAAAGTGAGTTTGTTTGTCAAGTCATTCCATTTTAACGGCTGCCTACAACGTAATCTTCGAGTGTAAACTCGCACAAAAATTTGATGCTATTCGTGCCAATATCATACTGGAAAATCCGAAGAGCGATAAATTCGCATTAGTGCGAGTTTTGCACAGTGCGGATGTACGACCGACGCCAAAACGTAGTACTTGTGAGAACAAAAACTCCTATTAGTTTTAAAGTAGAACTGTGTAATAGAACAGGTAAAAAAAAACATCCGAAATGATAACCTCTTCCTTTTTGAAGTCGGTTAAAAATGGGAATTTTTGTACCCACTAGTTCTACCACATTTTTTTGGGAGAAAATATATTCCCATTAGTTCTACCATAGAACTGTTTAATAGAACTATTGGGAACAAACACTATCCGTATGCCAAAATCTCTTATGTCTACGGTTAACCATGACTTGAATAGGATATTTTGGATACTTTCTTATCCTAATTGGAAGTTCGTGTGGGATAACTTCCGAACTACACGCAAGCGAAACCAGGGCAACACCAATACATTAAAGAAGTTATGCTACAATCACCAAGGCTAATTAATAGCAAAGATACAAGATATTCTTAGGATTATTTAGATCTATAGAAATGGTATATTCACTTACCCATTTCCAAGTATTCAGGAAACAACCCCATGTTCCCGAAATCCATTAGCTTGAAATCTTTCACCCATTGCAAAGGGCTTTTTATGCTGAAAAAGTTGTTTTTTCGATTAATTTTAAAATATTATACATTAAAGTGAATGTTGACGGATGGAGGAGAGGAAAGCTAAAATAAAAGATGGATGGCTTGTGTGACGAATTATTAGAAAGAAATAGGAGTAAATACCGTGAAAGCTGAGAAGGGTTGAAATAAAACTAAGTTCAAAATGGCCTTCAGTTATTTTTTATAATGAATTTAGACGTTTCAAATTTTCACACATTCCAAATTCAATTTTTTTTTTGAAAACGTGAGAAGTTGGAACTTCGAATGTCATTATAAAAAAGAACTGAAGGCCATTATGAGGAATGAAAAAGAAAAAAATCGTGTTGCGCCGACCCTGGATTATACGGGACTAGGGTAGGAAGATGATGATGAAATGCTTACTGTTTCTTCCTCCCAATAGTCCTGATGATGTACCACCACTTCAGGAGGTACGGCATTAACATCTCTACTATGGTGTTGATGAACTGCTTGCCTACCATGATGATGGCTAGTTGGATGGACAGCTCGAGGAGACAGCCTCCAGGCGCGCACTGGAAAGATTAAACATTAACATGTTTATGATATTTAAAAAAAACACAATGATCGAAGCAATAGTTGATACACAGTCTGTAAAATCGCTCGAGTCGATGTGTATGTACTTTATACAAAGCATCATTGACCCTCTGATTTTTCGGATTCATGTAGGTAATGAATAATTAATTAATTAATATTATGACTTGCTTCGGTGTAGGAAAACATCGTGAGGAAACCAGCATGCCTGACAGATATTTCTCGACGGCACGTAAAGCCAAGTCAAGGCCCATGGGCGGCATAAAAACTTTGACATCAGGTTAGGCACTAACCACACAACAAAGGAAGCATCATTCACTTAATTTTTATGGATATCAGTATATTCAAAACGGTAAATAAATGGGTTTAATGTATTACAAGACTGGTGCGTACTACTGGAGATCTCAGTCACCATTTGAGTTGGTAAAAGTCGGACATAAGTCTTTTCCAATCAGCAGATTTGGTTGATGTTAACACGATTTAAAAGGTATACATTACTGATTGACTACGTTAAATCTTAAAAAAAAACACATAACTTTAACACATACATAACGCTTACACCAGTACTTGTTAACCCGATAGATTTCGATTGTGAGGCAACTGCACTCATAAATTATTCACTACTAGCATTTTGCCCGCGACTTCGTCCGCTAAAATTGGCTAATATGCATGATATAAATATAATTTATATCATGCATATTAGCCAATTTTATACGTGGATATGGATTCTTCCACGTATGGCTATAGTTTTCTGTCAGTGAAAGAATTTTTAGAATTCCTAATGATCCGGAGATTACCCCTACGGCCCTACATACAAACTTTTATTTAATTAGCCTGATGTGTCCCACTGCAGGGCAAAGGCCTCCCTTCCCTCTTGCAAACAAACTTACAAAATAATTTTACCACTTCATAATATTAGTATAGACAAATAATAAAGGTCCCTTACCTCTTCCTGCCTATGTCCAAACAGACGCACATAATCCCCGGGCCGTCCGATCAGCTTGCCTTTAAAGAACGCTATGTAGAATATAGATGCGTAGTAGTTCACGAACTGTAGGAGGTATATCTTGAGCGTTAGAGAGTCGTCGAACTCTGTCTGTGTGCGGAGGAGTTCTTTCTCTGTTAGCCATTCTGCTAGGAATTGGTAGACCTGTGGAAGTGAAATATAGTTCTAATAAGATCTCTCGACAATATAGATAGACTTATGAGTCTAAGTAAGTAAAAGTTCTTAAAAGCTTAGTGGCTAGGCTATGATGCAGGGGCTGTAGCCACGCTAAGGTAAACCTTCATCCTTCGTCTACTGACCACTGGTTTTACACAAGGAAATCTGCTCATTTTAAAGTGCATTATATTAAGCCGGCTTTGGCTATCATCTGAATATATCATTAGCAAATATCTGGATAGTTTATCAAAGCAAACACTGAAATGCCGCCCAACAGGGACCAAGCACTAACAAATGGCGCCCAGCTGGGACCGTTTATTATAGAATGGCGCCCAACAGGGACCAAAACTAACAAATGGCGCCCAGCTAGGACTGTGAAATATAAAGTAGCGCCCAGCTTGGACCGTGCACTATAGGCAATATACGAAAAGCATACTCACATAATTGAACAAACAAATGAAGCACAAGTTAATACAGGCCGCCGTCGCAGTAGTAAACATGATCGGGTTATACGTTGTTAGCGCGTTTCCGTTTCTTAGTATATTGGCGCCCAACAGAGACATTCGGTATAGTACTACGCCCAGTACTGTAGCTAGTGCCATTAGCACTAGTAGTGCAACAATGCTGAACGACATTAGAGTCGCGGGGAGACGCATCCGCCAGAATGGTACCATTGGCTCACGCTCTCCTGTGACGACGTTCAGCTAAGGAAAAAACAATTTATTGGAGATAAACTTAAACATTATTGCAACTGCGGATTATTACGTTTTGAACTTTAAATGAAAATTAACAGCATTCAAGATGTAACAGCACAATCTGATGCAGTCACTGTAAAAGTGTATTTTTCCCTTAAATACTATGGGCATAAAAAGGGCCACTGATGACATATTATCAATGTTTTAATTGAAAATACGTCATTCTAATAAAATACCTGTTTTATACGAAAATGCTGTCAGGTTAAATGCTCATTCTTTCAAAGGAATCAAATTATACCTGTGTTCTTTTAACGTGTGCTAATCTAGCGAGGTACTGTGGCCGTGGATGCTCTTCATACACGTCGAAACCGGTTAGATCCCATCTATGCGTCATTTCTGCTGAGTATCGCTTCCATAGCTCCAGGAAACATGCAGCTGTGAAAAAATGATAATAAAATATCTATTTCGAGCAAAGACTCATACAGATTTATAACAATGTCCTTAAAATACAATGAGGGTAGTTCAATATTTGAATAGACAGTAATGAAAACCAAAGACTCGTAGTAGTCAATTTAATCGAACAAATAAATATGAAATAGTGACTAAGAATTGATTTTACGTACCCCAAAAGCTCATAAAAATAGCAAAGAACACAGTAGTAGGATTATCGAAGAGATATGTTATTCGGGATTGTAAACACGTCGCTTTTAGATCCCAGAAGTCGCAGAAATAGTCGCATTGTGGACACATCTTCACTGATGATTCGTATTTACATACGTCTTCACTGAAATTATGCAAGAAAATATTGTTAAAATCTTCCGCCAGGGAAATTAAGTGTTCAGCAAATTGACACCCTAACGAAATTTTGGAAATTTCATTCAAATAATGAAAGTTATGATTTGAATATATGGACGACATTTAAGTTGGTGGTACCCAAAGCTTGGCAAATAATTTTTATGTATTGCTTACCTAGGTGTATTGCTGTAAACTGTAGCGGCCGAGTATATGACGCATACTAAACCTACTATTGACGCGGGAATCAGCATGTGTGTGTAGAAGCCGAGCCATGCGAAATATAAACCTGAAAAAAAAAAAAATCTCAAAACTCTAAGCTATTTAATTTCTTAAAAAGCATAAGCATAAATAATCCAATAATGTTCCCACTGCTGGGACACAGGCTTCTTTTTTATGAGAGAGAGTGGGCTGTAAGCCACCACGCGAGCCCGTGCGGGCCAGTGCGGGTTGGTAGAAGTCACATGACTTGGAATTTTTGGTTCTAGGACATGCCGGTTTCCTCACGATGTTTTCCTGCGCCGTATTGAGTGTGTTAATGATACGAACCTATTTTAACTCCAAAATAGTCCTTGACATAGTCTAGAGGTTGGTATTTGATACATTTGGAGACTGCCGCCCATTCTGTGTATAGTAAATGCCTCATGGACCCAGGAGTTTTGAGATTACCCTGAAAACATACAAAAGACACCAGAGGAAAAATATTAATTACTAGGAAATTCTCTCATTGGCATAACGCGATGACCGTATTTAGATTTGTTGCCGTACCCATTTTAAAAGCGGCAACCCAGCAATTAACAAATGCAAAAATTAAGCTAGTGTTTTACTACTCCTTAAATTCATCGGAGACGTGGATCTTACCTTAGCTCGATACCGCAACAGCATTCATCGATTACAAAATTAATCGATTATCGGATGCTCTACTTGATAAGATGAAAACCATTCAAATGCATACTTACGTCGTGTAAAGGATAGGCAGCGCTATAAGTACAATTAGATATCAGTCTTGTGATGCCGAAGGCGAAGTCATCGTTCAACCGCTCCGAGAATTTCTTCCGATCGAGAATGAACTGAACGATGCGGGAACGAATGGAAGGCGTCCAGAAACATTCGGCTGCCGTGTCGAATCTGAAACGAATATTTGATAAATTAGTTTATTAATACTTATTAAAATTGTATCTATAATTGATACAAGTAGTTGTAGATAAGACTAGAGTGTAAATGTGGTGTTGTTCCTCAAACGATTGGACACTTGATATCGTGTCCAGTCTGTCCTGTTATTTAAACATAACTGGAGCTGGTGAACACTACTGAAACTGCCAAACAAGTCGCCAAATTTTGGTTTAAATCTATTTAGATTGCCATCAGTACGCTCAAGAAGAATGATTGGAATTGCGCATGATAATTGGCAATAATGGGATCTAAAAGTATCTAATAAATTTATGCCAATTGTGTTGTGAGTGAGGCGCCCAGCCAATTAAGGGAGTACATAGTCCTTCACCATGGTTCGCAGTAGGTTTAATTTATAACGTTTTATATTAGATCTACTTAATGCTGGCACAAAAGTACTACGTGGCGGGTCCAGAAGGAGATGGCGGGATGAGCTGGACTCATTCTTAAAGAACTGGCCTAAAACCACGCTAGATCGCGAAAAGTGGACAATATAGGCTCATTATAAAATAAATTGGCCGAGGTCTATAGAGTAAACTTAGACTTTACTCAAGCCACGAAGACCCGAACAGTAGCGTTTTACAAGAGAATAATCCTTTTTCTTATTAAGATTATGTTCATATTCACATGAAATTCTTGATCACAGTCGCTTATAGGAATATGCACGTTAACTTTTGATGCATAATGTAAATTCTCGTATGTAATACTATTGTACTTAGCTTACTGACTTAAATCAGCATCTGCCTAGCCTTTTCAAAATTATGTTGGGGTCGGCTTCCAGATAAATACCAGTATTTTACATGGAACGACTGCCTATCTGACCTCCACAACCCAGTTAGAGTGGGTAACTACTTGTAACGACTATCAAAGATCTAAAATGACAGCCGGGACCAACGGCTCAACGTGCTTTCCGAAGCACAGAGAAAACTCGGTATGTAATGGTTGTCACCCATCCACGGACCGACCTCGGAAAGCGCAGCTTAACCTTGAAGATCGACCCATGCGGTTGTGTTTATTTAGAGTTGTGCTTACTTAGGTAAGAGTGTAAAATCAAATTTCAAATGTCATATCAAACTGACACACAAATACTTACAAATACTCTTTGTCTTTGGAGTAAATGGCGGTCAGTCGGTGTCCCCTCTCGGGGAACATTTCATTGTCAACGCGGATCTTCGCCATGAAGCGGTCCCAGCACGCGTCCACCCGCTCTATAAGGCTGTTCGTCTTGTCGTGCACGTCCTTCAGAGCTGAGAACTGATTCGGGATGTATAGAGTTTATTGTGTGTATGGAAATGGGTTGTTGGTAGTTCATGTTGTTCGGGGCGAATTTCACCGCTGAAACTGAATGTGATCGGTAGGTACAGTTCTGTTCAAACTTTATGGCGGCTCGGAAGTTAGCTGCGAGTGACGGTCTGCGCAGTTAAACGGTTCAAATTTTATGTCGGCTCGGAACATAGAACGTAAAGCTGCGCAGAAAACATATTAAGTATCCTGTATAATGCGCAGACCGTCACTCGCAGCTAACTTCCGAGCCGCCATAAAGTTGAAACAGAACCTATACATCCTAACCGCGTTGAAGAGCTGTCAGAGTAAATAATCCGTCAAAATAAAGACAGTGATAGTTTAGCCTCAGTGTAGAAGTGCTGACCGCATTTAATTTCAATTGTGAAATCGGCCCTTTTTCGTTGAGGTTCTAAGAAAGTGTAATGTCGCCTTTGGAATTGTGTCATTTGAATTGGTTTTTGGGTTTTTAGGTCACATGCATATTTTTACAGTAATGTTAATTTATATATTTTGGGCTTGGATCAATTCCATCCTTTTATTTCTGGTAGAACTGGAGTGCCTTAGTCATACCCCATCATTTTGATTTTTCATTATTCTTGAAGAAACATCAAACTGGTGTTGGGGTGACTACAATGCTGCTCCGGTTCTATGCCCATTAGGTACTTCTTTCAACATGCATAATTTGGTATTTTAAGATTTTTGTTATGTGTAATCATATTGATTCTTACATGAATGTTTAATAATTTTTAAGCGATGTATAGCAGCTTGAGCACGTTTACGGAAAAATGATTTTTTGTTGATTAATTAGTTACTGTGTGATGAACGATTTTTTAATAAAAATGTAGTGCTCCATCTCACTACTAGGTGTATATTAGGGGTCCTAAAATGGCCTCTTTAGCAGAATTATAATTGGATAACAATACGTATTACTTTACAATGCGTAAAATAGTCACAAAATGACAATTCATAATATAAACTGCCTCTGTACCATTTTAATAAGAATTTTAACGTGATTCATAATTATTATTATCCTGTTACTATTCTGCTAAAGCCCCCATTTTAGGCCCCCAGTTCTATTTTGAGCATTGGATTGATTTGATACATTTGGCGCAAATACTACTTATGTTTGCAGACAGCTAGCACCCAGCTTCTGGAACGAAAATTATTGACGCGGCGAAATTAGACGCGAAGTGATGCATTTGGCTTTTTATAATTCAATTAACCAATCAAAGCAGTTTACGAGCATTTTTGTGTCCTTTTTCGTTCCAGTATCAGGAGGTTAGTCTATTTTAACTGGATAACACGATTTTGACCGACAATTCCAAAGTGTAGATTGGTTAAGGAGTCACCTGTGTACTTATCAATTTTGCCGACTGTACCCACGACGACCAATCAAGCTATACAAAACCGGTATAAGCGGATCTCTCATTGTACGGGAAATCTATACAAAGCGAGGTCATGTTATGCTGGAAATACATAGCTTGATGTGTCACCATGTGTACAATATTCCATTTGTGATTAGTGTAGCGTAGTTCTGTGTAGTCTGTTATTTACTTTCTTAGTTTTAAATGAAAATATTTACTACTTTATGAAACTATGATGTATGGTAACTAACTACCATAATTCAGTGTACTGTCGAGTTACATACAATATTATTACAGTGGCACCTCACTTGGGGTATTTGCTAATACAAAATAGACTTTATCCACCAACAGTTACGAGTATATTTTGTATTGGTCCTTTGGGTATTCGTGTTTTTACGCTAATACAAAATTGACTTTATACGTTTACAGGTAAGGTATATTTTGCATTGTACAAATACACCAAATAATTTGCTATGATTACAAACACATACAAATATCGGTGACATTTAAGTGCTTATTAGTCGGACCATGTTAATTTTAGTGAGACATCAAGTCGCACCTTTAAAATCAAACTGTTACCAAACGAAAATTCCAATTTTTACGCAGAAGTTAAAAAAAAAGTAATCACGGATTTTTCGCAATTAAAGAAAAGTACATGATATTTTCAGAGCCATTTTTTGAGGACATAAGATGGATATTTATTGACAATATCACATACAATTCAAAAAAAGTATTTTTTTAATAGAAGCAACATCAATAGTATCTTAAACAATATTGCATTTAGAAACCTAATCATTTTAGTTTTGTAACGAAATAATTTACCGCCATCTGCCGTCAAAAATGGACTTTTTAACAAAGTGTCAAATTCATCTTGTAGTTTGCGTAATTTTACGATAGATGGCATTATTAACTCAATTCATGAAAAATTTCGTTTAGTAACAGTTTTCCTTTAAAGGTGCGATTAGTTATATCCCCAAACACAAATTTAGTCACAGTATTACATCATACAATGTCTCTTGAAAGCCACATTGAACCATAACAACAAACAATAAGGTTGAAATGGGATTGGACAACAGTAATTGAAAAAGCTTGAAGATCCCAAAATCCAAAGAAATATAAATGTTGATAAAATTATTCACATACAATTGAACGAAACTATTCCTATTCCCCATTTATTTGGAGCCCGTATTTCCATTATTTGGCTAATGACCCAAATCTAAATATAAAAAATAGAGCGTATTTCGACGCAATAATCACAAAATAATGTACTTTGGCATGTTTTCTTTTAGCACCTAATCTTTTACTTTTGTAAATATTGAAACGAGTAAAGAAAAATATAACGGAAGGTAGTCTACCAAAGCTAAGTACTTACTTAATCGAAATAATTAAAGTCAGTATTCTATCCTCAGTACAAACTTTACTATTTTATTTCTCTTAACTTACCTATCAATCTATTTATCTAGTCTTCTCTTGAAAATCAAAAAAATTTGTTCCGTATTTTAAATTAGTTTTAATAAATTTTTAAGTGTAAAACAACTTGAATTATTATAATTAAATGTCTAATTAGTGTATAAATACCCAGGATTAATGTTTTCGTGCAAAAATACACTGTAAAACATAGTGTTTGGTTGCCTACCTCTACCGGTAACCTATCACGAACAGCTGATGTTCCTGCGGATCTATCTGGGGAGTATAATTGTTTCCTTTTAATGTATGAGTAGCGCACATTAGTCAATTAAAAGCTCTCACGAAGCACTAAATTCATTATTCGGATTAATCTGGCACTCTTTTGTGGTTTGAAATTAGGTTCAATGTCAGGTGTCAATTGTTTAGTTTGTAATAAGTTAATAACTAACTATATATCGATTTATTTATAAATCAACTAAATACACAGCAATAAAGAACGTTGGTTATTCTTTATAAATTTTTGGCATTTTAAATCTAACAGTTTTAAAGCCAATTGACCTACCCACTTAAGAAAAAAATAAAATAAAAAATATAGTATAAGACAAGGAATTAATGTAAAATACTTAATTTATTCATCTTATGTATTTTGTGTAAGACTATTAAGCCTACCTCAGTTACCTGTTTATTAATCACATATTCCAGACTATTCTCATTTTCTCCTTTCATTCCTAGCTTTCCTAATTTTATCCATCCAATTAGTTTTCACCGTTCTTTGTACTTCTTCTTTCAGTTCTATTTCCTGAAACCATGCCTGTGATGACCCGTAAGGCCTCTACTCAGGAGTTGCAGGCTAAGTTGAGAACGGCCCTTGATGAGCTTATGGAATCAAACAACAAATGTCAACAGTTGTTATTGGATAGAGAGGAACACGAGGTTGAAATCGAGAAGGTCGTTTACAAAAACACAAGCCTGAAACGGGAGTTAGTGGACCTACACCAACAATACATGGATGTTGTTGATGAACGGGACAATCTTCGGGTGGTCACGGATGGTTTCAACAACTGTAGTAACTTTTATGAGGAGGCTTTATGTAAGGTTAGGGACTTAGAAGATGAACTGCTACAAGCTAACAAAAAAATTATTGAGTTTCAGAAAGAAAGAGAATGTACTCAGGTTAGGGAAACAGATCACCTATATAATCAATTATTAAATTCAAATTGTAACCCATTATCTCTAACAACAATAGATCTTACTGAAGATTCTTATTTAAAATATAATTGTAACAGTTATAAAGTAAGCCAAAATAAAATAAAAAAATATGCAAAACTAAATAGAATTATACAAAAATGCAATAAATATAAGAAACAACAAAAACACAGTTTCAACAATATTAAACTAAGAAAAGAACGTGTTTTTCTTATAAAAAAGTTAAGTAATTATCAAATTAAATTAGAGGACAGTAAGAATTTTTATGAAATAGACACTCAAAACTTACAGTCTGAAATTCAAGTACTAGAGCGTCAACTACAATCATGTTATTCTAAGTATGTGAACTCTCAAAAACAAATTAAGGAACATATCCTTGCTGCAAACGAGTTAGTAAATAGTTGTAATAGTAATGCAGACTGTGTAGACATAACGACCCTGAACAACACTCAATGTACATCACAAAGGGAATCCAGCCCTGATACTCTCATACAGGAGAAAACAGAGGACCTGGCCCTGTTGGAAAGTGCTGGGGGCTGTATTCCCATTCAAAGTTCACCAGACATTATACAAGATGGTCAAACAGAACCCCCTTGTTATAGTGCACATTGTTGCAGCTCAATGATGTTTTCAGATAGTTTAGGAAAAGGGTTAGGAGAATTAATTAATAACAATCTGAGTCATTCTCTCACTCAAAATTATTGTACACCTCAGGCTTCTTACAACCAGATAATGTCATCCATAACTCTGAAGGAATTAAATCCTAATGCCATTATAACTGTACTTGTAGGTAATAGTTCGAACGTTAGAATTGATGATATCACTGACAATGTCACTCAACTGTTAAAACTAAACTGTAAGAAAATAATTCTGTGTGCCTTTCCATACTTTGAGAAATTGTCAAGCAGGCAAAATCATTATATACATAACCTTAATGATCGCATGCATTTATTAGTTAGTCACTATAGTGACAAGTTGATATTTTTCGACACCAACAGTTTCGTTCAGAAATTGAAGTCAACTAGAAATAATGCGTACCTGCCTATTAGTTTTAGACGTCAAATAGCTCGGCTATTAGCTTTTATTATAAACTCAGACATAAGTAGTATGTCGCAGTTTTTTGTAAATAGGTGTACTGAAATTAGTAATTTTACTAATTCTAATTCTATTAGTCATATTGCTAAAGAACAGGTTGTGACCTTAAATAAATATAGCATTAGTGCTATAAATGTTTACAAAAATTGTACTGAGGAGGATCCATGTGTCACCATGGAAAATTCTCAATTAGAATATATTAGTGATAGGATTTTATTGCCTGGTGATGGCACGGGAGTCTCGGGACACACCCCAGATATTAATATTAATTTAAACTAGGAAGTGAGACAACAGAAGGTATCATTAACAATATTGTTAAACCTACCAACATCAAGATACCTTCTTGCACTCATTTAGTTAGTAAAAAAGGCCCTCAGCAGAATACCTTAAAGTTATTCCACCAAAATATCCAAGGCATTTCTTCCAAATTATTAGAAATTGAATTGTTTTTAGAAAAAAGTACTTTTGATATTATTTGTTTTACTGAACATTGGCTAAAGGATTACCAAATGCTTATTAATTATGAAAACTATACGGTGGTTAGCTGCTTTAACCGTAAATTTATGCTGCGTGGAGGGTCCCTAATATTATTGAAAAATTGTGTTAAATATAAGCAACGTAATGACATAGTAGGTCTCTCGGCTGAACATTGCGTCGAACTGTCCTGTGTTGAGCTAGATAAGCATATAATTGTGTGCGTTTACAGACCCCCAAACTATCAAAACTTTTCCTTATTTGAATCAATAATCGAAGATGTCCTGGCAAAACTTGCAGCCAGTAGTAAATCTATAATTGTTTGTGGGGATTTCAATATCAATATTTTAGAAGAAAATTCTAATAGCGGTCGGTTATTAAATTTGTTTAAGTCATTTGACTTGACCAACATTTTTATAGAACCTACGAGAGTCACTCCATCATCTGCTACTTGTATAGATAATGTTTTCTGCAATTGTGATTACTTAGATAAAGCCATAGTAAATTGTCTGCCGTCTGACCATAGCGGACAAACTGTAACTTTTAGGTGTAACATACCATTGCAAAAAGTTCAGATTCAATTTAGACCTATAACTACTAATAAATTAAATAGGTATAATATTTCCCTACAGAATAAGTTAAGTGCTATGAGCCATCATATGGAGGATATTAATATAAATCAATTGTATGATAATTTCTTTTCAATAGTTCACACTGAGTTCAACAAAACTTTTGAAAAGAAGACAAAATCTATTTGCCCTAAATTTGTATTTAGTGATTGGGCAACTAGAGGTATCAGAAAAAGTAGGGAAAGACTATTTGAGCTTTATGGCCTTAAGCCTTATATAAACACTGAAACTTTTAACAAGTATGTTGCTAAGTATTCAAAAATTTTTAGAAATACATGCAAGGTTGCCAAAGCCCTGCACATTAGCAACAAGATCAAAACAGCAGAAAACAAAATTAAGACAGTTTGGAAAGTCATAAATAACGAGACTAACAGGAAGAAAATACGTAACACTAGCTACACATTAGATACAGCATGTGGTCCTAAAAGCTCTAATCAGGAAGTAGCTCATGAATTTGTAAATTTCTTTACCGATATACCGTTAAAAACTACGGAGGCTCTAAATTCCTCTCCTGAAGTCTCAATTGGTTTATTAAAGGCGAATGTATCTGGCTGCCCGGCTGAATTTAAATTTAAACACATAAGCCCAATGATAGTTATTAAAGCTTTCCGGCAAATAAAAGTCAAACTGACCGAAGATCTTTGGGGAATGTCTATCAGAGTTTGTACATCCATAGTTGAGACTATAGCACCATACCTAGCTTTAATTTTTAATTTGTGTGTAGACCAAGGAGTTTTCCCTGATTTAATGAAATACAGTAAAGTCATACCTCTGTTCAAATCCGGAGATAGTAAAGATACAAATAATTATAGACCTGTATCCGTGTTGCCAGTTTTTAGCAAGGTGTTTGAAAAGGTAATGTTGAATCAAATGCTCAATCATTTTAACACCAACAGAATCTTACACGATCAACAGTATGGTTTCACCAAGGGACGTTGTACAACTGACGCCGGTGTAACCTTATTAAAGCACATTTTTACTGCGTGGGAAGAGTCTCAAGACGCCATAGGAATATTTTGTGACCTCTCCAAAGCATTTGATTGCGTAAATCACGACACATTACTTTTGAAACTTGAGCATTACGGACTAGGTAAACTTGCACTTGGTTTGATAAAATCTTATTTGAATGATAGACAACAACAAGTTCAAATAAATGGTGTTAATTCAAAGGGTTTAAAAGTAAAAATGGGGGTTCCACAAGGCTCAATTTTGGGTCCTTTCCTCTTCTTAGTATATATTAATGATCTACCCTATTTATTGAAACACCAACCTCAAAATATGGTGTTATTCGCTGATGACACTTCCCTAATTTTTAAGATAAATAGACGGGCCCAAAATCTAGATGACGTGAATAATGCCCTACTTCAGGTCCATAACTGGTTCACAGCAAACAATTTAGTATTAAATGAAAAAAAAACGAAATGCATAAGATTTGCTTTACCGAATGTTAAAAGTAGCGATTGTGATATAGTATTGAATAAAGAGAAGCTTGAATTTGTAGATAAAACAGTTTTCCTGGGGATTACGCTTGACTCAAGGCTACAATGGGGTTCTCATTTAACATCTCTAGCGGGGCGGCTAAGTTCAGCAGCATATGCTATTAGAAAAATCCGTCAATATACGGATGTAGATACCGCTAGACTGGTCTATTTTAGCTACTTTCATAGTATAATGTCTTATGGAATTTTGCTATGGGGACGGGCTGCAGACATTGAGTCTATATTTATTCTGCAAAAAAGAGCCATCAGAGCCATATATAATCTTCGAAGGCGTGATTCTCTAAGGGAACTGTTTAAGGAAATTAACATCATGACTGTACAATGTCAATACATCTATGAAAACATAATGTATGTAAGAAAAAATCTACATCTTTTTAATAAAAGAGGCGACAGACACAATTACGGTACTAGAAATAGAGACCAATTAGTTCAGCCAGGCTTCAGACTCGCTAAAGTAGACTCATCTTTCATGGGGTACTGTTTGAGATGCTATAATAAAATTCCACAAAGTATTCTTGAACTGAATGAAACTAAATTTAAAACATGCATTAAACGCACACTATGTAAGAAAGCATATTACAAGTTGGACGATTATATCGCTGATAAAAATGCTTGGCTCAATGCCGGTCCTGCTCCACAAGGACAGGGGCGCATAAATGGATAACATTAAACAGTATGTTGGAGCTGCTGAAGATTGTAGAACTATCTTTGCAATGTATAAATTCAATCTCTTTAGTATTATATAACCGCATAGCCCATATTGTGTGAGCACTCTGTACTAGAAAGCTGTCATTCGCGGGAAACCTACGTATTTTCTTGACTTGAATGTGCCCTGGCGGTTAAGAGTATGTCATTCTCACTAAAATGTCTCGCTGATGGTGGCGCGTGTGTCGGATCATGGTGTTCCCTTCAAAATGGTTGAGTTGAATGGTGCCGATACATGCGTCATGTTCGTGGACGGGCGCTGTCAGTTGTGACTGGTCATCTCTTGGTTGCCACGGTTTATTTGAATTAATTATTTTATTTTTTACTATGGACACTTTTAAAATACACATCTTGCTACATCGTTCTCACATAATGTACCATCTCAACATAAATGATGTAACGAAATTATTGTAAAAGAATACTGATTTAAAAGAGTGTCCATGGAGTTTCTTGCCCGTTCTTCTCCATAGAGATCTACGTTAGGGAATGGGCAACTACAGTACTTTCACAGTTTTTATGCCTTGTGACTGGGACTGTAGCTATTTTTTTTTTTTTTCATTGTTGTCTTTGTTTCGACAATTCAAAAGTGCCTGTAACTGGCCTATTTGAAATAAATGCTTTGATTTGATTTGATTTGAAAAAATAGCCTGTTTCATCTGTCAAACCGCCATTTTAAAAAATGGCGTTTTGACAGTTTACCTGACAGAACACTTAACCGCTCTCGGAAGAACACACCCTTTCGGGAGTGATTACACGTATTGATGCAGAATCGGCTTAAGCCGGACAGAGCTTTATATCTATGCGAATAGTCCGACGCGGTGTCGAGCCCGTCGTAGGAATATGAGGAACAGGTGATTCTGCGGCCAGACGAGTGTTGTCTAGTGGCGCAGTATGGCGCTGTTGTACTTTTTGTACTGCACTGTAAATGCCGCTAAAACGTCTTTGAAGCATTAACTGCACAGACATAAAGCTGTTTTTACCAGCTCAAACCGATTGCGCGTCGTTGATTGTTGTCACTCCCTTGATCTACCTGCCTAACCTAGCATAACGCCCGGACTCCACCAAAGCGAGACGCGCGGAGAGCGAAGAGATGTGCCAGATTCGACCAATCACAGGAGAGACGAAGGATGCGATGCAGATTTTAACCAATGTGATTGGTCGGTTTCCGCACGTCTCCTCTTCGCCCCGTTCGTCTCCGCTAAGGAGGAGTCCTGGCCTAAAACACCATAGTTCAACACCGAAACAACATGACATTCAACACCAATGGAGCCCAGCCAAGCGGCAAGTTAGCAAAGCCATGCTCATACCTGATGCATACCTTAGACATATACAATGCTGCATTGAGTATCGCATTCGCCCGACCAGACTTCCTGATCTTACTGCATTCCTATAACACATGACGTGATGCAGTTATGACACTGTGTTGCAACACTGTGTTCACACACTGTGTGCACAACATTTAGGCGGACTTCTGAGATCATTTTGAATTTGAACCTTTTTTGACTAGTTAAGGTTCTATTGCAACTGAATTTGAGTTGTAATTTTTGTCACTTTATACTGCATTCTTATAACACATGTGTTGAGGTTATAACACTGTGCTGCAACACTGTGTATAGAATTTAGAATTTAAGTACAATTATTTTTGTTTAGATTCAAATTGCATTCCAATTAAATTGTCTCTTGTTTATTGTCAATTCGAAGTTTTTTCGATTTTAATAAGTTGACATTCATGTGAAATGTGTGAACTGCAGTCATCTATAATTGGGCCTGCTTACTTAAAAAGTATCTTCCTTAAATACAACCATTAAAGTGATGAGAATAATACTTTTTTTATGTTCCTAACATCAAAGGAATCAACATCCTAGTTTCTCAATCTTAGCTTATCCAATGAACATACATGGTATATTAATAGTGCTGTGCCACAACATCGACAAACATCTAATATCGACATCAGATACAACACAACTAGGTAATGCGTTTGTTAAAACTTTCAACTAGTGTTGCACTCTATACATATCTAAGACACACGATGAAACCATTGTATATAATATAGTGGGTATAGTATATGACTGTATAGATAATATAACCCATAATATTGTAGATATTATTATTTAGACCTTACTTATGAATGTTGTTACTTTGGTAGGTGTAATGCAGTAATATTGTTCGTTTTCTTGGTATTCAAAATGGAGTTGCAGAAAGCAAATTGTGTCTTTTCTTCTGAAGTTGGTTGATGTCGCTCGTCGTAGACGTTGTGATAACGTTACGTAATCGGCGTACTAACGTCATGCTAAGGGACAGTTTCCACCAAGTGGAAAAATCGTGGCACACTTTTTTGATGCCACTAAATAAAGGACTGTATAGATATTGCCTTTAAGTATAAAATTCGACGCAGACATTAGGCGTCCCCCGCGTGCTAGAGGACGCGTGAGCGCCCAATTTTATACTTAAATGTATACTGATACAGTAATTTATTCAGTGACATCAAAAAATATCTGAAGTCGATACTGACGCTAGCACAGCGTTCCCAACCACGACTACGTGACGCAGCGTCTACGCAACGTTAACGTCTACGCTGCGCATGCGTTCAATGTGAAGACACTCTTAGGCCCGCTTGCACCACAAATCAGTAAACTAACATTAAACGCTAAACGTATTTAAATCGTCATTCTGCGTCTATAATCTTCAAGCGGCTCACAGAAACAGAACGATGTTTTAAATACGTTTAGGGCTAAACGCATATTGATTGGTGTAAACGAGCCATAATTCTGGCCGTGTAAAATAAAAATCTAAAGTCATTCATATATTCATTACTCAACAACGAACAACATTCACAAGTAAGTGAAGAAAACACTTCTACTTGAAGCGAAGCCCTTGTTCTAGAACCATATAAAGCCATAACACGAGTTCTGCGCCTAAGAGGGGTCATTAGTTGTTTAGTGCAAGTGGTATGGGGGTCATAGTTACCTTCATAGGCATCCTAAGTTTGAGGATCTCGCTGTAGTCTCTTAGGACGGACACTGGAGCGTGGATCTGAAAGTCAAGTGCAAGAAAATGTAGAATTATCTCATCTCTTGAAGTACCAAATAGTTTGCATATCAGATGATGGGAAAAAGTCGTTCGGGCAATTTGAATGAAATATTGGTATAGCCTAGATGCTCATTGAAAGTCTAAATGAGCGAAAAGAAAATTAAAGACCAGTACAAAATAAAAAGGGATAATTTAGTAATGTATACAACATTAATTTTAGTATATATGCGAAACCTGATACACGTGTCTAGTATTTTTATGTAAAGAATTTATGTACAAAATTTCAAAACTATTTCATGAAAAATCACAAAGTTATAAGCTTGTTCTGTTACCTAGTTGTCCGCACAAAAATGTGGTCACCACGCAGCGCGCGCCTCCAGCGTCGTTTTGAGCTCATTGATAATAATAATTTGGCAGTATGTACCTAAATTATTGCGATAGGTACTCAAAGTCGCTCGGTGTCCAACTTTTAACTTTTTTAACATGGTTTAAAAATTATTGGAATCGATTCAGTTACTTATTCTGAACAAACTATATTCAGATTTCGCATATACTAAAAATAATGTTTTATATCTGTTTTCTGAACCTAATCAATTCTCAACAAGTGCTGTAATCTATTTTGAATTTGGCAGCAACAAAATCTGATCAGTCTTCGAAAATTAAGCTATAAGAAATCGAGGTAGAAGTTTGGAAAAGTTTTTTACGTTAGTAGGTATGACATGAGAAAAGTTCTGTCCTACAAAAAGGCCAGGTGAAGCAAATTGAAAAGGTAAATTGCCTGACAAATCAAAGTGTCGTTTTATCGTCTGTAATCGGCCATTAAACCGTCTTTTATTACTTCACCGGTGGCTATTATTATACAATATGAATGAACCATCTGTCTTTATGACATCGTAACAAATCAACAATAGGTCAATAGCCGTTAATTACACAGAAAAGAGCTCTTAATAACCAGTAATCTTTTGCGATGAACAGACGTCTCCTAGGCCTATGTATCCTCGGTGCAACAGTTATGTTTGGGCGCTGTTGTATACGCCACGGGTGTGGGACATGGTAAAGTACTGGCCTATGGTTTACAGAGAATCTGCAGTTTAAAGGCCTGAGCGCAGTCACTGATGTGGTAAGACTACCAGGGAGTAGCTCAACAAATCCTTCGGAGGTTCATCCTCATCCGTCTAGATTTTTCCCAACTATTTTGGAGTCAGCTTCCAGACTAGCCGGATACAGTTGAATGTCAGTACTTTACATGAAGCCACTGCCTATCTGGCCTCCACCACCCATTACGTGGTAACACGATACCTCTCGGTTAGACTGGTTGACAGACTTTTGACCCTCTGACTGCCCATAACGACTGTTCCACCCTACCGAGGTAATTCGTTAGACAAACATCGAAACAATATTCCTTACCTTAACAAAATTCAGTCCATACAAGTTCTGCGGCGCTTCCCTTTCCAACTGCAGTCCTTCCAGTTCGAGGTTCTGCTCAAACACCTTCCTCTGTTCATAAGACTCTTCCGTGGAGGCATCCTCTTTAAACATCTCCCATACTAACACATAGTCTATGGATCGGACGCCATCGTTGAATGTTAGAGAGGGGTTGTTTAGGATGCCCCCCATCACTATCCTGTTTATTTGAAAAAAGGTCATAAGTAAGATATCTTTCGTACTATTGGATTCCAAGGTGATAAAGTGCAAAATGAGCGTAAAGTGCCAAGCTTCTAAGCGGTTTGACATTTGGGATCGTTTGGTCATGGACGACGTCAGTAGTGTTACAGTAGTAAGCTTCCCAAATTTTTGACTACTGCCGGAATAAGGCCACTCCTTTTTTCTGGCCTGCCCTATAGTGTGGGGAGACTCTCATCTTCCGGCTGAGGAGAATGAAGGGATATGTCGGATTCCTACCAAATAAAACCCCACGGTTCCTACTACTTACATGAGTAGAGGGCCCGGGCCCAGGATATTACAGTACATTCACACGCACCGATCGATTCGGAAAGTCGTATGTCTATCTCGCTCGCATTCGTAATGCCAAAAACAGATAGACATACGACTTATCATTGTGTCTGTAACTGCAATAGCTATGCTGGCTAGCTACTGCAGTTACAGGCCTTTTCCAGCAAAACTATAATGTTACAACCAACCAATGAATGAAGTGACACTAAAACATGGGCTCTTAGCCCCATTGGTTCTTTCTTACAGTACGGCCTTCGTGGGAAAATAATTACGCTACTCATTGTTTTTCATTACCACTTAAATGACCATACTTCATTAGCTTTTGAGGTTTCCTGTAATTATGATATTATACCCATAAATTTTGCGGTTGGTGTTCGGCATTTAAGTATTGTATCACGATTATTTATATGCTCTTACGCAGTTATTTTCTGGTCATGTACCTATGAGTAACATTATATGCATAATACATAAATAGGGAATAAATTGTTTCCTTCCTCATTGTGAAACACGTGAATATTAATTATATGTCCCATGATTAAAACAAATAGGTGAGACTGATAATTTTTTAATTACATCGTATCAGTCACAGTACTAATCAAAACTCTAAAACCAAACTACATCAATTGAGTCAATAAAATCTGACTAAGGTCAAATAAAACACCCTTGACGAAAATTATACAACATGCCAAACGTTATTTGTTAGCCAAACCCATGCGTTATCCCACACCACAACAAGACAATGAAACACATAAAAATATTATCATTCATTTAAATCATAGCTTCGCCTTACGCGCCAAAAAATGTTCACGTTTCTATATTTCGATAACAATGAGATTTGAGTAGTATTGTCTCGCTCACTCATACTGCAAATCGTATCTATCATTTCAGGCGGGACTTGCGTCTTCGCACATTTCGGTGTAGACTCTTTGTTGCGCAACCTAAGTACGGTGAGGGCACATCTATGATTTAAATCTATGATTATTAAAATAATGTTGGAAGTTTCGCCAAGTGAACGCCTAGTTCGGCAGACGAATCTTTTGATCAAATGTTTGACCAAATTACTCACGAGCAATGGTTGGCTGGAGGTTTGCCATTGCCGTTTGGACCAAGGTTTATGGCGGGCTCACCACACCCACAGTCTTCGGCAGCACGGGTTGACGCTTCGCTACCATTGTCCCTGAAATTATTCTACATTTGGGGACAATACGGCATTAGGTACCTATGGTACTTATATTAGAAATGATAATAAGTACGCGTTAGAGTTCATTATTAGTTGTGCGACGTGTTCACTGTATGGCAACTTTTTCCAGTAAGGGCCGATTTCACCAATGAAACTGAACGCGATCAGTACGTCTAAACCACGTTTAAGAGCCTTCACTGTCATCATTCGTACGGAATTTTGACACTGGCAGCTCTTAACATTATTTAGATGTGCTGCTTGCGTTCAGATTCAATGGTGAAAAGCCCTTACACTTTCTTTCTTTCTTAGATAATCATCCAATAAAGTGAACGACATCTATGTAAATTAGTAAGTAGAATCACAAATCAACTGGTCAATTGTCAGTAGCTAAACAAAGCTGCGTCACTCAACAATTACAAAGCGTCACTCTATTAGAATCTAGTAACGGCCGCCAGGACATTCATAGGAGAAATATTGTGTACTTTGTCATCATTATAGACTTTTGAACTTTGCTACTAGGTATGTGCTGTCTGCAGATAACTCATAAGTACTTCCTTAATTGATCTTACCTACTTGAATACAAACAAGATTCTATTCTACCAATAACACATGGTACCTATGCAGCTGCGGTCTAAAAACCCTATTAATAGAAAATCGGAAGTTCTAAGTACTTATTTGTATCTATAATACCGTTAATAACTTTTGCCATATCGTTCGTTTTCAAATAGGGCTATACGAATATGGTTTTATTGGACCACAGCCAAGGTTAGGTTTATTTGAACGAAGCACCTTGAACCTTTGTGAAGAAAATCTAGTCTAGTCAGTAGTCTAGTCTAATAAAATGTAGTGCTCGGTATACTGAAAATCGATGTGATCGAATGAATTTCTGAACACAAGTTTTCAAACTTGAATATTTCGTCCTCTCACAATATGTAAGGGAAGGGCTAACTGTCAGTAGGTCAATCAAAATAATGAAAAAATAAAAAGAAACAAAAGTCGGAAACCATTACGACGGTATCCACATCGATCACGTTTCTCTGAAATTACCTAAGGAACGAATGAACGATATCAAACGACTTCCCCGGAATCACGGTTTATTCAGACTACGTGCCGCGATCGTAAATAAATGCGATCCTAAATAGAAACTTTATGCCTTTGATATATCCGATCGATGTAAGCACTTGAAGAAACGATGAAATAAATACAGAAAAGTATGTTGAACAAACATATTTATACAGACATTTGACCATCACCTGTGATATTAAAACAATTAATGGATTGTCATAAAGCAACAAAAAAAACATGCATTAAGATTTTAAGGCACAGTTCCGAAGATCGCGCGAAATCGCGTCTTTATAGTGTCAAATTGACAGATGACAGCGCACAAATTCGCGCCAAAACGGATAAGGACGCGCGAAGTCGTGCGATCATGAACTTAGCGTTAACTGTAATATAAAACTAACAGTATCATTTTTTATATTGAATGATGTCATTATCTAGATTATAGTGATAATAAATCTTAATCTATTTTCCTCTGAAAGTACAGTCCACTCAATTTACAAGACAGCCCATTAGAAAATTACTGGAATATGTTGGTAAACAAAAATAATAACTTGAAACAAAATTCAAACAGGAAGTTCAACGACACACAAGAACACAAAAACACACGGTGACGTAAGCATTTAGCACATAGCACATACAGAAATAGGCCGAAAACCTATTAGCAAATTTCACACTCGCTGATGTTATTTTTTTCAGACAACGTCTAGGTAAGTACAGAACACTGGACTAAGTATTTAAGATATTGAAGATCAGATCAGTGCTTAGAACAATTCTACAAGATTAAGGCCGGGTTTCCACCGCGAAGACGAGCGAAGCGGAGTACAAAGGTGCAAGATTTGACCAATTACAGAAGACATGTAGATTTCAACCGATGTGATTGGTCGATTCCCCCACGTTCCGTTCCGTTCGTCTCCGCTATGGTAGAAATCGGGCTAAAATGGAACCATCCCGTCATTACAACACAATATTTCAGTATTTGTTGGTTGGTTGGTTAGTATTGTTTGGTTAAAATATATCACGTTATCTACTCCACTATAAACAATTAATTAAATTCTATCAGCTTTCCTTTCGTACACGGGTATACCAAAATTAATTTAATTAAATTGAACACAGTAGTTAAAAACGATTAATAATTTATATTTTTATCATCATTAATAGGTATTAGTGTATCGTGTGTACAGTACTTATTAATATTTGTGTTCAGGCTATTTTATTAACATGGTTTTTCTAACTTTACTTATTATATTATGTTTATTTACCGATTCGTTGTGCCCTTTTGCTTTGGAAATGAAAACCGTAGTATAACCGTGAAAATAACACCCAAATACAGAATGAAGATGGTGCGAAAGTTGCTAAAACAATCATGGCGTTCTCAACACACTGTTATACAGTATGACAAATTATTCAACAAATAAATTAAAATGAATGTCAACATTGACAGGCAGGGAGTAAGTGGGGAATTCACTTTAAAAAAAAAAATGGTACTGTGTGTCACGGCCACATTATATTTCCCTAAAGAATTGTTATGGAATGGAACATAAAGAAAGAATTACGACATACAAAGGCAATATGTAAGTAATAATAGGGCTTAATTTTCATGGCTTCGGCTAAAAGTGAAATTCTATTAGGCACGTGTTTTGCAATACCCGAAAACAAGGACAATTTTACAAACCTTTAAACTGAAGTAAGAGTAGGTATTCTTGACCTAGCAATGAAACCCACCTCTAACCAATTGTCACTTGTTAGCGAGTTCATCGAGTTATATAACATAATAGAAGAGTGAAAAACATGACTTCCGAAACCATTCAGTTCTTCCAACACAAAAAGGCTAAAACGAATCGGTTTGCGAGAGTCTACGTTTGTTTTAGTCACAACAAATACGGAATACCTGCCAAAATCGACGGTGACTCATAAAAACGTCAGCGGTGGTTCATTTGCATTGCATTGTGAGGCGTTTCACTCACCGGTCGGTGTTCATGTCCTGCGATAGATTGTCCTGGTACGTGCTGAGGACTGACATCGCCTGGAGCTCCCCGTTTTCCTCTTGGACCTCCCTCTCCGTCTGGCCCAAACAGTAAGCGAATAAGTCACTCTCTTAGAACAGGTTGACATTCAAGCTAAATTGATGTCTTTATATCTATACGTAAGACCCATTGTTGAGTCAGAGATCATGTGCCGTCAATGGTTCAACAACACGAAAGGATTCACGCAGATAACAGAAAATTAGTACATTTCTTGATAACACCCGCATACTTTGAATTTTGCACCTCTCGTTCAAGTTGTTAATTTTGTACAATGCTACGTCGAACACTATTTAACACAGTTCTTAGTAAACCACCTCATTATCATCGTATTGCTCACAAAAACTGCAAAAACTCTCAATTTACGGACACGTAGCAACTGACCTTGATTCGTTCACTGTTCAACGCAGACTTGAGACTGAATCATCTATGTTTGATCTGGGATCTTAGAATTTTAGTCAGAGATACGAGCTATCTATGAAGACTCATAATGAACCGTTTCACTGATAATTATTAAACTAATGCTTGTTGTCTCTGTTTCCAGTACTACATTATTCAAATATTATTGAATTTAAAAAGTATTGACTACTGTTTAGGACTGTTCGAAGCTAAATGTGGGTAAATGTCGATAATCGGCACGCAATACATGAAGGCACTGTGCACACAATGCGACTTCGCGCCGACGACTTGTCTGAAAACTTCGCTGGCTATGCATTCTTTACATAACATTGGCATTGCAGCATTTGCAGCCAACATTTTGGCGCAAAGAAACTTAAAGACAATGTTGGAAGAGCGAAAGTTGCACACTTCACATAATTAAACCGTGAGTATTTTTCACACGGTCAAGTCTTGGTATACTTTACCCTGATACCCTTTTTCCACGTGTTCCAGGATTGTCCGGCTAGTTGAGTGACTTGAACCCTGATCCTTACTTATGAGCTCATCATCAAACAGCGAGCGCGTTATCGTTAGTCAAACTTCCCGGCAATCCCGAAAAAAACACGTGAGATAAACGGTAAATAAAAGTAGTGTATGACGTAAATTATAATAAATCTTGTTTATTGAAATGCTACATATGTCTGTTTGGCAGTCGGTGACCTCGGTTGTTCACGCTTGTACCCCAACTCTTCCCACGCGAATGGGGGACCAAATGACTAAGTGTCACCATTTATAGTGACACAGATTTATCATACCCGAAAAAATCTTCGAATATTGAAATTAAAACAAAGAAATGTACTTTTTAAAAGGAATTAGAGGAGCTTTTTTTATAACGGACGGTCAGTTCTTTCAGAAAAGCAATCAAAAGCCCGGAAAAACGATAAAGAAAGAAGGCACTTAACCGATACCATTTAATATTATGTTAAGTGGTTATCATTTTATCATTGTGCTACATATGTTATTAGATAATACCTACTCAAGTGGGTGAGGCTTCCTACACTTCAGTTACTTTATCCCTTTAGGTACCTACATACTCATCTTCTATAACACCCACGAGAGCTAAAAAGGTAAGGCGAAAACATTTCACGCGACAATTTTGACAATGAATAATCGCACGGCCGGGTAGGCTCGTATGACAGTGTGTGCTAGCCCTTACAGTAAAGTAATGAATGCTAACTAACAGCACTTATCTTTATTACTATTAGCTAAGCACCATTGAGATTACCGTGGTAAATTTAACAAACCTAAAAACCTAGCATTCGGCATACTTTATTTTTGTTTTACGGCGCAAATGAGAGAGTTATGTCATAAAATTTGGATTAAGAGATCTCTTTACTTCAGTGATAACAACCTCAGGTACGCGCCTATCATAAAATCTATTTTGCTTAACTAAATCGAGACTTCCACTTATAATTTTTAGCCTTTAGTAAGTGCACACACACCTGTTACGGCACACAGTAATTCTATAAAACCGCGCGTTCATCTGAACTAAGATCAACCGCTGATAAGTATCGTACATTATTAACGCGTGCTTGAACTTAGCATTACACTTTTGTTATGGAGCAGAACTTCTGTACCTACTACAAACCTACTTGTACCACATGGTATTTTGTTATCATTAAATTAACATTAACATACAAGAGGAAACTGTAATAGGTCCTCATCTATTTAAGTAACAATAGGTATAGTTATTATATTTGTGTTGAGAAAAACATGCTTACACGCCTTTTATATTTGACATGCATGCTTTTGTTTTTGACATGTTATTATAACAACTTTGTGCATAAACGTCTTTATCTTCACAGATCAGTGGTTCTTGCACTACGAAAACCACCCTCTTTTTTCGAATGGGTAATCATCAAATGACCCCTTCCCCTCTGGGCGGAGTGGACGGGAGTGTCAGACTTGTACTGACTAAAACCCATCCATGTTCCTTCTTTGCCCTCTCTGTTTCAGGGCCGCGGTAACTCTTTCGAGCAGTCCCGCAGCCACGAAAACCACCCTTAAAGCTACAACATAGAGGTGTTGTCACTATCAAATTGTTACTACTGATTTGTTTGACTGTACCTAAAATTATTTTGCAAAGAATGTACTTATCATGGTACACTGAGTGAGTTGAACCATTGTGTTCTTAGAATACTCTTACAGACTGCTGATTTTTATTATTTGCACAATATGTATTGTTTATGCTTATCGATATGCTTTGTGAAAATATTTTTCATTTGTTTATTTATTGTTACAGATGTGCTTGTGAACTAGTTTGTGTACATAATGAAATGAAAGTGAATAATTCTTTCGGGAAAGAGCTGTTAACAAATCACTTATTTGTTCATGTAGAAGTTCATGAACCACACATAATATTAAATCTCCTGTAATCACCTTATGATTAAATTCATGTAGTAACGTAATAAATATAATAATAAGGTGGCAGCTGGATCAAGGGCTTGATTCAGAAAGCGGTACTTTTGGACACGGCTCGTATTGTTAGGAGGTTCCTCTCTCTGGAGCCCTGACCGCCGGTAGCTTGGACCCTGTTCCCGATACCGGTGGGCTACAATTTTTTATATTTTTAAATGTTTTTTTATATTTTTTTTTTAAGGAATATTTAAAAATGTAGAACAATTTGTAAAAATTTAAATAAAGGAAATATAATAATAATAGGTATAACCCACCTGCTCCCTAAATCGGGTAGTACTGCGGAGCCCAAAAATTATAGACCGATTACCTGTCATCCGACGGTCTATAAAGTTCTTACATCCATTTTGAGAGCTAAAATTAACAAACACATTGATGACAATTCTGTCATGTCCGCTTCTCAAAATGGGTGTAGGAACGGGTCCCGCGGTACTAAGGAGCTACTCCTCATCGATATGGCCATTACTTAACAGGTTTGCCGTTCCCGAAGGGATCTGTCGATATGTTGGATAGACTATAAGAAGGCCTATGACTCGGTGCCACATACATGGCTCATGAGGGTGCTAGAGTTGTATAAAGTTGATGCAACTCTGCGCACCTTCCTGATGTCATATACGGGGCAATGGAGGACAGTCCTTCGCTATCCAGGATGTCGGCAAATCCAGAGGAATAATATATATAAGGATAGAGCGAGGTATATTTCAGGGCGATAGTTTGAGTCCACTTTGGTTCTGCTTAGCCTTGAGTCCTCTTAGCACGCTGCTGGAGGATTCAGGTCTAAGTATTTGGGTATGTCGAAAGCGCTGGGCATCAATGTTGCTGACATGAAGCAATCGTTGAAGGAGCGCTTCTTTGGCCGCTTGAAGAAAGTATTTAATAGTCTTTTATCAGGCGGAAATAAAGTACGTGCCTTCAACGGTTGAGTCATGCCGGTTTTGATGTACTCTTTCGGCATACTCAAATGGACTCAAACAGAACTAGACGCCCTGTATAGAAGGGTCCGCACATTGTTGACGGCATATCGAATGCATCACCCGAGTTCTTCTGTTATGAGACTGTATATCCCGCGGAGGTGTGGGGGTCGAGGCTTTTTAAACGCTAGGACTCTCCACAATCGCGAGAAATGCAGTCTCAGGGAATATTTCCTTGAAACCGACGTGGGGATGCATCGAGATGTGATCGCGGTGGACAAGGGCCTCAACCCGCTCTCCTTGGCTAAAGAGAACTGGCTCAAACCTGTAGTGCTTGACACTAACGACCGCATGGAGGTATGGGAGAGTAAGGAGTAACTTCTCGGACGCTTTTTCCGGGCCCGATGTAGACCTATCAGCGTCCGTAGCCTGGCTACGTTCCGGGGACCTCTTCAGAGAAACTAAAGGTTTTGTCTGTGCAATTATGGATGAAGTTATGATGACGAATAACTACCGGAGATTTATTGTGAAGGACGGTACGGTTGACATATGTCGGGCATGCCACCGTCCAGGCGAATCAATCCGTCACATTATCTTCGGGTATTCTCGTCTGGCTAACGGAGAGTACTTGCATAGACACAACCTTGTAGTCAGGATTATCCATCAGCAACTTGCTCTAAAATACAACCTTGTGGAATCGGAAGTGCCGTACTATAAGTATGTGCCCGGCCCAGTTCTCGAAAATGGCAGTATCACATTGTACTGGGATCGATCCATCATCACTGACAGGACTATTGTAGCCAATAAAACTGATATAGTGGTGGTGCATCAATCAGAGCGGCGCGCAATGATTGTTGACATAACGGTCCCGCATGATGAGAACCTCGTGAAAGATAAGTAAATCAAGTATCTTGACTTGGCTCGCGAGGTTGTCGACATATGGGTTGTGAACTCAGCGATCATTGTGCCAATAGTCGTATCAGCCCATGGCTTAATTGCCAAGAGCCTCGACCAATACCTCAAGGGCTTGATTCAGAAAGCAGTACTCCTGGACACGGCTCGTATTGTTAGGAGGTTCCTCTCTCTGGAGCCCGGACCGCCGGTAGCTTGGACCCTGTTCCCGATACCGGTGGGCTACTATTCTTTTTTATATTTTTAAATGTTTTATATTACTTTGTATAGGAATATTTAAAAATGTAATTTATATGTGTTAATACGAATAAAGAAAATAATAATAATTTATATGGTTTTTTTTTAGACCCTGCTCCCGACACCGACGGAACAGTTTTTTTTTAATATTTTTTAATGTTTTTTTATGTTTTTTTTTTTAGAAATATTTAAACATGTAAATAATTTTAGTTTTTTTAATTTAGATTTAAATACCACCCAAAAAACTTTTTGCTGATGTAAACAACTTTACAATACTTATGCAAATCTATACTAATGACTGTGTTAATGAGGAATTATCACAATAATGAGCTAATTATAAATAGTTTAATAACTGTATTTATGATTAGGTGTCGACATAGCAATAATACAATGGGTATGTATTTGAAACTACACTCAGATTGATCCCAATATATTATATAAAAACAGTTGTGATCTCGCCATTTATTTGAGGAAAAAGTTAAAAATACTAGTTTTTCTTGCTATTTTGGTTTTGGCTCAACATTGCTAGGAAATTCCAGTCACCAAAATAATAGGTATGGTGATTTTTTTCAACTTTTTTAAATAATTTACCTGCTGTAATGTGTGTTTGTTACACTATAATATAATCAGATTACCTCATTGTTATATATTTTTTTATAAATTTTCAAAAGAAACTACTTTTTCAAAGTCTAAAACCCTATGAAGAAGAGAAAGGTGGGTATTATGCAGAACTGTCTTTTGTTCATTTTAAAATTCAAATAGTGCTGTACCCTACCTAATTTTGACAAAATTACTTTTCATTACAAACACAAACAAGGATTTGCTACTAACAAAATGACTCAACAAGTGGCTCATCAGTAGATTTACTAAATGCCTGACACTTTATTTTGATACCCAGTTATATTGGCACCCTGTGGTTTATGTAGCTATTTTATCACAGCTGGATAGCATGTTGGAAAAGGGCATCATTCAGAGTATTATCAAAATGAAACCTATTCCAATAAGATTAAACACTGGGTTTAACAGCTTGGACCCTGATCCTGATACCGGTGGGCTACTATTTTTATATTGATTTAAAATGTAAATAGTAAATAAGAAAATTGAATAAACAATCAGATTAATCAGAACTTTATAAAGTAGGCACTCTTCTATAGGGGATAAATTATAAAGAATTGAAGTGTAAAAAATGTATGTGTGTGTGTGTGCATGTGTGTGTGATGTATATGTGTTGTATGTTTTATAAGTTTTCCCCAATGTAATGGACAGTTAGCCTGTCCAGTTTGGGGCTCACTGGCTATCTATGTAAAATAGCTACAGGTAATATTTTAAGCCACTTATGACATCTCAAGTTATGTATAATAATAACCATAGTACCTACTTAAGTGTAACCTGGATATAATTTACCCAAAATGATAATACTATTGAGGAAATATGAGAAGGAATTGAACTTAGGTACAATTTACTGTAACAAATGAATATGATATTACAATCAAATTATTGGTCATATTAATAATGTGGATGCTGTTATATTTATTAATATAATATTATCATGTATAACAGGAACCTATTTCTGATTAATTATTTATCTCTAAATGTGTACCTACTCTGTAGCTGTTTTTCTATCATCTAAATATAATGTATTTCATACATACTGACATATGATTTTATTTTAAAATAAGTTAGTTATCTAATCTATTATTTTACAAGCATTGAAAAAGGTTGTAAACATATAAAAACCTACTGTTGGTGTGTAGGTACTGTTATTAAGCTTCACTTACTATTTAATAAACTTGGCCTTTATTGAAACACTATGCTTGTTTACCTTTGCCTTTGTTCTCAATGGCTCATATTATTGAAATAACTGCTCATTTTAAAAGAAAAACATACAACACAGTCAATTTTAACTTGTATTACGTTGAATCAGTTAATTGCTTATAATCATGAAAGGAAAGTTACTGAAATAAGATTTTGAATTCTTAGAAGTATTTTCTACAAAAGCATTGAAAACCCCCAAATTAGTAAGACAGAAAAAATTATTCATAGCCTTAAGTTCTTAATGCCTCTGACAACAGCCTATACAGCCAAGAGATTAAAAAAAATACCTGGTGAAATGCTCCAGCTCCATCCCCATCCTGGAATAATTGTTGGAACGCAAGCTCATTCCTTTGTGAGTCAGACAGGAAGGATTCCGTCTCCCCGGCGTCAGATCTCTTGTGGTGCAGCTTCACACCTCCCGTGTAGATCGGAGTCGTTATCTTCGGCGTAAACACATTTTCCTCTACCCTCTCAAGCAGAGGTTTTGGCACGTCTTCTTCGAGCGAAGGATCTCCGTCAGACATCACATAAAAATAACGCGCCAAATACTTTCACACCACTATTCAATTTTTCACACGGTTCATATCCAAGACGTTCTTCCTTCCGAGGTATTAGTCATAGACGGAACTGATCTGGGTACAGATTTATCTCCTATTCTTTCACACAGTAATTAACTTTGAACTGAAAATGAATTAAAAATAGATATTTTTGTAAATTTGTAGATTCACACAACAGTTATTTGCACTATTTTATTTAAGCTACGTGGTTGCGAAAGGAACGGGCACCGACCGAAACTATTTCAAGGGAACGACCAGAAAAGAAAGATCTTTTTGTATCCGATTGGGAAGGAATGACAAATTATTTCACTAAGGCAATTAAGCTGTAAACTGAGATAGCTCTATACGATTGTTTAAAACAAAAAAGAGATAAAACATAAGCAATGCTAAAGATGTAATTTTGTCTGGTCATCAACTGATTGTCCTGTCAGTAGCTTTTTTCTTAGGGTCGTTAACCAACTTGGGTACTCATAATGTCGATGCTCTTAACAGTACCGTTGAATCATGCTTGAAGATATAACAAAGTCTTGATCAAAATGAAGCTGATAGTGATGATTATACCACAGGCAACTTCTGCTTTATATTTTAGATGAAGACGAGCTTTCCTTTTTGAATTTCACATAAGATACAGTTCGCGTAAAAGAAGATAATTTTACACATTTTGAAAACGATGTTCTTTATGACCCACGAAAAATCGACGTTTCCTCATCCCTATTCCATAGTGCCCCTTTGAATGACAGCAGTTCGTGACAGATGATAAAGTTGAGTTCATTACTCCTTTCGAGTTCCCCACCTGTTTAAAAGATTAGTTGATATAATTAAGTTTTATAATTATAAATACGTCCATTTTAATTATTTTAGTAACGTACGAATTATTTATCAATAAAAATATAATCGAAAAAACTTCTTTTTATTTACTTTTTAGTATAGCAACAAATTATGCCACGCCGCTCATGATCTGTCAATTCGCGTCGCCGAAAAGCGAAAAGGGATAGGTTGCCGGCGAAACATTTTATTATTAATTTAAAATAAGTAATCCCCAGCGATATTTATGTGAAATAGTACAACCAAGGAAAATATCACAAACCCAAAATGACGGTGGAGGTGCAAGCCAAGTCGAGGCTCCCGCAGCTATCGTCTGACAAACAACTAACGTTTATAAAATTAGCTGTTTTATCAATGGCAGCAATATTATGTGAGTATTTTTAAAAGCTAATTGGAATTAATACTTGTATTAGAACGATTCCATATCGTGTCCTTTCGATAAAACGTGAATTAGATCGATTTATGTTATGACTTACGTGGTCCTATTGTGATAAGCAATGGCGATAAAATGTGCTGACTTTAGGAAAATACAGACCATAACGTGTTTTGCCTTTATCAAAATATCATCTTACTCTGTTTGTAACTGCAAGATAATACCAAGCATCGCTTTGGGAATAAATATGATTCAAAATGGGAAAAACCGGCACCCGGGCATCATGTGCTGCGTATTCGGCTTCTGAAGTTCGCCCCTAAGACGACACACAGACCGGCTTCTGTCAATATTTCCCTAAAACAGTATTTTCTGTACTTTCCAATTTCCACCATCCAACATAGCTTTTTCATCATAATAATCTGAGATACCCATATTACTTTTAAAAAGACTAACTGAAATAATTTATTTTTCAGCCTTTGGAACGCGTCTATTCTCAGTGTTACGTTTCGAGAGCGTTATCCACGAGTTTGACCCTTACTTCAACTACAGAACCACCAGATACCTCACTGAGGAAGGGTTCTATAACTTCCACAACTGGTTCGACGACAGAGCATGGTATCCGCTGGGACGTATCATTGGTGGTAAGTTTTTACTTGATTACTTAAGAGAGGCCTTTGCACAGCAATACCATTACAACCAAGAAAGATGTTTGTAATCAATATTTTTCTGACTTGCTGGGTAACTTTTTGCTGGCTAGTAATTTTGGAGTCTGTCCTATTATAACTATATGATGCGTGCACTCGACACTAAATCTCATCACTAGTTATGTTTATTAATTCCATTGTTCTCTGAGTGAGTGCCAAAAAATGCATTGTTTATAATTAGCAAAACTTAATATTGTTATTAAGTACACTATTGCATCGGTAACCTTGTTGCACCTAAATCTGAAACCTCTCACACTTGCTTTATATAATTCAACCATGTGTGAAAAGAATTCACAAAAGATAACCGTGCTCCCCCTGGACAAACTGTGCTAAATAAAATGCACCTGTAAAAATCCCTATTTGTGGTACATGTAACAATTTTTTATACTCACCAAAGAAATCAATAAATATCTATCTTGTAATGATAGTCTTAAGAAGGGGAAGAAAAAAAAATTTGCCATACCATTTAATATTTGGTTTCAGTTTTTCAGGTTCATTGTTTACTATTACTATAAACAAAATATTGCTAAACATTTTAAAAGAGTACTTATAAATAGCGGAGTGCCTCGTTGAGAGTGCCATGTTTATGGATTAAAAATATTGTGTTTCAGACTCAAAATACCGTAGACATATTTGAAAAATACCGTAGACATATTTGAAAAATACCATGTATATTATCCTGTAAAAAGCATGAATATCCAATATTTGTATTCAAAATTATAATTAACCACTTTATTTAATGATCTAAAACAAGAACTTCTTGATCGTATATAGCTGCAGTCATTTTTGACAACATATTCTTTTTAGGTACAAAATCAACACAGTAGTTTCCATGTCGGTGAATAGACTGTTGCGTAAGAATTAGTGGTTTTGGTTATTAATTTATTTGTCTTTTTCGTTTTAATATTGTTGACTTGGCTAAATATCCTTTCACAGGCAGCATTTGAGTGGGGTAACAATAAAATATTAAGATTACAGTTACATACATTACATGGTAGTTAATGTTTAAAATTATCGTAGAAAATTACACAGTAGGGAATCAATACCGTAGACCGTGTATTGATCAATTTTACCGTGTACCTGGTAACACTGATAAAACGGCAACTTTAGTTTTCTGCTGTAATTTGTATGGTGTACACAATAAAGAATATTCTATTTATCTACTCCAGGTACCATCTACCCTGGTTTGATGGTAACATCGGCGACCTTATACAATGTGATGCAGTTCCTGAACATCACCATAGACATCAGGAATGTCTGCGTGTTTCTCGCTCCGTTCTTCTCTTCACTGACAACTATTGTCACCTATCTGCTGACTAAGGAATTGAAGGTTGTTTATTTTTTACATTTGTACATAAACTAATAACTCATGCCTTTCTCTCAGGCCTCCTGGGGATCAAGGATATGCAGAAATTGCAGAATGCCTCTGTTACAATCCATATAAGCTGACGAACAGCGGCGATACGGTGACAATCCATTTCCTAGTTGATATGTGTTCTGTGTATGATCTTAGCCTGAAATTGGGAACGGACGGTAACATAAATATAAATCCAAGAGCAAAAAAAAACATAAAGTAACAATATACTTTAATTTACTTAAAATCTCAAAACAGTGAAGAACCAAAAATTGAATGACATGGAATTCACTCTTATCCTCGGAGACAAGTCCTGTATCACTAGCAGTAGGAAGAATGTAAGCTGATCATCCTTTATGCTATTCCTATTTATTAATCACCCCTATCTTTCCCAGGATGAAGGCGCTGGTCTGGTAGCTGCAGCCATGATAGCCATAGTACCTGGCTACATCAGTCGTTCAGTAGCTGGCAGTTACGACAACGAAGGCATTGCCATCTTCTGCATGCTGCTGACCTATTACTTCTGGATCAAGGCAGTTAATACTGGTACTATCCTGTGGGCCACTATGACAGCGCTTGCTTATTTCTACATGGTGAGTGGTGTTTTATGTTAAGGGTTTTGTTTTCCACACTTAATCCTTTAAGTGGACCATTGTGCGTGCATGGTGAGTGAAGTTGTGAAATCGGCCCCTATGAGTGGCGATAAGTACTTAGATGTACGTACATACGTCCAGCACATCCTTAGTTATTAACTCAAAATCATTAGGGTCAGAATCATCGACACAATGACGAGTTTCAAATTACATAAGCTGTTCATGAGCAGTACTAACAGTTACGACTATGAGTCGAGATCGCCGTTTTGAATCATAACATCACGCCTGTAGTCCACGGAGAATTAGGCAGAGGTGTACCTAATCAATAGAGAGAGCATAGTACACCCACCCACATTTCGCCAGTTAGTTGTGCCCAGTATTTTACTGTGTAATTTATTTTGTCACCACTGCTCTCAAAATGGTGAAGGAAAAGATTGTAAAGATACATGACATCCACCATTCGATAGAGGGCCTGCATAGTGGATTATAGCCCAACAGTGGGAAACTGGGAACATTATAGCCTGTTTATGCTATTCAATATTGGAAAATTGATGGTAACATTTACCTTACCAGCCTACTTTCTGTAGTTTCATAACATAACATCACACCTGTGATACCCGAAGGTTTAGGCAGAGGTGTACCTAAAAGTACACCCACATTTTGCCACTTATGTTTAAGTCCCATCAAGTCCCATGTAATAGGGGGCGAGCCTATTGCCATCAACCGGGCGTAAATCCAAACTCCGTGGCTGCTACTGAGAAATTCCTGATGGAAAAAACCAATAACACTTTGCCCAACCTGAGAATCGAACCCAGGCCCTCATGCTCAGCAGTCGCGCTTGCGACCACTAGACCAACGAGGCAGTTGAGTTTCAAGATTAAGAAAAAGATACACACATGTTAGAGTTACATGAGTCAAACATTAAAAGTAATCCTTGTATATATTAAATTACTAGCTGACCCGCGCAACTTCGTCTGCGTTTGGATTTTCCCCGTTTTTGCAATCTTTTTCATAAATTCTCCGCTCCTATTGGTCGTAGCGTGATGGTATGTAGCCTATAGCCTTCCTCGATAAATGGGCTATCAAACACTAAAATATTTTTTCAATTCGGACCAGTAGTTTCTGAGATTAGCGCGTTCAAGCAAACAAACAAACAAACTCTTCAGCTTTATAATATTAGTATAGATTTATTGATACAAAATCTGTTAGTGTAGTAAACAAGATTACACATTATATTTACTAGCTTTAGCCATTATTATTGTTTGATAACTACTGATTGGCTTTGCCTAAATGCTTGCATTATAAAGATATCTGTGTTTTAATCAGATATCTTAAAAGTCAATCACAGAATATAAAGATGACGGTTTCACACCAATAAGTTTCAATTGAACTTTTTGGTTTTTGCTCTGTCGTACACACTACACACTCTTCACATCGGATGAGACGCGGCCAAACGCAAGCCGTGAGACACACAATAATTATCTTTTGCTGATTAGGCTTAAGTTTTTTTTTATGTTGTGTGCACTGGCAGTCACCAAATAATCCTATTTTCTTTCTTTATTTAGTGTAAAAAAAAAAATCTTTTTTCTCATCAAAAACTTAATAAAATAAAGTTATTAGGTCACGCTTTAGTTTTTGCCCGCTAAGTTTAAAGACGTTACAAAAGGCGTAAATCATGAACAATTAAGTTCTTATCACTAGAATGACAAGGCCAGGTAGACTATATAAACTGTTTTTAAATCCCTTGCATTTTATTTTCAACAAGTCTTTATGAATTACTGTGCATTCCCACTGACGAAACATTCACATAACACAATATGTAGAAATCTGTCTTTTAAATTTCTCTTGGTTGAATTTTTTTATCTCATCAGACAACATGTTTCAGTAAAAATGCACAGTTATTGAGCTATACAGGAACCACTTTCTATCTACGAAAACTAGACTGAAATGTCCTAATCTTCCACAGGTCTCATCATGGGGTGGTTACGTGTTCCTAATCAACTTGATCCCTCTCCACGTCCTCGCGCTCATGCTGCTGGGCCGCTTCTCAGCTCGTGTGTACGTGGCTTACAGCACCCTATACTGCGTCGGCACTATATTGTCGATGCAGATCTCCTTCGTGGGCTTCCAGCCGGTGCAGAGCTCGGAGCATATGCTGGTGAGTTCAAGATATCAGTCGGAAAAATATGCAAGGCGAAATGAAATGGCGAAAAAACCTTTTGTGAGGCCTTCGTTACGAATTTTGGGCCCGCATTTTAGTATCGTATAAATCAATCAATAATGCTTCGCTGACCCCAAATAAATTGGAATACGGGTGAGAATGACGCGTCGCCTATGCCAAAATATTGACTAGGTATTTACCGATTCAAGAACTGCTATCTAAAATAAGTATGCCAGACATAACCATAGTAAAGTTATGTAAATCTTCGGAACATAACACCTCTTCACAAAATTTTGTAAAGGATGTTTACCTTTAAGTTGCTTTTTTCGTTTAAATTAAAATACAGAATGTTTTCTTATTACCTACAAAACTTAATCTGCGCTATAAACTATAATATTCAACTAATAATTAGCCTAGCCTCTTCCCAACTTTGTTGAGAATGGCTTCTTGACTTGATGCCTATATGACGTCCACAACCCGGTTACTCGGTATAACAAGACCTTTTTTTAGGACTGGTTGTCAGACTTTTAGATCCACAAGTGATAATCGGGACCAACGGCTTAACGTGCTTTCATCTCGGTATGTAATTGATGAAAACTACTATTAATATCCGACTATGAATTCACCAACAATATCTTTCTTCCACAGGCGTTAGGAGTATTCGGTCTGTGCCAGCTGTACGCCTTCACGCAGTACTTGCGCGAGCACCTATCTCCGGCCAACTTCGAGCTGCTGTTCAAAGCTCTGATCACTACCCTGCTGTCTACGTTGGGAACTGCCTTAGTTGCCCTTACACTTACTGGTAAGATTTGGTAGTTTCTTGATTGCAGACTATACAACAATATCCTGTCCGCGGCAAGGCACATTGAACTTCATAAAAATACTTTCTCATAAAAGATTACCATCAACATTTCAGAGAAATTTCTCCTATAAAGTCGTAGTTTTTCTAAAACTCGATGTCCAATCTGAAAGGCTCTGTACTGTAAGCAGTAATGTGACTTTCTCAAAGTTGAACATTGAAGAAACCTATATTTCATAGCTAAAACTATACATTTATCTAATATTGAAACTACAGTCTCCATACTTCATCAGTTTTATGTTGTATAGCATGATTTCTGTACGACAAATAATTTGCTAACAATTGTATTTATTTTTGTTACAGGTAAAATCTCACCATGGACTGGTCGTTTCTACTCTTTGCTCGACCCCTCATATGCCAAGAACCACATTCCTATTATTGGTGAGTAATTTCAGAAGAGGTTTTATTTATTTTTAATAATCTCTCGACAAATCAGAGACATCTAAATTATATCTTATCTATCACAACTGAAAGTCTCATTTTCCCACAGCATCGGTCTCTGAGCATCAGCCGACTTCCTGGTCGTCGTTCTACTTCGACCTTCAAGTCCTGGTGTTCCTGTTCCCTGCTGGACTGTACTTCTGCTTCAGCAAATTGACTGATGCTAATATCTTCATCATCTTGTATGGAGTACTTAGTATTTACTTTGCGGTAAGTTTATAGTTGTAAAAGTAGAATTGGTAAGGGTAACCTCTTAAAATCCTTACCCTGGAGCGTAATAAGAATTAAACTTATACTGTCTTACTTTAGGGGATATCTTCGGTGATTGTCTTTCGTGATAATGAACAATCACGGAAGATATCCCGTAAGTGACAGTAAAAAAAGGGAAATTTAAAATGTCACAGACGACAAATCCATGGGATAGCGATGTTTTATAAGTACCATTTTGGACGAGCCATTCGTCCGGAAGTGAGAAGTTAACAAGGCTTCTAATTTTGTTGAATCTGATACATATTGCAACACGGTTTTTTTTATGTAGACCTATGCTATAAAACTGTCACAAATATCTTGACAATCGTTCAGGCACTCAGGCAGTAGAGGCTTCAATAACATTCAACCTTCAACAAACCAATGATGACACAAAAAGCGTTGAGCGCGTCGAGTCAGCGTATGAGCAAGAACTCCGTTGACTTCGCCCATGATCCTTACACTTTGATCGCTGACAACCCCTCCTACCCCCACTCCCCACCGTTCACCAGCACTTTACATTAAATCTACCGTCTTCTCCTCAGGGTGTGATGGTTCGTCTCATGCTGGTGCTGGCGCCAGTGATGTGCATCGTGTCAGGAGTAGCTGCCTCTAGCCTGCTTAGTCTACATGTAAAGGATATTGAGCCGAAGGTCGAGAAACATGAGAAGAAGAAGAAGCATGAGAACAATTTGGTGTTTAGGTCGGAGGTATGTAGAATTTTTCTCACAATTTTATTACATAACATCACGCCTGTAATCTCCGATGGGTTATTCAAATATGTACCTAATAGCACACCCACATTTCGCCAGTTATGTTCAAGTCCCATGTAATAGGGGGCGAGCCTATTGTCATCAACCGGGCCAAACTGCTACTGAGAAATTCCTAATAGAAAAACCCAATAACACTTCGCCCGACCCGGGAATCAAACCCAGAATCGCAGTTGCGCTTTCGACCACTAGACCCACGAGGCAGTAAAAAAATTCGTCCTTAGTCTGTATATGTATAGCATTGTAGCTCCAAAACGGATGGTCCAATTTAAATGCGGTAACATATTATCTGCATCCCCTTAATTCGTTGCTCCCTATCCCCAGGTGGGAGCCCTATTCGTGTGCGTGCTGGGCTGCCTGCTGATCTCGTACGTATTCCACTGCACGTGGGTGACGTCGGAGGCCTACTCCTCGCCCTCCATCGTGCTGTCTGCGCGCGCGCACGACGGAGCGCGCATTATCTTCGACGACTTCCGCGAGGCTTACACTTGGCTTAAGATGAATACTCCTGAGGTGAGTTTTAGAATAGAAAATAGTCTCATATCATCTCCCTAGCCTTTTTACCACTAAGTTGGGGTCGGCTTCCAGTCTAATCGAATGCAGCTGAATACCAGTATTTTACATGGGGCGCATACCTATCTGAGCTCCACAACCTAGTTAGTACTGGGTAATATGGTAACCCTTGGTAAGACTGCTTGTCATACTTTCGGGCCACTGACTGAAACAACTGTCAAAGATCTACACATACTAAGAGCCGGGCCCAAGCAACATCTTAACGTGCTTTCCGAGGCACAGAAGACACTCGGGTATCGTAATGGAATTCTAATCTAGAATCCCTTGCTACGCTCGTGATTCTACTCTAGAATCCTTCGCTGCTCTCGGGATCCAACTTAGTCCCTCGAATTAAATTTCCTTTTGTTTTTCACTTGTTGTATAATCTACAAAAATACTATTATTTCGTACAGCTTATGAAATAATTGACAAATTGAACTTCAAAATAATGCGAATGTCCATTGCATGAATTTGACTTAGACATCACCTTTATGTCGTGGCAAAAAAGGCGACGTTCATAATTCTAATGTACAGTTGATGCACTTTATGGCGAAATAGATCGTAGTGTAAAGCACAGAATTAACACGGGATGGATGAAATGGCGGCAGGTCACGGGAACAATCTGCGACTCCCGCATTCCCCTTAAACTTAAGGGGAAGATTTATAAAACAATGGTTAGACCTGCTGTCTTGTATGGATAAGAATGTTGGGCCACAAAAGGGATGAATGAAAGGCATTTGCATGTGGCGGAGATGAGAATGCTAAGGGGAATGTGTGGTGTTACGCGAATGGATAAAATAAGAAATGAGTATATAAGAGGAAGTCTGAAAGTGGCGCCGGTGACTGAAAAGTTGTGTGGTAATCGGTTGTCGTGGTATGGGCATGTGATGCGGAGGAATGAGGAAAATGTTGTGAGGAAAGTTTTGAGTATGAATGTGGATGGGTATATGAGTAGAGGAAGACCAAAGAAACGATGGATGGACTGTATAAAGAATGATATGGCAAGAAAGGAGGTGTCGGATGAGATGACGAGTAATAGAGAAGTATGGAAGAAGAAGACATGCTGCGCCGACCCCAAATGAATTGGGATAAGGGCAAGAGAATGATGACAGTTGATGCACTTTATTTGAAAAACTATACCTCCATCTTCAATTTAAAACGTTTTCCATCTATTTGTAGGACTCAAAAGTAATGTCATGGTGGGATTACGGATATCAGATAACAGCGATGGCGAATCGAACAGTAATAGTGGACAATAATACTTGGAACAACACGCACATTTCTCGAGTCGGACAGGCGATGGCATCCACTGAAGACAAAGCTTACGAGATCATGAGGGAATTGGATGTGGACTATGTGCTGGTTATCTTTGGAGGACTCGTCGGGTATTCTTCTGATGGTAAGATGATGAGTTATTTTACCGGGGAATGTGTAGTATTGAGGAAGTTATGTTTGCTAGACTTTACACAGAGTTTATTATGTTTTTCTTGCTATGCCTGCGCTAATGTAAATGTCCGAGTTAAACTGCGCTTTAACTAAGGAGAAACAAATTGAATAGTTCAGATTTCTTATCTAACTTGCATCTCTACATTTCCTCTAAAACACGGACTGATTCCACCACCTCACATCTTGAAATACAAACTATATTCCAATATGTATTCGCAATTTGGCTGCTTTATTCGGTACATTTCTACCTAACCCTTGGGGATTACCAGCGTGATGTTATATTATTTTTCCTCTCCCAGACATAAACAAGTTCCTCTGGATGGTCCGTATCGGCGGCAGCACGGACCGTGGCGCGCACATCCGCGAGGCGGACTACTACACGCCGTCCGGGGAGTTCCGCGTCGACGCCGACGGCTCGCAGACGCTGCTCAACTGTCTCATGTACAAGATGAGCTACTACAAGTTTGGTCTGGTTTACACTGAGGGTGGTAAGTGAACAAAACGATATTACTTTTATTGATTGGCAAAACGACTACCCTTCTGCAGTAGACGGCAGGTAACACTTTGGCATTGATCTGGTCCAGCGTAGCGTAGTTTCAAAGAATCAGGTCTCAGTGGTAACAAATCCTTCGTTAGTATTGCTACTATAGAAGAATACACATATGTATGTGTATATAAATATTTATGACTCTGATATCACAACAAATAAAAGGAATTCCTGAGTTGCCATACTTCGATTTGCAACATAAGTATTGTAATTTCCGGTAAGGTTCTATAGTATTCTACAAACCATTAATTTTAAATAATCCCTTATCCAGGTCGACCGCCCGGTTTCGACCGCGTCCGTAGCGCTGAGATCGGCAACAAGGACTTCAACCTGGACGTACTAGAAGAGGCGTACACCACCGAACATTGGCTCGTCCGCATCTACAAAGTGAAGCCGCTGCCCAACCGAGGCGTCTGAAGTCCGCACCTCGCCGGCCCAGCCGGTAAATATCTGTCAAGTTTATATTGGTATAAGAAGATGTACCACATGAAGATCGTGGGAAATTTGGAACAGTGATTTGACAAAGCGTTTATGTACAGTCAAGACTTTTATTATTTTCAAATCCTTTTTTTTTTAAGACAGAACACTTTTTAGCGACATATTCACTGCAATTTGTGTGCAATGAGTACACAAAATTGCCCTTAAAGTAGCGAAAGTTGTATATGCTGTGACTATGTACTCTCGGAATGAAAAGATTATGCTTTAGATTAAATTTTGCTTGCGCGTAAGTGAAACTTTAATTGTGAAGTGAGACGTTATTGAATTAATAAGCAGTGAAGCTTTTCGTTCCGCGAATGTACCGTGCCTACAATGTTTCTATAAGCTCTGAAAATATCGATTTAAATTGCTCAACTCAGCTAAGAATTAATTTATTAAAAGATTGTTAGATACAAAGACCGCTTAGCGGTGAATTTGAAATTAGTGTCTGTACAAAAGACTGCTAAAATGTAGATAATTTAATCGATTTTCGCCTCGTCTTTTCCCAATCCATACATTTGTTTAAAAAAAAAACCTGTTAAAAACACAATATAAACTTTTGCAATATTTACCGGTCAAGCCATACAAAACTAATGTAAAATAAGAAATAAAGTGATAATTATTGGAAATATTTATAATAAGAGACATGCGGTTCTTTTTTACATGACTTTCTAAGAGTGCGTCATATGTTGGAAACACAATTGTTGCAGAAGTATACTAGATGTTTAACCAGACATAGCTTTTCAGTAGGCCATGATGGCTGATGGAATGTTTCTTAGGTTCATGGGAACATACTTCTGAGTTTCGTTCCACGGAATCAATTTTTGGACATCTAAAAATTGATTTTGGTTTATTGATCAGCAGCAACAAGCTTAAGCTTATTATTCTGTATGCAATTGTGTCTTCAACATATCTTCATTAGACTTAGCATCATTTTTATATTTTATAATAAGCGTGATGAGAATGGAAGTGAAGATGAAGAAAGGAAGGAAGATAATACATGTTGTGTGTGCTAGCCGCACTGCCTACCTGTCAGAGTGCAATCTTGTATGGATGTTATATCTTACTAATAAGTTTCTATTGACTAGGACTAGTAAAAACATGGATTTACAACCCCATCAGTCACTAAAAACTAATAAAGAGGGTTCACAACATGCGAATCCATTGAGAACTAATACTATTGCTATTACAAATTAAAACTGATGTTTTTTTTTATTTTCATATTATAGTGGCTCTAAAGTTCGCTGCCTATATTTTCTTTAGTTGAAAATTTAACTCATTTTCGTTAGTTTTAATTAGTAATAGCACAAGCCGCTGCAGCCGCTGAAAGCTGAAAAAGTTATGTATATAGCCTAACGTTATATATTTTATGCGCGTCTATGTCAAATACTACCATTCAAACTAAGCAGTAAGAACTTTTGTAAAAACTCTGATTCAAGATTTTTACTACTAATATTGTAACCATTCTTATGGGGAATCTATTACGAATGTACGGAATGTTTTTCTTAGATCAGCATTTATAACTAACCCCTACGTTTCACATATTCGCAATAGATATCCTAGATACCTAGTTTGTTAAACTACCATAAATATAATCTTTAGTCTCTAAGACTTAAGGTCTGTCTACAATTCGATTATAGCAAATGAATAGGAAATGCACTTGCTTCATTTTATAAGTAATGCACTTACAAATAGTCAAAATGTAAACAGACTTATACAGACTGAATCCTATTCATCGCGTAGTTTCTTAAAATGTATGTAAACAATAGAGTAGACGTATTTTAAATGTGGTTATTTCACTTTGTATGTCTACCTCTATCTAGATTAAACATAGATACGCACAAATAGTATTCGACACATTATGTGTAGACAATTAAACACACTTGCCTGATCTAGACTTGATTCGGTTACTAAATGAAATGATGTAAAGGAAATGTTGTATAAATTCATTTTTTATTTTTATTTTAATTAAAGTTTATTGATAAATGTCTGTTTTTGTTACTAAGACCCTAAGTTTTCCACGTCCAATGCGTATAAACAGCGTTGCTTCATCAAAAGGATTATACATACATACATGAACTCTTCACGCTTTTTTTTCCAATGGGGTAGGCAGAACCTACTTTCTACGAACATTACTTTCTACGATCTTTGCAAATCAAATACTTTTGTTTCGTCAAACATTCACACAACAGCTCATACACGAACGCCAGTAAGCAGTACTACGACCCAAGCTTTCTGAAGAACGACAGTAATCACTAATAAGGTCTGTGTATGTCCTTCTAGGGCATCTCTCACATCTGTCTTGTAAAATTATTGCTAGTTGCAAAATGATGTCTTGCAAAATTGTTATAAATAAAACAAAATACCATTTTTAAAGCAATAATTATTTATTTAAATATTTACAAACACGATTACTGGTTCACAATACTGTAATCAAAACTAAAGTCTGACAGATTAGCGCCGCACTACAGGCGGTTATTTTTGAACGGTCACAGGTCAACCAAGAGGTTGTCGGCAGCTTAACCGAGCTATCCTGTAAGTGCTTTAAGAGTAAGGCCTCCAGCCAGGGCAAAAACAACTTAAACTAAGTGACTCCACGCTAAGGGTACCCACGGCTTAGAGCTCCGCTGGGGTAAGGGACAGGCTGGATGGGATCATGCTACAGGCGGGTCGCACCACGCTTTAGTATTGAAATGCGATGCGCTGCGGCTGTAATGAGCTGAGTTTTATTCGACGTCTCCGTCGCTGTGCTCGGAGCAGTCTTCAGGAAGGAAAGTGTCGTCGTTGTTATAATCTCTTCTGTTCGGGCCGAATCGCTTGTTGCGGCGACGAGTTGGCTCTGCTGGACGGGTGCCTACCTAAAGAGACAATGAACATCTTAATACCTTTATCTAAAAAAGTAAAAAAAAACTACCTACACGCACTGGAGCCGTGCGGTGGGCGTTCCCTCTATCAGAGAGGAAGCCTTTGTTCTAGCAGTGGGAACATTATAGGCAGATCATACTATAACATAATTTGTCCCATTCACAAACAAGAGTATGCTCATGTCAAGATTTTTAAGTCCAAGAGATAGTTTGTTCATGTTTGGCATCCGCAAAAACTCCCGCGAGTGAGTTCACACTCCTTTTCTGAATTAAAAAATAGTATAAGCTGCGCTAAAAGGCGCGGGCAACGGTTTTATTTTTTTATTTTTTGACCGCCAGAGCATAAACGCACGCGCGTGTTCTCCCCGCCAAGCCACAATTTGACGTACCATATTGTCACAAATTGGTGTAGTTTGGCGTACAGACTATGGCGGTCAAAACGTTAAGGATATTTAGAGAGCTGGCGCTCGCACTTATTCTATACTTACAGGCCTTCTGCCTTTTTGAACCTTTTTCAGTAGTAAAAATGTGGATGTTGGTTGAATCAGGCTTTAAGAATGATATTCAACCCTGATTCACTTTACTGTGGAACAAAATAGCCCACCTGTTCTACAAGTTTGTAAGGTCCAGCGCCATTAATGAAGGTCTCTCTAAAGGCTTTGTGCAATGGCTTCTTTTTGAACAAGACGCACTGTTCTTTAAGCACACTTGCTGCACCTTCCGGGAAATCTGCAACCAGCAAAAAATAATCACCTTATAAGATATGATTGTACTGTATGAAATGAAATTATACAAGGTGGAAAGAACACATACACACACAAAAACAGCTGTTTCCTATAAAACTGCAATACCTACACAGTCAAAATGTATTGAACAGCAGATATTTTTTTAAATTACAGATGAAACATTTTTATATGTATTTTTATGTTCAAAATGATGTAATGATGTACTACGTGGTAACCGTTTTAGCGTCGGTGTCCCATCTACCCTGTTAAGACCATATTGTATGTCTTTGATCCCTAACAGCAAATGGATCAATACCTTAAAAAATAATAATTTTGGTCGAAATGTGTAATGGATGTACTGTTTACCATCATTGAGGCCCACTAGCACCACAAAAGCTAAAGGTTTGTTTTTTTGTTAGAATACGCTTATCTCTGGAACTACCAGTCAGATTTGACAAAATCGTTTTGTATTTGATAGCCCAACGCTAGCTAGCCAATATCATCACGCTACGACTCTTAGGAGCCGAGCAAAGAGACACGGCGGTGAGAGCGCGAGGCTCTAGCTAGTGTTTTAAATATTGTATAGCACTTGTTTAATTAATTCTGATAGACTATTCACCTGTTTCTTTGAAAGAGATCTGCTTAGGCCTTATATCGTAGAGCCGGTAGTCCAACATAAGCACCATGTCGAAAGGCTCTCCTTCCTCATCCATGTCATTCTGAGCCAAGAAGGACACCTCCATGTGAGAACCATCTAGAATCTTGAAGAGTTGAGCTTCCATCTTTAACATTTTCTGTAAACAACAATAGTTTTGTTAGCCAAAATAAATATATGGGGTGCAAGGGACACAGATGCAAAAACGGTTACCACTTCAGTATATCATTCCCACGAAGAAATATTTAATCGGTTATATAAAAAAAAACTGCTGTTTCCTACAAAAGTGCAATACCTACATGGTCAAAATGTATGGAACAGCTGATTTATTTTTTAATAACTGACTAAAAATTTACTGAATATGTAGTAACCGTTTTCGCGTCGGTGTCCCTTCCACCCCGTATGTAAAATTATTTTGGAAGCTTTAGAAAATGTTGTCTTGTACAGTACTTCTATGTATTGATTCCAGGCTATCAATTGATATATGGTTTCATGCATGGCTGCTATTTTGAAAATAAAGTAAAATGGCGGAAGTAAGTCAGGACAGGCCTCAAAATGTTCGAAGGTCTTTTGTGAGATGCAATAGAAATTGCAATGTGACCCACACAGTATAGAGTTCCACTCCCTGAATGTGTTAAATGCTGTGGAGTTTTCCAAGCCACTAAAATAAAGCCTTTCCTCCAACCATAATTTTCTAACAAATTGGCCCTAAAATAGTCGAAACTCCCCTGATAATTCAGAAAAACATTATCAGATTGGTGCAGTCGCTCCAGGACATCTTAAGCATATATACTTACTTGTAAAGCTTCAAACTGTTCTAGTCTATTGTAGTAAGCCACTAGAGCCCTCCTGATGGCACCCAGACATTCGGGCAGCATGATGTTATCAAAGTCCTCCATCACTGCATCCAGGTTGAATCCCAGTGGCAGGTTTGATTTGGAGACTTCATTTACACCTGGCAATGGCAATCAGAACAATGAATAAATTGAATAGTCTGCTGATACAACATGGCCCATTGTTGGTTTCAGAGATGGCTGAAAATTGAGATAATCTGTGTGTGTATAAAAGTAGTGATTTGGGCAATATTAAAGCAATATTTAGCTGTCTCATCTCATACATCAATATTGAGGTAAAAGGTTTCTATTGAGTATCACAATTGCACTGTGCACCTATGTTAGGTCCTAAGACTAAGTTGCACTACATTAGCAACTAGATTTTAAGCTGTCGTGACCTATATCGAGACCTCGTAAACTACAGTACTTTCACAAGTTATTATGGACGCCGGCAGCAGGGTGCAAGCGGATGCATTTATTAAGAATTTTCACAGGCCGCTTATGCTTCTCGTCTTCTATCATCAGGGCTGTAGGCTGGGCGAGGGTGCGCAATCTCAGGAAACTATAGAGAAACTAATCTATCCGAAGCGGAAAGCAAACAGCTTACTTTGATCATTCGTACTCCTATTCTCGTTTTTGTATGTATGAACAAAAAGAACCTAATTTATCTTAAAAATATTCGAGTACTACATCTCACATCTTTGTTTTTGACATTCAAAAGTGCCTGTAATGATCTAATTGAAATAAATGCTTTGAGTTTCTGAGTTAAAATTCATAATATCAATTAGCACCTACCATTTTTCAGCTCTATCCTGAGCCCATGTTTCACCTCATGTTCGGCGGCATGCTGCATGTGGTAGACGATACAGCAGTGGTCCTCCAGCACATAGGACTGCACCTCAATGCCAGACAGCACTGACATTAGCTCTAGATCCTTCTTCAAGTGGTCCACTGCATTTGTTAAAACAATTTTCTGCAATTTTTGTAGATTCATTAGCTTTAAAAGACCTATTATGGATTTATATACTTCTGACTGAAAGTCCAAGTGGCCCAAGGTCTCCAAGTTATGCAGGTACCTTACCTATAAGAAAATGTGGATGGTTGATAAACATTTGCAATCCTACCAATAAAATCAAACTAGTTTATGCTGTGTTGGACCGTGAGGATTCAATTCCCAGGTCAGCCAAAGTGCTAATGGGATTTTCAATCAGGAGTTTATCAAGAGGAGCCATGGAGTCTGGCTTTGTACCCAGTTGATAGCAAAAGACTCACCTCCTACTACATAGGACATAAACTTAAGGGATTACAGGTGTGATGTCATGACGTTAATTTCAAAAATTATAAATTACCTCTGGTCTAACAAAAGAATCAGCCATTTTCTTGATAGGTGAAACCTTGCGCCTGTAACTGTTCCTTTGTATCTGAAACAACTCATCTTGCTTCTCTTTCAGCCGGAGCTCCAGCTGCTGTATCTCTTCTCGAAGCGCAACACATTCCTCGTCCTCTGGGAGCTTTGTCGCTGAAATATTTTAGTAATATTTACCAACAGAAGTTTTTGTTTGAAAGTAAGGATATTATGTAGTAATGTAAGCTGATTTTATTTTTAGAAAGACTGTTTTAAAAAAAAATACTCTACTTTTAATAATATAGGTTCGTGGAAGCTAAAAAGCAAGGTACATTCCGTACAATCAATACAACTTTAATAAAAACATGAACCCGTATTACCTCCTCTCTTAAACAGCTTTGATATTTTTAACTGCTTGGTATTCTTCGTCATTATTCTATCGGTGTTAGTGAAAATATGAAGAAAAACAACTTGAACTAAATAAACAAGCACTCAACGGAAAGAATTTTAAAACTTTTTGACAGTTTGTTTTTTTAAGTTGGCTAGCGTGATTGATTGAATGAATGAACATACCATGCAATGTTTGGATACTTTGCGGATATTTAGACGATCAATCTGGCAATATTTCACTAAAGGCGCAAATCCACCGCGGCGCACGGATAGGCTACGCACGTGTGTTAAGCTTCGCTTTGCAAGAAAATGTATGTGATTATGTACACTGCAAACCACGGACACGCTATGCATCAAATGACGTCATTAGTACATGCGTGGCTTGATCGAATAAGGCTCTCACATGACTCAACGCTGTCAATGCCATGCACGCTGTGCATGTGCTACACGCTATACACGAATATTAACCCACGACTATGCCGCGGTGGGCCACGCACGCTACAGTTGCATAGTTGTGGGTGTGTAGTGTGTACTGCAGTGGAAACGTATACCCACGTTGTCAAACAAATTAATCCACGCAGCTAAAATACGCCGCGTGCCCGTGCACAGCGTGCATCTTGCCCCTTTATTCTTTTTCAATAAACCAATAAGAGATGGCCTTCAAGAATTTACACATAAACCTGACTTGAAAGTCACCACTTAGCTTTGGGTGGTAACGCAATATTGAGGTAGAATATATGTACATAGGTAGGTAGTAGGAAAAAAACACAACATTAATAATTTTATTGTGTTTTATATTTCTCTTTTTCATTGCTCACAAGGCACATTTAATGTTACAAACATATGCCCAATTATTGGACAATTATACTTTATGTTCAACATATTGAACATAATTTTCTATAAATATGGCCCACTTGCACCACAACTCACTAAATATTTTCAGCGCGTAAACACATTTAAAACATCCTTTTGTCTGTCATCTTCATAAAATTGACAGAAACAAAACGATATTTTATATTTGTAAGGCTAATTCTGTTTATAAATTTGTGGTGTAAGCGGGCCAACATTATTTACAATCTAGTTAATCCAATAGATTTCAAGTGTTCTTGGGTGACACGGCCTTCGTTCCATTTCACTATCAGCCTGAAACAAATACAAAATTTTATTTAGAAGATGAAAATGTTTAGTATACTTTATTTTTCAACTGTGGCGACTTTTAATTAAATGACAGTTCGTTCACAGTTATTTTATCTCCGCCCTTGTATAACAGTCAAAACGTAGCAAAGAAGCTATCACTGACAAGTCTCAATATTATAATGATCTTTATGTTCCTAACAATAAGATCGCTGTTGGACTGTTTGTGGCAGAAGTAAAATGTGAAATATTTGATTTAAGGCTCATACTTCTCTTCATTATGTTTGGTGGACCACAGAGCAGGCATGTGTTGTGGATCCATAGAGTTCAGAAAATGTTCGCGCCACAACTCCTCCAGGCGCAACAGACCGCCGTGCTTGAAAAAATATTCAACCACCTTTAGACCGTGAGACTCATATTCTGAATTCTCGAACCTGGAATATAGAAAATAATTTCTCATAAGGATAACAATAACCCATGGTGCACAGACTGGTCTTTAAATAACATCCAGAAAACCAAACTCAAAGTTTACTAACGAACTATGGAGATGGGTGTTAATTAACGGATCATGTTCGAAACACAATACTGCGCTCCAAAACAGTTGACGTGGCTTAAAAGGCTGCTCAACTGAAATGGGACTGAGCAGGACATGTCTGCCGGATGCCGGACCCTTACTTAATTTGACCTTAACAAAAAACAAACAGGGCATAGCTAAATAAAACCGTTTAAAAAGCTAGAAAGATTTTATCTCTCAACTTACACTGATTTCGTATGAGCAACTTTTTTCAACAGCTCCTCTGTGACCACATCTTGATCTGGGAAGTTCTTCAGTAACGTGTCTTCCAGCTCGGTTCGTCTCGCGTCCGGCAGTTTGTGAGACTGGTAGAGTAGAGCTCGAGCCACCGCTTTCATTTTTCTGTTAGAGAAATTATTTATTAAATAAGTGGTCACACAGATCGACACAAAAAGTGTATACGTTTATGACTAGCTCTACAACCGGAGCGTGTGTGTTGTAATAGCTCTGAAGGCAAAATACTCACTTTGGAACAAAGTCATTATACTTCTTGCCGCGCTGATTCGTCGCAAGCGGCGCATCACACATGTCAGCTAGCCGCTCGCGCATCGCGTGGTCACGAATATTGCTTAGCTGGTGACATCCAGCGCACAGCAGCACCACGTCGTGGGAAGCGTGCTCCTTCATGATCTCTGCAATTATATCGCCATGATATCAGACAGTGATTCACAAGGTAGTGGGTACTGGTGAGGGAGCAAACTCACGAACTAGTGGGTCCCGCATTGCGGACCTAGACGGAGACGGCGGCATTAACTTTAATCCTTTAATAAAAATTGGTCTTTACCAGCTCTTGACAGAGAAAGGTAGAAGCAAGCTACGGAGAACTTTACCAAGCAAAGAGACAAAAACAAGTCTCGAAAAATATACTTCTCTGTTATTAAGTCAGAACCAAACTAACCTGGAAACATTTTCCTATACTCTCTAGGCACGACATTCTTGCGAATGTAAGAGTTAGTGCTCCCACATACGACGCACTTGTTCTCCTTTTCTAGCTGGTAGTAGCGGCCGACGTCACCGACCGCTCGGCCGGCAGGTTCGAAACGAAGGCGCACGGTGAATGGATCCTCGCTCACTACGTCGCCTAACTCTTTGTTCACGAACCTACAGAAATAAGACCCGCTTGTATTGAGAAATTTGATACCTACGACAAGGGCAACTGTGTAACATCATTCTTGATTCTTATATCTGTTTTCACTGACACTAAGCACTTAAATTCATGTCTAATTATTGCACTGGAGCGTTGACAATCCAACAGAGCGCTTTTATCTAGGCATTAATTTGAGTGTCGCCTAGCGTTAGTGAAAACGGACATTAGGGTAAGATTCACAGTGCGTTCTTTGACTTACTAGTTTGAACCTTACGTGCGCAAAAATAACGTTCAAAATCGTAAGAAACGCGATAATTTTACTGGGAAAATCGTGCGAACTCTGAACCTCACCTATGAATTGTATGAAGAATCGACATGACTTCTTGAAATCAGGATTTACATGCCATTAAGTTCCACATGAAGGTAATTCTACTATAGACTACTGGGAAAGTAAGTGTATCTTACCACAAAGCCTTCTTATTGTCGCATCTACACAGCAGTTCACCATCAGGCGCTTCCAAGTAACCGTTGTTGTAAAGAGGCTTATTGCGCATGGCGAGCTTATAACCCTTAGTTAGTACCAGTGGCGGCTCCTTGGTCCTTCCATCTTTTTCTTTGACACTGATGAAATTGTTGAAATATAATTATTAAAACTTTTCAGAAATAATAAAAGTAAGGTTTAGGTGTTCTAGCTGAAAATTATGTTCCTTTTCCACTTTACAGTCTATGAGTCTACTGTTCTAAAATACTTTGACGGGATTTACCAGAGCGAGATACAAGATCATCATCAGCCTATAGCAGTCCACTGCTGGACATAGGCCTCCTCAATCGCACGCCATTCAACTCGACTTTCAGCAATTCTCATCCAGTTGCTACCAGCCACCCTGCGAAGATCGTCACTCCACCGAGCCTGAGGGCGTCCCACCTTACGTTTGCCGATTCGCGGTCTCCACTCAAGAACACGTCTACCCCAACGGTCATCGGTTCTACGACAAATATGACCGGCCCATTGCCACTTCAGCTTACTTATTCTGTGAGCTATGTCGACAACTCTGGTTCTCTGTCGGATCACATCGTTTCGAATGCGATCCCTCAGAGAGACTCCAAGCATAGCTCGTTCCATAGCTCGCTGAGCGACCTTAAATTTATGGACCAGCCGTACTGTGAGTGTCCACGTTTCGGCTCCGTAAGTCATAACAGGCAGGACGCACTGATTGAAGACCTTAGTCTTTAGGCTCTGTGGAATACGCGACGAGAAGACCCGGCGAATCTTCCCAAATGCTGCCCAGCCCAGCTGGATACAAGATACTTAGGTTTAAATAGGTACGTAAGAATAGTATAAGTAAATAATAAGGAAAAGATAACATTGAATATTATGTTGTTATCTATTCCACCTGTCTTTATCTATTTGCTTTCCACTTTAAACTGAAATCGATTAATTTCATTATTAGTAAACATGAGTTGTCAAGTTAATACATTTTTCGTGTGTTGTTGTAAGCATATGAGAGCGAAATTGACGAGTCAATTTCATTACAGCAGTCTGTTATATTTTATTGTTAAACTATATTAAAATTACAAGCAATCATATCACACTCACCTATCCTTCAATTTGACATGTTTCATTTTATATTGCACATCAGCATATTTTGAGCAATACTCGTCTAATTGTGACCAGACACTGGGACCATTGGTGCCAAACAACCAGGCTATCCCCGTTTGTTTTCGTCCAAGCTGTTCTAATAAAATAGCGAAGATTTTGATAGCGACGTGTGCGTCGATTGCTGCGTATTGCACTTGTTTCTCTGATAATTCATCTGCTTCCCAATCACTGCATCGAATCTGGTGAAAAAATGTATACATATTTGTAGGTTTTCCCGATAGCTACAAAATATTGGACTCAAGTCGAGAGGGAATAGATTACTAGGGATTACTTTATCATTGACAACATCATTGTTTACCTACTTTCAAATAAGATTCAAAAGCGAACCAACCGATTATAATTAAGTACATAATAGTAATTATTGGTATTATGTTAAGAAATGAATAAAGGAAATAATAATGCATCCAAAATATGTAAGTCTATTACATTTAATTGTGATACGTTGAACTTGGCAGGAATCAGAACAAGCAAAAACCCCCGAATTGTTTTTAGATTACTTGAAACAGTTTATTTATGTTTGTAATTGTCGCATCGATTTAGCTATCTTATCTAAAATTCTTCTTAACAGTAGTAATCAACCAAACTGTTTTAATCTTTTTTTTGTTTGTTGCTTGAACCAAGTTTATCAGACGGAAAAATGACGTGTATCAATCACTAGCACTTAGGGCGTAAGTGCTTAGTGATTGCTACACATGTCATTGTAAATTCCAACTACAAAGAGTAAATGAAAAAGTAAACAATCATGTTTGTCACCAAAGCTGAGTTGCATGCCTAAGGAATATTGATTCTAATCTTACCCTCCAACTTTTGTCCAGGACAATATCTAGCAGTGTAGAAGACAGTGAGCCTAATCCACCAGCCTCAAGTCCATTCAGCTCAGCCAAATGCCTAATGTCCAGGGTAGACTTTAACAGCACTGAGTAATCGTGACTCAAATAATTGCCATCATCTGCAGCTGCTACTCCTACTTTGTAGATAGTGTCATCTTCTAAAAGGTCCTGAAATATAATATTGTTAAAGACATTTTTTCCTAGGATTTTTCATGTTATACTTGTGATATTTTCCGGCTTAAAATACTTACTTTTAACGATGCAGGTATTACTTTCATTTTACTCAGCCTGAACAGGCCGCAGTACCCGTCAAAAGAAGATAGCTGAACTAGGGCTACTGGCTGCCTCTTTCCATTGTCAGTCACCCATTCACAGTCAAATCCTAATGCTCTGTGATTTCGACATCGCCTGTAAATATTAGTTTTGTTCTTGTTTGGTATTTTTAGAGAATTTTTTTTAAACATTTATGAATGAAAATAAAACCATATTTTTTTTTACAAATTTTAGACTTTGAAGAGTATAGTTAATTTTGATTTATAAAAAAGGCTTATTGAAAATTTAGAAAATACTCATGATAAGAATTACCTCCTCAACTCTTCAACAACTTCATCACAAGATTCTTCAGTGGTGACAGTATTGATGGTCAAGTAATCAAATAATTCCGCAGAATTTCGGCGTCCTCTTCTTAATTTATAAATTACGTACGAAACAGTACATCCCACAGCCAAAGCTGCTGAGGTGGCGTACAATTCATAATATTTCGTTGAAGCTTGCATTGAAACTTTGTTTATAAATTCACTATAATAAGTACACAACTGACGATATACAATGTTGCTGTATTACTGAATGTCATGAACTAATTTTGTGTTTATTATATAGATATTGCAGTGACGTTACACTTTGTTTTATATGATTTGTGTTAAAGTGATTGGTATTTACTTCAAATTCATAATATTGCACCATTTCACCAGCCACAGCTGACAGACAATTGGACGTAGTTAAGCGAAAAGGATCCAATCCACAAATGGCCAAAATTGACTTTTTGCATCACGTCATGTACCTGCGGCAAATAAATATATTTTCTTTCTTTCTTTCTTTTCATCAAACTGATGAAGAATATCAACACTTATTCATTTGGGTTGGTCGTAGGTTAGGTCTTTTTTACTAGCTGATAGTATTTCTTGGCCATGTTGTGGATTGGATCCTTTTCGCTTAACTACGTCCAATTAACCTATAAAGTGTCAGTGTCATTGTCAACTTGACGCGAGTATTTTGTTACTGTCACTTGCATCTGTCATCACACTCATCACTCATGCCCCTTGGACTTGGATTGTTTGGCTGTGCCATGCATTTGTACCTATATTATATCGCTAGTACGAAAAAAATATTATTAAATTTGATAATAAAACATCTTCATTTATCAACAACAAATAAACACAAAACGATATAAACAAATGTTTGACTGTTTGTTTCACTCAGTTGGCAAATCTGATTAATTGAATGAATGAACATTAAAAATTACGTTCGGATATTTTAGAAATGGAATGTCTTCGGATCAAATCGTTCACAAACACATTGACAAATATTGATAACCCCTATTGCCGCTCTTTCGGTTAATATGATCATAAATTTTGGACGAGCTAGGGCTCTTGCTCACAATCGTTTTCTGCCCGGCACGGCGCGGGACCGGTCGTTAGTTATGTCATTATGTGTGTGAGCTCTATGGAAGCATGTTCATGATTTCAGCGCTAGTCTGTTCAGATTCCTGCCGTGGACGGTTTAACTGTGGTTACTGGATAGGCCTGGCGAACGGTCAAGTAAGTCAAGCGCGAAAAATACGTATGGCACATGGTATCAAAATCGCACGTCTTTCCAACTAGAACATCATCCTCGCGAAGGCTCGAGCCTCCTCTGGTCGCACACCAAGAGCAGAAACCCGCTTCGAGGCGGTGCGAAATTGAGAGAACGCTCACACCAAAAACTGGTATGTGGGGGTATAAGCACGTCAGAACTTGCTTGCGCGGTCTCAGGTATCCTCGAAGACTCCCGAGAAAGCGCGAGATGCGCGACCTAGTCATGAACATGCGCGAGGATTTTCCCGTTGTCTGAATGGACCACACAGAGCATCATAATATACAACATTATTTTTAGTATATGCGAAACCTGAATATAGTTTGTTCAGAATAAGTAACTGAATCGATTCCAATGATTTTTAAACCATGTTATATTTTGTCCCAAAACTATTTAAAAAAAGTTACAAGTTGGACACCGAACGACATTAAGTACCTATCGCAATAATTTAGGTACCTACTGCCAAATTATGTTTATCAATGAGCTCAAGACGACGCTGGAGGCAAGGCGCGGGCGCGTTGCGTGGTGACCACGCTTTTGTGCGGACAACCAGGTAACAGAATAAGCTTATAACTTTGCGATTTATCATAATACAGTTTTGAAATTTTGTACATAGTTTCTTTATATAAAAATACTCGACAGATGTTTCAGGTTTCGCATAAACTAAAACTAATGTTGTATAATACTGGTTTTTGATTGACCATTTTACAAAGCCGCCATCGCTGGTGCCATATGTGTAAAGATCCACACACATCAAAGGGTGACTGTGCAGCGGCACCGCTGCGGCGACGGTGCCATGCTATGTGTTGGTGCCGGATAAAAACCGGTCGTGATTTCGTGAACCGTGAGGAGCCCTTAGGCCGAATTAGCCCAACTGCAGTAGAAATAAACAAAGGGCATAACTGTTTACGAAATAAAACAATCTTATCAACGTTCACTTTACCTTTTTATATTTTGTCATTAAATTTTCCTTCTTAAGTTTACCATTTTTATTTGAATATAAAACAACCACAAATGTCTTTTATAATTCATATTAGTCAAATATAAAACTGGGACACAGTCCCTTCGAGCGGTGGGTAGGATTTATTAGCATTAATTACAAATTCTATAGGTAAAAAATATTTGTTTGGCTGTACAACACCTCACAATTACTATTAATACATAGTAAGTATATATACTTAGATAAACTCGCTCAGATAAGAGTATAAATATTTTACAAAATTCAAAATCTATATTTCTGACTGAACTCTTTTTTACTGTAGTTTCGAAAATACAATGTACGTAACACGACACAAATTGTATTAAAACTTTAAGAGAATTTTGCTTCTCTATCTTGAAAAATGTAACGTATTTATGCTCAAGACTGTACAACATACATCAATCGATATAAAATATGTTTTGAAATGCTGAGTGGGTAACACGAAGTACATTACACCTACTCAAATATTATCGCAATACGCAACTCACTCATGATATGACTACTAGTGAGTGAAGTATGGGTGCACCAGTCCTACATAAATCGTGATAAGGGCAGGAGAACTATGATAAAACAAGATCGAATCACTTTCTTATTACTTCATCCATAAAACGCTCTCAAGGCATATCACATCGAATATTACAAAAATATACGCCCAATTTTATTGGGTAATATAAAAATATACACCAAATTTGCGGCTTAGCTCGCGTTATTGACGGGAACGTTTAAAATATAGCCTGCGACAATCGGTGATAATGTAGCTTCTCATTACTGAAAGAATTTTCGGAATCGGATCAGTAGTTTCGAAGATTACCCCCTACATCCAAACTTACGAACATTACGTCTTTATAATCTTAGTATTGATTAGATAGATTATAGAAAAAAACAAAATGGCCCTAACGATAACCTTTAATTTAAACTCTAGCACCAAAAGAAGTTTTTTATAGCCGCTAAGGTTTCTTACAATAAGCTTTGGCTCCCTTTTCTTCTACAAAATAAGTTTCTTTAAAAAGAATAACAAATATTTTAAATTGTAGTCAATCCAATGGGTTTCAGGTCTTCTAGGGTGATACGGCCTTGTTTAAATCTGTCTCGTAACCTGAAACAAAAAATTATTAATTTTACTAAATGAGAAAATCTTTCATTTGTGGCTTATACAGGATGGAATTTTGGGTTGTCCTGTTTTTTTTTTAATTAACCTTTTCTGTCCCACTGCTGGTTAAAGGCCTTCCCAATTCCTTTCCAACTCTCCCGGTGTTTTGCCTCCTCTAGTCAATCAGTCAGAAACGAGTCCAAATCGTCACGCCAGCGTTTCTTGGGCCTGCCTCGGTGACGACGACCGTCTTCAGGCACCCACTGTGTGACGATTCTGGCCCATCTGTCCTGACCCATCCTGGAAAGTCTCCAGTCATCCAGTCATTTATTTAGTAACATCAAAAACGTGCGCGAGAATTTTTGCGATTGGTGGAACTGGACCCTAGAGCACCTTAACCGTTGTAAAACAGAAAACAGTCTTAGGAAACCTTCCTATTATTTTTTGAGAAATTTCGATCTGCATTCAGTTTCAGACTCAATTCTATAATTATGTTGTATGGTAAGACCATTATGTAGCTTTTTTTATTGAATCTGATAAATGCAAAATAACCTGCGTCGATGTGGAAATTTCCAGTTTCATCACGAAGGTCCTTGTCCAAGTCAAGCTGGTGTTATACTTGGGTTCAAGATTCGATCGAGAAATATTTTTTTCTTCCGTTAACCGCTGTTAGTGTTCATGTCGTCATTCGCTCCATTTATAACCTAACACGATCCATGCACCTTTCCTTTGGACTATCCCCATCAACAGTCTTTACTTATCACTATTCCATTCATACCGTAAAACCATGGACAAAAGTTCTTACCTCTCCTCATTATGTCTGGCGGACCATAGAGTAGGCATGTATAGAGGCTTCATAGTTTTCAGAAAATGGCTGCGCCACATTTCCTCCAGTTGAAGTAGACCTCCGTTCTTCACATAATAGTCCACTACCTTTGCACCGTGAGATTCGTAGCCTTCCGTGTCAAACCTGGGAAAGATAACAATATTGATTTTAGTAGAACTGATTCACGTTTGCCGTAATAATTCAGATTTGTTGCTGTGCTAAAAAAAGGTGGATAGACAAAAATTTAAAGAAAATCTGATATTTAGGGTTAAAAAATATCATGTAACCTTGAATATCTCAAAATGCTAGAAAGACTGATGACAATCTCAAGAAGCTGGAAGAACGGAGACCACCTCAAAAAGATAGAAAGATGGGTGAATATCTCAATAACCTAAAAAAGACAATTTCTCCAAAAGGCGTTTAAAAGATGATATTATACATCAACACAGTGAGGAAAATATTGAGTATGAATGTATTATATACATATACAGTAGTATAAGAGTTGAGGAAGATCAAAGAAACGATGGATGGACTGTGTGAAGGATGATATAGCTAGGAAGGAGGTGGATTATGATTAATAAAAAAACAATATTGTATGTGTTATGTTATTTAACTTAGTTATGATAGTTTAATTTAGGACCACGCTAACGCATTAGGAATTTCCTGTTAGTAGTGTTTGTGATAAATAAATAAATAAATAATAGAGAAGTATAGAAGAAGTATGCTTTCCCGACTGGGATATGAGGAGGAGAATGATGATAATAATATATCAACACACAGCAGGTTTTTTTTGGTGCTTGAATGTCATTGTCAGGAGCGCTGGTGATAAGCATTTGTGAAATAATCCGTAGCCAAAAGATCCATCTATAAATACTTACACAACTTGAATATTACAAGCTTCATTCAGCAACTCTTCAGTGACCTCTTCCTGGTCGGGGTAATGCTGCAACAAGATGTCTTCCAAATCCTTCCGCCTATGTTCCGGCACTTTGTGGGATAGGTACTTTAGGGCCCGCGCGCAAGACCGGATTCTTCTGTGGAGAGAAAATGTTAAAAAATCATCATCCATTCTTTTCCCAGTTATGTTTGGGCTGGTTATTCAGTCTTCGATCGGATCGGTATTAAGGAGAAGTAAGTGCGAATAAGGGGGAGAGACATTTCTTGCATGAGATCATACGCTTAGGCTTACCTAAGCGTATGATCTCATGCAAGAAATGTCTCAAGGTATTGATGTTTTGCGTTGTAGAATCTAGGTCCAAAATTTATAATTTTACTCTCCTTTTTTATCGTCAAGTAGTAATTTAGGAAGACAGTATAAGAGAGTCCCTCAAAACGACCGCGGGACACTTTTTAATGTTTTAGCTGGGAAGAAAAAGTGGCGGGAAAAGTCCCCAGCAACACATTTGTCTGTTAAGTTAGAATAATGAAGAAAGAACTCCTTGCTGAATTTAGGGCGTAATAAATTTGAATGTTACTCTTACAGGCATACTAAAAAGAAGAGGATATCTATACTATAATAATAATAAAGTAGTTTGTTTGTACGAACGCACTAATCTCTAGAACTACCAATTAGATTCGAAATAGTACATTTTGATACAAGTGGGGAAACTTTGTCATTGCAGCCCAGACGTAATTCACACCCGAGCCGTAGACGAGGGTATTATGACGAGCCAAGAACTGCAATGTCATAGTTTTTCCATTCTTTTTGCACGTAATAGCCCTATTCTTTAAGTAGGTTATAGGCTAACATCAAGTTACGACTTTTAGAAGCCGAGCGGCGGGTGCAAACGCGGGGCACAGCTCGTGGCGATGTAAACAAATAGGTAAGGTCTCCTTACTTTTTATTGACGTCCTCATAAGTCTTCTTGCCTCGTTGCTCGTCGGACATGGGCGCGTCGCACTGCTTGACGAGGAACTCGCGCACCGACTTGTCGAAGATATTGCTCCGCTTGTGGCACGGCGCGCATAGCAGGATCACGTCGTGAGAGGAGTGGTCCTTCATGATCTCTGTAATATAGTTCATACAATTCAGTTCTGGGTTAAGCTCGCCTTTGTAAGATGCTGGCCTTGTTATATTGACAAAAATAATAAGGTTTGATTTTATGACTTTGAGTACAAATCGAAGTTCCTAATCAAAAACCGAGTTGAGAAACGAGTTCTGTTGTTTATTTTGTATTAAGAACGTTATAACGGTCGGAATAAACTTCAAAATACAATAACCGGCTGGAAATAAATATAAATTATTTATTACCCCAATACAAAGTTTTTTTTTTCCGCCCATTCAAATTAAGAATGTCAGAGCCATCGTATTGTAGGCTTACTTAGGGTGGACTAAATGCCTTCTATTGACATACCATGAACGTTTGGCGCAATACAATTTTGCTGACTGACTAATGTGTATTTTTACAACGAAGAGAGTTTATATTATGAGAGGAAGTCTGAAAGTGGCGCCGGTGAAAAGTTGTGTGGAAATCGGTTATTGTGGTATCCAATAGTCATGTGATAAAAGGAGGAATGAAGAAAATGTTGAATATGAATGTAAATGGCTATAAGAGTAGAAGAAGACCAAAGAAGCGATGGATAGACTGTGATGATATGGCCAGAAAGGAGCTGACTGCTGAGATGACGAGTAATAGACAAGTATGGAAGAAGAAGAAATGCTGCGCCGACCCCAAATAAATTGGGATAAGGGCAGAAGTTTGATAGCTCAGCATATATACAAAACAAGATCTAAGAATCAAACTCACCTGGGAAGTTCTTCCTATACTCTCTAGGCACGACATTCTTTCGGATGTAAGAGTTAGAGTCCCCACACACGACGCACTTGTTCTCCTTCGCCAGCGTGTAGTAGCGGCCTGTGTCGCCGACCGCTCGACCAGCTGGCTCGAAGGTGAGGCGGACTGAGATGGGATCTTCTTTCAGTAACACTGCTAGACCTTTGTTTACGAACCTGTGGAGAACTTGTTGTGTTATATATTGACTCGTAGTGACTGTCTCATGCAATGGAATGGACACCGACGCTCAATCAGTTACCAGGTAGGTATTCAGAGCACCATTCTGAACTTGTCATCGGTAATTAAAAAAAAAACAACTGTTCCATACATTTTGACCATATAAAATATTATTTTTAGTATATGCGAAACCTGAATATAGTTTGTTCAGAATAAGAGACCGAATCGATTCCAATTATTTTTAAACCATGTTATATTTTGTTCCTAAAATATTTAAAAAGGTTAAAAGTTGGACACCTAGCGACAATAAGTACCTATCGCAATCATTTAGGTACTTACTGCCAAATTATTATTATCAATGAGTTCAAGACGACGCTGGAGGCGCGCGCGTGGCGGTACCGCGTGGTGACCACGTTTTAGTGCGGACAACTAGGTAACAGAACAGGCTTCTAACTTTGTGATTTTTCTTTAAAATTTTGTACATAGATTCTTTACTTAAAAATACAAGACATGTGTTTCAGGTTTCGCAAATACTAAAACTAATGTTGTATGCACCTTTGTAGGTATGTATTAGTTTTAAATTCCCGTTGAAAATTTTCTATGTGGTATGGGGGGGTTCACAATTATGTACAGAATACGTGGTAACCGTTTGTGCATCGGTGTCCCTTCCACCGTGTATAGTGGTCACAACGTTTGTGATCAATAGAATCTATGCAACAGATTATAATTAAATTATATAATCGGAAGTTGTCTCCGCTGAAGAAGGCGCTGCACAAGTCATGAAGAAGCTTGTGTGAAGGACTATTAGCAAGCTAAATAGTTCCCGCCAAGCATTTTTGCCTTGGTATCTGGTATTGCAGATTTGGAGAGGGTTTTCTCAGTAGCAGTTCGCGGAGTCTCTCTGGCTCGATATATGTTGATGGCAATAGGTTCGCTCTCTTTTACGTGGTACTTAAATCATAAATCATATTTATTTCTGTAAATTGGTTTACAAAACTCTTTTACATGTCGTTTTAAAACTAGATGGGGCCGGTGTTTCGTATCTGACTACTCTGAGAAGAAACATCCGAAACAAACTCAGAGGTCACAGTCTCTTTTAAAGTCCAGACATTGCTCAAGTCATATGAGGACCATGTAGATTAATGAAATACTTAAACATAACTGCCGGTGTGCAGGTGTACTATATACAGCTCTGCCTAATCCTACGGGGCCTACAAGGATGAAAATGTTTTGTTAACAAAAAGTTAGTAAAAACAAGTGCATCTCACCACATAGCCTTCTTCTTGTCGCAGGTACACAGCAGTTCACCGTCGGGGGCATGTAGGAAGCCGTTGTTGTACAGAGGCCGTTGGCGCATGGGAGCGTATCGCTTCGTCGCTACCAAGGGCTCCTTGACACGACCGTTTCGCTTTTCTTTGGCGCTGTTGAAAAATGTCTGTATTAGGATAAAAATTATAGAAGACTTAAAGTGAAAGCGCTAGGATAGCCCGCGAAATTCAAACTTTCTTACTTTTTTTGCAATTTGCCGGTCAGAGTCAGTCTGTATGTTGAACAAAATATGATTCGCGGTCCTAATACGTATCAATTTACATAATTATAATCATTTAAATCATCAATACAACCCTCTTAAGTTCATTTAATCCCATTGAATGGCTGTTATTCAACTTAAAACCTGACACTGACCTGCGAATTTGAATTTCGCAGGCCACCCTGGGGCTCCCACCTTAAGTTTAAAAGTAAATGTATATGTTACTGGCTAATGCACCTATGGAGGTCGCACATTATCCCACGGGAACCTACTACCGGCCACTATAAAAGGTCCTCTGTTCCACCCCTAGGTCTACCGATGTAAAAGACGACAGACAGGCGAGTTACTTTCGCATTTATAATATTAGTGTGGATGAACACACAGGTACATAATTACATATGCATCGATGCGAAAAGAAGAAATGGAAAGTGGGTATCATCTATTAGTTAAGTCGCTCGCTCGTTGTAGATGCTCGGTTCCAACACAACAACACTCAAAATCAAAATCAAAATGCAAATTGATAGTGCAAAGAAATCTGTCATTGTGTCGACACAATCTGTCATTTTGTCGATTCTTCCGGCAAAGAAATCCTTGTCTACGGTGGTCATGCTACGGGGGCAGGACCAATTTAATTTGTTTCATCTTTTTCTTATGTTTACTTTTTTATATAATTTTTGTTTTATTGTGAATTCAATCATTTTTTTTTTGTTTTGTCCTGTGTGAGGCTAATAAATACTTTTTCTTTCTTTCTTATTTCATCCAAATCTGTTCAGCGTCAAAAATTGCGTTACTAACCAGCGGCAAAAGAAATATGGAGAACACAAAACTCCGTCAAAGAAAGAGTATATTATAGATAATACCGATAAAGGCATAGTAAGTAAATACTAATGATGAGTAATCAACCACTTGCCGTGGAGTTTATATGCCACCCATAGGCCTCTGACTTGGCTTGATCTATACATTTTACTATTATTATTCTTTAACGATTCAATAAGTCTAGAAGTTACGTAATACATCGGTGAATAACCTTAAAAACTATAAAGTGTGATTGTATCTTTAAAAAAAAAATATTATAGAAAGTACAAAAATATCGAATAAGTGGGAGTTGCCTCGGTCAATGTGGGACGTGCATCTTACATTTAAGAGTATGAGCAGTATTTATGACTGATGAGTATAATGGATCCTATACATTATAATTACACTAATATTTGCCCGCGGCTTCGCTTGCGTTAAGAGCGTTTATACAGAAAGTGGGCAACGTCGCAAATAGATGTCAAATATTTCGCTGTTTTGATTAATTTGGCAATATTACTGTATGGAGCATTTTAGTGCGCAACCTGTAATGATACAATTTGTAACACTTATTTGTTTCTGAACAAAATCGAATCTGGAATCGCCTGTAACGTAAAAATTACAAGCGAATACTCACCGCGGGCATCTATTTGTAACGTAATGCTTAAAAACGAATCTAGGATTGCTACATTACAGGAGAATGCGTCGCTGAGGGAGCACCTTAATACTAATAAATATGTAACTCACCCGTCTTTTAATTTGACATGTTTCATTTTAAAATGCTTGTCAGCATACATAGAGCAATGGTCGTCTAAATGTGTCCATACGCTGGGGCTGCTAGTGCCAAAGACCCAAGATAACACTGTTTCCTTCTTTCCAAGCCTTTCTAATAACATTGCGAAGATCCTGATAGCGACGTGTGCGTCGATAGCTGCGTATTTTACTTGTCGATCTGTTAATTCTTCGGCTTCCCAGTCACTGCAACGGACCTGGTGACGAGATGAGGAGTTAAGACCAGTGACAGCAATAAAGTACGTGTGATCGTTCATACCATATTTATGTGTGTTCATTATTATGGAGTTTCTTGTCCATTTTATTCCATACGAAACTACTTATGCGAATGGGCAACTAGAATCAATTTATTTCGCTTTAGATTTTGACGTTCATGCCTTTTAATGGCCTAATTTAAATAAATGGTTTCACTTTGACTTTGTACGAAAGTGGTCTAGGATGGTTATTGGTTGAGATGCATGCATGGTTGGATGCCACCAACCATGCATGCATCGCATCGCCTTTAATGTTGGCAAACACTTTATTTATGAAGCGCTTGGGCAGCAAGCAGCAATGCCCTTTTGTACTTACAAAGACCTATGTCCTGTCTGCAGTAAGACATTTACAACAACATAGTACCGCAATGTGACGACGAGCTATTAATAATATTCCTCGCGACACTTTTAAACATCAAACAGTGACCCATCATTTTAGCATCAGGGACGCTATTTCTGGAGTATTGCAAAAGATTTCGCGCCCATTGCGTTAGTTTGAAATTGGCCGATGTCTAAAGACGTCATTTTTCGCGGCTTATTTTTTGACATTTCTGCTTCAGTTCGTTGTGTTCATTATATTGTAAACGCATAGTATATGTGTCATCAAGGGAACAAAAGTCTTTGTTACTGTTGGTTGTGGGCTTATCAGTCCTATGTGCATTCTACACATCGTTTTATATTGCGCAACTCATATATTTGCATCTATACAAATATTATAAAGAGGTAAAATTTGTAAGTTTGTATGTGGGGGGTAATCTTCGGAAATGCTGACCCGGTTCCGAAAAATTTTTCACTAATGGGAAGCTACATTATCCCCGAGTGTTATAGGCTACATTTATTATTTTTTTCCCGTTTAATTTCCGTACATAAAGGGAGCGAAGGCGCGAGCAAAAGCTAGTATGAATTAAAGACACGGTTTTTTTTTCATCATATTGAATAACGTCTACTGTGACCTGGCTACACTGTAGACGAGTGCAACCTAAGAGCAGATGTGACGACATATCAAAAGATCGATATTCCTGCGCTACCGCCAAAATCCATTGTGCAGTTAAAACATCAAAACAGGTGACTGTTTTGATGTACAGACGGACACGAAAATACTTTTGTTGTATACTACCGATAGAAATAACATTCTTACCCTCCAACTTTTATCCAAGACAGCTCCTAACAGGTTGGTAGACAGCGTGGCCAAGCCACCGGCCTGGAACCCATTCAGTTCAGCCAAGTGTCTCACATCCAAGGTAGATCTTAACGTCACGTCGTAATCACTGCTCAGGTACTTCCCATCGTCTCTGGGCGCTACGCCCACTTTGTAGATTGTGACATCTTCTAGAAGATTCTGAAAAGAATGACATACATAAACTCACGCTTTACTCCCATCGGTTTAGACAGAAACTATAGTAAAACACCTACTAGGATCCGGAGTTTCGCTAGCTAGTTTACTTTGACCTTGCAATTATTATAGCATCTATTTTTAGATTTACACACTGATTTCAAATCCATGCGAGTCATGTTTCGAGTACATATATTATATTGTGAGTATTGTGACATCACATCATGATGCTGATGCAATATGAACAAATGTTGTAGCAGTCTAATATTATCCTGTTAGGCGCCGTCTACCTACTCGTACTCGCGGATTTACGCTGAGTGTGTATGACGTACTTAGAATGAGTCGCGGGTTTAGTCGTTTCCCGCGTGAATTTGTTTATGTTTAGGTAAAATCGACCTTGTGATGGCCTAATTTTAAGATTGCATATTAATTGCACGATTGTAGCATGGTGAGTGACGACCCCCTGCTAGATGGAACGACGAATTGAAAATGGTGGCTGAGACAGACTGGATGAGGATAGCAAGGGTCAGCATTTTGTGGTACAGCATGGGAGAGGCCTATCTTTGTCCGTCAGTGGACTGAAAAATGTCTGTTTTTGCTCTAAGACCAATGTGACAGCAGTTTCTAGTTTCCTTAGTAAAGTCAACTTTTTTCCAAAGTAGTAAAGCAATTTAAAAAGTCAACTATATCATAATGTAGGTAGATCGTTGTTCTGGAAGCTGGCACATCATGACATTCAATATTGATTCTTATCGCAACTGCAATAACACACACATTCATACTAAGATTGCAAACTTTTGGTATTTATAACACTTTTTGTATCTTGCACATGTTCGATATCTGGTATGCGACATTGATAAGTCTTTTTGCACGTGACGGTCTGTATCTCAACATGATTTTGGCTTATATGCAGTGTGCCACTAGGTGCCTGTGGCGACAAAGAAAATAAATACGTATTTTGAAATACAACTTTTTTTTAAATATTTTTTATGCTTTTTGGGATTATTTCTGACAGACTAAGGGCCTATTTCACTACTTTTGAGAAACTTTTCATTCAATTACTAGCCAGATAATTGCTTACAAATTCAGTTTATTTTTATAATTTCTCAGTGAGCAGAGCAAATAGCACTTAAACAACTAACTGAGAACACAAATAATTTGATGGAGTTTCTAGATAACTTTCACACCTTTAACCCCGGGTTAGGCAGAGGCATACCCAATAGAACACCCATTTTTTCCCCAGTTATATTTTTGAAGTCCCATGTAATAGAGGGCGAGCCTATAGCCTTCAACCAGGCACAAATCCAGACTCCATGCTGCTACTCAGAAATTTATGATGGAAAAACCCAGTAACACTGCCCAACCTGGGAATTGAACCAAGCACCTCATGTTCCGCAGTCACGCTTGCGAGAACTAGACCAACGAGGCAATTGAAGGCAATTCTCAGAAGTACTTAATAAATGTACTTACTTTTAATGATGTAGGCACTGCTTCCAAAGCATTCAACCTGAACAGGCCACAGTACCCATCAAAAGAAGATAGCTGAACTAGGGCTACTGGATGCCTCTTTCCATTGTTGGTCACCCATTCACAGTCAAAACCTAATGCTCTGTGTTTCTGACATCGCCTGAATGAAAATAAAATTTTATATCAACCTCTTTTTATGACAAGATTAGTTTATAAGATCAGCACATAAAAAAAACAGCTGTTCCATACATTTTGCCTGTGTAGGCATTGCACTTTTGAATGAACAGCTGTTTTTTTTTATTATCAGAATAGGTCGAGTTGTGCCTGAACAAGAAATAAATAAGGGATTCTTAGCTGTATTCTTAGATTAGGTTGAGTAACTTTTACTGATTTTGCACAACTGGCCTATAAATCACTGTGGGATCCCAAGGAAGAGCAAAAATATTAAAACAAGTATATTTCCCTCCATAAATATTAACTAAATTCTTTTTGCTATGTTAATGTAAACAAAGTCGTTTGTTTACAAATAATGCTCTAGTAACAAAGATTATTACCTTCTCAACTCTTCAACAACTTGATCACAAGATTCTTCAGTAGTTACAGTCTTGATAGTCAAATAGTGAAACAAATCCGCAGCATTTCGACGTTCTTTTCTTAGTTTATAAAAAATATACGAAATGGAACATCCTACAGCCAAGGCAGCTGTGGCCGCACACAGTTTATTTCTCGTTGAAGTCTGCATTATAACTTTGTTAAAATTTACTAGTTAAAATAAGCACTAGTTTACAATAATGTTCACTGTTGATAAATGTTCATGAAATCATGAAACCAAAACTATTACAGGACAATTGACAATGCGTGAAATAGATTGAATGTCTCCCCATTAATGACTGAATACAGCAGACGTGTTATATAGTCATGTGTTGAGATGTAAATCTACTCTGTTACTTTTATTTCCGGTTGTCAATTCATAATAATATTGCTTCAGCTTTTAGCGGATTAAATGTAATTTTGGCTAGGTTACTAGTATTCGTGTTTATGTTGTGATTGTGGCCTTTGTGACGGGACACCACCACAGAACATTAATTATTACTATACTCTTTGATTAATACTCTAGCGAGGGACACCACAGAGCATCATATCTGACAACCATAGATAATACACTATACAGAACGGAATAAGAGAAGTTAAGATTTCAAGATTTCCTTTCATTTAATTTATCATGTTTGTTAGAGAGATTTGACCCTATCGATTAATGCCATAAAAGTACAGGGTGTTATTCTTTTGGAATTTAGCCGGTTTGATTCCCGAGTGTGGCAAGAAAATTTTCGAAAATCTTTGAATGCAGATTAATTTTCTTTAAAAATAAAGAAATGTTTCCTTTGAGTAAACTTTTGTATCTCCAGTATTTAGAGTACTTATGTTGAAAAATTGCAGCCTTAATAATATAAAAGACTGACAACAAGGCAGTTTTTTGCGAATAATCAAATGCGCAGTGCAATTTTCATTTCGAGTTCAAAAATCTATATCTGAACTGGCAAGTTATAATTTTATTGGTAGTGGCAACTTCGTCGATAAGTCGTCAAATAAATGTCTTCAACGCCATAAATATAATGCATGTTACGTTGGTTTGTGCGATATTTTTGTTGTAAATTATACATTTATTGATTTTAGATAATATCTTGTTACAACAATAATGGCACGGGACAGAAGTCCTGAGCGAAGACGTTCGCGCTCACGAGAACGCCGTGATAAGGACCGTTACGAAGAGCGTGAGCGTGAGTCCCATCGCGACAAAACAAAACGTCGAGAGCGGTCTCGAAGCCCTAGGAAAGAACGAGAAAGGTCACGAAGTCCTAGAAAAGAAAACGATCGGCCTCGGAGCCCCGCACGAAAAGATAAATCCAGGAGTCCAGCAAGAAAAGAGCGCGAGCATGGTCGATCTCGCAGCCCCAAGAAACGTGATGGTAAAGAAAAGGAATCGGACAGCCGAAGGAAACATGATGATAAGGAAAAGTCAAAGGGCAAAAAAGACGAAGAGAGTAAACCTGAGGAGGAAGAGCCTCAAGATGGAAAAGATGATGACTCAAAACCCGTAAAGAAAGAACCATTGTCTCTGGAGGAACTACTTGCTAAAAAGAAAGCAGAAGAAGAAGCCCGTAGTAAACCAGTCTTCTTGACTAAAGAACAAAGAGCTGCTCTTGCTTTGGAACGACGACAAAAACAAGTAGATGCTATCAGAGCCAATGTTGACAGACCTTCTATAACAACAATCGATCTTACAGGACCCTCCCTCTCTAAAAGGGAAGAAGAAATGAAGAAATATAGAGATGAAAGAGAATTGATGAGAGAAAAGGAAAGGGAAAGAAGAGATGAGAGAGAGAGGGAAAGAGAGAGAAAATATGAAGAAAGGAAGGCTAATATGAATGACCGCAGGGGTGGTGGAGAAGACAAAAAAGAGAAAAATGAAGAAGTTTCCAAAACAAAAGACAAAGAGCGTGAAGAAGAAGCCATTAAGGCTCGTTACTTGGGCATTGTTAAGAAAAAACGCAGAGTAAGAAGATTAAACGACCGTAAATTTGTGTTTGATTGGGATGCATCAGAAGATACTTCTAATGATTATAATGCTCTGTATAAGGAAAGACACCAAGTTCAGTTCTTTGGTCGTGGTCATATTGCTGGAATAGACATTAAGTCTCAAAAGAAAGATTACAGCAAGTTCTATGGCAATCTGTTAGAGAAACGCAGGACAGAATTAGAAAAAGAACAAGAGAAGTTACGTCTTAAGAAAGTTAAGAAGAAGGAAGACAAACAAAAGTGGGATGACCGCCACTGGTCTGAGAAGGAACAGGATGAGATGACTGAGAGGGATTGGCGAATCTTCAGAGAGGACTATAATATCACCATCAAAGGAGGTAGGATTCCTAATCCAGTCAGAAATTGGAAGGAAGCTGGCTTCCATGCAGACATTATGGAAATCATTAATAAAGTTGGCTATAAGAGCCCTACACCTATCCAGAGACAGGCTATTCCTATTGGTTTACAAAACAGGGACATCATTGGTGTTGCTGAAACTGGTTCTGGTAAAACATTGGCTTTCCTTATTCCTCTTTTGACTTGGATCCAATCTCTCCCAAAAAGTGAACGCTTGGAAGATGCTGATCAAGGGCCATATGCCATTATTTTGGCGCCAACTCGTGAGTTGGCCCAACAGATTGAAGAAGAGACAAATAAATTTGGAATTCCTTTGGGCATTACATCTGTTGTTGTAGTGGGAGGTCTCTCGAGAGAGGAACAGGGTTTCAAACTGAGGTTGGGATGTGAGATAGTCATTGCGACTCCCGGTCGTCTTATCGACGTCTTAGAAAACAGATATTTGGTATTAAATCGTTGTACCTACGTTGTCCTCGACGAAGCTGATCGTATGATTGACATGGGTTTCGAGCCCGATGTACAGAAGATTCTAGAATACATGCCAGTTTCCAACGTCAAACCAGATTCGGATGCCGCTGAAGACGCCTCCGTTTTGCTAGCTAACTACAACTCGAGAAAGAAGTTCAGACAAACTGTGATGTTTACGGCGACTATGCCTCCCGCTGTGGAGCGTCTAGCAAGGAGCTATCTACGTAGACCTGCTATAGTATACATCGGATCTGTCGGCAAGCCTGTAGACAGGACAGAACAAATCGTTTACATGATTGGCGAGAACGAAAAACGCAGGAAGCTGACGGAAGTATTGCAGAGAGGAGTCGAACCTCCAATTATCATCTTCGTCAACCAGAAGAAAGGTGCGGACGTTCTTGCTAAAGGTCTGGAGAAGCTGGGTTTCAACGCCTGTACGTTGCACGGTGGTAAAGGGCAAGAACAGCGAGACTTCGCATTGGCCAGTCTTAAGAACGGCTCGAAAGATATTCTGGTGGCGACAGACGTCGCTGGTCGTGGTATCGACATCAAGGACGTTAGTATGGTCATCAACTACGACATGGCGAAGACTATTGAAGATTACACGCATCGTATTGGTCGTACCGGTCGTGCTGGAAAGACTGGTAAAGCCATGTCGTTTGTTACTAAAGAAGATTCGGGGCTTTTCTACGATCTGAAGCAAGTGTTGCTTACGAGCTCCGCGTCTACTTGTCCGCCAGAACTGATGAACCACCCAGAGGCCCAGCACAAACCTGGCACTGTAGTCACCAAGAAAAGGCGCGAAGAAATGATATTTGCATAAGTGTAATTGAATGTAACATTTTCTCTATGTAAGGTGTTATTATTGAATAAAAACCGTAGTAAAAATATAATTTGTTTATTTAATTGCACATCGATTGTATTACACTTTTACTAGCAAACAATAAATAAATTTAATATTTCCCTAAATTGGTTATGGTTGTGGACTATTCCATTCCGGTTCACCTCACGGCATCGACACTGCAATGGAAAGTCTTACATTACTATTGCTTTTTATTTTTCGAGCGCAACACAAATTAGCAGCCGTGTGGTTGGATTAGATTTTAGGTTTTTAAGAATACCTAAAGAAATGGCGAATCATTGTAAAAATAACACTATACCCAAACGTATTGGATGAAAACACTAAGGGCTGGACTCTACCGGAGCGGAGACGAGAGATGTTGTAAACCAATAGAAATTCGTTATTTACACTTCTCGTCTCCGCTTAGCTTTAGTGGAAACGGTTGAGCAGAGAAGGACATGCCTCTTAATTGTTTAGCCCAGCGGAGACCACAAGAGACGTGAGCGATGTGTGGCCGCTTTGCACATTTGCCCGGCCTGGTGGATACACTTTTACGCATCTCCTCTCATCTCCGCTCGTCTCCGCTTTGGTGGAGTCCGGGTCGATCACACTAGTACCTACATACTCGACTTACACAGAATTTTTCATTAATGGACAATCAATAAATGTTGCCTGTGCCTATTATAATGTTCAATACATTGTGCCACTGGGGTATTAAACACAATATGTAAATCTTACACCCGGTTTCTAGATCTCAAATCAACCCCATTTGCTAATAAATGGTCAAAGTGTTAATTGCTGTGTGAATTTATTATGTTGCTGCCTGAATTATCAACAGCCAATCGGATCTCTTGAAATTAGATCGTTAATTTTTGTTTCAGAAAGCAAGTGTTAATATAATCTAGCTACTGTAGTAATGTAGGTGCAAAAAATCCCTTGCACTCATTGCACTTGGATTGCACCATGTTAGACATGAAATAAATGACCGTGTGACGTAATATTACATCATGCATCACACATGTTTTAACACACGCAATATTGCAGAACAGTTTCGAACGGTAAACAGGACATTGCCTACTATGAGCAAAATAGATCTGAGTAGGGACTTTATTGTGTGACAAATAAGTTCCCTGTCGTAACAGACGGTACTTTTGAGAAATGGAATGGTTTCACTAGATTTTTATGTGCACATAAAAATCTTGTGAAACCAAATGATAACATATTTTCCGTAACTTTATTTATTTAAACTCTTTCTTAACTTGGGTCAAAAATGCTAAAATCAGCAAACATGATCTATGATCCGTTGAAGGCCCCGGGAGTGCTTCCACGGGATGCGAGAAGCTCAGAACCGGTCAGCGCCAAACCGGCGCTTTGGAGAGGCCTATCCAGAGAGGTCTTTCCAAAAATATAATTACGATGAACGCATAATTATACCTTCTTTTTTCATGTGGGAATTATGGCTTAATGGCTACCTACTGTCTGCATTTGTGGTAGAGTTTTTACAGGCTAAAACGTCATCGAGTCCTATGAGTCGGGAGTGTGGGATCCACCCCACCCGCAAAATGTTGGTCTGCCATGAAGACTAGTGCGTCTAGGCAAACTAAAGCTGTTCCGTGGGTGCCTCCACCTCTTGATGAAATCAATAGTTTTTAATGTCTCGGCTGTAATATTGTTTAATAACTATAATAATTATACCTTTTCTGAAAATGTCATGATAATACGAACCTGAACTTGGACATGGTTTTTCTTCTTCTTCTTCACGTGGAAATAAATATTCTGAAAATCAATGTAAAATCAAATTAATAATTTCATCAATTTAATCCTGAGCAAAGATTCAGAAATAGATAAATCAAACAAAAAAAAAACGACATGGACAGAGCAAGTTGTCGCAATATATGTTATTGCGACAACTTGCTATGTCCATGTACGAGTAGTTATTGCAAAGAATCAAAGATAAACACGACACAAAATCGGATGCATTAGAATAAAGCTGGAGTTTAGCATTAATTCCCATTTGTTTTCTTTTATTTTACAGAAAAAAAATTGTAGCATGCTATTTCCACGCTCAAAAAAAAAACAGAAAAGCGTGCCACAAAAAAAACAGTAAGATCACCATTTTCAAACCATATGTGCAGACTTGCAGAAAACGTGCAGGATTTATAGGGATGCGGTTGATCGTTTAAAAGCCACCTTAACACACGAAGCTATATGTTAATCACACCAAAGCAGGAACACCAAAATTAGGTAGCAGAAGCAAGCAAGTTAAAACTAGTGTTGCCATGTGTTCTTATTTAGTAATAATGATTCCTTAGTCTGCATCTTTGAAGATGTTTTAAAGAACGGTTTGCCGAATAGCCACTTTCAAGAAGCTTAAAATGTTTGTGCTGTATCTGCATGAGGTACATATTGAAACTTCTGACAGTTTTGTGGTTTTCCGGCAACTGCACCGGAATCCAATGTTTGCGCTGTTAGATTGCAGACGTTCGACAGTTGGAATATAGTATGCAACATATATATACATATATAACATATCATAATAGAATATCAAGATTATCTTCATTTTTAATTTAAAACACAAGTCCTGGCAACATTAGCCATAACAAAAAACAAAAGCACTGCCACCATTCCAAAACGAACCCCGTTTGAATACCTATTCTTTCTTTTCTTCTGGTTTTGTTTCCTCTTTAGCGGGCGGAGGCATTATCGCCTGCCTGACCGAGGATCCCAGAGAGATGGTCATATCAACGAACTCGGAAAAGTCTTTAGGGAAAGACAGCTCTGGGAACTTCACCTCCAGTTGGGGGTCCCCGGGTTTCACTGATAATAGTTTTAGAATTTTGTTTTAGGCCTTAAAATATTTATCTAAAATATGGGTACAACCAGCAAGTTTCTGGTCATGTAGTAGCAATTAATCATTTTCATTAAGTTATGTAAGAAATGCAGTTTTTTTTTTTTAACTTGGACAGTTTTGTAGAGATACAAGTCAACTATTAGCTCCTTTTTCATGAAACTTTTTTGGATTAGTTAGGTACTTATTTTATTGGTCAAGTCCGAGTAGTCCATAATAATGAGTAGGTATTTTTTTGTTAATGATTTGTGTCACTTTCATGAGAAGATCGTTTCTTTGTATGCATCTATCAGTTTTTCTAATATATTGTTATACATTACCTCCATAAAGGAAATTGTACGCGATGTTGACGTACTGCTTAGCTAGTGCCGAATTGCTCTTTAAAATATCCTTTGTCTGTTCAGGGAAGCATACATAACCCATGGCGGTGGTACCGGCACTCGCGTAAAATACTCGCTGAAAATGAAAAAATAACACAACTAAGTAAGTCTTAGGCTTTTGTAATAAAGTTTAATTTGGAATGATTTTGCTTGGCAGTGAATAAGTGCAAAAATAAATAAAATATGCTGTAATTTTGAAACGAGAAAAATAATAATAATAACCTGTTACTACAATTTTTCATGTTCTGCCTGTAATCTTGTGTTAATTAGAGACTATGTTTTGATTGTTTATAATTCCTTTTAACAAGGTTCTTGATCACCTGAAGTAACATAATTGTATTTGTCAGTGATATGCATAGGACATTAGTATCTATCTAACTAGCCTCCATCTCTCATTGCCACAAAGACAAAGATGGAGGGTCGATGAACTTGACTCCTACCAATACTAACATGGTAGGAGGAAATGTTTGTGGGCACTTATGCAATGTTAATTTGTCAGACTTGTAGTTCACAATATGCGACTAGAACAGATTCAAACCAAAAACGCCTGCTAATAGTATAGAAGCAAATACAAGACAAATCAAAACTCACTGCTTACCAATGAAGTGACATTATTACAATTTTGTTTTCTACCAAAATAGATTTAGTCAAGGTTATTTTTGTCAACCACTAGCACGTTTTAATGACTAGCGCATTTTTAGGAACTGTAGATTCATACTGCATCATAATTTAAATACAACTGGAATGACTTGGCAAGAATTACATGTCACACCTGTAATCTCTGAAGGGTTAGGCAGAGATGTACAGACATGCTCATCAAGCTACTACAATCTCTTTAATGAATTTTCAAGTTTAACGCTAAAGCATTTAGGTTCAAGGTTGATTGGGAAAATTTGACAGTTTCGGGTAGATTGATGTGCTGGTGTCTGGACACCCACATTTTGCCAGCTATTTTGAGTGATGTAATAAAGGGAAAGAATTGTTGACGTACCCGGATAATGCCTCCCCTCAGGCCGAAGATAAAGCCAGTGAGACCTCCCATTGCTACGGCACCATACCGAGACTGCTTGTTTTCTTCTTCTCGAAGATATCTCAAGATCCCTGTAAAGTTAAGTTGAGTAGGATAAGGTTTTGTAATGACCAAAAATCTGTTTCTTTGGCACCTACAAAAGAGCTGTGAAACCATACTAAAGGTGGAAGTGTCAGAGTAGCTTGAGAAATACAAATTTTCTATGTTGTATTTTGATTAAAATATGATTCGCGATCATAACACATATATTTACAGAAAAATAAACATTAAAATCAACGCTATAACCCTTTAAGTTCATTTAATCCCGTTGAATGAGTTTTTCATGAAATAGTCATACCCTGGCGCTTCCACCTTAAGTGATAAAAAGTTTGAGAATACTTATTTGATTTTATACTTCAAATATAAAATTTTGATTTATTTCTAGTATAATAAACCTTTGTTTGACCTTGATACTGTTGTTTTTTATAAGTCTGACTTTAAGGTCACATCAAAAAAATTAAGATAGCATTAAGTAGTCATAACAAGACTTGAACTTACAACCAGTCTTATCTAGGATTTCATGATACTGATCTTGCACGGAGTGCTTTGCTCGTTCCCCATGGTCCACCACAACCTGTAACTGCTCACGTATGGCCCGTACAGGAGTTAGGAGCAGAGACTTGACATATCCAACCTCATTTTCAGGTTTTGTTTTTGTCTTTCTGTGTAGAAAAAAGGTTGTAATACAGTTGGAAAATATTATCTCTTGTAATCAGTAAGTAATCATTGACATAGAGATACATAGAGATATATTATAGTGTTTGTAGATATGAATTAGTACTTTTTTTATTCTCCTAAATCATTGAAGAAAAGATCAACAATATACAATTCCCTGCTGTATGAGTTGTAAGGGAGTTGTAAACCAATTTCAAACAAAGAATAACCATTAACAACTTTTAACTGCAACTTTCGGTTTAATATCACACTATACAAATATGGTACGGCTAATAGCCGAAGTGCGGCTACAACTAGTTTTAGCCAGCTAAACCTAGGTGCGGCTGTTTAAACTTGGATGTATTCTACTTATCTTCGGTTAGAATATGCTACCAATTTGGATGTAGCGCTCGGCTTGCGCGCATTTGTTCTCAGTTCTAACCTAACCTTACCTAATCCGTTTGGTTGGTGTGTCCTAGCAATAAAAAGGATACACAACTGGTACCAGCTGCACCTAGGTTTAGCTGGGTAGAACTAGGTATAAACGCACTTCGGCTCTTAGCCGTAACATATATAATATTATAAAGGTAAAAGTTTGTATGCACTCCTTCACACTCAAATGGCTTAACAGATTTGGATGAAATTTAGTAACAAGATAACTTATATTCTGGATTAACACATAGGCTACTTTTGATCCTGGGAAAATGCGGTGGTCTTATGGGATGATCAAATAACTCAAATATGGTTTTCTCGAATTTTGACTAAAAACATTTCTTTGGCAACCAGAAGTACTAGGCTAGCATAAATTTAAGGTGTTGTTTATTCAAACAAGGTAGGTAAGTAGGATATATAGGTAGGCAGGTAGGGTAGGTTAAGAGCGTAGGGTAGGTAGGTAGTTAAGTAGGTAGGGTAGAGTAGTAAAAAGTATAAGGAGGTAGCAAAGCTTCAAATTATCAAGAACATGAAAAAAAATGTTCTTCAAAATTTGAAGTCATTTTTTTTCCAAGTTTTAGTTCGTGTATGGACGTGTGCAAACTTTTTCACCGCGCGGGTAACACCGCGGGCACAGCTAGTTGTACATAAAGGTCATTCTCAGTTTGCTCTACAGCATATTTTTGTACAGCTATCAGGTTTTCTCACCATCGACAACAACACACCTTCACATTCATCATTACTATTCACACCATCTATCAACCAATACACAACAGCTTCTACAAGATAAAAAATATATTAACACATACTCAGCATATTCCGCATGTGGAGCTTCGTATATCGGCAGTTCCGAGAGTTTCATGGGCTGGGGCTTCGAAGGGTTCGGAGGATCTTCCTTGAGAGGTATCGCAGCACCGACCGCCGGTATCAAGGTAACCACCCCGATCGAACCTAACACTACTTTTCGAAGCATCTTTTCAACAATCAAAACACAAACTTTAGTACAAGGCCGATAAACAAAGCAAAAAGGTTTGCAAATATAATATTTTGCGCAGATTACCTCTAATGAGATGTTTCCCAGCAGAAATTACATAAATGTTGTATGTAACAAAATTACGAACATCAGCTGGGCTGGTGACAGTTGAAAGTAGTGTTGCTATTGATTATTTGAGATTGCGAATTGCCAATTATCAAAAAAAGTAAATGAAATAACTCGTATTTTTTTTAAGTTTTTCTATATTACTTTTTATCCGACTACGGCGAAGCCAAAAGGAAGGGTTATTGATTGGTTGTTTTTTATCAACATTATAACTGCGACTATTAAAAGAGCGAAATCATCATAAATATAACCAGAACATGGAATTTTTTGTAAACAAAGAAATGTCACTGTCGCATATTGTGACAATACAGGCTGGTGCTAAATCATTTTGTCAGCAAATTCAAAAGAGATTTTATTTAATTATAGTAAAACTGACAGTGTATAAAGCAATAACGTTAATATTTTAAGTTTTATTCAAGGCTATATTATTAAAAAAAAATAAGAGGAGCTCGTGGCTAAATAATAACAGCCGCTCGGGCCGATCTTTAGGATAAGCCGTGCTTGCCTACGTTGATAAGTGGATGGGTGACCCCTATTACATACCGAGTTTCCTCCGTGCCTCGGAAAGCACGTTAAGCCGTTGGTCCCGGCTGTCATTTCTAAATCTTTGTTAGTCGTTAGGTAGTCAGAGGCCCATAAAGTCTGACAACCAGTCTTACAAAGGCGTATCGTATTACCCAGTACTAACTGGGTTGTGGAGGTCAGATAGGCAGTCGCTCCATGTAAAATACTGGTATTCAGCTGCATCCGGTTAGATTGGAAGCCGACCTCAATATAGTTGGGAAAAGGCTAAGCAGATGATGATGATTATTAAAAAAAAATAGTTTTCTTTGTGTTACCAACATAGTGCACGTATGGTAGTGCGCTTCACTCGCGTTTTATTCCACTACCGGCAACTTTAGTTCCACTGTTTTGCGATTTTTTTCTCTTTCTGTTCTGTCAAAGTTAGTTGTCATGTCAAATCTGTCATGGCTTCGACATGTCACAATTTTCTTTCGTCTTTCTTTTGTGTATAACTGTGATTTTAGTGCACGCTCTAAAACAGTAAAGAAAATTAAGAGCTATATGAAAATTGAATAGATTGAATATTTATTTCTTCATTCGGCGTTAAATGTATGAGTTGGAATAGGTGTGTTATAGAAATTCAGTGTCGGTCGAACAATTAATTGAGGTGATTGTGAGTACGGTTTTCGAGTATCTGAATCAATAAATTTTTGTGTAACGTTTCAATAAACTTTGTGGTTATTGTTGTTGAGTTAAAAATGTCAGAGGTCCTATCAGGTCGTGTGTCTAAGCATAGGAGGGACCGTCGCGTTAAGAATAGTACAGGTACGAAGAGGGCCGCATGCTGGGACTGCGCTTGAACGACCACTTTGATACGCTTGGAGATTTTCATTTTGAGTAGTGTTCTGCTTGTTTGAGACATTACGACTGGCTAGTTCTTCATACGCCTATTCATAATATCACTCTCTTGTTCAGGGCCACTTCATAGTGTTTTCAAGCCATGAAAAATAATTATTACAGTTCTCAATTTCCATAGAAACAATTCTGCAGTTAAATTATTTTTTTACTATTCGTTATCACTTTGTTAGCATGACCCAGATGAGGATCTGAAATCTAGAATAGTGGGATTTTTTATATAATTTTATCTTCTAACATAAATATTATTTTGCTACACACTGTTTACACAAATTATTAATGATAAAATAGATCCTCCCAATGCTGCTAGTCATAGGATACATGTAAACAAGTATTTTTGCAAAACATAAGAGAAGCAACAGAAAAATAATAATGCATGTATATAGGTCAGAGTAATTTGACATTACCCATTGACTATTCTTGTCTGCCTATGTTGTTTCATACAGACAGAGGCTACTTAGCATACAGCTTAAAAAAAACAAATTGTTTATGTAATAGGAGACTAACATTTGCTATCAAATATAAATTGGTTTGCCTTAACAGTAGTTACCTGATTATGCATACTAACAAAGAACTTGTATCAATCCAGGACTGTGAGGTGCATGATGTGTGTAGAGTGACAATCTCTTAGATCAACTTGGGACGCGTCTACTTAGCAGCCACCGAAGATTATTGGGATGAAATGGTACATAACTGTTGCATTTTATTTATGTATTTGTTTCTTTTTCCAAAAATCAAATCTTAAATTAAACATTTTTGGGTGCCTGTACATATAAAAATTGGTCAATGCATGTTTTTGGAGTCTTCCATTTCACGAATTTGGTTGCATGTTTGGTAGTTTTAAATTGTAGTTTATTTATAGTATAGATTGCTACAGCATTACATATCTGATATTTTAGCCACAAAATAATATTTTCAGTTTTCATCACTTTATTCTTGTGTTTTCTATTGTAATAATATTAATATTGAGCTGAACAATCAGGCAATACTGCACCTATCTACATACAAGTACTTGCTTTTATCTTTTAGAAGCCTTTTATATGAAATTGAATGCCTGATAGTTATACATGTCCAAATTGTATAATATGTAACCTTCTATAATCTCTGTTAGTCATTATCATTTTCAATATCAAACAAGTTCTTATTAAAACGGCATCATAATAGAACTTTGATCATCATACTTGAAGCTATTAAAGTTTTACTTTGCTATAAAAATAAATAGCTACTTTACAAACTCGTTAAAAGAGTTTTTATGTGCCAAGGAGTGTACCATAGACTAGCCATCTAAATATAAATCATAGCTGTAAGTAAAAAGGTTGCGTCACTATTCCATTCAGTTGTTGAAAGGACATGGATACTGCTTTGAAATCAGGTCTCACGATTAACATAACAATGATTCTTCTCTGAACAATTATGAAATATATATAACTATAGATAGTTGTAGTAAAAACCCACATTTTATACAAGTAACTCTACTGCTTTTTATTTTATTCACAGTACATAGCATGATTGTATATCTGCGATTAGAATGAAAATAATTAAATGCTCACTAATTGCCACACCAATTACAGAGAAACTGTGGTATAATTGCACAAAGTAATCCTATAACAAAGTAAGAAATTACCGTTTATCTCAATCAGTTCTTATTGGAATCCAGTAAGACAGTTTTCATAACAGCAATGATCTCTAAACTTAATGTCTTATCCCGTATTAACTCTGCATTATCTCTCTTCCCTTAGCTATTTGTCATCTGTCAATAATTCGTTAAACACATCTGTTAGCATCTGCACTGCAACACGAATATTACACATACATTATTGATATTTATTTTGATGTGTCAGTCATGAAGGATTTCCCCACAAACGCTTTCGTACTACCAAAATGTAGACACATGATGATTGATGATATTGTAGTACAAATTCGGCAAGTACTAATAGATGAGACTTGGGCAAGGAAGTCGTTTGTACCTAAGTCTACATTCGAGATTAACAGCCTATTTATGTCTTTAGTCGGTAGTCCTGAAGTATTTTCCTCGTGCGTTATCTTATCTAATTAGATAGTAGGAATAGTATTACTCCACATATTGATAGCGTTTATAATCTGTTCGATAGCTAAACACAGTTTGTAACTTTCTGTTACGCTTTTTATCCCTTTATTGGCAGTGGCACCTAATACGTTAATGCCCGCCGTAATCGGCCCTGACACCGAACGATAATTTAATTTTAATTACGTTTGGTGGTATTATAAATCGATCTGACACGAATAGCCTGACTATCGAAAGGCTCCGTATAGTAGCACCGTTATGCATTTTTTACAACGCCACTGATTCGAATCTTTGTATAGACTTCTATTCGAAAGAAACGATAATCAAAAACCCAGTTCACTCATACCGATCGCCGCTAAACGGGACTGTATTGTTATTGATATTTATGTAAATATGATCTACATACATAGTCGTGTTGTAGTGAAGATAGCCGTTGTGTCGCGTGAAACCTTTCTTATCAGTCATGTGTATTGTGACTTTGTAAAGTCTTTCAAACTTAACATTAGAAATGCCTCTAAACATTCCAGGGTAAATACAAACCATTTAAATGTAGAGCTGCGTACCTACCTCTAAACTTCGTAATGAAATTGCCAGCGATAAAATTTTGTAATTTAAACATTTTCAGTACTGAGAATGATGGCAATAATGCAGGAAGGGAATAGTGAGGTACCGAAGGAATTTCTTGAGACGGGGCGGACGGGGCGCAGGAACGCGATGCCGGACATCCTGCACCCACAGAGCGCTGAGGCTAGCACCGCTGATCTGCCCTCTAGGTTGCAGCAACTCTCTGCCACCGGTAAGTTTAGTCTGTAATCTGTTGAATCTAATCTGTACCCTTTGTATTCCTTAGCTACTATATTAAAAAAACAGTTTTAAGCTTTCACCAGTGTCTAAAAGATAACCCTTAACTGACAGTGTAAGTTTTGATTAAAAAACCGTCTATGGCTCGAAGGGCCAAATCCAGGCCGTGGTCGTTTGTGTATATCCATAGCACAATTCAATAGCACCCTCTGTCGTTCTACTCTCCGGTCAATAAATAAAGCGAGGGAATATTATTAGATGACCCGCTTGGCGCTGTGATTTCTAATCCCGAATCGAAATAAACGTTTATATCGAACTAGGCTTGTGTCTGCGTCTGGGTCTTTCTTTCATACGGGTTTACTGTGTTTTCTACTGGCATTCCACGACATAAAGGATGCTGGTTTACTATACTTTCCGGGTTCCAATCAAGGCTACTTAAATGCTTTATTAAATGGTGTAAAACTTGTAGACTAATTAGGTTCTTACTTTGTAACTGCCGTAATAGGATTATGACGGGTAGTATCACCGTTTATTGCCACTTAAGCCTAAATTACTATCACAGTATACGTAACTACGTACTATTTATCAACGATAAAATTTATAACCGTCACGCGCCTACATAATTGGATTGTCCAATTTTTGTTCTAGTAAACCTTTAAACCGAACTTTTTGCGAAACTTCTAGAAATTTGAACTTTTGGTTCCCCGTTTAGTCTAAGTTTAGAAATCGACCGGATCAGTCTATTGTAAAAATAAAGGGAAACGGAAATGTTAGAGCATTGTTTTAGTATAACATCCGTTTTGCAGCTTTCCAATTTCTCGCACGTGCTCGTGACGCGCTGTCGACGTCAAACAATTTGTTTTGCGCAGACATTTTTTTACTGAAAACAATTTGAACGTTTAGGTGTTAAAATACACAAATAAATACTCGAGTTACGTATGAAAGGCGTCAGCGCCCGCATGACTTCTAAATATCCGAGTTAAACTAATACGATTTTCGGCAACAGGCCAAAAATCACAAACCACGTAATGGAATCGGTCTACATGCTTGTAAACTAAAAGCTACCTAAGATCTGTAGAAGAAAATCCTATTTCATTTATGAAAACATCTTGAGTAGTTTCAGAAGTATGATAAACCCGACGCATTTTGTTTACACACGTCAATAGCTCATTATGAAAAGCCGCTAAATGTGTAAACCATTCATCGTTGATTTTTTAATAGCTTTTAAAAAGTTTTGACTTTGTCTTCTTAAATCCTCTCTCTGCCTTCAATATTTTTGATGATAAATATTGTAGTCAAGACTCTTTGATTCAAAACTGTTGACTACGAATCGAATCCGTTATAAAACATTGAAGTAATATTATGCCACGGTAATATTTTGCAATTCGTTGTAAGATAATGGGTCAATTTAGATTCAACATCAATAAAATAGTATTACACCGATGGATATCGATACGCCTATATGTAATTGTATTCTAATTAAAAACAAATTAAATTGCAGTGTGTAAGGAAATTGAACGACAAATAACTCGGTTTAAGATTCAAAATCGGGTGACATGAGAATTTAATATTCGGCTCCTATCTAAACAATTTGGAATCTAAAACCATTCGGGTTCAGTTCGGGAGTGCCCTTCCAAATCGTAATTACTTCAGGATAAACAAAACTATTGATTAAAAATCCATACATCTTTCTTTGCTATTATCTCAGTATTCACCCTATTTCAAACACGTTTCGGAACAACGTGTGCAGTAAAAATCCAAAATGTTAAATTTCCAACGTGACTGCAACTCCGCAACGCAATTTAACATGCGATAGTTTAGATATTGTTCATGATACGATTCGCTTATCACAATCCACCTGTCACTGCAGTAATTGAGGGCTGGTGTGACGTAGATCGATCGTAATACGCCGATGATAAGCGCGGGTTATCGCACTCTGACGTACTAGCCCTGCTATATCTCAAATTATGATGAATTGATGACACACAAACATCGAATTATCGACACTATCATTAAATTATAATCAATCATTGTTTCTATGGAAATTTGTTCGTCACGAGAAGCATTGTCAGTGTGGGAAAAATTGTCAGTGTTATCTGATTGTGAACATGAATTATTTACATGAGAACCGCTCGCTGACTAGACAGGAGTATTTCTAAGAACTTGTTTGATCGGTGTTCGAACATAGTTGTCGTCTATGTGGTCCAACTGGCGAAACATTGGCATAAACATCTGTTGTTTGCTGATGCGAAAGATTTCGAAAAAGAGAGTGAAGAATGAGATTACAACATGTTTTATGTTAAGGTTTCATTAGTGGGAACGCACAGTAAGTTCTACCGAGTAGAGTGCTATAAAAGCAACTTATCTAAATCAGGTGGATAGAGACGGGATCCACGTGTGAGTTCACGTGGCTAACGTCACGCTATGATAAATGCACAGTCTGGCGACCTAGACTAGATGATTATGACTATTATCTCTCCGGGATACTATTCAAGCAATCAGTGTAAGAAACTCAAAGCCTATAAGACATAGATTCTCCCAATCTAAATTTTCAGACATTGTGCGTAATTCTCTCGACTACTTCACGCTATAATATCTTTTTGTCATCAAACAGCCAATAAAGGACGCGTTTCTGATAAAAAAGACATTACAATCGACCTTTGAAGTGATGATAAATTACTCCTTTACTATTATATTCCTACCATACTCTTTACTCGGGTTCTATTGTGCTACGTAAAGTGGACGCCCATTGCAAGGTCGATATAGACGTAAATAGAAAATGTAAGTGTGCATTACTATGCAAGCTGTATTAGCTATTTTACTGATATCATTTTTTGTTGTCAAACAAAATTCCTTGTAGCCTTTACAGTGCAGTGAATTTTTTGGCGCTCGAACGAAGTTGATAATGGGAGGCTTTTGGTAAACATTTGTGTAATGCATTGGAAAAAGAAGATGGCTGTGTAACTTCCGAAAACGTTTGCGCGCCAAAATATCCTTTTATAGTTGCAGCTAGGGATCCTTGTCATTTTGGGTAGGTCCGTTCATCTGTTACACCCTGAAAAAAGAAACGTCCCCTAGTCTCGGTTTGCCTTCAGAGGACACCCAATATGTATAGCAGTTGAGAGTTTGTTTGATGCCAATTATTCAAATTATGATCTTGAGATCATTTTTAATATTTACAACGCCTGCAAGAAATACCGAACTCGACAAATCATGAAATGCAACTGCGATTCTGATAAACATATTTTATTGAGCATTTTATTGCAAATTCATGATCATGATAATAAACTGTGCGTATTGATCGCGATACCACAGAACGTTGAAGTAATCCAAAATTGTACTAAATTGTTTCATATTAAAATTAAAAGAGTACCAATTCTAACTGATTTGTTGGTAAAATTTCTTGTTACAAATCATAGTAAAAATTTTCCTCTCGTTATCTTCTTTAAGAGATTGATAAGTAAATTGATACTTCTCATTTTCCTATCCAATCAAATTACGTATCTTCGTTTTCTTAAAAACTAAGTTTTTGTTCGGGTTTGTAAATCAAATATTCTTATTTAATAAAAATTAAATGTTTCAAAGAAAAAATTGTTCTGCTTTATTGAATCTTGGAAAAATTGCAATTAGTGTTAATTTATGATGCCATCCTTAAACTCGAAACGCATGTGACTAAAAGAGTGATGGATGGAGAGGGAGAGGAAGGTCAAAGAAAAGATGGATGGAATGTGTGAAGAATGATATAAAAGAGAAAAGAGTAAAGGATGCCGTGGCATCTGACAGGGGAGAATGGAAGAAGCGCCGACCCCAAATAGAATGAGACAAGGGCAGGAAGATGATGATCCTCAAAGTCTGCTTCATCCATATACACATTACAGAGAGCATTTTCAAAGTAAATTCAGACTACAAATACTAACCTCAGATTTTCTTTCTCGACATTAACCATACACCCACACTTTCTGGAGTCTTAGAAAAAATTCGCTGTTCGTTCCAAAAAAATATTTCGTGACCCACATTCTCATAATCGACGTTTCTGTCAGGAAAATTCTTAAACGATCTTTGCTAAGCTTTTGCGCAGAATTTTCCCTGATGATTCAATAAGGGAATTTGGCACCCCTCACAATCTAATTTGCTGCCCTTCTAAAATATACAGCCCTGCGTCTCGGGCGTATATATTTGGACACCTTGGCAAATCTGCTACTGGTATACACAAACGGGATTCGATTATTGTCCTAGAAATACAAGCGAATCATATTGACGTTTGATTGAGGCTTTGAGCCAGACAAATATGATTTTCAACGTACAAACAATATTGGCTTTGGCATAGGTACTTTAGTTCCAATTTGTAGTAAAACGTGCATTACAATCACGTCCATAATATTATTCGGGTTGAGGTCGAAGTTATAACAATCTCGTCTTACATTATTGCGTACGTCAATGACGGTAGTCGGGTTTTTACTTGACTTTAGTTTAAATGAAAGGCATCCTTCGTGAATTGCGTAACGGAGGATCGATGTCGCCTTATCACTTTCAGTTTCGTAACTAGGAGCGGAGAATAGACGCCTACGTCTACCTTAATACTGTAGCTGTAATTGATAACATTACATAAAAATATTTCTCTTAAGTTGGCGGAGAACTAACAACTTGTAACTTGGCTTATTGTGTATAGAAAATAAGAAATCCGCTACCTTAATATTTTCTCGCGAAAACGAATTAATAATTTACTTGCTAACCAGATGGTTCGGTACTGGTATATTTCGGAAAAAACCGTGTGATGTGTCACGATTGAAATAGGTACGCCCCCAATTAAAAAATCCGCCTCCAAAAATAAATGTATATTTTCTTTTTCGCTCATTTGTAACACAGGGCAAGGGCATTTCACAACATGAGTGTTATTTCACTGAAGTAAACTTACAAAAGATGCAAGGTAACCCTTAAATGTTCGCGTCTAGCCTGAATTCGGAGCACCATTACTCACGCTACGTAAATCTTGCGTAATTTGCTCCACTCATTTGTGGTTATTTCAGTAAGATGTAACTACTTTGAAACATGCAACGCGCATATAAATTCGGGTATCAACAGAATCATTGATTTATGTAGAGAATGAAGTGAAGTTTTTACATACAACGAAACCCATGAGTGGGTGCGGACTCGAACGGGTTGGCAGAGGCGTATAAACGAGAATTCACAACTGGATGAGAGATAGAAGACCTCTGAGACTAAGATAGTCTGAGCACCAGGCTTACGACCTATAATTTCTGATTATGTTTAGATAACGTTGAAGTCTAACCAAAAAAGGCTTCAACAAAGTCACACCATGTCATCAGATATGCTGGCAATATCTACTCCCAATTTATATCCTAGAAATCCAAACCAAGAGCTTTTTCTTCTAGCACGAAACCCCGTTCCAGACAGTCTTTGTCCTGTCAATTCGGATTGCTCACCTCTGTGTGACAATAAACCAAAGAAGCGATCGGATTTTTCTGCTGGTATGTAACGTAGCTCTCGAACTCGTAGTTAGAGGTTACTGAAGGACAGTCCTTGCAAAGTAGTGTTGTTTCGTAATAGATGCTACGTCAGCACCAGACGCGTTGGTATTGTAACTAAATTATTCAGGCACAGTGTTTGTTACATAACCCCACGGCAGGCGGTCTGGTTCATTTGTTGTGAACAATGGTAACGGCTATGAATATGTTTCTGCTTTTGCGCTCCTGATGAAAAGGATGGTAATTCGTGTAGTAATTGGTAATGGAAGGAAAACTGTGTACACTGGCGCGATTTAACCAGAAATGACTGTCAATAGATTCCCACAAACCAGCCAGATAATGACCTACGAAAACAACATATATAATTAAAACCGCTTTCATTTATTTTCCAGATTCAGAGACGGGACAGGCAGGGTCATCAAACAGTGGTCAAGCGATTGAGGTAGATCCCAAAACAAATACTAAGAAAGATGATACGCCCAGTTGAACTACCTACCATACTCGCAGTCCCGTAGGACTACACTGGACTTGCCCAAAGCTAAAGTAATCTCAATCAGGTAAATAGTATTACTAAGCACTGAGTAATGTAGCCCCACCTTATAGGGATGGTATGGTGTACAAATGTAGCTCTTATGTCTAGTTCGACAAGATAGAATTTGCATAATTTATAAGTACCTTAATAAGATTTGTGTACATGGACGCTTTGTCGAATTTAATTTGTTTGAAATTATTAGATTTTTTCAATAAGTTTCTGAATGGACGTTTAACGTCATGTAAAAATATTTTGTTTGTTATTAATGTGTTAAAGCAAAATGCAGCTGAAGGTGAATGTTAATTTTATTTGTTTAATATGATGTGTTGAATATGTTATGTAAACAGCCCATATGTGTTATAGAATAATGAGAACGTTTTGTATAAAAGTGATTGATATTTAAGAGTGTTGATGCAAAGATTGGAATTAGACAATACTGATATATGAATAGAAAATGAATTAGGTGAATGTTGATAGACAGTAATTCGTGGGATTGGTAAGGAATGGCTATTTTTGCACGCCTACCAAAAATCACTAAGAAAAATTATCTTACAGTAACCGCTTAGTTTCAAAAGCGGAAATTTGCAATGCGTACAAGTACATATTATAAAAGGACGCACAATCACAGGGGTACTGTTGAACGATATGTTTTATGTGCAGTGTCCTAAAGTGGCCCAGTAGTAGTAAGTAAATGAACCTTAGTTGTGAATGCATAACATTCTGAACAAAAAGCTTTAACAGTACTTAGCATTTACTTGGCGCAGTCAAAGTAAAGGTTTTGGGAGTTTAAGAAAAAAATATTCATATCATCAATGCTTAGTACAATAAATGTAAACATAGTGCTACAATAAGGTAGACTACACCCTCTTATATAACAATCTACAATATGATCAATAATAAACTGAAAGTATCGACGATATTTTGTGCTAACATCAATCGCCATATTCACCGATTCACTGTTTGTTGCTTACCAATTGATTTTGTCAACTGTCCAACACATTACAATGCTTTAATCGAGTTTATCGATCTCTTTGATTCCCACATTGACTTTGATCTTATTTCGGGACATGGGACCAATGTGGATTTTCCTCATGGTTTTGATGACAGCTTATTGAACTGGCCATGCACTCTATGCACTGAAATGTGTGATTTTAATTCTGCGTTCATTATACAATGCGACCATTAAAATGATTGATTTGTGCCTTGATAAGACTGTGTCTACTTGGAACTGTCCGTCGACTCGTCACACAAATCAATTTATTTTAATTGCATATTGTGACTTGAGCTGAATTGTCAGCAGCGCATATTATACTTACTTTAATACACTTACTATGTATGTTTGTTTATACAGTCATGTTTTATTGTGTCGAATGTTTAGTTATAAGTCGTGCAGCTGTTTCGTAGATATAGGTTCCTAAGTACGCTTAAATTCAGCTAATTTATTTTTAATTAAGTCACATAACTATTTGAAGAGTACAATTTTTTGTATTTATCGATTATGTTAATAATGGGTACTGTGTAAGGTGCTGTACCGCTTAATTTTATTTATTGTGTATAAAGATATATATAAATCGTATTGTTTAGTTAATGTCTTATTTCATGTTTATTCTATTTGCATTTTTTGTTTGTATCGAACAAAAGTATATGTTATCTCAGCTATGACGTAAAATGGGGGCTTTTATTAATAAACATTTTTCAGAAAGTCTTGGCTTCTTTCAAAACATGCATTACCAACACTCATTGGCTTTAAAATTGACCCCAATTGACCAATACACTGATCAACTTCAAATGAAAAATACCATACATTAAAATGTCACTCAATCATGCACTTTATTCTTAATAGACTTTAATTCAAATTACGTATGTTTTGAACTGAGCCAGCGACAAAATAAAATGATCAGTGGGTTCAAACGAGCATGATGTGTGGTTTGTGAAGGATGCTTGACGTTCAATAAACTATACTCGAATTCAGAATATTAGATCTCTCAACCAGTTTCAGTTGATTTTTGAGTGACCGTTTGTAGTAAAAAGTTCTTTAATTTTAGTTGCAATGGAATTTGAACTTTTTCAACGTTGAGTTTGTAGTACCAAAACATGATAAATGTCTAAGATTTTGAATTCAAGGTTTTTTAATAGTACACTACACTCGCTATGCCAAAGTCATCGAGTCAATTACTGACTACACTATTGGAGGCTGTACAACTTAATGGTAGCTATCTCTAATATTCTATGTAAATCTGTAGTCTAGTATATAGCTAGATACTAGTTGGTGTTATATTTGCTATTTTCAACGATTTCATGTTTATCGTAAAACTTTTTCAATGAAATAGGTTCTGATAAACGATTTTATTAAACAAGGTCATATTGAATTAGCTAGCGAAACCTCGCAGTCGTGACGGATATCGATATCTAAATATGATAAAAAATAAAACACTAGCAGCCACGAAGTCTGGATTTGTGCCCGGTTGATGGCAATAGGCTCGCCCCCTATTACATGGGACTCTAATATAACTGACGGGGTGTACTTGTTGGTACAACTCTGCCTAACCCTTCAGGGATTACAAGGCGTGATGTTATGTTATGATAAAACAAAAAACTTTAGTAAAGTAGCTAAACACGATCCAAAGAAAAACTACATATTTTTTGTGTTCTCTTGTTTTGATATCAATCACGTCGGCGAAGTTTCGCTAGCAAACAAACTACAAACCTTGTATTTATTACTGTATCATATCGTATTTATTCACGCACAATTAATTTTGTATTTAATTACGTAATATTTTAAATAATTATAGAATTTTACTTGCCGAATTTACTTATTTATAATTTCGACTTTTACTTAAAGGTAAAAGTGAATCTCACAAGTATTTTAAATACGTTGTTTTGGTATTTAGTATAGGAGGAATATAATTTGACCTGTATTTCATCATTCATTCTTACTTACATATCCATAAGCATTACGAAGCTAATTTAGCACTTTGCTGTGAACTCTATGCCTTTTTAGAAAGCTCATGCATAAGTATAGACCATTTGCTAGATGGATCAGCGGAGCTCAACCTTTGTTTTGGAATGAGCCTTCTTCTACTCGAAATTAAATATAAGCAAAAACTTATAGCGGAAACCAATATCGAAATGCTTGTTAGGAACCGTTTACTTGTAGGTTCATATATAAGTCTTCAACAATGGTTGAGAACCGCTGGATTAGACGGTAGTATTATATTATATCATACTTACGTCTTGTTTAAACAAGGTGTGTAAAGTACCGCTAATTCTGAAACAAAAATAGATCTTTTGGCTATATAAAAGGCTCGTCCCGGCTTCGCATGGGTAGACATTTATTTTCCCCTAATTCCCCGCCACCCCTATTTTTTCTAGTTATATATATAGCGTATATTATTCAGGGATAATGTAGCATTCTAATGGGGAACGATTTTTTGAAATCGGTCCAGTAGTTTTTGAGTTTATTCGTTACAAACATACAAATCTTTCCTCTTTACAATATTAGTGTAGAAATGTATTCGAAAGTAATTTCCACAGAAAGCATTTCTGAGGAACTATTATTATTCACTCATTTAGCAAAAACTTGAAGTACTTGTTATACAATCTAATAATACATCAAGCATAGTAACAGGAGGATTTTTCTCAACAAATAAGTCGTGACTATCTTGTATCGGTCAATGACCGATTAGTAAGTAGGCACACAATATGAGTTGTCTCAATATTTGCACACACACGTTAATCTTATAATGGTGTAAATAATGCACACAACTTTATCAGACTGATATTTTTATAATACGCGCTTTAGACGTTGAGTTGCGGACACCAGCCTGTTAAACAATACAAGTTAGAACAAAGGTGGAAAAATAAATTAATGATTTCTATACCTCCTCCTCCTCCGCCCCTCGTTTTGGGCTTCATCGCAGTCGTGTAAAAGTCATATGTAGTTTCAGTTTTCGCGGTAGTCTCAACACCTTGTATAGTGCAACAACGCATCTCTTTACTAAACTGCCTTATAATCTTCCTCGTCTTAAACACATCGAAATTCAACGTTTTCGAGGCCTATTCGGTGTTTCGGTGTAAAATTCTAAAAATTTTAATGTCTGCTAAGTACGATGTGTGTAAGTTGTAGGTGACCTAACCTTAAAATTTAATTTCCCACAAATATACTGTATGAGACGGTGGCCTCGGTACTACCTTCCGGTAGCTACGTCAGGCTAAAATCTCTAGATCACGGTAATAATATCTACAGTAGTGCATCTTCATACAAACGGTCGGAACGCGAGTCATACCTACACGCCTCGAGTTTGGTATACATTCGGTACGCAAAAAGTCACGAATGCGCCGCACTGACGAACGAACGTTGTGTAATGTTTTTGTAAGCAGTAAGCGTGCGATTTGTGATTACAATGATTTGTGATATTTGATTGAAATAAGAACAAGTATTTACTAAATATGGCAAAGAGTTACAATAGACTATATTGTGTTGTCTTTGGTTGCTTGAATTCTTCAATAACGCATCCAGATATAACATTTTTTAAATTACCAGGAAATTCCGACAGGACGAGTAAGACTATAAAATAATTTATATATATACCTACTAGTAGATACGTAATTTGTTTATTTTTAATAGGTAGTTCGTTTTTTCCACCGAGTAAAATACCTGGATTAATGACTTATTTATATAAGTGGATAGTGTGAAAAAAGTGACACACGACTGATTTAGGTACCTACGCTCGCATTAAAAAAAAAGTCGAATTTATAATTTTTATTAAATCTACTAATAAAAAGACAATTTTCTCTTTTTTTATTGAATACTTCCTATTGCATTCACAACTATTTTAATTTTTTTATATAAAAAAATATAATATTTACAATCGCAAAACTAGAAAGAAACTTAACTAAGAAGATGAAATTAAAATACTGTAGGCGCGGTAGCCCTATCGCTTCCGAATGTACCGCCCGGTTGTAGGTAATTATTTCAAGGACAGGGCCGAGACACAATACTGTATATATTTATACTGTGTCTAGAGTGAACAGAGACTAAGCTTTGTCTCGCTTTATTCGCAAAAGAACCGTATTCGCAAAAAAATGCATATTCCTACAACCGACTGTGATCAAGCGTATCATACTAATAAGAACATTGACTTTCTGCAACTAAGGTCCATTTTCGGATGAAGCGGGACTGAGCTATGTCTAAAAGCCTCAGAGACCTGGTCATATCGTCGTTTTCAATCACAAAATCACTGGCTAAAAATGTGTCATTTGAAATACGTAGAAAATGTATGAATTCCATGTAGTTTGTGTTTGTCAATTACATGATTGTCTATGTTAATATTATGACTTCAGTAAATGTTGTAACAATACGGTACTCGTAAGTACTTATTAAGATGTTAAGAAATACCAGTGTTGATTTGACCAGAATTTACTAGAAACGGTTTGTAATTAATTTGTACGTAATTTTTTTGATGTGGTCTAAAGCACAACTTTAATTTAATTCTTTCTAAATACGTAAATTATGATTCGCATTTTGTAACCATGCTTCCAAAATGTTTTCCCTTAAAAAAAACATACGAAAAGCTTGCAACGCTATTATCAGAATTTTCATAACTACCCTTGTATTGTCAGTAAGGTTTTATAAATGTCAATTATTCCAGTAGGGTATGTATTTTTATCTATACGAGTATTTTTCTTACATAATTTTATTTATTAATACATAGCAATATGTATAAATGGTTATGCTGCTAACTTTCAACAATAAGCAAATACATAACCTTTTTAATAGAAGCCGACTTAGCTCTATTATTTCATAAATATGTTCCATTTATTACCTGCTAGCCAATTAGACTACACGTAATAATCATCTGTTTAGGTATTATTATAAAAGGAAATTATTTTATTTTACCGTGTGTATTTCACCATCAATCATATTAATATCTGTTTTAGATATTAAACAGGACCTGTTTACACAATTCAACAAATATTATTTGCGAATAAAAATAGGTCTTGTAAAGCTACCTAGTCGAAGACTATTGTATCTTATAACCTGATCCCTATGTAAAGGTGATAAAGTCTTAAATATTTCTTAATTTATTTCATTTAGATCTCCGATTGATATCGTAACATTGTGATCGTCAACGTAGATTTAGCTTCGTTTAATTACGAGCTGTAAATATACATGTTTACTGTTGTATTGATTTACGTATTTATAATACAATTCATTTAATATTCAAAATGATTGGTACGTAGAATTATCACGCCATCGAATATTATACCTCGTGTTATCAATTGAAATTCTTATATCACCAACCTGACATATTTGTGACAAATTAGAGTCGGTTATATGTGTTCGAAATAAGTTTTATTATGTATCCATCTTTTCCAAAGCACGTGTTATGCAATTTTATCTATAACTCTTTAAAACTATTTAGTCTTGTTTTATCACTGCTCTAAGAATTAAAAAAAACATAGTGATGTGCTCATTCTATTTCTTTATATTATGCTAAGGCATACATGTTTTAATGGATTAGCACAACACTAGTTTTGTCTCTTATTACCTGGAGATGCAAAAAAATGTGTGTTTGAACCTGTAAAAGACAGTAATGGACATTGGGTTATTTTGCAATTGGGCCAACTAACTAAGAGCAATGAAACATATCCCTTGTGAAAGGTTACTCTGCTATTTTCTATTCTAGCAAATTACGATACAATTACTAAAACTAATACAATAATCAACCCAGAACCCTGCAGATTAAATGGCTCGAAATCAGATGCAGTTTGGTTCAGTTGGCCCAAACAAGGTGACCAGTCCTTATATACCAAACATATAGTTTGTATACGTATAATTATATACATAATATGGTATAGAAAATATAACTGGATGTTTAATTCACTGTAATATTGTAATGGTGCAATTCGAATCCGTAAGATCAAGAGTAAGTTATTGGGAAAATAGAATTAATGAATTTGTATCGTTTTGTATCTAGTTTGCTGTTTAGCAAACGAAGATAAAAATAAAAATGTAAAAAGCTGACGTCAATTTTATTTATCTACCTAACCTTATCCTGTTATTGTTGTAAAATAAATTGTGGGAGGACTATTTTCCGCAACTCGACGAGCGAACTACAGCTCAGTTTACGCACGAGTACCGTGGTGACCACCGGTGTTGTCATCAGTGTTAGTAATACATTATTCGATCCACCCAAACTCCTTCAGAAAAATCAGACAAAATGCGTCTCACCGAGAACACCCGAGATGGGAATGAAAATCGTTTTTCTAAACGATCATCAGCTAGAAGAAGAAGTAGCAAAGGTAACGGTAAGTAAAGTCCGTCGAAACTATCGCACCTTACTGTCCATATTCCAGTTAGCAAATCATTGGCAATAGTTTAGACAACCTGAACCGATTCTCCGTGATTCTGTACTTGAAAGTTTCTTGGTACTTACACAAATGTCCATAATCAATTATTTGCTAACAATTTCCTTATAACCTTGTTTCGCTGCGTAGTTAGGCTAAAAAATAAATTAGAATGGAACAACGCACCTCCCATACTCCCATCAAACCCCGTGTATGTACTTACTGGTTTACGCTGCCAAGCTGCATGCTAAACAAAATCATGTACAATGATTGTGTAATCTCTTCGTCTCCATGTCCATCGTTTTGTTCTTCTAAATATCCAGCATTTTGGGTATTTTCAATGAAGTTTTTGAACTTGGCGCGTTTTTTCGCGAGGGGGGCGTCATCGCTTCACTTGTCGCTTGAGTCATGCATGCAGGCACAGATATAGATATGCAGGTTTATTCTGCTATTCCCTATTCTTTATCAAGCTATTAAAACAAAAACAGGTTATTTATTCATTTTAATATTGATAACAACTGGTTATTAATTAAATGACCGTTTCACATAATTAATTTTACGAAATAGTAAATTAATTTCTTAAAATTAATCGAGAATAACCTGCGATTAGCAGATTGCATTGACAATCAAAATTCGGGTTGCCAGCGGTTAGAAAATTAAAAAGAGAAGCATTTTCTTGCTGTGGATGGTTTTGATTGTATTAGTTAATAACAATAATTCGTTCACGGTACTTACATTATACTCAATTTAAATAATGAAATCTAGATTTCTTATAGGCGCAACGAAATTATAAGCTCTAAAATGTTGATGAATGCTTCGCTTCTTTGACAGTAGATAATAAATCTTTCATTTGAGGGCTGCCAAAAGGCTGGCAACTTTAGAAAAAGTCAGAATTTATTCGCATACGGATGTCGACACTCGACAGAGAAAGTGAATTGAAAGTTTTTCTCGAGTTTATTATGTTTAAACAGTGAAATGAATATTTCCTAATTGTGAGAAATGCTCTTATTTTCGTCAACGGATTATTGTGTGTGCCAAATAACTGGTTGTTATTTGGCTTTAAAATGTTGGAAAGTCGGGGCGATTGACACATCGTTCCTCGCAAGTTTAAAGTAATTTCTAAGTGTGTTTTGTTAAATTAGTGTGCAGGATGCCGAGGGGAGAGAACAGGGCGAGCATCCTGTTATCTCGGGAAGAGAATGAGCAGGTGTTCAGTCTGATTGGACCAAAATGCCAGGTTAGTCAGCTATGAATTCTCATTAGCAATCCGCGTGATTCAGAATGCCCTTAGATTACGTATCTCTGTCCATATCTGCGGATTATCAGTCGATATCGCCGCGATACTTTTTGTAAGCTCTGAATTTTCTCCTTGAATGACAAATATTTATCTGCAATTGACTGGGAAACTGAACCATTATCCTACCTGTTGGATTTTTTTTCAGATTTGTTTGAGTTAACCACACAATATTTAATTTATACTGCTGTGATATCACCAAACATCCTTATAAAACATATGCTAGAGAAATAATGAAAGCGACAACAAAATAACAAAGTCTTCAATAATCATTTCAATTTTACTTCACATGTAAATGTGAGCAACCATAAACAAACACAAATTGCTTGTAAAACCTTGTATCAGATTAAAAGTAGTAATTAATTTGGTGTCTCTGGGATAGTACGTAAGTCTGGGGCCTGCAAGGTTGCTCCTACACAATAGTGTATTTTTTACAACTTGCGAAGTACTCATTATTGTTATCTTCAGATTACGGCATAAAGTACTCATAAACTCATTGTTTTAACCCATACTGTTGTGTAACAGTTAAATTATTTTCTTCCTTAAAAATATGTTTGCCTACGTCTTTTAACTATACTAAGGAATCTAGAAGTCATACAATCCTCATTATAAAATTAGTGACCCCATTTCAAAACACGCAGCACAGCACACATTATCAAGCATTTTTTAATATTCTTTGGGAAACTTTTCTTTTTATGAAATTGTTGAAATGACAATAAAAACTATATTTTATGACAAAACAAAACAAAAATAGGTCAAAAGCGAATTGGACCCGCACACAAAAAGTTCCCAGACCACCATACAATGTTTAACATTACATACATATCTAAAAAACACCAACAATTGCCACTTGTATGGGGAGCCCAAAAAAATGCTACCACCAACTTGCACTGGGCGGTATGGATTATGCCCCACTCCCTCTCACAGAGAAGGGTGCCCATATTCCAGCAGTGATTATTATACACTGATTATTCTGCTGTTTTTAATTGGCAGAATAATCCTTTCAGTCCAATTAAGTCATTCTGTGTAAATATCCTATCCTTCTTTATTGAATTTTAATGTAAATATAAAATAAAAAACAAATAACATCTGTTGAAACTAAAAACTATTTTAGTATAGGGTAATGTGAAGAATTTTGTATGTTGGAAATGATTCTGTGAAAGCAAGCAGCAGAAGCGATATTTGCTGTGTATTGTTTAAAAATGACCAAATGAAATTTTTCAAAATCTTCATATTCAGTGAAAGGCCACAATATGTTTGAGAAGGTATGCCTGTTCAAGTAATTTTGGTTCAGGCCCTGTTCAATGAGATAAAAATCAAGGTTGCTAAATGCCCCATTGTTACATTTAGCCCCTTTTTGACAACTGAAAATGGGCCCCGGCAGAAAGGGTACCATCTGAAAAAATTCCATAATATAGTTTTAACATTTTCTCATCTGGCCCTACCTACTCATCTATCAAGTTTTCATGCTGAATATGCTTGATGAACAACCCTCTGGGCTCCCTTATATGTTATAACAGACATTTATGCTTCTCCATAACACAGGTTTTCATAACCTAGCTAGGAGAGCAGTGCTCATCCACACATTTGTAGATAGTATTTTTTTTTGTAAAACTGTATTTTTAACGTGTACTACTATGCCTTATTTTGAGTAAATACATAAATTTAATTTTAATTTAATTGCTAAAAAAAACATGTTAATACCGCCACAATAATAATAATGCAAGCTCATAATCTCTTATAGTATAAGCATAATTAGCCTGTACGTAATGTTCCCATAGGTCTTGCAGTGGGATAGAGTGGGCTTTAATCTACCATGCAGTTCCAGTGAGAGTTTTTGAATTCAGTAATTGCCAGATTCCTCATAATGTTTTTCTTCACGGGTGCAGGGGTGCTGAAATAAATTACACAGCCAAAGAAAAAATAAAAAACCCAGGACCTACGACACGTGTGTCGGGGTTTTAACTACTGTGCCACCCCTGCTCCCTAATATCATATTGTTTTAAGTTTTAGTTATCCATCAAATATTTTCTACCAAGTTGGGAAAATAGAAAAAAGTATAATCTGTTGCAACTAGAAAGTTACGCAATACTCTGGAAAGTGCCGGTAACCATATAATTTCACTTTATAAAGCGTTTATAGGGCGAAAGTTAATCTAGGCGCCGTATAAATGGTTCTGGTTTAATAGAAAGCATGTCTGGTTTGTACCTACTTTAGAACTAAGTAAAGATAACGAAAGTAGGCATTTTCCGTCGCACAGAAATATAATCAAGTCAATCAACGCTTACCTATGGAGCACAAACGTGGTCATTAGCGAAGCTTCCAAAGTCCGCACTGAGGTCAAAATTTCTGACCCGTATATGGAACCGTGTGGTTCGATCCTAGACAGAAATCGCAAACGTTGGCAATACAGGCGCTAAATTAAAATGGAACTGGGCAGGCCACATCTGCCGCATATCGCATCAAAATTGAGCTAAAGAGGCAACATATTGGGTTCCGAGCAACAGAACCCAGCGTCGCGGTAGGCCCAGACAGTGATGACTTGACGATTTTTACTCTTTTTAAAGGAAATTGACAGAGAAAATGAAAAGAGGGAAGGAAGGCCTTTGCTCTTCAGTAGGACACATTAGGCTCTTAATAATAATAAAAAAGTCGTATCTTGCCTGGGCTGAAAGCGAAACAGTTACTATTATTATGACGCCGTGTTGAGACCACTACAGGGCAAAGGTCTCCCTTTCTTTTTTCCACCTAACTCGCTCCTTAGGCAATATGGACAAATCCCATCTGCAGGCATCAAGTTCGTCCTGCCACCTACGCCTGTTTCTTCCGCGATGCCGCTGAACATTTTCAAGGACCCCTGTTGTGGTAGTCTTTGCTCACAATATATCCGACATGTGGCAAACGTGTAAAAAGCAGATGCTAGCATCTGCAAAATCTGTCTGATCTAGATCTTACCCTAACAGAATTATCTGATGTCTGTCGAATTCTGTCTTTATGAATTAGTCTGCCTAAATAAGCACTGGTCCGCCTGGATCCGGCGGAGTACCAAAATACGATTGGTCTGTGCACTGGTGTTCTCGATCTTTTTGTATGTCGCTGAAATGTGGTGCATTAAAAGTCGTGAAAGAAGACGCTTTTGACATATAGTGTTGGCGGAGGCTGCTACGTATACCATGAACCGCAAAGAGAACTAATGAGTCCATACTGGAGGAGCTTAACATCACCAAACGGCTTTCCACAATCTTATGGGCCGGGCAGAAGGTAAACGCGCGCAAGGCAGAGCGCCGGCAAGATGAGACGCGATCAAGTAGGTTGCCGAAGACAGCCTGTACCGAGCGGTTTACTCTGCAGGAGACCACATGGCTTGGATATTGTAGCCGCGATCCTCAGCAGTGAGGGAACGACGAAGAAGACGAGAAATAAGCACTGGCCATGTGTATTTATCATGATTTGGAAACAGGCGCAATAGTAGTTAATCATTTCTTTTATCGCAAAAATTCCAGGGACAAACCCAAATACTATTGTGTTCTAACTTATAACTGCGAGTGACCTCGAAATTCACGAAATTAAATCAGTCGTGCATTGTTCTTTGATGGCTTCTCGGCTTCGCAATTAGACGAAGACTTCCATCAACAGTTATTAAATATTATTAAAAAAAATAAAGGGCACCATTGCTCCATACATTTTCGTCATTGTCTTTTAAGATTGCCCCGCTTAGAAGAAGTGGTAAAGATTTTGGCCCAAAGTACTATCGATCAACGAAGAAAACTAAGAGAGGAAGAAATGTAGCTAAAACATTTCCAATTCCACACTCTTCGAGGATAGGATAGGTTTCTGATGGACACTTTCTAAAATAATCAACGGATGTAGCAAGGTGGCCTATGCATAGCAATTGTTTTGTCGAGACATAATAACAAGCCCTGTCAACACTTCCGTCCTAGACGATCCATAGTAAACAAACTATGTCTAGATAGTCGAGTGTACGTGCCTATGGAGTGGCATTCATTAAAGATTCCGTAATTAATTTGTCAGCTTTGATTTGTTTATCTTTATTTGAAGTTAATTGAGAATAGATTTATTGCTCTTTATCCATCGTCACAGCTATGTCGTGTAGGTACTCTTGTACTTGACCATTACGTCTCATTCGAAACCAAGAAAACACGGGCGTAAAATAATGCCTTCGGGAATAAAATTCATTGCGAAATACTTGGTCGGATCAACTACCGAAGATGCTACAAAGTCGGAAAGGACCAAGGATGAACTGCATAACAAACTGCAAAATAAATATTTGAATACTACTGCTTCTTCGAAAGATCGATGTTGAAGATTTTTTTTCATAGACATCCCAGACAAGACATGTGCTAAAGTAATAGCAGGCCATTGGCTAGGTCATTGCCATATCTGACCCAATTCGCAGTTGACCCCAACGACTCGTGGGACTCACGGTATTACACAATATTAAGCACCTTCAACAATTGTTTACTTTTCTCATACACGCGTTAATACTAAGAAAACGATGTCAAGTCTTCATTATAAAAAAGTCATTGGTAGACAAAATTACCGAGAAAAATGTCTTGTGGAATTTGCTTGATGGAGGTGGAAGCCAGATATGTAGGTGGTTCTTTTAAAGCTAATAGATCAGGAGCATAATAAGCTGTAGTTACCTAGTGACCTGTTAGGCCTATACAACAAAACATAACTATTATTATCAAACTATTACGCCTGACGATTATTGTAATAGTTGAATGTTTTCCTTTTTCTATCTTCAATGCAGCGGTCCACGAGGGCATTTGTTCAGTTGTTTATGACAACCTGTTATTATAACTTCATAACGTCACCAAGTTACTGGCTAATACACTCGCTGATAAACCCCGAGAACACTAGAGCAACGGGTACACTGGATAGTTTCTCACCGTCTCCTGTCATTGATTTTATCTATTCGTTGTACCTGTAAGACAAAAAATATTCGTAAAATTGTCAAGTGGCAATAACAGATGGCTAACGTTTCTTTTTGCACGTTTCACGCTGGGTTACGTCAACTTACGTGTTTCGAAATCGCAGTGAGAATGAGAACATTAAGATCAGTATGATGGACGAGTAGTGAATTTTAAGTTGAAGGCTTATGTAATGAGTGGAGGCTTCTTTTAGAAAATGTCGCGTGTTCTCAAGATGGATCGTGTTTCGGTTGACAACATTCAAGTAATCTATCAGAAAGTGTTATGCCGTTAACCTTTCGAGCTTTCCCATGCGTCTTTCTATGGAAAGAACAAAACTACATGCATAATATAAAATGCATAGCAGCTCAGTCTATCCGTTACTGCTTTTATGAATCGTGAACCATTTATCCGATTGACACTGGCGATGCTTGACCGAGTTTTATGTATCATGTCCAGCACAGGAGGTCTTTCGGTTCATAATTCTCCGGCTCTAGCATTAGTCCACGAAAGCGGAGCCTTCGACCCACCTTTTTCTAATAATATCAGATTAATTTACCATAAAATCAATGCGATTTTCTAAAAGAGCGATCACTGGCTTATCACAGTTGACTACGCTATACGTGTCATCCTAACTTAAAGGTCAGCTATTAGCAGATTGTACCCGAGCGTCCTGTAATTGCACTTACGCATAATTACACGCGTGTATGCGTCATGGAGGCGAGAGACTGATAATAAAATAATCGGAGTTATTAAATCACAATCCACTTTTTGTAAATTATTTCATTATCACTGCTCTCAAGACGTCAAAGTAAAACATTGTTGAAAACCGGCTTCTAGAACTGAATTTGGAGACATTTGACATCTAACAAACCCTGCTGGACAGACCTGCTGGTGGGGTAGTAGACCTACGACTAGCTCTCTCTTACAAAGTGGATGCCTGTATCCCAGCAGTGTGAACATTATACGCTGATTATGCTTATGCTACGACATCACTTCACCACATCTGAATTTATTTGATTTGCCAAACAAAGACAGAATCTATATAAACAATCTGTTTATCAATGAATACCGTGTCAAGCAAGATTCTTTGTATTAAACTTATCTCAATATAGGTGCGACGAAACTGCAAGTACTTATAGGCGGAAGTGATTTTTTATCTATAGTGAAAAATGTCATAAGCCGATCTTACCACCTGATAAAATACCTTATTCAGATAACGCAACATTGAGATATAACCGGACCTTTTGAAAACATACTACTAAAACACAAAACAGCACGTTTTGAGCGAGTCTTCTTCCATGTCGACAGTTTGATACGAATTATTAGAGAAGCTCATGGGAGAAAAAAATCTAGCCAATCAGTAAGATCTTGGTTAAATGTTCTGCATCAGACGATTCAGCCGTAGATACCTATATCCTATATACATATAAGTGACACTACCTGCGTCGCAACCATTCGCTTTCTTCATGATCGCGACCTTCCACGACGCATCAGTAAGTTATGCGGTCTTCTGTAGAGTGTACATACCCTTTAGCTCCCCCACCACTTTTCCTAACCAAATCAATATTCCCACAGAGTCTGGCAACGGCTGTGGTCCAGCTATTCACAACAGAAGATCCTTCACACTCAAAATGGAAGAAAAAAGACACGGGTGTATTATGCCTGATCAAAGACAATGGGAAGAGGTCGTACTTCTTCCGAATATACTGCCTCTACCGCAAGACTATGATATGGGAGCAAGAGGTCTATCTCCAGATCGAGTACAAGAACCCAAGGCCGTTTTTGCACACTTTCGAGGCAGAGGTGAGTGGGACTTTATAATATAATTTTAATAATTGTGTCTTCATAAATAAGGATATAAAGGATAAAATAAGAAATGAGTATATAAGAGGAAGTCTGAAAGTGGCGCCCGTGACTGAAAAGTTGTGTGGTAATCGGTTGTCGTGGTATGGGCATGTGATGCGGAGGAATGAGGAAAATGTTGTGAGGAAAGTTTTGAGTATGAATGTGGATGGGTATATGAGTAGAGGAAGACCAAAGAAACGATGGATGGACTGTATAAAGAATGATATGACAAGAAAGGAGGTGTCTAATGAGATGACGAGTAATAGAGAAGTATGGAAGAAAAAGACATGCTGCGCCGACCCCAAATGAATTGGGATAAGGGCAAGAGAATGAATTGTGTCTTCATGAATAATGCCACACCTTTTATCACATCTATCTGATATTATTTTTGTAGCCTTTTCCCAACTATGTTGGGGTCGGCTTCCAGTCTAACCGGATGCAGCTGAATACCAGTATTTTACATGGAGGGACTGTCTATCTGACCTCTATTCTATATGGTCTCGCTCTAATAGTTGCAATCATCAGATTTCAATCATTTATTTATACAGCTTGCCACTGTATAAGAAATAATAATAGGTATTATGTGGACATTAAATTTTGATAGCTCGGTTAATATGCATGATATAAATATATTTTACAGTCTCTCACGAATAATGAAATGAAGTAAACACCAAATACTTAACAGGACATTACAATAAGATAGAAGAGCACAAAGGTAGCTTTCTGCCATTGAAAGATTTTTTTGAATTGGATCATTAGTTCCAGAGATTGCCCCCTACATACATACTTTACCTCTTTATAATATTATTATAGATTCTTAAATTGCGCCTCAACGCTTAGTTCTCATTTTTGCCTGCCAAGACACACTGTCATGTGGATCGGAGGCTTCTCTAATCTTGTTTATTAAATACTATTTGGACAGCTGTTTTTGTAACGTTTAGCGAAACAAAGTTTTTGTTATATCCCTTGACAAAATCGAACAAGAATTGCATTGACCTTTCAAAGGCAAATTGAAAAGTACTTCTTTTTATAAGTACTTCAGTCTTTAGATTAATATAAAATGATTAATGTAATAATATTGTTTCATATCAAAAGGGATTATTGATAGATAAATCACTGCCGATTAGCTCATTCATCGGTCATGATAATTGTATCAAGAATTCATAGATTTTGAACAAAAACATCGATATCCTTGTAATGTTATTAATTTATCATGTACTTATTAAGTAAATTTTGTTCTAAAATAGCAGGAAAATTTTACCTGATAGCTGTCGATAAAATATATAATATTGTGATGTTTATCCTTCCAGAAATAGATTGTAGGTAAATGTATGAGCAACGAGTGAAACAATTTATTCAGTTGAAATGAAACAGAACACTGGTATACGTGTTAACCAAATGATTAAACCGAGTCAAACATAGTTGGGTAATACTAAGCTGATGTTTCCAAATTATTGACCGATCAATTACATACAGTTTACTGTTTTTCCTCGTCCATAGTGCATTTTAGGACTTGTAGACTACTCATTCACACGTCTTCCTGTTTATATTAATACATATAACCATTTTCCTCCAATGTTTTGTCTACGCAAACCTGAAGTGCCTCGTTGGTATAGTGGTCCCAAGCGCGACTGCTGCGCATGAGGTCCTGGGTTCGAATCCCAGGTCTGGAAAAGTGTTTATTGGGTTTTTCCATCAGGTATTTCTCAGTAACAGCCACGGGGTCTGAATTTGCGCTCGGTTGATGGCAATAGGTTCGCCCCCTATTCTTCTTAGCGTGTCGATGGCAAATTTTTTATTAAATATGTTTGGCCCAAAATTCAGCTATGCGAACTCCGCTCGCTGTAGCAGTCATAAGATCGTCAAGTGTGCAGGTGTTAGGGCATGCAACGCAAGATGGAAGATGGGCCAATGTCTGTGGAGACACGCCGCATACACATTTGAGATCTGAGCCGTCCATGAACCCCCATCTGAAGTGATTATCTTTGCTACGGCCGACTTGGGTTCGGAGTCTATTCAGAGATTTCCAAGTCGGCCACGGCAAAGCATGCCCAGGTGGAAGACTTTCAAAGCCCCCTATAACATGGGACTTAAACATAACTGACGAAATCTCGGTGTAGTATTAGGTAAACCTCTGCCTAACCCTTCGGGGATTACAGGCGTGATGTTCACACGACTTCCTGTTTATATTAATACACATAACCATTTTCCTCGACCGTTTTGTGCACGCCACGCAAACCTGAAGTGTTTCCCGAGACCAAAGTTATGTATAACAATACTCAGATATAATAGTATTCATCGACGTCATTTGCTTTTATGAGTCAACGAACCGAAAGACTGGGAAAACAATAATATATCACCCACACAATATACAAACATAATTATGCGCTTACATTGGACATTAAATGATGTTACCGCAATTTATTTTTAAATAGACATCAGTTTACCCCAGATTTATTTTAATTTTATTTGATTGTTGATTTATTGAGGATAACTGGATATGATAATAGAGGGTAATACACATGACTATGATGCTGACCGTATACAACAAATACATAACGGGCAAGATAATAAACAATTAAATACCTACAACATAATCTAAAGGGTGTAAATAGACCCTTAACATAGCCGAAAGGCACTTGTTCTCCCCGTCTTTTCTCTCGATAATTTTTTTGTTAGACCATGCCTGAGAACCTTCTAGTTACGGAGATATTGGGGGTCAAAGTTCCAACTTTTTCACAAGTATTTTTTAAATACATGTTTTTAATTAAGATTTTTACTTTACACACCTCCACGACCCCCGTACTATTCAATCCATCCACTAGTACAATGCTAAGAGTGCTTTCTATCGAGTCCTACCGTAAAACGTGATTTTTCACCCCAAAAAAAAAAGTCGATTCCCAGCAATAATTTTTGCGTAAAGTTACTTAGTTTGATATATGTTGTAATGCTTGGTGGATATGTGAAGGGTCTGTTTACACCCTGTATATTACGACTGTATTGACGTAATTTCTGTGGAATAAAATAAACACAGTTCGTAGTATTATTAGAAAAGTTTTTTGCTAAATGATTCGGTCGCCGGTAGTCATGCAAGCAATACTATGACAGTCCTTTCTCATTAATTTCACCTCTGGCAGCAGCAACCGGACAGCAACCCTGCTGTAACGTTAATAAACTTCACAGTGATTTGACAGCATAGCCTTCATCATCATCTGCTTCAGCGTTTACCAACTATGTTGGGGTCGGTTTCCAGCCTAACTGGATGCAGCTGAATACCAGTATTTCACATGGAGCGACTGCCTATCTAACCTCCACAACCCAGTTAGTACCGGATAAAACTATATCCCTTGATAAGGCTGGTTGTCAGACTTTCAGGCCACTGACTACCAGTACTATAACGACTGTCAAAGATCTACAAATGACAGCCGGGACTAACGGCTTAACGTGCTTTCCAAGGCACGGAGGAGACTCGGTATGTAATGGACGGTGACCCATTCACGGACCAACCTATGCAAGCACTGCTTAACCTAAATATCGCCCCGAGCGGCTGCTATTATTTAGCAACTTTATTGAAACAAAATAAAGCTCAGTGTGATTTGAACAGTCATGCAAAATCAGATGTAAAGAGACTGAAAGGACTTCTTCTACTTAGCATATCGATGGCAAAAACTTTAAATATGTTAATCCCAAAACTCAGCCACACGAACCGTACTCACTGATGCATTAAATAAATCATCAAGAGCGCAGGTGACAGGGCATGCGGTGCAAGATGGAAGGTGGGCCATTGTTTGTGAGGAGACGCCGCATAAACACTTAAGGACTGTAAACCTAAATTTGCACTCATCAATTTGCGGATGGGTTCTCCATATTTGGTGGTTTTGGACTGGAATAAAACATTCACAAACCCACTGGTGATTCTCAGTAGCCTAAATTCAAACCCAGCTTTTCCATATTATTTAGAAGGTACCTACGGTAAAGTCCATCGTTACCTAGAAAGTAGAAATGGTAACCTATCTCCTTCTTAGCATGTCGATGGCAATCTAAATTGTGTCAGCCCAAGACTGAACCACTAGTTTGGCGCTTTCAGGACATGCAGGACACGATATTAAGCAGCACCACATTTATGGTAACCTATGAAACAATAAAAGTATCCAATAACTTCACACGCATCACAAACTTAAATTTTATTTCTTGTTCGTACAAAGTATATTTTGCATTTTAAATTGGCACCGTTTCAAACTTACTTCGCTTTATTGTTCTTCGGATCAATTGGGTAGCAAAAAAGAAGTGTTTTCTTAGTTTTGGGTGCCAAAAATAAGCGATAAACTTTAAATAAGCTTATAAATGCAAAGCCAGCCAAAATTCACTCTAGCGGTGAGTGTTCAACTCAAGAAAACCCATTTCTTGTTAACAAGTTGATCAGCAATACTCTCATTTGAGCTTATAAAAACTTATTGTAATCACCCCTCCCTCCTGATTTTCATCATATCAATTAGATTTTTAGAAGGAAAAAATCATCTGCCCAGCCTTTTTTCAACTATGTCAGGGTCGGCTTTTAGTCTAACCAAATGCACCTGAATATCCGAGGTTTAAGATGGAACGACTGCCTATCTGACCTCTTCAACCTAGTAACTGGGTAATACCATCATCATTCTCCTGCCCTTATCCCAATTTTTTTGGGGTCGGCGCAGCATGTCTTCTTCTTCCATAATTCTCTATTAGTTGTCATCTTAGCAGTCACCTCCTTTCTAGCCATATCATCCTTCACACAGTCCATCCATCGTTTCTTTGTCTTCCTCTACTCTTATTGCCATCTACATTCATACTCAACTTTTTTGTCACTAAATTTTCCTCATTCCTCCGCATCACATGTCTGCCACGATAACCGATTACCACACAACTTTTCAGTCACTGGCGCCACTTTCAAACTTCCTCTTATGTACTCGTTCCTTATTTTATCCATTCGCGTTACACTATACATCCCCCTTAGCATTCTCATCTCAGCCACATGCAATTGCCTTTCATTGATCCCTTTTGTGGCCCAACATTCTATTGCCTTTCATTGATCCCTTTTGTGGCCCAACATTCTGATCCATTCCAATCCACAAGACAGTAGGTCTAACCATGGTTTTATAAATCTTTCCCTTGAATTTAAGGGGAATGCGGGAGTCGCATATTGTTCCCATGACCTGCCGCCAAAACGTTGAGAAAAGACGGACAAAAAGTATGCTAATGTGTTTTTTTTTGTTTACAGGAATACATGGCCGCTTTCAACTTCGCTCATGAAAACGAAGCGAACATCCTTAGAAATATACTCCTTGAGAAAATCGAACTCAGGAAAATTAGACGGGAAGGTTGGTATTACTGTCTTTAAAATATTTTTGTAGAAACAGTGTACGTTTTTGGCAGAGAAACTACATTTTATGCTTTTATTTCTTAAGACTTTGTTGCAGGAGCTACACGCTCAATGTTCAAGCCATAAATATTGCGTGAACTTAGGCTTATCATGTTCTCAATACAGGGTGAGAAATTCTCATGAGGAAAACAGAATGCCCAGAACCAGTGCTTGGGCCTGGTCGTCTAAGAGAGGACATTATAAGCTTCTTTTTTTATGACTTAAGAGACAGATCAAATGCGCCCATACTTAAGTTATGTTAGAAATGCACCATTACCGGTGGAGTCGTGCCACGTTATTTATAACCACAAACAATATTTCTCCGCAATACCTTAGCCCTATGAATGCCGAATGCCTACATGACCTCACATTTCATTTATTTATATTGGTAACCGCTCTGTTTACATGCTCGCAGTTGACAAACACTCATTGTGATGCTGTGGATAATTTCTACACTACGTCATCTTTAGACGAATACTTGGCATGGAGATATTTTTATATAATCAGAATAAAAATCGTAACAAGCTTTCGGCATGGAACTAAAGCAGTGATAGCCTTGGTGGCTCCCGGCCACCGTAGGCGCGGGCCTGTAGACGGCGAGTTATGGGCTAGCTCGCCGTCCGGCCGTCTTATGACGACGGGCCGTGTCGTCGGCGCTTTCGTGTACCACGGGCGCCTCAAAGAGATGTCAGCAACCATGTAGGGTTCCGCATGGGCCGATACCTGCCAGGGCTGCGGGACTGCTCGAAAGAGATACCGCGGCCCTGGAACACAAAGGGCAAAGATGGAACATGGATGGGTTTTAGTCAGTAGAAGTCTGACACTCTCTTCCGCTCCGCCCAGAGCGGGGGGGGGGGGGGGGGTCATTTGATGATTTACCATCCGAAAAAAAAAAGGCAATATTATCACTAGCTTTGGTGAAGGAAAACATGCCTGAGATTTATTTCGCGACGGCATATTAAGCCAAACCAGAGGCCCATGCGTGGCATAAAAACTCTGACACCATGTTAGGCACACGGAAAAGAAGAAATAAACATGGTACTTAAACTAAACAGAACTGACAAAATGTGGATATACTTTAATGCCACCTCTGCTTGCCCCTTAGTAGTAATTATTCTGACATACCTATTTAACGCTAAGTGTTGATGAATGAAGAGGAACCAAAGAAACTATGGATGGATAGTGTGAGAAATGATATGAAAGAAAAAGGAGTAAATAATAGCGTGATGGTTGACTGCGGAGAATTGAAATGTTGTGCAGACCCCAAGTAACATGGGACTTGTACCTTGTTACTTGGGCCCTGCGGAACACGTCCTGCCCTTGATCACGTAAATGATTATGATGCATTTTTAATACTGCTTGCTATCGGAAATGGGTACGGTGCTTCACGGGACGAGGTACATCACAAAAAACTCACTTCTGTATAGTAGAGGCGAAATGAATACTTTATCGTCCTCTAATCCCTCGCTTTCGGCTAGATTGAGGTCAAAAGCTGCCTAATTCACGAATAAAAAAAATTATACACAAAGTTCAACTTTAATTCTAGATGCAATAATGTGGCATAACATTACACTTGGTTACGCAAAAGAGTATCTGTCTATCATTTACATTTCGCCAGTTATGTTTAAGTGGCCGAGCCAAATCCAGACTCCGGGCTATTACTGAGAAATGACTGTAGGAAAAGCCCAATAACATTTTGCCCGACCTGGGAATCGAACTCAGGCCCATTTAAAACAACAATATGACTGAAAATCTCCATTCTAACCCACAGAACGCCGCACCCGGTCAATGGTCTCCGGGCGCAGCAGCGGGTCTAGCTCCGCCCCACCGCGACAGAATGGCACCATGCTGCCGCCGCCGCCTCCACAGCCGGAACCCATGGCGCCGCCCACACCGGCGCCCATGCCAACCATGCCGACCATGCAGCCTATCCAGCAACTACAGCCTGTACAGCAACCGCAGCATATGCCTCTCAAGACAAACCATAGCTTGGGAAGTAAGTATCGTGCCTCACACTACAACCCTTACAGGACCACGTAAATGAATGTGTAGAAAAGATAAATAAAGGCCAAAATTAATCAAAAGTATAAGGTATCACATTAAATACAGGTTTGCTTAAATCTTTGTCAAAGTTCACACAATGTTTTGTGACTGAACTAGGATAGTAGGATAGGTAGGTAGGTCCTGTGTTTCAGGCGATCGGAGGTAATAAATAGTAAGGGTGAAATCACATTAAATGTGATTCGAACTAAATGCGAATCCATGCTGACAGATTCTGTCAGCATTGATAAGCATTTAGTTATCATCGGATTCATATTTAGTTGGGTGGTATAGGTCACATTTAACGCATCGTGAGTCAAAGGCATGTGTATATGCAATAGATGGCTATCGCATGCTTTCAGTTTCAATGGGATTCTATAGTATTGCTCGCGCTGCCCCTCCCTCCCCTCGGCCCCCTAACCTTTCCTTCCGTTTATCTATCTGCACTCGCAGCTGATCAGTTGCAATTAGCTGAGCTGAGTTAAGATGCAGTCGCATGCGTGAGCATTCCTTCTCATGCGTCCGCTTGAATAGGCATCCCATCCGCATATACGTACGCATTTTAAATACAAAAATGCGGAAGCTAATTCGATGCGGAAAGGAAAATTGATGTGTACGCATCTTCATACAAAATAGGCATTTTCAATCGATAAAATGCGAATCGATGATTACATGTGTGATTCCACCCTAATTGGTTAAACAATCATTTATCATATTATGTATCTTGTTACTAAGTAAAAAAGGCGACGGGTATAAAATTATAGTATCTTAGCTTCGCTAACTAATAGTAACAAGAATACGAAAAATATTTACTATGGTACACACGCCAGCACATTAAGCTCGACCCCCAACATACCCATAACTACGCTACATTCAATATAGAGAATCGTCGGAAAGGGACTAAGCATCGTGGCATCGGCCAATTATACACACAGTCGCACTTACCTACACACACACAGACGAACTTTTTGGCATCGTGTTGTGTCGTCCGCCAACCGTTTCAAATCAACAGTTCCCAAATATCGCTCGGCTGGGATTCAGTGTGCGTTAGAATGGCTGGTGGTCTGTATCCGTTCGCGTCAGACTACATACTAGAGACTAAAAATTGCTACCTATTTGCTACTTTTTACTAGTTATAGTCAATTAATTTCTACCTAACTTGGAAACAATATATTCGTAATTTTTAAGTCCCTTTATTTTGTTTCCAAGTTATGTAGCAATTAATTGACTGTAAAAAGTAAAAAGAAAAAAGTATCAAATACTTAGCAATTTTTGGTCACCAGCCTGACGCGAACCGATACAGCCATTCTAACGCACACGGGATTCACGGTCATTACGAATAATCAAGTCGATAGTTGTGCCGAAAAGAATTCACAAACAAACACAGTTTACCAGTTTTTTAAGACAAGTGTTAGGATTTAAATGATTACACAATACAGGTCTTAGATAACAATCGCAAGCATGCGCTGTCATTCAAAAATCACAAAGGCAGCATTCGAGGACAATTAGGAATTCTCCTGGATGGTGCGTGTGTTGACGCTCTTGTGTGATGTTGTGTGGAGCAGGTTCGCTGGCGGGATGTCGACTGGAGAGTGTGCAGTGGTGGAGTAATAATAACACTAGTCTTCAGAGGTTCTTCTTATTTATTCTTGATGCTTCTTCTTAACACTGTCGGATTCGGAATGCCTGACTACGGAAACGTGCCCCTTTTTTATAGGCAGCTCTGACCAATCACAGCCCCTTAGTTTTGCACACGGCACTAATCTTGCGCCCTTCGACCAATCAGAGCGTAGGTGACCCTGAAAATCATACCAAAAAACCTTAATTTAAACCTTAAAATAAGAAAAATACTAAAATGGCTCTCGTTAAGGTAAAGTTTCCTCGTACTTAAGCTTACGTAATTAACAAATAGCGCCGCCAGGCGGCAGGAATGCGCAACACTTAACTTCTAATTAGAAAAATCAACAATTAATCCTATCGGATTAAACATCTTATCAGAATATAAATCTTATATAAATTAATATCACAATCACGTAAAGTCTAATGAGAGATCAATAAGTTTATGTGTCGTCGCTAACAGCGTGCGTTTACTAACTTTAATCATACATACACAAGCAGCCAGACCCGGAACAGTTGGACAAATATTTGTTCTCTACAGGAACGAACCCGCGACACATAGCGCAGCAACCAATCGTTCAGCCACTGCGCCAACCTTGCCGTCTTTTCATCCAGTTTATAGGTAGCTCTAGCTATCTATTTTGTCTAAGCTGCTTCCAATACCAATCAATGTGCCTCACGAAATTGTAAAACTGAAATACTACTTTTTACTATTTTATAAAACCATACCTAATAGTAATATGATCAAATATCTCAGTAGACACTTATATGCCAGTGCGAATGGAAGAAAACATTTATGGCTTATTTTTTTTTTTCATAACTACCTAGCTTCAACTTTTTTATTTAATTTTATGAGTAAAATCTAAAACATGATTACTGTAATACTCTTAAACATACATTTTCTTCAATAGTTATCGTTGTTAAAATCGCTAATAAAATAATAACTTTTAACAATAGATGTATTAGTGCACAGGTGCAGCGCAAATAGAAAAATAATCTACCCATAACAATCATTATGCGACGAACTCAACTCGGTTACAAAATTATATTATTAAATTACCTACATGATACCTACGTATAGGTGTCATATGGTTAGACTGCGGCGGCGGCGCGGCGCTTCCATACCTAAGGTCTACGCGTGAGAGAGTCGAAATAACAACAATATATCGGACCCTCTCGCACGATTCGCAGCGTTCAACTTCTAATAGTTCAAAGTCCAAAGAGTCGAGCTTGATGAGCGGCCGTGTGTACAAGTAATAACTTCTCTATTTCTTCATATTTTAAAGAGCTTCCTTAAAGATTTTCTTGCAGTAATCATAGTATGATTTAAGGAATAGATCTTTCCTTTCGCACACGCTTAACCACACAGTGCACATAGAATTTGGCTGTGAAAGCATGTTTTGTACTTTTTTGAAACTATAATTTTCCGTCTTCTTTGAATAAATTCAGTGATATGTGGAAGGGCTATTATATAGTATTGTTTTAGTACAATATTCGTTATGAATAGCTGTTTCTAGTTCACAAGATTTATACAGGAGGTTAGAGGGGTAAAGGAAAGGGCGGCAAGTAGACCTGAATAGCTTTTTGAACTCTTTCGGTGAAACAACATGCACCACCCCATGAAACAATACAGTACGTCAAAATTGGCTCACATAAAGCAAAGTAAACTTGCCTAATAATTTTTGAATCTGCAATTCAATCAATTCCATTCAATTTATTTATTAAGTCAAACAAATCAATAAGACAAGGCAACAAGGCAAGGGGGACGGGTATAAGGCAATAAGTCGTAGTTTTCTGAATACCAACATATAGCTGAATACAGCTTACGAATTCCTACACTGGATTTTGTTTAAGTTTTAATAAAATTTCAAACTATCATGGTGACTAACATTATAAAAACGAATAAGAAAGAGGGTAGACCGATTTGTCCGCTCATAAACACCCATCAGCAATAACTTCAGTTTATCCGTGATCATGGTGCTTGCAACAGCGCCGAAATATCGGAAACTCAAAGAAAACAGTAAACATGGTAAATATCCCGTTCCTATTGTTAATGATAAGTTTTAATAAAATTCCTATGCTTTCAGGTTACACACTGAAGAGTAACAAGAAAAAAGCGGTTCGGAAAATTACTAAAGCGGACATCGGCATGCCTCAGGACTTCAAGCACATATCACATGTTGGCTGGGATGCTAACAAAGGTAATGTTTATTTGTATTATATGACGTCGTATTTAATCATAACTCTGAATAATCACGGTTTACGGTAGGACACAATGTTGTAATGCACTCAAAACACTGTACTGATGGATGCATTGGATTTAACCATTAGAGGGAGTGTAATACTGCTCAAGTTGTACTAATTCTAACATTACCATCTCCAGGTTTCGACCTCGACAATGCACCAGAAGCCGATGAACTTCGTTCGTTCTTCACGAAAGCCGGAGTCTCAGAAACACAGCTCCAGGACCAAGAGACCAGAGAGTTCATCTACGACTTCATAGAGATGCACGGAGGACTGCCCGCTGTCAAACAGGACTTGGACAAGAGTGAGTTATTGATTTCAAAATATAGACCTTACTGAGGTTGAAATAAAGTAGACAATATACGGGTTGAAGTTTTCAAGTGGGCGTAAAATACACAAAAGAGTCTCTAAAACTGCATAATTGGATTTTCACATTATTGTACATTTGGATGTCTAAGGCGCGAATTATACAGAAACAGCGTAAGGTGAAGGCGCGGCACAGGCTTAGAATTTATAAGGAAACGAAAGAACGGCGTGCCTGCGCCGTGCCGCTTGAGTGTAATCCACGACATGTCGCTTACGTACATTTTGAAGCGGTATCATGCCTGCGCCGCGCCTTCACCTTACGCCGTTTCTGTATAAATACGCCTTAAAAGTAAATATTAAACAAGGTGTAACATAGTAAACGCACACCCTCTCGTGCATCGTCTCGGACCATGAAATGAACAAATTTTGTTCTGAGTTCTTGAAATTCGAAAAAAAAATGTATATGGACTTTCTATAGAAATTGATGCAATACGTTAAAATTTAAAAAAAAAAAACAAAGTTTAATCTTGTACAACTAATGCCCGAACTATATAATATTCCCATGCACCTTTGTGAGAGACCAGTGCCTGATGTAGGTTAAGTGCCTAGATGCAACGACAATCCAACACGACTGGATGGAGATCATGTTAAGGTTCTTCAAGTTAGATAATAAGGTGATTGTCCCCCAACAGTAAGCCTTGGGTCGCTGCCGCCCGCGCCCAGCATGTCTGCGCCCGCGCCGCCCGTGCCCACGCGCAGCCCGGCGCCGCTGCACCCGCCCGCGCCACGTGAGTTTACACGACTTTCTAAATGTATCTACAGGGTGTAAACGTACCCTTCACGAAGCCATCAACCAAGCATTATGCACATCGTAACTCTACGCAAAAAATATTGCTGAGAAACGGCTTTTGTTGTTGGGTTCAAAGATCACGTTTTACGGTAGGAATGTACCGCGCTCAAAACGTTGCGCTGATGGACACACACCATGCTACACCGTAGCTAGTGTAAGTGGTGAATTTTTTATTGTACAAATTTTCCATAAAAAAGGTCTTCTAGTACAAAATTTCATTAGCGATGGCTATCTGTGAGTTTTTTGTCTATCAGTGAATGATATTCTTTATTTAGTATACATCATTCTGAGCCCCCTAAATAGAAATTTTTCATCAGTAATTTAAAAAAAACAGCTATTCTATAAATTTTGATCGTGTAGATATTGCAGTTTTGTAGAAATCATGTTTTTTTAATAACCGACGAAATTCGTCTATGTGGGTTCAGAATGATGTACTGAATACTTGGTGACCGTTTTAACGTCGATGTCCCTTCCACCCTGTATAGCTAGAATGTAGGTATTATGTAGATATGTTTGGTTCTAAACATAATTTATGTGTAGCGTCCCGCGCCCCGCCCCCGCCGCCCGCGCGCGTGGTCCCGCCGCCGCCCGCGCACCGCACGGCGCCGCCACGTCCCGCACAACGTAAGTATCATTGTTACTATACAAAATAAACGTCTAATAAATACTTCAGAAGCTTGTGGCAGATGAGATCATAAAAAGGAATAGAGAGGCGGCACAAATAATATGCAGTGTCCTTGTCACACGATTTATGAGATGATTTAACTCTTCTAAATATTTAAACTTACTGGTGATATAATATAACCCGTCTCTTACAATTTACAGCCGTATCGTCGGGTCCGCCATCAGTCCCTCCACCTCCTCCGCCCGGCACAGCTCCCCCGCCCCCGCCTCCCATGACAGCGGCGCCGCCAATGGCCCCGCCCCCGCCACCGCCGCCCGCGCCGCCCGCCCCGCCCCCGGCGCCGCCCATGATGGCCCCGCCCGAAAGCCCTATGATGTCGGAGGCATCTTCAGCTTCAGCAGACCCCAGAGCTGCGCTAATGGAGAGTATAAGAAGCGGATCCAAGGGCCTCAAGGTAAATGAAGCTATATTCCTTTTACACGGTTATTTTATCTGTGGCTGACACAGAGCATCCAAACAGCAACCAACAAATTTTTGTATTGAGAATATATAGGCATTCTAGAGTGGAATCCCGAGCGTAGCAAGGGATTCTAGATTAGAATCCTGAGCAAAGCGAGGGAAAAAAGGACCGAGATTATTTTTTTTTCACGAGTGGTGTACTACTTTTACCATTGACTGCGAGAAAATAAATAGTATAGTTTTTACATTTATAAACTTATAGTGAAATTAGAACAGTTTTCAAAATTCAGTGTGATATTCTTGTCGCACATTTTATTTATTTTTTGTACATAATTCGTGTTTGTTCGAAATTAATTTTTTTTTTATTCAATCAGTGACTAAAAAGAGTTTTATTCACTGTTACAGATGAATCAAATGCCCTTTTGCGAGTAGCAATTGAAAAAATAACTTCGTTCATTATCGTCGTTCGTTGCTGAAAGTTTTTCTCGTATCGTTATCTATGAACAACTTTATGTCGCAAATATTAAAGTTAATTTTTAAATGTCATCATACAAGTATAATCCATTTACAAATCACACACTTATGTTACAGCGCGTCGAGACCGTGGCTAAGCCGGTGGTCGTGGAAGACAGCAGGAGTAACTTACTCAGCGAGATCAGACAAGGAGTCGAGCTCAAAGCCGTAAGTACTACTTTCTTATACAATTATTATTTGCGAACTAAGGATATTAGGTCGACCTCAGTTGTGGAAGACCTCTCATGACCACGACCGCTCTGTCAAGAGTTAGACTAAGAAGAGAGAACTAAAGGTATGCGGGTAGTCAGTGGCCCGGCAGTCTAACAACCAATCTTACCAAGGGGTATCGTATTACCCACGAGTTTGGAGGTCAGATGGGCCGTACCTGCAAGTAAAATACTGATATTCAGTTGCATTCGGCGACCGGAAACTGACCCTAGCATTGTTGTTGGGTTAAGGCTAGGCAGATGATGATGTCGAATCGTCCAGTCATAACGCACTGTTCCGTGGCAGGTGTCCCGCTCCGGCAGCAACAGCGGCAGCGAGCGCAAGGCGGGCGCGGCGTGCGGCCTGGCGGAGGCGCTGCAGCGCGCGCTGGAGGAGCGCTCGCGCGCCATACACTCCTCCGACTCCGACATGTCCGACGCCAACACCAGCGATGGCGAGTGGGACGACTGACTCCCTTACACCTGAACAATGTTGATCAAGTACTGTACTCTAAATGATAACAAGAAAAACAAATTGGTCTCGAGTGTTCCTGCTCGACGATGATTAAACTTCTTCTGCATCTACTTACGAAAACGTTTCGAAGGTTAAATATTATATACCGAATGCTATCATCTGCGATGGGAGAGTGGGATGTCTACTACTGCCGATAGTGGAATCCCGATATAATGCCGCATGCTTCTTTTGACTCTTGAATGACATTGTCAGGAAGGATTTTTGAAGTTGTCTATGGGAAAAAAACAAGATGGCCACTTCAGTTCCGACTATGTTCGTACGAGGCGTCAAAAAAAAACATTTCAGCACGATACCGGAGGGTCGACCACTTTTAACCCTTATGCACTGAGTAATAAGGTTGAAAAGTGGTCGACCGTCAGTGAACGCGGTAGTACGCAAGAGGGCTAATCAAGCTATACAAAACCAGATATGCGGATCTCTCGTTGTACGGGAAATTTATACGAAGCGAGGCCATGTTATACTGGAAATGTACAGCTTGATGTGCCGCCGTGTGTACATCAGGTGACATAATAAGTTGTTACTTTTTTAGTAGCCCTAGTAGATTATATCTCTGAAATCCCTCCAAGAAAACGCAATACTAAACCATGCCTTTACTTTTCGTCCGTTTATGTGGCACCATAGAAAAACAGAAAATTATTAGGGTGCGTTGTAGAAAATCAGCTTTTAGCTCAACTAAAGCAGACTGGTTACAAACGTCTGTATGTAGTGTGAGAAGACACCCTTATTGTGTTGTATAAAGGGCTGGTGTCCGCAACTCCTCGTCCAAAGCGCGTATTTTGCGTACGGGTGGGGAAATTGTTCGATTCACCCCAGTACCCCGAAACGCACCCTTTATATCTGATTTCTCAACAGGTAGAACATAAACCGGCAAATTCACTTTTAGTTTAATCCTAGTCAAGGAATGATGGTGACACAATGTTATACTTCTTATACCCGTTTTTTCTAACAATATAGGACACCTAGATGAAAAAGCTCAGTGATGGATTTTCAAAGCTCAGCTCAGCGCAAAGAGTTGAAATTCCAACAGGGCAATCATATTTAGGCGTTTATTTCAGTGTAAAGGAAAACGGGCATTATACTTGGACATTTACAATCGTTGACTATTCGACGACCCCCGCGTTATAGTTTAAAACTTTTAACACTAATAATAATACCTTTAGTCTTTAACTAACAATAAACAAATATCAGTATATTAGTTTTCTTTTAAAACTATTTAATGTTCACTTAAAACCTACTTGTTGAATTACTTTTTCTATTTAAAGTTTCATTTTAATTCTATGGAATCAATTAAGATTTAATTTTGATTACTTAAATCAGTCATAGGAATATTTATTATTTTAAAAGTATTATTTTTAAATAGTTTGACGAAAACAGTATTGCATATTCAAAGTGTCTTAATATGTGCGTCATAATTATGTATAGAAATAAAATTAAGGTCTTTGTTCTTGTTAAATTCTTAATTAAAAATAATTTAATATTAATTAGGCTTTTGAAATATCTTTTTCTTTATAAAAAATGTGTGCCAGAGTAGCTAGTAGCAAAGTGATTACTGATAGAACATTGAAATAAAGGGCAATGGTCAAAATGGGCGTAAGTCCCACAGAATTAAAATATATCTCAAATCATAGCTCTCAATAAGTTCTCCAATTAATATTATTACGACAAGAACCAAAGTCGCCGGACAACTGAGCTACGGCCAATTGAAAATGTAGTAATAACCTACATTTTGTCAAATATTTGATTACAGAGTACCTAATTGTAAGCTACTATTGTACTATCTTACGCCCAGAGTTCATAGCAAAACGCCCATGGTCCTTTGGATGATCTTTGTCAGTGTTACTTTGTCCTAGCGTATGAATTGACTTCAGTTCAAATGTGATATTGGAATAACTGTGCTCAGCAATATTTTCTCTTTTATTAAGTCAAACATTTAATTATAGGTGTTCGTAATAGTGCATTGAGGGTTTTATTAAACTTATATTTCTTGATTCGAGGCAGTATGATTTGACGACTGAAAAAACTCATTCTAAATTAAAAAGGCTCAGTTTCAAAGCTATAGATGAGCTTAGTTTGGATTAAAAGCTCAAGTCAGCTCAACTGATCGCCTCATAGGCGAAGATCTACAGAGCGAACTTAACGCTTAGTACAGTCGCGCTTCATCCGAATATATACCTTATTCGTATAAAGTTAATGTACATATTACTACAAGAATCGGTCATCAAGCTTTTTATACGAATATGAAGATTATCTTTTATAGGAATAAGGGTCATTTTTGTATGATATGCTACTGTAATTAGCTTGATAAGTCAAAAGTCCCTTTATAAAATATCTAAGCCATAGAGTAAATATGCTCGGAACTATGCCTTGAGGGTATACTAAGGTCCGCAACCGCTGCCTCGAATTAAGCAAGTCTTTAAAATGTCTATTTTGATTAGTGTCATGTGAATATATTTTGTAATTTAACTAATTAATTACTTTTTGATAATAATTGCTACAAGTTATTAATATTTTAATTGAGACAGTAATGTTTTAAATGTTACGTTTGTGAAGCCGTAGAAAGAATACGTTTGATGTATATTGCTTTAAAAAACTATTAAATCAATTAATATTATGTATCTATCAGAAAATTAAAGCATATATCGCCTTATTACATTAACATATAATCAAAGGCTGACGTACTCTTTCGACGAGATCACTTATATATTTTATATAATTGATGTAAAATGTGTATATAATTGTAGTAGGTAAATTCTAATAGACTCAAGTGCTGTATATGACTGAAAGAAAATCGACGGTGATTCTAAAATTACAATGTAAAGGGTGTGTACTGAGAAACGTTGGAATTATCGTATTATTGTATGGGAGATGAGAAATCGTGAATGCATCTTCATTGAAAAATAGTCCGACTAAGATCGGAATTTCTCAATGAATCTGAACGCGATCTGCATAGCTAAACGGCAATCACAATGTAGAAGTTTCCATGTTTTTGGGTTAAGTAAATTAAATATGTAGAAACAATTTTTTTTTTTTTTTCAATTTATGGGATTTTAAAGTTAAGCTTGCAATGAGGTAAATTGACGTTTTTTATTCTTGATGTGTGGCTAACGAAACAAGCCCATGATATGGTAGTAAGTAAGTACTTACTTGGAAGATTAAACTCTTTTTATTTCAGCACTAACATAAGACGGATTTGATGACAAAACTTTTTTTTAATATTTTTTTTATTTACACTTTAATCTATTACTCAGTCATTTATTGGTGAAAACTAATCATCGATTTTCTAATAATGATCTATATTTTAATTTCATATAGTTGAACTAGCGACCCGCCCGAACTTTTCAATTGCAATGAATTTTTGACACTGCCTGCTCATGTACGAGCAGTAAATATGCTAATCTCATTCAGTTTCATTAGTATAATAATTCGCCACGGACCTAAGAAATGCTTAAAGGGTCGCAGGCACGACCTTGTTAATACGGATATGATATTATGTAACGTTTCAAAGCACATACCTCAATGTAGCTAGTTAATAGAAATAGTTCGATACGAAATCAATGGGATCGATGTTATTATCGATAGATTTACTCAACGCTTTAATCACTGCTCACGTCGATCTATTAGAGATGTGCTCTTTTTGATTCGATATCATTCGAAGTTACTTTTTATGTTTTGACACAAGCAATATCATTTATAATCTAAGTCTGGGCGTTATTGTTAAAAATTTTAAGTCAAATCATTAATTTTTATCGTAAAAAAGAGTTTAAATTTATTTTCATGCAAGTCGTATTTGTTACTTTTAATTTTTTTCGTGACTAATAGGTATATTAATTAAGTTAGATAGACAATCGAACAGATTAACTTATGAAAGAATTCACATATAGTTCGCAATACGATAGATGAACAGTTGCACTGTCAAGTTGCGGCGTTGAACTATGCCGGGAGCTTTGTAACTGCCTGCAAGTCTGTATGGGTGGCGCTACACACATGTTCAGGTGGGTCTGGCACAGGCCGGACAAAATCGTACTACCTTCCACCCTATATTTTGTCAACCTGCTGTGCAGCTGAATCTGGCTGACCCGAACATCACTGTATCACCTCTAATCATTTCAATTATATTTTTTTCACCATTTAACTATTTGATGTTGTACACATTTCGTAATAAGCATAACCAGGTTTATAATATAACTCCGATATTATTCGATACTGCGACATAACGGATCCAAGTTAAATTGTACCAGCATTGTATAAAATGAAGTTAAAATTAGTGTAAGGGTTATGACTATATGTATCTTAATAAAATAACGATAGATATTTTTATAACTATCAACGTTTACGATGTATGTAATGTACCTGTAACACTTGAAAACTTGTGTATGGCTGGTTAACAGAGGTAGCTGGGGCTAGAGGAGGAATGTTTGTAAATTCTTGTGAAATAAAATTGTCCATGGTGGAAGGCCTGTCAAAGCTCATTTTTAATGGCGTCACCATAGGTCAAGCCATTTTGGTTAAAAAAGAAACATTTTTAAAAACATAGGTGATAATAATATTTTTTCTAAGCAAACACTTCTAATTGATAACCATATCACGGAGGTGCATAAAAAATAACTAGCCCACCATCTTTGGGAGCCCAATTGGGTTTAGAATGATGTCATTTAGCTAACCATGCATTGTCATCCAAACTAAACGTGTATGCAAAATTCCAGCTTAATCGGTTGGGGATAACTGTTTTAAAATTCAGTTACAAGATTTGACCTAAACAAACATTGCAAGTTAAATAAATACTTGTAATATTAACTATAGACCACCGCTTTAACGAGTCCTCGCGAAGGTATCAATTTAAATGGAATATTCTGAAGGTTGATCACGTATCGGTTCAATTAGTATCGTAATACTTACGTGGATTACGGTTTTTTTTAAGCAAATAACCTGTGCGATATTTTTAGGACTTTGTGGACGCTTAATGTGCCTTTGATAGGGCAAGGCGGAGTACTCATTAAAGCGGTTGGTCTATACGATGGCGATGCTGGGAACTAGCTACCTATGGTAGCGCCATTCTTTATTTACCTAGTAACACACTATCACAATCGGGGAAAAGAGTTGAACGAAGGAACCATTGCTACCGTTTCATGTTTGGAAAATTCTTGTGTACAACGTTGATAATGCAATGAATGTTGCAAATTTGCGCAGCTGTTTTTTGACTTTACCCAGACTAAAAAAAAAAATATTGTAATACATTATTATGTTTTTTTTTAAAAGCTTGTGTATGATATGATAAGCAAGTACCTAACGGTTGGGATGTATCATAGAGCTTACAAAGGTATACTTACTCAAAGCGATTAGTTAGCCCTGTTAATCAGCGATGCATAAATGAGTATGTTGACTAAATAAAGATTAATAAAATTTATATGATCATTTTATTTTACCCATCAGAAACAATCTACGGTTTACAAAGAAATAACGGAGTGTATCTACTTGACACTTAAAATAAATGGAAAAAAATTAACCAGAAATAAAATTAACTTCTTTATTATACATAATTTGGAATAAACACTATTATAATTAGACGATCAAAGACGCTGACTGAAACTTAACATTATCCTTAATCTAAACTTTGTACACACGACAACACATCAAGCTATTCATATACGTTTCCAGTATAAGCTGACAGTGCATTGTGTTGACTTTCCGTACAAAAAAAGCTTCATCTTATCGACGGAGGAAATTTGAAGTACCGAACGGCTTTGCAAAATCCAATACCTAGGCATATTTGACGCGCGACGATTTTCTCCAGCTCTGCATTGAAAGTGTAAGTGAAATCCAAGATGTATGCCAAAATATGTATTTTGATATGTGGTCGTGCGTACTCAGAGTCGTTACTTAAATTCAATCCATCACCAATTTCAAACGACAAATATAAAATGGAACGACATCAGTCAAAAATATGACAGATTTTATATTAGTCGGGAGTTGATGCTTGATTATATTTAAGTGTCGTCTCCGAGTGTGGCAGTAAGAGTAACCTAGTATACAATACATCCACTCCCTTTGGCTAATATATAGACTTGTAAATATTTTGACCTATGGTTGTATTTTAAGGGGACCTATTTATATTAGAGATGGGTTTTTTTTTTTCATAAACGCTGCTTTAATAATATTATTTAAGTCTGCTTATCCATACATTTGTAAAGTCTCTTAACTATAACCAGCGATGAAGAAACCCTAACTATCACTTATTGCATTTGAATTACTAACCTTTGACGTTTAACTGTCAATTCGATGTCCATACTATATATGGAGCTAATAAAAAAAGAACTAACTCTTAGCTGTCTATATGTATAAATCAGGGCAAGTTATTAATTCTTTTAAAGTTCGGCATCAAGCTATGTAGCTATCTATCTTAATCTACAACACTTACAAACTCAATCTATCGATCTGAACAAATCATTTCGCATAAGAAGGCGTTTCCCTTGAAGCGGAGACTAGAATTCGAGAAATCAGAGGCCCTAGCATGAATACGACGCGATAATTATGTCGATTTTTGAATCGAAAATACAATTATCCTATCGTGTTCTAATTAAAGTGTTTGCAACAAGCACAATCAGTAACACCCATAGATACACTCTTAAAATTATGAAAATATATGTGAATGTGGGTATTTTTAATGTTAAAAGCGACGTTACTTTTACACCACGCGCTCGTGTTAGGGCCTCAGAGGCTGGAGGACAAACGGGGATCTCAAACAATGTGATTGGTCAATGTCTAGACGTCTCTGCTATATGGGAATCGCACTCTTAGTGAAACTTATGCTAACACTCGCACACTACATTTAATACATACATAAACATTTTGTACAAAAGTCTCGTCTCGATCAACTAAACACATCGAGTTTGACAACTACAGTTTATTAAATCGAGACTCATTAAAACCTTTTTTACTGTTTACCTTTTTTATTAGCTACGCATACGCTAGGCGAGCTTGGATCGAGTTTGTTTGTCGTTGACGGATTGAGTATACCCAGAGCATTTACTTGTAAGTAAACATGCGAGCCGCTCGACGGTTTTACACTCGGTTTTACAAATCTGTGTAACATTTAATCGAGATGAGCGCGGCAAAAACGTGCGGACGCGGAGCGAGGTGCGCTTGACCCGATACAGCCTGTCCTTTACTGGAGACGCCCAAGCCAAGGATTCTACCCCCAGATGAGGTGCCCTAAGCGTGTAGTTGCTTAGCTGTTTTCTTTCATAACACATCAAGATAAACGAACGAAGTTAGTTAACAAAAAGAATTAACGCAAAATAAAAAGGAAAGTTACAGGTAAATGCTCACTCGCCGTGAACATTATTATGATACTATGTCGAGCATTCGCAGAAATGTTACATTACATGGAAATGTTTTGGTGTATTCTCATCTTAAGGAGCCTCGAACGAGCACGCCCCGCCCCACTGGCACTACGGTATTTTCGCTCGGCCCACCTAGTGTAGACACTCTTAACCGTTTCCACATCCATTTCCAAATATCACAACAGAACATTTGAGACATCATCTTGAACAAAAAAAAACAATCTCTGATGGCACAATGTTAAAATATAGTATGTAATCTTCAACAAAACAATTGACAATGACTTCTATTGCCTATTACAATGTTAATGCCAAAATCAAATAAAAATTAACAAATATAATTTAAAAAAAAAACAGTTTTATCAGATTAGGCGACATTACACTTATTATTAGATCTAGATTTAAATTGTGCGCAAGTAATAATAAAAAAAAAACAAAAATACCTCCAGGTAATAAAATCACTTGCTTTAAAATAAAATAACTCCTACATTTTAATTTTTGCTCATCCACTGCCTTTCAATTTCCCATAATGGATGGGGAATTTACAGAAAATGAATCGATTTGAACTGAAAAATATACAGTGTGCTGCTTAGAGAGTTGAAAACCCAATTGCACTTTTTTGATGTTTATGCCACCCAGCGCATCGTTGGAATCTCAATGCTACCGAGCATTCACAGCACATTCAAATTGTGGTATAAAAGTGCCCGTACGAACGAGGGCTTTGGTGTAATCGGTTGCTATGGCCACATCACGCCGAAAATTACGCGTTGTAATTATTAGAAAGAAAAAAAAAAGAAAAAAGTACGAAGTTTTTTCAAAAAGAATTTAAAAGTTACGCCGAAATTACAGCGCGAACATTCGCCGTGTGTGTCCCTCCACTTGGGAGGACATTTTGCTTGACACTAAGCAAAATATGTTGTTAAAAATTTAATCATAGCCCTATTTAATTAAACTATGCACCATTCACCTGTCGTTCAATCAGTAACATTCCGCATATGAGCTGGGCGTAAAAACCATTGGTTTAGAGAGAAGCCGAATCTTGTTAGCCACTGTCTAATCGTCATCTATAACAACAATAACTGGCATAACGGAATCATCAACTCCCACCGAATCATCATCAGTTATGTCGACAACGTCATCTATATTATCCACCACGCCATCCACCTCGCCCAGCCCATTCATCTCCGCTTTGAACAGCGACAGAACATCTGATATGATCGGCGATTGGAGCATTGGTATGTCTTTACTCTCCTGACTCTCCTCTTCTTCGCCAAGCACTTGCGGCTCAACATCATCTTCCTCGTCGTCAGTGTAGCCGTAGTACTTCTCATCATCCTTCTCGTCTTTAGGAACATATGTATTTATCAACTCGTTCAAGTTAGCGTTGCTTGTGAACACCTTCGACGGGTCGGAGTCCTCTTTGGCGCACTCGTGCGCAGATATCGCCTTATACGAGGTAAAGTATTTCAGACAGCCCTGACACTGGTTCAGCAAGTGGGCTCGGTAATGGTTGTGGAGATTCGGGAAGCCATCCCCACAAACGACACATTTCTCCGGCTTCACTACCGCTCGGTAATGAAGCTTCTTCGGCGACTTATGAACTAACTTCATATGCTTAATAAATGGTCCGTATTTAACGAACTTCTCGCGGCATATTCGACATTTTATCGGCTTCTTGTTGTATTTTCTGTTTCGATGAGAGAACGCGTGTATGTTAAAAGCGTCCATAGTTTTAAATTTAAGTGGACAGAATCTGCAGGATATAGAGCCGGAGCCCTTATGTATCTGGTCGTGAAGCCGTTTCGTGCTTTTCTTGGTGATAGGTTTGAAGCAGAACCTGCACTCCTCGTACTGGAACGTGTTCTCGTTGCCCACGTATGACGTGCCTTCGTCATCGCTTTCAATTGCGCAAAGATGACTATCGAAATCCGCCCTGGAGTAGAAATACTCGTTGCATTTCTTACACCTATTTTGTTCATGATAAGTCAGATGTTTGTGAAGGTTGTAGAACCGTTTGTTACAGATGTGACAGGTCTCCTCAATGGACTCCTTGGGCTCTGTGAACCATTCCTTATCATCTCCGTGCACGTCCCTCATGTGGTATATCATTTCCCTGAAAGCGACGAACGTTTCGTCACAATGTTCGCATTTCGTCGGGTTATCTACATTGAGCTGCGCCATATGGTGATTCTTGTGTTTCCGATACACAGTCAATGTGTTAAACTTCTTTTTGCAGTAAATACACCCGTAGTAGCCAATCGTGCGATGGTAAATCTTGTGAGTACTCAGAGCATACTCGTTTTCGAAAACTCTGAAGCAATAATCACAGACAATTTCTTGCTTGCCTGCGGAACGTTCCTTGTCTACTATGATGCCGTGCTGCGTGCGCAGATGGCAGTCTAGTTTCACTTGAACATGGAATGCTTTGTAACAAATATTACATTTCACTTTCTTAGGGTAAACTTCGGTATCGCCTAAAAGCTTTTTCTTTTCACACGAGAACGCCAGATGACCTTCTAGGAACCTGAGCGAGCTAAAGTAATCGAAGCAGTAGTTACATCTCAAGGAGTTGTGGTAGTCGATGTGTCGCTCGTAGTTCCCCTTGCTGGCGAGAACCTTCATGCAGATGGAGCACTGCAGGTCCTTGAGCGGGCCGGAAAGCGGTTGCTCCGTGCGTTCGGCGATCCAGTTTTCGTTGATGTTGTGCGCGTCGCGCAGGTGGTGGTGCAGCCCGTAGCCCTTCACGAACGTCTCGTCGCAGTGCGGACACTTCAGCGGGTTGTGGTAATGCTTCTGCGCCAAATGACCCTTAACGTGAATGGTGTGGCTCTTTAGCGATATGTATTTCTTTCCACAGAACTTGCATTTAAAGAACTCGGGTTTTCTTAAATGTGCTTCCTCGTGGGACTGCAGTCTTCGTTCGTCTAGAAATATCTTGGCGCACAACTTGCAGGAGTAGTAGAGCGGCGGCGGAGCGTCGGGGTCGGACTTGATCATCTTACTCTCGGGGTGCGTTCGCCGCAGGTGGCGGATCAGCTTCACCAGGTCCGGGTAGTACCGCGTGCATATCGGACATTTAACTTTATCCTTTCTGATTTTATCTATCCTCTTCTTATGTGACTGATGATCGAAATTGTGTCCCTTTACATGTTTTTGGTAGTAGCCCTCGTCGGTGTACCCCTTGCCACAAATGGTGCACTTGTAGGGACCATTTTCATCTTCGAAGTGGGCTCGGGTGTGAATTTCTAATCTTCTTTTGTTAGTGAACTTCACTTTACAGATGGTGCACTCGTGGCGGGCGCCGTACAGGAAAGTTTTGGAGGTGTGCCAGATGAGATGATGTTTGAGCGAGTTTTCTGAATCGCAGACTTTGCCGCAGTGATGGCAGGTGTGCGTGCCGTCGAAGACGGTTTTGTCAACGTTGTTGGGCATGACGTCGCCTACGATGGTGTTGTGGACGCTGTCGCCTTTCTTGTAGTGTATGGCCATGTGCGAGAGGTAGACCTTGCGGTGTTGGAAGACTCGCTCGCAGATGGAGCACTGGTAGTCCTTGTTCTGGAAACGCGTCTGCTTGTGGTAGGTCATGTGCGCCTGTGCGGCGCGGAGGTGCTTGCTGCGCCGCCCGCAGATGGTGCACGTGAGGTGCTTAGGGTCCAGGTTGGGGTCGTGGTAGTGCTCGCGCATGTGTATCTTGTAGTGGCATTGAAACCTGAAAGACTGAAACAAAAACATTACATTAAGTTTTCATGGAGATCTTTCTTACAACTTATTGAATTGCCTAAACCTCAGTACTTCCTTTAATTGTGTGTGACTGTAGTGGAATCCGTCCTACTAATGATAAGAGTGCAGTTTTAGTGGAAAGTGGTTTCACTAATAAATTAAATTAACTATTATTTTGGAAATAAAATGAGAAACTTTGGATTAACAAGAGAGCTGAGAAGTCCTTACCTCCTTACAGACGACACACTCGTACTTCTTCTCAATACTATTGCCTACATTGGAGTGCCAGTTGACGTGCCTCTTCAAAGAGATGAGAGTCGGCATCTTCTTGCTGCAGATGGGGCAGGTGAAGCCGCTCAGGTCTACCAGCGGCTTGCTCTCGCCCGGAACCTCGCCAAAGTCGTTGTGACTCTGGATCCAGTCCAGGGGTTCCGCTTTTGCCACAACGACTTCACAAAAATCCGACGGGTTCACGGTATCTTCGATCCGTTTCTGTTTTAGCCGGTGAATCAGCTTTATATGATTCGCGAGAGCAGAGCAGCTCTTGAAGGTGTCCTCGCATTCTGCGCAGGTGTACATGTTCCTCGGCTTCATGTTCTTTGCTATATGCGTCTGGTTGTGTTCGTTGATCGCTCCGACCTTCATGTCGAGATCGCAGATGAGGCAGCGCACGGAGCAGTCTTTGAGGTAGATTTTGGCGCGCTTGTGTCCTGAGCCCATGTTGTGCTTGGTTCTCTTGTGGTGGAGGAGAAGCCGACGATACGAGAACTGTTTCTCACAGATATCACAAGTATTGTCGTCCTCTTCTTGACTAGATTCTGACTCAGTCTGCCTATAAGCGGTCTCGCTTAGAAGACTCGTCGATGCTTTATCAGGTGGCTCTACCTTTACTACCACAGGTACTTCTGAATGACACCTAGCCTCGTGAGTTTGAAGAGCTTTCTTGTATTTGAACTCTTTGTCACATGTCGGACATTTAAATATAGCGGTGGGAGTATGGGATTGGCTATGTACTGATTGGATGGATGCAGAGTCGTCTATAGTGCTTGTTCTGAAAAGATAAGAAGCATCCAATTAAAGATTCTGCACTGATTTTTATTTAAACAATAAAGATTTTATTTTAGGAAAGGTCAAAACCAAAGGACAGTACCTAGATTCGTTGTCAGCTCCACCGTCATTGTCATCGATGTGCGACACGTGCGCCGCCAGATGCGTGATCAGCAAATCTTGCGACGGAAGCTTCTTGAAGCACATCCTACACTCGTGGTACTCCTTCGCCACCGGCTCCACCGAGCTCTTCTGCAACATCCTAGGTTCTAAATGCAAGTTCTTAAGATGTAGGAAATAGTTGCTCTTTCTCATCACTACCTTCTTGCAAATAGGACACTCAAGTGGCAAAGAGTCGTCCCTTTTCGGACACTTGTTGAAATGCGCATTGTGAACATAGTAATCGTCAAACTGCTTCTTACAGAACATGCAAGGAACTGACACCTTTCCGTTTTCTTGTTTTTTATCTTCTCTTTTCAAGACGGCCGCATGAACTACCTTCATATGCTTCGCCAAATTGTCAACAGTCTTGAACTTGGCGGAGCACATTTCGCACACAATGTTCCGGTTTGTCATGCCGTCGATCGGTTCTAGAGCGATTAGCAACTCTTTCTGTGGAGACTTGATAGGGTTTGTAGTCTTCCCGCATATTTCGTGGTGGCGTTTCAACATGATCTTTAACTTGAATGTCTTGCCACATTTGTCGCAGTTTAGTTTGTCCTCCACGTCAACGGCGTCTTCTGTTATTTGTGGTATATCTACGACGGCATTTTCGCCAAGACTTTCTTTTTTGTCATGTATCCTCTTGTGGACAGCGAGACTTCTTTGAGATTGGAAATGTTTGGGGCATTGATCACAATTGAAGCTATTTTTAAGTAAGGGCTCGTCGGAATCTGTATCGGCTAAGTACGAGGCGATGTTATCTTCGTAATCTGAATCTAAATGCGAGACGTGTCCTGACAGTCTTCTGGGTCTCTTGATGCTGCGTCGGAGTTCCTCGACTCGCTTGGACCCGCTGGGTCGGTAGTCGCTGGAGGCGCCGCCAATGGATGCGTTGTCGACGCTGTCCGCGCTACGTTTCCGGGTTCTGGTTGCGGGGGTTACTTTCTCCTCGATGGAAGACGGAGGTTTGGTCAAATTGGAGGTATCAGTGTGATTAGAAAAGGCGGAATCGCTGCTCTGTCTGTTGGGCGGACTGATGCTGAATCCTGGAAATTTGATTATTGTCAATATATGGTCTAATTAATGATCACATAATATTTGGAGTATACATGAGCTGCGAAGTAGCCGTGCGTCTTACCGGGTGGGGGCACATAGTTGCGGCGGAGCTCCTGGTCAGCTCGCTCGCACTGCTGCTTAAAGATGTGCGCACTGCTGAGCTTCTGAATGCATTCTGAGCACACCTTGTCAGGCAGCCCGTCGCCTTCGTATATCTGTAACAATGTTTTTCTTTTGATCCGCAAACTTCGTCCTGAGTGGAGAGTTGTTCAACACCTAGAATATTGCTAACTTTAACTAACAGACAAGATAAGAAAAGGACACTGACCTTATCACGGCCCTTTAAAGCTGTACAAATAGTTTCCGTCTAGGACTTCCATGTTTTTGTCTGTACATTCTGGTGTGTCATCTTTTGACAGCTCTTTTTACTAGTTTTATACAAGAGAAGACATGGCAATTGCTTTAATACATTTTATTTATTTATTTTGAGGCCAGTGTCTCAGCAGTGGGAACATTAGTCTGATTATGCTTATATTAGGTTTTATCTCAAAGTTGCAATTTTGAATTTAGGCAAGTGTTGAGAATATTGGTGCTGGTAACTGTAATTTATTTTCAAAAATTCTAATAAAGGCCAAAAATAAATCAATAGTTGACTTACCAATAGTAATTTAATTCTGTTTATAATAATAGGAAATGTTGTACTTGGTTAAAAATATTCTTAGGTATGATCTGCTCTCTTACACATTAAAGATCTTGATTTTTTCAGGATCTAAACCTGTCATCAAGTCTTGAAAGATTAATTCAACTTATAAAATATTCTACATTTATTTTATATTGCAGTTTAATAAATCACAGTGAACTTTAGTGTTATTGCTGAAATATTAGAGCTAATGGGTTCAATTCTGCCATGGTTGAAATCACTGAGTTAGAAACAGTAAGTGTAACAGCAAAGCATGAAAATCAGTTTTTTTTTATTCCTTCACTGTTGCCCTGCTGATCAAAGGTTGGTATCAACAATACAGTTATACAGGTGGGTAGCAAACCGACAGGTTTCATATGACTATCAGTGCATGAAGGAAAATTAATATGGTTTTTAAATTAGAAGCAGCAAATTTAAAAAAAAAGGAAATGGAGTAAGTGAGTGATGTGAATGTGTGGAAGAGTGTGGAGTGGACCTTTTGATCGCCACGTCTAAAGAGAAAAAGCGTGCCCTCAGCGCCAAGCTCCGAATTCATCCTTTAATATCTACAAAATAGTAGTGAGGTCGAAATTAAATCGATAAAGCTCATGGCAAACTGACAATATTTTTTAATATGGGTTTTAATTTCAATAAAGATTATTATACTATCCTTGTGTTGAGTTTTATTTCATTCCGCTTTGTCCTTTATGACATAAATGTAATAATATGTCATAGTTACGGCCTTTATTATTATTTAAATCCACAAATAGAAACAACAATCGATAAAACCAAGTGAATACAATCACGGCACTATTGTCCATCATGACGTAATTTTTTGTCATTCTATGACGAAAGTGGCGCACCTGGCACGGATTTCTTGAAATTGCTTGCTTCTGCTCTAGAGGTGCGACACCGACACTTATTAATAATATCGAAATATTTTATTTTTATTGTTTTGTACTTTCAACATTTTCAAGTAATAAAATGTAAGTTTCTCTGAAGGAATAACCAATGTTAATGCTTTAGTGTATCGCCACTAACTGATGACATCAGTGCTGAAGTAAATACCGTTTACTGTGTTTGTGTTGTTTACTTTCGAATGTAGACAATTTACAACACTGAAATGAATAGGGCATAATGAGGAATAATGGTACCTACATGGACAAAGTTTCCCAAGTGTCACATGAAATTTACAAAAGATAAAATAACTAACACTCGACTTTTAAAGAGCGCATAGTTTAGTATTATAAAATTTTCTTGATTTATCAAACACAAAAGTTCAATATCAAATGTTTTATTTATTTGTTAGTGTAGAATTCAGAGTAAATTAAATATAACGTAGGTTGCCGTTAAGGTCGATATTTTTGTTAATTGACTGCTACCTACATCACTACGTGTCCTGTTATGGTGACTGTGGCGTCGAGGGCACTACGTTATTCGAAGTTTATAACTGGTATTCTATTTTGTCATTTTATGTTACTATAGAAACCAGTTCACTTCAAATAAATTAAGAAGAGTCAAGGTACATAATTAACAAGGAAAATAAACAAAACAATGCTGTTTTATGACATTTATTTACGTTTAAAATTCTGTCACCCAGTCACGACCGTGGCGTGCTGCGCACATTTTGGTTTGTCTTTTATACACGACTGCGGCGTTCAAAAGGTTTTTTTTATTTTTATTTCGTTTATTTATTTTCTTTACACATAATTTACATTTTTTAATATTTCTATACAAAGTAATATAAAAAACATTTGAAAATATATAAAATAGTGGTCCGCCGGTATCGGGAGCAGGGTCCAAGCTACCGGTGGTTAGGGCTCCAGAGACAGGAACCTCCTCACAATGCGAGCCGTATCGAGAAGTACTGCCTTCTGAATCAGGCCCTTAATCCAACCGCCTAAGGAGTGCCTCGAAAGATGGTCGTCGAGACTTTTGGCTTTAAGGCCAGTGGCCGTCACGACGTCACGAGTTCACATTCCACATGTCGAAAACCTCGTGTGCCAAGTCGAGATATTTTATTTGTTTCTCTTTCTCAGCTTTCACGAGGTTCTCGTCATGCGGGATGTTAACATCGACTATCATTACGCGGCGCGCTGATAGGTCTATCACTACTATGTGAGGCTTATTGGCGACAATAGTCCTGTGAGTAATGATAGACCGATCCCATTACAGCGTGACATGGTCTTTCTCGAGAACTGAGTCGGACACATACTTGTAGTACGGTACCTCAGATTCCATAAGTTTATATTTCAAGGCAAGTTGCTGGTGAATAATCCTGGTTACTTGGTTGTGCCTGTGCAAGTACTCGCCGTTAGCCAGACGAGAACAACCAGAAATAATATGTCTGATGGACTCACCCGGACGGTGGCATGCCCGACACATGTCAACCCGACCGCCCCCCCCCCCGACCTGTCATGTCATGTCGTCCCGTTCTTCATAATATATTTCCGGTAGTTGTTCGTCAACATAACTTTGTCCATAATCGCACAGAAACCTTCAGTTTCCCCAAAGAGGTCGCCGAAAAGTGGCCAGGATGCTAGAAAATCAACATCGGGCCCAAGAAGAGCCCGGAAGAAGCGTCCGTGAAGCTCCTTGCCTAGCCATACATCTTTGCGGTCATCTACCGATGGTCATCGGTAGTAAGTACTACAGGTTTGCGCCAGTTTTCATTAACCATGGACAGCGGGGTGAGTCCCTTGTCCACTGCGACCACATCTCGGTGCATAGCCACCGCGGCTTTTAAAAAATATTCTCTGAGGCTGCACATCTCGCGGTTGTGAAGGGTCTTCGCGTTTAAAAAACCTCGACCCCCGCACTTCCGCGGGATGTACAGCTTCAGTTACTTTCAGTAGCTCCATCAGTCACAATTTGTTGGGGGCAAAGAGTTTCAGATCATCCATGTAAAGAAGGTGAAATATGACCTGACTACCTCTCCTCAACCAGTAGCGTAGACCTGAATCCTCCAGCAATGTGCTCAGAGGACTCAGGGCTAGACAGAACCAAAGTGGGCTCAGACTGTTGCCCTGGAATATTCCCCGTTTAATCCATACAGTGTCATCATTCTCCTGGACCTGTCGACATCCTGGATATCGAAGGACCGTCCTCCATTGCCCCATATACGACTCATGGAAGGGGTGTAGAGTTGTATCTATCTTGTACAAATCCAGCACCCTCATGAGCCATGTATGTGGCTTCAAGTCGTAGGCCTTCTTATAACCTATCCAACATGTCGATTTTTATTATTATTATGAGCCTGATGTGTCCTACTGCAGGGCAAAGGCCTCCCTTCCCTTTTTCCATTTATCTCTGTCTTTGGCTATTTGGGCCCAATCCTTTTGACAAGAGTCCAGTTCGTCACGCCATCTCCTTCTGGGCCTACCACGTCGCCGGGTTCTGTTGTTCGGAACCCAAGAACATTAAAATTTATTGAATAGAATGAAACACATGATAAATACTTGAAAAAATGAAATTTTCTTGGGGAGAGTCTGGTATCATAATTTAATTTCTTATTATGTTATAATAAAATTATATTCCTGTTTGAAGTTAGGTATTAAATCAAATTTGAATAATAGTTAAGAAGTAAATGTTTATTTTAAATCAGGTGTTTTTTTATATTTTTTATCCAAAAGGAGAGCCCAACATGTATCTTGGTATTGGATAGAAAAGTGAACATTGATTAAAGTTTATCTATTTGCATGAATTTGTTAAGTTTTGGCATGAATAGAAAATCAGTCAGAGGATCATCATGTTAGAAGGAGGTGTGTTCTGTTGAAAAGTAATGAAAATACCACAATTGAAGACACATAAACTGGGTTTGAGTTTCAGTAAACAAACGGTAACATAATACTTCTTGGTGTTCTAATCACTACTAGTTTGAAATCAGATACGTGTTCCCGAATTGTCGATCAAATCGCGTCGAATGAATAAATCAAGTATTTGGACCTACTTTCACCCGGGCGCATTCCATTGCCATCTCCGCAAGCTGTAAAGCATTGTCGACCGTGAAGATGGAGTAAAAGTCGCCGAGCTTGAGGCAGAGCCTGCATTTTCCAAGCTTGAGGGCCATATTGATTTGCTCTCAAGAAACTTCATGTCATTAGAACATCACATCTGTGGAATGAGCTGCGGAACAAACGATTTCTCTATGAAAATTAGATACAAACTTAATTCTTAAGATCACATCACAACAAACCACGCAAAAGATCAAATAATTCGGTAAAAATAATAAAAGTACCTTTCAAACCGGCACACTCCACACGTAAATTACAATAATCACACGGCACACACACAAAGACAGAGACAATCGTCAAGACAGCACTCTTTTTCAACTCCTTCAACACCACTGCCAACTTTTAGAATTTCGCTGTCAAAAAGAAAAGACAATAACAGTCATTGAAGATAATTGTAACTTTGTGGTCCAAATCCAGTGCAACAGCTTTTAGAGCTTTTTATTCGCATAAAAGCTCTAAGGTCCACAGAAATTACCGGGTAACCAACTGGGTCAGGCCGGGTGGTTGGATGATTTTCGGTTTTCGGCACACTGCTGACAAAGTGACAACCCTTGGACAATCTCACTGTCAACTGTCAACAAAGGTCTGTCAAAATTCTGCTTGAATGTGTGAACTGGCTGCATAGAGTAAAGTAATATATAACGAGCTGGCACTGATGTTGTGATGTAAACAATTTAATTCATTCAATAACAAATATAAACAAAATAAACATCTAACGTACACCCCAGTGCGCTTATGAACAAGAATGGTGTATTACATAACAGGATCTAATGTATTTGGACAGTGGCTTTGTGACGACGCAGTTTTAAGTGAATTTCGGACCTTTACAGCTACTAAACATGATTTGGGAATAGGTTTAAGTCAAGCAAACCTTGTGCAGATAAACTGGTCGTATAACATATTTGAGGCAGACAGCATATTCTACGTAACAGGTGCTTGGAATGGGAAAGAACAACAACTTGTTAAAATACCATTACCAGAAGAAAGTACAAGTTCAAATGTGGCACTAAGCGTTATTGGTAATGATTATAAAATATTACTGGTTGGCAAGAATGTGAATAGTCTATGGGTTATAGATTTGAAGACAAATGAGATTAGAAGAATACAGATAAATGTTGAAGAACTTCTTGAGGACATTGTGAAGAAACTGAAAATAGAAACAAGAATAACAAAAGCTAGGATAACCAATGATTCATGTATATTTTTGACATCAAATGGTAATGTATACAGTGGGATTTTACCAAGCTGTGTAGACACAAGGCACTGTAAAGGAAGAGTAATTGATGTAAAGTGTGGCTATGAACATTTTGTTTTATTAACTGAAGAAGGCAGGGTTTATACTTGGGGTAATGGAAGGTGGGTAGTAAGTAATAATATACTACATTAGACCATGTAGATAAGAACTAATATGACGCCTACTCCTTATTGCATTTTATTTCTTCAGGAGGTTACAGCTGGGCCATGGTGATATAGGCAGTCAAGAACTACCTACTGAAATAGATGCCCTCGCTGGAATTAAAATAATTAAAATTAGTGCTGGTGGTTGGCACTCTCTAGCACTCAGCGAGTTTGGCGACGTGTATGCTTGGGGCTGGAACGACACAGGCCAGCTTGGAATCAAAAATTATAGTAAAGAAGGCAAAGAGAGTTACTCCATCCCAACTCTAATTGATCTCTTTGATGAGAAGGAAACAGTACTAGAAAAAAATATTAAAGACATTGCCTGTGGATCTAGGCATTCAGCTTTACTCCTAGATGATAATACAGTCTGGACTACTGGCTGTAACAAATATGGGCAGTTGGGGATATCGGAAGAAAAATACACTTCTCTGACTCATTTCAAAAAAGTTTTTAATTGTAATAAGGAATGTTTACTGATTTGTGGACCATGGAATACTGTGATTTACTCTATCTAGATACTTAATAAAATAATGGTACACAAAAATAAAAAATAAATGTTAAGGTATTAAACATTTGGTCTGCTCGAGGCCATTTTCCCGCAACATATTTTTTTTTTTGTCTCTATTTGCTTACAATCTGTCACTATTTATTAGGACATTAAGTAAGTTCTTTGTCGGGTTAGATGTCTTGCCTGGTATGCGCCCTATGACAACCTCTTACTTATAAAGCATAATGCTAAGATTGTCCGATAAACTCTTGTGGAATTTTGTGTTTTAGCCTGCGGGTTCCTTTTTTATCCATGAGATGGTTTGCCAAGATGTTTGGGTGACGAGTTATTCTTTCCTTGTATGACTTGATGTAGCTTGTTATTTCATCTTTGACTGGAAGTATCTTCAGATCATGGTGTAGAGCTTCATTTGGAACAAACCATGGGGAGCTTGTGATTGTTCTCAGAAGCTTGTTCTGAAAGCACTGTATGATCTCTATGTTAGAGTGTGATGCTGTTCCCCATAGCTGGATGCCATAGGTCCATATAGGCTTGATTATGGTTTTGTATAAAAGGACCGTAACATGGCGCTAAAATAAACATTTTTAGTTTATTTTATTTGTAATTGGAACATTAGTAAGCCGTAGGAGTAGTTCGAGCGCAACTCGGACATTACACTTCATTGAACTTATTTTATTTTATTTATTCAGGGACATTAAACAGCTACAATATGTGTTGGAACAGAGGAAAGATAATACAAAATATTAACAATATTGCAGCCCACTACATTATACGCATATTAACAAAAGAGAATATGATAATGAGTGCCACTAGATAGGTAATATTTGTTCGTGAGATCGATACAATCAAAATCACCATGAACAATATCATACAGTACAGAAGCCTCTAGATACTTACGTCTAGATTCTAGGTCGACCTGCCCATATTTATCTAGTAATTGTGAGAACGACAAATAAGTTTTATGGCATCTTTAGTGCATGGCTCGTAGAAACTTACGTTAGACTTTTTCAATCTCGTCTATGTGTATTTCTGGTAAAACGGGTTCCAGATAGGGACGGCATAATCTTTATTGTGATCGTACAAGGGTCTTATATAGGTAAAGGTATGTGGAAACCCGCTTGAATTCAGTGGACGATCTCATAACGAAACCGTACAAAGGTACAACTAAAGCCTCGTATTCATGGAAAACATTTGTTTAGCAACAGTTGATCAACGTTCTATCAACAACGTTGATCAACTGTTGCTAAACAAATAAAGAGAAGCGAGAATGCTGCTGGGAACTTTGTTTAAATCGTCATCGTAATCGTTGTCCACACACGCCAGTCTGCGCTAAAATGTTGCCCGAGGAAGTAGTGTTGTTGTGTTCTCTGTATCTGATGTAGGTATAAGATTTTTAATAAAATAAGATAAAAAGATGGTGGATGCGAAACTTATATCTTCTGAAAAGAGAAAATTTGATGAGTGACCTCGGAATGACAGATGGATCATTTAGTAACTTTACGAGAATGTCGAAAAGTGATTTCGAACATCTTCTAGAAATAGTTGGTCCGTCAATAGCCAAAAGGAAAACAAATATTCGTCAGCCAGTTTCACCTCAAACGAGGCTTGCTATTACAATACGGTATCTTGCAACTGGAGATTCATACAGTTCTCTTTCATACACATTCAGAGTATCAAAACAATTGATCAGCAAAATCATACCACATGTATGTCAAGAACTAATTAACTTATTATCAGGATATGTGAAGGTAGGTACAAAAACAATGTTTATGCAAGCAAATATTTTAATAATAAAAAAATAAAATAAAAACTGCTTTGACAGCAGCAAAGGCCTCGCCGATACTCACTCAATATTATACTGTGGAGCTGTACACGTACAGTAGCGGCATGTCGTGTAGCTCACGTCAAATTTCCCAACAACGACAGAGCTGCACGACCAAAATTGGCTGTTCCAGCTTGGCAATGCAGGATTGAGCGGCTTATCGGTGAGGTTAGACCACTCATCGGCAAGTTAATCAGCTTCAGGGAGGGCAATACTCGACCTAGGGTGAAGTGGGCATTCTTGGGAACTGAGATTAGTTTTCGAGACTAAGTATTTGGCCCGCGTCATAGAGCGTATCGACTTCCTGAAGCAGAAGATCTGTGCATGGGCAAGCCGTATTTGTCGGTATAAGCGGCGAGTGGAGCGATACACTCAGAATCGCACATTCCAAAGCGATGAAAGGTGGGTATATAGGACTTGGGAACGACCGGACCAAGGTGTGACTGACACGCGTCTGCCGGATGATGACGTCATGTATTCGTTCTGGCGCAGCATCTGGTCGGTGCCTGTCAGTCACACTGAGGGCGATTGGACCCGGGAGGTTGAACGAGCGTTTGATCCAATACTAGAAATGGGGGCAATCATCAGCAGCCCCCAAGACGTAGCTCGTGCAGTCCGTCCGTTGCCTAACTGGAAATCTCCAGGGCCGGATGGACTGCACAACTTCTGGATCAAATGGTTTCAGAGATCGCACGTTCGTTTGGCGTCCCAGTTTCAATAAGCCTGAGTCAGGATAGCTGCCCCAGTTCTTGACGACAGGAATTACCCACCTGCTCCATAAATCACGTAATACTGCGGAGCCCAAAAATTATAGACCAATCACTTGCTTACCAACGGTCTTTAAAGTTCTTACATACATTTTTAGAGCTAAAATCAACCATCATATTGACAGTAATTCTATCATGTCTGCCTCTCAGAATGGATGTAGGAACACGTCCCACGGTACTAAGGAGCTGCTCCTCATTGATATGGCCATTAGCCAACAGGTTCGCCACTCCCGAAGGGATCTGTCTACATGTTGGATAGATTATAAGAAGGCCTATAATTCTGTGCCTCGTACATGGCTCATGAGGGTGCTGGAGTTGTATAAAGTTGATGCAATTCTGCGTACCTTCCTGGTGTCATGTATGGCGCACTGGAGAACGTTCCTTGTCGACAGATCCAGGGGAACAGCGAACCGATAAGGATCGAGCGCGGTATATTCCAGGGTGATAGTCTGAGTCCATTGTGGTTTTGTATAGCCTTGAACCCTCTCAGCACACTGCTGGAGGGTTCATATCTAGGCTATAGGTTGAGGAGAGATGGTCAGGTGATATCTCACCTTCTTTACATGGATGATCTGAAACTTTTTGCCCCCAACAATTTGCAACTGATGAAGCTACTGAAGGTAACGGAAACTTTCAGTAGCTCCATCAAGATGAAATTTGGTGTGGACAAATGTGCAGTCATGCATGTGAAGCGATGGGAGATTATGGAATGCGTGGGTTCTCAACTTTCGGATTCCATACACCTTAGATCCCTCTCCTCAACAGAAACATACAAGTATTTGGGAATGTCGGAAGCTAAAATGTTAGGTATCAATACTGCTGACATGAAACAATCGTTGAAGGAGCGCTTCTTTGGCCGCCTGAATAAGGTACTAGGTAGTCTTTTGTCAGGCGGAAACAAGGTGCGCGCCTTCAACGGTTGGGTCACGACTCATGCCGGTTTTGATCTATTCTTTCGGCACACTCAAATGGACTCAGATGGAACTTGATGCCCTGGATGGCAAATCGAATGCATCACCCACGGTCGTCGGTGATGAGACTGTATATCCCACGGAAGTACGGGGGTCGTGGCTTCTTAAATGCTAAGACCCTGCACAACCGTTAGGTATGCAGTCTCAGGGAATACTTCCTAGAAGCCGACGTGGGGATGCACCGGTGGTCTCAGTGGACAAGGGCCTCACCCCGCTCTTCCTGGCTAACGAAAACTGGCGCAAACCTTGAGTATTAGACACTAATGATCGCAAGGAGGTATGGCAGGGCAAGGAGCTTCATGGACGCTTTTACCGAGCCCTACATGAGCCTGATGTAGACTTCTTGGCTGTGCTTCGGTGACTTATTCGGGGAAACCGAAGGTTTTGTCTGTGCAATAATGGATGAAGTTATGATGACGAATAACTACCGGAAATACATTGTGAAGGATGGCACGGTTGACATATGTCGGGCATGCCACCGTCCGGGAGAATTGATCCGGCACATTATGATACCTAAATTCGCGAAGCGCCGAAATGTAAGAGCCCTCTTACATTTCGGCGCTTCTTAACAGTAGATACATTACTGAGTGCTGTGTCGTGCAATGAGTATTTAAAGTTAAAACTTAATCGTAACATTGCCTCAAAATCCACCCAATTCGACATACAATAATGTTAAAAAAAAAAACTTTTCCGATCCGAAAAGTGCCAATGGCATTATCAAATAAAATGAGAAACAAAATATACCAATGAATTTTAAAATGCATGATTTTATTGTCCCAAATTACCACTAAAATAACAAATTCCAACGAACTTTTAAAATGTGGCAACACCATTTTCGGCGTAAGTATTATTTAATATTTTAGTATTTTGTAGTCTAGTGTGTTTTAATATTTACAACGGAATCCGAGGAAAACGTAAGTATTAATATTAAATGATTCAATTCAATACCAATTTTTATGTAATTGTTATTATTGAAAGGTTGACAGCTAGTAATATGTATAATATAAATTAAATTTCCCTTTGAATCATTTTATTAATTTGTTATAGACTCTGTCATTAGAACAGTTAAGCCTGTCACAGACACTCGAAAATTTATATAGAAAATATGTCGTAATATGCCTTATATTACGACATATTTTCTATATAAGTTTTCGAGTGACCGCACACGCAGCTATAATTTATTTTATAGCCGCGTGTGCGGCTATGATTCATGTTAATATATATTATAGCTACGTCTGTGACGGGCTTTAAACTTATACTTTGACTAACGGAATATCCTTTGTGATTATTCATTATTTTGAGCTCCCGAGTCTCCACCTGTTCTTAGTCTTAAGAAAGAGGGTAGACAGACTTGTCGATACCTAACAATTTATTTACCAACCACCCATTCCCTAGTCATCTCGCGATCTTGGCGCTTGCAACAGGGTCGAAATATCGGGAGCTTCAAATAATGAATAATCACGGAAGACATCCCGTAAGTGACAGTATAAGTTTAGTTTTAAACCGTGAAAGCTTAGAACAGTGTTTATTAGAACAGTTATTTCGGAGGACAGCACTGATAATGTCGATGAGTTCGGTTGAGAGCACGTTGAGAGACAGACTTGGACACACAAGCAGATGATAATGATGTACGATGATGATCCTAACTACGGTTTTCAATATAAAAACTTGATTCATGTTATTTAATTTCATAAAAATTTTTTGAGTTACCTAGCTCAGAATGGATTTGAAAATGTTTTCTTTATAAACAAACGGTTTTCAAACCTTTATTTTTTTAATTCTGTGGTAGGTACCCATTACGTGGTACAGCCGACTCACAAAACAAAGGATTTAAAAAGAATAAATTGAACTAAAGAAAATCTCCTTTTTTGTGATACGTTTCATTTTCATCGGGGTATTATTTTTACTTGTTATCCAAAACGAATTACATAAATAGAATCTAATCTCCATATCTTATAATACCCTCACGGGTCGGACAGGTTTTTTGTGTTTTCTCAGAACAATATCTGTCAGTGAATATACGAGGGTAGTTTGATAAATCCTTGACTATCGGAAGAAACAAAAATTCACGAATTTTTGTTTTATTTTTTTACATAATTTCCTTTTAGCTCTATAGACTTCAACCAACAAATTTGAGCTTCTTCAATCCATCAAAATAAAGTTTTTGTCAAACCCTGAAAAACCGTCTTTTTCAGTACCACTTCCGCATTTGATTAAAATCTTTGTCTGCCATGCCATTTCTTCAAGTTTGGAAATAGGAAAAAGTCAGTGGGGGCCAAATCTGGTGAATCCGGGGGTGCAGCAATAGTTCTTATCGTAGCTAAGCATTGCTTAGAAATTGTAACGCGATTTCGGTTTTGATCGACTGTGAGTAACCGCGGCACCCAACTCGCAGAAAGCTTTTTCGTGCCCAGAACATCGTGCAAATTATGAAAAACACGATCAGTCGAGATGTGCATCGCATCAGCTATCTCGCGTATCTTCACTTGACGGTCTGCCAAAACAACATCATGGATTTTGTTGATGAAATGTTCGGTGGTGATCACAATCGGCCTTCCTGGACAATCCTGGGTGCTCTGCGTTATTTGTCGTAGTACGACCACAACGAAATTCATTCAACCACTTATGTATAGACGCCAGCACATTAAGCTACCTGAAACTGTCAAATTTTCTCAATAATTTTCTTTTAGCGATAAATTTGAAAATCTATGAAAGGAATTTGAATGAGACAATTTGACAGTTTGTAGTAGCTTGATGTGCAGTCGTCTGTACCATTCCATGAGACGGAGCAGATTCCCCATAATACTTTTTTAGTTTATCTTCCGTCTGTTTAATTGTTTTACCTCGTAAAGAGTCGTGTTTAATTGGCGCTGTCAATTAGTTTTTCTCCATTTTCCCAGAATCATTATCATCATCATTTCAGCCGAAAGACGTCCACTGCTGGACATTTGCCTCCCCCAAGTGTCGCCACATTGACCGGTCCCGTGCGACTCGCATCCAGCGGATCCCTGCAACCTTCACCAGGTCATCGGTCCACCTAGTGGGAGGCCTTGCAACGCAGCGTCTTCCGGTATTTTTTTTTCCCAGAATGTTCCACCGCAATTACCTTTTTGTCGATAAAACTTTTATTTTCGCACCGATTAAAAAAGAAAAGATGAATAATTTTATAATTATTCATCTTTTTTTTTAAGCTTATGCATAGTAAGAAGGTCTACTAAATTAAGAAACAAAATAAAATTATGAAAAAAGATTTTATTTAACGACTTTTCAAACCGCGCTAGTAGTATCCTTTACACACATTGACGAGATTGAGTACTCGTTACTAAGATGGCCCAGTAGATGGCGTGTATTTAAAAAATATTTTATAGAAATAAGTTTTGACTGAAGGATTATGTGGTTGATAAAGATGTCTAATGGATGAGATATGTATATTTGTATTGTATTGTATAACGGGCTGGTGTCCGCAACTCCACGTCAAAGCGCGTATTTTGCGTACTTCAGGGAAATTTATTGAATCCACCTTAACTCCCCGAGAAAGGCCAGCAGCGCCTTGGATGTCACTGACAATCTTGCGGAGAGTACCTGGGTTACCGACTTTTTTACTTTGCCCTGTATGTGCAATAAGCCCATAAAGCGCATGTGCTTTTGAACTATCCTTTTTCAGCAAACAGCGAATTTTCAGCCCCCGTAGCATGACCACCGTAGACAAGGATTTCTTTGACGGAAGAATCGACAAAATGACAGATTTCTTTGCACTATCTGTCATTTTATTGATTCCTCCGTCAACAATTAAACAGGACCGTATTTATTTGACACATGATGTGCGCACTGGAAGAAGTATTCTACTCTTTGGTGCGTACCATAGACTATACATATATATTGGTGAGTACCACTGCCAGTGCCAAACGGGTCTTGTCATTACTTGTATCTATTATTTATGATGCTCTGTGTTTATAATTATCTGAAAAACCAGCGAAAATAGCGATATTTACGAGAGCAAATATTGTATCAAAAGTAATTATTACTCCACCAAAAGCACTGCTACGTAATACGTGCTACACTCTGTAACAGATCGTTATTATAGTTGAACTTAAGATACTGCGAGTATTATCAGGATATAATATACAAAAATGGGTGACCTAGCCCTAGAATATGTTGTCCTTGCTAGACAGCTGTCGACAGCAGGGAACTACGAAAAAGCCTTCGAGATTTACATAAGGGCTTTTGAAAAGAGTAGTGAAGTTAAACGCCTGCACGAAACTGAATTTCGTTTTGTGATGACTCGAATGATGGATGTTCTACGTTTGGAAGGTAAAAACGACGAAATGCTTTATAACTACTCACGTGCTCTCGGCTTGTTCCCTGAAAATTTTTATATTTTAAATGACTTGGGAAATTTCTTCTATAATATTGCATACTATGAGAAAGCAAGGCACCGCTTTCAGGATGCACTTGTAATAAACCCTTATTATGTCAATGCTGAGAAAAATTTGAATACTGTTAATAACGTACTTGTTGAACGCTGGCATTATCGAATGTTAAATGATAAACTGCGTAATGAGGCATACCACAAGGCAATATATGCCACTCTCATCCCTCATGTAGATACCGTTTTGGACCTTGGAACAGGCACTGGATTGTTATCCCTGTATGCTAATGAATGTGCACCTAGGATTATAACTGCTTGTGATGGCTCCAGAGTAATGACTCAAATGGCTACTAAGATAATTCGAGAAAATTCTTGTAAACACTTTGTTATTTTTAATAAGTTATCCACGGAAATGCAAGTTCAAGAAATTGGTGGGAAGCGTTCTTTGCTCATCACAGAGTTGTTTGATGTTGCCCTGTTTGGAGAACATATTCTCCAATCATTAATTCATGCTTGGGAGAATTTGATGAGTAATGATGGAAGAGTGATTCCTAACAAGGCAGAGTTTTTTATCATTGGTGCCAAATGTGATTTCCTGAATAGAAGATATCAGCTGAGTTCATCTATTAAATCATTTTTAAATATTTCAACTCTTAATGTGCATGTGACTTGTGATGAGTCTTATGATTGTGAAGATGTCCACCTTTATGGTGATGATATAAAATACATGACTGAGCCTCAGTCTCTTATACAAGTTGATTTCAACAGTTGCCTGGAGTTAAAGAACCTGATTAAGAAGGATCATTATGAAGTTAAACCAGTAGCTCTAAAAAGTGGTGAGATTAACACTGTGATTGGCTTTTTCAATCTGTATTTGACAGACGATGTTACTATAACTACTGACCCAAGATCTGATCAGAGAGCCAATGCATGGCAACAGGCCGTCTTTTTTGATAAAATTCCTGTACAGGTAAAAGAGAATGACATCATTCCCATGAAGTTCTCACTGAATGGTGGCATATTGACAATGTACAGAGATGATGACATCACAAGAATTTCCATGGAAACTGTCAGATTCTTAAATGACACTGAGTATTTAGATGCAATTGCTGCATGCTTAGGCACAACTTGTATCTATCTGGGGCAAATTGTTGATATATCTCAAATAACTATAATTGATATGTGCCCGTTCCCTATGTTTGGCCTGCAGCTTTTGATAAGAGGTGCAAAATCACTTACATGCTGTGCTAAAACTAAAAATGACAAACATTTTTTCAAAAAAGTTTTCAAAGCAAATGATATAGCTTTATCAAGAGTCACTATTATGGTTGGAGATGATTGGACACATGAGGGCTTTGGAGAAGAAAAATTTCATGTAGTTTTCTATCACTTTTTTGAAACTGGTGGTGATATCGACTTGCGCCTATATGAGATAGCTGAGCACCTGCAGTATTATCATCTAATTCAAGGTGGACTATTTTTGCCTAGCCGTATCAAGATAATGGGCCAGATTGTCAAAAGCGAGTGGCTGGACATAAATAACAGATTGTTTGATGAGAATGTAAGAAATTATAAGATATCAAAGCACTTGGATGCATATCAGGTGTCTCAGAACTTCTGCATTGACTTCACCCACTTGAAGTATACTCCATTATCAGATCCCACTGAATTACATAGAATTAAAAATTCTGTTGGCAGGGGCATAGTGAAGGTTCCCATAATAAAAGACGGTCACTCCACTGCTATCTTGTGTTGGTACACAATAGAATTAATGAAGGATGTGAAGGAGATTTCGACAAAGAGGAAAAATTGTTTTATGGATGGCACAGTATTTATGACAGATCCGGAAATACGTTTAATTCGCGGCCAAACTGCTCAAATAACACTTAGCATGGAGAAAGATGGAGCATTTAAGCTCACGATGAACGATGATGATGATGATGAAGATGATGATGATGAAGATGATGATGATGAAGATGATGAAGATGATGATGATGACGATGAAACTTAGAATGGAGCTGTTATTCGTTGAGGAATAACTTTGATGATCTCAATATTTTTTGTAAGCTTTTTATTTTTGTTAGAGATAGAAGAATATTGAGTTCTTGTCTATATTGAGGAACACTGTCTATTTTATGAGTAATTTATGATATTGTATTTTACTTGAGAAATAAGTGAAGTGTTTGGAGCTTATCTTTTTGGAAACGATGAAGAAATTAGATATTGACTTTTACTACGGGGACGGCCTAATCTTTGCCAGGGACCTCGGAGTCCTCGGACTGAACTCTTAATAGAAACGAATTGGTAACATTTTCCTACTGATAAAGGATGATAAACTTCAGACAGAAAAAATATACAGAGATCACCAAACTGCTGGCGTGATGTTGAAACTGCAGTTGCAAATCAAACAACAACAACAACATAAAACCTTAGCTTAGGGATTGTTTTAACTAACTTTCGCATACCACTCTAGTCTATGCTATGCTATTTAGAAATTATATAGGTATCTACACAAATTATCAGCTGTCCCATACAAAATTACAATACCTACTTGACCCAAATGTATGGGACAGCTGATATTTTTTTCGCATTTACGATATTGGACTCGAGGAGAAAATTGTGCAGTTTGATGGTCAGCAGCATATCCTTTCATATGACTATACCCCTTCTGTTACACTCTGTATACAGAGAATAAGCCGGTCAGTTGGTCATCTTAGATCCTGAATCTGTAGCAAATTCCAATGACCTTATCCCTACTAGGTACATATTATAGAAAACAAAATGTGTTATGGGAATCTTATGTATTAATCAATATTAAATCTTTAAAAAAAAAAATGTATCCATGTCATAATCATAAAATAAAAATATTGTCACTTTAGTGTAATGAAATTCTTAATTTTATGTACAGACACCAGCACATAAAGCAATCTGTCAAATTTCTTTAATAGATTTTCTAATTTATTGCTAGAAAATTAGGTTCAAGGTTGATTGGGAAAATTTGACAGTTTCGGGTAGCTTGATGTGCTGGCTTCTGTACACTGTAGAGCATCTGTACAAGCAGAGATTTTCAATAATATATTATGTAATGGTAATGAACATTAGTGCCACATTTGTTTTAGTGGAATTTGTATGAAGTATGTATTTCCATGCCCAAATTATTTTTTCCATTTGGCTATGGTGTTTGTCGTGACTATTCTGAATTATTCAAATACTTTCAAGCGTTTTGGGTGCTTCCGCAACTGGAATTGGTTGATGTCGCGTAGACGTGATCGAAGGTAACGTTGCGTATACGTTCAACGAACGCATGCAGGTATATGCATGCATTACGTAGGGTAGGTACCTTATTATGGCTCTGACGCGGGTCATTAGTTACCAAATTATGGTATCCGTCAGAATCGCGGGTGTATAAAAAATAAAATGTACGTTTTTATACTAAAATAAGTATAAATGTACGTTATGCGTAGCAAACATCATTTTAAAGCGAGCCACCATCCTGATAGCAGGTTGGCGGGTGAATTTTAATTCAATTCACTTTTTTCAAATTTGACATTAGGATTGAAATGTACGTCAATTGTACATAATATACGAACACTATTTAAAAACTTCTTAAATGTAATACAAGCTCTTACATTGTAAAACACACGTGATCCGCCACCCTGACTTCAGAATGGCGGGTTGATTCTAAACCAATCAAACTATTTTGATCAAACAAATAGCAAATAAATGTAACAGATTGCACGTCGTGACTGCGACAAGCAGGTTACCACTCAGCATGATGCTGTGCTATGGGGGGCCAATTAAGTTCAAGTCAGATTAAATGATTCATAGCATGATTTAATCAATTTTATAACATTTGACCATGAAGTATACAATGGGCAAACACCATTTCTGGACTTCTATTTAATCTTTGCTTCAAATCATCGTAGCACATCCATATACCATCACCCCTTTATGTATACGCTTTATAGTGCCCGTCATCATCTTCCTGCCCTTGTCCCATTCTATTTGGGGTTGGCGCAACACGTTTTCTTCATCCATTCTTCCCTGTCAGACGTCACGGCATCATTTACTGCTTTCTCTTTCATATCAGTCTTCACACAATCCATCCATCTTTTCTTTGGCCTTCCTCTGCCTCCATCCATCAACATTCATGTCCATCTCTTTTTTAGTCACATGCGTTTCAACCCTTCTCATTACATGTCCATAACCAAGACAAACGACTTCTTTTTAATTCTTCTTTAACAGGCGCCACTTTCATTCTTGTCACTCCACACATCCATCTCACCATTCTCATCTCCGCTACATGCAATCGTTTTAAAGTGAGCCGCCATGGCTCACTTTAAAACATTATACACCCGCTATTCTGATGAATACAAATTATGAGCAACAGCTGGACACTTTATTTTGACATCACGCCTGGGCAATTAATAGCTCAAGTTGCATCTTTAGTGTTCTTTAACCTTCTAACAAGCTGGCCCCCTATTACATTAGAATCATCTATGGTGAGTACACGTCTCTGTTGCCCCTTTCAGGGTACACAGGCAATTTCTAATTTAGATTTTACGAGCTCAAAACTAATGTGGTATGGTACTAATATTGTAGAAGATCGAATTTGAAAATTAGGCTGTGAGGTAAAGAATCGGACATGTGGTCTGTTGCTCAAGGCAAGGCTGTCGAAGGTTCATTATTTTTATCATAATTTATTAGTACCTATATTTGTAGATCTTACCTTGTAACCAGTGTATCAATATACTAATAATTGCATGTATTTTTGTTCGTCGTTTAGATAAACAGTTATTTATTGATGTAAAAGTAGGTACGCACGACGGCCAATCAAGCTATACAAAACCAGTTTATGCGGATCTCTCATTGTATAGGGTATCTATACAAGACGAGGTCGAGTTATACTGAAAATGTACAGCTTCATGTGCCACCGTGTGTACATAAAATTCTAATAAAGTAGTTCATGTGCATATTTTGCTTTTAACTATTAAACCTCAACATCAGACAGCAGCGGGTCGAGCAAACGACAAGTATAGACTATGCGTATGTACAGTCGCCAGCAGTTCCCACAAACTGTCTTAATTTCTCCAAATTATTTTAACCTTTTGGCGTACAGGGCACGCGCTTGCTTGTCACGTATGTGTGACTATGGCGCTCAAAAGGATTCAAATTCGTTTCGTTAAGTTTGATGTGCATCTGGATTGAGGGCCCATTTTTAAATCGAGAAACGAAATAAGACTTGTAAGGGAATAAGTTAAAAATTACAAAAACTTACAGCAAAGGGCCATGAAATTCTTAAATAAAAATGATTAACTCGGAGGTAGTACATTTTGAGATTTAGGCTATGCCACTTTATGCACGCGTCTGGATTGAGGGCGCAAATTATTTGTCCATACCAGTTTTAATTCACGTTTAAGAAATTTATGGCCCTTTGCTTTAAGTTTTTACTAATTTCCCTAATAAGTTGTATTTAGTTTCTCAAGAATTTAAAAAATGGGCCCTCAATCCCTAAGCACATGACAGCTTGTGGTGGTGACTACTATGCGAATCTCTCGGCGAGTGTTCTGCTTGTCAAATGTGACGTCATTCTACTTATAAAATTCGAAGCTGGGAGCGATCCGCCGACTATTTGGGAACCGATGTGGACTACAGCTTCATTTTACAATGACTGAGAAATTTGTTAAGCAAATGGTGTAAAATCTCTGAAATTTTGCTGACTTTCCAGGTGGCCACACTGACCGCCTTGAGCTTTCTTTACTTTATACTATATGGACACTCTGCTTAGGGAAGCAAAATAAAACCAAAAAAATATTTCAGGTGGCATTTATTACAAGCACAAAATGTAAGACAAATCGGCCGCCATATGGGTGTCCAAACCCGGCGGCGTTGACCGTCCCCACAATTGGTTGCAGCCACGGGGCTCAACAGAGAGGCTTCGACATCCCGAACAGTTCCTACACGCCTATCGGTCGTGTGCGGGTAGTCTCGGCCTCACGTGACGGCTTAGTCGAAGAGACCAAAGCCCATGTCGTCGTCACTCTCCGAATCTTCCTTCTCCTCCTTCTTTTCCTCAGCCTTAGCAGCAGCCGGGGCGGCGGCAGCGGCAGTTGGGGCGGCAACAGCGGCGAACTTGCTGGGGTCCTAAAAATCCAAGAAAATACGTTAAGAGATTTTGAAGATAAGATAAAGGAGATAGATAACTTCTTGAAAAAGGAATTGTCTCTTCAAAATGCCAGTGCAATATTCTCTTATTGAACCATCACACTAGGATAAATTTGAAGACTATGATTTTGTCTGAAAGCGAAGCCAGAGAACTAATATTACGTTCTCAGGAATTAGGACAGACATAATAACAGCATGGGTATGTGAAACACCCAGGATATTGTGTGGACAGTACTACTTATAACACCAGTAATTTTAACATCTTGTAAATATTGGCATTCATAGACTATTTCAATTTACCTTGATGAATTCCTTGATGGTCTGAGCCTCCTTGAACTCGACCTCGGTGACGGCGGCGATGGCGAGCAGGTTCCTGAAACCGTTGGCGATGGAGTGGGGCGCGGAGGCCACAGTCGGGTAGCCGATAGCCAAAGACAGAGCAGCAACATTGGCAACACCAGCCAAGAACTTCTCGCGAAGGTCCTCGGGCTTGATGTCCAGGATTGCTGGGGCGAAGATGGTGCCGGAATCATAGACCTAAACGAAAATAAATTGATATTTAATATCTCATAATCATGTAGTCCATCAATTGTGAGTACCATTAATTTGGCGTTCAAGTGTCTGCAGTAAACTTAAGGCTAAGTAAAGATTTCACATAGTCTTAAGATCAACACAGCAAATAATTTACCAAAGGTAAATTATCAGAAGGCACAGGGATGTGCAGACTGTACTCAACACTTTGGATAATTAGAGGTGGGACTTTTTATTCTCGTCGTAAATCATCTCGACATTTCTCTGCAGGGTCAAAATTAGGGTTTTGGGGACATTTCCCTTTCACAGAGAAATACAATATCTCTATCGATAAATCTTGAGAAAGGTACAGCAAAAAAAAAAAACTACTACTAACCTGCTTGACAACAAGACCGTATGAGAAGGGAGAGATGTTCAACATGTTGAGGAGGGTCGCCTCGGAAGCACCGACCTTGTCGCCAGGCTTCAAGATGTGCACATCATTGATGATTTCAATAGTACCTGTAAGGATAGAAAGATGAGATTAGCAACTAGCATAGATAGAGGTGTGGTTTACCAGAGAGCCATGTGAAGTTGATAAAAGACTATAAGTAGGCTACTTCCAGGAAATAACTTTGAATGTGAGACTAGTGTATTATTGGAACTAGAAGAATTTCAATAAAAGATACTTGAATTCATTTTGATTGATTCTCTCCTCACTAAGGTCTAGTTGAATATTGGTTGTTTCTTCAAAATGCCAGTGCAATATTCTCTTATTGAACCATCACACTAGGATAAATTTGAAGACTTTAATTTTGTCTGAAAGCGAAGCCGGAGAACTAATATTACGTTCTCAGGTATTAGGACAGACGGTACAAATCAATTTTTAATTTTGCATTCAAGATTTCTTTGTGACATAGTTGATTGAGTAAGTAGAAAATAAATAAAATACAAGATTTCTTACCCTTGGAAATCTTGGTGGGGATTGAGAGAGCCTGGAAGAAAGAGGTCTTCTCAGGACCCAGACCAGTGTTGTGGGCGGGGATGACGACGGACAGAGGGGCGATAGCACCAGGACGAGCTGGGGCACGGACTTTGTTCTCCAGCAGCTTGTCACGGACATCAACAAGGTCTCCGCGGGTGAACACAAAGCCAACGTTTCCTTTGATGTGCGGCAACAGTTTCTCAAGAGCTGGGTTGGTATCCATGTGGTCCTTGATGGCCTTGCGCATCATGGTGTTCTTTCCCATGAGGATGATGCTGGTACCACGCAGCGCGATACGGATCTGCTGCATTTGGGTCGAGCCCACATTGTCTGCACCCACGATGAAACATTTTGGGTACTCGTCTAAGAGTGTCTGTGGAATAAAAATAGTTTATGAATATTATTTACTTAAGTTTTCAGAGTAGACTATTGGGAACAACAGTTTTGAAATTTTGGACATTATTTTCGGTCAGAGGGTTTTCGTAGTCTTGTAGTTTCGTTGCTTTTCTGGTCAATGTGTATTGAGTCTGTCCACAACTTAGATACGCGATGGCACTCTCTAGCTTCATCTTTTTAAATGAAAGGAATTTTTTTTTTTAATGGGCTGGTATCAGGGAATGCAAGCCTCGAAGCTAGACAGGGTTCAGGGTTCCGAGCACATTGTCGAACGAAGCTGCCGCGTGCGATAGCACTACTGCTGTTTATCGCTCTAGCAAATGACGGTTCTGAGCGATGGAAAAGGATAGAAGTATGGAAAAATGTGATTATGTACTGCTAGATGAGGCGCAACCCTAATCGTTTCAATATGGTACCTAAATATTTGAGGTTATACACGTAGTTTATGTTTACTTACGATGATCTTGGTGAAGTAGTTAGTCTTCCAAGTAGCCTTGTCCTCCCTACCCATCGTGGCGTGTGGTGTAGGGACTTCGTAGAAATTTAAGGACTGAAAACAAAAATCACGCAAGTGTTAGGATGCGTTACTTATATCGCAATTTTCCATAAAATAACCACAGCATTGAAACTAATATATTATCACTCGTTATAGAACACCACATCATAAACATAGTAAACATGATTGATTAAATAAATTAAGATTATTTTAAAAACTCACCAAAACCAAAACGCACTTTACTCAGTGCGGGACAAAATATGATAGAGATAGATAGAGGTGGGTCGAACGTTTTGGAAGTATAGTTCACAATGCCATTAGTAATAAATCAGATCTATTTTTAAAACTCGACTAAATTGAATGAACTCATCAACTAAAAAAAATATATATTATTTATTTACGTAATCGACGAACTTAATAACCAGGTACACCGGTTTACCATGTTGGCCCGCAGGTTCGCACGTTGTAGTGAGCAAGTTAAAATAACGCTTTTTGATATGAGGTTCTATACATGGATGCCCTTAAGTTAAGGGAAAAATATACAAGTCCGTGATTAGACCTGTCGTGCTATCTCCGGTGAGGCGGCGAGCCTCCTTGCCGGATTGCCGCCATACGATCTGGAGGTGATAGTCCTCGCGCGCGAATGGCGCGCGGAGGCACTACGTCGGGGGGAAACACCGCTGCCGCGGCAAATAGCCGCTCAGCGGAAAGACCTCCAGCGCGATCTCATGGCGACATGGAGAGGGTGACTGTCGCAACCCCGTGCAGGGCACGCCACTACAGTGGCGATAAGTCCCCTCTTTGAGGAGTGGCTAGAGAGGCGCCACGGCGCCCTCACCTTGCGCCTGACGCAGGTCCTCACCGGACACGGTGGTTTCGGGAGGTTCCTGCACTGAATCGGGCGGGAGGAAAATGATTTTAAACCATAAAATGTTGGTGGTTAAGTTCAAAATCGAATGAGACAATTTGACAGCTTGATGTACTGGCGTCTGTACATACATTGTGTGTTTATTGCAGGAACTGATGGATGCTATTGAAAGCGCCAAACTCGTGGTTCAGTTCTGGAAAAATTAGATTGCCACCGACACGCTAAGTAGATCGAAGTACAATAGTGTCAATGTGTCGAAGTTATTTAACTACCATTTTTGCATAGATGAAGTTTATTGTTCAAACGTAATCATAAAAGAAGAGTACTTTCCCCAATCAACTAAAAAAAGCTTTAATAAAACCCATCCATAAAAAGAACGCAAAAACAGATCCAAGCAATTATAGACCAATTTCCCTTCTTCCTACAGCATCCAAAGTCTTCAAAAGAGCAATGTGTGACCGTGTTTATTCCTTTTGTGAAAAATATAAGATATTCGATGACTGCCAAAATGGATTTCGCAAAAACAGATCCACAACGCTAGCTGTTTATAAATTCATCCAAGAAGCATTAAATATTTTAAATAATAAACAATATGCAATAGGGATTTTACTCGATATGACAAAGGCCTATGACAAAGTGCAATTTAAAATTCTATTAAATAAGCTATATGGCTGGTTCGCATCATTTTTAAAAGATAGAGAGCAATTAGTTGAGATTGAATATTACAACCAAAAAAAAAAGGAAGCACAGCTCATAAGATCTGGTGTTAAATCAATACATGCATCAATTCCCCAGGGAAGTGTTATTGGCTGCCTCCTTTTCCTCATTTATATTAACGACCTCCCCAAAATCATAGACGGGCCTTGTGTACTTTTTGCAGATGATATCTCGATCCTGACCTCATGTCAAACAATCGCTAATTTAAATGAAAAACTTACGACTATTCTTGAGAAAATTATAAGCTGGATGAGCGACCATAATCTCGAAATAAATTTTAACAAAACTAAATTAATGACGTTTCACCCCCGGCAGAAAAAGCAAATAATTATAGATTTTACCTTCAATCAACCAAAATTAGAAACAGTTAACAACTTCACTCTCCTAGGCCTAACAATAGACACACATATAAACTGGAAAACACATATACAGACAGTAAAATCTAAAATTTCAAAGTTTTCATATGCTCTCCGCGAAATTAAAAGGACTACAAACTGCACTAGCCACATACTACGCGTATGCCCACGCTTGGTTTAACTATGGCATCATCTTATGGGGAAATAGCACAGATGCTCCGTCATTATCTACCCTCCAAAAAAAGCTTATACGAATAATTACCAATATAGAACCAACAGATAGTTGCAAGCCTTACTTCCAGAAACACAATATTCTCACCTTGGCTAGTATATATATTTTGGAACTATGTAAACTAGTTCGCAAATATCCAGACTGTTACAACACACGGGGAGATATACAAACAAATTATTCGTTGCGCCATTAAAACAGATTAATTATCCTCCCGCCTTAAATCACACTCATCTAGTCCATATTCCATGTCAATAAAAATATATAATAAATTACCAGAAGACTTAAGAAACCAAAATAAAACCAGTATATTTTTAAATAAATTAAAGCAATACTTAATTAAAAAAAGCTATTACACAGTTCACGAATATCTTACGGATAAATTCAACAATTACACATAATTATTATTAAAAAAAAGATATTTAATAAGCAAAACTTAACAAAAATAATTTAAACTTTAACACTCATACTTATGTATATATACACAATAAATTATACGAAAAACACTTGTATATAAATATACTACAATAATAATAATGAACAATTTTTAAAGTGAGTAAACAAATAAGCAATTATAAATATAATTATATAAATAAGAAATGAACAGATAGACTTCCATATAAAATATTAATAGATTAAGTAAATGAATGGAAATATAAAATACTTAATAGGATATAAAATAATTCAAACTTAACAACAAGGAAAAGCATTATAGCGTCTTAGCGTCGTTCTTCCTCTCTACTTTAAATTTGCTGTGCCCGACAGGGTCCGTAATTGTTTCTATTTTTTTTTATTTACCACCTGTAAGTGTTCATTATGGATATAGCAATAAACGATTTGATTTGATTTAAAATCGCCTAAATTTTGACATCACAGTGACAGTGCTTGTGTCGGGCCAACACTAAAATCAGCAAAAAAAAAACAAAATGACGTTTGCTGCCTGAAAATGCTAATGGATTTTTAACCAAAAATAATTATAATAAAATTACGATTAGTTTCAGGGTTTTCAGTTTATTGTTATTTGTGTATTGTGCAAACAAGATGTCATTGTTTCGGAAGCCGAAGAAGATTCAGAGTCGGGTATTTTGTGCTGATGATGACGAGGATGGAGAGCCCGAAGCGCCTCCGCCGCCAATCATCAGCCAAGAACGGGAGAAGAAGGAAAAGTCTACCAAGAAACCTGCTTTGTTGAGTTTCGCTGACGAAGGTAACGAGGCGTAGAAATTTTCAAGGCTAACTGAGATTGCCTCAATTTTTTCGTTTTTGCGTTCTCTAGTTCACTGGTTTTGTTTACTTCTGCAGAATTTTTAATATTTTATATGCTAGACCAGTTCAGAAACATTGTTTCTTGAGTATGGAGTTGGTGATCCAATAAAGAAGGTATTGCTTTGTATAATAAGCTGAATAAAAGTACAATGCATCACATTAGACATTATGATCTTGCAATATATTCTAGCACTAAAAGGCATTTATTAAAAATGTACAGTTTGACTGTTTGTCTGTTAAGACAATGCTTCACCCCTCACTCTTCAAATTGGGTCAAAGGTCCCTCTTTATTAATTCCAGTTACAAGCACTGAACTTGATTAGAATCCAGCGCTATTGGTTAGAAGACACTTGATAGCACCTGAATGGGAGCAAAATCAAACAATATTTTACCAAAATATCCTCTAGCGTCATCTGCCACTAGAATCTATGATACATACTTAAAACTTTGACTTTCAGAAGAAGAAGTGGAGGTGTTCAAAGTCAAGAAGTCTTCTCAAAGTAAGAGATTAGCTAAGAAGCGTGAGAAAGAGAAGCAGAAGCGTGATGTGAGAACCGATGGTGATAATAACAAATATGACACTATTATAATTGAGGTAAGGTTGACTCTACAGGAAATTACTCATTAAAACTATTTTGGAGATGGTTTTTTCTTATTGTGCAATTCACAACATACAGAACATTCTAGAGGTTTTTGTAGTAATATGGGTGGAGTTGGGGTCCTTATACAAGGGTAATGATGTAATTGTTCAATCATTATGGTTTTCTTAAAGAATTGCCTTCCAGTTCAGGCAAATAGAGCTGTAATCGCTTACTGTGACAACAACTGTTCCATTTCCATTATTTATAGATAGTAAACAGCTTCAGAATGAGGTTATTCAATTATGACCTGATTCAGAACACCATTAGAAATCCACAATGAAAGATTGATTTTGATCATAATAGTAATTAATGTGCTGCTTGAATATCTATATTCAGTGATATATTAACCATTGCACAGGTGGAAATTATGAAGGGTGGGTTCAGTTTTTGCAAAAACACAAAATTAAATTGACCAGTTGTTTCATTTGTCAAGCCCAAAAATAATTCTTATAGCTAAAATGATTAAAAAATATGAGGTAATACACACAATATATTATATATGTTCTATTTAGAATACAACACTATGTTACCCATATCGTTTTTGATATAGCCTTTAGCATGGTTGTTTTCTCTTGGACTTATTTTCCACTTTCCCGACTGTGGGCATTCAAGGCCACTAGCATCTAGTTTTGTAGCTAGCTGTGGATATAGCTATAGATATATTGTGTGACTTATTTTATAACCAAGAAAAGCATACGGCCAATAGCCCGCAACTAGCCACATAGTGGAAAAATAAGTCTTAGGTCTTATTTTATCAGTTTTTTTTCTAATGCATAAGCATCTTCATATAAAATAGCTTTTGTCAATAGATAAAAATGCGAATCTATGCTGATAAATGTGATTCCGGCCTTAGCCGTAAACATTACAAAAATACTATAAAACAAACTCTAAAATCCAGGACAAGAGCAACGACACAGACATCATCAACGACAAACCGAAACCAAAGAAGAAGGTGTCACTAGAGGGGCTGATCCTGTCCGGTCGGGAGGCGCTAGCGGCCGACGGGGCTGGGGACGTGTCTGATGAGAGTGCACCCGAAGAGGGGGACGCGGATGGGGACGACAGGGGGTTCCACCGGTACCGCGCCGAGTCCGTGAGGGCCGCGCTGTTGGGCGCGCCGGGCCGCATTCCCGACGCAGCGCTCATCCACGCTGCACGCAAGACCAGACAGCAGGTATGAGAGGTGAGGGACTAGCGCTGGCTGCAGACTGCTGTTCCACATTGAGGATGGGTGTTGGTTCGATGGGTTACTGGTCTTCAAGAAAATGGCGGCTTTATTTAGACTAGGGAGTGCAATCTAGAGATCTCGATTTCGCCAGATAGCCGGGCCAATCTCCAGTGGCCAATCTAGACCTAACCTTAGCCTGCAATATTTTAATCTCGGTTGGTGGTTGACTATCTTAATCTGAGATTTTATTGCCTTATATGTATGTTCAAACAACTTTTTAAATGTCTTCTCTAGAGAGAGAGATGTCAAAAACATATCAATCTTGTCAGTTCTCTGTTTTGTCTCATTAGGTAATGTCCGAGCCACCATTATCCTTTTTCGGCACAAGCAGTGCCCGTGAGTTAGTCAGGGTACTGGAGGTCAGACAGTCAGTCACTGCATGTAAAATTATTACGCAGGTAATAACCAACGTAATATGGAGTGACTGCCTATCTGACATGAACTGAATGCAGATTTAGTTAGACTGGTAGCTGATCACAAGATATGGAAAAAGGCTAGGCGCAGACACAATGAAGCATATTTTTGTTTTTGTGTTTTTCAAATTGGACAAACTTCTGTGCCTCAAATTACATTGACAGGCTTCTGCCTGACCCACAAGGCACTGCGACATCCAACACCACACTTCTTATCAGGTTTGTGTATTTGTGAATTTGTGTGGTGGAATTTCATGTTATATCAACATGAAATATTAATCCCAGCATTTATTCACAGGGATTTCATACGAAATATAAAGCCGTTACATATTATTATTTTGATTTTTCAATTTGCAGTGCTGTGTGACAAGACGTAGGTATAACATTTATATTATGTTGCCATAAATTATCTTGTTTTGATAATCATACCTACATGTTTCCCCTATTTTTATTTTAAAGCCATTACACCCTTTAGGATTTAGATTGTTTTACTCAAAAGTACTCTTTTTGGCAACCCGTTCTTTGCTCCACTTAGGATCCTAGTAACATAACTTCACGTCTCTAATCCCTGAAGGTTTTATAGTATACCCACATACACTCAAGTTTTTAGTTAATCAAAAAATCTCCACTTTTTAAAATCCCTTTTCCCTATTTCTGTCTTGTCCCCAGCACTGTTCTGATCCCATAATCCAGCAGTTCCACTCATTCTAGGCTCGCGAGTTAGGCGGCGGCAGCGCTGGCGCGGATTACATTCCCGTTAAGTCTGCTGACTCCGCCCCGGGATCCCGGCTAGTTCGGGACGATGGGTCCGGTGATGATGAGGAGGAAGGGCGGATTCATGTCCGGGGGCTGGACTTGCCTAGTGATAAGCCTAAACGTGAGTAGACTTAATAGTCTAAGATTTTCTTAAAGAAAAAAGAAAAGCACCCATGAACGAAAAGACAAACCAAAGTTTTCAGCTATTCCAAGGCAGTTCAATGAAGATAACAACACAACAATGCACCTAAATTGACAAATTTTCATTGGTTTCTAAGAATGCCGTAAATATTACAGGGGTTTGAGCCACTTGCACTTTTTCTTTGATGTTTGTTAAGCATGCTAAACACCAACTTCGGGGAACTTTCAATCTGTTCTGTACTATCCTCAAGATTTCTTACTAAGTTTTTTTTGGTCAAAAAAAAACTGAGATCATGTGCTGGGAATAATTATGTATTAGCAATTCATAATACAAGCATGTAGTCTGATAGAGATTGGATTAGATGGAGATAAATAGAGACTTCATTGTGTAGTGCTAATGCTCAGTTAGTTACAGCATTATCATCCTTTCGAATCCTTTAAATTAGAGGATGCCAGTTTTCCAGCGGTGGGACCATCATAGGCTGACTAAGATTGGGTTCCTTTCGAGATAATCAACTGCTTTTCTCCCCAGGAGGCACAGCGGCAATTTCCGAGGAAGAGTTGGACAGCGAATCGGAAGAGTGGGTGGAACAACAGTTGCAGAAGGCGCGGCCCGTCCTCGCGGATCTGACTGGTCTGATGACATTGTATTCTATTCAAGACCCCATCCGACAAATGTACTGTCTCACACTAAACTACCTTCTTAATTGAGAGTCTGGGCGATGAATTGCGTGTACTGATTGGCTGCTTGACTTTAGTTGGTGAATTTTAGCCAATGAAAATGTGTGGTTCCTCTGACAGATGCCTGAGTAGTGAAGTATTGTTTTTGGACTCCCATTTAAGATTCTACTTGAGCCCGATTTAAACTTAAGATTTTGTGCTTGTTTTATTAATCTAATTTTAGCCACCTCCCTGGATCTCGATTTGAAAGCCGTTCAATAAAATCTGTTAACTTGAATCTTTCAGAAACTACTGTTAAAACATAAGTCCTTACAAAATAAAGAAAGAGTCCATCCTCTTCTGGCCGTTCATAAACACTTCCTAAACATTTCCTACAGGTGAAGCGCCAATAGAAGTGAACCCATTCTCGGTGGCCTTGCCGCCGCCTCAGTTGTTGGCCCCCGAACACTTGCGACCTCTCACGACTGGCACTCAGTCTCCCACGACTGCCAACGAGCTGGTGGAGGCGCTCAGGAAACGGTTAGTAACTGTAAACAGATCGCGCAGTAAAGGTATGCGCTTCGGGAATCATCGTGTATCTTCGGAAATACGAAAAGGCGATAGTGAGGTCTACTACAGAGCTGTTACAACCATGTTTTGTATTATCACGATAGCAAAAGTAACTTAATAAAGAACGAAGCTTAACAAAACTTGTAGCTTGGCCTCTGTAGGGGGTTACTCTGTGGCGCAACGTTCGTATTAATTCAGAAACACGAAAATTAGCGAAGCGGATACCTTTTCTGTACCCGTACATGTCCTTAGGCTATGCTGTTCCATAACAGAAGTTAGCAGAAACCCTATATACTTCATTTAAAGTTACACATTTAAATGAAGTTCGAGTTGGGTGATCTACTGAGACTAATCAAGTCAGATATTTGTCTGATATATTTGAAGCGCTTGATAGCAGACAAGAAGTTGACACGATATACACGAACTTTAGCAGCGCGTTTGACAAGGTTAGCCATTCACTCATGGTAGCGAAACTCGAGCTCAGTGGTGTCCACGGATCGTTGTTGAGATGTTTCGCATCCTATCTCATAAATCGCTCTCAGTTCGTTGCCGTCAATAGGTATGTGTCATATGAATTTCACACACGATCTGGGGTCCCACAAGGCTCCCATCTTGGCCCAGTTCTGTTTTTGTTATTTGTAGACGACATCACAAGTCAAATTAAACACTGTGAAGCTTTGCTGTTCGCCGATGACTTAAAAATTTATAGAAAGGTCTCGGTACCTGCCGACACTGGGCTTGTTCAAAGTGATTTAAAAAATATTGAAAACTGGTGCATAGCAAACAATATGGCCCTAAACACCAAAATTTGCGTCTTTATTGGTATTTCCAAAAAAAAAAAAAAATCTTTTCCCACTTCTTACAAACTACAATTCCACATTATCAAAAGTTAGTCAAATATGTGACCTCGGGGTTCTAGTCGACGATGAGCTGAGTTTTAAACCACACAGCGATATTGTCAAGAAGTCAGCACAGATGCTGGGTTTCGTTAAACGCAATACTCGGGGCTTTCAATTCCCAAATACCACAATTCTTCTGTTCAACACTCTTGTGCATAGTCGGTTAGAATAACCTAGCGTTGCATGGAATCCATTCTACACTGTTCATTCACAAAAACTTGAGAGAATTCAGCGCGCTTTCACAAAGCATCTTGCATTCTTATCTAAAAAAATAATCACCATCGCCGTCCGTACGAGCAACGTCTTAATTTTTTCAACATAAAGACGCTGCGTGACCATCGCGGTTCGCGCGATCTTATTTTTCTGTATAAAATTGTCAACGGAATAGTAAAATGCAGCGATTTAGTTGAGCGTATTCAGTCCCTTCAAAACCTCCCAGATATCCCATCACCAGACTGTTTCATATTCCTTTCCGTAAATCAAACCTAGGTCTCAACACTCCCTTGCTACGAATATGTAGAAACTACAATCGCTCCTGCACATCACTGGAAACCGATTTATTCGGTGTTTCCCTCAACAAGTTCAGAAGATCAGTTTCAGAGGTACGGGAACGCAATAATTTGCCTTTAAACATCTAATCTCTGTCAATTCGTGTAAGTTCTAGTTAACAAAAATGTAAATTAAATCTTTAGATATCACACTCATAATACATATATTTATTTATTTATTTAATGCACAATGTACACAACCAATTTTACACGCTAAGCTTAAACTAGTGAGTACATGACCCTGTTAGGGTATATCATACCAGCACTGTTATATTATTTTTATCGTTTCACATTAATGCTTAGTATGTACTGCTGTTGGTGTACCAAATAAATTAATAAATAAGTATGAGGGTGGAACTGAAAAGTGCCTGCTTGCAGAAATGCCTTCTAGCAGGGGTTGTGTTAAAAAATATTTGAGTCAAATAATTTTATTACATAAAAAAAATGATTTATTATATTCTTAAACAGAATCCAAGACTCCAGAAGTTTCCTCACCCAGGGAGGGTGCTCGTATTGGAGCTTCAAAAACACATTGGTTATTTCTATAAACATCACACAGGTTAGGAGAACTCCAAGTAGAACGCGAAGCAACATCGGAAACACAGAAGGACCTACGCGAGAGGTTGCTCACTTCGGCAAGAATACGAGAGAGTCGAGCGTCGCGTTGTGGGGAGTTAGATGCGGCCTATAGGAGGGCGCAGGCCATACGAGGATACCTTACAGACCTGATTGAGTGCCTTGATGAGAAGGTAAGCTGATTCTTTTGTCGAAATCAAGATATTTTATTAACCACTACTTGACCATCATTAACACTAAATTTACCATGTTTACCATTTACTTGCTGTTACCGTGAAATTATCATAAAAATATATAATTTAAAACATGAAAAATTTAACATTTTTATTAAGTTTGCCGTATGTCATTATTTCCTAGAATTTGATCCTTATTAGCAACACTATCGAATGGTGTAATAATACAGTGTGTATTTTTTTCCGAAATTAATGGGTTTCGATTCCTGGTTAGGAATATTGATTTTTCAAAAATCCAATGATGCAATTGCGCCAACTTTCAAAATATATAATTGTGTTTGTTCAGATGCCACAACTGGAGGCGTTAGAAGCTCGCGCGTTGGCGTTACACAAGCGTCGCTGTGAGTTCCTTATTGAGAGGCGAAGAGCTGACCTGAGGGATCAGGCGCAAGATGTGCTTGCACCACCTGGTAAGAACATTCATCTAAAATCGGATTTTAGCTACAACGTGAAAACATTCTTATCGCAGAATCTACGATTTGGTGGTGTGCCATCTATGATTCTACTTCTTAAGTTTTAATTCACATAGGACGTACTAGATGTCTCTCCTAAGCTATAGCCCTAATAATTGTCGAAAATCGCTATTTCAGTTTCTAATTTAGTTTCATTATTTTAGTTTAATTTTATGATTTAAAGCATAAATTCACTATATTTATTTAAAGGAGGACAGACAAAAATGTGTGGAAGCCGGCCTAGGAACCAATAACAACGTGCGATATATTATTGGAAAGGTTTTTTTATGTAGTTCAACTATTGTTATGGCGGGAAGTCTCAAATCGCTGTGTGGATGAAGTTATGGCACAATAAAGCTTGACTTCATTCACAGAAATGCCATTTCCCAACATAATACACTAATCCCACTAATTGTGGACCAGGTTTTTTATGGCACCTCAAAATACCTTGTCTATTGTTTTCACTTACTCATCTCAAGCTACAAGCGCTGGTATGCAAGTTTTTGCTCTACAAAATAAAATAAACAAGTGGAAAAAAAATTATATAATAACTTATTATCAAAAACAATGAATTAATACGTTTTTCAATATTATACTTTGTTAAAGAAATAATTGAGACGGTCATTAGTGACAATAGATACAACTTAAAGAATTTCAAAGGAAAACAAAAGTATTAATACTCTAGCGCGCCCTAACACTTGCCTTATAAAAATACAACACAATAATAAATTAGGCATGCCACCGTCCAGGCGAATCAATCCGTCACATTATCTCCGGGTGTTCTCGTCTGGCTAACGGAGAGTACTTGCAGAGACACAACCTTGTAGCCAGGATTATCCATCAGCAACTTGCTCTAAAATACAGTCTTGTGAAATCGGAAGTACCGTACTATAGGTATGGGCCCGATCCAGTTCTCGAAAATGACGGTATCACATTGTACTAGGATCGATCCATCATCACTGACAGCTCTATTGTAGCCAATAAGCCTGATATGGTGGTGGTGGATCGATTAGAGCGGCGCGCAATGATTGTTGACTTAACGGTCCCGCATGATGAGAATCTCGTGAAAGCCGAGAAAGATAAGCTAATCAAATATCTTGACTTGGCTCTCGACACGTGGGATGTGGACTCAGCGATCATTTTGCCTATAGTTGTATCAGCCCATAGCTTAATTGCCAAGAGCCTCGACCAATACCTGAGGAGGCTCTCTTTAGGCAGCTGGATCAAGAGCTTGATTCAGAAAGCGGTACTCCTGGACACGGCTCGTATTGTTAGGAGGTTCCTCGGAGGGACCGGTCAATGTGGCGACACACTGGAGGCCTATGTCCAGCAGTGGACGTCTTTCGGCTGAAATGATCATGATGATGATGACGAGTTGTAGTTCAATGGTGGATTGAGTTAATGCGGAAGACGGTTGACAAATAAGTGCCGTGAGATGGAGCTATATGATGTTTTTGTCGCCGATATTTTGTGCTGATTATTCAAGATGACTTTGAAAAGTGACATACACTCAGAGCTCTCTCGCGTAGCTTACTGCAAAGAACCCCACTGTCAAGCAAGCCTGTAGTGCCTTGATTTAAAACTTAATTGATGGAGACATTATGGAAACTGACAGTTTTAAATCAAGATTAATTAATAAGTATCTTTCAGAACTAAATTATTGTTGCCTCAGGTCGAGCCACAAAACCAACGGACAACGAAGAGAAGACGCGTCGCGCAGCCGAGCGTGAGGGCCGGCGGCGGGCGAGACGTCTCAAGCGCGAGGCTACGGCAGCTGCCGCTGGAGCCACGCTGCCGCATCGGGATGGAGACTCCTCGGATGATGAGCTGCCCCCGCATGAGATGCATCACTATACCCAGGAGAGAGGTCAGTACAAACTGAATTATTTGTGGCGACATCTTTGGCGCCACATACAAACTAAAGTGGTACATCCTATATCATGATAAACGATTAACTACAGAAACCAGTTTCTGTAGTTCGCTATCGGCATCGACACCCCCTAAAGCCACGAAAACGAATCCTATTAAAGAAATTGTTGAAAATTTTCACATCCACCATTTTGTTTTTTTTTATTCTGACCTCAATATCATCAACAACACCCCGAAACTACGAAAACGGCTCTCTTGACGAAAATTTGTAAATTTTCACTTCCACCATCTTGAAATATCATTTTGATCCCAATCGGATATTGTTAACAATTTCAAGGGTTTTAATTCTTTTGCACGGAACGCTTTTCTAAAATAAAAGTAGCTTAAGTTACTCTTATGACGTCATTTATCTGCCAGTAAAAGTCCTGCCAAAATCGGTCCAGCCATTTCGGCGATTAGCCGGAATAAACAGACGAACAGAAAAAGATAAATTTGAAAATTGATTGTTTTTTGTTTGTTTGTCCATTCAGTAAAAAGCTGTTATTTTGAAATTACAAAGAGACACTTCAATTTAGATTGATTTCTCAACTTATATTTCTTTTCTCCAGACGCTATCCGTCAGCAATCAGCATCATTGTTCAGCGACGCCCTCCCCGCGTGGCGCAGCGTGTCCGGCGTGTGCAAGCGCCTCGCGCGCTGGCGAGCTCGCGCCACCTCGCTGTATACGGATGCCTACGTGGCCGACTGCCTGCCCAAACTACTGGCGCCGTATGTCAGACATGAGGTAAGTAGGCAACGTCCCCGGGAGAATGACAATCAGTCATACCAAGGGGTATCGTATCACGTAGTCTGTAAGGTAGTAAATGAGTGTTGTTGTTGTTTAGGTCCTCATGACGGTGAAGAAAATCATGAAAATGGACTCCATTTTGGATTTCGACATTACCTTTATTTTCTTATCAAAATTGTTGAAGCAATTTTACAGAGCCGCCATCTTTTTGCCAACAATTTCTATTGTTAAAACTGATTCTATGACGTTCAAAGTCATAAAGTGAAAGCTTAGTTTTTGCACTATTTTCCCCGCGATTATTAACTTAACCTTCGGTATGGAAGCTGGTCTGTAATATTACATTATTTTTTGTTGTCCTCAGCTAATACTGTGGAACCCGCTGTCAGATGAAGACAACGAAGATTACGAGAGAATGGATTGGTACAAGTGAGCATTTATGGCTTTTATTATCATTTATTACATATTTCTTATGCATAATAGTTCGATGGTATGGTGAACAGGGTGTAAAGTTCTTCATCCCCAATAGAAAAGGGAGGATCCTTCGACCAGACGGGTTTTATGTCTGGTGGGCTACTGCCCGACAGTTGTTGCCGGGTTCTTGTGTATAGTCTTAAGTCGCGAATAACTACTTGCGCGATGTAGGATTTTTTTCGCATTATAGTTCATCGTCTGTGTCATAGAGGGCGCTGTAGTACTTTTTGTATGTTGTTGTAGTACTCTATAGTGCCGCTACAATATAATAATTTTAAGATCTGTGACATTTTTAAGGATTTTTGCTTTTACGTTATCACTGTAGTACACGTAGTATAATTGACTTCGTAATTGCTTCAATACCCTTAGTGTGAAGACCACTTGCACGTCATAAAATATTAAGGTCTATTTTTGCTTAAGATCAATGCGTCAGTTTCGATTAAAAATTAGTAAAGTTCCAATTTACTGGGTTGCATTTTTGTCCCACAGATAAAACTTGTAATAACCAGGTCTATAATACGTAAAAATTGTATTTAATTCTCAGTTCTAATTCTTTAACCCACTTTTTTCCCCCAGATGCTTGATGATGTACGGCGTCCGTACAGACCGCGGTGCAGACTCATCCTCGTCGGGTTCGGAAGGCGAGGTGGAACCGCAGCCGGTTACGGACAGTACCGTGCGAGAGGACCCCGACCTGCTGCTGGTGCCTAGTATCATTAGCAGGGTGGTGCTGCCTTGTCTCACAGGTATACTTAGTTAGCGCTCGGCAGACGCCTGGTAACACCGTGCATTTTTGCGGCATGAATATTATCTGTAAATGTTAGTTGGTAAGAGTGTAAGCTGTAAATCAGTGAATACAAAGTGAATAATTAAAATAAATAATATAAAAAATAATTCTCATCATCTTCCTACCGTTGTTCCATGTTACTTGGGGTCGGCGCAACACGTTTTTTTTTTCCAATCTTCTCTGTCAACCGTCACGCTATCATTAACTCCTTTTTCTTTCATATCATTCCTCACACGATCCATCCATCGTTTCTTTGGTCTTCCTCGCCCTCTTCATCCATCAACGTTTATATTTATCACTCTTTTAGTCACATGCGATTCGTCCCTCCTCATCACATGTTCATACCGAGACAGTCGAAACTGACTCTCTTAAAAAATACAAAAATAGTCTTGAGTTCAGATTGCAATAATTTTTTACCCGGTTACCCCATAAAAAGTGTAATTTTCCTTGTTCAACGGAGTCATCAGTAAGGAGTACCCCGTGTTGCAGAGCTAGTGTCCGTGGCGTGGGACCCGGTGTCGGTCCGCTCGTGCACGCGCCTGCGCGGCGTGCTGCTGCGCGCGGCCGGGCTGCCCACGTGCGCGGGCGCGCTGCGGCGCCTGGCGGCGGCACTGCGCGCGCGCCTGGCGCAGGCCTTAGGCGCTGACGTGTTCCTGCCTGCGCTGCCGCCTCAGTATGTATTACGTGTCTAGATGGTTTCTAGTTACAGACGACAAGCTTTCTTCCTTTTCTTACCACATACCATAACTTTCCATTCCTGGATTATCATTCTTCCATATTTCTCTATTCGTCATATAAATAGTCACCCCCTTCGAGCCATATCATCTTTCACCCATTCCATTCCTGAATATTCTACAACATTTTTTATATGCGTTCTGTTCTCTACAGGGTGATGGAAGGTCCAGGCGGAGCGTTCTGGCGTCGCTGCTTAGGCGCGGGAGTACGGTTACTGCGCGCCACGCTCGCGCTCACCGGCCCGCCCGCGCTGTTGTATGCTGATCCACTTGTACTGTCGCTTATAGGTATGACATACTTATGATAATATTGTTGTATTGTGAAATTCACACGAAAGTGTTTCTTTTGTGCGTCAGTAAGGAAGGTTACTTCATCTCTTATAGTCTGCTTATTGATGTGCGATAGACGACACCTTTATTTAGGATAAATATTTATTTATAACATTAAATATTTATTTATAACATTTATTTTAAAAGACAGACGTACTGATGTGGCCTGTTCTTTTTCACAGCTAAAAAAAAGTGGCCGTGCCCTTAACCATTAGGAGAAATAGTAAACGCTCGTCGTGGGCTGTTTTACTAATTTTTTTGACGAAAAGCCGAAATGTCAATCAAACCCGATTTTCTTCTTTGAGGGTGGATTTTATTTTTCTATTGTAAATGGTAGCATTTTCAAGGTACACCCGCTTTAATTAAAAAAAAGATCAGATTTAAATGTAACAAGTTGGCGTGGTCATACACACAAACAAAATACGCATCGACTTGAGAAGCCCTAATTTGAATTTGATTTCGTGCAGAAACGTTATGTTGCGGCGCGGGCGCGGCGGGCGGCCCGTACGTGGCGCACGCCGCCTCCGCGCTCACCGACACGCTGCCGCGCGCCGGCGCGCTGCGCAAGCGAGCGCTCGCGCGGCTGGCGGCGCTCTCTACACTAGCACTGTCCAGGCTTGACAGTGATAATCCCATGCATCTGTAAGTACATCATCTTGGCTATTGGGTCTGTTACAATACCCGGGCAGTACTAATAAAAAACAAATATTCAACAGGAAAGCTCTAGAACAAGCGAGAGCAGTGATCGCAGAGGCACGTGCGGTTGAATGACACAAAGAACCAAAAAGATGCCGTGACCTGCTTCCACGGAACCAGATCACCTGACAGCGGCAACCGACAACGACATACACCTCATGCCGAGCTTGGAGCCTTATAACAACAAATCCTACCTCCGCAGTAGACTAACAGGCAACGTTAACCGGCTCATACGGCCGAGGTTCGCACTATAGAACACAACTTCTACCTCTACAGTAGACCAACGGACGAAGGCAACAGGCAAAACACAAAACAGCTGTCGCCATAAAACAAAAAATAAAAGGACAATTCATACCTCTTTATTGACTCTTTATTAAATGTGAACTTTGTTCAATGTGTAAAAAATGAAATAATGTCTTTTCGGACACGTAACATCATACCATTCACTCACATTTTATGTTCACATTTTATTCATTTCGTGTTCAAACTTTTCACTTCTAGTAATAGACAAAAAATAATCAAAAAGTTAAGCGACTGAATTAGGCATTATTGATTGAAAATATAAGTATAGTTAACGTAATGCGTAGCGACATTCAAAGGCGATTTATTTTTAAACTCTTGATTGGTACAGAATTACAGATGCTATGTGCCCAATATTTCAAGATTTTAATTGATATTCTGCAGTTATTTTATGGTTTTCGCAAGTTAAATTACTTTTCCATTTAGATAAACCATTAATCTGTAAATAATATCAGACTCTATGATTACAGATTCAAAGACAATCTTAAAAATAGTCAGTAGAACTGTAATATTTAATTTCATATTTAAGGCCCTAGTCCGGTGACATTGACAGCCCTTCGAAATATTCGCGTAGGTTTACAATGTTTTTTTTGACTAAAGTTATCACTGAATTGCAATTATTTTTAGTGCACCATAATATTGACTATATGGTTAACAACTACGTATTTTTTTTAAAGTTCATAAAACTCGCTCTTGTTGCGTAAATCTGGCGTTGAAAAGAGGTCTCTTGCGCCCAACGCGATTCCGAGGTCTGTTTCCGCACTCCATCCGAGGCAACAGAGGCTAAGTCGCAAAATCTATCGAGCAAATAAATTCCTTTATATGATTGTCTTCAAAGTTGGCTCGTTACTTTTTGTGAAAAATCTTTTATTTTCTTAATTCTATTAGGATAATATCGTAAAATTTCTCAGTTTTTGCTCTCAAAAAATACGTAGTTTCTGTAAATAGATTTGTGTTATTATTCGATTTTATCGAAGGGCCACTGTTGAATGATACGACATAATAAAAAAATCATTAAAATTAACGTACACTGAAAATTATTAGAATACCAAAACACCCATAAAATTACATTTTATATACAGAAACGTTTGCCATATTTCCTTAGTGACCGCCGAGCGGTCGGGGTAGAAGGACGTCGGAATATCGTCAATTGTTTTCCGGACTTCTCACTCGTACAATCATGCTGTTGCGCTCATGTTATGTCTTGCAGGTTGCTCTACTTAATTATTTTAACCGACTGCAAAGAAAAGAAGGGTTACGTTTTTACGGCTGATAACGAAAATGACGTCAAAATGGAAATTTAAGTTGGCACCAACAAAAATTTCTGGATTTTTCGTCATGGGTGTCATTTTCGTGGTTTTCGGAGTCGATGATAACGAAAATAGAGTCAATATGAAAATACAAGATGGCGCAACCAAAATTATCATTTTTTTCGTCATGGAAGTCAAGTAGTAGTAGTAGATTTCTTGTCCATCTACTTCAACCCTACTTTTTTTACTTCCCTCTATAGTAATGCAACATCTTGGATTTTAATTGTCACGTAATTTTAGTTAACATCGACCCTGAAAACCACTAAAATGACACCCATGATAGAAAATCCGGAAATTTCACGCAAGTGCCCAGTCGCGCAAGTGTCTTACATCTTAAAAAAAGTAACTCCTTCTTGGTAATTGTAACAATTTTGCAGTGACAAAGCGTCATGTTCCATTATGCGAAAGCAAAAAAAAAAATGTCCGAAAACGAGTGATCATGAATTTCAAAATATCTATTCGATTTTTTTTTTTTTATTACGTCTTTGGATGATGGTTCATAGAAATAATAATAAATATAAACGTCGATATGAAAACCTCCTTTTTTAAGTCGGTTAATATGTAGGTAGAGCAGCTTTAGCATCGTCTCAAATAATTTAAGTACGACTAGGTATCAAAGGGGGAGGTCCCGCACACACGATGTGTTTTTGTTTTTGCTGTAAATTTCTGAATTTTGCACCCTCAAGACTATCGCCTTAAATATAAATGTACAATATTAAGAGAATTATATCGTTCAACACCGCAAAGATTTCTTTGATGAATACCTGTAATAGATAGCAATAATAGAAATACAAATTATGCGCACAATTGTAAGATTTTTTTGACATCGAGTTTTCCCACCCGATCATGCGTCTTTGAGACCAAGATCTACAATCGTTACCAATGACCGCATTCACTATCATTAGGCAATATCTAAAGAAAAGCACAACAGTGCAGCAACATTTAGACATTCACTTAGGTGTGGTTTAGTGTAAGTTCGCTGTCTTTTTGTTTCGTTAACTTGTATGTGTAAGACAGATTGGAACATGTTTAAAGTAAAAGCATGCGCCAAGTAACGTTGATAGGTATGGAACGGTGTCGGGTATTGATAACTGCTGATAGATCTTAATACCTCATGTTAAGAGTCAATTTGTATTGGTCGTTAACCTGACATTATTGAAAGGAACAAATATTTTGACGACTGTAAAAGGAACCTTATAGGTTTGTGCCCAATAATCTATACTAATATTAAAATTATATACAAACTACAAATAGATCTAAAATAATAATACAAAATTAAGACTAAAACTAAGTACCTACACACAATGACGACAATAATGACACTTAGCCGTCAAAGTATTCCTCCTTATCGCTGTCATCCGGGAACGTTTCCAGAAGACTGGCAGCATTGCCACGTTGAATGGCAATGATCATTCTTTGGCCAAAGAAAGAGCCAGCCCTCTGGTCACGCGAAGTGTCGACCAGTCGGTTTAGAGATTAAATTAAAATAACTCTGTGTTTCTGTTTTTCATGCCTAAACTACTGAACTGATCGTTATGAAATACAAATAGGTAGCTGGGGGCCTAAAGGATATAGCTACTTTCATCCTAGACATTTATATAAAAATAAAGCGCAGGCGAAGCCGCAGGCAACAGCATGCATATTATATTTTCGTAGCACTAAGTATTATTTGTATGTGGTTTTGAATTGTTTTATAACTTTTAAGTTCTTAAAAATTTGTTGAGTCATTTCCTCTCAAGACAAACTGTCGTAACACAATGCACTTATTTTTAAGTTAATGTTTTGAGATATAATTGCGACTTTCGAGGTCTCCTACTAGAATATTGATAATAAATGGTCGACTGACTGCTAAAAATAGTTCATTACCATTACTGTGTTTTTACACCTACTTAATCAAAATCGAAATATTTTATTTCACATAGGCCTACACGGGCACTTATAAAACGTACAGAAAAAGGTGCACGGTTCGAGTTGGTCGTTTCCTATCGAGAAGAACCGGCAAGAAACTCCATGGTTACTCTTTTAAAATGATTTGATTTTACAATATTATCATGTTACAGCATTAGTACTTAAGTATGGGGGGACAGCGTAGGCCCGACAAAAGTCGTCGCTTACTACACAAAGAACGTAAAACAAGATAAAAAGTTAACACATACATTTTGTCAGTCATGTTTAAGCCCCTTAGAATAGCGGTCGAGCCTGTTGCCATCTACCGAATGATATTTTATAGTTCTTATACAGTAATTGTAGAGGATTTAATTAATTAATGATTACTAAAAAAACAACCTTATACCCTTTACAAAACGATTTCCAAAGCAGATGCTGGTTGAACTGCAATACATCTTAAGGCTCTAGATACCTCGTAAGGTCGCAATTAATTTAATACTAATTTAGAATTAATGAAACATAGGAATAGGTCTGGAATTATTGTGATGGCTATCTCCGATCATTGTGAATGATATAGTGTAGTTATTTATGTATACTTTGTATATAAGTAACATGATCTAATTGTGTGAGCTTCTGAACTAGGATGACAAATAAATGATATGGGATAACAACTAATATCTTTTATTTTTTGCTTTCCAAAGACGTGAAGACCCATGTTAAAAGGGAGAGGGGAAGACGATCTATACCAATAAATAAAATTGAAGTGTCTGCTTGTAATTTCCCCATAGTCCATACCCATGGTCCCCACCATGGGTCCGGTGATGATGAGGAGGAAGGGCGGATTCATGTCCGGGGACTGGACTTGCCTAGTGATAAGCCTAAACGCGAGCAGAGTTAATTGTCTAGGATTCGTTAAAACAAAGAATAGCAACCAGTCGACGACAAGACAAACCAGTTTTCAGCAAGTCTATGGCAGTGGAATGAAGGTAACAATACGACTAATTGGACAAATTTTCATTGGTGTCTAAGAACAGGGGTTTGAGCCACTTGCACTTTTTCTTTGTGGGTGGTGAAGCATGCAAAACACCAACTTCGGAGAACTTTCAATCTGTTCTGTGCACACGGCGACACATCAAGCTACACATTTTCAGTGTAACATGACCTCGCTTTGTATCTAATAGATTCTCCGACAATGAGAGAGAATAATAAGATTCTACTTGGCCCGGATTTAACATTTTGTGCTCGTTTTATAAATCTAATTTTGGCCATCTCCTTGGATCTCGATTTAAAAGCCGTTCAATAAAATCTGTTAACTTGATTTATCATCTTTCACGATTCGAAATGCGACTTGGCCGGTTGGAATTAAGCATGCGCGAGAGTGAGCAGAGATCGCGGCTAAACAATATAGAAATTAAGGGAGTACCGGTCACGGAGTCGGAGAACCTCTTGGCTGTTGCTGTTAAGGTTGGCGGCATAATCAAGTGTGAAGTCTCGAAGGATCAAATAAATTATGTTGCCAGGGTTCCCCAACGTAATAATAAGGATGCTAAAAACATTATTATATGCATGCACAATCGATACTTGAGGTACGATTTTATAGCAGTGGCTAAGAAACACAAGTCATTAACAGCAGCTGACTTGGGTATTAACGGTGTTGGCAAGATTTTTGTTAATGATCACCTGACTTTTGAAAATAAACAGCTACTTAATAGGGCAAGGAGAAGGATTTTTCTTTTGTTTGGGTAAAGGGTTGCAAAATCCTGGTGAAAAAAAATTCTACTTCTTCCACTTACGCTATTACGTGTGAACTGGATTTAAAAAAAATATGTTCTTTTTCTTTAAATTGTCATACTTTCATTACCTATTTTATATTAGTTCGTAGATCAAGTTTGAGAGGCACTGGTCAGTCTGTCTTGATCACCATTCATCATTATTATATCGGGTTTGTTTACCTGCGCTAAACATTTACTTTGCTTTGCCGATCTTTTGCATTGTGTGTCTTACCTAATTCATTTTAAAGTCGCTTTTCGCTCATTCTGTAGAACAATTTTTAAATTTAAGTTATCGTATCTTGTAAAAAATAGTTTCTTCGAGGATCGTTGCAATTTTTGCCTTTTTTACTCAGTTTAATTGATCACTATAATCTTGTCTTGTTTATTAGCTTATAAGCAAGTCAGTCTAGTTTAATTTCCGTGGTACGTAGCGTAATCTGCATAACATTCCACATTAGTTTATACCAATTCATAACACCGCAATTTGTTTACTACACACTTATTCCACTCGTTACCCGTGGTCCCGGTGGGTCGACCCATTACCGGGTCCATGGGTAATTTTAATTACCCGTGGTTCCATGGCATTAGGGACGGACTTTTGACTATATCGATATAATATACAAATCCATAATAACAGCATACTAAATACTTCAAAAGAGATCACATATTACAAAGAGAGTATTTAATCGTTTTCCTGTATTAGTCATGATATAGTGAGAAGTCCGGGAACGATCCCTAATGCCATGGAACCACGGGTAATTAAAATTTCCCATGGACCCGGTAATGGGTCGACCCACCGGGACCACGGGTAACGAGTGTGAGTCACGGTGAATGTGGATGATGAAGTGAATGATTATGAAGCACTATAGTTATCAGCTCGCTCTTTCTCTAGACGAAAACTTGGATAGTATTTAAGCTAAAAAGCATTGTATAATATTTTGATACTCATTTTTCTTTAATCAATAAATCTCGTGAGCTAACAGCAGTAAAAAAATATAAAACCGGCCAAGTGCGTTTCGTACTCACTCGCACACAGGGTACAACAGCAAAACTAATTTTTTTTTTCATAGTATATAGAAAAACAAAATTACTACTGCAGTTTGATGAAAAAGTCCCATATCTCAAAAACTATGCATCAAATGTTATTCAAACCAATTTTCGTTAAAAGTTTTTAAGCCACGTAATATTTTCAACTATCTGGCGTGGAAAAAGGCTGAATTGGTGGACTAAATGGAAAGCTCATGCGGCTTTCAAGAGCTCACGTAAGAGATGGCAAGAAGTAATGAAAAACAGATTCATTCATTTAAAACACGTTTTTATTCTCCAACCAACAACCGATTTACTTTGGCACACAAATTTTTAGAACTGGGTTCCAAACACAATCACCAATTGGCTGTAGATTTGAGTTGTGGTGGGCGAGTAGTAGTCCTCCACGACGATTAATAGAGCCGATGTTTGAAATATCAACCTGACACTGGATGTTTACCAAGTTCATGATTAAGACAAACAGGACAAGTAACTTCAACATTTTTAGTTTTAACGTTGTGCACTGCTGGAGATTTTATAAGATTACTGCAGATTGACTGGTTGCTTTGTATTTATATTAAGTCACGATTGGATTATTTCACTCGTTATTTCCAGTGTTAACATGAAATTGGTCATGCTTGTTAATGAGATGTTAGAGTTATAAGCGTAAATCAATTCGCTCCCCCCACCGAATAATATGGTAATCGACAATTCAAAATTTTACAGGAAAAATAATTAACTGTTTTATGCATACATCTCAGCCAAACAAAGCTAATTTTTTACAGTCTGTTTTGTTTTCTGTTTTTTTTTTGTAATAGTTTAACAACATAAAGTTTTTTACCGAAAATAATGTTACTGAAATTGTAGGGCAAATCCATAGTATGCAACACATGATTACGATATTGTTCGCGTGTAAACTCAACGATGTCGTAGTTAGTATTAATGCATTATAGTATTATTCATGAAATACGGTGCCGAAAAACCTACCGGCAATATGACATTACGATATTATTCAGATGAAATCCAAGCGATGCTGTATACTGTAATGTAACATTACAATAATATTCGTCGATGTGTAGGGTCAAAAGATTAACAGTAACATAATCTGCGACGGCGACCAATAAGGTACTCAAACTCCTCCCCGCCCAGCTAATAGTGTTAATGGCAATCATCCTCAACGCACCTTGAGCCACAACTTCTTCCTCCAGGTATGGAAAGAGGCCACTGTTGTGTATCCCCAACCCAAGGCGGAGCCCTTGAGCTACCGGCCTATCAGTCTTCTGAATGCGCTCGGCAAAATCCACGAGAGACTTATTTATAAGCGACTCAAAGACTATGCCGAGGCTAAGAGTCTCGTTCCCAAAGAGCAATTCGGCTTCAGGACCAAACACTCGTGCATCCAACAGATCAAATCAAATCAAATCATATTTATTTCTGTAAATTGGTTTACAAAACTCTTTTACGTGTCACAACATGTTGTTTTTTAAAACTAGATGGGGCCGGTGTTTCGTACCTGACTACTCTGAGAAGAAACATCCGAAACAAACTCAGAGGTCACAGTCTCTTTTAAAGTCCAAACATTGCTCAAGTCATATGAGGACCATGTAGATTAATGTCCGAGATGGTATTTTGAAGAAATAACCACACAGATTTGAGTGGACCTGTCCAGACAGTGCAAGCATTTGTCAGTGATCGTGTAGCTCGACTCGTAATCCAAGGAGCTCAACGACACGACGAACAATACCAAAGAAAGGACTTTTGGGTAGGCCGCATAAAGTACTCAAACTGCCAGACATTCGTGAAACTAACTTAACTAAAACATTAAAATAATAATAATAGTATGACCCACGTAGTCCTCATATTCACAGTAATAAACAAAAAAAAATATATATATATATAATACGACACTTGAAAAAGTAAAATAAAGTCAAGAAAAAAATAAAAAATAATAATAATACCACAGGTACTTGAAAAAGTAAATAATGTCAACTAAATCGAACAATAATTAATAAAAATAAAAAATGTCAAACAGTAATAAAAATAAAATAAAATGGGTACAATTCAGTTTAATATCGATTTCAATTGGAGCAGTTCAATCCCAAGCCTTTTTGTCCTCGATATAATCCTTAACAGAATAGAAGGCTTTCTGGCAAAGTTTACGTTTTATAAAAATTTTGAATTTATTAAGGCTTAGTTCATGTATGTGGCCTGGAAGTTTATTATAAAAGCGTATACATTGGCATCTAAATGATCCACCTATTTTCTTGAGCCTTGTTGTGGGTACAATAAATTTATGTTTATTCCTTGTATTTATATTGTGAATATCAGAATATTTCTTAAACCGCTTTATATTTTTGTGAGCATACAAAAGGTTTTCATATATGTATTGAGAAGGAACAGTCATTACATTAATCTCCTTAAACTCTTATCTGAGAGAGTGTCTCGGACTCAACTTATAAATTGATCGAACGGCCCTTTTCTGCAAAACAAAGATGGTCTGAATATCGGCGGCATTCCCCCATAACAGAATGCCGTACGACATTACGCTATGAAAATAGCTGAAGTAAACTAATCGAGCTGTCTCTACATCGGTTAAATTACGAATTTTTCTAACTGCGTATGCTGCGGAGCTCAGTTTCTTAGACAATTTATCTATATGTGGGCCCCACTGAAGCTTAGCGTCTAAAGTTAAGCCCAAGAACACCGTGCTATCTTCAGGGTTCAACTCTTCGCCCTTCACCAACACACTAGTTTTCACCTGCCTGACGTGAGGTAGTGCAAACTTAATGCATTTGGTTTTTCCATCCACCGCATCGTCGAGCATTTGAGTGCTGGCTTCCAGCGTGAAGCGATGACGGGCGTGTTGTTCTTCGACATAACGAAAGTCTTCGACAATGTCTGACACAACGGCTTATTTTACAAGCTGTATCAAGTGGGAGTGCAGACCGTCTCGTGCTCATCTTACGAGACTTTCTGTCGGATTGCACTGGGAATTTCTCTCCTTCCCTAACCCCATTCGAGCCGGAGTCCCTCAGGTCTCCGTCGTCACCTCGCTTATATTCACTAGCGATATTCCTAAGAGCAGAAAGGCTCAGTTAGCAGACGTCACGGCCATCTACTACACTGCAGCACTGGTCGTTGTAGGAACGTTGTCGCCAAAACCCTCCAAACCTCAGCTGACGTCGTAGGCGCTTGGTTCCGGAAGTGGAGTATCGAGGTTAACCCCGATAAGAGTCAGGCGGTTCCTAATTCTAAACCGCTTATCAATTCCACCTCCCCAGCCCGATCACAATGTACGGTAAGCCTATCCCTTGGGAAAAGCAAACCAGATACCTAGGAGTCATACTCAACCACCATCTATCCTTTGAGCCACATATCATTGCAGCTCGTTACCGAGCTGCTTTTGCTATGGGTAGGCTCCATTTCCTGTTAACGGCAAAGAGTAAGTTGTCTCTCAGGTTGCGCCTCTATACCGCGGTGATCCGTTCCATCATGACATACGCTTGTGTCGTGTTCGCACACACCAAGCCTAGATAATTATATCTATAGGATGTAGGTCCTCTAGAACTGGTTCTTACTCAAAGTCACGGGAGCCCCTTAGTTCATCCGCAATGACGGTCTACACATAGACCTTAGAATGCCCACTATGCTTAATTTTATGAAACGCCTTTCTAAGCGCTTCTTCGATTCTGCCATAAGACAACGTAATACCCTAAGCGCATAGGCAGCCCGATACGAGCCCTTGCGCATTAGTAAGATTCGCTGATTAAGGCATATCCTTGTAACCCCCGATGACGCTATCACCCTCCTCCAGGAGAGCAGTAGAGAAACTAGCACGCTCAAGAAGCATAGACGCAAGCAGCCGTCATCCTGTCGCGACATCCCGATCTTTGCCCTCCCCAACCCTTGCTCAAGCCAACCGGCGTGGCTGAGCCTGTAGTCCAAAATCCGCCCCTAAATAATGATACCATAAAGTTCCAGCCTGTCCCCTTGCTGTCCTCGCCCAGCGATGCTCTAAGCCGAGGCTCGTACCCCTCAGGGGGTGCCCTTAGCGTGTAGTAGCTTAGTTTGTAAGTTTTTTGCCCTGGCTTTGGCTTTGGAAGAATATTGTTATGTTCATTATGATACCTTCGAAATAATTGTACTTTTATAAATATGCAAAGAAAAACTACGAAAAAAAATTCAAGATGTAATTAATGCTCTGAACATCGAATATGCAATAAAATGAAAACCATCGTAGTACCACATTACTATATTATTCGGTGGGGGGAGCCAATTTTATGCATGTCAAATGCGAAGTTGTCTCACTATGAAAAATTTATAAACATAATATTATGTGTTTTATTTTTCCAAATGAATAGTCACTAAAAACACACAAACAAATGAACAATTATTGAAGAAGAATAGTTTATACAAAAGATAACGAGTAGTCCAGTCAAGCATAAAGCCTCATCTCCAATGAAGAAGTCAAGTAAGGCTATAAAAGTAAAACAAACACAAATTAAAACTATAGAACAGGAATACAGCGAGCCAACAACAGCATCTGATATAAACCAATCTTCACAATATATTACTGACAGTACCGAGATTATGAAACAACAGAGACAAACCCTGTGCCCTGTACCTTCCAGTAATAAAATTAAGATATGTATACTGAGAGCAAATAATAAAAATAAAGTCTTGTCGATAGCTCAAGATTTCCTTATTGACAAGTACGATATATTCTCATTATATAACACCAAACGGAACAATGCAGCAACTTCTTAGCGGAATTCAAACAAAATTATGCGACTATACCCTGAATGACTTTTGTATACTATTAATTGGAGAAGAGGACTTTACAATTACCAGCAGCTATTGCAAAACTATTGTATACGTTCGGGACATTCTAAAACAAATTACCCACACTAATGTTATAATCTGTGTTGCTACCTTTAAACTTAGAGGCTACAACAATATCTACAACTGGAGAATCGAAACATTTAATAATTTATTGTACTTGGATTTATTAACTCATGAACATGCATATTATTTTGATTCTAACTACAATTTGATGCATGATCACACAATGTTTAACTTATTGACAGGCCGTATAAATAACTATGGCTTACGCATAATTTTTGAAGGTCTGTTGCATTTGATTAATGATATTGCTGTAAGTTACATGACTACCTCTGAAGAAAATATTATAAATACTGCAGAAGAAACATCTTCACTATTTTTTCGACATTAAATAAATATCAATGTTTTACATCAAAATATAGCGGGCCTGCTCAATAAGACAGACCATCTGTTAGTAAATATAGAAGAGCTTAAAGACTAAAATATAGACAAAAATAAAATATGTAATATGTATCATTGAGCATTTTATGTTAGCAGTTTATGAGAAACACCTCAGCATACCTAATTACGCAGTAGCGGCATGTTTTAGTCATACTTGTAATAAAAGAGGTGGAGCATGTATGCTAGTAAAGAAGGTACACAAGTTCAAGGAACTTTCTCAAATCAGTAAATTGTCTATAAATAATGTAATTGAATGTTGTGCGGTCGAGTTACGTGATTTTAAAATTATAATAGTTTGTGTATACAGTGTACCGGGACAAAGCAATCTCAATTTATTTTTAGATAGGCTATTCAATGTTCTAAGTTGAATTTCTAAAACTAATAATCATAATACTAGGATAGATCATGAGTTGCATCTATATTTTGCTTACGTTCATAAACTTTGAGAATGACAAAAGAATGTGCGCTCACGTGAGCGAAGCTGCGGGCACAGCTAGTAATCATAATACAATTATAGCTGGTGACTTTAACATAGATATCATGAAGTGCAACAATTCCACATTAGTTTTCGAATGTTTATTGTTAAATTATAATCTCACATTAGCACTCAAGCAGCCCACAAGACTATCGAGTAAGACTTGTATAGACAACTTTGCACATGACTTTAAAAAACAATGTAAGACTGATGTGTTAGAATTCGGCTTTTCAGATCACACTGCCCAATTAATTAAGCTTCCAGTTAAAAAATATTTAAATTAAAGTATTGGCATAAAATGAAGCGTGACTTCAGCTCAGAAAATATTGATAAATTTAAAAAATATATAAAAAATCTTTCTTTCTGTGAAATATATAACACAAGTAAAACATCAGTAGTATATCATTATTTTATAGAAAAATTTAAATTATTGTATGATTTGTGTTTTCTGCTAACTAAAATTACTGTGCAAGTAAATACCAAGTTAAGATGGATATCACGTGGAATTAAGACCTGAAGTAAGAATAAAAGAGCATTACTCTGGAATTTCAGACGGAAACCTACATTAACTAACAAACAAAAATATACTACATATTCAAAACTTCTTAAACAGATTATAAACCTTACTAAACGTGCTCAAAACAATTACAAAATAAAAACATCGACTAATAAAAATAAAACGGCATGGCAAATTATTAATAATAATAAATTAAATATTCCAAAAGAATCAATAACTGAATTAAAAATTAACAATAAATTAACAACTAATCCTACAGAGATTGCCAATGCGTTTAATAACTATTTCATTGAAAAAATAAATCCTATTCCAGGTGCTGGAAAAGAATCCACAATTGATCCCCAACTGAACTCTAATGTTTTTAACACCCTGTCATATGCGGAAAATTATAAGAAATCTCAAAAATACTAGCAGTGTAAGGAAAGGACGGTATTTCTACTATAGTAATCAAAGCAGTAAATGAAGATATCTCTCACCACTTAAGCCATATTCTGAATCTTTGTATACAGAGTGGGACATTCCCAAAATACCTCAAATTGACAATTATAAAAACCTATATTTAAAAAAGATAATAAATACTTAATGGAGAACTATAGACCTATAGCACTTATTTCGGTATTCTCAAAAATCTTTGAGAAATATATTTACAGTGAAATAAATAGCTACTTAGACCAAAATAAAATTCTATGTGATGAACAAAAAGGCTTCAGAAAGAATAAAAACATCAATATGGCGGTTTATGACTTTTTATACGTAGTTTCTTCACAAGTTGACAAATATTTACCCGTTTGTTCTATTTATTGTGACTTGTCACAAGCATTCAATTATGTAGACCACAATATGCTGCTATATAAACTCGAGGCTTATGGTATAAGAGGGAATGTCCTTGAATTGATAAAAACATATTTATCAGACCGCCAACAAATAACCCAAATATCAAAGTTTAATATTAAAACTAAAATGGAACAGGTTTTCTCCTCAAATAAGCGATACATTAAATATGGTGTTCCCTAGGGAAGTGTATTAGGTCCTCCTTTGTTCCTACTATACATTAATGATCTACCAAATGCAACTAAGGAACCCATGTCATTGTTCACTGACGACAGTACTGTAACCATAGCACCTTAAAATATTTAACTACCATTCTGATGCTAATGATTAATTGAATTCTATAATTACCTGGCTTAATGATAATAATTTAAAAATTAATTTTAGTAAAACAAACATAATGCATTTTAGACAGCGAGAAAAGTTAGATAATACATCAAAACTTCATTTAGTATACAAGGATAATATAATACAAGAAGTAGAAGCACCTCGATTTTTGGAATTAATCATTGACAAGCAATTAAATTGGAAAACTCACATTAATGAACTTTGGAAAAAAATTAGTACTTCGTCATATGCTCTTTATAAGTTGGCACCGACTGTCAATGCAGATACTTTACTTACAGCATATTACGGCCTTGCTGAATCAGTGTTGATATTTGGAATAATTTTCTGGGGCAATTCAACTCAGAAGGACACTGCGTTCAAAGCACAAAAGCGTTGCATACGGACTATGTTTGGGTTGCAACTACTGACAGTTGCAAACCAATGTTTATACAGCACTAAATTCTAACACTTCCGTCACTTTATATATTAGAAATATTGCTATTTGTGAAAAACAATCCTAATTTCTTTCCTCCTTCTGATTATTAATACAGGTAGAAATAGACGTGAGAAGTACAGACTTTGGGTTCAATCACTCCCCGCAAAAACTGCATTTCTAAGAAAAAGTGCAATATGCATGGCCCCATTAATATACAATAAAATTCCTAATTCCCTTAAGATATTAAATATTAATTCATTCAAGAGAGCACTAAAAAAATTGCTTATTGCTAAGGGATACTATACTGTTATGGAGATTTTGAATGTCAAATTTTGAATTTAGATAATTTAATATGTGATTTTAGTTTTATTAATTTTATTATTTTAATTATTCCTTTTGACTATATCTTTGTAATAATGTATTTGAATTTATTGAATTTTGACTATATGTAACTATTTTATTTATTTCTTAAATTTTAATTTGGAGTTAAGTATTAGATCCAGGAAACAAGCATATATTGGAGTCTTCCTGGGTATGTTTTACTCGATGGTATGATTTAGGCTTTAAATAGCACTCTCGGTCGATAGCCCAGGCCGCCTGAAACCAAAACTTATTATTTTACGATTTATTGAATGTATTACCTAAGGCACATTCCCAGACTCTTAGCAATTAGCTTTATAAAATCCATGTATCATATTTGTCGCACTGCCCGGCTTTCAACGAGTTATAAACATTATTTTAAAACAAAACAAAAATATTACATTCTAACGTGGAAAAAACGTCATCATAATCATTTCAGCCGAAAGACGTCCACTGCAGGACATAGGCCTGCCCCAAGTGTCGCCACATTGACAGGTCCCGTGCTACTCGCATCCAGCGGCTCTATGCGACCTTCACCAGGTAACCCGTCTTCCCAGAGACAATGGGACGTGCCGCTCTGCCATCGATACGGAATAATTTGATAAATACGTCCACCGCTGCTAGGTACTGTGCATACCCGCCTGCTGGCTGTGGGTGAGTGGGAGTCACGTCTTCACAACGTCTGGCACAACGTTTCGGCACGTTTTTACTATTATTTTAAGTTTGTTAATTATGTAAATATGTATTCATATTCTAAGTGACGCAGTTTAACTACAATCTGTTTATTTGAAATAAATTATTATGTTACATTTGACATGCATAAATTGATTTCCACTTATTACTGTGACATCCTATTAACAAGCATGACCAATTTAAAGAGGACTAACAATGTAATAAATCTACCATGACGATCTAAATTAGCCCTCATTTGTTTACGTTTTAATATAAATACGATACACAACCAGTCAATTGGCAGTGATCCTAAAATTCTCAACAATCTACTGCAGAGCTCAAAGACGAAACATTACCATTAAAATGTTGAAATGTTTTACTTATCCTGTTTGTCTTAATCATGAAATTAGTTAACGTCCAGTGTCAGGATTACAAAGTATACCACCCTTACTCAGCTCGTTTCCACCAAGGACGGCGACTATTGGCCAATCCCAACTCACATCTACACCCAATTGGTAAATGTGTTTGGGACCCAATTCGAAAAATTTGTGTGCCAATTTGATCATTAATAGTGGCAGAGAAAAATTGGCCAGTCATGAGGTACACTGAAGTAAAACTTTCTTTGTTTTAAGACTAAAAACGTGTTTTAAAGGAATGAATCTGTTTTTCATAAACTCAACAAAATTACCCTACAGATATCATGGTCGGAAAATATTATACAGGCGGCAAAATGAGATATAGTTGCACAACATACACTTCCGAATAGTACGACTCTACAGGCACCAGTCTCCCACAGGTGTAAATTGTTATTACAAACCTGTTTAGACATAATTTTTCTGTAAAGTCGTCACTTGGTTCTGTTGATTCGATGTTTGATGCTGAGGCAGTCGAGGGGGCGGAATATACCCTAAAATTCAACGCAAAACAAGTTGCTCGTATCATTCAAGGCTTAAAGAGTGGAAAATCATCTGGCTACGATGGCCTTAGCATTGAACATCTTCAACATGCTCGGCCTCATCTGTCGCAAGTGCTGGCAATGTTTTTTACTCTGTGTGGGCCACACTCTTACTTGCCGCCTTTTTTTTTCTTTCTTGCCGCCTCAAATGAGAAAGACCGACTTCAGGACCAGACCTCGGAACCTATCCTTCTGCAGCAAGGTGTGAGACAGGGAGACGTCATATCTCCGAAACTGTTCACCGCTGTACTGGAGGATGTAGGCATCAACGTCAATGGCGAGTACATCTCTCACTTTCGGATTGCCGACGATATAGTGGTCATGGCTGAGACCATGGAGGACCTCAGTAGAGCTTCTTCTAATTATAATGTGCATTTATAGAATTCCGGATACCGACGTGTTCATATTTTTTTAAAATCTTAAAATATTGTTACGCAATATAACCCGCAAAGTTAAAAAAAAATATTGTTATGTGTGGTGATTGGAATATTGACATATTAAAAGACAATAAATATTCAAAAGAACTAATATCCATTCAAATATTTCATCACCACTGCTCTCAAAACGGTGAAGGAAAACATCGTGAGGAAATGTGACGTGTCTTAGAACCAAAAATTCGAAGTCATGTGACATTACCAACTCGCACTGGGCCCGCGTGGTGGATTATAGCCCACTCCCTCTCGAGAGAGGAGGCCTGATTCCCAGCAGTGGGAAAATTATAGGCTGATTATGCTATGCTTATGCTAATATCCATACTGAATAACTTTAATATTTCACCACATGTTAGAATGCCTTAAAATACTAGCATAGACCAAATAACCAGTAATGTTCCTGCACTTGATTTGAAATGTAGTATACATAATTTAGCTCTCTCTGATCACGATACCGGTCAATCGTTAACTTTTTGCCTTCAAGAGACGAATAATAAATCAAAATCTATAAAATTCTGGTATGATAAGAAAAGAGATTATTACATAAGAGCATCCAGAGTAAAAGATTAAATCAACAATGAAAAAATAAAGTAATTAGAATAAACCGTGGCAGCTAAGAGATGACCAGTCCCAACTGATAGCGCCCGTTCACGAACATGACGCATGGATCAGCGCCATTCAACTCAACCATATTGAAGGGAACTAAATGACCCGACACACCCGCCACCATCAGCGAGACATTTGGGTGCGCATGACAATATCTCAGCCACCAAGGCACATTCAAGTCAATGAAAGATAACACAATGTAAATTGTAGCCTCACAGTACATAGTACTCACACATGTGATATGCAATTATATAATACTAACATATGGAATCTAAACAAAGCAAGGATATTTTACAATCTTCTGCAGCTTCCACAATAATTTATCATGGTAATCAATTAGTTTGCCCCTTTGGTTGTGGGTAGCAAATTGTTGCTTCTATATGTGAACACAATGTAGAGATAGAAAAGAAGAAAAAAACAATTAAAACCTTAAAGATTAGGAAAACCCTACTAACCATAATAGAAAGTCTACATGGTGGTACTCACATTTACAAAAACTGAAATAATGCTTCTAGTGTATATAAAACAATGGTAATCAAAGTAACTAAGTTTCCAAAGGCGAAAGAACTAGAGGGGGAGCATCTCTTCCAAACATTAAAATCTTAGTTCGTGAGCCCAAGTGTCTGTGGAGCAGGACCAGCATTAAGCCAAGCATTTTTATCTACAATATAGTCTTCCAACTTATAATATGCTCGCTTACATAGTGTGCGTTTTATGCATGTTTTAAATTTCTTCTCATTAAGTTGTACAATGTCAAGTGGTATTTTATTGTAACATTTTACACAGTAGCCCATAAAAGAAGCGCGTACTTTTGACGATCTGAAACGTGGCTGATCTAATTTGTCCTTATTTCTAGTATTACATTATGCCTGTCGCTTATTTTACTAAAAAGATGTATGTTTTTCCAAACATACATAATGTTTTCATAAATATATTGACAAGGTACCGTCATGATGTTAATTTGTTATTATATGCATGCACAATCGATACTTGAGGGACGATTTTATAGCAGTGGCTAAGAAACACAAGTCATTAACAGCAGCTGACTTGAGTATTAACGGTGTTGGCAAGATTTTTGTTAATGATCTTCTGACTTGTGAAAATAAACAGCTACTTAATAGGGCAAGGAGAAGGATTTTTCTTTTATTTGGGTAAAGGGTTGCAAAATCCTTGTGAAAAAAAATTCTACTTCTTCCACTTACGCTAATACGTCAGAACTGGATTTAAAAAAATATGTTAATTTTTCTTATATTGTCATACTTTCATTATTTTATATTAGTTCGTAGATCAAGTTTGAGAGGCACTGGTCAGTCTGTCATGATCACCTCATTCGCGGCTTTAATGCGTCACGCTTTTGTTATATCGGGTTTGTTTACCTGCGCTAAACGTTTACTTTGCTTTGCCGATCTTTTGCATTGTGTGTCTTACCTAATTCATTTTAAAGTCGCTTTTCGCTCATTCTGTAGAACAATTTTTAAATTTAAGTTATCGTATCTTGTAAAAAATAGTTTCTTCGAGGATCGTTGCAATTTTTGCCTTTTTTTTTTTTCACAGTTTAATTGATCACTATAATCTTGTCTTGTTTATTATCTTACTAGCTGACCCGCGCAACTTCGTCTGCGTTTGGATTTTCCCCGTTTTTGTAATCTTTTTCATAAATGCTTCGCTCCTATTGGTCGTAGCGTGATGTTATGTAGCCTATAGCCTTCCTCGATAAATGGGCTATCAAACACTAAAATAATTTTTCAATTCGGACCAGTAGCTCCTGAGATTAGCGCGTTCAAGCAAACAAACAAACAAACTCTTCAGCTTTATAATATTAGTATAGATAAGCAAGTCAGTCTAGTTTAATTTCCGTGGTACGTAGCGAAATCTGCATAACATTCCACATTAGTTTATACCAATTCATAACACCGCAATTTGTTTACTACACACTTATTCCACTCGTTACCCGTGGTCCCGGTGGGTCGACCCACCGGTGGTTCCATGGCATGTTATGCATGGTAAATGTTGTATTGTATTACATTCAACAGCAAAACTATTTTTTTTTTTCATAGTATATAGAAAAACAAAATTACTACTGCAGTTTGATGAAAAAGTCCCATATCTCAAAAACTATGCATCAAATGTTATTCAAACCAATTTTCGTTAAAAGTTTTTAAGCCACGTAATATTTTCAACTATCTGGCGTGGAAAAAGGCTGAATTGGTGGACTAAATGGAAAGCTCATGCGGTTTTCAAGAACTCACGTAAGAGATGGCAAGAAGTAATGAAAAACAGATTCATTCATTTAAAACACGTTTTTATTCTCCAACCAACAACCGATTTACTTTGGCTCACACATATTTAAAATTGGGTTCCAAACACAACCACCATCAATTGGCTGTAGATTTGAGTTGTGGTGGGCGAGTAGTAGTCCTCCACGACGATTAATAGAGCCGATGTTTGAAATATCAACCTGACACTGGATGTTTACCAAGTTCATGATTAAGACAAACAGGACAAGTAACTTCAACATTTTTAGTTTTAACGTTGTGCACTGCTGGAGATTTTATAAGATTACTGCAGATTGACTGGTTGCTTTGTATTTATATTAAGTCACGATTGGATTATTTCACTCGTTATTTCCAGTGTTAATATGAAATTGGTCATGCTTGTTAATGAGATGTTAGAGTTATAAGCGTAAATCAATTCGCTCCCCCCACCGAATAATATGGTAATCGACAATTCAAAATTTTACAGGAAAAATAATTAACTGTTTTATGCATATATCTCAGCCCGGGTGGGTCCTATGATAGCCATTTATACATCAAAACAAAGCTAATTTTTTACAGTCTGTTTTGTTTTCTGTTTTTTTTTTGTAATAGTTTAACAACATAAAGTTTTTTACCGAAAATAATGTTACTGAAATTGTAGGGCAAATCCATAGTATGCAACACATCATTACGATATTATTCGCGTGTAAACTCAACGATGTCGTAGTTAGTATTAATGCATTATAGTATTATTCATGAAATACGGTGCCGAAAAACCTACCGGCAATATGACATTACGATATTATTCAGATGAAATCCAAGCGATGCTGTATACTGTAATGTAACATTACAATAATATTCGTCGATGTGTAGGGTCAAAAGATTAACAGTAACATAATCTGCGACGGCGACCAATAAGGTACTCAAACTCCTCCCCGCCCAGCTAATAGTGTTAATGGCAATCATCCTCAACGCACCTTGAGCCACAACTTCTTCCTCCAGGTATGGAAAGAGGCCACTGTTGTGTATCCCCAACCCAAGGCGGAGCCCTTGAGCTACCGGCCTATCAGTCTTCTGAATGCGCTCGGCAAAATCCACGAGAGACTTATTTATAAGCGACTCAAAGACTATGCCGAGGCTAAGAGTCTCGTTCCCAAAGAGCAATTCGGCTTCAGGACCAAACACTCGTGCATCCAACAGATCCACCGCATCGTCGAGCATTTGAGTGCTGGCTTCCAGCGTGAAGCGATGACGGGCGTGTTGTTCTTCGACATAACGAAAGTCTTCGACAATGTCTGACACAACGGCTTATTTTACAAGCTGTATCAAGTGGGAGTGCAGACCGTCTCGTGCTCATCTTACGAGACTTTCTGTCGGATTGCACTGGGAATTTCTCTCCTTCCCTAACCCCATTCGAGCCGGAGTCCCTCAGGTCTCCGTCGTCACCTCGCTTATATTCACTAGCGATATTCCTAAGAGCAGAAAGGCTCAGTTAGCCGTTCGCAGACGTCACAGCCATCTACTACACTGCAGCACTGGTCGTTGTAGGAACGTTGTCGCCAAAACCCTCCAAACCTCAGCTGACGTCGTAGGCGCTTGGTTCCGGAAGTGGAGTATCGAGGTTAACCCCGATAAGAGTCAGGCGGTTCCTAATTCTAAACCGCTTATCAATTCCACCTCCCCAGCCCGATCACAATGTACGGTAAGCCTATCCCTTGGGAAAAGCAAACCAGATACCTAGGAGTCATACTCAACCACCATCTATCCTTTGAGCCACATATCATTGCAGCTCGTTACCGAGCCGCTTTTGCTATGGGTAGGCTCCATTTCCTGTTAACGGCAAAGAGTAAGTTGTCTTCAGGTTGCGCCTCTATACCGCGGTGATCCGTTCCATCATGACATACGCTTGTGTCGTGTTCATCATCATCATCATCATGATTTCAGCCGAAAGACGTCCACTGCTGGACATAGACCTCCCCCAAGAAGGGGGGTTTTGCTATAATCGCCACGCTTGGCAGGCGGGTTGGCGATCGCAGTATGGTTGTTATAAAGCACAGAGAACGCTGCTGCCCATTCTCTGGTAAGTCCCTTAGTCGCCTCTTACGACACCCACGGGAAGATATGGGATGGTGCTATTCTTAACGTCCGGACACCATACAGAACGTGTCGGGTTCAAGCCTAGATAATTATATCTATAGGATGTAGGTCCTCTAGAACTGGTTCTTACTCAAAGTCACGGGAGCCTCTTAGTTCATCCGCAATGACGGTCTACACATAGACCTTAGAATGCCCACTATACTTAATTTTATGAAACGCCTTTCTAAGCGCTTCTTCGATTCTGCCATAAGACAACGTAATACCCTAAGCGCATAGGCAGCCCGATACGAGCCCTTGCGCATTAGTAAGATTCGCTGATTAAGGCATATCCTTGTAACCCCCGATGACGCTATCACCCTCCTCCAGGAGAGCAGTAGGGAAACTAGCACGCTCAAGAAGCATAGACGCAAGCAGCCGTCATCCTGTCGCGACATCCCGATCTTTGCCCTCCCCAACCCTTGCTCAAGCCAACCGGCGTGGCTGAGCCTGTAGTCCAAAATCCGCCCCTAAATAATGATACCATAAAGTTCCAGCCTGTCCCCTTGCTGTCCTCGCCCAGCGATGCTCTAAGCCGAGGCTCGTACCCCTCAGGGGGTGCCCTTAGCGTGTAGTAGCTTAGTTTGTAAGTTTTTTGCCCTGGCTTTGGCTTTGGAAGAATATTGTTATGTTCATTATGATACCATCGAAATAATTGTACTTTTATAAATATGCAAAGAAAAACTACGAAAAAAAATTCAAGATGTAATTAATGCTCTGGACATCGAATATGCAATAAAACGAAAACCATCGTAGTACCACATTACCATTCTGGGGGGAGCGAATTTATGCATGTCAAATGCAAAGTTGTCTCACTATGCCAAATTTATAAACATAGTATTATGTGTTTTATTTTTCCAAATGAATAGTCACTTAAAACACACAAACAAATGAACAATTATTGAAGAAGAATAGTTTATACAAAAGATAACGAGTAGTCCAGTCAAGCATAAAGCCTCATCTTCAATGAAGAAGTCAAGTAAAGCTATAAAAGTAAAACAAACACAAACTAAAACTATAGAACAGGAATACAGCGAGCCAACAACAGCATCTGATATAAACCAATCTTCACAATATATTACTGACAGTACCGAGATTATGAAACAACAGAGACAAACCCTGTGCCCTGTACCTTCCAGTAATAAAATTAAGATATGTATACTGAGAGCAAATAATAAAAATAAAGTCTTGTCGATAGCTCAAGATTTCCTTATTGACAAGTACGATATATTCTCATTATATAACACCAAACGGAACAATGCAGCAACTTCTTAGCGGAATTCAAACAAAATTATGCGACTATACCCTGAATGACTTTTGTATACTATTAATTGGAGAAGAGGACTTTACAATTACCAGCAGCTATTGCAAAACTATTGTATACGTTCGGGACATTCTAAAACAAATTACCCACACTAATGTTATAATCTGTGTTGCTACCTTTAAACTTAGAGGCTACAACAATATTTACAACTGGAGAATCGAAACATTTAATAATTTATTGTACTTGGATTTATTAAATCATGAACATGCATATTATTTTGATTCTAACTACAATTTGATGTATGATTACACAATGTTTAACTTATTGACAGGCCGTATAAATAAGTACGGCTTACGCATAATTTTTGAAGGTCTGTTGCATTTGATTAATGATATTGCTGTAAGTTACATGACTACCTCTGAAGAAAATATTATAAATACTGCAGAAGAAACATCTTCACTATTTTTTCGACATTAAATAAATGAAAAGAAAGCGGGCCTGCTCAATAAGTCAGACCATCTGTTAGTAAATATAGAAGAGCTTTAAGACTAAAATATAGACATTGATGTAATATGTATCACTGAGCATTTTATGTTAGCAGTTTATGAGAAACACCTCAGCATACCTAATTACGCACTAGCGGCATGTTTTAGTCGTACTTGTAATAAAAGAGGTGGAGCATGTATGCTAGTAAAGAAGGTACACAAGTTCAAGGAACTTTCTCAAATCAGTAAATTGTCTATAAATAATGTAATTAAATGTTGTGCGGTCGAGTTACGTGATTTTAAAATTATAATAGTTTGTGTATACAGTGTACCGGGACAAAGCAATCTCAATTTATTTTTAGATGTGATTTGTTTTTTCAATGTTCTAAGTTGCATTTCTAAAATTAATAATCATAATACAATTATAGCTGGTGACTTTAACATAGATATCATGAAGTGCAACAATTCCACATTAGATTTCGAATGTTTATTGTTAAATTATAATCTCACATTAGCACTCAAGCAGCCCACAAGACTATCGAGTAAGACTTGTATAGACAACTTTGCACATGACTTTAAAAAACAATGTAAGACTGATGTGTTAGAATTCGGCTTATCAGATCACACTGCCCAATTAATTAAGCTTCCAGTTAAAAAATATTTAAATTAAAGTATTGGCATAAAATGAAGCGTGATTTCAGCTCAGAAAATATTCATAAATTTAAAAAAATATATAGAAAATCTTTCTTGTTGTGAAATATATAACACAAGTAAAACATCAGTAGCATATCATTATTTTATAGAAAAATTTAAATTATTGTATGATTTGTGTTTTCTGCTAACTAAAATTACTGTGCAAGTAAATACCAAGTTAAGATGGATATCACGTGGAATTAAGACCTGAAGTAAGAATAAAAGAGCATTACTCTGGAATTTCAGACGGAAACCTACATTAACTAACAAACAAAAATATACTACATATTCAAAACTTCTTAAACAGATTATAAACCTTACTAAACGTGCTCAAAACAATTACAAAATAAAAACATCGACTAATAAAAATAAAACGGCAAGGCAAATTATTAATAATAATAAATTAAATATTCCAAAAGAATCAATAACTGAATTAAAAATTAACAATAAATTAACAACTAATCCTACAGAGATTGCCAATGCGTTTAATAACTATTTCATTGAAAAAATAAATCCTATTCCGGGTGCTGGAAAAGAATCCACAATTGATCCCCAACTGAACTCTAATGTTTTTAACACCCTGTCATATGCGGAAAATTATAAGAAATCTCAAAAATACTAGCAGTGTAGGGAATGACGGTATTTCTACTACAATCAAAGCAGTAAATGAAGATATCTCTCACCACTTAAGCCATATTCTGATTCTTTGTAAACAGAGTGGGACATTCCCAAAATACCTCAAATTAACAATTATAAAAACCTATATTTAAAAAAGATAATAAATACTTAATGGAGAACTATAGACCTATAGCACTTATTTCGGTATTCTCAAAAATCTTTGAGAAATATATTTACAGTGAAATAAATAGCTACTTAGACCAAAATAAAATTCTATGTGATGAACAAAAAGGCTTCAGAAAGAATAAAAACATCAATATGGCGGTTTATGACTTTTTATACGTAGTTTCTTCACAAGTTGACAAATATTTACCCGTTTGTTCTATTTATTGTGACTTGTCACAAGCATTCAATTATGTAGACCACAATATGCTGCTATATAAACTCGAGGCTTATGGTATAAGAGGGAATGTCCTTGAATTGATAAAAACATATTTATCAGACCGCCAACAAATAACCCAAATATCAAAGTTTAATATTAAAACTAAAATGGAACAGGTTTTCTCCTCAAATAAGCGATACATTAAATATGGTGTTCCCTAGGGAAGTGTATTAGGTCCTCCTTTGTTCCTACTATACATTAATGATCTACCAAATGCAACTAAGGAACCCATGTCATTGTTCACTGACGACAGTACTGTAACCACAGCACCTTAAAATATTTAACTACCATTCTGATGCTAATGATTCATTGAATTCTATAATTACCTGGCTTAATGATAATAATTTAAAAATTAATTTTAGTAAAACAAACATAATGCATTTTAGACAACGAGAAAAGTTAGATAATACATCAAAACTTCATTTAGTATACAAGGATAATATAATACAAGAAGTAGAAGCACCTCGATTTTTGGAATTAATGATTGACAAGCAATTAAATTGGAAAACTCACATTAATGAACTTTGTAAAAAAATTAGTACTTCGTCATATGCTCTTTATAAGTTGGCACCGACTGTCAATGCAGATACTTTACTTACAGCATATTACGGCCTTGCTGAATCAGTGTTGATATTTGGAATAATTTTCTGGAGCAATTCAACTCAGAAGGACTGCGTTCAAAGCACAAAAGCGTTGCATACGGACTATGTTTGGGTTGCAAACTACTGACAGTTGCAAACCAATGTTTATACAGCACAAAATTCTAACACTTCCGTCACTTTACATATTAGAAATATTGCTATTTGTGAAAAACAATCCTAATTTGTTTCCCCTTCTGATTATTAATACAGGTAGAAATAGACGTGAGAAGTACAGACTTTGGGTTCAATCACTCCCCGCAAAAACTGCATTTCTAAGAAAAAGTGCAATATGCATGGCCCCATTATTATACAATAAAATTCCTAATTCCCTTAAGATATTAAATATTAATTCATTCAAGAGAGCACTAAAAAAATTGCTTATTGCTAAGGGATACTATACTGTTATGGAGTTTTTGAATGTCAAATTTTGAATTTAGATAATTTAATATGTGATTTTAGTTTTATTAATTTTATTATTTTAATTATTCCATTTTGACTATATTTTTGTATTGACTGTAATAATGTATTTGAATTTATTGAATTTTGACTATATGTAACTATTTTATTTATTTCTTAAATTTTAATTTGGAGTTAAGTATTAGATCCAGGGAACAAGCATATATTGGAGTCTTCCTAGGTATGTTTTACTCGATGGTATGCTTTAGGCTTTAAATAGCACTCTCGGTCGATAGCCCAGGCCGCCTGAAACCAAACCTTATTATTTTACGATTTATTGAATGTATTACCTAAGGCACATTCCAAGACTCTTAGCAATTAACTTTATAAAATCCATGTATCATATTTTCCGCCCTGCCCAGCTTTCAACGAGTTATAAACATTATTTTAACAAAACAAAAATATTACATTCTAACGTGGAAAAAACGTCATCGTAATCATTTCAGCCGAAAGACGTCCACTGCTGGACATAGGCCTACCCCAAGTGTCGCCACATTGACAGGTCCCGTGCTACTCGCATCCAGCGGCTCTATGCGACCTTCACCAGGTAACCCGTCTTCCCAGAGACAATGGGACGTGCCGCTCTGCCATCGATACGGAATAATTTGATAAATACGTCCACCGCTGCTAGGTACTGTGCATACCCGCCTGCTGGCTGTGGGTGAGTGGGAGTCACGTCTTCACAACGTCTGGCACAACGTTTCGGCACGTTTTTTACTATTATTTTAAGTTTGTTAATTATGTAAATATGTATTCATATTCTAAGTGACGCAGTTTAACTACAATCTGTTTATTTGAAATAAATTATTATGTTACATTTGACATGCATAAATTGATTTCCACTTATTACTGTGACATCCTATATGACCAATTTAAAGAGGACTAACAATGTAATAAATCTACCATGACGATCTAATTTAGCCCTCATTTGTTTACGTTGATACACAATCAGTCAATTAGCAGTGATCCTAAAATTCTCAACAATCTACTGCAGAGCTCAAAAACGAAACATTACCATTAAAATGTTGAAATGTTTTACTTATCCTGTTTGTCTTAATCATGAAATTAGTTAACGTCCAGTGTCAGGATTACGAAGTATACCACCCTTACTCAGCTCGTTTCCACCAAGAACGGCGACTATTGGCCAATCCCAACTCAGATCGACACCCAATTGGTAAATGTGTTTGGGACCCAATTCGAAAAATTTGTGTGCCAATTTGATCATTAATAGTGGCTGAGAAAAATTGGCCAGTCATGAGGTACATTGAAGTAAAACTTTCTTTGTTTCAAGAATAAAAACGTGTTTTAAAGGAATGAATCTGTTTTTCATAAACTCAACAAAATTACCCTACAGATATCATGGTCGGAAAATATTATACAGGCGGCAAAATGAGATATAGTTGCACTACATACACTTCCGAATAGTACGACTCTACAGGCACCAGTCTCCCACAGGTGAAAATTGTTACTACGAACCTGTTTAGACATAATTTTTCTGTAAAGTCGTCACTTGGTTCTGTTGATTCTATGTTTGATGCTGAGGCAGTTGAGGGGGCGGAGTATACCCTAAAATTCAACGCAAAACAAGTTGCTCGTATCATTCAAGGCTTGAAGAGTGGAAAATCATCTGGCTACGATGGCCTTAGCATTGAACATCTTCAACATGCTCGGCCTCATCTGTCGCAAGTGCTGGCAATGTTTTTTACTCTATGTGTGCCACACTCTTACTTGCCGCCTTTTTTTTCTTACTTGCCGCCTCAAATGAGAAAGACCGACTTCAGGACCAGTCCTCGGAACCTATCCTTCTGCAGCAAGGTGCGAGACAGGGAGACGTCATATCTCCGAAACTGTTCACCGCTGTACTGGAGGATGTAGGCATCAACGTCAATGGCGAGTACATCTCTCACCTTCGGATTGCCGACGATATAGTGGTCATGGCTGAGACCATGGAGGACCTCAGTAGAGCTTCTTCTAATTAAAATGTGCATTTATAGAATTCCGGAATCCGACGTGTTCATATTTAAAAACAATCTTAAATTATTGTTACGCAATATAACCCGCAAAGTTAAAAAAAAAAATTGTTATGTGTGGTGATTACAAACAAAACAACACAAACACACACACAACACAACAAACAACATACACAAACACACACACATACATAAACACAAAAACATACATGACATATTAAAAGAAAATAAATATTCAAAAGAACTAATATCCATATTGAATAACTTTAATATTTCACCACATGTTAGAATGCCTAAAAATACTAGCATAGACCAAATAACCAGTAATGTTCCTGCACTTGATTTGAAATGTAGTATACATAATTTAGCTCTCTCTGATCACAATACCGGTCAATCGTTAACTTTTTGCCTTCAAGAGACGAATAATAAATCAAAACCTATAAAATTCTGGTATGATAAGAAAAGAGATTATAGTAAGGACAACATAACGAAATTTTGGAATTGCTTAGCACTTAAGTTTCACTGAAATTTACAAAGTGACATACTACGAAGTGGCTTTCAACACATTCCACGACCTATTCACGTTCTTCTATAAATTGTGTTTTCTCGAAATCCTCGTTAAAAAGAGCAATAAACCCATAAAAAAATAACTTAGTAAGGGTTTAAAAATATCATGCATTAAAAAGAGAGCTTTATATTATGCATATCAACATGATGCTATAAATAAGTAAAGGTTATCACAAGAAAATATACCTCAATTACACTAAAATCTTAACAAAATGCGTATCAAAATCACAACAAATGAACAACAACATTTTTTTTAATAATTCCAAAAATATATGTAAAGCGACTTGGTCAATCATAAAAAAATAATGTAAGCAATTATAATAATAACAACTATATAATGAATTAATGATCCTTGATAAAAAAATTACTAATCCTAATGACATGTGTTAACAATTAAACAATTATTTCATTGAGTTGACACAAAAACCCAACAATAATAATCATGACGTAAAAACATTGACAATAATATAAATACTCTATTTCTGACTCCAGTGAATGCAATTGACATTATAAAAATAATTAATTCATTAAATAATACGAATTCTACAGGATATGACGAAGTAACCTCTAAAATAATTAAACTAAGCGCGAAAATTATAGCATCACCACTTACCTATTTAATAAACCTCTCTTTTGAAGAAGGTGTTTTCCCATCTAAACTAAAAGAGTCTATAATTAAACCATTATTCAAAAAGGGCAACTGTACACACACACAATTATAGGCTGATTACACTGATCCCAATCTTTGCAAAAATCTTTGAAAAAGCAATGCATAACAAAATAAATAGTTTTGTAACTAACTACGATTTAATTGTGGAGAGTCAGTTTGGTTTTAGGAAAAACAGTTCAACGACTCTAGCCTGTTTTTCTTTAGTGAAAGTAATTACTGAAGCACTTAATAAAAAAATGTCTACTTTATCGGTATTCTTAGATATGAGCAAAGCGTTTGATTTTGTATCAAAAACGAACGACTACTCTACAAGCTAGAGAAATATGGCATAAGAGGCAAATCGTATGATTGGCTAAAAAGTTATCTATCTAATCGCCAACAGAGAACTGTTATCTCTAGGATAGAAAATTATACTAGGACGACATATTGCTCAGAACTAAAACTAAATAGGTCTGGCGTGTTGTGTCCGCAGGGAAGTGTTCTGAGTCCGCCACTATTTATCATCATCATCATCATTTCAGCCGAAAGACGTCCACTGCTGGACATAGGCCTCCCCCAAGTGTCACATTGACCGATCCCGTGCGACTCGCATCCAGCGGATCCCTGCAACCTTCACCAGGTCATCGGTCCACCTAGTGGGAGGCCTTCCAACGCAACGTCTTCCGGTTCGCGTTCGCCACTCCAGAACTTTTCGGCCCCCATCAGCCATCCGTTCTGCGAGCAATGTTCCCTGCCCACTGCCACTTAAGTTTGGCAATCTAATCTAATCTTAAGTTGGGCGGGCAGGCGAAGCGAGGCGAGGGAAACTATATAAACTAAGCGAAGCGTTGGCGAGCTAAACCGTGTGGGTTCACACCGAAAACTACGGAAGAGCGAGCGAGGGGGTGGGTGAAAGAATAGCTTCGTCGGAAATTTCGTTCACATCGTTTGTATCGCTAACGTAGCTTAGCTCTGTAGTTTGCGGTGTGAACCTAAGTATGAAAAGAGGTGAAATGATGCTCGCTCGGCTCGGTCGCTCGCTAGTTGGCGGTGGAGCCTTTTTTCCGGATCGGAAATCATCAAATCCTGCTCTGCGCGGAGCGGAAAGGAGAGTCAGACTTGTACTGACTAAAACCCACCCATGTTCCTTCTTACCCCTTTGTGTTCCAGGGCCGCGGTAGCTCTTTCGATCAGTTCTGCAGCCCAACAGTCCCGCAGCCTTGGCGGAACTGCGCTTAACTTTTCGGAAGCTGATACTGGTTATTTTGTGGACGCTGAAGCTTCCAAAACAGATGGGTAGTGGGGCTTGTAGTAAGCTCGATCGTTCAAGGCCACATTTAAGATGGATGTTAGAGTACAGAAAATAATTTGGTAAATTTTTTCAAAAGGTCTGGCGGCTTCAACCTCTCGTAATTTCGAATCGATTTGTAAATTGGATGATGAAATCAATAGTTAGTTTATAATTTTGTCAGAAAAATCTATTTTAATTTATAAAAACGTATCATGTTTTTATAAATTTATAGATTTTTCGTACGTAGTGTAGGTATTTGTTTCGACTAGAAATTTAGTCCACGCGATGTTATTAATATCTTTGGTTCAAAACTTTGTGTGAAGAGTGGTCACTATTATGACATCATAAAAGTGACCAGTACTCAGTAGAGTAAGGCTATAATTTAGGTTCAAAAAAACATAGGGTCATCGCTTTAAATTTTGAAATAATACAAGATTTATTTTGTTTTGGCTTATAAAACACAAAGGCAGTCATTCAAAGTTACGAAACAACTTGCGTTGTGAAGCTTGCTCCATACACTTGAGTAAACAGTCATTAGTTTACTATCAGTCCATAGAAACTTTTTGTTTACACGCCAAGCGTCGGTCACCCGACACCCCGCCGCTCTTAAAAAAAAGGATCTGGTTTTAGGTGAGACTTACCTAACGTGGCAAGGGCGAGTAGGTGGATAATAGAAAGTCTACATGGTGGTACTCACATTTACAAAAACTGAAAAAATGCTTCTAGTTTATATAAAACAATGGTAATCAAAGTAACTAAGTTTCCAAAGGCGAAAGAGAAAAAAATAATAAAAATTTAAAGAACTAGAACTAAAACATTAAAATCTTAGTTCGTGAGACCAAGTGTCTGTGGAGCAGGACCAGCATTAAGCCAAGCATTTTTATCTACAATATAGTCTTAACTTAACTTATAATATGCTCGCTTACATAGTGTGCGTTTTATGCATGTTTTAAATTTCTTCTCATTAAGTTGTAGAATGTGAAGTGGTATATTATTGTAACATTTTACACAGTAGCCCATAAAAGCGCGTACTTTTGACAATCTGAAACGTAGCTGATCTAATTTGTCCTTATTTCTAGTATTAACTTTATGCCTGTCGTTTATTTTACTAAAAAGATGTATGTTTTTCCGAACATACATAATGTTTTCATAAATATATTGACAAGGTACCGTAATGATGTTAATTTGTCTAAAAAATTCTCTTAGAGATTCGCGTTTTAGTACGTTATAGATGGCTCTAACGGCTCTCTTTTGCAGAATAAATATTGAGTCAATATCTGCAGCCCGTCCCCACAGCAGAATACCGTAAGACATGATGCTATGGAAGTAACTAAAATAGACTAGTCTCGTGGTATCCACGTCTGTTATGTAACTTAGCCGCCCTGCAAGTGCTGTTAAGTGAGGACTCCAATGCAATTTCGAGTCAAGCGTTATCCCCAGGAAAACCGTCTGTTCGACGAATTCTAGTATCTCCCCGTTCAATACAATGTTACATTTGCTACTCCTTACATTCGGTAACGCGAATCTTATGCATTTTGGTTTACCTCATTCAACACCAGATTATTTACAAATTGAGTCCCTACAAAAAACTGAGGAGGACGTCTCACGATTCGAAATGCGACTTGGCCGGTTGGAATTAAGCATGCACGAGAGTGAGCAGAGATCGCGGCTAAACAATATAGAAATTAAGGGAGTACCGGTCACGGAGTCGGAGAACCTCTTGGCTGTTTTTGTTAAGGTTGGCGGCATAATCAAGTGTGAAGTCTCGAAGGATCAAATAAATTATTTTGCCAGGGTTCCCCAACGTAATAATAAGGATGCTAAAAATATTATTATATGCATGCACAATCGATACTTGAGGTACGATTTTATAGCAGCGGCTAAGAAACACAAGTCATTAACAGCAGCTGACTTGGGTATTAACGGAGTTGGCAAGATTTTTGTTATGATCACCTGACTTTTGAAAATAAACAGGCAAGGAGAAGGATTTTTCTTTTGTTTGGGTAAAGGGTTGCAAAATCCTTGTAAAAAAATTATACTTCTCCCACTTACGCTATTACGTCAGAACTGGATTTAGAAAAAATATGTTAATTTTTCTTATATTGTCATACTTTCATTATTTTATATTAGTTCGTAGATCAAGTTTGAGAGGCACTGGTCAGTCTGTCTTGATCACCTCATTCGCAGCTTTAATGCGTCACGCTTTTGTTATATCGGGTTTGTTTACCTGCGCTAAACGTTTACTTTTCTTTGCCGATCTTTTGCATTGTGTGTCTTATCTAATTCATTTTACATCATAATAGTTTCTTCGAGGATTGTTGCAATTTTTGCCTTTTTTACACAGTTTATTTAATTCATCACTATAATCTTGTCTTGTTTATTATCTTATCAGCAAGTCAGTCTAGTTTAATTTCCGTGGTACGTAGCGAAATCTGCATAACATTCCACATTAGTTTATACCAAATCATAACACCGCAATTTGTTAACTACATACTTATTCTAGTTCCACCAAACTGCAGTATTTATTATACGTTTATCCTGGTACCAGCATTCTTTGTGTTACTCTCAATTCTAATTATTTTCCCTTTTAAACATGCCAATTAATATTTATCACCAAAATGTGCGTGGCTTGCGGACTAAAACGTCAACTTTCCTTATAAAACTCGAACTCAACGTCTCTAAATGTTTCTTGTTAGCACCTACACACGCAAACCACGTGCAATCATGTTTCAGTATAAGTTACATGATACTAATATAAATAGAATAAGCGTTATTAGGGACCTAGGTGTCACACTTGAGTCTAAGTTGCTTTTTGATGCACACATTGGTAACGTTCTCAATAAAGCTTCTAAAGCACTTGGATTCATACTAAGGTTATCAGCTGATTTTAAAAACGTTAAATCGTATAAAACCCTTTATTGTGCTTTTGTCCGCAGCCATTTAGAGTACGCCTCACAAGTGTGGAGCCGTAATTATAATATTTACTTATAATATTTATTTAGCTCTCAAAATGGATGTAAGTACTTTATAGACCGTAGGTAAACTCGTGATTGATCTATAATTTTAGGGCTCCACAGTAATACCTGATTTATGGAGCAGGTGGGTAATTCTTGTCGTCAAGAACCGGGGCAGCAACCTTGACTCTAAGGCTGATTGAAACTGGGACGCCGCGCGCAAAAGAACGTGCGGTCTCTGAAACCATTTGATTTTGGAGATTTCCAGTTAGGCAACGGACGGACTGCACGAGCTACGTCTTGGGGGCTGATCATGATTGAACCCATTTCTGATATTGGATCACACGCTCGTTCAACCACCGAGTCCATCGCATGCGCGACACATTATCGCCGGCAGCGGGGATCCTGTTAAGGACCGGTTGGCCTCGAGGTCCCAAGCCATGTCAATGGCTCATGCCAAGTATGACAAATAAATGATGCGGGATAACAACTAATATCTTTTATTTTTTGCTTTACAACGACGTGAATTCCCATGTAATAAGAGAGAAGGGAAGACAATTCGAAATATGATCGTTTCCAACGTTCCTTACGTTTACATATATGATCGGACTGGGTCAACCCGACTCGGTATTCGGCACAGGCCGGGCAGCAAATTCGAATGTATATTTTGCACATTTGTGTACAAGACAATAATAACATAAAAATTTCGTATTGTCTGCACCAGTAATTCAGCAGTGTAGCAGTGTTAATTAAAACAAATAAAACTCTATTAAAAACTTTTTTGCAAAAAAATAAAACCGACTTCAAAAGCACAAAAAAGTGAAAAATAACTCTAGCTTCAGAAGTCGGTCACAAAAAAGCTAAATCAAACAAACAAAAGTCACCAACTTCTGAAGCTAGAGTTATTTTTCACTTTTCTGTGTCGGTTTTTATTTTTTGCAAAAAAACTTTTCATTTTCCATTTTTAGTTGTATTATCAAAAAAAAGGACAAACATACGGATACTTAATACTATATGTTTAGAAAATATTATGTAACAAACAATCATATCACTTAATATATAACACTTATGTACTAAATGAACACCGATAGACAACAGATCAGAATTTATAATTATTAAATGAGTTTATATTTAAATAGTCCTTAACTACTATGCATTTATTTTACTTTGCTATTAACTATAAATTTATGGTTATAGGCTCATCCCCAAAAAAATGGAACTTAACATACCTAACTGCGATTGCAGAAATCGCGACAGATTGTCTATTATTGAAGAGTTCCGTTCCATATCTCCGAAGTCCGTGATCAGATCAAGACAATATTTCTATGGGACCAACTTGGGAGTATACTCTTTCAAACAAAAAAATAATTTTCCAAATTGATTCAGGCATCTTCGAATAATCGGTGAATATACATTAAAAAAAAAAGATTCCGACGAATTGAGAAACTTCCTTTTTTGAAGTCGGTTGAAAAATACTTCACAATTTGACAACAATTGTTTTTTGACAGAATGTTTTTATTACTTGATCAAATGTTGTATGGAGCATGACGTAATATTGGTGTCACAAGTTCCCAGATGTACATTAAACCGAAATAAATATCTGTTGATAGATCATTCAAGTAATCCTTCACAAAAATCTTAATTCCCTTTGTATCCCTTCTCATTATTCTGATGCAATTTGTAATACAGTTCCCAGAAAGCCATCCTTCTATAAAACGGGCGATATTCAAGTGTGATCGGTTTGTTCAGGATCAAGTATGGCCGCCGCGTCGCTCCGACTGGCTGCCATTGCACCGTGATGACATCTGTCAATGACGGGGTCGGGTTTCTGTAAAGTGAAAATGATTTTTTTTTATTTGTATCACACACAACTTGAGTAAATTTACAAATGTGGCTGATCCGATTGGATGAGGAAAGCGACAACATGGTGTTGTGCTTGCGCAGATTGACAGATGACCACCAATGGACTGGGATAGGCTGATAGGCTTTGTTTTGCTCGTGGATGTCATCATGGATGACCTCCGCCCTAGGATGGGGGTGATGGGCGAACGGTCTGTCAAACTCTTACAGACTCAAACCACACGGTGTTCATAGACTACTTTTTTGCCGGGGTGGTAAAGCATTTGCTCAGTTCGTCACACTGCCCCGGCAGGAGTAATGCAAAATGCTGAGTTGTGAATTTTAAGCCATTGTATGCAATAAAGAACCGGAAGACGCTGCGTTGGAAGGCCTCTCACTACGTGGACCGATGACCTGGTGAAGGTTGCAGAGATCCGCTGGATGCGAGTCGCACAGGACCGGTCAATGTGGCGGCACTTGGGGAGACCTATGTCCAGCAGTGGACGTCTTTCGGCTGAAATGATGATGATGGAATGATGATGCAATAAAGTGTTGTTTAGAGAACCCTTTTTAATTTTCTACTCACCCATATTTAGCGAAATTAGTCCACATAGTCGTCATAGTATCAATCATCCTCTGGTCTTCCTCATTTGGTACCTTATTCGTGAACATAGTCATATCAAACAAATAGCCCAGGTCATCCCCGTGGCACGCACCGGATGATGTGAAGTTCCCAGAAATCTTGACCCTATTTCTGCCACCTTCATACGCAAACACGTATCTGTAAACTCTATTTGCTTTTGCATTTAAATATCTATCTACAGTTCTTTCAGCAGGATAACAAAAAACAAAATCTGTTCCAAAATCGAAAATATCGCTCTGTAAATCTGCGCTTAAACGCTGATCCCCGATGTAAAAATGTCTGATGGTATCCACATCATAAATTCCGTCAAAATCTTTTACTAATTCGTCTCCAAAATTGTAATTCTCATAATACGCTTTGTCAGATTGTTTTGGGTATAGAAACATGACTTCTTTATTTGTATGACCGACCATGAGATCCATGCCTTTAACTTTAGGTCGTAGATTGACTGGGAAGTCAGTTAAATGGGCGTCTTGACCGACGGTCTCAACACACGGCCGTGTCAGTGGGTGCCCGCGCTTGCTAACGATACGTGCATTATGAGTCGCTTGCATGACTTCTAAAGGATCCTTGTTGCTTAGGTATTCCAGTGCTCCTCTCACATCTTCACCGGTATATCCGAGGTTATCAGCTATATTGAGTGGTATACTATCATTTTGCGTTGCAATAACCCACGTAGTCAATGCAGAACCACTCTGCATGATCGCCCGTTGGACTAAACCTTCAATAGTCAGTAGTTGAACGTCTAGAGTCATGGCTCCGGCTGATTGTCCAAACGCCGTAACTTTTTTACTATCTCCCCCAAACGCTTCGATGTTGTCTTTAATCCATGCCAGCGCTAATACTTGGTCTTTTAAACCTTGGTTACTGAAACCAGGTTCGCTTACACATAGGAAGCCATATGGTCCTAATCTGTAATTTATCGAAACGATTACGACGTCATGTCTGATTAAGAATTTAGGTGATAGATCTGCCATGGCTTTGCGTCCTAGGACGAAGGATCCTCCGTGTATGTAAACCATTACAGGTAATTTGTTGGTAGAACTAGCAGTGTTGGGTACGTATACGTTAAGTTGCAAGCATTGTATCGTGCCCACGGGCTCGCCGCTCCTGGTGTACTGAGGACATGCAATGCTGTCGTCGTTGGCTTCGTAAGTGCTGTTGAAACCGGGATGAGGTGTAGCTGCCTGAAAGACGATGTTTCAGGTTAATTCATGGTAAATTTATTTATAGTAGATAGAGGGAAGCAGATGGATAAGGCACGCACAGAACAGAGAGGAGTGGTAGAAGAAAGGGGAGCCCAACAGTAGCTGATTCTGAGCTGAAATGATGAGTTCTACTGTACTAAAATCATCAAATAAATCGAAAACGTTGGCAAGAGGTACGTATGAGAATAAAGCGTTCTTCCCTACGTGGGTGCCCTAAGCGATAGGGAAGCCTGCGAAATGATTAGCTTGGAAAACCATCCACGCTGTCAATAGGTCCCATGATGTGAATGTAACGACCTAGTGGAAGATCATGGGAGACGCTGGATGTCGGCAATTCTTGCGAGAGGTCTATTTTCAGCAGTGGTAGTCATATAAGTATTTGTGAATATTTAGGGGTTATGGGAACAGAGTGGAAACTTCATTACTTCCTTTGAAACGGGAGAGCGGATCCCTTTAATTGCCCTGTAGATAATTTGTAATAATTTTTCCATTACAATAAATTCGGTGGTAATGACATTTATGTTAAAAACTGATTAGAATAAATCCGTTTCACTAGAAACGCATTGACAAGTAGTTGTCTAAATATCCGCAAGTGCTGAATTATCCATATAGCAACAGAAATTTCCAAGACATGTAGGCAGTGTAGGTACCTAGATGTTCACATTAAGAGCGAAGTCAATATTAACATTCTACGAATCGTATGTTTTTTATTACACATCTAAAATGTTGTACTGAAGCAAAAAACTAGAAACCGCATTTAATGTATTTTCCTTGTACACATACTTATGCATATTATCTAGGGTGATAATTACTTTGACAGTTTCTCACGATTTCGTACTTTTTTACGTTCACAGTACCTAGTATAGTTTAATATCACACGCACACACGTAATCAGTATTTGGGATTAGCAGTACGGTGTAGTCTATTCAAATCCTTATTTCACTTTAAAATCCACTTTTTAAGCCTTGGCTTTATGATTTCACAATTAATTAGTCTAACTGATTCTATTTGTGGGATTTAAAATATTATTCCCAAAAACACGTATTTGTTTATCTATATTTCTGGCTGACTAAGTAAGTTGCGGAAGAAGAATAGACTAGAATAGAAATGAAGAAGTCTACGACTAAAGTTATGCTGAAAAGAGCTTTTTAAGTATGCTACATAAAGTGCTGTTGTTTATTTTAATTAATTGAACAGTGCGATAATTTCAGAATTACTAATGAACTATCAGACTGACATGACTATCCGTGTGCCTACCACTTTTCGATGTCATGCTAAAAACAAAAATCTTTGTTTTGGACGGGCCGATCCTAACATAGTCGGGAAACGGCTAGACAGAAATGCTGATGATGATGGTGGTGTTAAGAACTAGACTTACCCCGAAAGGATTGCTCTCATCCACCAAAGCGTATGGTATCCCAAGAAACACTTCATAATCACTATCCCCTTTTAAACCTCTAATTGTTCCTTTCGCAGTAGTCACTAAAGTTTCACCATCTCCATTGATGCATTTGATTGTAAACAAAATGAGTATTAACTTCTTCATTTTATCTTAAACTTTTTTTTTATAAAACCCTGCCTGGCAGTTGCGATATAAAATATAGGCCAGTATTTTAGCGACCGTGTTTTCACCAACATGCGATACAAACGACTGGTGACTGAAGATTTTTAACTATGGATATGATTTTTTCGTTCCATTTCAACGAGACGATTCATTGCGAAATACGTATTATTTGTGTATCGCCAGACGGAACGTGTAATGATAATGTTGTTTCATCTGTTATTAAATTAATTAAAACATTGTATGTTCGTAGGTAAATAACTTTTTATTTGTGTATATTTTTTTAGGTCAATATTAAATATCTCTGATTGTAGGATCAAGGGGTCAGTTGAATTGAATTTATAATTAGACACTCATCAAATGCGTCTAAAAACAAAAGCTTATCATAAATACGATTTAGGCAAACTTTAGCCCCACGTGTAATAGAGCGCTACAGAGCAATGGCTTATATACAGCGAACTAGAATAATTTAAAAAGCTACTTCTTTCTAATATTTTAGTTCCTGCCCTAGTCCGATGTTTCAGTCATGGACGGCTCGAATCTCAAGTGCGTATGCGGTGTCTCCCCACAAAAAATGGCCCACCTTCCATCTTGCACCGCATGCCCTGTCACCTGCGCTATTGATGATTTATTTAATGCATCAGTGAGCGGGGTTCGTGTGGCTGAGTTTTGGGCTAAACACATTTGAACTTTTTGCTATCGATATGCTAAGAAGAACAGTTATTTTGACTCTGTTTTCCCATCACTGCCAAAGTCACACTGATCCTAATGGCACAAATAAACATATTTAAATTTGAATTTGGTCTTTATTTTCATTAAAATAGGTTTGTTGTTGGAGTGCTGCTTTCAGAGCTACTCGTATACTGTACTTGGGGTCGGCACAACGCTTTCTTCTTTCATTCCCCCCTGTCACCTGTCACGCTATCATTTACTCCCTTTTTAGTGTACCAGATGTTAGGGAAGTCATTGAAAAAAAGTGGCCTTTGCCGACCCGCACTAGGTCCGCGAGGTGGTTTTTTTTTTTTTGTATGACATCTTGCAGGTCAACCTATGAGGCCGTCTTTGCTTAACCGGAGTATCCTGTGGGTACCTCAAGGCACCGTGTAAGGCCTTCAGCCACGCGGGCCGGTCGACGGTGAGTAATGAGCTAGCTCGCCGTCCGGTCGTCTTATGACGACAGACCGTGTCGACGGCGCGTTCGTGTTCCTCGCGCGCCTCAAAGAGATCTCAGCAAACAGGAAGAGGTCCGCAACTGTGACTGTTCGAAAGATACGCCGCGGCCCTGGAACACAAACGGCAAAGAAGGAACATGGATGGGTTTTACTCAGTACAAGTCTGACACTCCCTCTCCGTCCAGAGCGGGGGGGGGGGGGGGGGGCATTTGATGATTGTCATCCGAAAAAAGAAGGCCTCCAGCCAGAAGCGAAAAACTTAGAAACAAAGCGACTACACGCTAAGCATGGCGGATTATAGCCCAATCCCTCTTATAGAGATGAGCCCTGTGTCCCAGCAGTGGGAACAATATGGCTGATTATTCTCGGGTACTTAAAATAAAACAAAATCATTTCAATATTTCCTTTGGCTTTATTTCTAAACTTGCGAATCAGCTTCGCGGTCACTGACCACAAATTCAGCAGATTCAGTACATACACATCTTAAAACAAAGTTCGTTTCGACCGGCCGTTCTTAATCATACAAATATATTATCACAAGTAAATAAAGCATTTTTATATAACAGTTGTAGAATAAAACCAACAAGCTATCCTTTAGTGAGAAAAATAATTGCTTTTTTCACTATCTTGGCGACACTTAATTGAATGCCTAAATAGAAGTGCTTTGATGGGTTTTAAGCACAAATTCCAACATTGCAATTAATTTAGCGCTTAGTGTTCACGAAAACGGTTAATTATTTGAAAAAATATCCCTTTACAGAATATTGATTTTTAAATATTTACATACTATGTTTACGAGTCAAAGCGCCACTTCTTCTTCTTAGCGTGTCGATGGCAAATTTTTAATTAAATATGTTTGGCCCAAAATTCAGCTATGCGAACTCCGCTCGCTGTAGCAGTCATAAGATCGTCAAGTGCGCAGGTGTTAGGGCATGCAGCGCAAGATGGAAGATGGGCCATTGTCTGTGGAGACACGCCGCATACACATTTGAGATCTGAGCCGTCCATGAACCCCTATCTGAAGAGATGAAAGCGCCACTAAAACTAAACGTAATTTAACTCTACAAAAAATAGTTAAGTAACTAAAAGCTTGGATAAATCTATACATTTCTACAAATTCGGATTCTTCTGTGCATAAGGATAGCTTGTTTTACAACTTAAAATTTAATAACACTACATTGACGCACTTTTTTATAATCAAAATAATAAAAAAATAAACTATTTTTAACACGATATTCAAACTGCTCGTCTAAAGAACTTTCAGACAATGCAAACAGAATTGGGCAAGTCATTTTAGCCTGGGACCTGACTCCCAACGCCTAAGTCCAGCAGTGGACTGTCATACTGCCTTCCAAGCTATGTTAGGAGTACCTGAGTATTTATTACTGGCGAGCGTAACCAAGTAGCTCAAAATTCTTAGGTCTTGAATTTGCGTCGACTCATTTAGCGTCGCATAACCAACTAACTTAGTTTTAGGCAATCTCTTTGAACGTTGTAAACTGAGCTGTGTTTACGCTAGTATAGGGATCAGTTTCCACCAAGCATTAAAATTCTCGCGCACTTTTTTGATGTCACTGAATAATGGACTGTATCAGTATTGGCTTTTAAGTATAAAATTGGGCGCTCGCGCATCTTCAAACATGTGAGGAGATGCTTAATGTCTGCGTCGAGGACTATTTGTATGTATTATAATATATATTAGTTTATTTCATTTTACTGTATATATGTGTATTGGTATGTACCTATTTATGTATATCAATCTATGTTAAAAATTGAATTATTTTCTTATTTATTTTTTTGTACTCTATCACAATGCTATCCTATTTGACCCAAAGGTTGACTGGTAGAGAATGCCTTATGGCATTAAGTCCGCCTATGTACCACTCTTGTACATGAAGTTTAAATAAATAAATAAAAAAAATTATAATTAAAGACAATATAAATACAGTCCTATATTTAGTGATTTCGGTGACATCGATAAAAGGCGTGAGGTTTGGCACTGGTGGAAACTAACCCCAGTTGTTCTCGACAGTATTGTATGTGGACACACAAATTTCATAGTATTAAAACAACTATATGTCTGCTTTGTCTCAATGTTCTATCCACGAGCAGCACACGTCAACATAGCAAAGTTAAGTATTATCTCATAAAAGTAAATGTGTTAATCGGTGATTAGTAACAGTATTATGGCGTTACCTAAAGTTCAACTGATCCTATATACAGGGTGATTTATTTATCTTTTATACAGATATAATTATGTGAGTTACTCCTCAGTATTGAACTAAAATACAACGGGCTACATGTCGATTTATTGATATTAACTATACAATGGTAGTTAGTATATTTCTTATGATAAAAGGGCAAAACAATCAATATAAATAGGTCAGAATATCCAGTAGCCGGAAGCTGAAATATTCTAGTCATATTTACCGTAGAACGGACAAATGAGGACCCCAAACGGAGATCTTTTTTTTTTTTAATGGCATTTCGCAGGTCCACCTATGAGGCTGGCTTCTGCTTAACCGGACTATCCTGTGGGTGCCGTGAGTGTAAGGCCTCCAGCCAGGGGCAAAGCTGACATCTTGAAAGGAAAGTACTAAAACAGACCGACGATCTGACCAGTGTCAGGTAAAAATAGGACGGAAAGACAGCAAAATCAGATTGCAACTTTTTTTTGTTATATGTAATTTTAGTTCAAAGCCGAGGTGTGTTAGTATTTAACAAGTAATAATTAATTTAAAAATAAACATTCTAAATATAAACGTAATCACTAAAAATTTAACGTTAACTTACTTACAAAATATCTACCGTCATTGTCTTATAATACATAATAATTTGATAACTATGTGGGGTTAAGATGACGGGTTTGACGCACACAACCCATCTTAGAATTTAAACCATAAATGGAGGAACTACGGAATGTTACTAGAAAATGCAGCAAACTAAAATGTTCGTACACACGACTACCAAACAAGCTATACAAAACCAGTTTAAGCGGATCTCTCATTATACGGGAAATCTATACAAAGCGAGGCCATATTTTACTGGAAATGTAATATGTCGCCGTGTGTACTATCATGATTTTTAAATAGTAAAAGGAAACAAAATCCTGTCTCATTTGTGAGAAAACTTTTCTAGCAACATCCCACAGTGTTACAAGAAACAAAATAAAAACAACAAAAAATAATTTCGAGACAACACTGATTTTAAAAACAAGTATTATAGCTACCATCTTGATATTTAAATTACGATCTAAAATGTTTGATAACTGACTTCAAATCTATCTACAATGATTTTCGTATAGTTCTATTTATTTTAGGACAGATAAATAATCTTAGTAACATAATCTTTATTATTATAATAGAACTAAAGCTCGTTGGCACCACAAATTATAAAAGAAAACGCATTAAGCGCTAAACGAATTTAAAACAACGTTCCGTTACAGTTAATCTTTGAATCTTTAAAACCGTTTAGTGTTAAAAGAATTTAGTGATCTGTGGTGCAATTGAGCCTAAATCCACATTAATAAGTTACTATAACGTCAGATTTTCCTTCTATATTAGTAAATAGTTTATTAACATGGAATTTAGAAAAAAGAATACTCAAATCGTTATTGCACCTTTATAATTTATCCCCGATTCCCTTATTCGAAGTTTTTTTTAATAAAATATAGTAATTTGCTCGACTTTCAATGCATCAGGCACTTTTATATACAGTAAAATTAAATATTGAATGTAATTTTTTGAGCTTTTGTCTCACAGCAGCAAATCATGGGAGTATAAACTTCATGGTAGTCAGGAACTGTGTCTAGAGACGGCAGTATTATACAGTGTGATGTCCCATACATTTGGGTTGAGTACAGTTGACATTTTGTATAGGACAGCAGACTATTTAACGATGTTGGGACCATACTGTAATTTGTTGGACTGTACCACACCCTACACCTACGAGGGATGCGAGTCGCACGGGACCGGTTAAAGTGGCGACACTTGGGGGAGGCCTATGTCCAGCAGTGGACGTCTTTCGGCTGAAATGATGATGATGATAATTTACCACACCCTTAAATATGATCACATCACCACACCTCTGTCCTGCCCATCCTGCAGAGCCACTTGCACTTTTCAGGATTTAATCGAAGCAAATGTTACGAGCTGTGCAGGTGGCTACATAGTCTTCAGTATACTGGTCTAACACAATCTGAGTTTCATCGACACGTAAAGCAGAAGAACCACACCTTTCTGGTACAGACTCCAGCACATCAAGCTACTACAACATGTCAAATTTCTTTATTAGATTTTCAACTTTATCGCTAAACTTCAAGGTTGATTGGCAAAATTTGACAGTTTCGGGTTTCGGGGTTGATGCGCTGGCGTCTGTACATGCTCTATAATAAAATTCCTGGTGCTTAAAGTGTATTGAGCGCACAACTTGAACAGCGTCTATACATACGTCATGTCTGTCGTAGTGCGAGTAAACTGTAATACGCTTGGTTTGTGTGGAGATTGTGGACTATGCCGACTTTAACAGCGCCAAGACGTCTCCTAGCTAAGACACGCTTAAACAGCGATAGGCATGCTTTACTGTGATACCTACTCTGCCTAGCCTTAACCCCTGTTGGGGTCGGCTTCCAGTCTAACCAGATGCAGCTGAATACCAGTATTTTTCATGGAGCGACTGCCTATCTGACTTTCCCCTTGGTAAGACTGGTTGTCAGATTTTTAGGCCACTGACTCCTGTAATGACTGTTTTACTGTGGTACAAAACTTCAAACGAAGGTGTCGTAAGATCGTTAATGATTGTGACTGAAAAATATAGCGTTTACTTTTCAAAAGATTTATTAAGATTTTTTTACATTATTTAGCCATACTATATTCAACACCTAACATATTTAGAAGTACACAGTTTTTGATATGAACTCCTTTGTCAGTCCGTGGTTAATATTTTTTTTTTATAGTCAACTATTCTGTTAGTCATCATTATCTTCATAGCCTTTTCCCCAACTAAACAAAAAAAAGAAGTAAATATTGATATTAATTTTCGTATAGTTTTTACAGTCAACGTAAAATCAGGGAAACTGCAAATTGACCACCAACTTAAATTGTCTACAAATTGAAATTACACATCTTTGACAGTTGTGTGAAATTGACAGCCGTTGTCAATTTGCCGGGTTATACAAGGTGGAAAAGACACCAATGCACAAACGCTTACCACGTATTTTTTTTTCTTTTTTCATCAGTATATTTTTTTTTAATTTGCTGATTCCTACAAAAGTGCCTATACACGTTAAAATGGAACAGCAGATTTTTTTTAAATTACCGAAGAAAAATGAATGTGCATACGGCAAATTGCTGTAGGTTAACAATTTACTTAACAAGAACGACCCTGACTGTACAAGACAAGCGTATGTGCCAATCTTGTACTTATTCCTTTAGCCAACTGACTTGATTACATGCAACCTGCTTACACCTGGTGGTCTATCATGACGTCTCAATGCAGTATTGTTTTAATCTTATTCCTGAGTGAGAAAGAGATGGCGCTAGATGTCCTCTATAGCTCCGTCTCTTTTCAACACTGGAGTAGCATTAAAACAATACAGCTTTATGACGTCATGGTAACCCGCCTGGTTTCTAAAGATTTCTTTTAACATTCTATATCTATCGTTAATGAATTCTTTAAATGTGAATTGACGATTTAACCTGAAATATTACATTATTTATTCCAAAAACCATTTTCTAAATTACGTCACATTCGAGTGGATAGCACGAAAGCTTTAGGACACAAGTTCACAGTGTTATAAGCGTTTTTATATAAATAATAATCGAAATTCGACGACTAATTGCTTTGATCGCTCGCCCAGCCATCTTAGATTCCGATCTTTGTCGATTACGATAGATATCGATACTTTTATTGAGATGATCTATACTAATATAATAAAGCTGAAGATTTTGTTTATATTTTTGTTTGAATGCGCTTTTATCTGGCACTACTTACCAGTCGGATTTGAAATAGTAGATTATACAACAAATGAATAAAAGGTAATTTAATTCGAGGGACTAAGTTGGATCCCGAGAACAGCAAAGGATTCTAGAGTAGAATCCCGAGCGTAGCAAGGGATTTTAGATTAGAATCTTGAGCGGAGCGAGGGATACAGGAGGGAAGGTTATAGGATTATTACACGCTACAGCTCTTAGAGAACCAAGCAAAATGAGAAGCGGCGGGTGACACCACGGGGCATAACTATCATTCATAAAAGTATCAATATAAGGCCTGAATCACATTTATCAGCTTTGATTCGCATTTTGTCAATAAAATAGCAATTTTATGAAGACTCATACAAAATGGCTATTTTATTGAACAACGCTAATATCACACAATCATAGTTAAAAGAACAACAACAACATTCTGTTCAATCAAAATAGTATGGTACACACAGGCACTAGAGCTCAATTTACCGTAACATAAAGGTACATACACACTGGGCGGGCGACAGAGCCTCTGCAAGGGAGCGAGCTCACTCGGTACAGTCAGACAGTCAGACTTTCAGAACAGTCAGTGAGTCAGACGTTCATAAGTCCAGGTGATGAGGCGTTGATGATGATTGCGCTGGTAATGCTGCTACACCTGTGAACGGAGAAAAATTGTTTGTATAAGTTATGTTTATTTTGAGTTAGATGGAGCCCAAAAGGTAGGGTAGGTAATGTTTTTATGACGGGATGACGAGGACTTAGCGAGTCAATGATAATCTGGCTTTCTATACTGTGATTACCAGGTGTGGGTACCAGCTACCGGACACAAAACGAATACAAAGCGGAATTCACGTCGTGGCTGTTTTGATTTTCGATCATGAATGAAATGTCCTAACGCGTCGTCAGAGTTTTTCGTACAGTCATGACACGATGGAATGAATATTATGGAACTTGTCGATGTTGACGAGTGTAGTAGTGAAATGGTGATGCTTAATTGAGATATCAAGATGGTGGATGCAATTTTTTTTTATATTTTCGTCATGGGAATCAGTTTCATGGTTTTCGGGGGCATTGATATTGAGGTCGAAATGAGAATTCAAAATGTGATTTGATTCTCATGGGTGTCCTTTTTGTACTTTTTGGGGGCGCTGATGACGTACATAGAACAACGCGAATTTCACGTGTGGTCGAATTTTTTCGCTCAATGAGAGTTTGTCTTTTAAACAGATAACTTACCAATCTCCCCCTGCGCCTCAGTGTTGATGGAGTGCTCGTCGGAGATCAGTAGCGGCGCCGCGTCCCGCGCGGGCGCGTGCGGCGCGTGTGCGCTGGCCGAGCGCGCGCGGCGCGGGCGGCGCGGCCGTCTCTCCGCCGTGGGCACCACGGTGACGGCGGGCAGGAGAGCCTCTCTGTCGCCTGTCTCCACGCTGCGGGAACAACCAATTGTATTAGGCTTAATAATGCATGTTAGCTATAGACTCGTGTGGGATCGCGCTATCACGCGTCGTTTAACCGCACCTTTACTATTCGGCGAAACATTCATACGAAAGCATGTTGTGTGATAATATAAAAATAACTAAGACAAGAGAGAGATATATAGGCCGGCCCAGAAAACGGTGACGAGATGATTTAGACGCACATCACGAAGGCTAGTTCGAGGTGGCGCAAGAGAAGAGTACCTGGAAGGATACGGGAGAGGCCTTTGCCCAGCAGTGGGACATACAAGGCTATTTAAAAAAAAGAGAGAAAGAGAGATCATTTGTTTTAAGTATATGAATGTTTCGCAAACGAGAACGCATAGTTGGAGAATATAGAGGTATATTGTATGGTTTATTATCCACTAATATTTTTGCATAAAACACTCTCAACTAAAAAGGTTATAAATAATACTTACGTGTCGTCATTAACGTGACTCGTCTCGTCATTTTCTTCAGTAGGTGTCGCTACCTGTAACAACACAATCATATTTGTTAGCCACTACACTTTATGGTCCCTCAAGACAGAACATTAATAATGTACAACAAGTACGTTACCTCAGCGTTGTCCCCGTCCCGGTTGCCCCTCAGGCGCGACATGAACCGCGCCGCGCGCACGAACGGGTTCTCGCGCTGCTCCTCGAATGTGCCGCCCTGGGACAATACACAGTACAATGATTAGCTACTTGATTATAAGTGCAAATACACACTCAAGTTACGCAATAGTAGGAGCCATCCTTTAATCACGTGAGGTTTTTAACTCACTTTTATAACCCTCTCTCTCCTTTGGTGATACGTTGTGAGGTTTTAGGAAACCTTACTTCGCAATGGAGGAGAGGAGCTCGTGGCTAAATAATAACAGCCGCTCTGATCGATCTTTGGGGTAAGCCGTGCTTGCCTAGGTTGGTCTATGGATGGGTGACCACCCATTACATATCGAGTTTCCTCCGTGCCTCGGAAATCACGTTAAGCCGTTGGTCCCGGCTGTCATTTGTAGATCTATGACAGTCGTTACAGGTAGTCAGTGGCTCAAAAAGTCTGACAACCAGTCTTACCAAAGGGTATCGTATTACCTAGATACTAACTGGGTTGTGGAGGTCAGATAGGCAGTCGCTCCATGTAAAATACGAGTATTCAGCTGCATCTGGTTAGACTGGAAGCCGACCCTAACATAGTTGGGAAAAGGCTAGGCAGATGATGACTTCGCAATGGAGGTAGCGGACGGAAAGAGAGCATGCCTCTCACTCCACCCACACCAGAAGAGCAGTCGGGCGTGGCGGGCTGGTACCAGTCGGGGAAGCGCGAACGTACAGTCACGATCAATGAAATGTAAACAGCAAAATTCAAACGCAATTTTCTCAAATATATTGAAATAACTGTGTCAACTTCGAGATAGGACCTACTTACGGCTTCCAAAACACTATGTTCGTGTTTTATGTTTTTGACTTTTGCTTAGTGTTTACATTTCATCGCTCGCGTATCTCCCGGACCACCGGCTCATAACAGTCGTAGGAACAGTGAGGTTCTAGTCGGAGCTCGGTGAACAGTAGTGGTACCTGCGTGGCGTTGTTATCGTTGAGTAGCGGCTCGGTGTCGGTGGAGTCGGAGTCCGTGTGCACGCGGCGCCGCTCGCCGGCCGCGAACACGCGCCGCTTGCACACGGGGCACACGCGCTTGTTCTGCGTCAGCCACGGGTCGATGCACACCGCGTGGTACGCTGGGGACAGATGTATATTATGAGGGTAAAATGTTGTCATAGTATTGGAAAATATTTCAAACGCCTGATATCTACCATGTAAGGATGGGCCTGAATGATAGTTACGGCTCACCCCATTTCACAGGGAGGAAGACTGTGGTTTAGCACATTACAAACTGATTATTCTAAAGTTGATTTTGCTCTTGGCTTCGCTCGCGTTAATTTAGATTTTGAGAATCAATTCGAGTTGTACTATGCTTGTTATAATATAATTCAATCATGATTCGAAAGACAAGTGGCGCCATCTATTATCGTAAGAACGTGATTGTTGTTTTCCTCGGGAACAGTACTTTTTTAGGGATGAAAGGTACCCTATGCCCGTTTCTGTACATCTGACAACGTATATGAAAAATTTCAGGATGATCGGTTCAGTGGTTTAGGCGTGAAAAGGTAACAAACAAACTTACTTTCGCATTTATAACATTTAGGATTAGGATGAACCGTAAAACTCCAAGTGACTATATTAAAGCATAAAGCTGGTACTACTGAGAAACCTGATAGCCTTTTAGTAAACTAGCACAGCATTGTGACCGCACCGAATAGAGAAACAAAAGCTTTAATTGAAGATTTTTCTAAGTTTATTTGATTATTTGAGAGGGTACGATAGGATCTCCCTTTCTGAACTTGCAGTTGAGTATCTTGTGTGTCCTACTCACCGTGTGCACAGGGCAGGACCCTCAGCCTCTCTCCCTCCTGGTAGTCATCGAGACAGATGGCGCACGTGTCGTACGGGTCTCCCTTGCTGAACTTGCAGGTGGGGATCTTCTTGAGCGCTCGGCTAGGCAGCCGGTGTCGACGCGCACGGCGGCGGTCTTTTATGCATTTCACTATCTGGAATTGTTACGATAAAATTATTTAATGCTCAAATAAAAAAATAATAAAAAATAAACAAAATAATACAAAATAAACAAAATAATAAAAAATAAACAAAATAATAAAAATTAAATTCTAACAAATTAACATCTAAACAATCAAGTACCTAACTCCCAGTTGTGAAAATGATTATTAATGAAATTCTAACTATGTTTACTAAAATAATTCACAATATCTTAATAATTCAAGAGAAGCTAAGTAGAATCAACTGGCAATACACATAACTTAGTAATAGCTCTCTTGGCTACAGAACCTCCACTTTTCCCGCTATGCACCCTCGTGTTACCATCCATGTCTGGATGTTAATCTGTAATTCGTCCTAAGGACCATTTGCTGGGTGGTTGATTTTCAGCCTTGATCAACACAATATCCCCCTATTGCAAATTCCTTCAGTTTCTTCATCCATTTAGGACGCTGCTGCAGCCTGGTCAAATACTCCTCTTGACAGCATCGCTAAAAGTCTTGAAGAACCTTTTGTGTATGTGCCAGCGTGATAAATTATGAACCTTCTCTGTTTGCAGATAAGACAAAGATTTATTTTCTCACCACAGTACATAGGTACATTATTAAGTTTCGTGAACAATACATGCGTTTTTTTTATTCTTTTATACTGTTGGAGACTGGTGCCCAAGCTAGACGAAAGTACCTGCATTTCAGGACACCAGGTCTCCACCCCTTCGGAAGCACATTTAAACAGAATTTTGCACTCGTTTACAAATTAATGCGGTAAGTAACATTGAGCAAGAAAAAATAAAGGATAAAAATACACATTACAACAGTGACGATAACGAATTATTCAATCAGGGGTTAGTACGTGTTCGTGTGTGTGTGAGTGCGGGTTTAAGTGGAGGGAGTGTGTGCGTACGAATAAGGAAAAGGGAAAATTTTATAAATAACTAGATGCGATTGTGATATATAGGTTATATTATTCGACCAGCAAGTTATTTCGAGGTGAGGGTGCCACAATCAGTGGTTCTCCATTAAAAAAATGGCCATGAGTTAATGGATCTAAGTTTTCTGTGTCAGTGTTATCTATTGGGCACAACGGTCGTGAATTCAGACAAGCTTCTATCTGGCATAATATTGTGGTAATTTCCTCGAACGTCAGGTGAATTGTAAAAATACATTTTAGGTTGTACTTAATCGTTTAAGTTTAATAATACTCATTCGAACACACTTCATGCATTTGTGAATATGTTTTTTCACCAGTGATTTAGCTCTTATAACCCAGTTTTAAAACGTAAGTTTAACTTTATTAACTGTACTTCTCCATGAATTGTTTTCTCATGTGCATCAGCAATGATTAACTGTATCAGAGCGTTTCTATTTCCCAAGATCACAGGATTCTTCTTATCATCAGGTAAGTTAGCATGTCTTAAGCGACTGCCCACCCTGAGTACATTTTTCTCTAGTCTAAGTATGGATTTAGACATAGTAGCTGACTTTTTTTCTTAACTTGTTTCACTATTGTTATTCCATCTACCTCTTCTTTAAATTCTTTCTCTTGAGCCTTTTTAATACAGATCCGTAGTCTCTTTTAATTCTTGCGTTGTAAGTTCTGATTTTCACTGGTTATATTCTTCTTATTATAGTTCAGAAATCTTCTATAGTAAGTAATCGCTTTTATTAAATCTGTTAATTTTTCAAAATTTTCAGGTTCTTTAATCCGTTCTGCGTTCAGGTAAGTAAGTATTGATTTTAGATTTCTTCATTTCCAAGTCTGTTTCTGTTATTTCATGTTTAATATTTATTTTTGTTTCAGATAGCAAACCCGGTCCGTGCCACAATAAGTTACATTTCTTTAAGTTGGATAATAACATTCCTCTAGATGCGAAATCAGCGGGATTTTCGTATGACTGAACATGGAACCAGTGCTTGTTATTAATGTTTTCAACAATTTCGACTACACGGTTTGCAACTAAGGGTTTCCACCTGTTAGTTTCACCACTGTGCCATGCGATAACAATTGAGGAGTCAGTCCATGCATACATTCGTGTTGTCGGTATCCTCATTGATTGTCCAACCTGTTTATTAATTTTGAGTAAAAGTATGAATATCCACAAAGTTCGAGACGAGGTAACGAAATGGTCTTCAGTGGTGCTAATCTGGTTCTGGCAGCTATCTTGTTGTCTGGAGTTTCAATTCTTATATAGACTGCCGCTGCATATGCACGCATTGAAGCATCGCTGAATCCGTGAATTTGTATTTTGTCGTTGGTAACAGTCATCGTACCAAGCTATCTCTCTATTTAATGTGTTACTAATAGGGCTTTCAATACCGGTATTCCGGGATCCCGTAATACCGTGATCACGGATTTAATATAGGCCTTTTTCAATACCGGTATTGACGCCCCAATACCGTTTTACACACATTAGATGTGATCTTATTCTCTTACTAGTTTTCACCAGCAAAAGCGTACCGCTGTTATCTTTAACGCCCCGCCCCCCCCCGCCTGAGACAACGCCCGAAATCAAGCTGTATTTTGACGTTTTTATTATTGTTAGTCAGTCTCGTAAAGGGGACGGGATAACGCGTAGACTTTGTGATTGTGGTGAGAATGTTGTGTTTACTTGTGAAGTTGTGATCTAGATAGCGGATTTTTGCTACTTTAATTTGATTACCGTCGTTGCCTCTTCGAAGATAAGAAGAAATTTAATTGTTTTTTATGTTGCATAATTATAAGAAAGTTTCGAAAATGAACACCAAATGATTGCTAGCTAATTAAGCTATACTTATATTTCTACAAATATTGATACCTATGTTGATAACATGAGACATGATGTCATTTCGATAATAATAAGTTTATATGTATGTGTGTGTTTTTATGTTTGTTTCAACCACCTGTTCATAAAGATTTTATTTATTTATATTTTTTTGATATTGTACTTTACAAAGTCTATGTGAAATGCCTACCTGTAAAAAGGCTAGATTAAGTTTTGATTACGTTCCTGATTCCTAGTCCTACCTTAATAAATAATCAACCAATACCAAATTGTTATTGAGAGCTATGTACAAAAGGTATTTACAATAAATAAGAACAATTAATACTGATTTGAAAATAAAAACACGTATTTTTATCGTTTTTTATTAATGTTCTAATTGAACTTGCGTTCAGTACCGGTATTAATACCGTGATCACGGTATTGATTTCCAATACCGGTATTGAAAAAATCCGGTATTTGAAAGCCCTACTTACTAACTGGTTCATTCCAGTTAACCCTTTCAAGCCAAAGCTTTTGTATTATTCATTTTTAAGCATAACAGTACTCGGTGCTATCCTACCAAGGGGATCAAACACTCTTTGTATATCAGACAATATGTTTCGCTTGGTTATGAGTGTAGATCTAAGATTGTATTCCAACAGGTCTGTTTTTAAAATCCATTCGATTCCTAATGCTTTGAGAGTACCATCGGCATCAGGTTCAAATCAATATGTGCCTTTGCAGATTTTTTATCCTTTTCTGTATACTTCATTAAATCGATACTATTGGATGCCCATTTCGTATAAAGAATGATATGGCAAGAAAGGAGGTGTCTAATGAGATGACGAGTAATAGAGAAATATGGAAGAAAAAGACATGCTGCGCCGACCCCAAATGAATTGGGATAAGGGCAAGAGAATGATGATGATGGATGCCAATTTCGTAAGTTCATGACTTTCTAGTGTGTCTGCTAATTTTTTAGAAAATGTCATTAGCCTCAGTTACTGTGTAGCCAGATAAAAGATCATCCATTTAAAAATCCTCGTTTATAGTTCGTGCAACAAGAATTTTATTCTTAGCTTAGTCTTTGGCTACCTGTTGGAGCGTTTTAATGGCCAAATATAGTGCAGATCTGTACCAAAGGTGACTCTGAGCAATCGGTATTCTTCCAGGCTATCAGATTCCCGTTGCCTCCACAGGATTCGCTGAAATTCTGCGTCTTCTTTGGTCACTAATACTTGGGAGGGACATCTGTTTTATATCTGCCATAAAACAGACTTGTTTCATACGCCATCTCATCAAAATCTTTATCAAGGCTTCTTGCAGCTGAGGACCCACAAGTATCTAGCGTGCATTCATCATTTGCCTTTTTGCATTGTCTCCGTTCTGAGCTAGCGGCACGCCACTGTGTTCTATATAGTCATTTATAACTTTGCTGTATTATTTTTGCAGGTCTGCCGATTTCCTGAACTTCCTTTCTAATAGTGTAAATCTATGTGTTGCTATCGATTTTGTGTTACCATCTGGTGATTGTGGACTGTGTGTATTAAAAGGTAATTTAACAATGTACCTTCCTTCTTCATTTCTAGCAGTTGTCTTGTCGTATATTTCTTCACACAGTTATTCTTCCTTTGTTAAGTGTCTACGTCAATTTCCCATATTGATTAAGCGTGCTTTTTTGTTCATATGTGTTTTCCGTAGTAGATTTGCAGTATCTTCTAACAAGGAGAAAAGTTTCAGTTGTTCTTCAGTCGTATTCATTTTTCACGTAAACAAGCTTGAATGCAGCTGATACCCGATGTATAAAGTAGTCACGTAATGATTACTACAAGTCTTCGTAATAAACAACTTGCTAATTATCGAAATCCGATGCTCCCAAAAAAAAAGGTCGGCTTATCGCTGCTGTGGAATGGTGGGTCTTATATCTCTCGGTAGTTGTCCGTACTGGATGGATCCAGCTCGATTGCGACCATATGGTGTTTGTATTAAGGTTCACTATTGCTTGTTCGGGATTCGGATAAATAAAATACGTGTTGTCTGAATGCAAGTGTATTGGCGACTAACTTAATACTATAATGAGTAATGCTTTTAAAGACGACATGAGATAAACATATAGCTATGTGGATATGTAGAGGGTAGTATGTGGATATGTAAGTTGCGTAGCTACTAAGGCTATAGCCAATCTAACACGTACCATAAACACAAGTATAACGAGCAGGCACAGCACCACGACAATCGCGAATGGCAGCAGCAGGTGTGTGTTTATGTTGAAAGGGAGGTCGCCGTTCACCATTATATAGAAACTGAAACATACAACAAGAATTATTTTATATTCTTATTATAAGCCTATATTGGCCCAAAAAGTCTGACAACCAGTCTTACCAAGGGGTTTCGTATTGCCTAGTACTAACTGGGTTGTAGATGTCAGATAGGCAGTCGCTCCATGTAAAATACTGGTATTCAGCTGCATCCCGTTAGACTGGAAGCCGATCCCAACATAGTTGGGAAAAGGCAAGGCAGATGATGATGAAGCCTATATTGTCCCACTGCAGGGCAAAGGCCTCATTCCTTTCCAACTCTCCCGGTGTTCTGCCTCCTCTGACCAATCAGTCAGGAACGAGTCCACAACGTCACGCCAGCGTTTCTTGGGTCGGCCTCGGTGACGACGACCGTCTTCAGGCACCCACTGTGTAATTTTTCGATTCTGACCCATCTGTCCTGACCCATCCTAGAAATGTGACCCGCCCAGTGTCATTTTAACCTAAGAAAATAATAATACAGAAAAAATAGAGGACAAGATTTGTTTGGGATGATCTGTAGGTGTTCTGTAGGTTCAGCCTAAACTCATGAGGACAAGTCGAAAGTATAGCAGTGGTGTGACCGTCGGACTGCCAAGTCATAGGTATCCAGTTCGAACCCAAGGATTCATGTGGGTATTGTAGAATTATGACTTGCTTCGGTGAAGGAAAACATCGTGAGGAAACCAGCATGCCTGAGAGATATTTCTTGACGGCATGTAAAGCCAAGTCAGAGGCCCATGGGCGGCATAAAAACTCTGACACTAGGTTAGACACAAACCACACTATAAAGAAGAATCTAAACTAAAAATTCAATGTACATTTCATAACACTCACATCAGTTTTGAATTAAAAAATTTAACGAAACTCATTTACAAATGGTCAATTTCCCTAGTAATTGAATAAGATCTATTCATCAAAAACTATTTTTTCATAACGAATTACAGTAATTACACAAGATTAAATCGCTAACTAACACAACTAGTTCGCATAAACAATCAAACAGCGCGCGCTCAAAACAGACACACATAAGTTCACCTAACACAAACCCGCTATCCGACAATCAATATGATTATTTCATAACAATATTAATATAGTATTACGTCACATTTTCCAATAAGGTAAATCCTTGGACGTAGCCCGCGAAATTCAACATTTCATAGGATTTTTTGCAAACAGTCGCTTTTAATTTGAATGTTGCCGAAAATTCAATTTGTGGTAAAAATAATAAGTAAATTATAATCATTTAAAAACATCAATAAGGCTCTCAAAATTATAAAGGGTATAAATAGACCCTTAACGAAGCCGAAAGGCGCTTATTCTCCTCGTCTTTGCGATATTTTTTTTGTTCTAGACCATACCTAGGAACCTTCTAGTTACGAGATATTGGGGGTCAAAGTACTAATTTTTTCACAAGTTTTGTTTTTAATACATGTTTTAATGTAGGATTTTAATTTTAAACACCTCCACGACCCTCGTACTATTCAATCCATCCATCAGCACAATGTTTTGAGTGCGTTCCATCGAGTCCTACCGTGAAACGTGATTTTTCACCCCAAAAAAATCGTTTAATTTGATATACAGAATACTTGGTTGACGGCTTCGTGAAGGGTCTGTTTACAGCCTGTATTTTCCCGAAATAGTCTTATCTAGAGTAAACATATTTTAGAATATTGATGTATTCGGAGTACATATTATAATATTAAGTAAACATTTTATCATAATTGACGCGAATTGAATTTCAAACAAAACATACAATGAACGCCGCCATTTGCAAAAAAAAAAACGCAAAAAATTTTGAATTTCGCGGGCTTAATTGAAGGAATCGCGATAAATACATAATAATTTTATGTTTGACTTACCCGTTGCCGTAGACGTACTCGTCGGCTAGTATGAGCCCCGCGAGGTCACTCACGAACACTGACGGTATATCTATCCCCTCCGCATTTTTTGCTGACATAGTCTCTGCAAAAAAAGTGATAAACAAACATCATTCACAACTTGTGAAACAAAACTATGCGGCAGAATTACCACATTAAAACAGGTGGTGAAATAAAGAACTAATTCTAAATGTATTGAATTTGACAGGTCGGTGTGAAGTGTCCTTGGCGAGTAGCGCCACCATTGAAAGAACTATTAAATTGGTATCCGGTACGTTACTTGCATTTTAGCGTGTGTCATAGGCCATAACAATGGCGTATGCGGGGCTTTTTGTAGCAATCCTCACAATCATCGCGCTTCCGTGAATGGCGCGGCAGATAGTTTTTAAATTCAATGTTAATCTAAATTTACCTGTTTTCAAAATAAGGTTTAAATTCTAATGGACGGAAAGTGATTGGAGAATTGGAATTTTTATGGGGATTACCCTCGAAATATAGTACTTTATCTGGATTAGATAAGTATTGTTGTAAATTGATAATTTAAATCTATTCTTATATATTATGGTCTGTCACTTAAAAATAAAATACGTCCATACTAGAAATTTCTCCTGTATCGTGGGAGCGTTTGCAAACATTTAAACTCGCATACACAAACAGCCAGACCGTACAACTACCTGTAGGTCATACAAATATTTTTTTCGTGTGGGTATCGAACCCGCGACACGCAGTGTAGCAGCCAATCGCTCAGTCACTGCGCCAACCGTGCCTTAAAGCCTGGTTTCCACCATATTGGACTCGAACGGATCGGTGTGGAGACTTGCAAGATCCGACCAATCACAGGTAGGACTAGAGAAGCGAAATGCACGTCTCTCCGCTCCGCTCGTAATCGGGCCTTAGTTCAGCTGAGCGTATTATGACGTACATTTTCACCGACGGTTTTCCTGTTTGGTTAATTCTTATTTTTACTTTTTTATGCGTAACGACCGCGTCTCTGCGTCCAGTCAAATGTATGAGCGAGGTACAGCGGTATGTAGAGGCTAGAACATTTATTTGTTGCACTGTATTGCGTAACGCTAACATTGTAGAAATTATATTTTTTTAGTGACATAATATTTCACCGAATTCAGTTAGATAAGTTGACAGATACACCGCTGTAAATTGTGTCGTGTGAATGCTCTGTTGTGAAGTTTTAATTTTGTAGTAATTGGGTACATTACCAAAATATGTTAATATTTATTTCGGTAGGTATTACCTTTTGTATGTTTTAAGTCTTACTGGTAAATATGTACATGACAAAAGTTATGAGAACGAAATATTATGGTCTTTGAAGACCTGGTTTGTAAAATAGTAAAAATTCAATTGGGCTGTTATCATTGGCGTTTGCTATTTCTCTTAACCAATTAAGGGAAATAATAGAAGCCAGTCCATTCTTTACACATCTGATGTTACACATATTTATTATCAATACATAAACTATGGTTAAACGTCCTGTTAATTTGGAGGTGTTGGCTATAGGACCTGCGTGTAAGCATTTAGGATCCTGTTTTGTGGTTGGCTGCCAAATAAATTGGCGACTGTTTGAAGGATATAACAGCATGCATTCAGAAACCCGACAAACAGAAATCAATGAAAAAAAAGAGTGCCGTGTTTGTCTAAATGATTCGAAATACATTATTTATTTACTTTTCATAGGGCGTATGCCCTTAACTTGATACCTATTTACACCAATAACAAAGCGATAAAATAGTATTTTTCCGTTCTATTAATAAATCGACTAAGGAACTTATTTTTATCTTCGCTGAGTGCAAGTGCACTTAATGTAAATATTTGCTGGGAGTATTTGAACTCTTTGTATACTTTCCTTCCTACAGTCGATGTGCCTTTTTTTAGGTTGCCCCAGAGGCAAGTGAAGTTAAATAAAATAATAATATAATTCACTTGGGGTCGGCGCAGCATATCTTCTTCCATACTTCTCTATTACTCGTCATCTCATCAGACACCTCCTTTCTTGCCATATCATCCTTTACACAGTCTATCCATCGTTTCTTTGTCTTCCTCTACTCTTATACCTAAGGTAAAGATATACATATATATGGAGATAGGGATTTACAAAGGTTACGGTTTTTACTCTCACAGATAGGAGGCCTTTGTCCCAACAGTGGGAAATGGTATAGGCTCATTTTGTACTACCACTGCCACATTTCATCCTTCTTCTTCTTAGCGTGTCGATTGCAAATCAATAAATATATTTGGCTCAAAATTCAGCTATACGCATAATTCCGCTCATAAGATCGTCAAGTACAGGTATCAGCATTGTCTGTGGAGACACGCCGCATGCACACTTAAGATCTGAGCCGTCCATAAACACTTCTGTATTGATTTTCACCCTTATATACCCCGAGTAATAAGGTTGAAAAGTGGTCGACTGTCAGTGAATTTGGTAGTACGGGTTGTACTGCCATGTACCAAAGTAAATATTTTACTGTATACCTTACTGGGCTTGTGAAAAGAAGATCTTTTTCACAAGCCCCAAGGACGCCTGAATTTAATTATTTGAACACGTGAAAACATAAAGGAACTCAGCATTGGGGTGATCAAGTTCGTTCTGAAGGAAAAAAGGCCTTTTAAGTTTAAAACCGAAACAAAAAGCCAGGACGGGAGTTTATCTGATAAAAAGTTTTTATTTGCGTTGTTTAAGTACAGACGACAGCCAGCACACCAAGCTACTACAATCTATCAATTTTTTAAATAGATTTTCAACTTTATCGCTAAAGCATGAGGTTCAAGGTTGATTGGGAAAATTTTACAGTTTCGGGTAGCTTGATGTGCTGGAGTCTGTACATTTGCATTTAAGAGTAGAGGAAGACCAAAGAAACGATGGATGGACTGTGGGAGGCATGATATGGCAAGACAGGAGGTGTCTGTTGAAATTACAAGTATGGAAGAAGATGACATGCTGCGCCGACCACAAATATATTGGGTAGGAGAATGATGATGAAGTACATTTAGCACTTGCGATGCGATGCATTATCAACCCTAATGACAATATTAATAAGAATCACATACATGCATTTTTCCATCACAAGACTCCCACATTTTTAACAAAACACTGCATTCTTTTCTCGCAAACAATAAAAACAAACACAACAAAAAACGAGACTATTCACTTACTAGGAACAAAAACAGTTCACAGATGATTTCCATTGTGAATTAATTAATAATAAATATAAAATAAATAGTGCGGAGTAAACGCCTCCTGCGGCCGTTCGCAAACAAGTTTATCTGAGTAATGGTATTGTGCCGCAGATATACTTGTTAAAACCCGCAGTTACTGTGTGCGGTTTGCAGGGAGAAATGAAAGGAGGATGCGTAAAAGCAATCTATACATGTTTATACTAAGTAGTATAGTCTATAGTACTTAGTGACTTGCGTCAACTGCATAGTCGGCGTATGAAAACCCTTAAGGCGCGAATTACACAAAAAACGGCGTAAGGTGAAGGCGCGGCGCAGGCACGATGCCGCTTCAAAACGTTTTCATACAAAATGTACGTAGGCGACGTGTCGTGAATTACACTCAAGCGGTGCGGCGCAGGCACGCCGTTCTTTCGTTTCCTTATTGTAAATTCCACGCCTGCGCTGCACCTCCGCCGCACCGTCACCTTACGCCGTTTCTGTGTAATTCGCCTAACGAAGCCGAAAGGCACTCGTTCTCCCCGACATTGTGATTTCTTTTTTAGTTTTGGATCATACCTTTTCGTTGCGGAGATATTGGAGGTCAAAGTTCCAACTTTTTCACGCTTTTTTTTTTAATTAATGTTATAACTTTATTTTAAATACCTCCATAACTCTTGTACTATTCAATGCATCAATCAGCGTAATGTTTTGAGTGCGTTACATTGAGTGAGTCCTACCGTTAACCATTTTCAACCATTTTTCACTCCATGACGGCTTCGTGAAGAGTCTGTATACACCATGTAAACTTCTACAATCTAATAGAAAGTCGGTTCAGTCAGCTTCGTGCGATATCGTATGGTTGGAAGAGTCGTTTATTAAAAACTTTAGGAATGCTTTGCTATCGCACTTGCGAACACTCGGTACATCGAAAACCTTGTGGAATTCAAGCAATTTAACATGAATCGCTAGCCTGGACATACTGGACCTCTCAGGTTACTGATGTCAAAGAGACATCATAAATAGAAGCTGTTACCAACCTAGATCACTGGAATTGACATTATGTACGATGGCACAGTCGTACCCAGCCAACTGAGCATTGCGCACCTTCACCTCGAAACTGCAGTTGTATCTGAATGAAGAATAAAACAAGTTATTAAAATTAATTCATAAGAACGGACGGGTCAGCACTGGTAAGTGCTTGCTACGTGCACAGGTGCGAGACGTGGCTGGGCTTTGGTATGCGGGAGGTTCGCTAGTTATTGCACAATATCGTGCAAAAGTGTGGAAAGATCTAGTTTCAAAGGAAAATACTTCCTTGGGGTCGCTGTCCGGGGTTCTGTTTAGCAAGATATTATTGCGATATTCAAAAAGAATCCGTTTTTTTTTTCAGGTCGACTGGTAAATTCGGCGAGTTTGTGTAATCCGCATTGTTTACATTATATTGTGCAACATGGTAAGCCTAAAAAAAGCTAGAAGGCATAGAGTCCGATTATGTTCGTCTTTTGTCACATTTAGTCACACTCAAAATCAACAATTTTCGACGAGTCTTTTCAACCCTTTATTAAGTCCTATCGAGCAATGTACTAAGTTAGAGCACGTTGCTCGATGCAAGCTGAAGTAAAAATGACTTAAAACCTAGAAATACAAAAGTGTGTTATCGTTCAACATGTTTGCATATGTGTCGTCAAAGACACCTCTCGTATGGATTGCATTATCGATACAATCTGATAGGTGCAGCACTCAGTAGTTATTTATTATTTAAAACTTTCACTAGCATACTAAGCGCAAGATTCGCAGATCGTATTTGTCTCGGGAGGCAGATCGTTGCCGAAGCTGGAGCAGCTGATATAATTAAGCTTCTAACCCCTTCAGGATGTGATGTAAGTATATATTCACCTGGCTAGAAGCACGATCCACTTCCCGGTGAAGTTGTCAACTGCTGTGGGCGGCTTGGGTAGGGGGGAGCACCCATCGGGCGGGTCGCCGGCCACCAAGAAGCCGCGCAGTCCTTCGGGAGGTAGGTCGGTTCCGAAGCTTGCCGGCATGTCACGGAACTCCTCCATTATCTATGGAAAAGAGAGAATATGGTTTATTTTGTGTAAGTAGCAATGACATCACGTGCCGCAGGATTTTCCAAAGGACCGGTTTATTGGAAAATGAGAAAAAATTTCGTAATGATATAAAAGCTAATACCAGAATTTGAGCAGACAATCAGACAATAGATCTCTTGACGGTTAATTACAATGATATCAGGTAAAGCAATACCAATATTACAATTTTGTTTGGCAGTGGATACAACAATGTTGAGCACATCATTCGATTTACAATAAAATACGTTATACAAAACCACGTTCAGTTTGTCCTTAACGGTATGTACAAGTCCAAATGTTAAATCTAAAAGCAATTATCAAAATCTCCTGAATAAAACCTTAAATAAATTCTCTGGTACACAACGTAGAGCCCCAAACGTTGCGTGCGTTGTAAAAACTGGCTGGAATTTTGAAAATATCATTCCTTTATCTCCCCTGTCTTCGGAGGCCCTAGCACGAGCGCGCGCGATACATAACGTAAACACGACCATTTTTGGAATGAAAATACGAAAATACGAAATACGAAAATATATCTTATAGAAATTTAGTTCAATTATTTGCAATAAGAACAATCAGTATCATTCATTGATATGAATCAATTCTTAAAATTATGAAAATCTTATATAGTATAAAAATCTCGTGTCACGGTGTTTGTGGTCGCACTCCTCCGAAACGGCTCGACCGATATTTATGATTTTTTTCATGTATATTTGGTAGGTATGAGAATAGGTCGTAAAGTATATTCCACACCGCTAATTTCACGAAGGACGAAGGTAGCGGGGCACAGCTAGTATTATAATAAATATGTGAAACGAGTATTTCTAATTTTAAAATCGACGTACATATTTACGTTACGTTTACACCGCGCGCTCGTGCTTGGGCCTCTGGTCAGATAAGGGATGAAAGATTTTTATCATGATTGCCGATTGAAAATTCTGTCTGTCACACAGCTTGCAGAAATAGAAACACCTATGACTGACACAGGCAACATTGTCAAAGATAATTAGCAACTTTCAGTTTCGGACCTAACCTTATTTAGCTTTTATACAAGAACTGCCTCGTCGGTCTAGTGGTCGCAAACGCGACTGCTGAGCATGACGGTTCTGGGTTCGATTCCCGGATCGGGCAGTGTTACTGGATTTTTCCATCAGGAATTTCTCAGTGGCAGCCACGGAGTCTGCGTTCGTGCCCGGTTGATGGTAATAGGCTCGCCCCCTATTACATGGGACTTAAACATAACTAGCAAAATGTGGGTTTACTATTAAGTACACCTTGCCTAATGCTTCGCGGATTACAGGCGTGATGTTATGTTATATATTAACAAAAAGAGAACAGTCAACCTCTATGTATAGTTAAGTGAAGAGTGAAGATAATGGTCTACAATGTACCTGACCAACATACCTACGAACCGACCGGATAATAACTATTGACAGATAACTTCTAAATAAATGATAGCATTGAATGCATTCTCTTATCAGTAACTGAAGATATCATCTGCCTAGACTTTTCCCAACTATGTTGGGGACGGTTTCCAGTCTCACCGAATGCAGCTGAATACTAGTACTTATTTTACATGGACCGACTGCCTATCTGATCTCCAAAACCCAGTTTGTACTGGGTAATACGATACCCCTTGGTAAGACTGGTTGTCAGACTTTCGGGTCACTGACTACCTGTAACGACTGTCAAAGATCTACAAATAACAGCCGGGACCAACGGCTTAACGTGCTTTCCCAGACACCTGTGAATTTAAAGAACTAAAATTAAACTAATAATCCGTATTGACCCACTGCTGGGCGACGGCCTGCCTGTTCCTTTCCACACAATTGTGTCAGTCAAAATTATTTATTTGCTCTAAATGTGGTAGGTGCAAAAGATAGTAAATTTGATAGTGACAACAACAACCATAGATAACTATGTATTGAAGTATTTTCTAAGTTTGACTCACATTGTCCATAGTGCCGATCAGAGGGTAATTCCAGTGTGGGAAAGAGATGGCGCTAGACGACCTGTATAACTCTGTCTCTTTTCCACACTGGAATTACTCCTGCTTTAAGACGTCATGGTAGACCACCAGGTGCGTTACTATGACGTCTTTAAGCAGTTGTAATTTCAGTGTGGGAAAGAGACAGAGCTATACAGGTCGTCCGTCCTTTCGGCAGGAGCCAAGTTCGTCCCGCCATCTTCATATATAAAGATAATGAAAAAAATACTAACGAAATGTTGCATTCCAATAAGATACAGCACTTGCACTGCATTTATATTCAATTGCGGAACCGGAGCGACTTCCATTTTTAAATAAACAGCCAAATAATATTTAAAAAACACTTTTTTTACATTCTTTAGGGCGAGTAAAAAGTCTATCTAAGTTTTGGCGCGATACACTTTTTTTTTTTTATTCACATTATTTTTTTTTTTTTTTATACAATTCAGTTTTCAGCCAATACCACTTTTAGTTCTAAGCGAAGCACTTGCGTGGTCCATGTACGTTGGTTGTTCAGTCACTGATAATAACTGGTATAAACTTGATTATTTGTTCCGTTCAGTTTAATTAACGATACTGCGGGAGGGATAAAATGGCGGTTTTGTGATAAAATGTTTTGGATTAAAAATTGATTCATGAAACTTTAAAGGATAATAAACTATGTAAAAATGTCAGTTATTATTCAGTTATTCATGAAAAATAAAGGATATAAAATTCTAGATAAATCTTATTGGTGGTGGTAAAATATAAAAAATATTCAAATTACTTTATTAATATTTTAATTTTAATATGTATCTGTTTTTTTTTCTATTTCGCTTTGTCTATTATGCCTCCCGCATGATAATACTCGCTACGAACCGGACACAGCTACGACACAATACTGGCACAAAACACTATGCTACACTAGCAAGAGATAGAGGCATTCAAAAATAAACAGTCTGCCATAGACATACTCTTGACTACCAATATTTAAAAAAAAGAACGACTATTGAGCAGGTCGGTAGAAGGAGGTTGAGAACAAAATAGATCCACGTTCTTAAGAAGACTGCACTAAATTAATACTGGTTTGTTAACATTGATATCGAATGGAAATATTCTCCACGTCAGATAAGATTAAAAGTTGTTGACTATGTCTAATTTATTAGCATCTGCCGTGGTTTCTAACGCGTTTATTAACGACATAGTTATAAAAGTTTGATTGAGACTTTATCTATTAAAAAAAGGCTGATAATCGACTACTTTACTATCAATGTAACTTTCAATTGATATGGTACTTTTGAAGTTGATCTTGGATTTCACTGACATCGGTGTAAGGAAACCTGGCCTTATATTAAGCCTGAAATGGCCAAGCCGCTTTGAGCAAGTGTGGCCTGTTCTGTATTAGTAGAGGCCTGTGCCCAGCAGCGGGACAGTCAGAATAAGAGAAAAAGGAGATGAAAGTTTCTATAGAAGTTCGTCATCTCTGTCGATGAGCATGCCATCAGATAATCAACGATTCTAAATGCTAACCCATATTGATCCACAGACAAAGTGCATCTAAGACATGCATGCATGAAAATTGGTACACAGATACTTTATAACCTGGATGAATATATAGGCTTTTTATCCCTATGTAGGTAGTACGATTCTGTGGAACAATTACCGAACCCCACGCGGGCGAAGCCGCGGGCGTAAGCCGTAAGGCGTAAGTTTTAAAAAAAATAAAGATAAAATACATAATATAGAGACATAAAGATAAGGGACTTATCAATTATCGATATTAAAAATACAAACAATCTTTAACAGACAATATAGATGCCATTTATTTATATTGTAGATTTATATTGTGTACGTACTTTGACTTGTACAACATTTCTGTCTCGAGATTGCGTAAGTTGGCAAGAAGTCTCTCTTCCAGGTGTGTATTTATTTATAACTCGACGATATGTACATATAATAAGTAAATATACAATTTATACACAAAATTACGGAGATGCAGTAGCAGTTTTGAGTGAGTATTTCGGCGACAGCCAACCAAAACATAAAGCTTTACAGTGTCCACCAAGGAACTATCTTGGGACCGCCAACAAATACAAAAATAATAATGAGGAGCAAAGAAAAAACTAAAATCTCATCCATCGCACTTTAGAAAAAGAGACACAATCAGCCATAAAAATGAGGTGCCGAATTTGGAATATTAGCAAACATAATATCTCAAGCTCTTGAATCTTAACCTACATTTTGCAATGTATACTTGTAAAAGTCTTTTGGCGCGTCGCGTCCTGAAAAGTGGAACTTACACCGCCATCTTGTTTTTTTCTAGATTGTTTACCAACAACAAACTCCTGTCACTATTATTCAAATGCCAAAACACCCTTGTATAATAATATATCTATAGCAGGATACTATTCAGTATCCTGTAGCGATAAGATTGAAGCCTAGCGAGCATCAGTTATCAGCTTCCTCTGGCGAAATGATACATTTTACTAGAAATGATAACAAAGTGATACACTTTTGACATCGCGAAAAAGTATCAGTATAATAAAAACAAAACACTACTGGTATTATCACAACCAAATCGTGGTCGCCTCCCCCGAAATGTCGAACAAGATAATTAAAAACAAATAAAAGCTTATAAAATGATAGTGTGCAGTGTACGTCCGATTCGTCTACTCTTATAGTTAGACGAAAGATAGATGCTTCAGAAACTGATAAAAAGCATAGTCACCCTATAACGTCTCCACTGCTGGGGCAGTGTCTTCATCCGCCAACCACTAGACCAACCCACTGCGGGTCCATGGGTGTCATCATTTTTTAAAATATACATTTGGTTCTAGGACCTGCCGGTTCCTTTACGATGTGTTCCTTCTCCGTTTTCAAAGCATTGGTGATGAAATAAATTACAGCAAGTTAAATGCCTATTTAGGTTCAAACCAACACTGCTCTCTTTCGATAGTTCAGGCCAATTCAGTTTTGTCTCTTCCATCATCGTTTTCGCTTGAATGTGACTTTGTCCAGACTCTATGGTCATTCTATTAGACTACTGCTGCATGAAAGCATCAGAAAACGCGATAAGGATAGACGCATGTAATTTTGCAACAATTTTTTTGTAAGATAGTAAGCACTAAGGATAAAAGTTGGTATGTAAGTTCGTCTATATGTATTTGCCGGTGGGAAATCACATCGGACACACGGCTTGTATTCAAGAAATCGATATCTTCAATTGGCATTACTTTGCCCTTGGCTCAACAAATAGAAGTAACGTGTCCAGTTCAATGAAAATCGTATTGTTTGAAAACAAAGTCGTCAACATTGTTTAGATTACAGATTAGATAATGTCTGTCTACCTACCATGAGGATAAGAATAGCATACTACTGGTACTGTTGAGTGGATTACTTTTATCATTAAAATAGGCTTTGTAGAATATACTACAACGCTAGATTAGTATATTGCTTTATTTTTATCTAAATCGTCGATTTTGATTGATGTTTGAATACAACATTATGACGCTTCTAACTCCCGAAGGTTTAACAGAGCTGTACCTATAGAAAAGCACATCTACATGTTGCCAATCATGTTTAAGCCCCCTATGGGTGAGCCTATTGCCATCAACCGTGCACAGATGTAGAGTACTGGCCGCTACAAATAAGTACTTTTGGAAAAACTACTTTGTCTGACCTGGGAGCCGAATCCAAGTACTCATGCTCAGCCAGCAGTAACCTTTGCGTCCACTAGACCAACGAGGCAGTCTAGAGATATTTTAATACATATACAAACATACATAAACTCACGCCTTTTTGAGGGTATGCAGAAACCGCAAAACGCCACCTGCTACGATTCTAACATACTCCTTTTGCCTCATTCACGTTCATACATCTAGTCATACACTCACATCTCTTAGATATTTTAATATTAAATTTATAGAAGTTAGATAATATGATTTAGATATTTTAAAATCTCTACAAAAGAATGTAATCGTTATCTGCGCCATGATTTACAAATTGTGATGCGTAGACCTTGCATTTATCTTTAAATATTATCTTAGCAGGTCATTATCTTTTCTGAGATTGTGTTTCAAGAACACTGGGTGACTATCAAAGATACCAGGCCGATTAATTGGGCCATTTTAATCATGTTTATGATTATAAATATTATGATTATAATTGCTTTTGGCGCATGTGACTACAAGAGTGATGAATATAAATGTTGATGGACGGAGAGGGAAAGGAAGATCAAGGAAACGATGGATGGATTGTGTGAGAAATAAGAAATAATATGAAGGAAAAAGGTGTTAATGATTGCGTGACGGTTGACAGGGGAGAATGGGAGAAAAAAACGTGTTGCGCCGACCCCAAGTAACATGGGATAAGTGCAGGAAGATGACGATGGTTGATATTCCCCAGTTTTAGGAACAAGACCGCGTGGTCTGACCTGCCAGGATCCATCTGTCATCCGTTGCTACAATATAACAAAAGGTTCCATTGTATTGTATGCGGTCTTATATTCTTATGTATGATTGAATGTGTGCCCAAAGTCTTAACAGAAATCTCAAAATTGAAGTTATCTTAATATGTTACAGAGTTATTCGTGCAAATGTTGCTCATTTATCTATACTAATATTATAATAAGAGGTAAAATTTGTTTGTAGAGGGTAATCTTCTTTCATTAATGGGAAGCTAAATTATCCCCGAGTTTCATAGGCTATATTTAAAACGGGGGTTAATTTCCGTACATAACGGGAACGAAGCCGCAAGCAAAAGCTAGTGAGTTATAACTGTCGTATTGCCGGTAGGTTCCATATTCAGCCTTCGTCCGTAAAATACGTCATGAACACACAGTATAAATAGCTATTTTGTGCTCTAGTTACTTTAGACATGTCTAGCCAAAAATAAATTGATTTGCAGGTTAGGTTAAAAGAATCTAATTTTGATAGCGTAAATTTTGTGTCCTCGCGAGTGTGCTTAGTACGTTAGTAGACATGTCTTGGTTGTCTTTATTATTAAACTTCATGATTGTTGGGATGGAACAAAAAATAGGTACAAAAAATCGTGTGAACCGCATTTTAATTAAGTGCAGATAATTATTTACTATCAGGTTGATCTTTAGGTTAAGCCGTGCTTGCCTAAGTTGGTCCGAGGATGGGTGACCCCCCATTACATAGCGAGTTTCTTTCATGGCCTCGGAATGCACGTTAAGCGGGTGGTCTCGGCTGCCATTTGTAGATTTTTGGCAGTAGTTACAGGTAATCAGTGGCCTGAAAGTCTGACAACCAGTCTTACCACAGGGTATCGTATTACCCAGTACGAACTGGTTAGTGGAGGTCAGATAGGCAATCGCTCCATGTAAATACTGGTATTCAGATGCATCCAAGCCGACTCCAACATAGTTGGGAAAAGGCGAGGCAGAGGATGAATTTGTTATGTTACTTACTCAATTCTGATTAAATGTAGACGTGTATGAGACGCTCTATTAAGTCTTAATAGAGCGTCATATAAGCTTACATACGTAGCAGCTAATAGACTGATAACGATTATGCACAATTAATTACTGTTGAATATTAAATGAAGCATAAACTAGTACGTATTGGTATTTGTATAGTTTGAACAATATTATCTAGTTACTACGATACTGCACTAATGCTAAACAAATGTCTATTCTACCTTCTTTATATTAGGGTATAATTTTAACTAGAGTCAAAAGATTTCTGGCAAAAACTATTAGCGGTTGGGAGTACTCAGACATCGAGTAATGTACGGTCTTGACTTATATTTCGACTGTCAATAGAGTTGATCCGTAGTATTGACATGACATCATAATGCATGATAATATTTATAATATTCTGTATATGTGTATAGATTAAAGTACGGCACGATACAAAAAAATCATGAAAAAGACATTCAATGGGGTTAAATGAACACAGAGGGTTGTATTGATGATTTTAATGATTATAATTCTGTAACTACATACGTGGTACTTGCGCGACTCATATTTTCATCAACATACGACATGGCACTGACCTGCTAATTGCAAAAAACGTTTAATTTCGCTTAAGTAACTTTTTAGTTGAATGAGGAAAATGTTGTGAGGAAAGTTTTGAGTATGAATGTGGATGGGTATATGAGTAGAGGAAGACCAAAGAAACGATGGATGGACTGTGTAAATAATGATATGGCAAGAAAGGAGGTGTCTGATGAGATGACGAGTAATAGTGAAGTATGGAAGAAGATATGCTGCGCCGACCTCAAATGAATGTGGATAAGGGCAACAGAATGATGAACATTGCATTGTTAATCTCTTTAAAGCATCATGTTAAATAACCCTGTTTTATAACATGTTATGTTTATAGTACCTATGTATGCACCCTTATATTGAATGCATCATTAAATGGGCAAGAATTTCAATAACAAGTGACTAAGGGCGGAAATCGGTGAAGCACTCTTCAGAAATGGATCCGTGAGAAATAATATTTCTATACAAAAATACCAACTGAAGACTGCAACAAAGGAATGGAAGGCTATGGAAGAAATCTAGCATATTATGAAGTTAAGAAAGTATTGTATATTGAAGTCTTTTGAAATACTAAATACTATGCGTATGCTTGAGTCTAAAGACTCTCCCCTTCCCGTCCACCTATAACCCGGTCAACCTTTAAATCAAGACTGAACGGGCATATTCTGGGCACATTCATATTTCGCTTCTGATTTCCATCAGACGAGAAAGAGGTCAAGAACAGGCCATCATCATTCCCAATTTATCTGGGGTCGGCGCAGCATGTTTTCTTCTTCCATACTTCTCTATTACTCGTCATTCAGCAGTCACCTTCTTTCTAGCCATATCATTCAACATTCTTACCCATACAAGGCAGCAAGTGTAACCATGGTTTTATAAATCTTTCCCTTGAGTTGTGTTTGAACAAACATGGCATCATACAGACAGAAGTGTCGAAGGCGGGAGGAGAGGGAACTGTCAAATGAAATATGTTAACCATAGACGATACCATAGACAGGGGAATGCGGGACCATCAAGTAAAAAAGGAGAACTAAAAAGAACATTGTTTTAAACGTGCATCTCAGAAGACCAAAAGTATCTTCGTTTTTGTTAAGCCGTATTTATTTGCACATGCAGTAGCCGTCCCTTGCAAGCGGTAGCTACGGGTGTATGACTCAACCGCAGTCACCATCCAATGTGTTGCCAGCCTGTTATTGCGGACACATAATATTGATCTTTATACCTAACACGTCATTGTGGCATGTGGTCGCAGTTTACAGTATTTTTTTATGGAAAATTCAATTAACAAAAATAAAGTTACTGTGTATTTTTTGCATCATTATCAAACAAAGAAGGACTGCTTGTTATTTTACTAGCTCCAATTCTTGGACCAAATTAATCATTTGTCTGTATTAATGGATTTTTAATACTTTTCATACTAAAAATGATGGAGCTAGAAGAAAGTCACGTTCCACTGAGAACTTCTTTCTGGCTTTGACGGCGTCTACAACGAACGACGTGTCATATGTGGCATCACGAAAAATGCTGCAACGCGCAAGCAAAGTTATTCGCGATATTAGGATATAACATAACCTAACATCACGCCTGTAATTCCCGAAGGGTTAGGCAGAGGTGTACCTAACAGTACACCCACATGTCGCCAGTTATGTATAAGTCCTATGTAATGCGAATGAGTCGTTAGTTGATGCAGTATGGAAACATCGGTAAATATAAACAGATGGGTGAAGTCTGTTGTTCGACTAACCAATTTGCTCGAAGTGAATGAACTTATTTGGGGGCGAGACGTTTTTGCGCGACGATATTAAAGCTGATCAATCTGAATATACATTCATATGCTCTAGAAATGGTCAGAAAAACATCGTGAGGATACTGGCAAGACTTTGAACCAAACATTCTAAACCTTTACATTTCACAGAGGAAATTTGCAGGGTAACGCACAAATGTGGGTGTAATGGGTGTATTCGCATCCACCCCACCGCCCGTGGCCCCACTTGTGGGGCCAGCGGAAATTGATTAAAATTATTAATTATTAGTAATAAATAAAATATTACTCAAAAACATTGCATGGGATCGAGTAGTGTTAGTACAGTTGTGCTAGCTACGGGCAGTAACCTTACGAACAGTACTAGGCGGGCATGAATCCAAGAAGGTATTTATTACTAGAAGACCGTACATATACCCAAAATTATTAAAATGCATACCACCTTGAGCTCATGCCAGCCTGGTACTTTTTGGGGAACATAGGTATCATATTATATGCTGGCAACAAACGGGAACTTTTTTCCCGTTTGTCGCCAGGGAAAATATACAAGACCGTGATCAGAGCTGTTGTACTGCATCGATCGGAATCTCTATTAATTCCCACTGACATCATTACCGTTGTACACCTCTGCCTAACCCTTCGGGGATTACAGGCGTGCTGTTATGTTACGTTAATACTTTATCAAGTAATTTTTGCCGTGACTCATGTGCTAAGTGATTCAGACACGCACTAACCCAGCCTTAGTACACAGTCATAAATAATAAAAACATATTTACATAGGTTAATGTGTTCTAGCAGTGATTTGAGTTATGGTTTAATGTCTCATAATACGTAAGTCCTCTAACAAGATTTTTTCCAGTTCATCATCTGCCTAGTCTTTTCCCAACTATGTTGTGGTCGGCTTCCAGTCTAACCGGGTGCATTTGGAATTCTGTATATGAGTATTTTACAAGGGATTCTGGAGTTCAAATAAGCAGTCTCTTGCTTAATTGAACTCCAGAATCCACAACTAGAAGTTATTAGGTAACACGAAAACCCTTGGTAAAAATCCTTTGAATACAATCCAGCTATGAAATGGATACCACATAATTATAGCTATATTAGAAACTAGCTGACCCGCGCAACTTCGTATGCGTTCGGATTTCCCCGTTTTTGCAATCTTTTTCATAAATGCTCCGCTCGTTTTGGTCGTAGCGAGATGTTGTGTAGCCTATAACCTTCCTCGATAAATGGGCTATCAAACACTAAAAGAATTTTTCAATTCGGACCAGTAGTTCCTGAGATTAGCGCGTTCAAGCAAACAAACAAACAAACAAACTCTTCAGCTTTATAATATTAGTATAGATTATTCTTTTATTTGCGTTCCACAAGGTAACTACATGGTGTTAACAAAAGGCTTAGAGCTAAGAGCCGTTGTAGACCCCGTCGGGGCATAGCACATTTATACAACTGATTGTCAGAATTTCACACTTAACAAGATCGAATTATGGCACCTATTATACTCGAAGTCAGTGTGGTTCTATAGCAAGGTACTTTGTATACAAGGTAAGGTACTTGAATCTAAAGACTTCGGTAAACGCCATATGTGTCACCGTTTCTACTTTTCCATTCTCACATATGCAGCTGTTCCTATGCGACTGTATGTCATTAAAATAGTCGCGCATCGCTGCACAAGGACAATCGAAGAAATTATTATAACGTTATTTTGTTATGTTATCTCTGTATTCATTAACTGACGGGATTTACGCCGCCATTAGGACGGCTGGCTAGATTCATACATTAAAATTCATTATTTAAAATAGGATTTTTATTCTGTACTTTCGTATTTACTTGAAGTTAGAACTGTCAAAAGTTAGAATTCTTAGTTTTGCTTTCTTTGACGGTTCTTACTTCGTTTAAATTCTTGTCTATTGCATAATAATGTTTTCAAAAGTAATTACTTTGACTTGACTTGATAGATACGGGTGTCGGAGTTGCGAATTTCATGTAGAGATGTTTTTTTTTCCTTTTTCCGACCTTGGTAGCGACACCTATCAATGAACTACACTGACGTATCCTAACAACGTACCTTCAGAGTTATCCTCGCGATTAACATAATTAATACAGAAACAAGACAGCTACATTCGGGAGTATAGCACACTAGACTCAATACCCGTCTGATCGGAGGATCCTCCTATTTTATAGAGGAGGAACTATACACCTAGTTACTCATACACCTAAACATAAAACAATATTCAGCTGATCCAAATATAAACAGTGTGTAAACAGCCGATATTATTTTCGCGATTACGATGAAAGAAAACGACGAAATTTTCCATAAAATAAACTTCCAATCGCTGACCAATATAAGTTTTTAAACTAACATGGTCCACTAACATTATCATTAACACTGAAAACACAAAAAATCGCTGTCCTGTAAGTAAGCACTTTTCACTTTCGATAGTTTACCAGCCCCCGTAGCATGACCACCGTAGACAAGGATTTCTTTGACGGAAGAATCGACAAAATGACAGATTGTGTCGACACAATGACAGATTTTTTTGCACTATCTGTCATTTTGTCGATTCTTCCGTCAAAGAAATCCTTGTCTTTGGTGGTCATGCTACGGGGGCTGGGCACAGTCGACATGCCGTACACGCTGTATTACAATGATCGTAGTCGTTCGATCAATGAGATATTTCTGACAAAGGTTTACAACGACGAGGACACATACCGATAGTTGTTGCAGCTTTGACGTCACAAATACGCAGTCGTTATACTGTCCTTACTCCTAACCATGAGCAAGACTTATGATATGCGTCGGAGAAACAATGAATGAGTGGATTCTTAAGTGTTTTAGAATACTAAACGGACTTTGGTTTTATACAACATTATTGTTAGTATATGCGAAACCTGAATATAGTTTGTTCAGAATAAGTAACTGAATCGATTCCAATAATTTTTAAACCATGTTATATTTTTTCCCAAAAATATTAAAAAAAGTTAAAAGTTGGACAGCAAGCGACTTTAAGTACCTATCGCAATAATTTAGGTACCTACTGCCAAATTATTATTATCAATGAGCTCAAGACGACGCTGGAGGCGCGCGCTGCGAGGTGACCACGATTTTGTGCGGACAACTAGGTAACAGAAGAAGCTTATAACTTTGTGATTTTTCATGATACAGTTTTGAAATTTTGAACATAGATTATTTACATAAAAATACTAGACACGTGTATCAGGTTTCGCATAATTATACTAAAATTAATGTTGTATAAAGATTTTGTGGAGATGTAGGGTCGAAAGAATTATATTGAGACACGACTTAGCAGCCTAGCAAATAAAGCCTAGACAGAAGAGAAGAGGCTTACTAGAACTACTGGGGGCTACTTAGTGCTGGTGTACTCTAAAGTACACCAGCACTAAGTAGATCTGATCAGATTAACTCTGGACAAAGAGAGAGTAGGAGAGGAAGAAGTGTTTGATAAAAATGCAAGATTATTGTTTGGAATCTTAGCTTTACCTACTTTAAAATTCGTTTCGGTACGATAGGCTGTACATTAGTGATAAAAAACCAGCATAAGCTGGTCTTGCATTCTATTGAAACTTCGTACTACGACCAGCTGAAGTCAATAGAATAGAATAGAAAGTTTTTATTTCAGACCAGGGTCCATAGGGTTAGTAACAATTTTACTTAAGTTCTAGTGTTAGTAGGTTACAGACACAGATGAAAATATACAAGTTAAAATACAGCATGGAGCCGCATCCACCTTCGCAACATCAAGGAATCCCACCGATCTGCGAACACACCGAGAATACTGTTGGTACTGCCGCGAACACGAGTCATCAGGGATGCACATCTATTTCTAATAATGGCGGCAAAACCATCAATATTATTATCTGCAAACATCCCTGACGCACTACTACGCCACGGCAGCCGCAGCAGCACTCTCAGTGCATTATTGTATTGAACGCGTAGGTCGCTGTATGTCCGCTGAGTAAAGTTGACCCACAGGCTGCACGTGTAGAAGGACTGGCAGTAAGCTTTGAAAAGCGTTACTTTAACTGGCCTCGTACAACGTGCAAACCTGCGAGCCAGCATGTTACAACGGACAGCCAGCGACCTACGTCAATGCGTTACCAGTGCCATAGACATGGGATCTCCTGTACCTGCTACTCTGAATGTGTCTCAAACAAACAGTATCGATTGTGCAAACCTGCTCGTATCGTACGTGTCCGAAGATAAACAGATAACACCTGTAGCGACCTTCGACACATGAGATTCGTTGCGATGATAACCCCGCGACTGATGAAAATATTGAACATTTTTGAGGGGAATTCGCTGATTCTGACTGGCTTTTCAGAGATGATGATGGGAGGCGTTAGAGGGGACCTTTGATGTAGAGTCTAAGGTATTGAGTGCAGGTCTATTATGTATTGCGTTGCGGTTTCGTTTCCCTCTCGTAAGGTCTTCTGATAGTTCTTCTGTGTTGTTGCTGTTTCTCGATGATTCCCTTTTCGTAATCTTTTTTTATATATTAAATGGGCCTGCTTTTGACTTTAATCAACCAAATTACTTTTGACCAGAATTCTGTCACCTCGACGGCGTTAAGCTGTGTGTTAATATTTTGTAAACGAATCCACGATGCAGAAGTGTGGTAATGTGGATTTATGTTCACAAAAAAGTGTCAGCCGGAAAAGTAATAAGTTTAAGTTTAATAAGATTGCTAAAGCTGTTGATACTGGTAGTGTTGGCTAATCCGACATTGGAGCAGATATGGATCTGACAGTATCGTTAACCATGTTTAAGGATCAGGAGATCTACGAGTGGCCACGGTTACGCAACACAACGATCATCAATCAGGCAAGACTGAACACCTACGAATAAAATTGTCCTTGTCCATGAACTATCGACGCTAACTCAAGCACTTCCCGGGTCATATGATATCACAGTTCATAGCAGGTTGATAGATTTCGGTGCACAATTGTTGGTAGCAACTATTTGTAAAACTCATTGCCCCCAGTTGACTCCTGCGCAAGATATTACAGCTGTTGCTGATTCACTCATTTACTTTATAACCCGGAACAATATCATGTTGTTCTTTTTTTCGTTATCAATTTAAGAGCTTTTACGACTTACATATATACTATACAAACTTTGAAGTCCTTTTTTTCGACATGACTGATTGATTTTTATGAAACTTCATACGCATAAGCAGAATACATAAATCTAAAAAGTTAGAACATTTTCGCAATGTATTTAAAAAAAAAAGATAAAAGTATTAAATAAGAAACCCTTTCGAGTATCTACTTGTCTTCCTAATAGGAAGACAAGAAAAGGGATTCTGAAAAGTTTGCTTGCCTTATGGGCTTGCCGTATTGTTAACTCCTAGGCACGCCTCTGCAGACGGTTTTGTGTCTGATGGGCTACTACCCAACAGTTACTGTTCGGGTTATTGTATTGCAGTGGTAAAGGTTCCAAACAACTCGATTCTACCGGATTCCTTTTGAAAAATGGCATAGTCAGTATTCTATAGACAAATAATATAATCACATTAAAGATATGTACTCCGGGTTACATCTTACAAAAATTTACCCTTCGCTACTATTGTATTATGTAATCTCGCGGATATATTTGCTTGGGCGCAGCAGGATTTTGCGAGACTTCCGGATGGTGCGCAAATCCTTTGTGGCTATGTGGCGATAAACGGTACCTATGTGTTACTAGAAATAATAGGAAGCAACACCTATTAGCAGGTGGATTATATCGCACGTTTAAAGATAAAGCGAAGAACTAACCACGTACAATTCTACATTCATACAAAGATAGAACAGCAATTGAAAGCACTTGAAAATGCAATATAGTTGCAGGCCATTCAACTGGCAATAGATAAATCAGTCCACACAAAACGTGTGCTATTTGTTACAAAGATAGTAATACTTCCTATGACTAATAACAATATAAATCTCTTGTAACGAAACAACAAATTCAAATTCTTCTGATAACAGACTGCCATTTGTTTATTCTTTCAGTTACTCCTGAACTGAGATTAATATGTGTGAGTATTGACGTATGCCCTGTGACACGTTTCAGAGAGGCCAAGGCCTGAAGAGAGGTTTTTTTTTTTGCTGGGTCTGCTCTTGACCTCAATCTCACCTGATTGAAAGCTATGGATGTGGTGTATGATGGACCGAGCATGCCCAGAAAATCTGTTCACTCTTAGAAGGCTGAAGGGTCATAGGTGGGAGGAAAAACAGGCAAAGAGTTCCATACAATGGCAAAATATGTCTTCTGGCAAGGAGTTATTAAGGGATTATAGATTATTAAAGACAGGGGTAACAAACTCAGGGTACTTGCTAACTGACCTTTTGTTTTGTAAACGATGCCGAGGTTACAAACGTTAACACGCGTGTTAACCCCTCTAGCAAATAAATTAACACATCCTGTGCGACCGCAATTAAGATCAGAGTCATCAACAATATGATTTCGCTTATACATACTGCGAAAACATACGATATTTTTTTCCCGTTATAATGCTAATCCTAATATACTACTACAAACAAGAATTTGTGTGGTAGGTATACCTACTACGACTAAAAAACCCGACTACTGAACCACGCTCTAATTAAAATCGGGGTTTACAAGGTAAAATCTACTCCTCCTATTGTTGAAGTAGGTTAAAATGCAGCCTATAATACCCGGACCATAATAACGAATCGATTGACACCCTATTCATAAAAATCGGATGAATAGTTTAGGCGCTACGGAGGAAAATACGTAAATACAAACAGACATACATAGACTGCTAAAATCATAACCCTTCCTTTTGGCTTCGCCTTAGTCGGGTAAAAGAATAACATCAGTTAAGCCAGTGCTGGAAAATCGCAAGGATTATCGTAAATCTCTAGTTATGTCATTAAAGGATAATTAAATTTGAAAAACATGAGGTACTTTTGCCTCAAAATATTAAAATAGCAAACAATTTATCATTGATAGGTGCCTAGAATTATGAAACAACATGTAAATATCACCAAAACATTGTAAATATATATTATAATATTTATATATAATTATGTTTTTATCATAAGGAAAAAGGCACACTTCTGTGTAGGTACCTAATTTTTATTATTTCAAATAACAATTGTATTAAAACATCTGTATCAGCAATGAAATTGCATTATTTTACTTATAAGTCAATTTGCCCAGTTTGCACATATTGTATTGTATAACGGACGTGTATGGGTGGGTAATTTATTCGATCCACATTTTGCACATAAGAGTAAGAATTTTACATGGTTTTCTGTTCCATGGTTATGACTGACACTTTATAAGATTTTAAACTATCATGGTCACTAACATTATAAACAACAAAAACACTAAACATGGCAAATATCCCGTTTCTAGTCTAAATAATAATGACTGACTCTTTGTTTGGTAGTAAATAATAAATCTACATAATTATAGCTTTTTCCATTCGTCTATGGTGTGGTCACGCATTGTCCATCTAATCATCACAACATATTTTTTATCGTTTCAATTTTTATCGTAATTTAGAGAATTTATACCCGAAGTTTATACTATTATTGATTTTTAATAAAATAAAGACTTCACTGAATAAATTAAATGATTTTGGCAGATTCTTGGCTGGAAGAATGTACCTCAACAGTCAATATAATTTTTTATTAATAAAACATCTGCAAAAGGTTTACAACCACAAGAGCTGAACATGGAAAAAAAAAAAATATAATAAAGAATTGGTATGTTCTGTCATGGCATAATAACCATGCCAAGCAGTGGAATGTTGCTAGTTGTTAAATAAACAGGATTATAAAAATACAACAGTGTTATGTTTCTGCATTACATCCTACCTGCTGACCAGAACAATAAAATAACACTCTTATTATACAAAGGGAGATTATTTAGAGGAGTACTTAATACTCAATTTATCAGTTATATTTTTAAGTTCCATTATCATCTGCCGAGCCTTTTCCCATCTATATTAGGGTTAGCTTTCAGTCTAACCAGATGCAGTTGTATACCAGTTTTATCAATTACTAGCGACCCGCCCCGGCTTCGCACAGGTGCAATATATACATATAAACCTTCCTCTTGAATCACTCTATCTATTAAAAAAAACCGCATCAAAATCCGTTGCGTAGTTTCAAAGATTTAAGCATACAAAGGGACATAGGGACAGAGAAAGCGACTTTGTTTTATACTATGTAGTGACTTGGAGCGACTGCCTATCAATTTTTTAGCGCTATGCAATCACCAAATAAAACTTCCAATGTGATTGAATAAAATAAATTAACAGGGTAATGTGGACAACCACTTGTACTGCAGATAAATAATTATTATGCTACGATAAGATTATCAGGTGTGAGTGCCCTAAATAATATGCATGTCACTATTGTAAGCACTTGCATACATAGCCCGTGACATAACCTTCATATTTGCTTTACCATTTGCATAGTCCAGTATAAATAAATATTGATAAGTCCCAAATAATTTGACACAATAATTGTTTAATTTATTATTCTTGACCTGATTATGAATCCTTAGTGGATCAAAGATTAAAGTACAAAATAAAATCAAAGACTCTTACCAAGATTTCATCGGCCAAAGTTAGTATTATCCTTTTTTTTAAGAGATTTTTTTTGTATACTTTTTCTTGAATGTGTCATTGGTCATAAGCCATACGAATACCAGGTCATACCAAGCCATTTAGCAGTGATAGCCTAATGGTGTGAGCATCGGACTGCCAAGTCATAGGTTTCGAGTTTAAACCCAGACATGAACCCAGATTTCTCGGATTCATGTGCGTATTGTATAATTATCACTTGCTTTGGTGAAGGAAAACATCGTGAGGAAACCAGCATGCCTGAGAGAGATATTTCTTGACGGCATCTTTAGCCAAGCTAGAGGCCCATGGGCAGCATAAAAACTCTGACACCAGGTTAGGCACTAACCACATGATAAAGAAGTCATACCAAGGAAACCATCTAGCAGGTCACATAAAAAAATTAGCTAATAATAAGATGCATAGAGAATGTACAAGTAAAAAGAAACAAAAATACTTACCATATGAGGCGTACTCTGTGTGTAAACAATGACATTGCCAAACGTCTCCGTCAGCAGTGCCAAATGCAGTGTGATTGCTAAGCCCAACATGATGGAGGCACGTTATATGTGCTGTGCCCTTGCAGTACTCAAGTCTCATGCACTCCTACGCAGGTGGGTGTAGGCCGATGAGGTGATTGCATGGTTTTGTACCTGAAATAATGAAAGAATAACTTAAAGAGGGATTTCTAAGAGAATGATTTTGCCTACTGGTTGTGAGTCTATTATTTTTTGTATTATACAGCACTGTAACTTTAATGTAAGTAAAATACTATTTGTATCAACAGTGCATTATAAATAATGAGTCAATTGTAAAAACATATTGGAGTTAGTCATAGTAATTAGTTAGTGTTAGTAATTAATATCTAGCTTGCTGCAGATGCTGGATCTAGTTTCTTCAATATGCATTGGTCTCAGGGTGAACTTGGACAAAATCCAGGTTATGTTCAACAAACATGTCACGCCAGGACCTATTGTAGTCAATGGCGGTCCTCTCGTGGTTGTTCGAGAATATGTTTACCTTGGGCAAACTTTACTGTTTGGTAAGAACTACTTTGAGACATAGAAGAATCCGTGCCCTCAGGCTCGGTAGAGTGGCTGGTAGCAACTGGATGAGAGTTGCTGAGAATCGAATTGAGTGGCAGGCAATTAAGGAGGCCTATGTCCAACAGTGGACTGCTACAGGCTGATGATGATGTATTAGCAATCCAGTTACATGTTTCATAAGAGGGTAGGTATCTCAATATCAATTTTAAGAGGAATTATTACTTAAATACCAGTAAGACAGGTAAGTTGACCAATTTGAAAACAATAGGAACTGATGTAGGTACCTATTTACTGACACTGATAAGCATCAGTTCACAACAAACGACAACGGTAGCTTAGGAATTAGCCACACATTGTACAAAAAGAAAAAACAAAACATACAATGTTGTTTTTTTACAGCTAATTTAGTTTCACAATCACAATGTCACACAAGGTGAAAATTTTATCATAATTGTACTGGAACAGGTAGGAACACATTCATTACACTGTTAAAACACTAAAAGCATACTTTGGTGTCAATCTCAACACAATCTAAGCTTTATCTTGACTTCTTATTTTGGTCACTATGTCAGGGATGTATCAGTCAATAACCCAATAATAATATTTTTAAACTGTATCAGGAACTGGTTTGACAAGTTCCTAGCCAACCAGCAACCGTTTACAACACAATGATGCACAAAGAAAATGTTTTGCGGATGATAACGATTCGGTTTCGTAACTAAAACATTCTACATAATAATTTTACGTAAAAACAGCAAAATGTCATGGAGTAGAGAAAAGACAAATAAGGTAATTCAATTATTTGTTGCGACAAGTGTCGGCCTTGGCTCACGTGTTTATCGACAACAATAACTTCCTGAGATGTCCACACACAAAATAGAACACTGCAAATATCATAAAACACACGCATGAACAGTTTAATTGTTTGTTCGACACAACGCTACTTACTATCTATTAAACGATATTATCTCCTCTGATTTAGTCAGAATACACCACGTTTGTCAACAACACACTTTATCATGAGAATTTAGACGAAACTAAAAGGAAAAAAATATAAATTACGACTAATTCATTCTTCCTCTGGTGCAGGAAAATTAGCGAAAAGTCAAACTGAAGTGTGTTCTAAGATGTTCTTATTTATCACAGTTGTCATTCCGATTGCATTCAATTGCGGAAAGTTTTGCAATAACTCTCTAATAGTCCTAAATTTTTATTTGTATAAGTCTATGCAATTAAATCTGCTTTGAAAGAAAACAAAAAATATTGAAAGCAACCAATTCCTTTTGTTTGGCCGATGAGATATGAAACTTTGGGCCAAGTTCGGAACGCACGGTTAGGTCATCAGAGGCTTCATGTCAAAATTGACAAATATTTGAAGTGAGGATTAATTCAATGTTCAAAATATCAACAGAGGTGTTACTCAAATACTCGATTAATATTAATGAATGTTGGTATGTGATGATAACTCACTCAAAACCTTAAAACAATCTTAAAACTCAAGAGATGGCTTTTTACGAAAGAAAATGTATTTTTTTGTGTGACCAGTCGAAAAAAAAGAACAATGAAAACAGCATCTGCATATTTAGCATAGTTTTATTCATTAATTAGCAATGAAATTAGCGTGATTGACGATGATAAACATTTCAGACTATTAATTTGATTATTCCAGTCTTTTGTAGACACGAGTTTAGAGAAAACAGATTGATTCATTATTCATTGTATTTCATAAAAGCGCCTGATTATTTTTAAATAGCTTTTTGTTCTGTACGTTAATTTAAGGCGCCTGTTTGAAACAAACAACGAACTTAGTACAAATGGAAAGATTTGTAGATGTTTGTATTTGAAATGTTTTAAAGGTTGGTATCTGTATTTTAATTTGGAGGACAGATTAATCAATTTTACTTGCGCAGATTCCAGTGTTTAGTATTTTTTTTGTCCTACTCCTACTTATCTACTCATATCCTCTGGTCACGTCTATTATTCCTCTAACTATTAGACGAATGTGTAGGTGCAGCATGTCGTTCGCAATACAGTACCTTGCTTACACAGTTTTTGAATCGAACTCGGAACACACGTCTTCTCCAAAAAAATACCGGCCAAGTGCGAGTCGTACTCACTCATGATTCCGTAGCACCAAAAAATATAATAAAATTATTTTTAAGGCTCATTCATATGTTGTATTGTTTACATTCAACAGCAAAACAAAATTTGTTTTTCATAGTATATTAATGAAAAACAGAGTTACTGCTGCAGTTTGATGAAAAAGTCCCATATCTCAAAAACTGAACACCCCACCCCATAATCGTTTTTTTTTTGTTTAAAAATCGTAAAGCGGTTCACAGAATAAATAATAAATAAATTTCTTTATTGCCATAAAAACAGGGTACAGAAAAATGTGAGACCCTGGCTCCAGAGCTAGGTTAGAGTACCTGTATTTCAGGAGCCAGTGACTTCTTCCGTTTAGGTAACAATAGGGCAAGTTTTATGCAGCAAAAGGTAACAAAATTATTTTACTTAAAATGAAGTGTAATAAGTGAACATTAAACATTAAAACATTTAATTACACACTAAAAATATAATTAGAAAAATTAGACTAAAAACAAGTTAAAGAATCTTTTTAAATCAAAAATGAAATTCGAATGAAATCAGAATGATTATGTTGATTGCAGTAAATTTTCAGTTGCGTTGTAGTCCTGTGTACAACGCAGGACTACAACGCAACTGAAAATTACAGTAGCCACATTTTTACCTTCTTTTTTGTTTCACGAGTCGTAAGGGGATTTATGTTCAAAATTGTGTTTAACTTATTGTAAAGAAAAATGGTAAGATATACCCGCTGTCGCCTAGCGGCCGCCGTGTGACAGCGTAAAGGTAGGCAAACGTTTTTTTATAGTGCACTTCTTGTTACTTTGCGCATTAAAAGGTGTAATTCTGTGCTGCTTGCAAACAACTTGCAGAATATAATTCTGTCTTACTGTGAGTACTTCACACTTCTCGTATAAGACTTTAGTGGGAAATCTAAAGGTTCTGAAAGTCATGACTTTAAGTAAAGATCTTTGGGCCCTTTCCAGGTGAATCATAAAAGTCTTGCATCCACCACCCCAAACAGTAACACAATATCCCACGACTGACTGTACAAGCGCATAGTACACTGTGCGAAGGAGTTCGAAGTCAGCTGCGAGTCTAAGTTTTTTAAATGCCCAAAAAAGTTTTCCGATACTCGTTGAGGTGAGGTCTATGTGCTGTCGCCAGCCAAGTTTTTCATCTACAATCACACCAAGGTATTTTACATGTGTAGACTTAGTGATAGCAGAGCATGAACAAGTTGTTGAAGAAGTTAAGTTGCAGACATGTAATCTAATATCTAAATCAGCAGGTTTAATTTTAGAAAAAGAGAATTGGAGAAATGTGGATTTGGAAAGGTTCAAAGTGAGTCGGTTAGATCTCAGCCAATGGCTTATCCTATGCAGTCCAAGTTCAGCGCTTCGTCGAACTTCGTCCCAGGAAATCGTCCCCCCATGGAATATTAGTGCCGTATCGTCAGCATAGGTAACGACCTTGCCGTTTACAAGGGGTAACTGACACAGGTCATTGATGTAAATCAAGAAGAGGCTTGGGCCAAGAATACTGCCTTGTGGGACGCCATAGGTAACCCCAGCATCAGAGCTAACGTATTCTTTTATTTTAACTCTTTGCGTACGGCCACAGAGAAAATCCTTAAAAATTTTAACAGTATTTCCGCGAACACCAATCTTATCTAATTTGTCCACAAGGAGAGGAATCATGACGGTGTCGAAAGCTTTGGCCAGGTCGAGAAAAATGCCGACGCGGTTCACAGAATACATCTACCTATCAAGTTTCAACTGTGTAGTCCTAATAGTTTCGGAATAAAGTGGCTGTGACATACAGACGGACAGACAAACATGACGAATCTATAAGAGTTTTCGTTTTTTTGCCATTTGGCTACGGAACCCTAAAAACACAACTTTCAAGACGGCCCGGTTGGCGCAGTTGCTGGACGAATCGCGCATTTGGGCGTGTCGCGGGTTCGATTCCCACACGGAACATATATGTGTATGACCTACAGTACCAGGACCTTAAATATAGAGTATATGAGGAATATGAGGTAGTTTGTGTATGTGAGTTTAAATGTTTGTGAACGCACCCACGATACACCAGAAATTATTGCTAGTGTGGGGGCAACTCTTAATTAAAAGAAAACATAAAACCGAAAATGGTCTCCCGTGAAATAGTTATTAATATTCATTTATTTATTTGGTACACCAACAGCAGTACATACTAAGAATTAATTTGAAACAATTAAAAATAACATAAAAGTGCTGGTATGTATGCCTATTATAGGTATACGCAGCATTCACCATAGGACAACAACTTATTGTTCTCAAATCTCAATAATAAAGTAATAAAATTTGAATACAATATAAAATTTACTTAAAACTAAATGAGGTGATAATGAATTATATGATGACAAATGTGTTAAGAGACTGACTATTTAGAACCGAAACAAATCAGTGTAAATACCCACAAATAACGATTAGCTATAGATAGCACTTATTACCCAATTAACTGAGTCTAACTAAGAATTCATTTGAAACTATTAAAATAACATAAAAGTTCTGGTAAATATGCCCATTATAAGTATACGCAGCATTCACCATAGGACAGCAACATAATGTTCTCAGATCTTAATAACAAAGTAAACAATTTAACTCAACTCTCGGATTCCATACACCTTAGATCCCTCTCCTCAACAGAAACCTACAAGTATTTGGGTATGTCGGAAGCATTAGGTTGCTGACATGAAACAATCGTTGAGGGAACGCTTCTTTGGCCGCCTGACTAAAGTACTAGTCTTTGTCAGGCGGAAACAAGGTGCGCGCCTTCAACGGTTGGGTCATGCCGGTTTTGATGTATTCTTGCGGCATACTCAAATGGACTCAGACGGTACTTGATGCCCTGGATAGGAGGGACTGTGCTGACCGCAAATCGAATGCATCACCCACGGTCGTCGGTGATGAAACTGTATATAACATTATTTTTAGTATATGCGAAACCTGAATATAGTTTGTTCAGAATAAGTAGAATAGAATAGAATAGAATAGAATAGAATAGAATAGAATAGAATAGAATAGAATAGAATAGAATAGAATAGAATAGAATAGAATAGAATAGAATAGAATAGAATAGAATAGAATAGAATAGAATAGAATAGAATAGAATAGAATAGAATAGAATAGAATAGAATAGAATAGAATAGAATAGAATAGAATAGAATAGAATAGAATAGAATAGAATAGAATAGAATAGAATAGAATAGAATAGAATAGAATAGAATAGAATAGAATAGAATAGAATAGAATAGAATAGAATAGAATAGAATAGAATAGAATAGAATAGAATAGAATAGAATAGAATAGAATAGAATAGAATAGAATAGAATAGAATAGAATAGAATAGAATAGAATAGAATAGAATAGAATAGAATAGAATAGAATAGAATAGAATAGAATAGAATAGAATAGAATAGAATAGAATAGAATAGAATAGAATAGAATAGAATAGAATAGAATAGAATAGAATAGAATAGAATAGAATAGAATAGAATAGAATAGAATAGAATAGAAATGAATAGAATAGAATAGAATAGAATAGAATAGAATAGAATAGAATAGAATAGAATAGAATAGAATAGAATAGAATAGAAATAATTTATTTGCATTGAATGTAATATATATTTATTTGTTACAGTAGTAAGTATTTGTTCCTGGTACATTCTACCATTTGGCATGCAAAAATTTAAAATTATAAACAATTTTACAACTTCAATTTAAAAGCTATCACAACAAATAAAAGTAAAGTAACTGAATCGAATTCAATAATTTTTAAACCATGTTATATTTTGTCCCAAAAATATTTAAAAAAACTTACAAGTTGGACACCAAGCGACACTAAGTACCAATCGCAATAATTTAGGTACATACTGCCAAATTATAATTATCAATGAGCCCAAGACGACGCTGGAGGCGCGCACGCGTACGCGCCGCGTGGTAATAACGCCGTTGTGCGGACAACCAGGTAGGTAACAGAACAAGCTTATAACTCTGTGATTTTTCATGATACAGTTTTGAAATTTTGTACATAGATTCTTTACATAAAAATACTAGACACGTGTTTCAGGTTTCGCATATACTAAAACTAATGTTGTATAAGTAAACAACAACAATTTGAATACAATATAAAATTTACTTAAAACTAAATGAGGTGATATGAATCATATGATGACAAATGAGTTAAGAGACTGACTATTTAAGAACCGAAACAAATCAGTGTAAATACCCATAAATAACGATTAGCTATAGATAGCACTTATTATCCAATTAACTGAGTCTAATTAAGTCACGAAAAACATGATACGGTATTTATTGTTCTCCTAACTAATTAGACACCTAATTAAGTGATCACATAAAAAGACAAAGCGTTGAAAAATAATGTTGATTATACGCGACGTGTTAATTGCAAGCTAAGCGGATCTGCCTAAGAATAGAATCTTTGTCGAGATAAAAATAGACAGCATGATGACAATTAAGTTTTAGTACCTACTGAATTGAACACAACGAGATTGGCCCAACAAAAAAAGGGGGGAGAGACCAGCCCAGCACTGGGTGAAGTCGGGCCGTGGATAATGATGAGGTCAGACAGTTTTTGTTATTATCCGAAGCCGCTGTGGCGTATGTAGGTACCTAGGGGCCAACAATACGGCAACTCCATAAGACAAGCAAGCTGTTCAGAAACCCTTACCTACATCATGAAGAATAGTAAATTTTAAGGACAGACCAAGCATCTTGGCTTGTTTGAAAGTACTGCCACTCATCCAAACGGGTAGACAAAATCTTTCAATTGGAATTCAATAAAGGGATTCATTGTCCCTAAAACTAAAGTTTCCCAGCTTTAGTACTAACACTAGAAATAAGTTATTTTATTGTTTACTAACACGTTGGATCATTGTTGTCCGAAAAATAAAGAATATTATTATTTACGAAGAAATTAAAATGACTAAATACCTACAAAAAGCTACTAACCACTTACCTAAAAGTTCAATAAAGTTAATTCTAGCTATCTATGGACACAGCTGTTTTTCATGTTAATGATATGAGTATAGTCCTGAGTACAGACGCCAGCACTTCAAACTATCCGAATCTGTCAAATTTTCCTAATCAAACTTGTACCTAATGCTTTAGCGATAAAGTTGAAAATCTATTAAAGAAATATGACAGAATTGCCTCCGGGCTTTTAAAAACACTCTAGGGTAGGACAGACCAAGACCAAGGCGCGCGGCGAGCCGGGGTTGACAAAGTCGGTTCTGAATTCAAGTTCGTTATAAGGCCACATTTACTTTTAAATTACACGCACATTTGAACCAATTCTAAAGCATCAGATTATGTTAGTTTTAGATAAAGTTAAGCTTTTTTTAATAGTATGAAGTGTGCTTTGCTCACAAAACATTCCACACGTACTTTATACTCTATGCCAAAATAGTATGTGGTGTGAACTGTCGTCTTTTTCAATACAATGCCATCAATAATTCTACAATTAATATCTCCGAAACTATTTATTTTCGACGGTTGAAATTTAGCAAATCGTTTTCTTATATTAGTAGGAACCTACAATAAAAATTACAACATCCTAGGTTAATGTACAGATAAAAATGACTAGCCTAAATTCTTATTTCGGCGTATCAATGCACTGCATCGGCAGATAACCCAGAGACAAATCGAAAGTCGAAAAAAGTTCGATTGACTGGTATATTCAAACTCGTTCAACAAGTTTTAACTGATTGAAGAAATTACCTACTTTCACCATATTACTATAACAACATTCAGTTTTTTATCGGCTACTGGACCGATATGTTAAGTTAATGTAGCGTAGTTGCATTACAATTCAACGGGAGGTTATACGGGTAGTTGAGTAACACTGGCGTAGCTGTAGTTACATAGGTGTAGCGTATCTATACAGGCGTAGCATATCTACATCGGCGTAGCTACACAGGCGTAGCTGCGTAGCGTTGTGTAGCTGCGTAGCGTATCTACACAGACGTAGCTGCTCTGCGTAGCGTATCTACACAGACGTAGCTGCTCTGCGTAGCGTATCTACACAGGCGTAGCGTACTTTATGTGGGTGCGGCGTAGCGTAGTCTTCCTCAGCGCAGCGAGGTTGTCATGACGTATCGTAGACTAGCGTTGTACATCATCCAAACCGTAGTTGCTGGTAAAAAGCTTTTTTTATATTATCAATTTTTTTATTGTTTTTTGGTCTCTTCGGGAATTTCATCGAGTTACCTTATTTATTGCGGAATATATGTTTAAACAAATGTTTATTTATTTCCAAAATCGCTTAAAGTGAATGTTTATTAAACATGCTGCACTGTACACCTATTCAAGCTTAATTTTAAGTCAAAACATGCAGTGAAAGCGAAGGTGCACGGACTTTGATCCGACGCGTTTAATCGTTGCATAATGGATGTTATGGATGCTTACGCCAACGTGTTAGTGCCGCCGCCACTACAATGAATATTTTAATTCTCTATCATTATAGCTTTCGCAACAAAGCCGGCCCGGAAATGCGAAAATGTACGAAGAAGGTGAACTGTAGTAAAATTTTCACGCGCCCTTGACTCGTGATTCGTCGATAAAACTTGCCAGCTTTAACCTTATTGGCTAGCTTGAGCCGACAATGCGGCATTGCGCCTAACGTGAAACAGAACTTTCTTCTGAAACAAAAAAGACGTGTTTACCCGCACAGCTGTGTGAGGTAGGTAGTCCGTCTCGTGTATAAAATTAACAAATTTAAGCTGTATCAGCACACGGTAGAGTAGACATTTCTTTGGTCGGCGATGTAAATACTACTGCAGTCATTCATGTGTTGTGCCATCTCACATCTGGCAGTACACATTCGTGATACCATGGAGCGGTCGCGCCAATCGGTTTAAAAAAAAATATTACGAACACGTTGGTTTTTGTTTTTTACTCTAGTGACAGTTGAAGTGGCAAAGGAATTTTGTTTATGAAATTACTAATGCTGTAAATAGAACTCAAAATAACTGTGTTGTTCTAAAATTAAAACAGTGTTTTCATCAAAATGGTAAGTTGGCACATGTTGCGATTTTGTTTGTGTGTTTTCTATAGGTTGGTGAAATATTTTTTTTCAGCCTCTCGTGAAGGAAGGACAAATGTTCCAGGTTTTAATTTGAGCGTTTAGTTATTTTTATGTTAAAATGAACACGCACTGAACATTACTAGGTAGGAACCTACCTAACCGTTAAATTTTCAATACGTATCTAAGTATGTGGCCTAGTAATTCGCACATAAGTATTGGTGCTATAGGTAGGTACGTGTAATTTGATAGGTATAAACATCCGTGTTTCATGCTTTGAATTACCATAATATTGACTAATCTTACCAAAACTTTGACCCCAGAGCTCTGAGGTCGAATACCTACCTACCTAATGTTTATAGCACTATCCACAATTAGAATCTAATTTTAAGATGACCTTATAGATAAAGATTAGGTTGTCTAAAACGTGTTCACAGATTCATTTATTTAGGTAGGTAGGTACACATCAACAAAATTATTAGGTATTTTGTCATATTTTTCTTTTTTAGGTATTGAATAAATGAATACTTCTCTGGTTTTAAATTTATTATTTTTCAATTATACATTTCAAACGATAGATACCTAGTAGTACCTACAACACAAGTAACACAAACTTTTAGCGCGATATTCTCGATCTACCAATAATTAAATGAGTTCATTATAACACTAACCTTATTTATAAATAAAAGTAGGCACCCCTATACCTACGCACTATTTACATTAATTTATCTGATTCATCGAGTCGTTGACTCGCCAAACAAAATAAAACAATGCATGCTGTTTATCGAGTCAACAATACATTAACGCTCCCGTATACAATGATGGCGCATGCTAATCACTACCTAATCAAATACCGTTGCTTTAGAGACAGGACTCTTATCCTAATGTATGTACCTACTTATAATACTTTATTTACTGTTAACTAGCTAATCTATTATTATTATTCTTTTTCTGAAAACAAACTGTTCTGCAGCATGCGCCAGGGAAACCCACGAAATTAAATTTTTCTTACGATTTTTGCAGGTCAGCCAGTATCAGGCTGAATGTTGAATAAAATTATTTCATCAAAAAGTAATCCAATGGGATTAAATGAACTTTAGAGGGTTGTATTGGTAATAGCCATAATTGTTACGGTCGCGAATCATATTTCAATCAATATACATCTCAACACTGGGTCAGTGGATACGAAACGGGGCACTATGAAAAAGTCGACGTAGCCCCGCTACGCGGGGCTCCTACTTCTGTCTGCAGGGTTTAAAGTAACCTAACCTAACCTAACGTCTGGGTGCACCAAGTCCCGAGCTCACTTCGCTCGCTCTTGCATCTATAAACAATTTAGGAAAAAAGTTGTTTAGCAAAATTTTCTAAGTTTTTTTCCACAGTGCCCCGTTACGTATACTCCAACCCAACACTGATCTGCCAATTGCAAAAAACGCAAGAAAATTAGAATTTCGCAGGCTACCTTAAGTTCTTTTTATTCAAAATGTTCAAGTTAGCTAACTAAATAGATAGAGGTAAATATACTGCATAAGGACAGTAAAGTAGGTAATCTGACAATGTAGGTACAGTAAACCATACATACCTACGCATTATCCTTACTGTTACGACAGAAAGACGCATCAACATGCTGTCAATGTCAAATTTCTACGATTTTGATGTGCGGCTTACTGTAGGTATGACGGAAATACAAGTAGGTACAATAATCTTCGTCCCAGCACGTGAACAAATTGTAGAAAAAAAAAAGTCATGACACTTGCTGCTGGCCATTGACATTCAGAGGCAAGACACGAAAAAAAAACAATTGATATTTTTACATATAAAAGTACACGCAAAGGAAATAAAGTCTCAAGTCCACCATTGTAACGAGTTTTAATTTACAAAAGAAATAATAAACCCAAATTATGTTTGTAATATTAATAAAATATAAAAGATTAACGAGTTTATCTGCGTCAGTACGCGTTCAAGTGTTCATGTTCGTACCTACTTACCTATATAAATAAACCTTCACGAACAAAATAAAATATATATTACTGAAATTGTTTTCCTGCCCGCCATTGCAAATAAATTGTTTTCGGTATCGCATTTTTTTCGTCGATCATGTTAAAATACAATAACTCCTTATTATGTTTACTGCTGATAAATAAATATTGTTTTGTGATTGGTTTCTCAAAATATTGTAGCTTTCTTGGGTAAAAATTTTGTTTTCAGTTCCACCCGCGGGAATCGTAAGGCTACACTGGAAATTATACCTTTTGAAAGGGAGCAAGGTGAATGACCTCTCCTTTCAGTTGCCTTGAGAGCATCCTTCAGGACGGCCTCGGTTTCGGGAGATACGTACAATATATTATGTAAAAGCATCCGACGATTAGTTATTGCACCTCCCTAGGCAAACTTTCCGGGTTTCGTTCGATCTCCAACGAAGGTCATGGTCATGCATGAGCTTTTTAACCATTGAGTTAAACACGTAGCAAAGTTCGACTTCTCGAGTTAATTGATTATTTATTATCATATCAAATATCACAAAAATAGGAGATTTTTCAGGGTGATTTAAATGCAAATTATCATATTCAGGAAAAGACCAGTGCCTACGACGATCATTGATCCGTCCGCCAACTTCAGCAATTATGAAAATAATTGCTTTGCACACGCTTTTATTTAGCAGTGTTTTATAAAAACTAAAGAGTAAAGCTAGCTAGCTCGCTAAATGCCAAATATTATATAGGTACCTACCTAGTTTATACTTTTACATTACATCCAATGATGCTTTAGCAATGAAATTTCGGATATAAATACCCCTCCCCTTGACTAACCAATCTGTTTATTTTACAATTCTACATAGCTGTGTGCTTCGTCAGCGAGGCAGTCAAAGAGTGCGTGCTGAGCTTACACTAATCGGTACTATTATTTTGTTATCAGATCGCTGGGGTCGGTCTACGTTCAAGGTCATTTCCATGGGTAGGGTTACAAATTCGCTGTGTAAACTTTCTATATATTGGTAGATTTTGAGAGGAATTTGATATTTTCCGGGAAAAAATGTGACTTATTTTATTATTTACACTGAACTGTTTTAAATTTTAAATTAAATTGGAGATTAGGAGTTAAAAATCGGTAGTATCAATGAACGTTTCTGCAAACTAAAACAAAAACAGAACAAGAGTCTTCAGAAAACAAATGAAAAGCGTAGAATTCTACGCTTTTCATTTGTTTTCTGAAGACTCTGCAGAATACAGGAAAAACACATTTTACACAAACCAAGGTTGCCTTCCTAAAGATATCGTTTGCCGGATTAGAGATTACCTAGCTCGCTTTAGAAGACATTAGCTTGAAGGCTGAGGCCACACTGATTTATTGTAATGCAAAATCTTCACTCTTTTCATACAGTAAAGGCACTTCAAAACCTCGTTACAGACAAAGCAAAGCGTATTCAAATACTTATTTCACGGATTATCCGTTTCCACTTTCCACGCCTTTCAACTTAGATAATGCAAGTTAATGTCCCTGTATGCAAGCAGTTTCAAGCCTTTATCAGTGAGCAGATGCATGAATGAATTTGGTTATAGTTATCTCTACAGTAAAAGTAACGTGAAGTTAATAAAAGTCTTACCAACTAGTGTGTTATCTATAATTATATTAATCTTTATGATTGACGATTAACATGATATTCATGCAGTAAAAGAGGGTCAAGATCGCTAAGATACACAAATAGTTAATGAAGTACGTGCGTAGTACTTACCAATATATCATCATCATCATCGCTTCCCTTGTCCCATGTTACTTGAAGTGGACACAATACCTACGTTTTGGTTTCTTCCATTTCCCAGTCAGTCATCCATTACTCTATCATTATCTCCTTTTTAAATGGACTTAAAAAAATACAGTAAGCTAACTGCACCTATTATGAGCTAAAACATTAAATAAAATATCTACATACCTAATGTTCAGGTACCTACTACTTCAACTTTGTAAGAACTAAATAGTTGCTAACTAAGTAGGTATGGTTTATTGAATAGTTTCTACAAAGTTGTGTAAACACCCACATGTAGGTAAACAATTTATCATCGCGGACCGATACGGATAGTATTCAAATTGTAACATTGACATGGTTACATACATACTTTAGTTACTTACAATATGCATAATTAGTTACATACTTACTTATTTCAGACTTGAGGGGTTATTAAGACGTCTTAAACCAGGAGTAAATCCAGTGTGAGTAAGAGATAGAGCTATAGAGGTCGTCTAACCCCATCTTTTTTCCACACTGGAATTACTCTTGCTTAAAGACGTAATGATAGGCCACCTGTACCTACTTGGATAAGCTCTGGCAAATCTGGATATACTATGACATTCGACCTTCACTATTTTCCTTATAATTTACGATGGCAATTTTATTTTATGGATTAAATTTCCGCTCGACCCATAGTTATTGTAAAATCACAATAAGTAGTACAAGAAGTAAAACACTTGTCTAGAACATTGTTATTCAATGAGTTCGAAAACGACATTCTGTATTGATCGTCTAAATTCAAATTCAAGTTTACTTTCAATCTTATTTAGCGAAATGTGTGTGTGGAGGCGATATGTGGATGTGCTATTAAGTAACCCTCAATTATTATTAGGGCCGGTGCCTAACCCTTTGGGGATTACCTACAGGCGTGGTGTTAAGCTATGGAAATATCTTTAGTTTTACATCATCATCCCCGAAGGATTAGGCAGAGGTCTATAGTACACCAATATTTCGCTAGGGGGTGTACCACTTACCATTAAACGGGCACACTTTCAGACTCCGAGCTATTACCGAGTGCCTACCTAATTTCTAACGGAATCCCCCCATTAACAGTATGTCCGACTTGGGAATCGAACTCAAGACCTCATCAGCAGTAGTTCTTTCGTCATGAAGCACTTTTTACGCATAAGCATGATACATAGGTCTAAAAAGTTAAAAGAGAACATTTTCAAAAAATAGTGTTACAGCTAAATTAAACCGAGTTTAGAATTTCCGTAGAAACAGATATTTTAAATTATCTTTTTTTTTAAAGACATTTCGAAAAGTTCTCTGACAACTTTTTAGACTTCTTTATCTTGCTTATGCGTATAAAGTTTCATTAAAATCGGTTTAGTCATTTCGAAAAAAAAGGACTTGAAAGTTTGTATGAACTGCCGTAAGTCGTAAACGCTCGCCACTCTGTCGAATAGGGATTTTAAAAGTCATACGATTTGTACCGACAGTGTACAATTTAGATGACTCCATGTCTTTTCTTAATTGTCCTGAGAATGAGCTCGACTAACAAATAACTATAAAGTTTGTCTCAGTTGTTCAGCATAATTACTGTATGTATGCAGTTCAATTACATTTGATCAACATTAGGGCCACAGGACCAATTATACCACTTTGCAAAGCCATTGACCTCACTTTTATTTGTCGAAACCCACTAGAATATTGGAGTCACTCTTCGATACTACTGCAGTATTGAGGGTTAGTGGCACTTATGCAAGGTTGAGGAGCTTGTTACCTCAACCAGAGGGCAGAGATGCATGCTATTTGGTACTTCTCTTGGGGTTATTGTCTCGTTAGTCAGGAAAAGGAGTCAATAACTTTACGTGAATGTTAAAGGTAGCAGTGGCGAAGGTTCCATACAACTCGATTCCTACTGGCTTCCCATTGCAAAATGACACAGTCAGTCAGTCTATTGACAAATAATATAATCAGAATCACATTAGAGATTATGTACTCCGGCTTACCTCTTACAAAAATTGACTTTCGCTACTGAAAGTTAGCATATTTTTGGGGTTCGGAGATTGTTTGCTAATTAGAGAAAGCTAAATTGTACATTGTGTTATAACCTAGCTTTCCCACGGCAATGGAAGGAGAGACCTAACCTATCTATCGTCGTTGAAGTTCTAAAACCATTTAAGTCATTTTAGGCGGTTTTGATTTTCAATGCCGTTTGCTAGAGAATCGGAAGACGAGTTGTTTCAGCCAATCACAAAAACAAACAACATCTCTATCTAATATGAAGTGAACACAAATTATAAAATGGTATTGTGTCATTACATGGTATAATAATGCAGATTTTTCAATCTCCTGAAAATTTGCTATTTTTGACTTACGTGGTGTTAGAACTTCAACGACGCTATGGTCTGGCCTCAATCAGGCCCAGTTTTCACCAAAGCGGAGACGAGTAGAGAGATGTGGAGACGTGTAAGCTTCGATCAATCAATAGAAGATATGGAGAAGAGAGAGAGAGATATATGGATTTCACTCTTGGTTCCGCTCGTTGCCGCGGACCTTAGCCTGCATAATATAGTTTTGCAGTAGACCATAAAACGTCATTATTAACAACACGTGTTTGATTTCCCAAGCATGGCGGCCGTTGTCGGTTGTGGGTTGCCCATCACGTGTGGCTAAAGACACGGGAAAAACTGTTCGGTATTGCCATCTGCCAGCAGGTTTGACTAGAAGCTTAAGGTCATAAGCAAAATATTTATCCGGAAGGTAATAATGAACATCAAATACATACTAATTACTGGTAGTTCTTGATCAGAGTCTGTCCCGGTAATCCATTCAGAAATTACCTGATCATCATCATCTCCCTGGCCTTTTGCCAACTATGTTAGGGTCGGCTTCCAGTCTAACCAGATGCAGCTGAATACCAGCATTTTACATGAAGCGACTGCCTATCTGACCTCCTCTACCCAGATCAGATATGAAACATTAAAGGAGATGGAAAACAACGTGAGATGACTGGTATTTCCAAAAACCATAAATGCATCTACCAACCCGCACTGGGCCCGGTTGGTAAATTATGGGCCACGCTCCCTCTCATACTGAGGAGGCCTGTGTGCCAGGCCAGTGCCAGCAATGGGAACGCCGTAGACTGGTTAGCTATTTCATTCACTTTGCTATGATGAGTTGATGACCTCAGCCTTCTCTCAAAAATCGAAACAAGGAAATCATTTCTGTTGTCAAGTTTGAGCTGTTGATGTAAACCCAAATCATCATTACTGATAAATGATGAGAAAAATAAACAACCGGAGTGATGCGAAAATCAATATCTTCTGCAGATTGAGACGAAGCCATAACACGGTAGTAATCTGAACATTTATTCATAACACAGACGAACGGTTGCTTTTTTATGATAGTTCGGTTGATAAACAGACAGACTGTTTAAGTCCACCTGCGTCATTGATAAAAATGGTATTACAGTTTTGCTTAAAGCAGATATCACTAGTGCGACAAAACTAGGCTAATACGGGCAGTATTATCAGCCCCCGTAGCATGACCGTTTGACAGATTGTTTCGACACAATGACAGATTTCTTTGCACTATTTGTCATTTTGTCGATTCTTCCGTCAAAGAAATCCTTGTCTACGGAGGTCATGCTACGGGGGCTGATGGGAAGTATTAGCCTAGTTTTCTCGCACTAGTGATACCTGCTTTAAGCAAAACTGTAACACCATTTTTATCAATGACGATTATGGTGTCAGTGACATTAGGAAGAAATTCGAAATGTCTTCTTCACACCTAAATAAAGTGTGCTTTAAGAAAATAAACGCAAGGAGCTGTCTTGCCTATTTCCAGCTATATAAGGGTCGGCTTCCAGTGGAATTTAATATTATAATCCTTATCCTTACTTATAATATTATAATTTCGAAAGTAAGTAAAAAAAGTAAAGTAAGTTTGTTTGTTTGTTACATTTTCACGCCTAAATCACTGAACCGATCATCCTGAAATTTTGTATATCCGATGTCAGGTGTACAGACACGGACATAGGATACCTTTTATTCCGAAAAAAAGTACTATTCTCGAGAAAAACAACAATAACTTTTTTATGATCATAGATAACGCCACGGGTCTTTCGAATCATGATTGAATCATAATATCATTATAGAAACTTTAGTTGTGTGTTAAGAGTTTAATTGTCAAATTCTAAATTAACACGAGCGAAGCCGCGGGCAAAAGCAAGTCTTTAATAATCCTTTAGTATTTTCCCACGAGACTTGACACGGGCTTACAGAAGAGATAAACAAGACAATAATTTCAGACCTGTTAACCTCGTGCTCGGCCCCAACTATAAATAATTGCTCTTTAACTAACGCCGCTGTATTCCCAAAGAGGGAAAGATAAATAAACAAAAACAAACTTATTAAGCTTCCCGCTTTTTTTTTTTTAGGGTGGGGTCTCATCAAATGACCCCCCCCCCAGCTCTGGGCGGAGCGGAAGGGAGTGTCAGACTTGTACTGACTAAAACCCATCCATGTTCCTTCTTTGCCCTTTGTGTTCCAGGGCCGCGGTATCTCTTTCGAACAGTCCCGCAGCCCTGGCAGGAAGCTTCCCGCCTGACTGGGCGTACGTCGGCAAAGTTGCCAGTCATTATCATCATCATCCACATCCCGACTTCACCAATTGCGGGGTATAAGCCCTCTGTTTTGCAAGGCCTTTGTTTGTACCAATCTCCACGCCTCTGTGCCAATTACCAATAGTTAAACAATGTGTCGTTCGTTGCATTTAATTTTTAACGGCTTTTTTGACGGCTTTTAGTAGTTGACAAACTTGTTTATGGTTTACTTATTCAAAATGGCAGACACATACAGGATAACATTGAGTAGACTAGACCTAGACTTATTCATGTGCTACATAAATTGTAGAGAGGTTTGTCTTTGGCCAGGCGTTTGAATATAATTATCTTTTTTCCGATGTTCGGTTCAAGGATTTTGGTGGACAAACTACACAATTAGACAAGGCTGTTAGTTATATTTTGGGATCATTGTGGGCAAAAAATATATCGGAATATTTTGGTCAGACAGAATTTACTGATATTTAGATAGGGAAATAAAATTGTTACGATTATGCTATGTTAAAAATAAATCCTCCGAATGGTGGACATCTTCCCGGTGACATCGCAGAGGGCTTGATACTTATGTAAGTGTCAAGTTTAAAATGAGGCAGCATCTTTTGCGGGCCTGTGGACGGTGAGTAAAGGGCTAGCTCGCCGTCCGTCCGTCTATGACGACAGGCCGTGTCTACGGCTCGTTCTATTCCACGTGCGCCTCAAAGAGATGTCAGCAAAACGGAAGGGGTCCGCAAGGGGCAGTGCCTGCCAGGGCTGCGGGACTGTTCAAAAGAGATACCGTGGCCCTGGAACACAAATGGTAAAGAAGGAACATGGATGGGTTTTAATTTTACTTTTACTTTTAAACGAATTTTATGTTTGCACACACGTTCCCTTTAAAATTTTTGATGGTTGTCAACTTTTGAATCTGCTTTTAAATCCCCTTACAAATCCCTGTCTCTTCTTGGTAGTTCATGTAGTGGTTTATGAGAAAGAGGAACCAGAATTCACAAAGTCGCCGTATGATGTTGGGAGTGTTGCGACTTGCGAAGGATAATCACGAACGTCAGGCGATGCGACGTGAGACGCGCGTTTCTCTTGTGTCTTTCACGTGAGTATCGTCACAGCGACGTTGGTATGCTCTTTGCAATTTGTTTTTTTCACAGTTGCTGTTGTATCACGCGTGTCATTTAAGCGTGTATCCCGTAGTCAAGTGTTTACGAATAAAAATTACCTATATTATGATGTCAATCGAAGTCAGGTATGAAGCATCCGTAATGGTTCACTTAAAGTTCCCAATATTTTTAAGGGCACACTACTTACCTACTTGACGTGCTATAATAACAACGTGGTTTACGATATGGAAGACTAGTAACTATGCGACGTTGTTACGTTTTCCTATGTTTTACATAATAAATCTTGTGTTAAATCAATATTGACATAGCTTTGAAGTGTGGCTGGTATAGACAGAGATGGTGGGATTAGCTTTACGGTTTTCAGTACCTAGACCGGCAAAATGCATTAGGGAAAATAAATTAAGCCTTAAACTTATACTGCGACTGCTGCTTTGCTTAAATTAAGGCTTGACTTGCAGCCATACTTGAAACTAGGTCGCACTTTGTCATTAATGGGGGATCGTAGACCACACCGACACCCGAAGCTCCCGACCAAACCATGTCCCATTCGTTGGAGTGTCATAAATCATAAATCATTTATTTGCAAAAAACATGGTATACAATGGTGAAACTAGTTCAAACTTGTTTAGCTAGGATAGAACACAATATGGCATGCAAAATTTTAGGGTTTAGCAAAATGTTACAAGGCATCAACATTTTTTATCCATAAATTCTTTTAGACTGTAGAAATTACATTCATTTATCGACTTGTAGGTACACTTTAATCTTTAATTATCTAAATATGAATTTAATATTTTGAATTGCCTTGGTATCTTGTTGTAAATACGTACGCACATTGCTAGGCAGTTTTTGTTATATTTGGCAACTCTTGGCAAACCATTCAATACTAACGTAAAAGGATCTCGTCTGTTCCGAGGATTCACATCGTTTGCTGTCTTTAGCTATTTATTCCTAACTACGAAGTCCAAAGTTTCCCATCACTTATAATTTTGCTGAGGACTTAAAAAACGAAGATTTCTCTGTAAGAAGAAGAGTTAAAACCCCTGTTCACCTCCAAAAAAGACCAAACAACATGACGTTTCATTCAAAGTACCTTGCAGTCCGATGCAGTGCATTTTCCGCACCTAAACTGGACTGAATTAAGAGAGCATTTAATTCGCTGCGGCAAACACATTGGTAACTAGAGTTCAAGGCTGGCCTCAAGTGGTTGCATGCTAGTCTAGTCATTAGAAGGTTAAGGCAAGATTGAGGCGGGTTTAGTAAAGCGGCTGTAATTGATTAATAAGCAATACGAGTCACACTCCGTTAATAAGTGATTCTAGTTAAGCTGAACAGTTGTGCGTCAGTTTTGCTGTGTGTCAGTCTGACTTCTTGAATGTTCAGATTCGTGAGGGAAGTAGGTAACTTTATAGATCTTGGGGTTATAAAAACATTCGTATAAGTTATGCCGAATTTAATTTAATTTGCCGAGGCAACAAAGTAAGGTTAGCTCCCAGTCTAACCAGATACAGTTCTGCAGTTGAGATACAGCTCACTAGTATTTTACATGAAGCGATGGCCCATTTGACCTGAAGTTGCACTGAATAATATATGTAAATCGGAACCGTACATGTACAACCTTCGTAACGTCTACACAACTACGCTGCTGGTGAACATTTCGTGTGCATTTAATGTGACCTAGTCTCTCTAATAAGCCTGCACCAAAGTTGAGCACTCTTCGCAGTCGTTGCACGTAAGAAAATAGTCTATAGTGACGCCAGTGACGTGCATTTTTTTTTTTTCGGTTGGGAAATCTTTAAATGACCCCCCCTCCGCTCTGGGAGGAGCGGAAGGGAGTGTCAGACTTTTACTGACTAAAACCCATCCATGTTCCTTCTTTGCCCTTTGTGTTTCAGGGCCGCGCTATCTCTTTCGCACAGTCCCGCAGCCCTGGAGTGACGTGCCTAGGGGTCAAAAATACGGCAAGCCCATACGAGAATGAAGAGTAGTAGGTTTTATGGGCAAACGAGTCTTGTATACTTGTATGAAAGTACCGCCATTTAGTGACGCTTGTGTGATCACTGTAATTCTATAAACTTGCTACATTCAGTTAAGTCCAATCTTCGATATAAAGCCGTGTTCACAAAAAAGTGTTTGCATGGCAAAGCTTCTGGGCCCTATTTTATATAACTGACAATGCGACATATTTATCGAAATATGACAAAATTGTTACATTTTCAGGATGTGTTTATCAATAAAAAAAACAGAAAATCTATGAAGATTTTTTTTTAAATTGTCGGGTATTTGGATTGTGTCTTGTCTGTCGGTTTACCCCCATTTAGTAAATGTATGAAAATCAACTTCGAACATGGACTTTCCTTTGTCATTCATACATTTTTACGCAGCGACCGACCACTGAAACAGCTGTATAATTTTTCACTCTCGCCAGATTAGAAACACGAGACCTGCCAGTCACATAACAACGCCTATGCGTGCAAGTACCACGGTGCATTGGGTTAAAAGATGTCAATGGTACATTATTGTTTACAAGTCTCCTCGCCTCCAATTGCCGAGCTGCGGGTCATAATATCTCTTATGTTGTCAACAATTCGTTTTATATAAATTTACCTTAATAGATATCATACGAGTTTGTGGTTACCATGGAAAATTTAGGTTCACGATGCTCTATTCTCACAACAAAATATCGTTAAAGGTTGGTTCAAGTAATGGATTCCATGCAGCAAAGCCGCCATGACGGCGACTTTCGTTCGCGTTCAGGTGACAAGCCGCCTGCCAAGTAGTCTTTAACAGTTGTGATCAATCTCGAATTATTTATCAGACCCTGAAAAAACTATAGAGTTTTGTTCAAAATGTGTTTAAAATTGTAGTGCAACTACAAAAAGTACTATGGCAACATAGTACAAAAAGTACTACAGCGCCATCTATGACACAAATGAAGAACTATCATCATAATTCTGAATCGCTCTATTAAAATTATCCGCGACTAGACTAGACTTGCGAAAAACCCGACAACAACTTGGGCAGTAGCCAACCAGACACAACACCAGTCCGGTCGGAGGAACATCCCTTTTCTATGGGATGAAGAACTTTACACCCTGTTCTTCATTCCCATAAATCAGTACTTTCTGAACGACCATTTTATAATGTAATACACAGTCTCTCAAGAAAGGCTCCTACTTCGACGGGAGTCTAGCAATCCATCTGGCCATGCCAGACTCCCAGGCTAACCAGAAGCAGCTGAAGGCACGGTACTACTACCTCTATCTGACCTCCACAAGTGACTGGATAAGACGATACTCCTTGGTTAGAACTTCAGCACTTTCCAACTTATTGAAGTAGGTTATTAATGTTAACGATAGGCGATTATGAAGCATATATTGCTCGATATAATAAATGAAAATCGATAAAATCCGAGAACTAATAGGCGATCAGAGCCGTATTCACCAATGGAAGTCGGTCACCTACTATTTGAAAGAATGAATACTTAGAAAGGTCTTGATACTTAGTTTAAGTACCTAGATGGCTACTGGCTAGGTATCTCTTCAATGTAGGGATTGGAAAATGCTGATCATTGACATAAAGTATCCGAGGGCTCAGTGCGACTTTTTTATATGTATATGTGTGTATATTCATGAACTGGGTTTTTCCACCAGAAGTTTTTAGTAGCAACCACGGGGTCAGGATACAAATCCTGGCCCGGTTGACGGCAATAGACTCGCCCCCTTTTATATGGAAGTTAAACGTAACAGGCGAAATGTTTGTGTACTTTTAGGTAGACCCACAGGGTACTCCTCTGCCTAACCCTTGGGAGATTACAGGCGTGAATTTATGTTAGCTCCTATATCACGCAGCAATAGTGTAGCTTTCCATCATAGAAAGAACTTTTGAAATCTGTTGAGGTGTTTCGGAGATACCTCCTACTTAACTTACAATGAAGTATTTTCGTTCCTCGATGTCTCATAATAAATAGTCTCAACGACCTCAGACTATGACCTAGCATACCAAGTCTTTACAAATATATGAAGAATGTTTACATTTAACATAAATTATGTACTTGTATCATAAAATATTCTTATTTATAACTAGCTGTTGACCGAGACCTTCGTCCGCGAGAAAATATTATAAAAATATCACTTCCCTGTTTGAATCGGATTTAGTATTTTTTTTACCCTAATTTTTTTTCTAAATAACTAACATAAGCAAAAACAGCTTAAGTTACTCCTTATAACATCAAAATCGGTCCGGCCGTTTCGGAGATTAGCCGGAACAAACAGAAAGGCAGACAGACAAAAATTAAGGTTGTTTTAAGTGCTATATAAAGGGTGTAAATAGACCCTTAACGAAGCCGAAAGGCACTTGTTCACCCCGTCTTTGCGACCATTTTTTTGTTCTAGACCATACCTTCTAGTTACGGAGATATTGGGGGTCAAAGTTCCAACTTTTTCACAAGTTTTTTTTTTAAATACATGTTTTTAATGTAAGATTTTTACATTACAGACCTCCACAACCCCCATACTATTCAATCCAGCCATCAGCACAGTGCTTTCCATCGAGTCCTACCGTAAAACGTGATTTTTCACCCAAAAAAAGTCGATTCCCAGCAATAATTATTTCGCGTAAAGTTACCTAATTTGATGTACATAATTTTTGGTTGACGGCTATATGAAGGGTCTGTTAACACCCTGTATATTTTCATATGCATTCAGTAAAAGGCTGTTATTTTGAAATTACAACTAGACACTTCAATTTTATTTGTATGTATAGAAGATGTATAGATAAACCAGAGAGAGGAAAAACGTTTCTCAGAGTACCTACGCACGACAATCGCACGTATCTTTCTTTAGTACATACCCTAAACTGACCGTAGGTACCAATTACCTTCATTACCGCACACATTTCTCGAGTACCTACCCATCTCCGAGATAGGGATCCCGTAATGAGTGTAGATTATCTTGGCAGCCTCAGTTTCACACAGTTCATCGACTCCGGGGCAAAGGGCAAGGCTCCACTACAAGACACACGTAGAATCGTTGACTGATGTATGATGACATTTGCTCTGCTGGAATGTTTATGTGTCGTAAAATATACTTAAGTAGGAATGACATATTTCGTAACTATGTTACAGGTACATAAATTGTTAAACCACCAATCGTCTTCTATTTTAGATAATTATGCAAACTTAAATTCACTGAAAATGCTAAGGAGGATGTGTGGTGTAACGCGAATGGATAAAATAAGGAATGAGTATATAAGAGGAAGTCTGAAAGTGGCGCCGGTGACTGAAAAGTTGGTTGGTAATAGGTTATCGTGGTATAGGCATGTGATGCGGTGGAATGAGGAAAATGTTATGTATGAATGTATGTAATAAGAGTAGAGGAAGACCAAAGAAACGATGGATGGATTGTGTGAAGGATGATATGGCTAGAAAGGAGGTCACTGCTGAGATAACGAGTAATAGAGAAGTATGGAAGAAGAAGAAATGCTGCGCCGACCCCAAATGAATTGGGATAAGGTAGAAGAATGATGAATCTTAAACGGGGAGGCGCCTAGCACGTTGAGATAACTCGGAGCTTAAAATGCGCAAGAGTTCCTAGTACCAGGAACAATAAGGAGGGCTTTTAAAAAATTCATTAAAGAGTAAAATGGGGATGAAGATTATATTGACGTCCATTATGTTTGGTCGATAGGAAAACTTGTTACAATATAATTTGCTGTTAGCAGGCAGAAAGGTCGTAGAATTATTAACACTCACAAAATATCCTGAAGGTCGTGTCTGGTCTTTTCTCAACCTAGCTTTGGCTATTAATCGAACAAAGTCTAGTATAAACCATAGCTCGTGCCCCAACCTAGGCCGCATCATTCTGTACAGGGTGGAGGGATACCGACGCGAAAACGCTTACCACGTACTCAGTACATCATTCTGAGCCCCCCCCTCCCCACGCAGAAATTTTTCAGCGGTTTTTTGTTCTTAAAATCAGCTGTTCCATACATTTTGACCGTGTAAGTATTACACTTTTGTAGGAAACAGCAGATTTTTTTAACCATGGAAAATTTCTATGTGCCCGCTCAGAATGATGAACTGATTATGTGGTAACCGTTTTCGCGTGAGTGTCCCTTCTACCCCGTGTAGTATAAAAAAAACAAAAATAGAATCGATAAAATGGGAAAAATTCATCATCTGTCTAGCCTTTCTCATTGGGGCGGTTTCGAAAAAAAGCTTCGACTTTTCGGCGTCCAGTTTACCAGGAAGCAGCTAAATACATTTTACATTGGGCAGCTGCTTATCTATCTAGCCTCCATAACCTAGTTACTGATGGGAAGACAACATGGCAAGACTGTTTTGTTCTAGCATGGGGAAAACTGTAAGCCCTTGAATCGATAGTGTGGGGAAAACCCTTGTCATGGATTATAGACAATATTTAGCACATCAATCACAAATGTTTATTTCGTCTGTAGGAATATTTGGCTGGTAACTTTTCAATAATTCCATGAGTCATCTAGTCATCACACATTTGAAGGTGAAACTTGGTACTCGCACAGCACGCACTGCTAGGTGCAAGCATGAAAATTTGCAAGATAAGAAAATAACTTACGATACGGAGAATATATAAAGATGGATTTTTGAAAATCCACATCCTAAAATGATAGGAGGACGAGTTCGTTTTATTTGAAGTTAGAAACACGGAAGTTGGGACTAAGATTTCAGTTTATAATTTTTTTTTTTTTTGCATCATCGTTTTTTGGAAACTCATCCCGTCTCCTGAGAAGTCATCTCTGGAATAAAAACCCATCGGCTACATTGCTTGAATAATAAATAATAATAAAAGGTAATTTCTCTGTGCTGATGCTCTCTCACCCTCTTGTTTTTCTTTTCACACGCGGATTATTATAGCTTATTGCAATTCCATAATATGCTCAGTACACGCTTATGACGCGCCTGCTTTGTAAAGTAATTGACTCTTTATTCATCAGTTAGTACTAATAATTGCCATTTAGAAGAATCTTGGTTTTACTTACTCCTTTATCTCCAGCCGGTCCTGGTACACACGCCATCCATCAAGCTACTACAATCTGTCAAATTTCTTTAATAGATTTTCAACTTTATCGCTAAAGTATTAGTGTCAAAGTTGATTAGGAAAATTTGACAGTTTTGGGTAGCTTGATGTGCTGGCATCTGTACCTAACCGCTACCTACTGGAAAAGTGTTCATTAGTGTCTGTTATTCTGCCGTCTTAAATGATGACAGGCCTTTTCATTTCAGTTCCTCAAAAGATTCCCACATTAAATTACCACATTCAAAAACCAGTACGGTTAGTTTAAATACCTAACACTCATTAATTAGAGTTGTTTCATTGTTGGACGGGCTGATGCGAAAAGGATATTTTAAAATGTAGTACGTAATCATGATTTACAGGTAAATTAGCGACCCGCCCGCGCCCTTGCTTCGCACGGTGGCGCCACCTATCGTGTCCATAACTATCCTGTGATCTAAGCTAACTGGAACCAACCAAACACACATGTACGAAAATAGAGACCCGTGATTTTATATAGCTATTCATCATCAGCATTCTCCTGCCCTTATGCCAATTTATTTGGGGTCGGCGCAGCATTGTCTTCTTCTTCCATACTTCTCTGTTACTCGTCATCTCAGCAGTCACCTCCTTTGCAGTGATTTTTATTTAACATGATTATTATTTTATGTTGGCGGAATTGACACTGCAATTTTCATATTATGTCATGATTTCCGCAAAGTAACACCTAAAATATCGAAGTTTGGTTATTAATAAGCGCCATTTAGATTCTCAACATTTACTCAATATATGAACACGTCCATCACTCATCATTACTTATTAGGAATGCAGTTTACACAACAACTTAGCACCGATTTGGAAAGATTCTCCACAAAATGAATCATCCAATATATTTTGACATGCGGAAAAAATTGGAAACTATTTAAAACGTTCCAATTTTCGTCGCTTGTCTTTGAAAGTGGCGCCACTATGAACTGTCAAAGTACAATGGGCGCCTTGGCCGCTACTTGACGTGTAGAACAAACATTCAGACAAATTATTTTGGTTCAGAAGATGTTTGCTTACGACCTACGCACATTACTCAATCTTTGTCGTAAGACTAGACCATTAATGTTTTTGAATGGAGTCTAGGCTTTGCCTAAAACTGGTATTCAACCGTTAGGTAAAGCCATTTTTTGGCTAATATTTCAAAAGTTAGTAGACTACGTAATACTATTTTTTTGGCAGGCAGTCAAGTAGAACTTCTACTATTTCATTCGGTCTGTCTGGACCAAAATGGTCTGAAGGAACCAAGGAGGCCAGATGTAAAAGGTGTGAGAACCGTGTGTATTGTAACCAAACTTGAAAGAGGTTATGTCCAAAACAGGATTGCAGTCAATTCATCAAAATTCTTTTATCATCGTAGTGTTCGCAACAGCATAAATCTTATAAGTTTTGAAACTGTCATAGTCACTGACATTATCATTATCACTAGAAACGTATCCCGTTTTATCGGGAACTCAAAACCAACAGTAAACATGATAAATATCCCGTTTTTAATGTTAATGATAACATAAACCTTCCTTGTCTTTCTGTTTTTGTTAGCAGACTTTGGAACTTGAAGCTGTAGTGACCTCAACTACTGTTGCTTTCAAATCAGTATTTGTACTGGAACGTAAGGAAGGTAGCCGATTGATATTCATCAGTTGGCGCCACGAAGCACGCAGAATCACGTCACGTAGACATAATTCATCCATTAGAAAAAAAAATCACGTCGCACCATAAATATAAATAAATCCTGATTATGCCAGCTAATCACGCGCAAGATGGCCGATTATATCAATTTACTACATAGTGAGAATACCTTGTATAAAGTAATCTATTTATATAATTATAGCTCTTAGGGATTTTAATTAGAACATCAATCTATTTTAATTGAATGCTCTTGCGTCTTGGTTTCCATTAATTTGTAAAGAAAACGACATTCTAAGAGGTTTTCTGATTCATCTGATTGCTGACCAAAGGTCACTAATGAGAAACATCCCAGATGCCACTTGACTATGCATTAGTTGGATAAGTTGTTTAGTACAGACGCCAGCACATTAAGCTACTACAATCTGTCAATTTTCTTTAAAAGATTTTCATCTTTATTGCTGAAGCATTAGGTTCAAGGTAGATTGGGAAAACCTACGAATATAAACTATGATCGAATCACTAATCTGTGCTGTACTTATTACTTCATTGGCTTTTTGGCTTTATAGAATAGAATAGAATTTCTCTTTATTCGAGTATGACTCAAAAACTGTTAGACTAAAAAATTAAACTCAACTACACTAAACTTACGACTATGTTAGTAACCACCGCTATAACCAGACAACACAACAATTATCGGTGGATCACTGCAAAATAAATGAGAAAAAGAAGATCAATGATCTCCTCTGAAACTCATAATTCTCCTGCCCTCAGGTATCCCAATTAATTTTTGTTCGGCGCTGTATGTCTTTTCTTACATAGTTGTCTTATTAGTCGTCATCTCGATATTTAACTCTTTTCCAGCCTTTGTAATAGATCACTCGCTCTAAAACTGCTCTTCGAATTGAGCTGGCTGTTTATTTGTGCCCTCATTATATTCTATGATAAAATTACCCATGTCACACAAATGTAAATAATTATTGAACCAACAGACACTGAATAGAAACCTTTTGCAGCCATACATTAGCATAGATTTTATAGCAATTTGTACGTAATCGTCCGACCTATGCGTGCAAGGTGGCCCTAAGGTCAACCGAGCAACAATGGCTAAGGGAGAGCCGTAATCATTATGTAATATTTATAATAACAGCGTGCCTATTTATTGACGGTTCGAAACTATAATTTTAAGCCTATTGACGGCTTCAAACTATAATTGTAAAGTAATTGTTTGAGGAAACGCGTAGTTTGATATCAACGTTAAATCAAACACGATCTGTGTCTGATTTAAAGTTGAATTAGCTAGGTGCTAAACACCGTGCAATGTTTATGTTTTTCAGCAGTGTGAACTCGATTCCTACCGGCTTTCATTTCAAAAATGGCACAGTCAGTATTCTATAGACAAATGATATAATTACCTCTTACAAATATTGACCCTTCGCTACTGGTAGTGACAGCGAATTTGTTTCGTTAGTGAGCGATCGGGCGTGAAAAGTGGATACTGCTGTATTCCGTTAGACTGGAAGCCGAATCAAATAAAGTTTGGCAGATCATGATGCAAATGAAGCTTCACTGGCATAGTTTTCTTCTCCAGCCAAAAACAAACAGCATAGATATTCATTATCCGAATTGTACCTTTACTATTTCTACATCAAGTCATTATCATCCTTATTTTCGAAATAACTGTCATTTGCATTTTTAAGATCACCATACGATTTGTGATTTGTACTTATTACACTGGAAGATCTCGCTGCCCTTACTTTTCACTTAAATGACATAATTTGGATAAGTACCTTTTCAGAACACTCGCAAAAAAGGCCTTAACATTGAAAACCTGTAACGAAGGTTTACACCGTCCAAATTATCTCCAATTTCAATTTCCGTCACCTTTCATTTGTTTATTTTTAGCGTCGAATTGACCAAGTAGGTCTGACCAGCACCAAGTATGGTATGCAACCTTCTTGGTGGCCAAGTTTCGCGGGCCGTCGCATACTTGATTACTGTCTTTTAATCTTACTATAGAAACATGTGCCTTGTGGAATTACTCGTCTTGAACTGGGCCAAGGAAATTATAAACATTTGTAAGTTGTGTGTTTAAGTGTTTGTTATCGTTGTTATCTTCTATGTTATGGGTGTTATAAATGTCCAGTTTGTTCTGAGCCCATGTGGGACTCTTTACCGTAGTCTAGGATTGCTGAGAGCTATTACTCCGAGTCTTGAACGAGTGAATAGATTACTTCTAGTCAATCCATTTTGAAATCGAGAGTTAATTTAAGATGAGCCGAAAATCTACATAGTGTAAAGGTTTTGTTCTAGTTTTTTTTTCTGTCCTGCTCCTGGGCAAAGGCCCCTCAGCTCCTTCCAATGCTCGCATTTCTATTTTTGTTCTTGTTATTACTGTTTTTTTTATACTAAAGATTGCTTTGGCTGCTACTCGCCTGATGGGGCCTAGGGAGAAGCACGCTTGCCTAGAAGAAACTGATTCATTCGAAATTTGAATAGATTCAGATTAGTGAAGGAACCTAATATTAATAGTGCCGTAAAGAAAGGTAAATTCAATAATGCCGTGTGCCCGACGGGAATAAAAACATGACGATCTTACAATCAAACTTTAATCTCTTTAGGGATGAATTTTTAAAACTTTCACCTATTTTTTTTCGTTATACTAAATCTTATCAAAAATTTCATGTTCTTCATGGTATAAAGCTGTGCGTTATCTGTTAGTGACTACTTACATACACAGATTCAAATATTTTATTAAGTACATAATAATCTATCTATTTTTTCTTGTTACTTACTTTCTAATAAATATGAAGATGATCTATGTCAGTATGACTATTCGACTGGAATGGATCCATTATCTTATTCTCTGGTCTTTACAGTCTTTTGTCTGTCAAAGGTAAGTCTAAAAGGTAAATGAATTTACGTTTCTGAAGAACAAAACAGTGCGAGTGTTTATAGGTGTTTGAGGAGATTAGCGAAAATATCAATTTGTATTGAACCTGAACTAACGCCGTCTAGTGACAATAGTTGGAAACATAATTCATACAAATAAAGTTTATTTTAACGAGCTCGAGAAGATTTTGTATGAATCTAGCCCTAGGCCTACAAGCCATTGTAGATATTGGAGAATAGCTGTTATTATTGGACCTTTGGCATAAAGAATGTGTTGCTCTATATTCTATTTTCTGCAACTAGTTTACTGGTATAATTTATTTAGATAGGTAGGTACTCTAGTTATTTACTTTTTAAATCTGGTTAGGGTCGTTCGAGGCCAGTTAAATATAACTTTTTGATGTAAAGACATAAAATCTCCACGGCCAGTGTGATTTAAAAGGTTAATATGTAATTCAGCCTGTTTAATAAAAACGGGGGATTTTCCCTCGCAATTCTGTCCGAAATATATGTAAATATGCAATATTGTTGCTTGCGTGGGCAAGTTATGAAGATTAAATCGTATAGGTACAACCGACTTACCTATAATTTGTTTTGGGACTTGATTGATCTTTGACAGTCGTGTGCCGGAAAGTGAGAAAAACCGGCCCTTTCAAGGTGTATCCTGTTACTGAGCAGGTAAGTAGAATGTGGAGGTCAGATAGGCAGTAGGAAAGTTAGAAGCCGACTCTATAGCGGCATTACACAAAAGTCCAAACAGCGCCATCTATGTTACAAATGATGCACTAATATCAAAATTCTAAATCAATCTATAATACACTGTTTTAAGCTTTCTCGGTTTACAACTAAACTTATACTGTCACTTACGGGATATCGTAATATCGGAAGCTCAAAATAATGAAAAATCACGGAAGATATCCCGTAAGTGACAATATAAGTTCACTCTACAGTTATCCTTGGCATAAGAGAACATAGAAAAATTACATATTTGTATATAATTATCTATCGCACGTGCCTAAATACCATAACGCTACTAAACATACAATGTACACTACTCGAGGTTGTATTTGTATCATTCGACCCGTCCATGTTTCTTTAACAAATGCCAACAGGCAATATTGCCAAGCCGACGCCAGTGGTGAAGCTGTTTAATATAATTTCACGGTATATTCGAAACGGGTAGAGTGCCTACAGCGATACAAACAACATTGTCGAACGAATTGGTGGAAATAATAGAAAAGCCACTTTAGATACAGTTTTGTTCGGGCAGGCGTTGAGGCATGAAGGGGATTTGGGGTCCTCGGGGTTCCCCAAAATTGTCTTATTACAGACCGACCGCTTTAATGAGTCCTCGCGAAGGTATCAATTTAAATGGAATATTCTGAAGGTTGATCATGTATTGGTTCAATTAGTATCGTAATACCTACGTGGATTATGGTTATTTTAAAGAAAATAACATGTGGGTTATTGTTAGGACTTTGTGGATGCTTAATGTGCCTTTGTAGGGCAAGGCGGAGGACTCATTAAAGCGGGCGGTCTATAATTAGAGTGCCACAGTGTAAACAGGCCGGCTAGGCGCTTTCATAGATATTAAGTTATTTATTTTAGTAGGTAACTGACATATGATCTCCGTGAACTAATACGACTGTATACTTGTATAAAGTTACGCACGGGGACACCGTGAGAATAGTCATGGTGGCTCTAAAGAGTCTTGAGAGTTCATGTTCGTCGGTCTCATGAACTCTCCAAGAATTTTTAGACGGATTCAGAGAGAGAAATACCACATACCTATCTCGAACAATGGACACTAGCTGCTCGATCAACCCCTGGAGAACTAGTCCTCCCATTCTCCAGGACGGCCCTTAACTTTTTGATTAACTGGTAACTGTATAGCAGTATTAGCAGGTATCCAAAACTTCAACGACTGAACTTTTCCTGTAGCTACACCGCTTATAAAAAGCACATGCCCTTACAAACGTATCTCCAAAATCCACCGTGTATAGGCTCACGTGCTAGTTAACATGCTACATTAATAATAATCCTTGTCGCACGATTGGTAAGTACCTACCTACCTACATAATAATTACGAAAATAAAGTTGACCTTGGCAACACACTAGGAAAACGATTAAAAAGTAAAGATAAAATAAAGTAGGAGGTACCTAAACCTATTTATACAAATAAATAAAATTGAAGTGTCTGTTTGTACAAAATAACACTTAATGCTCATACGGTACTTAAAACGAAAAAACATTTTTTTTTAATTTTTGTCTGTCTGTTTGTTCCGGCTAATCTCCGAAACGGCTGGAGCGATTTTGACGGGAGTTTCACTGTTATAAGGAGTAATTAGGCTACTTTTATCATAACGAGTAGGGTTCCGTGCAAAAAAAAAAAACCCATGAAATATCTAAGTAACAAAATTCGATTCAAATATGGAAGTAATATTTTAAAAATAATTTCACGCGATCGAAGGTCGCGGGCAACAGCTAGTTACGAAAATAAAGTTAACCCTAGCAACACACTAGGAAAACGATTACAAAATAAAGATTAAAAGAAAATAGGTACCTACCTCCATCTGATTATCATCAATTAGGTAGGTATGACTCCCAAAGTGTTTCATTGATAAAACAATCGGACGTAAGATCGATAAGGTAGTACCTACATGCTACTGCGAATGTATTTCCCCAAATCATTTAAAATTATCTTCTGCATCCGCCAGTAAACAGTAGCAGGTAAAATAAACACGTTTTGATGATGTCTGATTGCCTATGATTTACGAAATAGATAGGTACGTACTGAAATGATGAAACGAAATGATATGATGATGAAATGATTTTCGGATCTCGTTTGACCACTATCGCACAACTTGGTAAATGATGATGAGTTCGACGACCTCTCTTTCTACCTATTCACTTAAGGTGGACGCGCCTGGGTAGCCCGCGATATTCTATTACGTTTTTTGCACTGCACGTCGCGTTGCAATTTGCAGATGAGTGTCAGGGTGTATGTTGATTAAAATATGATTCGTATCCGTAACAAATATGGCAAAAAATAAAGATATTCGCGCGGTACCTAGCGCTTCCTCATTACCTACTAAAAGAATATCATTAACGTCATCCAGAGCCTCTTTTGTCCCACTATTACAGGGTACATTAAACTTTCCTCCTTTGACAGCTTCCTCTGCTTGTGCTAAATCCTGTCTAGTTCTTTTTGACAATTTAACGTTTTTTTTTTTGCTTCGGGTTTAAACCTTCAAAAGGCGCCTGGGTGGTTTGGGATAAGACCTGATAGTGTGGGATTCTAACCACACTAAAACCACCTCAGCACATGGCCCAACAGCTTAAACGCATGGTGACCACCAGCTCTCGGTTCTCTTAAAACACCACCCCAGAACGCCCATGCACAACTCCACATAACAGCCCATCACATCTTTAGGGAAGTCTCCCAACCCTCTGGACGACCGTGTACAGTCGAAAAGGGGTTTCCCTTAAAGCCTCGCCAGCACCTACAGCAATTATTCGTCAGATAAAACTAATTTACACAAATGTCTCTCAGAAAGCGATTAACGACCACGATAAACTCAAGGTCAACAGATAACGAAGCTTTTAGCATATTTTGCTAAGCAGACTAAAAGCAGAGTATTTGCCAGCTGAATTAACAAACAGTTCCGATTTCCATAGTTTTAGGAGAAATGTGCCCTTCGACCTTTACAATGTTGGGGTAGGTCAGACCTTTGATTAAGAATTAATAGACCAAGGTCTAGACTGACACGTCTACTATTTTACTTAAAAAAATATCGCGCACACAAGTTATTAAACTGATTGAAAAATTAATCAATACAATGTGACCCCATTATGGTACGGATTTCGTTTGCTTTTCACCATGGAATTACAAGTATTTGGTTTTACAGTGAATAAGTAGGTCAATGACCCTCTAATTACTTCAATAAAATATTCGCTCTTTGTACCTACACCACATTTTGTATCGCAATGTTTTCAATCATGTTTAATTACTTTTTATGAAATATTCAAAACATGTTTCTTCGCCATACGTGTTTACTTCAGTCAAAAACAAAAAATGAACATCGTTTCCAATATTAAAATTTTAAAAGAATAACTTGAAAAATCTTGAATAAAACAAAAAAGTTTCTTAATTCAAAAACTGCATTGTAAGCATGCCAATTAAAATCAACCAGTTCACATTTGTTCATGTTATTAATAATACTAGTATGTAGGATAATTATGTATTATTAAAAAACTATAGGTGCCAATTAATAAAATGTCATGTTGATACATTGTAATTCCTAATGGATTTTTAATTATTTTAAGTAAACCTTTGTATTGCCGACACATGACCGTATTTTAATCGATTATAATGAACACAGAGACCATGAAATTGATTTTGTGACACAATTTGCACTGGTAGGTAAATGTAATTAATTAATAATAGCCTCTGGCAAGAACAGAAGTTCTGACAAAGATGCCCATTATCCCTTGAAACCTCAAGGGATAATGGGCATCTTTGTGGCATGAAAAAATGTAACAAAGTCCTATACATGCATTTTTAACTCCAGCTAGGGTAACACTTACCAAACATAACACCTGCTTGTACTTATATTACATTTAAAAGTAAAGCTGCGGTCCCACTTGGTGTTCTGAGCAGTTTTGAAAAGTTTGTAAACTCATGCTCTTCTGACGCGAATGTTTACTGTCTTAGAAAACTAATTGAAACTGCACCATACGTGGAGTTTCATAGTTTGAAGCTGTTCTATGTGTTTTGCTGTACAACTCCACAATTGTATTTTGTATAACGCATAAGTAAAAAAACCGACTTCAAGTCGAATTACTTTTGAAACTTTCTACGAAATTTCTATTCACGTATGTTCTATTAAAGTTTGGCTTGCATACCTATGGATTTGTCTGAAGTAAGAACAGAGAGTTTTGAAAACCTTGATTGTTTCCTTATTAATTTTACATAACTTCGCGCGGGTGCACATTTATTTTTTAAACATATATTTTTTCAACAAAAACACACATCACATCACACACACATCATGACATTTTTTTTTTTTGTGTCTGTCTTATAAATGTGCTAATTGATTTTAATTTAATGTATGTTATAGATTCCAGTGATCTGCAATAAATGAATTAATAATAAAAAATATAGCCTATGTTAATCAGGGATAATGCAGCATTCAAGTGGTGAAAGAATTTTTGAAATTGGTCCAGTAGTTTTTGAGTTTATTCGTTACAAACATACAAAAATACAAATCTTTCCTCTTTATAATATTTATATAGATAAAATCACGCCTGTAATCCCAGGATTAGGCAGAGGTCACCTAATAGTAGACTCACATTTCGCCAGTAATGTTTTGAAGCCCATGATATTGGGGACGAGCCTATTGCCATTAGTCGGGCACAAATGAATAACTCCGTGGCTACTTCTGAGAAATTCCGCATAGAAAAACCAAAGAACACTTTGCCAGACCTGGGAATCGAACCCGCGACGTAACTAATAATCAACAGTTACGCTTGCGACCACTGGACCAACGAGGCAGTCATAGTAGTAGAATAGTTTATAACAACATAAGTAATTATTATGTATATGTAGATACAAACTAGCAGTAGCGAAAGGTCAATTTTTGTAAGAGGTAAGCCGTAATACATATCTTTAATGTGACTGTAATTATTATTTGTCTATAGAACACTGACATCAACATCTGCCTAGCCTTTTCCCAACTATGTTGGGGGCGGCTTCCAGTCTAACCGGATGCAGCTGAATACCAGTATTTAACATGGAGCGACTGCCTATCTGACCTCCACAACCCAGTTAGTACTGGGTAATACGATACTCCTTGGTAAGACTGGTTGTCAGACTTTTTGGGCCACTGACTACCTAACGACTGTCAAAGATCTACAAATGACACCCGGGACCAACGGCTTAACGTGCTTTCTGAGGCACGGAGGAAACTCAGCATGTAATGGGTGGTCACCCATCCACAGACCAACTAGGCAAGCACGGCTTAACCTAAAGATCGACCCGAGCAGCTGTTATTATTTAGCCACGAGCTCCTCAGTCTATAGAACACTAACTGTGCTATTTTTCAAGGGGAAGCCGGTAGGAATCAAGTTCTACGGAACCTTCGCCACTGCAAACTAGGCATTCTAAAACTATAATTCTATGAATAAGCATTAGGTCAGGATTCAGAATATATTTATTTTAGTGATTATTTAAATGTACGTTCATTATTAAATTAAAATTGTCTAGACATTAAGTCATCAATTTGATTAAATTGGCTTATTTGTCATGCACGTGGCTTGTAAGCATGAGGAATTGTGTACCCAAGGACTTGGCAACGTCGTTGTTGAAGTTGAAACTACTTGTTATTGTAATAAAAATAAGAATATCCTACATTTTTGCATTTTCAATCAATTTATTTCGTTGTTGCGCTCAAGTGTATGTTTAAATTACCTATTCTATATTTTCTCTGTACGGGACTATTAAGGAAAGCTAGAAATACCTAAAATGCCCTTCACCCTTTGTAATTTTCTAACAAACGCGCGCGCGCGCGCGTTTAATTTTCCTAAAACATCCACGTCTAATTTTGTAAGAAATACGTTCGTTAAAGATCTAATTTCGCTCCTTTGTAGACTTTTTGAGCCTGAATAGAGACGTGGTCTCCACGGAGCACTCGAAAGTGATATTAAATTCAGATTTTTAGCTTAACAGAACACGAACGCGTCGCGCGTTGTCATGCCGCAGAGGGCTTCTTCCAGGTTTTCCGAAGAAATGTGTGAAAAAATTTGTGTTCCGTAAACAAAAATCTAACAAATTAGGCCTGTATTAAATATATCATCATCATCTGCCGAGCCTTTTCCCAACTATATTGGGGTCGGCTTTCAGTCTAACCGGATGCAGCTGAATACCAGTATTTTACATGGAGCGACTGCCTATCTGACCTCCACAACCCAGTTAGTACTGGGTAATACGATACCCTCTGGTAAGACTGGTTGTCAGACTTTTTGGGCCACTGACTTCCTAACGACTGTCAAAGATCTACAAATGACACCCGGGACCAACGGCTTAACGTGCTTTCCGAGGCACGGAGGAAACTCGGTATGTAATGGGCGGTCATCCATCCACAGACCAACCTAGGCAAGCACGGCTTAACCTAAAGATCGACGCGAGCGGCTGTTATTATTTAGCCACGAGCTCCTCTATTAAATATATATATATATATATTTAAAACGTCTAGGAATTTCTCCTGTATCGTGGGTGCGTTTACAAACATTTAAGCTCACATACACTAACAGCCAGACCCGGAACAACTACCTGTAGGCCATACAAATATTTGTTCCGTGCGGGAATCGAACCCGCGACACGAATCGCAGCAGTCAATCGCTCAGCCACTGTGCCAACCATGCCGTCAAAATTAAAAATCAAATTAACGTAGAAAGTGCCTTATACATACATTCTACTTATCTTACGTTTTGCTACTGTTTTACAAGCTCATGTTAATTTACTCGTGGAAAAATTCAGCGTAAAACACAATTGGTCACAACCGTTAATTTTGTCAAACGGCGATTAATCTGTTAATTCCATTCATTTCCTTTTTATGGTCTTTGGCTGGCGATGGGTGACGGAATTTTGTATTATCATCGTTTAAAAAAATATTTCTAGAAATCATCGGAAATAGGAAGAATTTGATAGGTATTTAAATAGGTAATTAATAATTATGTCTGTGGGGGCATTGATATCATTTGCATAAAAATAAAGATATTCATCTAAATTATTTATGAATGAAATCAGTATCCAAATTTATATTTATGAGTAGGATCTACTTCTTCGACCTACAGCTATAGAAGACGTGGAGCTCCTTACAGACTGACTCACCAGTCATCAACGCTTAGCTGCTTAGGAGTATGAAGAACAGGGTGTAAAGTTCTTTGTCCCCCATAGAAAAGGGAGGATCCTCCGACCAGACGGGTGTTGTGTCTGGTGGGCTACTGCCCGACAGTTGGTGTCAGGTTCTTGTGTTTATTTCGCCGATAACTTTGATTGAGCGATACTTGATCTTGCGTCACACTAGAGATATAGTACCTATAACTGTTTGTGAATGAGGTTGTCTGGGAGAAGAACTACGCTACACACACCCATAGTTATTGCTGCCGGCCATCGAGTTATGACTATATGTGTTGCCATCTGGCATAATGTTGAGTTGAAGTCATCTAGGCATTAAAAGCTTTGTTTATTTATTAATATTTTGTTTAGTTTTAAGTTGTTTTTATTATTTATTTTAATGCCAATAAACACACTTTTCTTGTATAAGAAATAAGTATTAATATCCAAGCCAATTCAGAGGCCCATGAGCGCCATAAAAACTCTGACACACGAAAAAGAAAGAAGATGAGCACTTAAAAAAATACTTACAGTTATTGCCTCTTATGTGTAACATTAATCTTTGTCTGAAAGAAAGCAACGAATGTTTTCATAACATACATCATTTCCACGGAAGTTTGTTTTTTCTCACTCCGTTGAGTAACACAACGCTCGGAATGATCAAGACGAGATGATTGCGTACTATATTTTCTCAATTTCGAAAAAATATTATTAATTGGGTAAATAATAACAACTTTTCAACTCTTCAAGTTAAAGCCGTGCTTGCCAAGGTCAGTCTGTATGGGTGACCATCCATTACATACCGAGTTTCCCCCGTGCCTCGAAAAGCACTTTAAGACAGCAAACAGGTACCTAGTCAGTGGTCCGAAAATCTGACAACAATTCTTACCAAATGTTGCCGTATTACTGGTTTGTGGAGAGCGAATAGGCAGTCGTTCCGTGTTAAATACTGGTATTCAACTTCATCCTGTTAAACTGGAAGAAAAGGCTAGGCAGATGGACCCATAATCATCTGCCTAGCTAGCCTCGGTCGTACTAGCTATATTTTAAGTGTCTGAACACTATCTTGTGCGTGTGTGTCTGTTCAACACAGCTTCAACTAGGTCGATAGAATCTGCTGTTTTTTCATGGTTTCAAATCCTACTATGTTTATTGCATCATTCATGATCGCATTTCTATAGTTGGCACAATATTTGTGGCGGCAATCTTTTAAGCCGCGTTAACACGATCAGAGTATGCTGGGACCGAGTAGACTCGGATACCTACTACTACAACCCATAATCCGAGCGCACTCGGATGGGTTGGTATGGTTGGTATGGGTTGTCACAATACGAGTTGCATCCGAGTAGTGATAGGTATCCGAGTACAGAGATACTCTGATCGAGTCCGTACCCGAAGACGAAGCGTTGTAAGGTCTCCCTCCCCCAAAAGGTGAACAGATGTTCAGGCGCGGCAATCCGCTGGATACGCGAAGCACAGGACTGGCCATGTGGCGACGCTTTGGGGAGGCGTATGTCTAGCGGTGGACATCTTTAGGGTGATATGTTAATGCTGAACTATTATTAAGTACTTCCTATTTAAATTATTATATTGTTATGGTGTATATGGCTGAGCAATCCCATGCCGGATTGAATTTGCTGATCAAATCTCTGACCTTTTATTCCGGTATCATATCCTTGTAGGTATACTAACTTAAAGGCATTAATTTGATTGGTTATCCGAAATAACAATCATGCCATTAATTAATGATAAATAGATTAAAAATTAAGAATGATAGCAAGCTTGTGACAACATAACCTATCTAATATAATCTCTATTCCAAACACCAAGTTTAACCTTGAAAATGAATCTCTATCAGAAAGTTATCGACAATTTGAAGTACAATAGATTAGGGGGCAATGCTTCGGTCGTTTTTTGATAATTTCCCGTAAATACATGATCATGCGCCGAATCTTATCACTCAGTGTCCGGACTCCGTAAGGGAGCGACGCGTGTTCTATATTTGAAAGTGGTGATAAGCGCGTGGTTATGGGTACGGCGGTGCACGAAATGAAAATTATTTCCGGGGAGGAGATGTTTACGGTTAGTGAACTTTTTTTAAATTATTGTTCATTTAAAAACACGTGTTGTGAGAAAGAGAGACGAGAGATGTATGGTAATTAATATTTCTTCCCGAAAAAATCCTGAAACCATCGAGTAAAGAGTTTCAGGTGCAGCGGACTGGCTATATGCCAAATAGTACTAGAAAGTGCATTGTGGAGTAAAATTTTATGAACTGTAGAACTCTCTGTATTTATGGTTATTTGTTTGACTTTAGAAGCATAGATGGTTCATAAATGTTACTTTATGTTTCCATACAATGCTCGGCATCCTCATTATGGTACAACTTTTATGACTACCGTTTCACTAGGTGGTTAGTAGGTAGTACTGTCTCGTTGGTCAAGCGCGACTGCTGAGCATGAGGTCCTGGGTCCGATTCCCGGGTCGGGTAAAGTGTTATTGGGTTTTTCCATCAGGAATTTCTCAGTAGCAGCCATGGAGTCTGAATTTGTGCCCGACTGATGGCAATAGGCTCGCCTCGCTTACATGGGACTTAAACATAACTAGCGAAATGTGCGTGTACTTGTTAGGTACGCCTCTGCCTAACCCTTCGGGGATTACAAGTACATATAGTAGTACAATCGAAGGATGAATAGGCTCTATTTGAATACTCCAATCAGTCCAAAACTAATAACTAGCTATACATATAAAACATATTATTATTATATTAAAACATGCATTAACGTACCAGGAAAAGTTAACGTCCTTTAATTATTTTGAACAATGGATATTAAATAACTCACCTAGTACATAGTTTTAGAATTAATTAAAAGACGAACACTTTTTTTATACACTGGTAACCCCAAATAGTAGGTACTGCCGTTTACGTTATGTTGTGTCATATTTACTACAAATGCCTGATATGAAATGAAGCAACATATGTTTCTAATCAATATGTTATCGGAGATTAAACTGCCTGCAACACAATACGTTTTATATCAAACAAATATTCGCGTTTTATAACTATAACCTATACTACTAATATTATAAACAGATATTTGTTAGTAAGTTTGTATGTAGGGGCTAATCTTCGGAACTACTCATCCGATTCCGAAAATTCTTTTACTAACGGGATGCGTGCAAAAGTGTGGAATAAACTAACAAAATATTGGTTGACCGGTTGTAAAAATCGATTCAGGTGTTGATAAGTTGTTGTGTAATAAAGTAAATCACAAAGGTACTACTACTGTATACATGAAAAACAAAGCACTCAGGGAATCATTTAAAAATACCAAATGTTGGCCAACTAATTTGTGTGATGTTGCGTCTATCTATAAGGTTTAAAACTTCTTAATCTAGGGTCATTGACCCATTTAAATACGATAACAGTAATTTATGGACTGCTGTTTTTTTTAAATGTTTTTGTTTTTTTTTTGGTTTCGACGCGTATTGAAGATAAAACAAATGGAACACCAGACAAGTGTAGTCTTGATTTCTTGAGTATGGTCTGACGGGTCTCAGACCACCGAATTGGATATTACTCACTTATCTCCATGAGATTTTCTTATCATTTCATAAACGCCAAAAAATATTCAGCTGTACCCTCCATTAGGGTCTAGCAGATATTGAAGTTTTGTATGGGACAGCTGATTATTTTTCGCGAAATTACGGTGTTGGTCCATAAAGTGTTAAAGAGAAAGTTGTTTAGTTTGATGGCTCGGATCACACCGTTAAATATGCCCACACTTTTCTGGTATACGCCGTCATCATTCTCCTGGCCTTATCCTAATTTATCTGAGATCGGCACAGCATGTCTTCTTCTTCCATACTTCTCTATTACTCGTCATTTCATCAGACACTTCCTTTCTTGCCATATCATCTTCTGGTACACGATGTGTATTCAAATTGCCGAATACACCCACAAAAAAAAAAAAAACTAGATAGTAGACATAATAGAAATGGCGACCTTGACCGGGCGAAATATTTGCCCGTGTACCTAAAAATAAATTATAACAACCGGTTCTGTATAAACAAGTCGTTCTTTAGGCATATTTTAATGTAAATTTATAAGTCGTTTTAATTTACGGTCACCGGTCACCGGCTTGAGGTTAATATATGTATGTAGAATTAAGGTAATAGGTACCTACCTAACAGTGTTGAAGAATATGCTATCTATTGACCGTTTTCATATTAGACGATAACGATAACGACACGATATCGTGGGACTAATAGTTTCATTTATCCGACGATGTCGAGACTACATTAACCAACAGCTTGTAGGTATGTGTTATGCCACTGTATAGTCTCGAGTACCTAATCGCGTCCCGCCAGCAATTTACATCGTTACAAAATGTAGGAACCAGTCCTACGATATCGTGTCGTTATCGTTATCGCCTAATGTGAAAACGGCCATTAGGTAAGGGACTGACCTATTTCCAGTTTACATCTCTACAGTAACTAGGTATACAGGGTGTAACAGAAAGGCAAATAATTATTGCCTGTCATATGAAAGTATATGCTGCAGACCATCAAATTGATCAACTTTCTCCTTGGTCCAATATAGTAAATGCGAAAAAAATATCAGCTGTCCCATACATTTGAGTCGAGTAGGTATTGAAATTTTGTATGGAACAGCTGATATTTTTTTGCATTAATTTACGATATTGGACCTAAGGAGAAAATTGTTCAGTTTGATAGTCTGCAGCATATCTTTTCATATGACTATACCCCTTCTGTTACACCCTGTATAAAGAACTAAAAACCACTTTTCAAAGCTTAAACTTGGCACAGGTTTTGTTTGACATTTAAAACCTTCCAAACCTACTAGTAGTGTAGTGCTGAAAGCTTGCCAACAGTTGGCATGATATCGGTTAGGTAGACCCCTTCACCTGCCGCTAATCAACAAATTTGGCGGGAATTTCGTGGATGCCATTTTGTTACAAATGATCATTGGAATTTTAGATAGGTACCTGAAATTTAGGTTAGGTGCTCACCTATCTATTTCCTATCTGTTGTTTTAATGTACTGGGTATGTTGTGGTGTTTATAGACGTATCTAAACATGATAAACAAAGAAACTATCGCATATGAAGAGCTCATGGCTAAATAATACCAGCCACAAGGATCGATCTTCGCGGTTAAGCCGCACTTGCGTCGGTCCGTGGATGGGTTTCCTCCGTGCCTCGAAAACACATTAAGCCGTTGGTACCGGCTGTCATTTGTAGATCTTTGACAGTCGTTACAGGTAGGCAGTGCCCCGAAAGTTGACAACCATTACTAAGGGCTATCGTAGTACCAGTAACTGGGTTATGGGTGTGGAGGTCAGGTAGGCAGTCGCTCCATGTAAAATACTGGTATTCAGCTGCATCCGGTTAGAATGGACGCCGACCTGCCGACCGGCTGGAAACTGAAATGTTATGTTTAAATACATCTGGGTAGTTTCGCTAGTTAAACCAATTTGACACTGTGTTTTACCATTATGCCAATAATTTTAGACTTCTTAATAAAATAACATCCGCTGTTCTCAAGTGGTGTGCTAGATACATATTAAGATCAAAGTGCAACTGTACTTAATTGTAGCTACATTATAAGATTTTAAACTGTCATGGTCACTAACATTATTATTTACACTAGAAACGGGATATTTACCATGTTTACTGTTTTTGTTGAGTTACCGATATTTCGGCGCTGTTGCAAGCACCATGATCACGGATAAACTGAAGTTATTGCGGCTGGGTGTTTATGAGCAGACAAATCGGTCTACCCTCTTTCTTGTTCGTTTTTTGCACTCAGTACCGCTACCACTGTCACTCGCAAATCGAACAACATACATCATAACATCATGTCATACCGGGAACTCAATGAAAACAGTAAACATGGTAAATATCCCGTTTCTAGCGTAGCTACATTTAAATACGTCGAGGCAATAACTATATTATTTCACTATAAAACTCTTAGATCAATCATTTTCTTGATCGAAGATAAAACTAAAGCTAGTCTTTAATTGCAAAGTTTTACGTGAATGATGAACTGATGATTTTATTCGACAGATTTTTTTTCTCAAGTATACGTAGTAGTTTTCTTTACTAAAAATGGTGTTTTGTTAATTTTATTTTTTTTGTTAATTTTATTTTAGTATACGACTTTTTTGCCGCCTGGGGTTACCGATGCGCTTTTTACATACTTTGTACTTGTTGTTTTTTAAAAATTTTAACAAAAAATGGTCACTGGAGCCGCATCCAAATTCATTTAAGGTCACCACAGATAGTCCGGTTGACCAGTATTGCAACATTATCGAGTTGAACTGCGTGTGGCCATACCTAAAAAAATAAAAAAGCAGCCAACGAATACAGGCAACATGAGACACAAGTATGTAATTTATTAATTTTCAATTAAGTCATAAAATGATTAAAACTACATTTTAATAGATTGCTTTAATTGAAGACTCCTTCCTACTTTAAATTAAAATCAAATGTCAACCACATTTAGTTTTTTACTATGTTATTGAACGAGCGTCTAAGTTTACTTTTTTTTTGTTGACACCGTGACAGATAAGTGTTTTAAATGCAACCTTCTTTTTTGGCTAACTACAGACATAGTTGGTATATTATTTTATGATGTTGGTAAATGTAAATTCGGTAAAAAAGCCAGGACATTCACATTGACTTTCAAAATAACTAAGCTATCTTATGTAAATCTATGCATCTTGACAAATAAATAAAATTGAAGTGTCTGTTTCTAATTTCAGAATAACAACTTTTTACTGAATGCATATTCAGAAAGTATAAACGGTACTTATAGAATTTTTTTTAGCCGTCTATCCGTCTGTCTGTTTGTGCCGGTTAATCTCCGAAACGGCTTAGACCATTGCGCTGATGTTGTTATAGGGAGGAACGTAGTTAAGCTTCAATTTTAGAAAAAGGATTAGAGTTCCGTGCAAAAAAATTAAAACCCTTGAAATTCTTAACAAAACCCGATTTAAAAAGGGAAGTAATATTGTTATTCCTTTATTCATTGTACATACACTTTTTACATATTTTTAAATATTTCTTAAAAAAAAACCATATTAAAAACCTATAAAAAAAAAATAGTTGTCCGCCGGTATCGGAAGGGTCCAAGCTACAGGTGGTTAGGGCTCCAGAGACGAACCTCTTCACAATGCGAGCCGTATCGAGGAGTACCTCCTTCTGAATCAAGCCAATTAGGTATATATTGTTATAATTATTTCAAGCGGGCAACAGCTAGTATTAAATAAAATTGTACTTAACTGTTTGTTTTGTCTTGTATTTAATTGGTTATATAATCGTCAAACTGCTCTTCGCTGGACATAGGGCCTCCCCCAAGCATTGCCACATCGTCCAATCGTGTGTTTCTCGCATCCAGCTAACTCGGAACCTACTTAAAATAAGTAAATTAAAATAAAATAGTCTTAGATAATCTCCTTTCCAACCTACCCGGTCTGAGTGTAAGGGTATAAAAAGTCATGGCGCGCTGTGAACGGCCTCTTTGGATGATGCTCTGTGCTTTTTGGTTCTCTTTGGATTTGGGGTAGGCAACTGACGGGTGCTAGGGAGGTTGTAATTTTTATTTATTTTTTATTCGGGTCGTGTCATATAATTCTTACGTACTTATTATTTAACTAGCTGCCACCCGCGACTTCGTGCGCGTGGAATTTATCAAAAATATTTGTTTAATAACTCGACTTTTTTTCTAAAATAAAAGTAGCCTAAGTCTCATTATAAAATCAGCTATCTGCCAGTAAAAGTCCCGTCAAAATCGGTCTAGCCGTTTCGAAAAATGGAAATGAGTACCTCCGTAATTTTATAATTAAACTAGCTGTAGCGTGTGCTGTGCGAAGCCGCGGGGCTTCGCACACGTGAGCGCACATTCATTTGTCATTCTCAAAGTTTATGAACGTAAGCAAAATATAGATGCAACTCATGATCTATCCTGGGCCCCAACGGTTAATATCCTTAACAATTTAAAAAATAATCTTTCAGCTCAGAGAGCTCAATCAACCGATGGAAAAAATGTGATGGACACAAACGATGGAAACAAAATTGAGAATTTGCAAAAACCATGCAATTGAAAAATGGGGTGCTAATAATGTGATAAATCATCGATACAAAAGAAGAAGAAGAACATGGGAATTATATTAGATCTCATATTTCCGAAGATAGACCATGATTGCCGAAGCGGATACTTTTCCAAGGACTCTAATGAACGGGCAAAAAAAAAAAGTTGAAGCGTAGACGCAAGTATTACGCAGATCGTTGTAACAAATAGTGTTGAAAGCAAGCCATTTGACTATTCACTATATATAAATATAGTTACTACTGACTATTATTAATATTTTGCTCCGAAGTTCAAATGCAAGTGCAATCATGGGCATTTAAACGTAAAAGATATGCCGCGAGTGAAACAATTGCTCTTACGGATATAACTCCTCTTGACTCTGGGGTACCTACCATTATAAATAAGCCTGTCTAGTATCAAAACAAATCCTATGTTTACTGAGTCAAAAATATGTTTAATATACATGAGAAAAAGCATAACAAATGGGTTGCCTGATATCATTAAGTGAAGACTATTTAAAATTGCGACAACCGTGGGGCTTGACCGATTTTACTTAGACAACCGAACGTTATGCCATCGTGTTTGTAATAAAATTACCAATCTGTTCTTTTAATACATATTTTAATAAGAAAATAGATGAGTGGACATATAGTATCAATTTATCTATTTATTCCTTACAACTCTGTAGTAGGGACAAAAAGATGACAACCTAACAGATTCTTGGCTTGATTGCTTTGTAGATATTTACTTTAATTCCATTTTGATTTCGTTTGGTTTGAAAAAAAGATTAGTTCCGTTAGTTTTAATAAAGGGTAGCCTTGACTTAACTTTATCAGGCAACCCATTCGCAATGTTAGTTTGTTCATATAAGTATTTTACTCCGTTAACGTAAGTTTTAAATAGCCGTTATGAGGCTTGTCACTGCCGGATTTTAGCCTTTCCCCACTCGCACAATGTGGACATGATCAGTAATCTAGTAAATTATTAGAATTCGAAGTCATTTCGGTAGGCACATATAAAAATACGAAATCCTGAAAGTCCTGTTTTAATATTCAAACGAAACTATTTTATTTAGTTTGTGTGCGGGCAATATTGGAAAAAGGTGGTCTGGTTGAATTTGACAACGTCATTGTCTTATTTTGGTATTGTCGCCATAAAGTTTTTATTTTGTGGGATATTGTTTATCTACCTATTATCTAAGAACTAATCTTATTTAATACATCATTTCACTGTGTTCAATGGTGACCCCATTAAATATAGTAAAATTCAAATAATAGTAACTTATTATTTAAATAAACTACAGGTTGAGTTGCTGTAAATTGCTGTAAATAAAATGGTATATCTAAGCCGGAGAGGTGATCTGTACCTCAGGACCTTCCTACTTCAGACACCTTTCTCATACCAGTGCCTGTTACTTCTGATCTTGAATTAAATAAAGATTTACGATTATGATTAATTTTTTAATACCTATCTACCGACGCCTAATATATAATAATAGCTTTCTCGTATTACTATTTTTTTTTTTTTTTTAATTGCCTCGGAAACGAAAATTGTTTTTTTTTAAAATTTAATTTAATAATTAACCTCTCTTTTGGTGGCATTTTTTTAATGCAAGCAAGAATTTCAGTTGTACACACGGCGGCACATGAAGCTGTAAGTTTCCAGTATAAATTGACCTCGCTTTGTATAGATTTCCTATACAATGAGAGATCCGCATAAACTGGTTTTGTAAAGCTTGACGGGCCGTCGCGTGTGTACGTAGTACTTATTACTTCCGTGCAAAGAGTAAAGACAATAGGAAAAATAAAACAAAATTAGTTTTCAGCCATTCCGAGTGACTACACTACGACTAAAACCTATTTACGTAAATTATTTTTATCATAGAAATCGCTTATGAGGTTACTAAAAATTAAAAAAAAAATTAATATCTTTTGCGTCTGTTGGTCGATTTTGATGAAATAAACGCTAAATAATACCCACAACAATGCTTCTTATTTTGTAATATTTAGATTTTGATAACAATGAGGGGATTTTACGTGATGCGCGCACAAACGAACAGACAAACCGACAAACAGACAAAAATTAAAAAAAAAGATATTTTTACTTTCTATTACTTATTTGTCGCACCTTCCAGTGACTTTTTTGCAAAAATCTGTAATGTACAGACACGGAAAGTCTACGATTTTATTATATGTATATAGATTATGTGCTTGTTGTTGATTAGAAATATTCTGTAAGAAACATAACTGTCTATTTCGCTTCTGGTCTCCAAGAATAGAATACCTAGCTTAATCTGCTACCAAAAAGTCCAGAGCACAACGTTTCTAGCGTATCTTCATGCTGATTTAAGAATAAACACTCTCATAAAAGCGATTCAATATAGGATAATATATACATATGTAGGGTGACTGGTAATAAGTGACGTGTTTAAGTATCGGTCACTAATTACCAGTCTCCCTATATGTACGTACTAGCAAACCAAAGTTGTTTCGTTCACAAACCATCTAAACTAAAAATAGAATTTTCAGCAGCAGAAAGCGCGATTGTAACAGAAAAGGTTTACATTAAAACATTCAACACCAACAGCGGGCTAGGAAACAGCTCCATTCTTCAATGGAGACCGTAAAACAAGAATGTTACCATTGTTTAAAACCTACTTACTTACACAGCAATTAAAATTACAAAGAAAAGCACAACCTGTGTAATGAATTCCAGGAGGTCGTTGAACTCATTGAACTCTGATATGACCCGCAATAGTTCTTTCACCGCTTTTACAGCTTAATAATTTCACAGTAATAATGCTTAAGTAGCAAGATACTACAGTCATCATCTGCCTAGCCTTTTCTCTAGCGGCTGATCTTTGTTGATTTCAGTAAATCTACTTTAACATGCTAGCAACAAAGTTCTACCACGAAAGGCTTGCATAAAATACATGTTAAGCGTCTCAGATTTAAGAATTTCGCAGAGTTTTATTTATTTACTTGGATCTCCAACAAAGGATACACACACACAATATATATATAGGACACAGTTAAACAAATGTTCTTTTAGGTGTGTTCCTTCAATTTATAGAGACCACAGCATGCCCATAAAACTAGGTGTTAACACATAAAATATAAAACAATGACAATATTACAGAAAACAAAATAAAAACCAGAATAATTATTAAAAAGCATTTGATGACAAGAAAACAGAAGTACTAAAATTGTTTCACATACAAATTATAGTTGTCACTCTACATTTATAGCAGTGGTCAATATTTTTTTTGACACGCTTTACACCGTAATGTTTGTAAAACCTGCGCTTCACTTGTAACATGCAATGTATGACACAGTTACTTATTCAAGACGCGTTCTCAAGACATAACGGTTTTTATATCCGTGCACATTTTTATCTGCAAGCGAAATAAATTTGGAACCAATTAAAGGTTGCATTTTAAAAGGATCAAAAATCTTTCCTCTTTGTGACTTACTTTAGGGTCAAACGGGTACGGAGGTACCTTATTTTTTTTTTTTATTCTGTATGGGCTTACTCTTGACCTCAATCTAGTCCAGAGGACAGAGATGAGGTCGACGATGGAACGAGCTAACCCAAATAGGCTTCTCTATTAACTCGCGATTTAAATAGATTGGGGTCATATGAATTTGGAAACACCGACGCAGGCAGGGAATTCCACTCCTTGGCTGTGCGCATAATAAATGATGTATCAAAGCGCTTCGTGCGAATGTGTGAAACATCGACAAGGTATGGGTGATAACCTGCAGTACTATTACTTAGACAGGAAACGGGATATTTACCATGTTCACATGTAACATAGTAAATATCCCGTTTCCTGTCTAAGTAATAATGTTAGTGACCATGATAGTTTAAAATCTTAAACCTGCAGTACGTCTAGACTCCCGATATAAGAAAGGAGATGGTGGAATGAGTTCGTGGAGCTCTTGAGCACCTACCTACACAGGGTGGTTCAATAGTTACGCCATAAAAAAAATATTAAAATCCTCACTCCCAGGGGTATCCGAAGCTGCGGGACTGTTCGAAAGAGATACCGCGGCCCTGGAACACAAAGGGCAAAGAAGGAACATGGATGGGTTTTAGTCAGTACAAGTCTGACACTCTCTTCTGCTCCGCCCAGAGGGGGGGTCATTTGATGATTTCCCATCCTAAAAAAAAAAAAAGTGTTATCCAAAAATACCCCATGTAAGTATGTTCCGCGATTCTTGTAGTTTTCGAGTCATAGATTCTTGAAAATTGTACGGGAACCGCTTTAAATAAATTCTATCTTTCAACTAGAGGCATTTTTTAATCTCATTAGCATCAAGAGTAACAAAAAGCCCTAATTTTTTGTATGACGTCACTATTTGGACCCAGTATGTATGTAGACACCATTAGATAGTTAGTGTGGGATCATTCAGAAACATTAGCTTCTTACTCCCACATTTCGGTTAATTTGGCATGGAGCATAAGCATAAGCAGCCTATAATGTTCCTACTGCTGGGACACACGGCCTCCTCTCTATGAGAGGGAATGGGCTACAATCCACCACGCGGGCCCAGTGCGGGTAGGTAGATGTCACATGTCTTCGATTTTTTTCGATTTTTTGCTTCTAGGACATGCCGGTTACCTCACGATGTTTCCGTTCACCGTTTTGAAAGCGGTGGTGATGAAATAAATTACATAAAGTAATGCGCCAGACTGGGTTCAAATCCACGACTTACTCTTCATAAGTTGGGGCCGTCACCACTGGGCCACCGTTGCTCTCTTTGGCATGGAGGCTTCTAGTCTTCTACAGAATATTTGGCATGGAGGCTTCTACAGAATGCTTATTTTCCGAAATTCCCTTACGCAAGATAGACAAAGAAAACTGGTGAAATAATCTAGGCACGTTCGAGAGAGCTAAGTTACTGTCTTGGCACACTATCCTCGTGTTTCCATATGAATGAATACCTAAACAATAGGGATATTTACCCCGAGCACCATAGCTATTCCTCATATCCTTATTTTGAGACAAACGATATTTATTTACGCTTTTAAAAATAAGAAATGGCTTCTAACGATAAATGTCAATTGTTTTTTGGTCAATGGTGAAACGATTTTTACTGGCAAATAAGTTACTCAAAATTTTCATCACGGGGGTTATTATGACGAGCCGAGATGGCGCTAGGCGACCTGTATAGCTCTGTCTCGTCCCAACACTGGAATTACAACTGTAGGCCACCTGAATTGTCGTTTTGAAGCTAAAAACATTTTTTCTATTTACAGCATCGTCACAGTTTTCCGGTTTACGATGGTTTTGGGTAGTTTTGGCAAACTTATCTCAAAAATGGAAGACGAACTAAAGTTAAAGTAACAATTTTATAGAGCTCCTGATGCGATTTAGCAATTCAGCAAAATAAATGTTCCTTTAAGCTCTGAACCGTGTCTTGTAGTCGTACTATAATGATAGTATAGACGGAAAAAGTAAATGATAAGATGTTTGATTTAAATCACGGTTCAAACAAAATTTTTGGTTGGATATTCCATATGGCAGCTGTTCCATACATAAGTGCTATTCGGTCAAAATTTATGGCACAGCTGATTTTACACGATATTTTTTACACTTACCTACACCATGTATTTTTATAGTCTATGTAAATAAAGAGCCCAAGCGTAACAAAACGTGCCGACAATCGTTAAGATTATCGCAAAAACGACGACAATTCAATTGAATTGCAATTAAATTGCAATTTCTCTGTTTAAATATTATTATCAAGGTGAAAGAACTCGTGAATGATCCAATTTGCCTTGTATGTTCTAATTTTGTTCGGATTTTGGAGTCGAAATAATCATAAAGATAGGGTCTGATATCGGAAAATCATAAATAATATTTACAATACTACGGAAATTTCTCTACTGGCCTTGAATTATTTAGGAATAGTTTATTATCTTGAAAAGGGTCTCCTTGTTTTCGTGTCTATGTCAGTAGTTGGTCCTTTGTCCCAACTTTGAGTTAATTTCGAGTCAATAATGATTATTATACTGCTCACAAATCGTCGTTGAAGTTCTAACACCACGTAAGTCAAAAATAGCAACTTAAGTGAACAAACTGCATAATTATACTTAGGTTATGGTACAATACCATTTTATACTTTGTGTTCACTTGAAATTAGATAGAAACGTTGCTTGTTTCTAAATGGCTGAAACTACGCGTCTTCCGATTCTCTAGCAAACGGCATCCAAAATCAAAATGTCAAAACCGCCGAAATTTGACTTACGTGGTGTTAGAACTTCAACGACGAAATCCCACTTATCTTCTCAATAAACTAAATAAAAGCATCTAAATGAAAATGTCTTCATCCCTCACTTTCTTAAAATTAAAAGCTTGTAAAAACGCAACTACCTCATTCACTAAACCAAAAATATTCATCCACAGGACGCCAAAGAGGAACTCAACAAAAAATCGAAAAATGACGCAGACCTTATGGAAGACATCCTCGGGCACGTGGGCGACATGGGGCGCTACCAGAAGTTCCTATTCGTCTTCATGATGCCCTTCGGCATATTCTTCGCGTTCGTCTACTTCGTGCAGATGTTCATAGCTGCGACACCTCAGAGACATTGGTGTAGTGTGCCGGAGTTGGCGCATTTGGATATGGAACTCAGGTTCGTGGATAGATTTTATTGTATTGTATGATAATGAGTGCCTTATTGGTCTAGTGATTGCAGGTTACTGCTGAACATGAGGTCTTGGATTCGATAAAAATAAAATGTGCCAAATTTCATCCAAATCCGGTCAGTAGTTTTAGCGTGAAAGAGTACCAAACCAACCATCCATTCATCCATCTATCCATCCTCACTAACTTTCGCATTTATAATATTAGTAGGAAGTAGAATAAACGTTAGCAAAAACATACCTAGAAGGCAGATGTAGCGACTATACTAAATAAGTGGTATGTTATTTACATTACAAAGAGACCTGTTTTATTCCCTAGTCAGTTTCAGGAATTATTAAAAGTTTTTTTAAAAGACGGAGGAACACAACACAACGCTATAGCCGGCGTATAAATTCCATTTAATTTCAGGTCCGAGACCCATATAAAAACAAACAATAGACGAAACTACAAAAATAAAAACATAAATTATAGCTAAAACCTAAATATCAGAATTACATTACATTAAATTAGAAACATTATTGAATGAAATTAAAACGTCAATAATAAAATACACAACCGATTCAGAATAAATTAAAAAATGTCAAATGTCACGTATAGTACGCCGGCGGAAGATTACAAAATGTCCTGCGGACTTAGGGGACCTCCCCCTTAGTCCACATCCATTATAAAGCGAGTAGACCTAGCCTTTCAAGCTCAACGCAGCTTCCTTTGTTCGTTCCTAGCACATTTTCCCTTGTGAAGAAGCTTGAAGCATAGGCATACACAAGATGGAGGTATGGGTATGGGGATGAAGGAAAGAGGTTTTGTGGGTCGAGATCATGAATATAAATCTAATTTAGTATGAACTTAAACGCTAGAAAACAGGGTATTTATTTTTAGGAGTAATTTGCTGATAAATATGTTCGTACTAATAATTAGCTATATGGTATGTACTTTACACAGTTCCCCCAAATGAATTAACTTTTGTTGAAAGGCGGAGAAATGAAGCCGAATGCAAAATGCAAAAGTGACGGAACGCAAGACCACTATTAAATCCTTTTTTTGTCGATTACCCATAGTCATGGTCATAGATAAGTAATACAATTCGATGTATGCAGATTATTTTTAGCCAGAACGTTTTGTAATACTAATGTAAACACTTGAGATAGATGTGGTAATGGCAGATTAATGTGAGCTCTGAATTTCTGATATGAGAAGTAACTTCACAACATCGCACCTGTAATCCACGAAGGGTTAGGCAGAGTTGCCCATAGTATATCTACATTTCCCCAGATTAGTTTAAGTCACCAACCGAGCACAAAACCAGACTCCAGGCTGTTCCAACAGGAAATTACCTAACAATAACACTTTGCCCAACCTGGGAATCAAACTGAGGACCTTATGCTCAGCAGTGACGATTTCTACCACCAGACCAAGGAGGAGGGTTACATGAGAAATGTGTGAGAAATATTATAAAATGACACGAATGCCTAACATCAAATAAACTCAAATCAAATAATTTATTCGCATAATATGGCTCTACATAGATGGTGCATAAATATTACATTACACAATATAACAATAAGGATCCTCATAATAACCATTTCTGGTATACGAAACATAAAACAAAAGCTTATAATATAGGTAATATAATAACTATATAACGGAATGGGTGACATAACTATACATAGGTACTCTTTTTCATTTTCGTTCTATAATAACTTATCTAGCTATTATTGCACTAGAATAGGAACATAGTGAGGTGTTACAATAATTTTCTATTCTTATAACTAAGGTATTCCAGGGTCGTGTAAAAACATTTATTGACTAACCAGGCGTACAATTTTTTTCGGAATATATAAGTTGATAATGATTTAAGTTTTTTGTCTACTTTAGTGGGATAGAAAAACCCTATTGCACCATTAACGAAATTTTTCGTAACAATTTATTTGGTTGAATCACTTCGATAGGAAATAGTTACTTTTTTCTTCTTGAAGAATAGCTCAATGGTTTATTTAGCATAGTGGTTTAGACTTCTTTTTTATGGATGTTAGTGAATCACTGATTCAGATATAGACACGTTTCCACGCGGTTTTCATCGATTCCCATTAAAAATGCTAAGCGACATCGTGGTAGACCAAACACAAATGGAATCGATCCATCATCATCATCATCAACATCATCACCATCATCATCAACATCATCACCACCGTCATCATCATCTTCTTCATTTTCTTTTTCCATTTGGTTTTCCATGATTGGATGGATGGATGGATGGGAGCGATGGTGGGCGATGGGCTGGATGGCTATGAGGTTTTCAATTTTCCAATCGGTAAAAGTGATGAGCGCCCATACAAAATTACGTCCCTTCTTAAAACCCTTAAACATTGAAGAGCTTAAGGTTTTAAGGATGAATTTACAAAAATCCTTCCTCAGCTGCAACCAAGCTTCTCGATTCAGCGACTTAGGCTGGGCATTGTCTATTTGTTTACATTTTTTTGCAATTTGTAGATCAGTGTCAGGCTGTATGTTAAACAAAATATGATTCGCGACCGTAACACGAATGTTTTTAAGTTCATGTCCCATTGAATGACTTTTTCATGGAATAGTCAACCTGGCACTGACCTAAAAATTGCAAAAAAAGCAAGGAAATTTTAATTTTGCAGGCTACCAAAACAAAATTAAGTATTGTGCTTCTGGTATGCGTTGGAAGGCCTCCCACTAGGTGGACCGATGACCTGGTGAAGGTTGCAGGGATCCGCTGGATGCGAGTCGCACGGGACCGGTCAATGTGGCGACACTTGGGGGAGGCCTATGTCCAGCAGTGGACGTTTTTCGGCTGTAATGATGGTGATGATGATGATGACTTCTGGTATGATAATAGAGTAGATACCTTTTAGCCACTTATTTTTCCTCGTTTATTAATACATGCGTCTCTTAGTGTTTTTTATTTAATTAGGTAGGTATAACTCAATTGATTGGCCAACACTTTTACCTGTTGATAGGCAAAGCTTCGAAATAGTGGGTGTGAATTGTGTAATATACTGACATGAAGTGATAACGATGTCATATTCGAATGTTATATGACTCAATCATTATGAAAAATAAAGACTTTAGATGTAATCGTGATGTGATATCACTTAATATATCAGTTTGCTTCACACCTTATCTGCCCTGCCCTCTTTGTTTTACACCTTGACATTGTTTGCAATTTGCAATTAAATTAGTGTATTTTAATCAATAAAAATCACTGTGTTCGTACACGTTAATCTCTGAAACCACCCAACCGATTTCAATGAAATTTTGTGAATGTGTATAGTTCATTCCGGCTTGAAACATAGGATAGTGTTACGGCGCAACGCGTCACAATAATACCAGCATATCGGCAGCAACATATTGCTATAATAATTTTAGTAGGCGCACACTGCTACGTCACGCAGCCTGCAGACACATGTCATTCTACCGACGACATTCGCACTGTACGCAATCTATTTTATTAAACCAGTAATCATTGTAATAAGGGCTTTAATTAGCCTCAGTGTATAATCAAAATATACAGATAGTTTTAGACTCGATAGGTGGCGCCGAAGCAAGGGCGGGTTGCTGTTTTTTTTGGCAAGCACGAGTGAGGGCAGGCCGCACTTCAAAGCAACACATTTTTATACTAAATAGGCTTGCGTTTGGCCGCAACTCGCCTGATGAGAAGCGATGACGCGGCCTAGGGTGGAGCACGCTTGTCTAAAATAAACTGATTCACTCGAACTTTAAAGAGATCTAGATTATTATAATGATCGGGAAACAGAGAAGCCGGCAGTGAATTCCACAGACTGGCGGTTCGTACAATAAATGTGGTAAAGTCCTCCATCACTTTCGTTCATTTTGTATAATCCATCCCTCTTCCAGCCCCCGTAGCATGATCACCGTAGACAAGGATTTCTTTGACGGAAGAATCGCCAGAATGACAGATTGTGTCGACACAATGACAGATTTCTTTGCACTATCTGTCATATTGTCGATTCTTCCGTCAAAGAAATCCTTGTCTACGGTGGTCATGCTACGGGGGCTGGTCGGCCGTTCTGGGCCATCTTTATAGATCTAATCTGTTTATTTTAGCTGTTGTTGTTTTCTTATTAGGTACTTTCGTAAGGATAAAAATCTATGAAAAGCGGCGCTATCCTTATCGTCTGTGGAAATCCCGAAGGCCTATGATAAAAAAAGATATCTTGAAATCAGAGACAGCTCCAATGCCACTGTTTTATCGAAATTACAAATAGCTAGGAATTCTTCTTTTTTAGATCTTTTCACTTTCATGAATTGACTTCTGACGTTTCAAGATCACGTTCACGTGTGAGTTTAAAGTTTAGAGGTTTAAGTTCTAGGCCTAAATCGTGTGCAGCCGTCTTATGACGACAGGCCGTGTGCACGGCGCGTTCGTGTTCCACGCGCGCCTCAAAAAGATTTCAGCAATAAGGAAGGGGTCCGCAAGGGCCGACAGGGCTGCGGAACTGTTCGAAAGAGATACCGCGGCCCTGGAACACAACACAAAGGGCAAAGAAGGAACATGGATGGGTTTTAGTTGGTAGAAGTCTGACACTTGCTTCCGCTCCGCCCAGAGCTATGTCATTTGATGACTTCCTAACCGAAAAAAAATAGGCCTAAACCTTTGACTCAATTGAATAAATCGTAGATTTTATATCACACTGAGAGCTGTTGATTGATTTTCCTAACCATCTGCCTAGCTGTTTCCCCAACATATCCAACCATGTTGGTGTCGGCTTCCAGTCGGATATTAACGACTTTTGTTACGAATCGTCGCCGGAAAGTCGACGGTCCAACATTAGTATTTTGGAATTGGGTTATGGGGTCAGATGGCCGTCAGATCCGTGTAAAATTATGCGGTGAACGTCCCCACAGGTGGGACACAGGCCTCCTCTCTGTGGGAGGGTGTGACCACGTGAGCCCAGTGAGGGTTGGGGAATGTGACGTGTCTTCGAATTTTTGGTTCTAGGACATGTCCGTATCCTCACGAGGTTTTCTTCACCGTTTTGAGAGCAGCGGTGATGCAATAAATAACACAAAGTACCTGACTGGTTTCAAAAATACGTGAGTCGTGGCTGTAACCACTGGACTAGCACTTCCTGGCTATCTCAATTTTACAATTCTCTCCATTCCAGACGAAACCTGTCAGCGCCAGGCGCGGCCACGGGCGAGTGGGACAAATGCGCGACCTTCGACGTGAACTGGACGGAAGTCCTGGAGACCATGACACCGCCACCACTTGGCACGCCCACCATACCCTGCCAGAACGGATGGGACTTCGAGCTGATTGATATTCCATATGCTACTGTTGTTAGCGAGGTAAGGAGCAAAAACGCTTTTGTTCTTCCGTCTGCAGGGATTTATCTTGTTCCAATAACTTGTTCAATAACTTGAATTGGGTCTCATCCAATGATATTATAAAGAAAGATACGCTACGTTCTGAGCGGGCGTTCAAATATCGTTGCGTTGTTACGACTGCGATAGATAATACGGAACGTATGATACAGAAAGAGATAGCTATTGCGCTTGAAGTACTTAAATTACAACAATTGTCTGAATTTGTCTGCAACAAATTGTGCGCGTTAGTGCAAAATCTGCCCCTTTTTATTTATAATATTTATAATTAGTCTCATCGATTTTCTATGAAGTAACTGCGAGACTTCAATATGCTGAAGAGTCCATGGCACTCTCTTCAGTTAAAACACTGGGAAGTGGTAAAGGGCGGGCGTTTTGGAGCTGGGACCATCTCATGTAATCTTGGTGTTCAAAAAGTTCTGATTTTCAGTCTAATTTTAATAAATGTAATATTTCCGTTTGATTGGTGACATGCAGCCTTGGAAATAAAACATGTAAGAACTTCTTGATCGCTTCTCAAAAAGCATAGTCAGTTAGTTATAGTTCAATACATTAAGGATTCTCAATAATGTCCTGTATTCCAGAGAGGCTGGGTATGTCAGCACGCTGGCAACGTGCCGATGGCACAGGCTGTGTTCTTTGCCGGAGCCTTCATGGGCGGCTTGATCCTGGGCTGGCTAGCCGACCACTTCGGCAGGGTACCTGCTGTCATAGGTAAGTTGAAGGGACATAGACTCTATATTTTGTCGTCATTTACTACCGAACAACAAATATTTATACGCGTCATTGAACAACCCATACTTCTTGATAATTTTCTTTTCTCGTATTTACTTATGTACTCGTAGTGTCGTAGTATTCCAACCATCCATTCATTCCATTTACAATCCATTTTTTTTTCTTATTTTTTTATAACCGTAGCACTATTAGCTAGTCAGATGTCCGGTCCCGCTGCCTTTCTGATAGTTTAACATTTGTACCACAAGCGCTTACGCTGATGGAATACCAATCATTCGACTGCTCCTCTTAAATCCCCATTTTTAAGCAAAAGAGGTTCTGAGTTTCTTGCTTGAAAAAATTTTTTTTACTGACAAAAAATTCCGTATCCAAAATGCAGTTAGGTAAGTACATCAAAATTTATATCAATTATCGTCTGTGTTTTCCTCGCACGATGTTTGATATTAAACATCAGTGTCCACATTTGTTTAATTATGTACTGTGGGAATCAACGCGACATGTTAGTTTTTCAGACATTAACGAGTCGGTAAACTTTTGTTGACGTTATTTTTGGAGTCTTGTGACATACTTTAACAGAAGCATCTGTTGTCGTATAAATAATAATGATGTCAGATAATTTTGGGAATTTATTTAGGGCATAATTTTATTGTTCTTTTTTTGCATAAACTGATGCTGTTTTTTATGCCTGGGAACCAAATTAGAATGCTAGCTAGCCTCACTCAAATACTCAAATGACCTCACTTGTTTAAGGTAAATCATCTTTGTATTCATGCTCATTTGAATTTCGAAGTGACTCATCCTTGTTTTCCTGGCAAGCTCCAGTAACCACACGGGCCCAGTGCGGGTTGGAACGAGGATTTTTATTGTAATAATAAAAAAACAAACTTACATTTGCAGTTGAAAAACCTGTGCTCCCATACATTATGTTTAGGAAAATATGTTATTCAAGTACATTTTATAGGTTGGTCGACTGTTACTCGTAAACTGGTTAAGCCTACTTAGCTGTGATAGTTTTTCTTTTAATTTCGTTATATATACTACCGCCCTGAATTTTTTCACATACCCAAACACAACCGTTTAGTTGGTAGAGGGGGGACACTTGAGTCTAGCAAAAGTTAGCACTTCAAAGCTTAATATTTCACAAAAGAACCTCTTAATCGTAATTTTTTTTATCAAACTCGCAATATCTTTTAAAGACCTATCCAACGACATACCACACTATGGAGTACGCTTGAAAAAAAAAATCTCCACTTTACGTGTATTTACAGGAGATACCCTTAAAAAATAACTTTTCTAGATTTTATTTTACCACTTTGTCGGCGTAACTAATCTGTATATTCATGCCAAATTATAGCTTTCTAGTACTAAGAGTTCTTAAGCTAAGCTGCGGTCAGATAGACGGACATGGCGAAACTATAAGGGTTACTTTCCTTGTTAACTACAGAACCCTAAAAATTACGAATTACAATACAACAAAAAAAAATATAAAAAAATGTTATTTACTTTATTAATTTCTCTAACATATTAATTAGTAGCCCACCAGCATCGGCAACAGGGTCCGAGCTACCGGTGCTCAGGGCTCTTGAGAGAGGAACCTCCTAACAATACGCGCCGTGTCCAGAACTACTGCTTTCTGAATCAATCCCTTGATCCAGCTGCTAAGCGAGAGCCTCCTCAGATGTTGGTCGAGGCTATTGGCAATTAAGCTATTGAGCGTCACGACTATCGACACAATGACTGCTGTATTCACGTCCCACATGTCGACAACCTCGCGAGCCAGATCTAGATATTTGAATTGTTTATCTTTCTCTGTTTTCACGAGGTTCTCGTCATGCGGGACCGTTATATCAACAAACATTGCGCGACGCTTCAATCGATCTATCACCACAATATCACCCTTGTTGGCAACAATAGTCCTGTCAGTGACGATAGGTCAATCCCAGTACAACGTGATATTACCATCATCGAGAACTGGGCGCATACTTTTAGTATGGCACTTCTGATTCCACAAGTTTTTATTTCAAAGCAAGTTGCTGGTGGATAATCCTGACAACGAGGTTCTGTCTTTGCAAGTAATCTCCGTTAGCTAGACGAGAACACCCAAATGAATCATGTGTCGAATCGATTCTCCTGGACGGTGGCATGCCTGGTATATATGTATATCAAACGTGCCTTCCTTCACAATGTATTTCCGGTAGTTATTCGTCATTATAACTTCGTCCATTATTGCACAGATTATAAATTATAATTAGTTAAAATTTTAACATTAATTTAATCCAGTGGTTTAGTTTGTGCTTCCCTGTCAACGAGTGGAAATATTTAAGTTATTTTTAATCATATAGAACGTCTTAAAGCCTCCCAGCCTACAGTTTTTATAATACCTACGTGTGTACCTATTTGTATTAAATTACAGAACAGAAATTAACAGGTAATCATTACTTTAAACTAGATTCAAGCCATTTCATTGGTTGAAACTAACTTCATCCCGCCCGATCCGGCGCAGCAACGTCCTGAAACAACCGTGTCCGGTGAGGACCTGCGTCAGGCGAACGCTTGAGTCTTGAGTGACGTTCTTGTAATACGGACCATAGATACCTATTGCATAAAATCTTGCTAATAGGTCGTAATTATATTCATTTCCAGGTGCCAATGTAATCGGAGGCATAGGTGGTATAGCGACCATCTACACTACGGACGTGTGGGACTTCGTACTCTGCCGGTTCTTAGTCGGCATGGCGTATGACAACTGTTTCATGATGACTTACATATTAGGTAAGGCTGTCAGGGACCTAATAACTAAATTTCTGATCCTTGGCATCTATAAAATTATAGTACTACACTGCATCTGGGAAAAGATCGATCTTGACCGGAAGTGGGTTTAGGGTTAAGGCGTGCCCAAATTGCACAACGTTTATAGTACAACATAATTCTACAGAAATTTTATTTGCTTTGGTTGAGTTTTAGCAAACTTTGAGTAGCAGCGTTTCACGAAAACGAACCTTATTAGTATGAAGTAACTGTGCAAATCATCGCTTATTATGTCTCATATAGGATAACCGACTGAACAAGCTTTTAATACTAATATGAATACTACCTTTTTACGAATAAGATTCATTTTTGTATGAAACGCTTAGCAAAGCACTTGTTCTTCCGCCATTGCTATCATTTTTTTTGTTCTAGACCCCTGGGAACCTTCTAGTTACTGAGATATTGGGAGTCAAAGTTTCAACTTTTTCACAAGTTATTTTTTAATACATGTTTTTAATGTAAGAACTTCACTTTAAACACCTCCACGACTATTCAACTACCCTGTACTATTCAATCCATCCATCAGCACAATGTATTGAGTGCGTTACATTGACTCCTATCGTAAAACGTGATTTATCACCTCAAAAAAAGTCGTTTCCCAGCAATAATTATTTCCTAAAGTTACTTAGTTTGAAGTACAGAATGCTTCGTTGACGGCTTCGCGAAGGGTCCGTTTACACCCTGTATGTGCCTAGTTTGTCAAATACCTTGCCTTCTCTCCTCAGTTCTGGAGTACGTGGGTGCCCGTCACCGCACCTGGGTAGCCAACATGTCCATCGCGTTATACTTCGGCTTGGGTTGTCTGTGTCTGCCGTGGGTGGCGCTGTGGATCGGCGACTGGAGGAGGCTTCTGTGGTATACGTCAACGCCGATGTTGCTGGTTGTGTTCGCTCCTTTGGTTCTACCGGAGAGTGCAAGGTGAGTTTGGCCCTGAAAGGTAATATATCAAAAACATATCATGACAAAGTCCCATGTAAGGGGCCTTCGCTTCGGGACTGACAAATTCCTGATGGCACAACCCAACAACACTTTACCTGCTTTCGACCACTAGGACAGAATGTCAGTCTCACTCAACGTGTGAGCACGTTTTAGTGAAGCACATTTTTGTAAAGTCTTGGGTTGTTTAAAAGTGGTGAATGAGGTCCTTATATTGTGCAACTGTGACTGAGTTACTTGCAACCTCCTGACGTACGGGCGACTTAGCCTATCGCAGTCCATTGCTGGATATAGGCCTCTACAAAGCTGCGCCACAACACCCTGTCTTCCACTTTCCGTGTCCAGTTTGTTCCGATCACTGTCGAAGACCTCATCTTTTCTGACTTCCTCGTCTTCCACTGTATAAGTTGCACTTGCTGTTTATAGAGCCATGATTCTGTATTTGGTGAAGTGGACGTAACGTTTCTTTTTATTCCAGGTGGTACGTGAGTCGTGGCCGCATCAACCAAGCCGTGCGGGTTCTCAGGAAGTTCGAGAAAGTTAATGGCACCAAAATACCTGATGATGTTATGGATGAATTTATTGTAAGTTTAAGTTGGCAATTGTTAGTTATTGGTACTCTTTCTGACTTTACCCACATGATGTGTTCAACTACCTTCCACAGTTCGTTAAGTTCAGGCCAGGTCCGCATTTACAACATACTTATTACAATTTAGATAAAAACGTTTTAAAGACCTAAATCTGTTTAGTAATGACGTTTCTGTTACCAACAGCTTCAATCTTTTTAAATCTTTACCAATTAGGCTGTCCTTACAGGTAAAATCAAACCAGAATAAACAGAGCAATGAGTCCCTGTTAGTCCTCATGAAGAGTGCGCCCCTCCGGCTGACCATGATCCTCATGCTGATCGTCTACATGGCCTCCTCCGTGATCTTCGACGGGCTGGTCCGAATGTCCGACGCGTTCGGGCTGGACTTCTTTATCAGTTTTACTATGACGTCGGCCACGGAGATACCCTCGGTTACTCTGTTGGCTTGTTTGCTTGATAGGTAAGAATCTTCGTCTTTCGGTTTTGGAAGCCGTTGGGCATAAGAATAATCTTTTTTTTTATGTTAATTGACCACCACTGAAATACCCGACCGGTAACTTTTCACCTGGATAGGTCCGTCATTGGCCTCATTCAAATCCGGGTTGTGCATGACGGGTAGGAAAGAAGAAGGGACATATCTTATAAAAGGGCTCTGATTGATTCTTCAGCGGCAAACCCGGGCCCAAATCGGGTAAAAGATTTCCAACTGGCCAGTATAGTTGGTGTTATGTTGGCCGATGTTCTGCCGGAATGATGAAGTGTGGAGCACAATTCACATCTCTCGTCCACCGCACTGTCTCTCAAGAACTAGGTACCATAGTTACGTACCCAGAACTCATTTGATTATTATAAATTCGTCGATTCACAGATGGGGTCGCAGAAATCTCACCTCTGGCCCCATGTGCATAGCGGGTATCCTCATCAGTGCCGCCGTGTTTGTGCCTAAAGGTTGGTTTTCTATCCATAGTTAGATACAGTTCAGATATTATACATAATAAAGTTCTTAAACCATATATATTTTACCTTTGACTTTGCGTCAGTGATAAAATCACAGTAATCTCTATGTTCGATTCTTTAAGGCTGCTTTTGAGTTGGTGCTATTTTAAGTCTGTCAAAATTATAGTGTTATTCTCATTATTACAATAAGGTTGCTGATGAAATAATATCACTCCTGTAATCCCCGAAGGGTCAGGCAGTAATTAATGTATTTATAATTGCAATAATTCTAACTGTGACATCTTAATTTGTAATTTTTATTTTTTAGATACTCTTAACAACTGACTTCTCGCGTTGGTGACTCCAAAAAATGTTTGCTAACCCTCAACATCCTTACCAGGTATTTATCAGGCATCACTGGCGGTAATGGCGCGGTTCTGCATCAACATGTCGTTCAACGCAATAATCCAGTGGTCCACGGAACTGTTGCCGACGGCGGTGCGGGCGTCGGGATCGGCGACGCTGCATATGAGCGGCTATGTCGCGTCTGTGCTGTCGCCTTATATTGTGTACTCTGTAAGTTGTTTGAGAATTATTAATTGACACCAAGATTAATAAGGGGGTCCTGTTTTAAAGATTAAATGAGGTAATAAAAAAGGGTGGTCCGCGACATCGAACATATAGTCAGTGTCCTGTATTATCAGAGCCCTCTTTATTTCTTTTTCTTTTAAAGAAGGGACAAGTAATGTGGGCATTGGCTGCACATCAACGGGACTCAAAAGATTAACTCAATTTTTCACAAAAGCCCATTGTCTAGTCCTGATGTTATCCAAATATTCTCATACATTATGTAGGTACTTGTGTTCTAAATCATAGTCTTAATTTGCACCTTAAAACTCCTTGAGCGGCTTTGGTGTCGTCTAATCAGGAGAAGAAGAATCTTAATGGATGACACTATGTATAGTGTAGGTATCGGATAAAATATGACCTCAAGCCCGAAGGCACCTAAAAAGCCAGTTCCTACCGGTTTCCCTTCGGGAACAAGGCACTCTGACCTAATTATTTCTGTCATTCACAGGAGCGGCTATGGACTTCCCTACCTCTGCTGATCTTGGGCATAGTGTCATTAATAGGTTCTGGCATCAGTGTGGTCCTACCAGAAACGAAGGGCCGTCCCATGCCACAGACAATGGCGGACGGTGAGAGAATCGTACAGGAACAAACATTATGCGGGTAAGTGTTTCTATCTTAGTACAAGGGTAACTAAACCTGAATAATGGGTAATCGCTTAGTTTGAAACATGGGCAGGATGGGTAATATTTTACGAGGGGAAATATGGGTATGGGTATGTTGGGCAATCGCAAGGGACAAGGGTTAAAACGAACAAAGTGGGGTTGCTGTGAGGTATACAAGGGTAAACCTGAGCAAACAACAATCTCTAGGAGCCAGAATATAGTAGAAAAATGAGTGCGTCAGACATCGCATTATCGGAGACAAGAGTAGAAAACAATGTGATGGGTAATCCTGGTCAGAGACAAGAGATTTTTACCCTTGTCACTGAACATGGTCAAAAATAAGGGTTTACAATAGACAATCACTACGATAAAAATAGGCATTTTGGGAATTCACTTAGAGGGCTTGGCGCTCTAAGAGTAATACGGATATGATGAGCAAATGTGACCACCGCGAATGTACAGTCAGCAACAGTGTTATTGTTATTTTTTTGTACAAGAGGAACAACAAACAGCTACAATATACAGTGTGTTTGGCTACCGGTTACCGATACTTTAAGGGCATATTATATACTCATTTCTATCGACAAATACGCGTTTATAAATACTCATAACCCCGCGCGAATGGCAGCCATGTAGTTTTTTTAATCGGCTGATCTAGGGTATAACTGTTCAATGAATCTAAGAGACCTGGAGACGTGCAAATGATCTTATTGCAAGGGTAAGCGCCGAGGCTATTAAATTATTAAATACATTTTCCTGAAAAATAAGCTAAAAAGAAAATAAATTACGAAATTTTACATAAAACCGCTACCTTTCGCTCGTACACTACTGTCCTAGGGACAACATAGCATAACATGTTGACTAACTCAATGCAGTCAAATCTATTACTAACAATGTCATAAAGATTCATGGCTTCCAAGTACTTACGTCTACTTTCAAGTGTTGTGAGTTTGTACTTATTAAGTAAATCCTGATATGGCAAGTAATATCCGAAGCATCTGAAACGCATAGCACGTAGGAATTTCTGTAGAACAATCGCCTCAATGTATTTTTTTTATAATACGATCTTCAGACGGACACGGCATACTCCAGTTGCGAGCGTACTAGAGACTTATGTAGGCAAATATATATGAAGAAGGCTTCTTAAAATCTAATGTCGAGCGCATAACAAATCCATAAAGTTGGTACGCTTAATTAACTATTTTGCTAATATGCAAGTCTAAGCAAAGCTTGGAGTCAAGGATAATGACGAAATCACGGACAGAGTCCACTTTTGTTACGGGAAATCGCACAGAGTGTATGTATGTGTTACGATGTTTTCATTTTTTGTGATGCTTAGATAATTACATTTAGGTAAACTAAGCTTGATCGTATTTCCACGACAGTAGTTTGACAGTCTATCCAAGTCTTGTTGTAACAGAAGGTAGTCATTTACATCGCGTATTGTTCTCTATACCTTAAGGTCGTCGGCGTATAAGTGGGATTTGGTATAAAGAAAACAACAGCTGATGTCGTTAATATACCAAAGAAATAAAAGGGAACCAAAAAAAGAACCTTGTGGTACACCAGAGGTGACCCGCGCGATGCATTAGAATGACATTAACTGCAACTCTCTGACTACGGTTAGTGATTTAGGAAGCAAACCACCTCAGTAAGTTTCCACGGATTCCATTACACGCTAATTTATTTAGTAGTATTTCATGATCCACCTTGTCGAAAGCCTCTTTTAGAAGTCTGTATACACTGCATCCACCTGTACACGGCTGTCAACATTATCAAATAAAAAGATTGTGAGCAGCACGAGATTAGTGATTGTGGACCGCCGTTTAACAAAACCGTGCTGATGTCGAACAATAATATTATGCAGAATAAGAATTTCATTAGGCACTAACATTTCAAAGAGCTTTGACAAGGCAATTATTGTAGTGGTACAGTTAAGGTATTGTTAGTAGTAGGTAGAAATAGTTGTATATTCAAATCTCTCCATAATTTAGAAATTGGATAGTCTGAATACTTTGCTCAGAAGTCTTTGGTCAATTCATAGTAATTCTATTAGTATGTAGGTAGATCAATACCTACCATTGGCAAAAAAATTGAAGATTGACGAATAAATCTTATTTATATCATTCATAGCTTCGACAAGGCAGTTATTGTAGTGGTACAGTTAAGGTATTGTTGGTCACATTAAAGCCTCAATTACTCGGTATTGAGTTTTAACATTTTGTTTGGCTAATAGTCAAGAGTTTGTGCATATTTGTATTTTTTATCAATGTTTGTGTGACGAAAAAGAACGGTATATCTGTGTTTTTTGCATTTTGTGAGTTGTGCCTGCCGGTAATTCGACGGGGTAAGTTTTTTAACTTTCTTTTTCATGCTTTTTTGTCGCTTCAGCTTTCGTTTTATTAGTAAATCAAATATTTAAATTCAAGAAGTAGATACCTAAGCAGTTATTCATTAAAAAATATCTCAGTGCAAAGAAAATTATTTCGCTTATTGTAACTCGAACTATCATTAGTAGGTTCCCCATATTAAAAACTACTGTAGTACGCGCACGAGTTCATAAATATGGGTAAACACTTTTGCAATTCTGCAGTAGGTAATGCAATTCAAGCATTCCGACACAGGCTATAGAGATCAACTTCCCTAATAATTCGCTCGAGTACTGATAGTACTTGTGTATGATTTTTTTTTAAACAGACAATTTTTGTTTTAGATGCCTCGAAAGTATTAGAAAAAGAAGGGGAAAACCACAGACAGCTAAGCAAGGAGTTAGAAGCAAAAAATTGTCGATGGGGAAATCTACAGTTCATTCCGAATCCGAAACTAAACCAAGAATAGTTGAAGAGTTACATTTGTAAAAGTTGGGATAATGCGGCCATCAGAGAGCAACTAAGTGCGATAGCCGTCAAAACTCAAAACTGATTTCTGTACTCTTATTTTAGTTATAAGTTGTCAACTCACTACCTAGAGTATTTACATTTTGCTCATTACATTGTACAAGGTATCAATGGACCCTTCACGAGCCCAACCAAGTATTATGTAATCAAATTATTTAATAATTCTAAGCAAAAATTAGTATTTAAAAAAAACTTGACAAATAGTTGGCAATATCACCGTAATTAGAAGGTATGGTCCAGAACACAAAAATGATCACAATGGCGGGGAGAAAAAGTACCTTTCGGCTTTGTTAAGGGTCTTTTTACAGCCTTTATTTGTCTCAATACATATTTTTTTTACATTTTTATACGCCATCGTGGTACCTAATTATCTTTTTTATGTTTTTTTTTTTTTTTTTCTATTAATTTTTATCTCTTTGTAAGGTTTACAACTAATTTGATTATTCCGACTAAGACAAACAATAAAAAATAAAAAAATTGTATAAAATCGTTTTATTTCAATTTTCACCAATTGTAGGTATTCGTAATTCCCCTACGATCGTGGGATTAAAGGTGAATTTATTAAAATCGTATGTTTTTGTTTCACAGTAAAGCAGAAGACATTGAAGAAGCGGAATGGAAGAACGAGAAGGAAAAGGCTTTAATAACATAACGTTGTAGACTTTATTTAAGGTTGATAAGGGATCTGCCAATGGTAGACATTGCTCTTAGTATTCTTAAGGCCTGCCTACAGATGTACTTAAAGGTGCTTTCTTTTAGCATGGTTACGTAGGATGATTTCAAAATATTTTTGTAATTTTGGAGTCGTTTAAGAATTTCGAAACGGTAATTTGTCGATTGAAGTTGTATTATTAAAAACTTTACCTATATGTAACTTGCGGGATAAAGCTGTAGGTACTTGCAGCCAAAAAAGATAAGTTTGCAGGCATTTTTACTGTTTGAGACATTAAACGAGTGCTGGTAACATTTGCCACTCCGCATTCTAGCGTAGTTGCCTGCACACATGACTTATTCGCCGACTGTTCCTAAGGCGAAGCAGAGATCATCATCTGCCTAGCTTTTCCCAACTATGTTGGGGTCGGCTTCCAGTCTCAGGTAGACTGGAAGGCGACCCCAACATAGTTGGGACAGACTGACTAGACTGCCTATCTGACATCCATAACCCAGTTGGTACTGGGTAAACGATACCCCTTGGTAAGACTGGTTGCCAGACAGACAGTCAAAACAGTGTGTAACAGTGTGTATTTAGTCGGTGGACTACCTCTACCTGTAAGTCCTGTAACGACTGTCAAAGATCTACAAATGACAGCCGGGACCAACGGCTTAACGTGCTTTCCGAGGCACGGAGGAAACTCGGTATGTAATGGGCGGTCACCGTCACCCAGAAATAAAGATGAAGTAGAGATACATATCAAGAAATCGTGCTAATTTAAACATCTAGGTTGTATAATGTAATTAATATAACGCTTGTACCAAGGTGCCTACATAGTTGTTATTGGTTATTTTTTAACGAGACGTTACCCTTTAGTGAGAACAGTGCGTTGCACGCAAATAGAGCTTTTTACACGCAGTAGATTTTCTCAATTAAAAAGTAAATATTGCCCAATTTGAGGTTTTTTTGCAAGACTCCGTTCAGTTGTTAAAACGTAATGTCATAAAAGCTGACATGAAGTTTCACTGCATATGTACCTATCGTTGTCAGTCGAATAACCTGCACAGGGTAAGTTCTCGAGTTCAGGGTCACTGTGTGGATGCGTCTTTAAAAAGTTTTATTTTGTAACTTAGCCTATGTGCATCAGTCCTTGAAATGATTTTTTTTAAACTTACCCTATCTAAATAAGTCTTTAATTTTTTATGATGAAACATAAGAAGAGAAGCGATAAAAATATGCATTATTATCGCTTTGTGATATTTAAAAATAATTTTAAGATTGCCTAAATCAAAATTTTAGGTCAAGCTTCCAATATTTTTAAGGTTGTTAAATAGCTATTAATATTGTTCGACGCTTACCCTAAAGTAAGCAAAAGTAGGCTAGGTAGAAACAGTTGTATGTTCAAATCTCTCAATCATTTAGAAATTAGATAGTCAGAATACTTTGCTCAGAAGTCTTTGGTCATATATAATAGTAATTCTATTAATTAATATGTAGGTCAATACCTAGGTACCATTTGCAAAAAAATCGACGGTTGACGAATAACCTTATTTATATCATTCATTTAGAAATTAGATACTTTGCTCATAAGTTTTTGGTCAATTCATAGTACCTACCTAACTATATGTATTAACTAGGTAGGATGGACGAATAAATCTTAATTATTGGATATCCAAATTTCATTAATTTGGACCAGGCATTGTGTAGAGTCAGTAAAACAAAGTGATTTTTTCATGCCTGGTGCTTTTTATATCGAAGTAGGTATATCGGTACGAGTAAAAGCTGGTCTGAAAAAAATAATTTTGCATCAAACTCAACATTTCTTGACTTCCCAAGGGCGAGATTCACGGATAGCACTTTTAGTGCAGTCTGTAAATCTCGCCCAAAGACTTGCGAAAAAGTTAATAAATCTTTGAAAGAGAAAACGCCCTATACCAATATCACGATAATATTTTTTGTTTTATTTATTTGGTATTCACGTTGTGTGCCTACAAAAGAGCATTCGCTCGTTTCAATAATTTAGGCTGTAATTCAGAGAAGATAATAATTTTATTATTAGGTATTTAGATATAGGTATGTTGTGTTACATCACAGGAGATCGGAATAATCGTTTATTTGCCTAATTGCCTCGTTGGTCGAGTGATAGCAAGCGTGACTGCCGGTCATGAGGTCCTGGTGCGATTCCCGAGTCGGGCATAGTGCTGTTATTGGGTTTCTCCATCAGGAATTTATCAGTAGCAGCCACGAAGTCTGGATTTGTGCCAGGTTGATGGCAATAGGCTCGCCCCCTATAACTTGGGACTTAAACATAACTGGCGAAATGTCGGTTTACTATTAGGTACACCTCTATCTCTAACCTTTCGGGGATTACAGGGGTGATCTTATGTTATGTATGTATTTGCCTAAAAAAATGCCTAAGTAACATGTGGATTATATCTACCTACCTCCGTACACAATCCCGGAATAATTTGAAAGTTCCGTAATAAAGCTGTCCAATCAGAGGGAGGTAGATATTAACTTGTTACTATAACTTTCTTGAAGATTTGGCAAATAAACTTTACCTAACCTTTTCCGATCTCTGTATATTACACAACGGAGTAGAACAAACAGTACTGTGATATTATTGAATTCAATTAATTGTTACATTGAATTAAAAATACTACGGTACCCAGACGAGAATTTGTACAAAATGAGAGAGATTTTTTGGTCCAGTGATTGGCCCTAATATCATTTAGATGGTAATTTTCTTTAGAATTCAATAATTCGCTCACTTGCTGTCCTTTCAATTATGTTACCTCTGTAACCTAACCTAACAGCGACCTTATATGTCAACGACTAGGGAATCCAATCCCGCACGTTTGAGGGATTGGAAAAAAAAAATATATATGAGCTCAGACGACCTGTCTTTATTAAAAAAAAATCTCAAACCCGCAAGTCCTGCGGGATCGCGGTTTTGATGCGGGATTGGATTCCCTATCAACGACAATAAAGGTCCATTTGATTTTGACAGCGACGCAAAATCAAAGGTACTATTATACTGAGCTCACTGACGACGGTCGACCAGTTTTCAAACTTATTACTTAGGGGATTAGGGTGAAAAGTGGCAGGCCGACAGCGAACGGTGGTTAAATAGTTACTAATTACTGTCTATGGAAAATATAGACAAATAAAACACCAACAGTTGGTCAAACTCCAATTACATCACTTGATATCAGTTTGACAGTCTGTTGGCAAATGTGCTGCCTTTCAGAAACTGAGTGAATATGAAATATGAATGGTTTCTTGAAAAAAACATTCGAGATTAAAAAAGGTTATACCTAACGATAATATTGTAAGTAAAATAAAAATAATTTAGCATAAGTCTGAGTATTTGTATAAAAATAATAGGTTAATAAAACATGTTGTACAATAAGTACTTTTAATAAAAGTATAAATTATGATTTTTCTGTTTTGTTTTATTTAATACCTACCTAACAATCCGCTGCTTGGCGCCATCTTGATTTTCGAACTTTCGTGTCTTCGAATCTATACTAATATTATAAAGCTGAAGAGTTTGTTTGTTTGTTTGCTTGAACGCGCTAATCTCATGAACTACTGGTTCGAATTGAAAAATTATTTATGTGTTGGATAGTCCATTTATCGAGGAAGGCTATAGGCTATATAACATCACGCTATGACCCTTAAGGGCTGAGCAGCGGGTGACACCGCGGGGAACAGCTAGTTCAATATATTTTATGTGTTTATTTCATCACCAAAACGGTGAAGGAAAACATCGTGAGGAAACCGGTATGTCCTAGACCCAAAAATTCGAAGACATGTGTCATCTACCAACCCACACTGGGCCCGCGTGGTGGTTTATAGCCCATTCCCTCTCATACACAGGAGGCCAGTCCCAGCAGTGGGAACATTATAGGCTGATTATGATTATGCTATGTGTCTTCGAATTCAGTTGAAATCCGAATTGTGTTTTGAGCATCATGCCAAAGCCGATCATCTTTATTTTGAGACGTGGAGGATTGCAGCAGCAGAATCCACACAGGGGACGAGCAACTTGACATCAACCTGACACAGATCCAGACTTCGTGGCTGCTACCAAATATTGACTATTTACTTACATGACGCAGAATGCACACCCTTATTGCACTAGGACTAAGGTCTATTTCTAGATAGCAAATCAAACGTAAACGCAATATTTACTAGATCAATTCATGGATTAATTTAAATAAAAGTCTGAAGTTATCATCTAGACCTTAAGTTCTGCTTAGTACCATAAATCGTGGGCTGCAAACTTCTTTTAGTCAACGGAATAGACGAGACCACCAGGGCCCGGTAGACAGTAAAAAATAACAAGAATACAAAATAATCAATTTATTAACTTAATCAGGTGTTCTTTATACTAAGATACATTTTCCCGTTAATATTCTGTTTGACAGGGTTGATCCGCTTCAGTATTTGCGTCATGGTCTCGACCAGGCGCTCGCTGCTGACGCCCGTTCGCTTGGACTTGAACTTTGTGAGTAGTTCTGTGGTCGTCATCGGTTTGCGTGCGAGGTAGCGACGTACCGCTTCTTCTGTTACGCCGCATTCGCTGTAAGGCAATGGTAAGGAGTTTTAAAGGTAGAATTCAATATTCAGAAACGAGTGAATCTTTCAATAGTACGTAGTTTATATAGCCCAGCTTCTGTACTTGTTTCCTACAATCACACATCGTCGGGATACGGCTTAGTCACGAATTCACGATGACATCATAACAAAACTTTAATTGCATTAAAGCTAGAATTATTTTACAATGATAAAAGTTAAAGCGTCAACTTCACTGGCGAGAGAAACCCAGCGACAGTATCGCCGTGACAACAAATTCAGTAGAAACTGGATGAAGCAATCTTCAACCAGTGATATCATCGCGGCGATAATTTGGAGGTGGCACCCAAGTTTCAATAGAAATTCAACCTTACACAATAGAAAGACGGTTTCAAATCAGCAACTTCTTCTAACAAAAAAACATAGTACTATTCCTTCGTAAGTATGTAAGCATATTCTGTGTACTCACGTGTAAGAAGCATCAAGTTTAGGCCTCTTGGCGGGCGGCAGGTTGGTGTTGGCGGCGTTGGCGGCCGCTACCGCCGCCTGCGCGGCCGACGGCGTGGGCGTGCCCGCGCGCGACGTGCTGGCGCTGCCTAAGGCTGGGGAGAATTACAGCGTGTTGTTGTATTCGCAACGTTACTATATTGCTCAAAAGTCGAAAATCCAACAGCGGCTCACTTTATCTTATGGCATTTCAAATCTCCACTACTGCTAATACGATACCTTTGTTAAGCCAAGGCAAATCAGAGGCCCATGGGCGGCATAAAACCTCTGTCACCAGGCACACGATAAAGAAGACATAAAGAAGCAGTCTTTCGAGCTTCTGAGTACTCTTATCACAGATATACAAATGACAACCGTGATCGGTGACGGATTAACGTGGTCTTCGAGCCGTGGAGGGGTCCCGATATGTAATGAATGGTCACCCATTCACGGACCGACCTCGGCTGGGGTAACCGTGCGACTGTTATTATTTAGCCACGAGCTCCTCATAAGGCTAAGTAACTGATACTCATTTTCAGTGTACATACCGGATGTGCTAGCGGCGGGTGCACTCTTATCACTTCTCTTACTCTTCTTGGATTTCTTCGCAGGAGTCGGGGCGCTCGTTTCCGGTTCCGTGTCTGAATCTGAACTCAACTCGCTGCTCGAGTCTGGAAATTAAAATATATTATTGTTCTTAATTATAACAGTAAAGCAGAGGTGTACCTAATAGTATACACACATTTTACTAATTATGTTAAAGTCCTATAATTATGACAGAGGCGAATCTATTGCCATAGGTACTAATCTGGTTTATCTGCCAGCTAAATTGTGTCCTGAAGTGGTGGAATAGGCACAGGCAGATGGACTAAGCGATCACGATTTTAAAATAACATCCCGCAATCGCGATCGCGGGAGATCGCGAGTTTTTATGAGCAGTTGTACACTTCAACCAGTAAACCCGCTACAACTCTAGCTAACGACCCAAGAGCTAGACTGACCCGGCACTATACCGATAACATTCCGGATGTCAGCCTGTACGAGATTAGGATGGCTCTTAAACAGCTTATAAACAACAAGGCACCGGGTGATGAAGGAATCACGGCCGAACTCCTGAAGGCGGGAGGAAAACCGGTACTTAAGGCCTTCAGAAGCTGTTTGATTCCGTCATACTCGAGGGGGAAACGCCGCAGGCATGGTGCAGGGGTGTGGTGGTACTCTTCTTCAAAAAGGGCGACAATGCCCGGCTGAAGAACTATAGGCCCATCTCACTTCTAAGCCATGTCTACAAGTTGTTCTCAAGTCATCACGAATCGTCTCGCGCGCAGGTTTGACGATTTTCCGCCTCCCGAACAGGCCGGATTCCGAAAAGCTTTAGCAGCGTAGACCATGTACATACGCTGCGGCAGGTTATACAGAAGACCGAAGAGTATAACCTGCCTCTCTGCTTAGCGTTTGTGGACTACGAGAAAGCCTTCGATTCAGTCGAGACTTGGGCTGTACTTCAGTCTCTCCAACGGTGCCAAATCGACTATCGGTACATCGAGGTGTTGAAGTGTTTGTACAAAAAAACGCCGCCATGTCAGACAGACTTCAGGACCAGACCTCGGAACCTATCCTTCTGCAGCGAGGTGTGACACAGGGAGGCGTCATATCTCCGAAACTGTTCACCGCTGCACTGGAGGATATCTTCAAGGTTCTAGACTGGAGAGGGCTAGGCATCAACGTCAATGGCGAGTACATCTCTCACCTTCTATTTGCCGATGATATAGTGGTCATGGCTGAGACCATGGAGGACCTCAGTACAATGCTCGATGACCTTAGTAGAGCTTCCGAAAGAGTGGGTCTTAAAATGAACATGGACAAAACCAAAATCATACATCTCAACAATAGAAGGCTCTCTGTAACTAGAAGGTTCCCAGGTATGGTCTAGAACAAAAAAAATATCGCAAAGACGGGGAGAACAAGTGCCTTTCGGCTATGTTAAGGGTCTATTTACACGCTTTAGATAAAAGTGTTAAAGTTAACCAGCTAACCTTTCTTAGTGTCGTCGGGTTTGCTCTTCTTCTTCTTAGTAAGTTTGCTGGCGCGCTCCTCTCCCTCCTTCGTGGGCTCATCTTCTTGTTCATCTTCCTCCTTTTCTTTGTTCTCCTGTTCTTCTTCAGAGTCCTCGTCTGAGGCCAGGAGTTTTCTGTGAGACGTGATTTGGGTTAGATTGATTCTAAATGCTTTGAAACTTTCGTTTCAGAATTTTAGTAAGTAATTATTATTTTCTTAGATTATTATAAAATATTGCGTTGTGTTATGTTACCTGAGCGCGTCTTCTTCTGAAACGCCTTTGAGCTCCTTATTAGTCTTGCCTTCGTGGTCTGATTCACTGGAACAAGATTACATTTTACGAATACAATTAAAAATTTCCAGTATGCTTTAGTCAGAATTTCAGATGCTTTCGATGTTCCATACAAATGAATGAAGCTTGTTGCGTCCTTTAAAAACCTTTTACCAGCTCATTTTAGTTTATAACTATTCAGATTTCCAATATAAACTACATGCAATAAATGCCAAAGCAATAATTATATACAGAATACGATGTTTTCAGATTAAATCCTATTTTTTTAAATATTTATTTGGCTCTTCAACAATTAAATACACAAAGAGACGAGATACATTCAATGGAGTTATAGACCAGTGTACCAATTTCTTATAGGTAAGCACATCATGCATTACTGTTTCGTCGATTTATATTCTGATTGTTAAGTATAAGATCTCGTTACCTCTCCGAGGAGTCTGATATGTAGTCCCTCTCCCGTCCCTCCTCGTCTCCGTCGTCACTCTCCTCAAACGCCTCATCCTCCACTTTCTTCTTCTTCTTGTTTGCTGCGGCCGCTATAACATGACAATTATTTTAATTGTGGTTTGTAAGTGTATTTGATTTTTTTTGATGACCGTTATGCCATGCATGGCTGTAGTTTGACTGTTAACGCAAAACTGCACACAAAAAAAATAGAAATACACACATAATTACAATATATTATAGCTTATGTACGCACGTCGGCCAATCAAGCTATACAAAACCAGATTATGCGGATCTCTCATTGTATAGGAAATCTATACAAAGCGAGGCCATGTTATACTGGAAATGTACAGCTTCATGTGCCGCCGTGTGTACAAAGGCGAGCTTAACCCAGAATTACCTATCGTCTATGGTCGGTTTTAAACCTGAGGATTTAAACTGGTATTTCTCTTCTGGAGAGATATAAATACTTTCCGTAGAAAATATAATGTGACAGCCGTTTTGTTGTTTGATAACAACAGAGGCCAGACAAACAGATTGCTTCTGCGAAGGAGATAAGAAAGTCTGCCTCTTTTACGTCGTGTTCTGTCTCATAATTATAAGCTTTTTTTTTTTTATTTAACTTGAAATATTTGTTTAGGTGAAATCTTGCAACAATTTTAAAACAGTTATTCACAACGGATTGAGCTGAATTTTTGCGTTTAGTTTGAATGAAAATGCATGGTTAGCTAAGTGACGTCATTCTAAATCCAATATGGCGGTTTTCCAAAGATGGCGGATTTGTTATTTTTATGCACCCCTATGATATGGCTATTAATTAAAAGGTTTTGCGAAAAATAATACAAAAAATGACGTCACAAAAGCTTCATTTTAAAAATGTATTTTTCTTTAAGCTTGTTGTCTATTGCCATTATCTATCTACGCTGTAAACACAACAGATGGCGCCACTTACCTTTCTTTTTGTCCTTCTTCTTCTTATCACCGGCGTCGCTGTCATTGTCTTTCTCCTTGTCGTTGTCAGAGTTCGACGAGTCGTCGTCCGAGTCTATCCACTCGTCCATCTCTGACAGTTTTAGATCTGAAACAGAAGCAAGTAAGGAATGTATTCGAGGGAAAATAAACAAACGAGTCTCATCATCATCTGCCTAGCCTTTTCACAACCTAGGCAAGCACGGCTTAACCTAAAGATCGATCTGAGCGGCTGTTATTATATAGCCACGAGCTCCTCGAGTCCTCGCAGGAAGATGATGGTGACTAGAAAGGATATTAGTATAGGATGTACCTTTCTTAGCCTTGCCGCCTTTGATTTTCTTGTCGTCAGGGTCATCCGCGTCATCAGCGGCGTCGTCACCGCGCATGCGCTTACGGAACATGAGAGAGAAATAGTTCAGCACTTTGTTGCGTCTGGAAGTCGTAAAAGTCATAATTATACAGGGTGTCCAAATAGTGACGTCATAAACAATTTGTATTTTTTTTGTTTTATGTAATTCAAAGAAAATAATATGCCGCCGACATTACTTATTATTAATGTACCCAGAAAAACAATGCCTAAAATAGAAATGTTCTAATCTGTATAAATGTTTAAAAAAAAATTGTACACCTAACCTAACCCAAAACATGTGGTCCGTACATGTTTTACCCTACCCTACTTCACTAAGATCTTGCGTGCTCAATATGTGTGTAAACGCATGTTTTTAACAAACGAAATATCGTCATCTTTAAAAAAAAATAACTAGATAACTCAAACCAAGGGGAACATTTCTTATAGCGCCCGGTATTTTATAGGGCCAACCAATGAGAAGCTCTGGCTGGGCTGAAATAATCGAGCAAGAGATGCTGGACGAAATTCACTCGCGACGATAGCGTCTCTGGGCAGCTCACCGCGCTTGCTCGCCTCAGAAACCAGTGGATATTTTCTTTACGTATTATAAAATTATATTTACCTTCCGAATTCTTCGTCAGCCTCTTCAGCAGATAAAGCTTTGTACCGCTGGATGGGTTGGAAATTATACCTGGAACAAAAGGAAGTGATGAAGAGTGGTCTGTAACTGTCCCATGCTTTTTTAAAGTTAAAAGTGCTTTCTCAGCCTGATTTGAGGAATTTGAATAGGTAGTTACCACTCTTGGAGCGGGTACGCGTCGATAGCTCCATCAGCTGCGTGCGTGAACACATAGTACGCCGTGTGTTCCGACACGCCACCCTCACGGATACCCTTGAATCTGTAATAATAGTTTTTTAGAACATGCTGTCATAAATATGTATATATATTATTTAGTTACAACAATATACAAAGTCAAAATTAATTAGTTAGCGAAACGCAATAAAATAAAAAGAACGAGAAAAGAAAAATTTGATTTGTGGATTTTGACTTTTTGAATATACCTTGAATGCTACAAGATGACATATAACTATCGACCTCATTTTTCGACATAAGAAGAATAATGTATTGTATTACTTCCTTCTGAACATACCCTTAAATAACTTCGCATTCCTAATGGGTAAAGTGGAGTCACCAAATTGTGCAGAATGCAACTCGACTGAGGATGTTTACCATATAATCATGGAGTGTGTTCGGAACGAGCCGGAGAGACGAGAACTGTTGATTCTTTTTAATAATATCTGCAAGACTGGGGTGTGTAACAGCATCCTGGCTGCCCCTGCTTCGGAAGCAGCCAGGATGGTGTACAGGCTCGTAACTTGTGGTATTAATCCCAGAAGTAGATTAAGTTGATTTCGAATTGTGTTTAGCATCATCAGTTGATTTCTAACAATGTGGCATAATCTGTCTAAATTAAAGCCCTCTCTACTAAAAAAAATAAAAATAAAAAGTATTGTATTGTATCAATCTGTTATTAATTTTCAAAGCCATGCAAAATTCAAGGAAACAGAAATTTGCAAGTTATGCAATAATTTTTATGTCAATACACAGTCCAACATAAGTGATTGAATAAGTATTCATACTTACTTCTTGCCAGTCTTGCCTCCAACTTTCAGTATCCACGGCTGATCCTCAGGCTTGTATTTCCGGGAGATGATACCGAATTTCTTACGACGAGCCTCCTCGCGCACGTCGCGGCCGTATTCTGAACCAGCGCCGAATCTTATTGGGATTTGATAAATGCCTTAATTGCTAGCATAATAATTACGTAAGATTTGAATTTTGTCAGTTTAATATACAAAATGGCCAACCACAAAAAGAAATGGGATGAGACTGGGATCTACCAATGACAGTTTGTTTCATTTTGGGTTTTATCATGCAGAAAACCTGATCATGGTGAGCACATTGTTGCTACAGGAAAACCATCAATTGTTGTTTCATTTTTATCATCATCATCTTCCTGCCCTTGTCCCATGTTACTTGGGGTCGGCGCAACGCGTTTTTTTGTTCCAATCTCTTCTGTCAACCGTCACGCTATCACTTACTCCTTTAACTTTCATATCATTCCTCACACGATCCATCCATCGTTTCTTTGGTCTTCCTCTCCCTCTCCATCCATCAACGTTTATATTCATCACTATTTTAGTCACATGCGATTCGTCGCTCCTCATCACATGTCCATACTAAGACAGTCGACTCCCTTTCAACTTTTTTAGAACTGGCGCAACTTTTAAACTTCCTCTAATATACTTGTTTCTTCCCTTATCCATTCTTGTCATACAGTACGACAGGTCTAATCACGGATTTGTATATTTTCCCCTTTAACTTGAGGGGCATCCGTGAGTCACAAGTTGTTCCAATGACCTGTCGCATCGCATGTCGCAATCATTCTGAGTTGATCCGGCTTCGCCATCCCCTTGGACAAGCGACCCGAGGTACCGAAAATAGGAACAGATCGGTATGGGCGTTCCGGCAAGAGTTATGGGCACAGGACTGGAGAGACCGCCGAAATCACAGAATAAGTATTCTGTTTTGGTCCTACTGACTTTCAGGCCAACATTCTCCCGTCTTTGCCACCACACCTCCAATTTGCTCTGGACCTCTAGGCCACTCTCGGCAACCAACACAATGTCGTCGGCAAACAGCAAACACCAGGGAGCCTCTTCCTGGGTGTCCGACGTAAGTGCGTCCATTACCACCAGGAAGAGGTAAGGGCTTAGAGCCGACCCTTGGTGCAAGCCCACAGCCACATTGAAGCTGTCGGTAGGGCCCACTGCAGACCGGACTTGGGCAATACATTGACTGTACATTGTTCGGATCAACTGCACATACTTCCCAGGCATACCTTTCTCTTTCAGGGCCCACCACAAAACCTCACGAGGCACCTGGTCGTATGCCTTTTCGAGGTCGATGAACACCATGTGCCAGTTTTTGTGCGCACTTCTGTATTCTTCTCTCAGTCGTCTTTCAATAACTTTCATACTATGCGCCATTAGCTTTATTCCTCTATAGTTATTGCACTCCAGCACATCACCTTTATTTTAAAGATGGGCACCAGCGAACTGTTGCACCACTCGTCAGGTATGGCTTCTTCCAGCAACAACTTATTGAAAAATAAAGCTAACCACGTCCATCCATCCACTCGTAATAACTTCCAACCTTCAACTGGTATACCGTCAGGTCCTAAAGCTTTACCATTCTTCATACCATTTACTGCAATTCTCACTTCATCCATACTAACCTTTCTCACTAACCCCTCATTCATCAGTGTTGTTTTATTTTTATGATGCTAATGAATGGAGTTGTCATACTAAGGATAATTCTATAATTTCAGATTGTTATCTTGAGACTAGGTTAAAAATTTTAAAATCTTCTTGTAAATGTCACCTGTGATCAAAAACAACTCACTTGGGCATATCTTCATCCATTCCTTTAAACTCCTTGATATTATTCTCTCGTTCCATCTTGACGTGCGTCCATTTTGCAAAGTCCACATTCAGGGTGGCATTGAACCGCATAACATGGTTTTTCTTCTTTACATTCTTTGGGACCCTGATTTTAAACTCTTGTACGGTTGCAGCTGATGTTTGTTGGAAAGAATTCTGAAAAAAGATTTTTGTTTTTATAGTGAGAATCTTTGTAAAAAAAGAAAATTGTTTAAGAGTGTAAATAATTAATTTTTGCTAAGATTGAAATATGTTATGAATTACTGAATATCAACTAAGAATATAGACAAAATTCTAGTTCATTGTTTATCATACACCACATATAAAGATTACAGTGGTGAGTATGGCTTGTAAACATTTACTTCGGTTTAATTTGAAAAAACATTCTAAAGAATCACACATTTCTCGTTTAGACTTGTTCTAGAAGATAAGTTTTACAGCTATTATGAAAAATGTGGACTTTATCTTCAATCATAATACAGGTTCCTTATCATTTTATAGGTTACGGTATGGTTTATGTAATTAACAAAATGGCTGTAAACAGTGGTTTTATTGACAAAATAAACAAATACGTACCGACGGCCCAGGAGACGTCATTTTTTTTAATGATTTTCACTTTTACACTGCACTCTAAATAAGACTGAGAACTATATTTTGCACAAGTGTATCTTTTACATATTAATACTTATACATACGTGTAGATTATTTATATGAACATAAATCGAGGAACAAAAAAAAATATTGTCTTACGATATCACTCATTACCGATCTGCTGACTGAACTGAAACACAGTCATACTGACATTTTGCAAATGCCATTGCCAAGATGACAAAATGCGTTTTGTTTTTTATCGTTTGTGCTATTTTGTGTACTAAAAATACGTTACTAAAAAGATAACTGTTTAATTTTCATCATCTATATACAATAGATCATTAATTACATGAAATAAATTATGTGTGTGTTGTCTTATAACGGTATTGATTACTACATTGTGATAAATAGAATCAACAAACAAAACGTAAAATTGTGGGTGACAAGTTGCGTTTAGAACACATAATAAAATTAGTTTCAAACTAAAAAAATATTTATTTTTATATAATAAAAGCGAAATATTTAAAAAAACCAGGTCACAATTTTTTCACAGTTTTGTAAGTTACATTTGAAAACAGAGTCAATTGATGTCTTAAAATATTGAAATAACGTGGAAATGTTCAAAGAAGTCCAAGCCTAGGTGTCAATATTTTCCATCAAGATATTCGAACGACCTAACCTATTTGCATCTAGCACACAATCGCACAATTCAAACATCTCTTGATTGTTTTGATACATTTTTAGCATCATTTTCTACTGTTTATAAGCCAAGTGTACCTAAGTAAATAATAATTCAAAAATATGGGCAAAAAGAAGAATAAAAATAAGGTCAGCGGCGCTGTGAAGACCGCTGCTAAAACTGAGAAGAAACTTGCAAGTAAATTGAAGAAAGAACTCGCCAATCTGGGAGAGGTTAGTAGCTTAGTGTACACTTAGAAGTCTATTACAGTAGTAACTAACTAAGCCTTTTAATGAGGTAAATTAACTGGATGTGTGACTTCTATAGTATTGCCACGTTTTGTTTGACTTGAAATATTAAAGTAACTTAGATAGAATGTCGAATCAGCCCGCAAGTCAAGCACGACAATGACTTGATGATGAAAAAAAATTACTACATTATTCTAAAATAGTAGACCATGTCCCTGTGACCATGGACAATAAGGATCATAGCAGGTGGGGTTGTGTAGTTTCAAAAAAAAAAAAAAACCTACCCATATGGGTAGGTTTTTTTTTTTAGCAAAGAGTTATGAGTACTCATGAGCTATAAACTACTAATGTAGAACATTTATGGGTATAACTTTGCACATGCCTGATACAGTTATGAGCTCAACATTTATCGATAGCTGTATTTATTTAGTTTACCCTACAATTTTTTACATGTTACATTTCATTTAAAAGTACATGGTATATATTTATAAGTGCAACAGTTACTTATAGGCTAACACCACATGCACTATTTTATTTATATTACATTATTAATTTTCATTATTGAAATTAATTGTGAACTCAGAATAATAAAATTGGTGTAAAACAAAGCATAAATCTAGAAATTTTACAAACAAATCCAGATAATCGAATTAAATTAAATGTATTATATTGATTGGTAATAAAATGAAATAACAGATAAATAAATTAAATTAAACTAAGATTAAATATTTGGTTACATTAGAAAATAATTATACTGGGATAAAAGTCCAATTTTGAAACTAAAATCTCAAAATTATTTATATTTATTTTCAGGAAGACATAGCCAAAGTGCTAGCAGAGATTGAGAAGGAGGAAGCCAAACGGTCTGCAGCCTCAGAGAAGACCCTGCCAGGCCCTCCCTCACCTAGAGCATATGCTACGCTCACACCACACCCTACCAACAATGAGCTTATTGTATTTGGTGGAGAATATCATAATGGGAAGAAAGTAAGTTTTATCATTATAAACCTTGTCTATCTCATTAAAAACCCCTTTATTCATGCTGAATTTATATTAAAAAACATAAAATCTCATTCCTGGTCGGGTCTGATAAAACAAAATATAATAATTTTTAATGACCATAATAATAATTTACTGATTATCATGTCTCTTCTTAACATGGTAGTAAAGTAGAGCAAAGCTAAATCAAATAACTTATTTATATTTCTTTAAAAAATTTATGAAATTAACTGCGAATCAATCAGTCAATCTGGTGATGCCCTGTGCACTCAATGAATGATTTAAATCATATTTAAACTGTTAGATAGAACTTAATTTTATGTTTGCCTGTAAAAGTAGATATATTTTATTGTTATAGACTGAAGTATACAATGAGCTGCTCTTTTTCAACCCAGTGAACAACTCTTGGAAAGCGCTAAAGGCTCCTGGACCACCACCTCCAAGAAGCGCGCATCAAGCTGTTGCTACACCTGCTAACAAGTAACATGTCACTATGTTTAGAAATTACATTTAAATAGAAAATTGTTTAGTATCCAGGTAATACATGTTTGACTGTGTTATTGGTCTAGTGGTCACAACTGCTGAGCATGAGGTCCTGGATTGGGCAAAATGATTTTGGGTTTGTCCACAGTACTTGATGGCAATAGCTCCCACCTATTACATGATATTTCAATACAACTGGTGAAACGGGGGTGTACTAATAGGTATATCTTTGCCAATCCCTTCGGGGTTTACAGGCGTGATGTTGTGTCACATAAGCAGAGGGATTTCAGAGGTGGCTAGATAAGAAAAATACTAGTAAAATTGAGTAAAACTTCACTGATATCTTTCTTCTATTCTATTCTATGCCAAATTGTGCAGAGTTGGTGCAGTATGTCTTCTTCTTCCATTATTATTTAGACTAGAAACGGGATATGTACCATGTTTACTGTTTTTTATTGAGTTCCCGATATTTCGGCGCTGTTGCAAGCACCATGACCACAGATAAACTGAAGTTATTGCGGGTGGGTGTTTATGAGCGGACAAATCGGTCTACCCTCTTTCTTGTTCGTTTTTTGCACTCAGTACCGCTACCACTGTCACTCGCCACTCGCAACTCGCAACTCGATTCTGTTCCCGACACACGAAACTCACTCTGTCCGCTCGCGAACTTTTCCGCTTTTTACACAGCTGGACCACTGGATTCCAAGCTCTCGACAGTTGCATACCAAACTCATCATCTCGGTTGAAGTTCCTATATTTGGTAATCTCAATAGCTTCTCTAACCAGCTCTTCTTCTTCTTCCATTAGCCATAATTTCAGTAGACTTTCTAGCCATATCATCTTTCGCACAGTCCATTCATCATTTCTTTAATCTTTCCCTATTCATATAGCCATCCACATTCTGACAAATCTTCTTTTTTGTGTGGTTAGTTGCCTAATCTTGTGACAGAGTTCTTATTCTGCCCGTGGGCTGACATGACGTTGAGAATTATCTCTCAGTCATGCTGGTTTCCTTACGATGTTTTGCGTCATTAGCAAGTGATAATTATACAATACGCACATGAATCCGAAAAATCTGAGGTACCTTGAGTTCTTAGGTGCCAAAACTAGGCTATCACTGCAAGTTCTAACTAATAAAAAATACACACATTTCTATATTGTTTTGTTTTGGTATTCAAATATATTTTTATTTCCAGAGGTGAGCTATGGGTGTTTGGAGGAGAGTTCACAAGTCCATCAGAGACACAGTTCCATCATTATAAGGATCTGTGGTGCTTCTCATTGACTGAGAAGAAATGGGAAAAGGTATGTTGTAATAATTTAATAAATCATTTGAAAGAAGACTTGTGTATGCTCTCACTTGGAAATAATATTTTTTCTGCCTTTCATGAACTTCTTAAAAAGGAGTGGCCATACTAATCGACGCAGAATCACCTTGAGCTGGTCAGTAAAAGCTTTAAGTCCATGCAATAAAAGCGGATGAGTCTGATGTTGTGTCGAGTCTTCCTTACAGTCTGACAGACAGAGTTCTTGCGTCATCACTTTCTAAACTGTCTCATTATTTTGAAGTTCCATCTTTATTCAGATAAAAATATAATCTCGTTTTGTCAGTAGACCGAAATCGTTTTAAATTTTTCCAATAGCTCACAATATTGATTGTCTCTCTTCTTAGGTCGTAGCCCCGAACGGACCCTCCTCGCGCTCCGGCCACCGCATGTGCCTCCTCGGGCGCAACATCGTTGTGTTCGGCGGCTACGCAGACGACGGCCGCGAGTGTCGCTACTTCGATGACGTGTATACCTTCTGTTTGGACACTCGGACGTGGACCAAGCTGGCCCCCAGTGGCAGGGGTCCCAGTGCGAGGTCCGCTTGTGTTATGTTACCTGCTGGGAGCGATTCGGTGAGTTTTATTTGCCTTTTGACTAATCTACGCAAACGTCCTTAGCTTGGTTTTTGTGTGAAAATATAGGCGTGTTCATCCACTGGCCATCCACCTACAGTCACCCTACAAGCGAATGCTTGACTGGCTAACAAATGAATCGCGTAAACGTGGGGACGGGGAGGTGGTTTCCATGCATATCTTTCGTAGCAGCGGGTATTCAACTTTTGGTTGCAATGGTCAAAATACGACATGAGCGGATTTTTTTTATATTTCGTAACCTCGTTTTACTCAAGTGCTCCAGAAACAGGGTATAATTGATACGACTTTTTAGCATTGCCCGGTAATCTTGTTTAATAAAACCCAAATTTCTTCCCCAGCTCCTAATCTATGGTGGCTTCTCCCGCGTTAAGGAAGGCCGTACAGAACGCACCCACACTCACACCGACCTGTTCCGCCTGGCGCTGAAGACTGGCGGCGGCTGGACTTGGCGCTCCCTGGCGGGCGGAGCGCTGGCCCCGCCGGCCAGGGCCGGGCAGGGCGCCGCTGTCAATGTGTATAATAACAGGGGATATGTGTTTGGAGGAGTTAGTGTGAGTATCTTTATTTCTCGTAGATATCCATTATTAGAACTCGTCCAAAGTCGACTTTATTCCCAATAGATTGATACTTCCATAATGTAAGTATTTATCTGTCACATTAGTCTTAAAAACAAAATGGACCTTGTCGTTTTATGACATGCGAGTGACATTCAACCGAAGGGTGATAAAGCAATTACCAGGTCGACTTAACTTAGAAGCTGTTATGCGTTAACTAGCTGACAGTAAGCTGGCCCATAAGGTGACTTGGTGAAGGTTGCGAGAACCAGCTGGGTAGGAAAAGCTCAAGACCAGTTGCTATGCTTGCAGGAGGCCTATGTCCAACGGACGTCTTTTGGCTGAACGATGATGACTTTCATGTAGAACTTAAAAGCTGTCTTGAGAACATCCCTTGCTGGCCAAAATTCAATAATTTATCCAAAGAAAATTGATTACAGGACGTAGAAGAAACGGAAGAAGAATTACGCGGTGAGATGAGCGATGATCTTCAAATGCTAGACTTGGAAGCCGGCAGGTGGCACAACGTGACGCTCAAGTCTGAACAACAGCACTTGCAAGCGGTGCCGGAGGAAGCCATGGATGTGAAGGAGGAAGAGGCTGTCACAGGTAATGCGAAAGATGATGGCACGTTAAATCACTCACTCTCACAATCACTTTTGCGGTTAGATAAACGGCCTCGTAATTTTATGATGGCTTGTGTGTCTGATCTTTGAGTGGCCACACTTTTTTGATTTAAGGTGGAAGAAGAATTTAAGAACACATATGTAGTTATAGAATTATAATCATTAAAATCATCAATAGTAGTATTGATGATGTTGTTTTTTTTTTTTTTTGAGTTATTGAATGGGGTTAAATGAACTTAGAGCGTTGTGTTGATGATTTTAATGATTATAATTCTTTAACTACATACATGTTACTTGCGCGAATCATAATTTCATTAACAGACAACCTAACAATGACCTGCAAATGGCAAAAAACGTAAGAAAATTTGAATTTCGCGGGCTACCCAGGCGGTTTCATCTTCTTTGTTATAAAAATCAGAGAGGTGAGAGAGATAAATCTATACATCTATACAAATAAATAAAATTGAAGTGTCTTTCTGTAATATCAAAATAACAGCTTTAAACTGAAAATAAGCACTTATAGCAAAAACACTTTTTTTTTTTAATTTTTGTCTGTCTCTTTGTTTCGGCTAATCTCCGAAATGACTGGGCCGATTTTGACGGGACCTTTACTGGCAGATAGCTGACGCTATACGGGCTAACTTAGGCACTTTCATTTCAGAAAAATATTAAGGTTCCCGTGAAAAAAAATTAAACCCTTGAAATTGTTAACAAAATCCGATTCAAACGACTAATCTCCGAAACGGCTGGACCGGTTTTGCTGGGACTTTTACTGGCAGAAAGCTGATGTTATAGGGAGTAACTTCGGCTACTTTTATTTTATAATAAAAATTAGGGTACCGTGAAAAAAAAATTGAAATTGGTAACAAAATCCGATTCATTCACGCGCACGAAGATTGCGAGCTACAGCTACCACTACGGAACAGTGGTGCCTTCGTCTTTTTTATTGTATTATGATTCCAGAGGACTAATACTGGTATACTTATTCGTAAACGTTCAAAATTTAGTCGATATGGCGACTAAATTTTTTCTCTCTCTCTCTCTCTATAAATTATGTCAGCAACAGTCAAAAACTTGTCAGGAATATAGATAAATCAGGAGTATTTTTGACATAATATTTGGACTGAGATTAGAATGCCAAAGTTCTTAAATGACGACGTTGGAACCAGAGTGATCTAGGGCACAACAGTATGCAGATGCACCTCAGTACTTAGATCAGTGTGACATGGTCTTCACTTTAGAGACCGCACCAATTCTATAGTGACATGTTGTGATCCCTCAAGGAAGAAAGCCCTCTAGAGCACTTGGATAAGTGTAAGATTATGATTTTTCTAGCCATTGTATCATAACCTCAGTAGTGGTAAAAATGACACATAGATCACACTGGTTCCAACATCGTCAAATATGCAGAAATGCACTCTGTTATATATGATTATAAATAAACCTAACACTAGAAATAAAACCACCTTTCTTTCCCACAGTGGTAACCGACGAAGTATTCACAATGAAGCTGGGCGGTGCCTCCGCCCCTACCACCGGAGCCACCGCGGCCCCCGCCGCCCCCGCCCGACGCTCGGGCCCGGGCGCACGCATGTCGGCCATGATGGCCGTGCAACGCTCTACGCTCTATCTATATGGCGGTGTGTTGGAGAAGGACGATAAACAGTTTTATCTGTCGGATATGTATAGTTTAGGTGAGTGAAGAAACTTTCTTAAATGTTCTTGTTACTGTGGGTTATTTATATAGTCCCCCTGACCGTTTTGGGCCACAGCGGCCAATCTTAGCGGAGATTAGCCATCGGGGAGGGAGACAAAAGTATAGTGCAAGCGTGTGCGCGCCGGCGCAGGTGCTCTCTTTCCTTAACTCTCATAGTCTGGCGGGACGGCTGCGCGACAGTTGCGGAGAGAGCTCAGGCGCAGGACCAACGGCGACACGTGCGCACCGCGGCACGGGTTATCATACCGCTTATTTTTAAACTCCAGGCTCCACGCTCAACAGTCGCGCTTGCGCCCACGAGACCAATGGGGCAGTCACAAGTTATTTAATTAAAGTGGATTTGAAAAGGAACTTCCTTCTTTCTTCCTTTGGTACCCGTTCTTTCTTTTTAAATCCAATGTATGAATGCAATGTATGTATGTGTGTGTGTGTGTGTGTGTGTTGATGTGTGTTGTATGTGTGTGTGTGTGTGTGTATGTATGTGTGTGTGTGTGTGTATGTTTTTTTAGAAAAACAGTCGGTAATTTTAGGAATACCTAAAATTACTTTTATAGATCTACAAGGAATTTCAAATAATTATTTTATTTCAACAGATCTACACAAACTAAACGAATGGAAGACGCTAATAGAGCAGCCGTCACTCCCCGACTGGGTCGGTTCTGACTCCGAATACGACTCCGAAAGCGGCTCCGACACCGGGTCCGATGATAGCGGGTCCGAAAGCGGCGGTTAACCTGAACTGGACCTTGTAGTAGTGCAATAAGGTTGGGTGTTGAATGTGCTGTGATGTGGTAGTGTAAGGATAAATTTATTTTTTGTACTTGGTATTTTTTACATACTCTATGTCACTGATAATATAATTAAACTGAAGGATACATGTACCTAAGTTAATTAGAATTATAAGTGCTCAATTGAATGGGAAAGGACGCTTTTGCCCTGCACTTGAAAGTGGAATAATACAGATTAGGCCTTTATAACATATAGATGGTTCTAATACCTTTAAAACAATACCCAACTGCGCACGCTCATATATTACGTATATAAGTAGGTACAGTCACATAACCAATGGGAAAAGTCACAAGGTATATTTAGAACTGAACACAGCACCTTCAAAATAAAAGATCATTTGACTGGATTTTTCCCATTAGACATGTAACTTGTTAACGGTTTGCAAATCAATTAGAATAATTAAACTGAAGGATACATGTACCTAAGTTAATTAGAATTGTAAGTGCTCAATTGAATGGGAAAGGACGCTTTTGCCCTGCCCTTGAAAGTGGAATAATACAGATTAAAATCAGTAAGAAATACAAATCATTTTAAATCGTCATAGTACTGTATATTGATATGTTGTATACGCCTTAAGACTCAACTCGTATTGTAAATATTTTAAGTTTATAAAAATACAAAATTAATTTTAATACTTACGACAGTTTTTCATTTTATTCCTCTAAAAAATGGCGATCATCTTGTTTAGGTTGTTTTGGAGTTCTAATAGGGGAAATAAAAAGAAATAAAACAGCTTAATTACACATGTTATCATTTTTATTGTATTTACACGTTATAAATCTACGTAATAATATATCTTTATAAAAATCATTAGTCTACACACTCGTCCTAACTCACGTTTCACTATTATTCATTCACTGAGCGCACCAGAGAGGTATTATTTAAATTCTTTGTCAAAATCTAAAAAAGGTACAATCATACTTTCTGACCAGTCTAGAATTTTTGTCTGTGCCAATATCGTCATTCAAAAATAAAATCTATCGAGTAGGGAATAGTGTTGAAAATGTAATAAAGAATTAGAATTTACGCCGAAATTGAAACTACTATTAGGAATGTGAAAGTTGGTCTTTAGTCACGCGAAAATAGATTGGGATAGAATTTAACATATTGTTACGGATTATGCCTTGAAAAATGTACCTTTATTCCGTTAAAAGATTCCCTATAGAATCTTAAATCATCACAGCCAGAGTCACAGGCAAAAACTAGTACTGGGGTCATAAAGGGAGGTCTTAAGACAGAAATGTTCCTGAGCGAGAAAGAGACGAAGCAATTCAATACTAATATCGCCATCTCTTTTTTCCCTATAAGCCCTTTATAACATATAGATGGTTCTTATACCTTTAAAACAATACCCAACTGCGCACGCTCATATATTACGTATATAAGTAGGTACAGTCACATAGCCAATGGGAAAAGTCACAAGGTATATTTAGAACTGAACACAGCACCTTCAAAATAAAAGAACATTTGACTGGATTTTTCCCATTAGACATGTAACTTGTTAACGGTTTGCAAATCAATTAGAATGAATTGCGATCTGATATTAAATATTTTATAGATTTTTAAAAATGTCGCATACCTTCGAAATTAAAAATTGATAAGTTAAATTAGTCCTAGAAATAACCAAATGGCATCAGATAATTACCAGTCAAGTCAAAACGCATTTCAAATTTGCCACCATGTTAAAAGAATTCGATCAAAGGTACATACTGAATTAATAATTTAATTTCTAATTTTCAAGTACCTACCTAGTTCATGTAGCTATTTATTAAAATATGGTTGAGTTAACGAGTAGATCGCAAATTATTCCAATTGTTTTGAAAACACAGATGTAACATTCATTACAATAAGTCCGATATGAGAAAGTACTCACAAGATTAATTATTTCCTTTCAATCAATAAACTAAAGAATACATCGAAAACATTCACTTTTCTTCCATTCAAATGAAGTTAGTTAAAGAAAATGCTTGTCCATTTTAGGATATAAGATTAATTGATGACTTTCCGTAGTTTATTCATTCAAATCAATTCATTAAAATGGAAATTAAAATGTTAATGCCCACAGACATGCATGACACCTGTTATGTCGCAGTCAAAACAGACAAATGGTAAAGTGATAAAATGTCCGAGTTAAAGCGACAATTATAAATGAACATAGAATGATAGATGTAAGTAAACGATATCGGTAATAAAGATAGAATTTAATAAACGCATTCCTCGTTCCAGCAATTAAGTTTGATACCAAACCAAATGCTTCGCAAACATCTACTTTTACTTTTACCGTAACATATTGGTATCGTTTCAATTTCATGACGTTTTTGTTACAAATCGTATTCGTTGAGTGCGTAAATAAAATTCAGTCGTTTTTATCAAAGTTTTTCTTGACATTCGTTTTCGCGCATGGTCAGTCATGTCCACGGAAATCATCGTTCATATGTTCTGATTAATAAATCGTACCTATTTCTTAATGAGTTCGTTATACGTATATATAGATACATGCAGTTATTCATGTCGGTACCCTGTTACACAATAATTCATGACACTGTATAAAAAACTACAACTTTCTAGCAACATTTAGCGCGGTCTGCTTCACCGGTGGTTTATACAAAGAAAAGTGTACTTTTTCACGTTGGCATAAAGCCAGTTTTTGTTACAACAGTTTTAGTTATGTCCCATGTAGGTATGTAAATGACTTATGCAAATAATAAAACTTTTTTGTTCAACGCATTGGTCCTAGAACCTGCTTGTGTTCAACCACCCGTGAGGTAGACGCGCCAATTATTTAAGATCTATAAATCTCCAGTAATTAATGTTAAACATGATTATTTACATTATATAGAGCGACCGTTCAATATTTTACATAGAGTTATTTGGAACAGATGCGAGCCAATTATTTACTCTTGATGGCTTGGAATTAATTAAATATTTAGTGTAATAATGTATTCTGCATATCTTCACCTCACTACTCACACAGTGGAATTCAAAACAAATATTATTGAAATAATATCCTTGCGTCTCTTCGAGATAATATTAAACTTCATGTCATTAAATACGGAATAGGTTAAACATTTACTCTGTTTGAGTTTTTACTTCCAAAGTATGGCTGAAATCTGAAGAAAGAAGTTAAACTTTACTCAATATAAAGAAAGTAACATTTTATGTGAAAATTAATCATATTTGTGTGATTTCGATGTACTACCACGCTCACTGACGGTCGACTACTTTTCAACCTTATTAACTCAGGGCATAAGGGTGAAAAGTAGTCGACCGTTAGTAAGCGCGGTAGTACGTATCCCAATATAAAACGAGTGTAATCAAGCTTATCAAATGAATATGAACATTAGGTTGATACGAAACAGTTTCACTTTCGTATAAAATGTTACTGTAGTGAGCTTGATGGTTTAAAACACTACCTTATCTTAAAAAAAGTTCTCTGTTTAGCTTTCACCCTTAGGACTTAGGTGAAGAAAGGACCCAATATGACGTTTTTTGACAACTTTTCATACCCTATGTAAAATATTGGCACTGCTCGTACAATTCACCTGACACACGTACATACAAATCGAAATAAAACACGGACCGGTAAGCGTGGCAGTACATTTTGTGCGCTAAATTATTCTTAAATAGATGGCACATAGCGATACCTTATAGTTTGGTCCCCGTACTTTCTTTGTTTTTGCTTTCGGTATACTTTTTTATTGATGTAATTTTTGCTATAATGTGTACTTTATATTTTGGAGGGTTATAAAATTTGCATTGCATATTATTTTATGGTTTTTGTTAATTCACACAATTCTTCTATTTTTTTTTGTCTTGTGAAAATTTTACATATTATTTTTCATACATGCAATACACACTGTATAAACCCGAAAATGCAAAACCCTTCATTGACTATAGGTTCTAAATCAAATGTTCTAATGTCTGACCTACGGGTTGAAGTTTCACTTCATAAAAAGCACAAAGGAAGGTATAGGTCAAGATCACAAAAATTAAAAACAAATACTACTTTTAAAAATAAATTTTATTATTTCAAATTAGTTGAAAAAAACGTGTAAAATTGTACACTTTCTATTTATTACACAAGACCTTCCTCTGCTTGTTCGAATATTAAAAAATAATTGTGCGTTATTGTCGCAGCCGTCTTTTTCTAAAATGCACCGAACTGATTTTATATAAAATGACTTAGATATTTGCCAAACCTCGACACTCAAAATATTAATATTCGTTTGTGAACACAAGCTAAACATTATCCATTAATGGATATTTTACTCAAAAAATGTATTTCTTTTTCAGCTGCGACTCATATGACATATCTACATAATATAATATACGACGCCACATTACGTATAAAAAGAAATAACACTTAGAATATTATACACTGGTGTGACTTATCTAGCGTAAAAAATATTCAATTTGCAATCTATCGGTCGTTTAACAGTTTGCCTAATTTATAACATTGCCTGCGACATTAAATTGCAAACTAAACTATATTCTTAGCAAAGTAAAGCTGAAGCCAAAATCGAAGATAAATATTTTAACAAAAAAATATTGTTAATATTATAGTATAAAAAAAATGTAAAATTCAAATTATCATTACATCAGTCGGTTAAATGATTAGTTATCTTAGTCCGAATGAAATAATAATATTATAATTTGCATGTAATAAAAAATATAAATCGAAAGCAAATCAGTCTATAAACTTACTTTAAAAATTATGACTAAGTTTTATGTACATTTTTAGACATGTTTTTTTTTAAGTTCATGGTAATCTGTGGTTTGGGGCCAAACAACTAAAACCATTGAGCTCTTGAAACATTACCAAAGCTAGAAAACATAGTTCTAATTCATTTTAATAAACACTTTGGTAGCTGTGAGATTTTTCGATTGAAATAATCAACTAAAGAGGAAATAAGGCGTTTAGTTTCAAGTTCAAAGATGAAGCAATGAAAAACTGTCATTAAATAAATGTTTTGGCGCCAACCCACAGACTATACAGCATCGTACAAACAATACAACATACTCGTAAAATAAAACATACATTCACTATCTACCTCATTATAATATACAAATTATTTACATTTACGAAAAAAGATCATTTAATAAATACATAATTTGGCTGTTTTAGATTTTCGCTAAATTAAAAAATATATAATGCCATATTTAATTGCCAGTATAAAAAAAAATACTCCCCATTTATTGTCGTTCACTTCGAAAAAGGGTGTAACAGTAACTGAATATTTTAATTTGAAAATATTAAAATAAATTAATTCACTACACAATGCACTGTGTATAAATTTGTTAAGAGTCATTGTCCGTTGCGTACTTTCCGTAACATCCCAAGTATAACCTGTCCACTTTTTATCACAGTAGCGCTTTTTGCGCTATAACACATCCTTCGTCGCTCACTGACTAGGCTATATACAAACCAAACGATTTCTATACACTTAACAACGTCCTTAGAACAGATCGGTGACTATGGTGCCGAACCACGCGCAGACGACGGGCAGGGCGTACGTGAACAGTGCTTTCTGCAGGGATGGTCTGTCTGCTGAGCCGGCGACGGGTTGTTCTCTAGTCGGTATGTCTTGTGGTTTCGGTGTGTCTTGTTCCGTGTCCGTGTCTGTGTCCGTGTCAATGTTGACGATGACGTCTTTGGCTGTTTCGTCTTGAGTACGGCCGCGCACGTTGACGTTGTTAGTGCCGGGCGTGTCCACGATGCTGGGCACGAAGGGTGCCTCGGTGACGACGGCGGGGCGCTGTGGGACCACGTCGGGTTCGCGCTCGGTTGGCTCCTCGTCTACGTCTGGTGGGCTGTCGCCTGAGCCTGCAAGATAGAGTTTAGAGTTATAAGGTAGTTGATAAAGATTTATCATCAGTCTGTGATCCATCAGATGATTCATCACATAGGGTTCAAATGATGGATTATGGCCCACCTTTCACAAAATAGAGGCCTGAGGCGCATTAGTGGTAATGTGAAGGCTCTCTCCTAAGATCAAAGTAGAATAAGAGGCGACATTTTGTAATTCTAAGACCAAATGTAAATAAAACATCTTAAAAAAAAACCCATCATAAATTTCTCAATAACCGTGTGGATCTGTGTCCGATTGATGGCAATAAGCTCGCCCCAAAATAATGTCTGTTGACATCTTTACTTCGTGCTATCAAAAGTCGCTAAAAACAAATACTTACCAGTATCATAACCATTGAGCCTGTCCTCATCATCATCAGGCAGGCCGCCGTCGGTGCCCCAGTCTCCGGACCCTGACCCGGACTCCACGTCCTCAATGACCTCGCGGCCGTACGAACTGGCCATTTGTAAGTCTGGAAAGGACATTAGAGATTTATTAGTGTTCTTTATATTGCCACGTGTTACAGGGAAAAAATCATAGTGTGATGAAAACGAAAAAGTAGCAAGATATAAAGGTATAACTTATAGTTTACTCACCCTTCCCCTCAGTATCAAGCCACTGCACCTCCACACCATTGTAAGCGTCCTTCAACCTCGCAGTCAATGTCCGCAGCTGATCCGCCTGCGTGGCCACGCTGGCTGCAGCGCTGGCACTGGCCGCCCCGCGTACCTCTGGGTTGCTGGCGAGACCGGCCGTACCTTCAGTGGCCGCGTTTAGTGTGTAGCTGGGGATTTGTTGGTAGGATATTAGTGTGTGAATGTTTTGGTCCCATGTTGGGCGCCAAATTGAGAAGTAAAAATAAAATATTTATAGAGATTTTTAGAAAATTTAGTCTTGTGGGCGCAAGCGCTGGATATGAAGCCAATTCATTCAATTCCCAGGTCGGGCAAAGTAATACACGGGTTTTCTAGTAGATTTTTCAGTAGCAGCCTGAAGTCTGAATTTGTGCCCGGTTGATGACAATAGGCTTAGTGTTAGCGTAATTAGCGAAATGTGCGTGTAGCTGCTGACGCACACCTCTGCCTAACCCTTCGGGGTTTGCACATGTAATATTATGATAACAAATTGATTTTTCACCTTTTTGTTCCTAGGTTGGGCGCCAATAAGTGCAGTTAAATCTGAATAAATACAAAAAATATGCAAAACTAAAGAAAGTTTTTCCTCTTACCTTGCAACGTCAGTTCCGTTAAAGCAGGGCGAGCTGGTGACGCTAGTAGAGGTGCACAGTAACGCGGGTAAGTGGTTCCAGTAGCGCCTTGTGTTGCGCAAGCGCACTCGCGTCTCGCGGACTAGCTTCTCTAGCGCAGGCCCGCCCCAATCTGATCCTGGAAGACAGATAAGATAAGTATATTATGCTTAATATATCCTTTAAGACAAAGCAAATAGAAAAGCCGAGTTCAAAAGTCAATGCGCGGTAAAATCATGATAATTCACCCGTGCGCATGTGAACGTAGGCTGAATCGATCGTTGGTACCAGTCAGATTTTTTAAATCATTTTAATTAGACCTAAATCAACCCTATGTAAGCTTCAATGTAGCCTTATGTTATTTTACCAACTTACCGCGACTCTCTTCGCTTTTCACTGAAGGCTTCTTCTTCTTCTGTCCCTTCTTCTCATCAAAGTCGTACGACTTGAAGTCGATATCCATCGCACCGGCAGCCGCGGGCTCCGGGTCCGCATCTCGGCGCTTCCTCTCATGCTCCTCATACTCCTGAAGGTCTATATTCCCTCGCATATACTGCAAGAACCGATCTCTCAACTTCGCCTGTTCGGCCATGTCTTCTGTAGCCTTACGGATGCCTTCGGGAGTCCGTAAACTTACTAAAGAAGGATCCTCGTTTACCAGGCTTTCGAATGAAGCTTCGATCTCGAAGTCGTCAACGTCATCGACTTTCTGGGGCCAGTCGAAGTCTGGGATGGAGCGGACGGAGCGGCGGGTCTTGCCGGGTGCGAAGAATGGCCCCGCCCCGCCCCCACCGCCCAACACTGGCTTGCCGCAACCCGTGAATATCTTCTGCGAGATCTCCCGGTTGTGCTCCTGGAAGCTCATGATGGCTTCGGAAATTTTGATGTCTATTGGTTCGACTACCATAGCTATGTTAAATGGACCGAGCAATCTGTCGGCCACTTTGTCTACGGCGTCTGGAAATTAAACAACATTATTTTAGAACGACTTTAATGATGCGGGCAATAGATCCTGATAAAAAAAAAACATACATAACAGGAACCATAAAATCTCTCTTGTTACATCATCAGTTTACTCACCGACATAGGCATCCCACTGGTCTCCGAGGTCGGCGTGCGCGGGCAGACAGCCGCGGATGACGTTGTGGCAGTATCGCGTGCACGCGGGCGGCTGGTAGCCGGCGCAGCTGCCGCAGTATCGTAGCCGGGTCCAAGCTGTCACACATTCTGAAGTCACTGCCACCTGTGGGACGAAGAATTTGTTAGTAAAAAGTATTTTTTGTAACTATAGGTAAATCCAAAAGATACGCGAGTATTTTCATGATCACTTCTTGGGATGCATGGCACTAAATCATATTCTCATAAGCGATGATAATTTAAAAACATCAAAGGAATAGTTAGTTTATTCAAATTTATCTAGACATAGCGCAGTAGAGCTACGTCAGACATTGTGGGCGTTGAGAATAAGTAATTGACGCTTCAAACGAGCCCGCGTTATCTATCAAGTTCGTTGATCTAATAAACGCGAAGCAAACACATGAATAAAACCCAATCATTGTTACATTGCGCCAATTAAATAACATAGTTAGGGCAACAAGTGGAACGAATAAAAATAAATCAAACGAAGACGAGATAACAATTATAATTAATAAAACCAAGGTCTTGAGCTGTGTCACTGATGGCGCCAGGATCAACGCACCACAAATGATAGGCGGATAATGAGTCATTTTCTAAAATGATACCCTGAGCCTCAGACGTTCACAAGTTGAAGGTCAAGCGGCCAACAGAATATATATTCGCATTGATTAGCGTATATTTGCATTCTAATACCACGCTTAACATTCTACAAATTAAAACGTGCGCGCGATTTGGCAATGTTGGTCAGTAAAGCCAAGAATGTCGCGAAAAATTGTCGCCGATGATATAATATGAGTACGCAATTATTAGTTCTGAAGGTTGTAGTCCTTTTTGGACCTAAGAGAATAGAAACTGAGGGCCATATGTGTTGAATACATGTTAGATAATAGTTGACTTATGTCTCGTTTTGTCACTGTTTCCGGGTGCCTGACGGGTGAATCACAAATTCAGAAACACATTTACATGAGAGCTTGTAAATGTCTAATCGTATACTAAAAGCTCTTAACGGAGTTTCGCTACCATTATTCATGCTTGGTAGGCGGAATTGTTATTAGTTTGTATTCATATTTATTCATAGGCGGGAACTCGAGAACACTCCGTGTTTATTTACACATACGCTCAACCGTCAAGGATGCAGTTTTGCAGTGTACTTACTTCTAAAAGCTATAAGTCACTTATACCCCCCAGTAGTTTGGCGATAGCAACCATTCTGGGCTCACCTATAATTACACTCTTCTTAATTTAGGGATTGGAAACCTACCTAAGAGAGTCAGGTTGGCGAAGACCATCCTGACTGGCTTTCCATTCCTCAATCTTAATTAGGATTCCTAAATCCTGGTAGTATAAGCCTGTTAAGTTTCATAGGGTCTTCTTACCTGCATCATACTCCTCACAACATCAGCTCCGGCTCTTAGTGCCTTGTGGAAGGTGCGGGTAGCCACCACAGCTCGTCGAAGTTGCACAGACAGCTTGTTGGGCACGTCCTCGAACGGCTGGATATCGCGCATGTGTTCGTTCACGCATTTTAAGTACCTGGAACAGAAGTTTTGGGTCAGAACTACGAAGAAAATGTGGCGAAATTGCTGGATCAATAAATGTGAGATTAAGAGTAGTATGAGATCAAGATGTGAACCAAATTCGTCAATTTAGCTCATAGAATAAGCAAGCCGAAGTGTCAATATAACCGTAGAACCGATGACCGTTGGGGTAGACGTGTTCTTGAGTGGAGCCCGCGTATCGGCAGACGTAAGGTGGGACGCCCTCAGGCTAGGTGGAACAACGGTATTGGCAAGGTAAGGCTATAAATAGCTGGATGAGAGTTTCCGAGAATCGAGTTAAATGGCGTGTGATTGGAGGGGTTTTATGTCCAGCAGTGGCTGATGATGACCATGACGAAAAAAATAAGGCGAAATTGTTGAAAGGACAATAGATGTAAAACTAAGAGGTCACCGAGATCAAACCTTGGATTTAAAAGCATTATTTTGGAACGTCGAGCAAAATCCCTAAATCCCTCAAACGTTCCGATGAAGGTTAGGCTTAAGATGAGTTGTGAGTAAGGATTGCTGTCCTTTACAAGATTCGGGTGAGGTCATAAATATTGTGGTAACTAAAGACACAATAAAAGTGATGACAAGCAAATATAAGCGTAAAATTCACGAGAATAATTTGTTACAGCAATCAATCGTGGGACCCAAACAGCAGTTGACATTTATAACCTTAGCTAAATGAGATGTGTACCTATCATAAAATATGGCGACCACATCTCAGAACCCATTCGGCTTGGTTAGGCGTGGTACATTAAAATGATTGTGGCCTTGCGTCATTCTGCGCAAGATGCGGGTTTTAAGGACAAAAGATTTTTTCGCAATCATTCGCGACTATTAAAATATTTAATGCTATGTCAAAGTGATAATCGTTTTATAGGTTTTTTTATAATTTGTTGTTTGTCAATTTTATGATACCTAGTGAATAAATCTGGTGAGTTTCATAAGCGACAGCAAATATATTTATACACTAGGCGACATCTTTAATGCGTCCTGTTGGATTTTCAGTGCCGAGTTTTTAAGTCCAACAGTCCCGGTTGATGGCAATAGGCTCGCTCCCTATTACATGGCACTTAAACATAACTGGCGAAATGCGGGTGTACTATTAGGTACACCTCTGCATAACCCTTCGGGGACTACAGGCGTGATGTTATGTTATGCAGTCCTAATATCTAGCCATTCCTTTAGGTGGATATACATAAAGCTTACTAACTAAGTTCACCTTAGCTCCAAAGCTAGCAATAAAGTATATCACCTCATTTTACACCGCGATTCCCTACACACTAACTTTTTATTCCCCTTTCACACGTCTTAAACTGTAAACTCCGTACATTGTAACGTTCATTACCGCTAGAATTTTAGCTCTATTTCCAGGATATAAAGTACTGGGTCAGGCTAACTTTAGTCTAGCTACAATAAAACGTTTCCCGCAGGATGTATATTCGGGCCAATTCTCTGGAATGTTCTGTGGGTTTCAGCACAGATTTTTGAAGGAAATAAGTAATTGCATCGTATTAGAAACATAGCAAGTGGTGGTTTCGTCAATGAGTTTAAATGGAGACACAGATACTGTAAATTGGTGAAGCTGTTAACAGTATGAAAACATAGTTACCTATAGTCCTGTGATCAAATCTCGTTTACCGTCTCGGTTGATTGAATGAGTTTAGCTCATGGCATGCTTAAATACGGTATAGATAAGTAAACTAGGATATTATTCGAATATCAGCTTCATTCCGAAAAAAACGTTTACGAAAACCTTTACTTGTGAAACACTGTAACTAATAAGAGCTTTCGCGCATGCGACAACTAAATCTCCACCAATTTGAACCTTATTAACCCACAAAAGTACCCCCATATTCACCTAACCCGTCGCCACTTCAGCTAAAAACACACTTCGTACGCAATAACATTAATAACTTGATTGTGTACAACTCATAAACTATCCGGTAGCCCTTCATAACGTTATCATGATTCGTTTCACGCCACTTTGTGCCCTATTATCAAGAGTTTATGCCCTATTATCGGGCCTAATCGTTTGTTTACGTGTCCATAATACTAAAACTGTCTGCTAAAGTGGTTTATTGACGCGTCTTTATAAACAAAGAGGGCGTTTTCCAACTAAACGGCACTGGGCTTGGTGTCAGAGCTTTTTTTAGTGCGAAGTGCAGTGTGCGGATTTGTGTAAACATCTTATATGTGTTAGAGTATCTTGAATAGTGATATGCAACTTTGTTTGGTTCGTGGATAAGACTGGACAGGCCTGTCTTTTCATTCATTCAAGTACTAGGTTCTAGGAAATCTTCAGATAACAAGGACATTAAAGAATGATACTTAAGAGCAGTGTAATCATGGTTGATATTCTGGTTTTGGACCACCCACATATTTAGGATATAGGCCCGGTCCTCATAGCTTTACCTACGTCAACGTCAACGATGAGAATGATATGTTAAGTCTTGCAAAAAGTAACAAGAACGCACTGCAGTTGATATGACATCAGAAAACAAAATATTTGAACGACAAACTACAGGCCGGCCTTTGCTCATAACTAACCATACAAAATTCCAATCTCACCAAACACAGACCAATAATCCAGCGGATACAACAGTAGCCACATAAAATATAAATACCCAACAATATTTGGAACAGACACAGCCATCAGCATTGTGAATAAACGTTTCATATCGGGTCTAGACTAAACAGAATAACTGATAGCTCAGTGATGCTTTGTGTTAGGTTTCGGCAAACCAAATACGACTCGGCGCCCGTCATTGTGATGAATGATACGATACTGAATGAATGGGACTTTATTATAATTGCGGTCTTCGATATTAATTGCAATTTACGTCACAGACCGCAAGGACAGTTCGTGTGAGGCCGATGCGTAAAGGCAGTGGTTGCAGGGAAGATTAGGAGCTACCAGAATGTTTGCAAAGCATTATTTCTCCGTGGAACTTGGAACTGTTTGCTTAGCTACGAGTTAGATAACTTTACAATGATATATTCTCATAGCTCTTCATTTCAAAACTCCTGCAATGAAAGATTTGGTAAACTAATTATGCAGTCGAAGTAATCTTTAAAGGCCAAGATAAGTTTCAAACGTTGCTTATTGCTCACCAGTATGCATATGGCGATGTGATTATCATTCATAATATTAAGTGCAATGTACCAGCCCAAACAAAGACGTTCAATGCACTCAAAGTGACTTCATTAATGCACATCATTAACCTTCATAAACCGAAAACGGGCACAAGTACATTGGAGACGGGACTCCAAGTACAAAATGACCGCTACAAACATCGACAGGACATATTGCTTAAATTAACACGATAAACAGCAAGCCTATTGCCATCAACCGCTGCTATTGAGAAATTCTTGATGGAAAACCCAATCACATCTTGCCTCAACTGGGAATCGAACCAAGACCTCATTCCCACTAGACCAATGAGGCAGAAGCAGGAGGTAATCTAATACAACTGAACTTAACTGTCAAAGTGTAGGTGTACTATAGATACACTTCTGTCTAACCCTTAAGGGATTACAAGCGTGATTGGTGACGAATACTTACTTCTCGTCAAACTCGTACTGCGAGTTGAGTACGGTGAACATCTTGTTGTACAGTATGCTGAAGAACCCGTCCATCATCACGTCGAAGTTCGTGTCGCCGCGCGTGTAGTACCTGCAGAGAGAGATACAATTTAGTAGGAGTCCAGTATTTAAAGACTACAACGGGATCGTCTTCTTTTTTTAGTATTCTATTCGACTGCACATCTGCATTGAACTTTTAATTAAGCCCAGTATTAAGTGGCCACATTTATAGCGGCGTTCCTATCGTCAAAGATGCAGGTGAACGGACATTTGGGGCACTCCAGGAGATGGGAGTTGGTTTGATTAGGAGCACCACACTCGCGTTAGGTGTAGAATGGATCAACAATACTACTGAGCTGGGGGCAACGATGCGAATGATTATAGTATGTAAAGATACTGTAGTCCTAGTTGTTGAAGCTACTGAACATATTGGAGATCTGGATCGCCTTGTGTGTCTTGGTATTCGAAACTCGACAGATTAATAAAATAAATTGTTTAGAGACAACACCAGACTCTACAAGAATCGACGAAATCCAAAATGGAGAGTTTTTTGATAAGAATGAACTTGTACATGCCAAAGCGAAGATTCAAGTACATAGATAAACAAAGACGTTGTATACATTCATCCTGTACAAAAATATGTATACAGAATCCCATAAAGAACCCAGCTTTATCTTATTACCAAAAAGTTCCCGTAATAAGCCTGGCTGCTGATACATTTTCTTTTAATAATAAAAAGGCAAAGATCACGCTCAGTTCTGCCAGACGTTCCACAGGGGATTTGCATAAATTTCTTTAGACTTCAACATCGTAATCCTGAGATTTAGACTTATAATACTTTGTGTGATCCATCCATTTTTTCTTTCATCTTGTTTAGGACATAACTTTCATCATACACCATTATGAAGAAGGGATTTTCTTTAATTTTAAACTCTGTCAGAATAATTTTCTGAAAAGTTATTTGCTGACGCTCAACTAATCTTCGGTCGTTAGTACCGTGACCAATCAGAATAATAAATGTGTTACCAAGAAGCGTAAATTCAGAATAACTGCAGTGCAGCTTTACTCCCGAGGAATTCATTTGCTTAATGTTACAATATGCGAAGCAAAATATGAGACCGACTGGTTATCCGTTGAATTTATTATGAGAGAAATAGCACAAACAATATCTATCATGCTATAATTCTCTTGTCGTGTTTTCTAGGCAAAACACGTAATGGCATGACATATATATCGTGATTTATATTTCAGTGAAGTGAATTTCATTCAAGATTCTGCGTCCAGATTGACCATGGTCGCGTCTGTTGATGTCAGAACCTCATTTAAACTTTAATGCTCATGATTGGTGATGTCATAATCATAAAGGGTGCGGTGTTCACTGTTTATTAATATACTAGTGACCAGCTCCGGCTTGAACCATTTAAAATTAGTGTGAAATCTTCCACGATTAATGGCCTGAATAATTATGAAAACCGCATCAATATCCACCAGGCCTTGTCCAAATACACAGACAGACAACCAGAGACTTTAATTTAAACAGTTTAGATAAAGCTATCATTCAAGGAGAAGGCATAAAATATAGGAGAAAAGCCCCCTGTGACATATCTAGGAGAAATCTATAATAATAGTTAAGAAACTTGGATGTAGGACTATTACCGGTGCCATAGGATGTTGCTTAGACGCGGACGAAGCTGCTGGCAGAAGCTAGTTAGGAAATAAATAATATCTTACCTTTCTAGTTGCTCAAACAATTGTTCGAAGACATAAGAATGTTGTTCGTAAATCATGCCGTAAGTTCTCTTGAACATCATGTGGAACTCCTCGCGAGATAGCTTCAGAAGCCTCCTGAAGAACTCTGAAACAGAAAAAAAAGAATTATGAATTTGAAGAACACTGAGAAATTGTTTGGGGCGTTTTGGAAGCATTGTTTTGGGAATGGACAGAAGAAACTGGCTGAGTTTCCTCTACTAATTTCTGGCTGCGCTATTATTGTAATATTGTATAGTGCTGTATGTTTCTTTTCGCGCGTGGCCATAGTAGGAACTATCGTTGCCATTTTGTTTTTCCAGTCTAGCCTAAATCATAGGTCTCAAGTTCAAACCCAAGACACGCACCTCTGATTTTTCGGATTCATGTGGATTCATTCACACAAATGACACCGTCCTCCTGTCAATGTCATACAAGCGCCAAAAATCCATGCTGCACGATAGCTATGCTTTCTTCATTAGTGAGCTGTCTTTTCCTGTAACCTGCCCCGCCATACCAAGAGATTTATTTAGTTAAACATCGTAACCAATCTTCCAGTGTTTCTAGCTTTTCATTCAAGGGTGAATGACATTATCAAAAAACTATATTCAACAAAGAGAGATCTGGTCAGTCAGAACAATATCTATTAAAATCTTAGAAGGCATTGGAGCGAATTAATATAGTGCTGTTTAAACGCACATTAAATATTAATAGCAGATGTTTCGATGTTCTTAATGCCGGCCATAACACTATTATTATAAAGATACGTTTATACGACTATATTGAGTCACTGACGGATCTTAATACCGTCAACTAATACTCTGAAATTGAAATGGAAAATTACAATAAAACTGATTTTGAATGAAAATAACAACCAGAGGTATACCTCCAGTTAAATATATCGATCAGATGATGTTAAAGATTAAGGTCTAAACACTAGAAATTAAAGACAGGCTTTCAATATTAAAGCCTGTTGGAACACATGAAATAATAATGTGAAATAGGAGTAAATGATAATGAATTGGTATTGTAGAAGCAAAGGCCCCCCTCTGCTTCTTATTATTATATTATTATTAGTATTGGGTCGAGAAGCCATTGTATTCTAATTCAATTCCAAATTCTGCCAAAACATTGAATGGTTCATAAAGCCCTACTATCATAGTAAAATCCACCTACTTACTTACTACAGAAAAAATAAAACATCTGTAGACTGTAGTAGTCCTCGACATGTTGAATAGTAAACTATTTCTGGCAATGACACTGGTACCAAGCTTTGTTTACAGGCTGCCTTCTGAGAAACAGAATCATTCGCCCAAACTTCAGGGAATTTATTTTAATTTATTAAAGTAGCGGTTCTGATGAAAAATCCAGCTTTATTTCTTAGAGCTTGGGTTTAAAGGAGACTGATTGGTCGTGAGAACTGACCAATGGGTTGCTGTGATAATGATGACCTTTCAACAACTTACTTTCTTGTAATAGGGACGGGAGGTCTTCTAGAATAGCTTTGAAAAATAGACAAATGAATTTGAAAACTTCGAGTAGGTAAAACTCGTTTGGAGACTTCAAAGGTTATTAGAATTTTCCTTCTAGATATAGTTGGCTAAACATTAGCACGACTGTGTGAAAAAGCTAATGCAGCAAAGCTAAGTATACAAAATCAATCGATTAGCTCATAGCTGTAAGTTACCATATTTTTTATTGATTCACACACAGACATCGAGAAAAACGTAGTCATTAAAACCTTTTCAATCGCCAAACATGCCTCTATGAATAAACAATTTTCTTAAAGACATTAACATTAACAGGTTACTATGTGTTATAATTGCACAAACAATGCATTTTAATTACTATTTACAGTATTTAATAACTGATAATGTGTGCTATAAATTATACACGGCATCAAGTTCATTGACTCTACACTTTTTTTTTCATGGCCGCGGTATTTTTGTCGCGTGCAAAAAGTATCGTGGACAAAAAAAAACAAATACCTAAACAGCTCGCTGAAAACGTAAATAAATTATAATTGTAGATATAAGTGCTACATGTATAAATGTTTTGTGTAAATGATGTGATCGGTGTTTATGTTTATGTAACCGGAATGTTTTCCACCCGTTTCAACTTTGACCTATTTTGAACCTGTCTAATTGAATTCCGAATTCTAGAATTGCCAGCTTTTTGTTTCGGCGCCATTTATTTTTAGATTTCTACAAAAAAGGTTAATAGCCAATCAATGGAGATTAAGAAAAACGGGGAATTTATTAAATAAAAATCTTAAATTCATTGAAAGAAAACGCATAGCGTAGGTAACTCGCCGGGTCCAGTGGAAGGTTGAAATTCCGTACAAGAGTTCCGTATATAAGAAAAGTGAACACTAAGGAAGAAGTTTTGAAAATTGCTAGCTTATAAGTATATACTTAGTAAGATTCAAGCAATCAAAAGGAAGTTTTACCCACAAAATTTTTAATACCATAGTGTAAAACTGCCGGTGTCAATCAAATTAAAAAAAGAACTGCGATGATGCAAGGTGACAACTTTGACAAGTAACAATCATTGGCGGTAATGTATGCCACGCTATCACCTCAGTAAAACAAAAGGAAATCAGTTTGTATGTTTGTGCCCATCGGTGCTGGTAACCGATGAGCTGATTAGGTATATTACCTGTCGAGTGTTTCCGTAAAATGATAATTTATTGAATGAATCGAACACGTGGTTCTCCTATTTCCACATTGTTATACTACTGTACTATAGTTTGGCGCAGGTGGCGCTACCCAAGTAAAACAAAACATTCAGCTAGAAACTTTGTTAGGTAGGTACATTACTATGTTGCTTGTTATGAAGAGTGATTGTTTGTTTTAAGAAGGTATGTATCTAGATTTGATATCAACGGTTTATCTTTCCAGGAGCGAAGCAGACGACATAATAGGTTATGAAGAATAGTTTTATCTCGCTGATTACAACTCCGTGATATGCCATAATAGTTGTACCTACTGCTGATTCAATGTTGATAGTACCTAGTGTAGGCTCATGGGCCAAGAACCTCAGTATGCAGGGAAAGCGCCACGTTTCTAAAAGCCAAAAAAATCATAATAAAAACGATAGTAATCATAGTAAAGGAAATAGGAAACATTCAACACTCGTTTGACGAATAACAAAAATACAACGAATCGAATACCGAATCGATTACCGAGTTACAAATATGTGAACGTTTTTAACGCTCGATAACTCGACTTATTTTTTCCGCGCCATTTTTTACGGAACGCGTTGAATTTATAAATCGAATCGAGTTTCCCGTCGCGTTGTTGAAGTTAATAAAAATGTGATTTAATATTATTGTAGTCCCTTTTAATATTAATTGCTGGGACCCGAAAATGGCGGACCGTTAATTTTCCTGTTTGAAATTAATTACTTTGTACATGAACATTTTGTTGTCAGATTTATTATTTTGTTGAATTAAAATGAACTTAAACACAGTAAGGTTAATAAACTTAAATGAATTAATCGTGCATTTGTATTATTTTAATTAAAACACGGAAATTCCGCGCTCGTCAATAATATGGAAAACACTTGCTTATAAAATGTATGAACAAAAAACACACAACATCCGTAGATGGCTATTAAGCTATTAACGGAGCTAAAGATCCGTGCAGACACAAAAACCGCACAGTTTTTGCATCCTCTCCTCTACGTAAACATATCCCGATCATAAGACATCGTAAACGCATAAACCAGACGCAGTGCAACCCAAGTCGAGGGCACACCGCATCTGTGTATGCAGTTACAACAACGAAACAAAAGTTACAGAAGGAAAAGAGAGTAAATCATGAATTTCTAAACACGGTGCAATACTTTCACCTCCTGGGACGATGCCAACTTTCTGGGGGTGAAGGTACTCATGAAATGCAACTTTTACTATGGATTAATTGTGAAATTTGAACTGCATGTGTGCATAAGAAGCCGTTAAGTATGATTTCTACGGATTTACCGAGGTTATCATGTCGCAGACTTAGCCTTAACAACAGTATAACTTGATAGTCCTATTTTCTAAAATCGCTACTTCATTCAACATTATCATTCAACCTAGCCTTTTCCCAATTATGTTGGAGTCGGCTTCCAGTCTAACCAGATGCGACTGCCTATCTGACCTCCACAACCCAGTTAGTACTGGGTAATACGAAATCCCTTGAGAAGACTGGTTGCTACTTTATTATCATCTTTCCCAATTTATTTGGGAATGATGATATCATATCTTAGTCAACTCAATAGTCATCTTTCATACAGTTCTTCCACCGTTTCTTTGGTCTTACTCTTATAGCCATCCACATTCATAGGTACTGAAAACTTTCCTCACGACATTTTCTTCTACTTTTCTTCATTGTCTCACTTTTATTCCAACAGTTCAATAAAGTAGGTCTTCTGTCCCTTGCATGCAAATTGGCGTAGTTAAATCAGATCTGTGGTGCGGTTCTCCGCGCACGTGCGTCGGCGCATCAGCTGCCCGACATCGAGCGTTTGACGTCTCGTGACGTGTAATACGACACATCGCAAACGTGTGGGTTAGGGGGGTTCTGTGTGTATTTGGACGAATTTGAGGAGGTGAAAGGTGATGTTAAGTTTCACCATTGACATTTTTCATAGCTCTTTTTGTCCAAATTACGATTTGCTGATCCTTTTAGTCTTTGGGAAAATTCTTATGTAAGCCAGACTTAACTAAAATTTATGTTTTCTGTAATGACTTGGGCACTTGGCCAGCACTAAGAGCTCCTAAGTAAACTAACGGTAACGATACTACGACAGAAAATAGCAAAAAATCTGATGATTTTTCTTGTGTCATACTCATCACCATATTCCTGTCCTTATAACATTTTATATAGCATTCTATTTGGGGTCGGCGCAACACGTTTTATTCTTCCATTATCCTGCCAGACGTCACGGCATCATTTACTCCTTTCTCTTTCATATCATTTCTCGCACAATCCATCCATCTTTTCTTTGGTCTTCCTCTCCCTCTCCATCCATCTAAATATTTTATTTCCATCACTGTAACCACGTGTGTTTCATCCATCCTTAATTCCTCATCATCCATACCATGACAGATGATTCCCTTTCAACTGCTCTTTTAAAGGCGCCACTTTCAAACTTCCTCTAATATACTTATTCCTTACTTTATCCATTCTTTTGGTAATTTGTTTTTTTTTACATTATGTTCTCTATCGAGAAGGTATATCTTATTATACTATAGCAGAGTAGGTAGTGTGAAAAAAGGTTCCATGGAATTCAGAACGCGTATGTGGTAAACAAGCCATTAGTCACCCTTTGAAATCCAAATCCCATAACAAAATACGTATTTTTACATTTCACCCTTTATCTCACCCACCCTTCGGATCGAATTACAAGGAAGGAATATCTGTTAGTTTGCGTCAAGCAAAGAGGGAACTAAAAATAAAATTAAGTTGTGGCGTTACAACCTAGATTTTGAAACAAGGTGTCCGAGGCATATTCTCTTCTCTGGCTAGTTTTACATGCTGCATCCTCATGGATGGAGAATTTTAAAATCAGTCTAATCAGGACTGTCTATAGATTGCGAAAAAGGACAGAATAGTTGTACTCCTAGATGAGCATGCCCAAGAAATGCATACTTTGTATCAGGCTTTTATGAGCTTTAGAAAAGTTAATGATTCTCCGCGAATGCAGACTGGCACAATATTCCCGGATCTCTCCGTTTTAACTGCTCATAGGTTGCTCTCTATTTCCTCTCCCCGAACTGCCGTATCAACTACCGTTTCCAATATCCATCCGCCTCCCCAACTGCACCACGCCCCCGCTATCAACAGTATCGTCAGTAACACGACACTCCGACACCACAATCGGCATAACGAGCAGTTAGTTGACACGTACGACTAAGGCCCAGCGTACACCTGTGGAGGCGGCGAAGCACTGTTCTTGGTCGCAGAATTCGAACGACTCCCGAGATATCGTGGCGTCAAGAAGATCCGCACGCGTTCGCTATAATTTATCTTTGGCATGCCATTTCCAGAATAATCAAGCTCAAGTGACAATGGGCAGGCCATATTAGCCGTTGAACCGATGAACCCTGGGGTAAACATGATCTTGAGTGGAGACCTCAAATTGGCAAGCGTAAGGTGGGACGCGCTCAGTCTAGGTGGAGCGATATCCGCAGGGTGGGTTATACGACCTGGATGAGAGTTGTCGAGCTTAGTGGCGTGCTATCGGAGGCCTATGTCCAGCAGTGGACTACTGTAAGCTGATGATTCCAATTCTAATAATATGTCATAGAAATTAAGGTTTAGTTTAAATTGTTATCTTCTCAGTCGCTTCGCCGTGCTTCCGCAGTTGTGCGCCGGGCCTTACGACCCGTTGTTAATCTCCACTTGTCATGACAAGGTTATGGCCGACGGACTAGTAACGACGGCTTACGGCACTCATCGTCGCCTTTGATGTTTGTAGTTCATTATGAAGGTAGAAATGGAGGAATGGGGTCAGTAGGTTAGCTTGTTAGGGAATGTCCGAGGAATGTGCTGGTGCGAGGAAATTAGCATTAAGCACGTCATGTGGCGGAAAATTATGGAAAAGTTCACAAATAATCCTGGACTCCGTACAGTCTTGTTCCTAACACCAACCACTTTGAATTTGAAACCAGGCATCTTCGAATAATTCTAAACGGACCTTGAAGATCTAGAACCTCACGTACTGCTTTCAGCTACGCTAATGCCCAATTAAAAACTTGTCTCCAAGACTCAATATTCCGATCAATAACGAACCCTCCATAATTATTCTCCATTAAAATTCACTCGCATACACTCAGTATTAATTTAGATGAACTGTGTACTTTAATACTAAAGGGTATTTATGCAAAGGCACGTATTCGTAACAACTAGTGCGCCGCCGTTGTCGTAAAGTCGATACACGTGAATGAACCTTCATAATTCTTGGTATATTCTAGTTTCTGATCGAGTTTCAATACGACGTTATACATATATTAAATGTAGGGACTGGAACAAGAACAGTCACAATTTGAGTCTTTTAATTACGTACATTTGTTGCATTTAGATTTCTAATCTCCAAAATTCATGCAACCGATTATTTATTGCAATATCGCTAAAAGTATCTGCTAATTAGATGAATATCAGTTATCACTATGCAGTAATATTGACAGTATCGACGAAATCTACATTGAGACCAGCCCAGAAGAAGATGACGATAGTAGTTGGACTCATTTTGAAGGATTGGCCTGCAATAGCATAAGATCAAGAACAGTGGGAAAAGGAAAGAGAGGCCAGCCCTCAGCCTAAAACTTACCTCATTTGCATTTTACTTAATGATAGCCCCAGAATGTCTTCATTCTTCGATTAAAATGACACCCTTTTGCAATAAAAAACCTATAAAAGTTAGTGCTATTGTTTCCAATAAAATCGATCTCCTGTCCTAAGAAACGAGGCAGGTAGCGCCATCGTTCATTTTGATAGTCACCTCCGTTGGCGGCATGAATTACCTACAATTATGGCTGCCATTATCGTGTTCCTATTTATACTGGAAGATCGATATTATACCCACTACCCACCCCTGTATGAATGATGTATGGATTCATATTATGTATAGGGCATGTGGAAAAAGTGTGGACCATAATTGACGAAAAGTAGAGCAGACCGCGTGAATGTATGATGTTCTAACCAAATGTTTACATGCGTAGTGGAAGAAAATTGTTGTAGTATAGTTCGACAATTTTTTGTAAAGAAATTGCGTGGGATACTACGATAGTATGAGAATTGCCTTTGCCATTAGCAGGTATCCTTATTCCTTATGGCTATGTTAAACATAATCAACGTTTCTTGGTTATAAAGTCTTAAGAGTTCTAAGACATGAGACTCTAGTTCGGTTATGAATAATTCCATTTTGATTTTACTCATTATAAAGATAAACGAACACAGACTGCTAACCAAATGATCAATAACTTCAGAAACTTTGCAGATTTCTTCGAAAGGAGAATCCCCCAGCAAAACATCCTCAATGGACCGTCTAACCCAGTGTCCCCGTAGTTCCAAGACATGGGACTTTAGTTCGGTTTTGAAGAATTCAAGTTGTTATAATCTATTCTACAGATAAACAAACAGACTATGAATCAAATGATGACTTCAGAATCTTTGCAGATTTCCTCGGAAGCAGAAATTCCCATCAAAACATCCGTAATCGACAAATTCACCCAGTTTTTCCTTCTTCCCCAAATTCCTCTGGAATTTGGGGAAGAAGGAAAAACCATGCCATGCCAACATGCCATGCCATGTTTTACCCACATGTTATATATCATGCATACATGCAATTATTCAGTGTATGTTTCGTAAGAACACTCTGTTCTATCATCGTTCGGCTAAGAGCTTCGACAGACGCCCAGTGCGGTATTAATAGAACCGAACAGTGGCGGGTTATCGCGAGAAAATACTACTTACTCACACTTTTAAACCCCTACTATGAGTTTGGGAAGCTGTTTTGGGTTAAAAAAGAACCCTAGGGTTTTTTGGGGGACCTCGAGGACCTGAACTAGTATGGGCTCATTTTCGAAAAGGACATCTGCTCGAATATTGCCAGGAGCTCTGAAGTCGACATTTTCGGAGGCTGTACTGATGAGAGGCTCCTTTCTATGTTTTTTTGTTCAGGAACTGGTCTTTTGGAAACTTCGAAGCATTTGAATGATCATAGAAATCAAGACAACTATCTGATCAATGTACTGCGAACAGGTATTATAAGCATTACATCATTTGACAAAGTCTAGTGCCATTCTATTCGAACGTATAGTCACGAGCATGAATTGGTCACAATAGTACGTGAGACCTCAGTCCATTCCATCACGAAGTGTTAGGTACACAGGGCATCATGTGAAGCAGTACATTTCCAGTGTAACTTGGTCTCGCTTTGTATATATTTCCTATACAATGAGAGATTCACATAAACTGGTTTGATAAAGCTTGATTGGCCGTCGTGCGTACTGGCATTCGAGACCCTAACAATAACACTATTCAAAATATTTAAAAACCTAAACGGAAGTTTGAAAAACGAATCGTGTTCCTGTAGTAATTCCTCCTCGAAGTGATTCATCTGCGTCCCGGCTCTTCGATTGTCGACTTATTACTCATTGTAGGGGCAATGTTTAGTCTTGCCATTCGCTATTACGATAACACTCGAGTATTGCGGCCGGACCGAAGCTTATAACATCTTTTGTTCTCACAACCTCATTTAATTATGTTATTATAAACTTTTTATAGCTTTCTTTCATGTAATTTTGGCGGGCATCAGTTTTGTTTATAGAATAGCAAACGTATTACGACATTCAGCCCAGTTTACCGTGCATACTTTTCAGATTGACAAGGCTGAATATTTTGTATTCTCTATTTATATTGCAATCGCGCGGAAACGTGAGCTTAACGCAAAGTCCACCGGTTTCCCACACGGATCGGAAGAATAAAGGGAAAATAGATTGTGTAAGCCGCTTATCGGGCCGCACACGGCTACACGGCTTTAGAAATAACCTGAGGGAATAAGGTCAGTTTGGTGAAAGCATTTTCACACTGTAAGCAGAGATACAAACAGACCTTTCTCACCTGAAAAGGAAAAAGGATTTTTCTGGACAAAGACCGCGTTTTTATGGACTTTTTGCTCTAATAACTTAACCAGAAGAGTAGGTAAACTTTTATTATACCCAGCGGCATATTCTTAAGATGTTTTTAACATAAAACCTCCGAAATCAAATAAACATCTCAATTTACTCGTTTGAACATTCAATTATACATAACACAGTGTAAAGTCGTGACTCGATCTTCAAAGTCAACGACATTCTTTTTTTATGACTAATTTAAAAGCGCTGTTCACTTTATGTACAAATTATCAATAATCAACAGTTTCTCGTGTGATTGAAACACAAGTCGCTTGAATGAATGTTGGAAAGTGGCTGTGGCCTGTGTCAATATTGATCTGGCCGGTTGCTGGTCACCGACCGGACACCGTAATTACGAATGTACTTTGTTGGACTCACTGTGTGATGGACAAACGTTTTCATATTGCCGAGCTAGTAAACAGAAGAACTTGGTCATGTTAGATTCATTTTATTGTCTTTGAACATTTAGAGATGTCCCAGTTAATTCTAGTATTTAAATGAATACAAGTAATGAAACTTCCTAGTTTTAGGTTAGGTTGCAATATGTGTGTTGGTAATATTTTGTATGAATAATCATGCAATCAACCCAGCTTACACTTCCAGCATAAATTCAACAGTGTAATAAACAGTCAGGTTGGTGTTTGGTGACCGCCTGTTGGCTATCCCAACCATATTTGTTTTTGCACGTTCTGTGTACTTTCAATTTGTGAAATATTCCAAAGCGTTGGGAAATGGAAAGGTCAGCAGATTGGCGTGAAACGTTAATGGTAATCCGATTGTGATTGGTTTGTCAGATAGACATGCAAATTAAATTATATGTGAACATGTCATCATGCTTTTATCGTTTTTTTTCTGTTGTAACATCACACGATTGGTAATTTTGACATTTTGAACATGAACCTAACAACGCCAACTGTTCAAAGACATCTTTTCTATAGACTTTAATTTTCTTGAGTTCATTTCAACGTCTGAATTCTAAAACATGATTGAATTGAAGCCACAACAAAACTTTCTTCAAACAGTGCGGGTTCGCAGTCGCAATCCACTTTGTTAAAAGCCCTTTTGTTTGCTTCAACAACTTGTAGTACATTGTGGTCGTACTTTAAATTACAAGTTTGCTAACAACTGAAGTTTTCGTAAATGAATAAACTCCGTCCATTTTTTGTTTGCTCTTCTGTCATATTCCAGAAAACTTCTTAAAAATGTTGGTCATTTCTTTCGGCTGGTTATCGACAGTAGCATCTTTCTTAATTAAATTCTTCCAATTCCAACATGGTGCTCGATTAATTCGCGGCCATTTATCCGACACTGTGCCCTTTGTTCGACTGTGAACCCATTTATACAAAATGTCAACGCACCGTTGCCTGCCACCATGTTTTATTTTTACTTTTTAATTGTGTTAGCTTCATTGCAACCTTTTTTATTTATAAATGCTGGTGCTTGTTCATCTAAAGGAGGTATGGCAATTGTGAACTGCTATAGCTAGCTCCAAACATCGTCTTTGGTTGAAAATCTGCTAATGTAATTTTATGTTTCAAAATATCTTGGTCTCACTGGTCAGGTTGGGACCTAGCTATGGCAGCCCTACCCCATATTCAAAAACAATTCGTTTCTTTTTTTTTTTATTAAAATTCCGATCGTCGATCAACATCAGAATAACACATGCTTTCGAATTTTAAATCTTAATAAAATTCTCTCTCTCTCTGAACAACTACCACATACAGCTTGTGTCTGCGATCATTTGTCCGGCAGTACGTCGTGCACTTTGTTCGTGGCGACTACACGATGGCGAGTCGACTTTCAAGTGTCACCGCCATGTTTGGACAAGCAGGCTGCGGTCCCGTTCTGATGCAACTGCGCCGGCGCCGGACGCGACGTGGTAAAGGTTGGGGTACACGGACGAAGCGTAGTGAGGTATTGTGTACAGGTGGGGTAATTTATGAAATTGTCATCATGCTGCACCGTGCTTAGATGTACCTCTAGCATAAAAATCCCATAATGTTCCCTCTGTTAGGTCTTCGGCCTCTTCTCTGCAAAAGGGTTCGGGCTGTATGTAATCCACCACACGGCGACCGTCTTCGAATTTTTGGTTTTGTTTTACCTCACGACGTTTTTCTTCATCGATTTGAGGTCAATGGTAAGTGGTGGTAAAATAAATTACAGAAGCACCTGCCTGGGTTCGAACCCACAGCCTATGACAAGAGGCTTGGTTGTTAACACTGGACCAACACTGCTCTAATGTGAGCCATTGAAAATGTAATGTCTTTCTTTCATTATTAGAAACAATAATCATGACTAAGTCCCGTCTTCGTGCAACCAACAACACAATATTGCATTACACGGAAAGGACCTTGCACTTGTATTTGCGGTTGGCTACAGCCGCAAGCAAGCCGTTTTCGCGTTCATTGTAACCCAGCCTTTACACTTCGTCTGCGATGCCAAGTGTTTGTGGAATTTTAATTAAAATTTGTATTTTATTTTACTTTAGTTATTTCCTTATTCGTTGCCCTTTTAAGTTCGAAGTAATGTGTGGAACAAATTGCTTAGAAAGGTACTTACATGAGTTCTTTGATTTTCAGTCTCTAATGGGGTTTTCCCTTAATAGGCATAGTGTGCCGCTATCTCTATCATCAAACGGTTTTGTGAGTCTATAGTTATTATTCTTTACGTAATAGGTTATTACATTATCCATTACTGGCATCAAATCATCCTTAATACAACAGTATTGATTGCTGTGATGACAGTAATCGGCACTTAGGTAATAATAAAAAACGTCGAGCTTTTGTCAATTAAAATGACATCATGCTGAGTTGAGTACCTACGCGACTGAGTCAGGGGATAGGATAGGTGGTACTTGTCGGTGAGTGACAGAGAACGGCTCTCCACAACACGGTACGATAGGCCGTACATTAGTGATGCCAAACCCAGCATAAGCTGGTCTCTTATTCTACTGAAACTACCTAATGCGCTAGGCCAACTCTAGGTCAGTCTTGCCAGTGACGAGCAGCCTATCTGCTTAGCCTTTTCCCGACTGAGTTGGGGTCGGCTTTCAGTCTAACCAGATGCCAGAATACCAGAATTTTACGTGGAGCGACAGCTTATCTGTACTCTACAACCCAATAACTGGGAGATGAGATATCTTTTGATAAGACTTTCGGACTACTGACTACCCTTACGGACTATCAAAGATCTATAAAGACAGCCGGTTCTACAAAACACCACATGTTACTTGATAATGGTTGTGAAACTCACCGTCAAACTTGATGGCTCTATTAGTGAGCGTGTCGGCAAGCTTGCTGAGCTCGCTCCACAGCGCGGACTCGAGCTGCGTGCGCGCAGCCTGCGTGAGCTTCAACCGCGCGCCCGCGCCGCAGCAGCCACGGTTGGCGCATAGTTGATCTGCGTCTGTGGGCAAAAGAGAACATTGTTAGTTTATTTTTAGCTGTATTTTATGGTAGACTGAGAATAAAGCTTTAAAGGATTTAGATGGCGTTCAGGCTGGCAGTGCCGTTACAGGCATTTACCAGTAAAACCTGCAAGAGTAAAACAAATTATTTGACTTTTTAAAACTTGTGAGACCAAGTCAGTCATAATCACAATTTTTTTAGCTGTAGGTTCGACTCCATGTTTGTTAATTGTCAATTCTATGAACCAACTTGCCACTGCGTCAATATGGTAAATTGGTGTTTAATTAGTAACTACACGTCCTGTAATTAAGATTAAATACTGACTTAGACAGTGTTACCGTCAAGCTCTCACAGTGCAACGTTTTCATTTTATCTTACTAACAGCTTTCCCCGTCATTAAACCGTCTAAACAGTAGTAACCACTAATACTTCTGCCAACAAACATTGCAGTTCCGAAGACATAAAGACCGTCGACTTAAGAAGTGAAATAATAAGAAGAATAGAAGGCTCAGACTGATAAAAATAACCTCCAGGCAATTAATGATTAAAGTACTGTCTAAAACTTAGTAGTTTTAGACAGTACTTTAAAAAATTAATAAATGAAATTAGTATTAGTATACTAATTTCATTTCAACCTTTTCGCTGTCCTGTGATTACATAAATGATTCTTGGCAATTATTGTGTTACCTTATTTATGGGGCTCACTAGCGAAATGTAAGATGGCTATAGGTACAGCTCAGCCTACCCTTAATATAAATAACAAGTGGCATGTTATTTTGTATCTGCTTAGCTGGCAAAGAAAGTGTAAAGGCAAGCAATTTGCTGGAACACTTCAAGTAACCACCACAGTCCACGGTATCTCTCAATTTTACATAACATAACTAAGGGCTAACCCTTAAAGAACAGAGGCATACCTAACTAATGGTTTACCGACATTTCGCCAGTTACGTTTAAGTCCCATGTAATAGGGGGGCAAGCCTATTGCCATCAACCGGGCACAAATCCAGACTCCGTGGCTACTGAGAATATCCAGATGGAAAAACTCAATAACACTTTGCCCAATCACGCTTGCGACTACACCAATGAGGCAGTCTTTTTTTCATTTTGCACCACAATATCCGGATTTCCGTCTGCAACATAAATTGACATCGGTCTAGACATTAGAAACTCCTTTGAATTAAGAACGTTTATATCGTTCCAAGGGCTACCTAGCAGTCCAACTCATCACCTACTTGTTAAGACAGACATTTAATTAGCTTCTAATTACCTTTACCGGTAGCTTGGACGGTATCATCGCCTACGAGCTATTAGTAGCAAGTGGGGTGACCCATTTGTTAGCTGATGCTTGCGTGGGATGAGAAGCAACTGTTTTGCTTTCTCTCCTAAATGGACATGGATATCAAATTGAATGTTGTCGACTTTTTGACATTGTAATTCTTTGTGACTTGTTTCTGTTACATCACTTTAGTAGATGTCGGTACATCACTTTTGTGTCGCTAGTTCACTAGTCTATTTTTGTCGGTGTCTATGGCTATAGATTGCAAATTGTCTGTAGTTGCTCTTTTTAATATGTTAGTCTTTTCACAATAAAGATTAAATAAGAATTCAAGGTCTTAGTCATCAGAAGTAAACTCCAATGTCCAAAAGCTTTTATAGCTAACAGTAGCCTTTAAATGGAAGTATGGAAGAAAAAGAAATGTTACACCGACCCCAAATCAATTGGGATAAGGGCAAGAGAACGATGGTGATGAGTAGTCTTCAAATACTATAATAAACTCTGAACACTGCAAAGGACCAAGAACTATCGATCAACAGAAATTAGATTTTCGACTTTAAATGAATTTCGTATCGTCTGCCAGAGAGCCAATGACATCCCGTAGTTTCGATCAGGAAAAGTTAATAATTGTCGACTAGACGGGTCGAATGGGGAGCTTCCATAGAGGGGCGAAGTGAGGGGTGCAAATAAATTTAAACATCCGTCGAGTACCGACGTTATTGCATTACTGAGGCAACGAGGGTGCGAGCCTGTTTTCTTTGATTCTTACAAAAATCGATAAATTTTGGGAAACAGTGAGTGTTGCCAGGATTAACGAACTGAAATGGCTTCTTTGGTTTTGTTATGTTAGCTTAACTTTGAGGAAGTAAGGGAGAGACAAGCAACAATAATTATTATTTTTTCAATCCAGAGAAAAATAACATAGCAATCATGCTGGTTCTGCCAAGTGACAAAAAATTAGAGCAGAAATATGATTTTATAAGACACATTTCATTGCCAGTCTCAGCGACAGTCGCATCAAACTCGATTCCTACTTGAACAAGTCAAAGAAATACCAATTAACAGATTTATCTCGACTGAATGTTCTACTCAGAAACCACTTATTATTCCACTCAGGCAGTTCAATTGGTTCAACGCCAACGAATTATATCCATCGCTCCATTAGCTCCTACTTTGTTGAACCGTCTTTAAATCAGTGGCGGCAATGGATGAAGTTCCAAGACGTTCCATCGAGGAACGAGGAAAATGGCTTGCTTTAGCAGACAGCAACCTGTTACTTTAGCAATACTCTTGGAGCTATCTCGTGTGAAATTTTATCACCTCGTAAAGTGAACTGGCGTGAAAATTGAAGTATTTTCACAGTTCACCTTTAGCCCCGATTTGGCTAACATTTATGTCTGCGTCTTCACTGACTTTGTTGATGTATGTTGTAATTTTGTAGCGTTTGATGTTTCGAAAACTTTGTTAAATGTCGATTGTAGTCGATGTATTTCAGAAATCTTTGGAGTGGCGTTTAGCCTTTATTGTCAAGTCTTGTAACTTGGTGCTACTAAGTGCTAATTGCAGTTCAACATAACGTATCTATCTCAATAAGGAAATTCAACAAGTAATTTAGATATGGTCTGTCTAGAACCATCATTCTGGGGTCGGCTTCCAGTCTAACCGGATGCAGCTGAATACCAGTATTTTACATGGAGCGACTGCCTATCTGACCTCCACAACCCAGTTAGTACTGGGTAATACGATACCCCTTGGTAAGACTGGTTGTCAGACTTTTTGGGCCACTGACTACCTAATAGTCTGTCTAGAACCAAAAAGCATTAAAATATATCCTAATATTATAGAAACACGTTCAATTTGGAAACAAAATCTAGAAACAAAAAGCAAACTACCCGAAAGCAAGATGGCGCACATTTGACAGCTGAGTTGTCATTTAAAACTCACTTGTGTTGACAAGTAATTGCATAAACAATCACATCTCACTGTGAACAACGGCTCAATAAACATAATGCCTATTGAATGACTAAATCAATGTTAATTCCTCATTCCGATCGTGCTTTCTACAACTGAGATAGGATAAGCCGAAATTACTGATTTACATAGTTTACAGACAATGGAATTTCAACCTTGTAGTGAGGTGTTAGGTTTCGATATTGAATATTTGATGACAGATTGAGTGGTTTGAAGGGTGGTGCAATGCATCGAACAACGCGGCAAACAGAATATTTCATCTTATTTAGTCGAAGCTACGGTTACAAATTTCCAATACTCAACAAATAGGTAATACATTATTTCCTGAAAACGCACTTAAAATTGTATATAAATGTCAAAGACAGGAGAGATCAAAGTATCGTGTCGAACCTTCTCTAATATAAATTACACTGCCGTCCTGCAATGAGGCAGAAACCGGGACAACTTCCACGCAAATCAACGTTTCAAAGAAGTTGTGGGCTAGAGACTGTCATTAATTCTATTATTGCGCATTACGAGTATTACGGGCGATCATAAACGTTTTGAAATCCACAATAAACTAAATCTTAAGCTCAATTGCAAGGCCAGCGCGATCTAGATGATAATTATTTAAATTAAACATCGGTATCTGAATTAACACATAAATTGACTATTCAATGTGAAACTAGAAAGGTGAGCAATAGAAACTTGATTAGGGTTCCAATAATGTTGGTGTTATTTATTTAATTTATATTTCTAAACACTTAATATTGCAATAATTTAACTTAAAAATATTTACACAAACAAGTTATTAATATTTTGAAAAAGCGAGTCTATCAGAACTCACATATTCTTCGTTTTCCGAAAACATATCAAGATATTTTAATTTGATCGATCGTAAAAGCTATTCGTCACTGATTGACACTAAAGTGCGTGGTAATCAAACTGTACATTTTTTGCTACACCAAGTGTCATTCAAAAGGAACAACTTCTATCAAACCCGCTTTCCTCTTTCACATTGGGCCACACATCAAGATGAACAGCCCTAAACTAGGGGGCGACATGTCTACCGACAATAATGTGACTCACCGCAGCTTTAATACTAATGTTTACTATGAGTGTGATCGCCACGGAAATGTTATGAGTTTTTTCGTTTTTGGAACGCCTTTGTGGTTTTTATGAATTGGATATAGCGGCTTTGGGAACTTTAAGAGATCATTCATTTGTTTCGCCAGATTCTTCATTTATGAAATTTTCGTCATTGCCCGGTCGATCTTCGGGGTAAGCAGCGCTTGCCTAGGTTGGCCCTTGGATGGGTCCATCCATTATTACACAAAGTTTCCTCCGTCTCTGACAGTCGTTACAGGTAGTCATGTAGTGACGCGAAACACTGTCAACCAGTCTTACCAAGGGGTATCGTATTACCCAGTACTAACTGGATTGTGGACGTCAGATAGGCAGTCGCTCCAAGTAAAATACTGGTATTCAGCTGCATCCGGTTAGACTGGAAGCCGTCCCCAACATACTTAGTAAAAGACTAGGCAGATGATGGCCGATTTGGCCGAAACGAGTGGCAATCGCTTTCAAAGCGTTTCGTATTTCTTCATCGACTTTCAACAGAATTGACAGTAAACTTTTCGATATCTTTCTCATCATTATTGCTGTTAGTTTATCACTGTGTCTATGGCCTTCGAGCTTTTAATGACTTATAGCTAGATTAACTTTTCCATTGCCATATTATTTCATCGTATTGCATTGGAAATTCAAAACACAGGCTGCGTTCTTTATCCAATGCCACTTTACCTTCTCTTCTTTCAATTTATTCTTCTGTTTGGCCTTATTATTTTATACCATATTAGGTATACTATCACAATACAATCATGTATTCATCTCTTGCAGCATAAGCAGACGCATTAGTAACAGTTTATACAATATTCAAATTTTAAGATCTAGCTTAATGTCATGGTTACTCGATAGGTGTGGTGTACCTATTGTATCTAATTCAATATTCAAGATGTTGTTGGTCTAATCGATACCTTTCTTCGAACTTATACACCATAAAGCCACATCAATCATTGTCTGGACATTCTTCAACGTCAATCGCTCCATTATCATACACGTCGTCCATTAAATTAGGATGTTTGGGTGTGTTCATGTGCCAACATCCAATATCCATTACGTCTTAGAAAAAAAGCATAGGTATTTCGACTGATGCACGATTTGGTTCGAAATTCGAAACAAAAAAGTGACATTTGACAGCAATGACAAGCCAAGTGACGTAACCAAACCGTTTTTGCTTCTTTCGTCTAAAACTCTGATTCGTATTTTGAATGAAACTTTAAGTATGATCGTGCACAGCGCCCGTCGCGTCCTGGGGCAATGTAACGCAAACAAACATCTCCCCCGGATAGACTGTTTGAACAAGCTGCGCATGATTTGATTTCGAATTCCGACTTATGAATATATTTTCGAATATTGTTATAACTACGCCGTATGGTGTGACGACCTTTGCTTGACTGTTTGTGTTCTTTTTCTCTTTTTTTTAGGACGCCATGTTTTGAAATGACGCCAGTTACATGACAAGACTAGGTCATCATTATTCTCAATATTTAAAATGTAATTTTAGCAGTCATTCTCCAGTGCAGTACATCCAAACCATGGAAATTGTAAAATTAAACATGAAACGCCTAAGGAAAACACAGAACTTGCTAAGTCACCCCGACACAACCGAGAAATTATTGATCATCGATACCATAGACTCATACTTATCGACCAAAACAAATGAACAACTAATAACAACCTGTCACCACAGTCGGCCCATGATCATGATAAATTCAACGGGCTTCTGTTAGATGAACCGTTACTATGCAATACAGTATCGATAGTCGATACATCTTGCGTATTACTGCTTGGTCATAATGTCCATAGATGACTACTGCAACTCAATATGGTCTGACAGACGACGGGATATCGAAGCAGTTAAATACCTCGGAGACAAGACAAGAAGGCAAGAATAACGGGCCTGCTTTGTGATCCATGTATGCGTAGGTCTAGGTAAAGGAAAAGCTGTTACTAAAGCTAAATTAAGGCTAAGTCCTGAAGCAGACTGATGTAGATAAAACAAGGGCCACTGACAGACACATCGACAGGGACGAATTGATATTGGTAGTAGTAATTGTTCTAAGTCTAGAAGACTGATGGTGTTAGTCAGTGGCTTTTATAAATGATAGTTGGCACACAATTGTCTGAAATATCGTAATGTCGTAATGCAGACCTCGTAGAAGATGGCGGGACGAGCTGGACAAAACAAACGACCAGTGGCCCATATTAGCCCTGGATCGAAGCAACTGGAAGTCATGGGGAGAGGCCTTTTTCCAGCAGTGGGATGACGCAGGCTCAGTATCGTAATGTCAGTCGGTAGATGAGTGCGAGTGTGTACCGAGATTTACATGAAACAGATGGTTTCTTTTGACCATCTCAAAGTTAGAACCATAGCGAATTTGTACAGATCCCTGAGCAATTTCATCCCCTGAAAGATTGCCAATGACTTCAGAATCAGTGCGTATATTATTAGCCTTTTATCTATTAGAGACAACTGTAAACTGATCCCAATTAATGACAAGTTTACGGCGATTAGTCTCGTTACAGATTCAGGTGCAAACGGTATCTAAACGCAGTAAGATAAGCACTGTTTACACTATGTCGACCCAAATACGGTTACGAAATGGGAGCAGTTTTACAAAACGTTACGTGTTATCTTTTGTTATTTTTGTGATTTATTATATTTACATTGCGTGTTTTATGGTTGTAATGTTACTGTTCGTGCACTGGTTGGATGCAAATTTGGTTACGTTTGCCAAGAATGAAATCCTTAGAAGAGAGAAAATTTTATTGCCTATGGTGCATTTCTTTTTTTCTTTGATTTTTTATGCGTAGTGAAATGGAGGCCTGTTTATGAGGAAGCAACTTCTGCTGTTTATCTTGATTAGCTTAATTGTTTAAGTCGCTAGTTAACTATGTAATGCAGCAAAAAAATTAAAGTCATCGACACGAGAAGAAGCTTATTACAACAAGGATATAGAGTTCTTTCGGCCAGTTGGCCGAATGTATTTTTTTTTTAAATTTTAAAATTGACAGAAGGGCGTTGCTGATACACATTTTTTGTGAAATTTTCTGTGGAAATTGTAATGTAAAAACAAAATGGCAGAGTTAGTTCCGATTACGCACTATACAAAATGGAAGATGGGTAGAAGGGACGCCGAAGCTAAAACGGTTACCACGTATTCAGTAATCATTCTGAACATAGAAATTTACAATCGGTATTTTTTTTTTAAACTGCTGTTCTATAAATTTTGACCGTGTAGATATTGCAGTTCTGTAGGAAACAGCTGTTTTTTTTTTTTACATCGGCGAAAAATTTCTGGTTCAGAATGATGTAGGTACTGAAAACAGTAACCGTTTTAGTGGTGTCCCTTCCTCCCTTTCTGTGATGGATGGGCGCCTACTTGGCACATTAATACCGCACCTAGACACGTAGGTAATGTACATCTTTGTAAAACAAGCAGTAAGTAAACGCTAACTAATTAGCTTACAAAACTGAACCCCTGACATTAACTTTTAGTTAAAATAATTCATAATCTGTGGCGCGGTGCAACCCGACCAACTGACTCAAATGAGTTTCATGGTCCATTTAATCTAACGAATATACCTTGTCGATAGCTATTAAGTTACATTCATTAATGATATGGAAATATTTAACGTCTCCATTACGTCTGCTACTAACTTGAATGTCCCGTCAATTAGTAGGCAAGTAAGATATTTCGGTAATATACGCCCACTTAGCATTTAGTCCTTCATTAGCATTTACGTCAGTTTATAAATCAGCTTCTTTAATTATTCTCGTAGTCTTCGAATATAACTTTTAAAATACACGTCACGGAGAAAAGTATGTTCTTGACATCTATATAAATTCTTTACAAAGATATCCGTCTTGATAAAGTACTTTATCTAAGCACCAATACAAACTTTTTACTTAAGTACATAGCTTTTTTTTATCCATCGAAAAAAGCTCCATCTCTACATTCTAACCAACAAAATGTCGTGCAACAGTTAGTCTCTAACCCTAAACTGCAGCGATGTACAATCCGACCCGTTCGTGCGGTTATATCTAACACTATTAGCTTAGGAATGTGTCTGGCAGGCAACACTGAGTTATCTCAACATTATCACGCATGATTTCGCTTACAAATAGCCGTGATAGACTAAATAGCCATTTTCACGGAAACTAAGCGACAACTAAACATTATTGCACCGTCGAGATTTCAACTCTCGACGATGGGACAAGCGTCGAAAATTCAACTGACAGCATTTATTTAGTTAGAAGTTACTGAAATCAGGCATAAAATATTCTAAATAGTAACACGCCAGTCTAAGCTAGATCTTTACTAAAACTGTCAGATCCTACATTCAAAACCGCTACTGGCCTCGTAGAAAAAATTATACCTAAGTAAAGTTATAAGAAGAGCAAGTATTCCGGAATGCGTACAGTCTACGCATATGTATAAGGCCGTCACTTGCAAGGGAATTCGTGTGGACCTACGTGATGTGCGTGGACAAATGCGATGCTTCGGAGGGAGCACAATGAGGAGGTAAAGAAGGCTCACTCATTCCCAAGGCCTACTCTATAAAATGAGTAAGTATCTACATAAAATGGAGGCTTCTCTATGTAGATGTTGTATAAACTTTAGCCGTTTGGTTTAGGTTATTGCGTCCCGTATTTTTCAGGCTTCAATCATTGCTTGGACCTTTCGAAAATGTAATCTGATGCTAGGTCAATACAGGACCAGCAATTTAGCGAAACCTTCTCCTGTCTTACCTCCAGCTATTTTAGTTATATTCTTTTGATATGATGGTGGCTGTGGTGTGACTGTTTACTGCAAAACTGTTCCTAAAGCGTCAAAATCACATTGTTGAATTCTTCAAAGATGAATCGTCTTCCACCAATTCATAATTTCAATATCTACTCAATATCTGAGGGCTTAGACAAAGTGATATTCTATAAGTCTATAAGCGATGATGAAAATTAACAAAAATAGCTTCCAAAAAGCGTCTAATACCTATTCTATGGAAATTCGTTTTTGAAATATGAGACACAGGCTGGAAGCATAGGTGCCTTCAAGGAACCATTTTTGGGACTCTGTGCGTGACCTCACCAAGCATAGAGTAAACCTTCTCGACATCTCTGCTTTGTCTACGGCATGCCCTAATGCCGTTCTTCACACCACAGATACGGCCATCGGTGTTTTTGGGAGCTCTAAGATTTTATCTGTGCGTTTTTATTGTCACGACGCGTAGTCGCGTAGTTGCGTGCCCTACGCGGTCGCGGTCGATAGAGTGATAACTTTGTGTTGTGTTCGGCGTTTGTGAAGAGAAAGGAGGTGTTTATTTGTGTACTGAATTTCGAGTAATAACATTGAAGACAGTATACTAAAAGACGATACAGACTTCTTGGAACACCTGTAATATCTAAGACAACGATTTCTACCAAAAATCTAGTATTCGTTGTAATGACTACTATTTAACAGAGCATTTTTTTCAACACGCTGCTGGATGAAATGAGTATGGACGAACCCAAACAGGAAAGATATATTTTACAGCTACAACACCTACTTATAAATCTCAGCGGATCTTTACCAAAACAGTAATTATGATACAGCAATATCCCGCCGAAAATTTAACAAAATTAAAGGCTTTTTAGCGCAAAAAGTAACAGAACAACAACTCAAGCACACTGAACGTATAATTAAACCTTTCGAACTTTAGTTTCACGATAATCAATCTTTGTTTCGCGCCAAACTTAACCCTTTCCCCGCCAGATATGGGCAATTTTGACCGGCATGCGGCATCCCGACTGGATTGTCTAATTATAAAAGAATTCGCTTATGCGTCATCCTTTATTTATCTGGCGAGAATCTGGATCCGACCACTGGCAAGCAAAAAGAAACGAGTTAGCTTATTATTAAAGGCGTTCGAGTGCATTCCAAGTTTGCAGTTTACCGAATAGGCTATCGTTTTATGGGTATCGTGTGAAATAAGGAAGTCTCTTTGGAGCGAATGAATAGCGATTGTAGATGAAACGATAGAATCGTAATTATAATCAGGATTGTGCCTAGGGGCAATAAATAAAACATAGCTACTATTTCATGAGTCTTAACACGAAATTACAGATATATAAATGTGACTTCGCAAGTCGAAACACTGGCCACAACGGGCATATCTCCTTATTTGGATAAAAAAATAATCCTCCGAATGTTGAACCTACTTTATTTGCCCTTAAACAGGCTTGTGTGGTAAAATGAACGTTCATTTTGCAACGACACATCACACATCTGCCAATTTAATTGTCTCCGTAGATAGTTTAGTGGTTTTAAAGTCTTTAAAACAATTAAAAAGCCAAGGCCTATCACATTCACGACGATATTAACACACATTACAAGCTAACCATTCACCTGCAAGCCGCCAGATGACCACAAAGTTTTACGCCCGCGTGAAACACTCTAACACGGGTTTTCTCATAAAGAATAACTTCCATCGCTGTTCTTACATTATAAGCTTCAATTAACTTGTAACAAAGAGAGCAATGGACGTATATCCCCGCCGTTGGTCGGTCAACGTGTGAAGGCAGGGCTATAAATGCAACTTAATCTTCGACATATTTATTGTGCACTAAATATAAAGTGGGAAATCTAAGATGGCTGCCGAGGCGCCGGTTTGCAATATAATTTCTTAAGGGCAAACCTCCACTGTGGAAAGCTGATTATTTCGCTCACTTTTAACTTCAAACCAATTAAATAACACCAGGTCTCAAGTAGATAATATGAATCTCTTGCTGCAAAGCACATTGACAGTGGCTAATTTATACGTCAAAAGGTAGAAGTAACTAAATGGAGTAAATTGAGACATCATAACCTGCTTCGTTATCATTAAGCACGAGGCACAGACACCTCGGCACGTTCGACTTTTGAGTTTAATGGGTCTGTGGGACCATAAAGTCATTAAGATAAAACGATGTAACTCATACGCCTCATTAAGGAGCTTGGAAATAACTTGCTATGCGGGTTCTTAGCTTTGTATGGAGTAAACATCATCATACTCAAAACTTTCCTCACAACATAGCTTTGTATGGAGAAAAGCACTTAATACTGCGTAAATTAGCCGTCCTATAAATCCATATCGTTGTCAAGTCGTCGCAAGGAGCCGCCGCCGACGCCTCGCCGTTGACTCGGGATTATTTTATGTAGTCCGATTCCATGACTCACTGATTCACGCGGCAGCAGAAGGGTTAATTCGAAAATTGTTTTATTTTATTACTACAATTTAAGGCGGGATTTAAATTAGGTATAATATTGAAACATCCCATAAGTTTTGTTTAGATGCTTTTAGTCGGTTAGTATAAGTTTCTCATTCGAGTAATATGATAAATAGTTTTGACTTTCATGTGTAATTGAAGAGAAAATACTAGCATTCACGAAATTAACTTTACCTAATTCACTCGTTACATTACTTAGAGTGCTCTTGAGAGATTTGTAACTTTATCTAAGGCTTGTAATTTTATTAGTCTGGCTTACAAAGTGCGTACTCGCGTACTCATATATAATAAGTCCTTTTTATATTCCCAGACGAGTTAGTTCTAGATGAAATGAAACCATAAAGTAATGCGTAGACTCTAGCCTATAAAAGCAAAAGTATTACGTATACCATTCAGCCTTATAGCTCTTCCAAGGATCTTTAGGAGCTCGAATGAAGTTGACAAGGGCCTTGTGGGTAACAACTTGGGTAATACTCGGAAATATACTAAAATTACATTTATTTTCATTGTCATAAGGTTTATTTCAGAGGTTAAATTAACTGTGCAAGGACTGTAGTCACTTATGTGAAATATTTAAAAAAAACTATGTAGATGACAGCATCATTTCCTATGTCACCCACACGCCAAAAGATCCTTGTACAGCTGTATTTCGTTCATTATTCCTCCAGTACGTTACCCATAATTATGGCCATAAACTTACACTGTCACTTACGGGATATCTTCCGTGATTTTCAATTATTTTCAGCTCCCGATATTTCGACGCTGTTGCAAGCGCCATGATCGCCGGATGACTGGAGAATGCGGGTGTATATTAAATAAACTGTTTTCGGGAGCTCAGAATATTTGAAATCACGGAAGATATTCTGTAAGTGACAGTGTAAGTTTAGTTATAACCGTGAAAGCTTAAAACAGCATATGGCCATATCATAAACAAGAATAGTGGCCATAACAGCACCATAAACAAGTAACACAGGGTCAGTGTAATGTTTGCCGGAAAGAGGAATCGTCCGGAACGGCAGCCGCGTTCAGTCACAGACGGTCGGTTCTTCCGGTCGCGGAAACACACTTGTCTTACATTGATGGTTTATTCAAACTGCTAATTTGTAGGCCTAGTGATTATCGGAATCGATTAGATTGTTAATAGATTCCATTGGTAATAGATTCGATTTTAGCTAGTTAACGGTCATTATCGATTGTTTACTTTTTATTGGAGAGGGTTTAGGCTGCGTTTACACCAGAGATATAAGCGTTTTGGGCAAAACTAAAAAATCATATATCTGAGTTAGCTGTGAAAAAAAGCGATAAAAAAAATATATTAATATAAATATTATATATAATCTTTATAATTGTTAATTTAGTCACATCCATATGATCCATAATAATTTTAGAATTTTAATTTATATTATTTAATTAATTATAATTGTTAATTTTTGTTTCAAATGTATGCATCACATGATCCTAAATGAATTGAAATAAATGAATTTCAATTTGAATTATTGGTTATTTTGACACCCCCCCCCCCATTCATCTTTGCTGTAACTGAAGCCTAATAGTGGGTCTTTACGTTTTACAAGCTTTTATTTCTGTAAGTTAAGGTTTTATATAATTGTTGTGGGATTTTGAAGATCAATATTTTTGCGATAGAGTTAAAACATGTAAATATTTAGGAAAATGTTCGTTAATTTATTTAAACATTTAAATTATTGTTTAATTACATTTTACCTCATGGATGTTTCGTCTGGGGCTAGCGGAGGGTTATGTCGGACTCTAATCACTAAAGACTCACTATTTCTAGTACTACCATGTGTCACCCTCGACTGAATTACATTTTACCTTAGATTATTTATTGTACCGCAAAAACCACAAATTATGACTAATCAGTAATTACAGTATAAATAGTCGATTTAATAATGGACTCCATAATATTATTATTTTTCCAAATTACATCAAAAATAATGATATTATTTAAAATGAGTCGATGCTTTAAGTTGCAAAAAATATAATTTAGGTATATTATGTACCAGCTTGCCCCGCGGCTTCGCTCGCTTGGAGTTCGATAATTGTCCCACGGGATCATACTACCGGGATAAAAACTATCCTATGTGTTAATCCAGGTTATAAACTATCTGTGTGCTAAATTTCATCCAAATCCGTTCAGCAGTTTTTGCGTGAAAGAGTAACAAACATCCATCCATACAAACTTTTGCATTTATAATACATAAATAAATAAATTACAAATTAGTAAACTGTAATATAAACACGTTACCAATTAGAAAATAACTTATCAAGTAAATAATTGTAATAGCATTGTTTATGCAATTTTAACAATGCCATAAGCAATAACGACAGATAGTAACAGTTCAATATTTTTTTAATCTGTCCACACTTTGTTAATTGTTTGTCTGCATTACTAATGGCTGTCCCATACACCTATACTCGGCAAAGCTACCTACCTACAAATACTGTAAGTAAATACACAAAGCCCGACGTTGGTCAGACTGTGGACATCGATAGCCACAAACCTATACATCAGATATGTACACACGGCGGCACATCAAGCTATACATTTCCAGTATAACATAGCCTTGCTTTGTATAGATTTCCCGTACAATGAGAGATCCGCATAAAGTGGTTTTGTATAGCTTGACTAGCCGTCGTGTGTACATCAAACTAATTAGTTAGTAATCCATCAGCAAATGCCCGTGTTTCCGACGTGTGCATGGAGCATTAGATATGCAGTAGTCACGCCAACAACTAAACTATATGGATAATGGTGAAAGCGCCAGGGTCGCCCGCGAAAATCAAATTTTCTTACGTTTTTAGCAAATTGCAGGTCAATGTCGGGTTGGATGTTGATTAAAATATGGTTCGCGACAGTAAGAAATATGTCTTTACAGAGTTATAGTCATTTAAATCATCAATACAAATCTCTAAGTTCGTTTAATCCCCTTGAATGAATTTTTCATGAAATAGTCATTGAATAAAACTGTAATAATAAATAATAGGGCTTGATTCAGAAAGCAGTACTTTTGGACACAGCCCGTATTGTTAGGAGGTTCCTCTCTCAAGAGCCCTGCCCTCACCAACGGTAGCTCGGACCCTGTTCCCAATGCCGGTGGGCTACTATTTTCTATTTTTTTAAATATTATTTTTGTTAATAAAATATTTAAAAATGTAAATAATATGTTAGAGAAATGAATAAAGTTAATAATAATAGTGTACTCTAGCTACATACCTACATGATTCGGTCGTGAATTTATTTTTCTAACATACAGCCTGACACTGACCAGTGACCTACAATTTGCAAAAAACTTAACATCATTTGAATTTCGCGGGCTACACTGGCGCTTCCACCTTAAGACTGCAATATTAAGGAGAAGCTTCAAGCAATAAAATAAAACCACAAATCTTAAGACTATCACGAATTACCGCTGGCAACACTGAGCGTTAATTCAAATTAGAACTACTGTCCTTTCATTGTTATTTTACCTTTGGTTTTGCAGTACCTTGACCTTTATTTTCGTTGCCATAAGATCTATGTCAGAGACAAAATAAGTGTGGAAGGACTGTAGGTTACGACAACTTTTATTGCCCTGTTCCACGCACTGTGCGAGGAGGTGTATACTAGGCCCGAGGGGACAATAACATCACTATGAGACCTCACTCGATTACTGGGGCGAACTCGATTCCATTTGATGACTTCATTGTGTCGATTATTATTATTTTCCTACAAAAAGCTTTCTGTAATAGTCGCCGTCGGTGCGAGATCGCGCGGGTGGTCCATGTAATTACAACCAAGTTTCTATAAGCCCTTTCTCTTTCACACCTACGATGATAGCGCACTAAATGAGCGTTATACTACTTTAACTCACACGGTAATCGTTCTAATCCGTCTTTCGTGAGATATGCAAACAATGGGTACCGATATTGTGTCAACTAATATAAATTATTAGCTGATAAAGTGAATTTTTATTCAGTCATTGATTAGAAAACCTCAACTTGATATATAAATATCAGCGGCCTTTGTTTACTCGTATAATCTTTAATACCCCCGAGTTAACGGAGAAAGTTCAATAAAACCGTTGATAGTGTCTTATAAGTTGATACGATACACATACCTTTTGAATGACCTCACATTAAAAAAGTCGTTGGGCCATCGACATTTCTCCTTCAACTTTCGAATAAAAACTCTACGCTCAAACTCCTTTGTATAGTGCAACATAATTCTTTTGGATCTGAATGTCATTTTCCGGAGGGTGCTATTGGTAAACATTTCAGAAAATATGCGTGGTAATGATGTTGAAAAAAAATAACGCGGCCTTAGTTCAAACTATGGCCACGCGCCAAAAACAATCAAGCAGCACTGTAGTCGTAGTGTTGTACCAATGGTACCTGCGTGGTCATTTGACATTTCTCCAAGTGTCCGCCCTCCCTGTGGTTCGTGCTTCGTCGGTAATTTCCGACCTAATGTATCCTACGCAGGTGGTCGGCCGGCATCCCGTCTCTAATTATGTAGTTTTCACAAATAAACAGCGCGCAAGGTACCTATTTGGAAATTATATCATTCCATTATAGATAATCGGTTTGGGTCACTATCGATTACAGATAATAATCGATAAAGTGCGGTGACCGCAGATGCCAAACTGTGATGATGACACCGTGAGTGAACAATGGAGTCCGTGATGGGCGTTAGAATGAGAAAAACTGTGTATTTCAACGTTCTTAAGCTTGAGTGGGTAAGTGAAGATGGCTTCGTCGTATTTGGTACAGATTACTTCTATGCTTATACTATCAAACGTTGTCTGTTGTATTTATACATTCCATTTTCCGGGGTGTAATAGACCGGCAGACTATGTTTAAAAGATCATCATCATACCGGACTCTGACAGTAGCATTTGTATGAAGGTGGCCGGAGTCGCATACGCAATTTTTGCGTAGTGATTGGACCGAAACTTAAGTCAACTCACCAGTTTCACCGTGTCACTACATTGGCTCATTATCTCAAGACATTAGTATTTAGTGAAGTGTGCGGAGTTATAGAGGACATACATCACTTGTTGATGGAATGTGTCCGATATGAGGCTGATAGGAGCAAGTGGTTCAGGGCTCTAAAATTAAACAAGAACGACATAGGTACATTACACCGATTACTAGCTAAACCGAGTTCAGATGAAGCAAGAAAGTTGTTCGACTTTATGGCCCTAATACATTGATCTCTTTTTTATATTGTTTTAGGTTACGATGGGACTGACATACGCTGTGCGTCATAAAAGTCCCTGAAATTAAAAAAAAAAAAAAAAAAAATAGTATTTCATTAGGTGTGTTTGCAAAAGAGTGTACTCAAGTTTCCATTTCAGAATTTTCCGGGTCCACAATCGAATTCAAAATGTAATTTTATTGAGCATAATCAAAGACTCCTTGTTTGCTTGGAAGCTGTTTAACTAAGAACGCTTTCCTTTTGAATGCGATCTGTTCAATTAAACTTAGTATGTACAGCGCTGGCTTAGATAGGGCTGGCAAGTTAAGATGGGTTTCACCGAGACACACGATCAGTAAATGAAAACGGCATTTCATTCAAAAGCTGGCAGTGTCATAAATTGCTATAGAATAGAATATTGACATTGACAGTTCCTGAACGTCGTTATTGGTGAAATCCGCACTTAGTAATTGTGTCCAAATTCAAAAGTTGATAATGTGAAAGATTTTATACTTGTTTTACTGCAATTTGTATTATACCTCCACTGATAAACTTGTTTGTTGAATTTATAAGTACAGGTAGGTATTGCAGTTATCTTCAGGAAAAAGCTTACCGACTGAGGTTAAGTTTTCGTTTAAGTCAGTTTTATCAACGAATTATTGTGGGTTTTATTGTTACCTATCTTTCCTGTTATTAAATGGTATCATTATTTGCAGAATTTTTTCATCATCTGCACTGTTTGTTGCGTCTTTAATTGTGGATATATCAGAAATCAGATGTTAAAATAATAACAAATAGCACATAATAATGATACCTTTTCAATATTCACTGCAGACCGTTATTAAGTGCCTAAACAAATAGCAAACAAAAAGTTTTCCTCCAATAAAATTCAAAGTACGTGGCAACCCTGGTTTTGAGGGGTTGCTGCGAAAATATTAACGCTTAGAGAGGCTGAGTGGCATGAAATGAAATGATTACCCCACTTAGCAGAGGCGATAAGAGTGCCCTCTACCGCTGCCCGACATTTTATTTAGAACTCTGCTTATTTTTGCTCTGCGGTTTTTTTTTTCTTTTAGGCTGTGGGATTTATCTTGAGCCATAAAACTTTTTAATATATTTTTTGTGTGTTGCATATGAAAAAAAAGCAAATTGTTTTACTTTTAAATTAAATGTGAGGTATACGATACGCCTATGTCACATAAGTATGTCAAACACATTCTGCTTACTGTGAGTGTAAATAAATGGTAATAAAACACCTGTTTACTGGTCAATAAACGCTAAATATTACGCTTGTAATAAGAGCAGGCATAACGCGACTAATTACGGCTTTTTACTTCAACTGCTATACTCAAGATTTAGAATTAATTGACTAAACAGTCAATTAATTCTAAATCTTGCAGTATATTCGTACGATTGCCATTTCGTTAGCATGCTACGTAAAAGGTAGCGTGCAACCCGCTTTAAACTTGTCTTAAAGATTAGTTGGAAAAATGTTGCCAGAAACAAAACAAGATGTAAGTAATAATATAAACTTTATAATATGTAACACTAAAGTAAATGAAAGCGTTTGTTTTAATAGCGGATATTGATAGTGATAAATGATGTTTCTTTTGTAAATAATTTTTTACATACAATTTTACACGGTTTTTTTTTTAAACTAGTATATGTAGCTAGTAGTGGTAGTATTTGGAACCGGTGTTTAGTAAAAAAGTGAATTTGATACGGTTTTCACTCGCTGAGGTTCATTTTATTCGCAGAAACGCGAACCAGAAGAGAACTTCAGAGGTTTATTTTACTGTCCTTATTAATAAATACACTAATAAGAAAAATTAAAATTATTTTTTACGACCGTAATCGGATAATGTGTTTATTTTACCAAAAATCGTTTCGTGGTAAAGGGTGTTATCTAAAGTCCTGATTGCCATATTAAAAAAAAATATAAAAGTGTGTTTTCAGCCTTTTTGGTAGTTCTGTCGCCAATGCCACATGTTTAAAAAATGTTTGTATATTTTCGGAGTCACTTTGTAAGTGCCGCTTGTGAAATAATAAAAATGTCGTAAAATTTGGGAGCACCCGAGATTCTTATCGATGGTTGAACGGATCTGGAATAATAACGAGACGGAATGTTGCCTGTTCACATTACAAGCAAATTGAATTGTTGTTTATTAGATGTATCAATAAATTTTATGTTATTGCCTTTATAGGAGTAGATGCAATTATATTGTCAAATTGCCGACTTGTTGCTGAGTGTGCTTCCGCATTCTAGAGGAAAATTGATTTGCGTCTTCTTATTTTACATTATTTCTGAGATAAGGCCATCTATTACTGAAAAAAATTTATTTAATAATGAGGAAAATGTTGCAAGGAAGGTTTTGAGTACAATGTAATAAAAAAAAATAAAAAAAATGTGGTGGGCTATAAGAGTACCTAAGAGTAGGAGAAGACCAATTCAATAGTTCCTTAGTTTCGGTCATCGCCATAGACATAGCTATAGTTTATTTTGTAATATCTCGACGTTCCCGCCAATATCCAAATCGACCTTCATTAGTGTTACTTCAGTATTGTTTTTTTTTTAACAGAAAATTAAAATATTTATGCAAACAGAATATGTAGGAACATTTGCCAATTTGAACTATGAATATACATTTTATTCATGTATGATCTTCACATTTAAGTATCCTTCGGCTTATTTGCTAACTCTAATCTCTTATTTATAAATAACATAACACAATTTCATAATATATAATATTTATGTCACACGAATACCTAAACTGAACGTTTTGTATCAAATGAAATGCAAGAACCTTTGCCTTTCCTTGTAATAAATGCATTAATATTAGAATTAAGTCACTTTTATAATAATATAATATTCGTATCTGAAGGAGATAAAAGACAAAAGTTTCAATCTTATTCACTTATATTATTGTTGGCTAAAATATAACTTACATTTACGGACAAGGCAAGATGAACAAGTTATACGACCAAGCATGTTAATAGGTCCCTATTGTTACCAATGGTACAGACAAAATTACCCATAGATCAACGTTCATTACACAGTTTTTTCTGCGTGTCTGAATGGGACCCAATGATTTGTTGGAGGTTGCCTTTTTAAAAATCACTTGACATGTGCGTATTTTTACACTTTCGTAAAATGGGAATAGTGTATTGTTTAAAGTATTCCCCGCCAGTCAGACGTCCGCGTCAGAACAATGTTAGTGCATGTCTGCAAATTATCGTTCATAAAGAAGCAAAAATGTATGCGCTTTCTGGGGCGTTCGGTTACACTGCAAGTGAGGGTGCTTCTATTTGTCATACACTCATGGATTCCGTAGGTTTATCTCTAGAAACCGAGTTCCACAATTCTTGATGGAAGTTGGGTTGGAAAAGAATACATTGATGCAATAAGCATTTGGCCGCTTCACTCCCATGCGGTTGAGTTTTCCGGGACTAAAACCAGGTAGCCTATTTCTAAGGGCTTTGAAGTTTGAAGCTGAACTAAAAAAAAAACAATCTTTTACTAGGTGAAAGAGGGACAAGCCACAATAAAAAAAAACACTGACTTAATTATTTCTGGATTTAAAATATTGGAAATGACAATAGATGAGTAAAGTTTCTTATATACAATCACTCACGAAAAGGCCATTATTCATTTCATAGATACAGTAAAAAATATACCCATTGCTTTTCTTATGTATTTCCAAAGCTGTATGTAAAATGTGAATTCACTGAATCCTAACTTAAGAAATGCGGATCCGTCTACGTTACTAGACTTACTAGCATAGTATAGAATACATTTTATTATCCATTGTTCTACAACTACTGTTCACCGACGCAGAAATGCAAAAGCCGAGCCGTAATTTACATTTTATGCTTGAAAACATTATGCGCTCGCTATGGGAGAATACGTAGGGCCACAAATTGTGTAAAATGTAAAAACCATAATTAAAACGCTCATTTTAGAGGCTGTATAGCTCAGCATAGAATGTAAAATAAAATGACAGCAAACTATTTTGACAGCCCGCCAAAATTAGATTTCGAATCATTAGTGTCAAATAAAATACAGAACAAGAAAACAATTACAAAATAAAGCCAGTGTTGCTCTTTCATTTTTGCAATAATCATTGAAAAGGTTTTAAATCAGCGCCTTATTTTCCCGCGCGCGTATTAAATGTTGTCCGAGGGAAAATGGTTACATGGCGGTCGTAAAGTGGCTGGCAACCCGTCATTACTTGATGCATTATTGCAAACTTAAATTACGACGCACGCCTTGCTTGTACTTCAATGTTTTTGCACTAACAAACTTGAAGGCAGATGGCGAAACCTTCATTTTTAACACGTAAAGAGTATAATTAATAATGCCAATTCATTAAATGAGAAACTAGTAGATGTAGTTAATTATATGTTATCGAAAAAATAGGTATACTAGTTTTTGATCATTAAAAATAATGATTGGTTTTTAGGTATGGCTTATCATATTTTTTTTTGATAAAATTATTTCACTATGTTTTTTTTTACTAATGAAAGTATGATTAGGTCTTTTTAATTAAGTTTTCGAAGGTCTATTCGTAATTAGATTATTAGCAAAAATCCACAAAAAAATAATATTAATGACTTGTGTTAATTAATACCGAACTATTCTATCATTATTTTTTACTTATTATAAGAATAGAATTTATTCATTAAATTATACATATAAGCAGTAGTTAACAATGATTATCTCGATTTATCAAAACATGATACCTACTTTCCTGACTAACTACCATTTTTATATTATTACTACCATAATTATCCTAGTACCTACAGTAAAATAAAATGATTAAAACGAAAGCAGAATTTGCATGACTAAAAGGTGTTAATTATATCTATAGTGCGTTATGCTATTCATAAGGTAATAAATAGTTGTGTGTGCCCGCATCCGGCCGTAAACCGAGTTATAACTATTGTCGCCCTTCCATTGAATAATATTGTTGAATAAATGTCACACAACACACAACACACAAATAAACAACAATAAACATAACAGCATGAGACTTGAGATTAAGATCTAAGCTCAGTGAAAATTAATTTTGACAAAGTAAATTATCGCTTCTTGTAGTCAATTACTGAACCCGAACAAAACTATGATAGTCTGAACTGAATTTAATGAACGCACCTTAACCTCCCAAACCTTGTTTACAAGTAAAAAAAAAAAAAAAACAAAAACAAACTTTTTCATAAAGCATAGACAAGCGTCAGACAGTCTCATTTAATTTACGATCTAATCACAACGGTTACGAGGTCATTAGGAGATATTTTAACTTCTAACTCACGAACACGTTAGTCAGAAAAGGGATATGTCTTTTGACGAGGTCGTTATCGTAGCTAAATGTGTAACAAAATGTCCCTTTAGACACAGTCACACGTTGCCTCCAAACTGGGCGTTAAGTTGAAACTGCACTTAACATAGATAAATTCCCTTGATAATCAGTGAATGAAGAAGTTTGAGTTTGACAGGTGTTGATTTTGCAGCGTTAACTTAAAAGAGGTTGTGTAAAAGTAGTGAAGGAAAATGGAACGTTCGAAAATATTATGTTGTTTAGAAGTTCCGTTTGCCGCCATGGTGTCTCAGTCTTAAGAAAATCTTTAATAATAATTCATTGAGCGGCTTTAACGCCAACTGTACAATAGGTACTTGGAGTACCTATTGTACAGTTGGCGTTAAAGTAAGACTAAGCTCAACACGCAATAAATGTCAAAAAAACAAATTATAAACTGTACAGCACTCTTTAAATGTTGACCCACCTCTCAACCATAAAGAACAGAATATACAGGACAAATAATCTACAATAGACATCTACGCGAAGTCGATAAACTTACAAACATAATAATTATTCAAAATGTCTACTTGAAAGTCATAGATCTTAAATTCTTATGTCAATACGACTGTCAGATGTTCGCTCGAACAATTCCGAACATGCAAATTGGAATAGTTCATAAGAAGTTCGACGTTCGCTATTTGAAATCGAGTTGAACGTTTCTGGAATATCAACGATATTGTGAATGAAATGCACGGTAATAATTTAAGTTTGCATTAAGGGAAAGATTAGAAAATATTCTTATTAGGAGCAAGGACACTACGAAGAATTCGGGAGGAGAGAAAATAACGGCATGATAAAGAGTTTTGTTTGTGGATTTTTATATTGGGTTAACGGACAGCACACAAGATTTCCAATATAGTAAACCATAGCGAAATGTTTTGAAACAATGTTTATCCAGACTATAATCCGCCATTTTGCAAACAGCTGAAAGACTGATACTTTAGATAATTGTACTAGCAATCTGCCAACACCAATATTCTTCACATATATTCACCGGTACGATGTTATCTATATTTAAACCTCCCAGATGGCTAGACTTCCCTTAGTAACCGACCATAAAATATAAAATCTTCCTCAATAGTCGGTCCAGCTTCTTACTCTTTGTATCTGCTGTCAGTCAGATATTAGAAATGTTATTCTTACGCCTAGATAATGCAGATATTCTAAATGAACTCGTTGAACTTTTAATATAAACTATAAATGTTTAAAATATCAAATATCTGGTGGATTATGCGCGCAGTAAGGAAATTCTTCATGAGAGCTGCCTTCTGATCTTGGAGTTAAATAAAACCATTTATTTGGCTGGTTTTCAAAGAAAGCTCTTTAAAAAAAACACTACAGGAAATTATGTCTTTAAAGATAAACTAGAATAAACTGAATACTAACATATAATGACCATCAAAGAAATACCTGGTTAAACAGATGCAGATATCCGAGGATACGAGGATAGTGAAACGGATTTATTAAATACAGTTTTGGCGGTGAATAAAAGAGACATGCATTGTCCTAAAGGGAGATATCTTCCACTAATTATGATCAATGTAATAGCGAAGTGAAGGACAAAGACAAACAAGAAGAACTTAGAATGGATGATAAAGAAGAATTTGGGAACAATCATACAAACTCAATAGGAAAACCAGCATGCGATATTTAGTAACACTTGTAATAATTACACACTCTGAGAACGTGTTTAACTAATTAAACACCACTTATGCAGGTGATGGTAATCAACTATGCAGTCTAGCGATAAGAACTGATTAATATGCACTTGCTCATCTTCAGCGCGGAACATGATCGATCCGACGCTGAAGGTGCCTCAGACTTAATAACTCAATTTCATGCAATATTCTACACAAGTCGTCGGTACAGCAGCTTTGAGTGCAGTAAAAACCGGGATTTTAGAACGAAAATTCCTTTAACGAAACCTTCTTTGTTTGAAAGAGAAACATAGACAACACATGTTTATCTTTCCCGCGGGAAATGGGTTGGTGGAACAGTATCTAATGATTAATTTACGAAAATTGTACCCTAGTCAGACACTCTTAGTAATCAACTTTGTTAGTAAACAGTGTTCACTAACTAACGATATGTCAAGTACCCTCTATTAGACTGTCCCTCTATTTAGAACACAGTTTCAGCCTCCCTAAAGCCTGTGACAGTTAAGCTATGCAGCTTGACAATTTCAGTCTACTATTATAGTATGACCATCTTAAGTGTGCAGTTCAAGGGTGGCTTTCCTTGTCAAAAAAAAATTGCATCCATATGTTAAACTTGGTACATACACTACAGATAAGTTGTTTGAAGTGTACAAGTATCTACGCCATATTACTTTCTAGCCATAGTACTACAAACTACGTCCAACCTACGCAAACTCCGTACTATCGCAGTCAGGTGGCGAGAGGTCGATGCTATCTCCTCTATCTGGGTGAAGAGCCACTCCTGAAGCCATTGTCCCACCTGGACCACAAAGGTATATAGGTCGGCCGCGTAGGACGCTTATAATGTAGGACTTTTCATAATATTTGTTGAAGGAAATTGAATGTTGACGGAAAGCGTATGGAACGAAAATGTTTTCTATTTCTGTTACTGAAAGTAATGGGAAAGTGTACTTTGAGTAAATTAGGTTTTCTTTTCGTTTAAATTTATAAAAGGTACCCCGACCGTATTTTTGATGAGAATAAGTCTCTTGAAAAATATTAATCATCGTCTACACATAATATAAAATTTTACCGGTTCACATATTAATGCATGCAGGGAGACTTAGAAACAGTCTCAAATAAATCATCGTTGAGTAAAGACGTTTGTTATTTTTGTAAAACACCGTTCTATTACAGCATTAGAAAGTGAACCTTAAGTACATAAACAAAATTAAAGTCCTTTTAAAAAAAAAAAAAAAAAACTATGCCCCGCACTAGGAATTTCTCTTTTTCTTTTTCTCTAGGAAGATTTATTCCGGAAATTTTTAAATGTGAATAATTATTAAACTTACATACAATAAAGTAGAGTCCATGTTTTGTCAAGCCCCTAGTTAAGACATACATGAGGTGACTTTGCGAACAGACATAATTTGTGACGTGGGGAGAATTTGCAAAAACATTACCTACAGTGTCAAACTTTCTCATTATAACCGTGTACTCTGTTTTAATTTCAGCATCCAAACTTTTCTTGTCTTCCCAAGAAACCGAGTACCTAATATAAGTACAAAAGCTCCTGCCACGAGCCCAAATAGTTGGAACATGTCCATTACCACGTCATGTTTACTTTAGGGCCTCATGCGTTTGTTTTCAAGCGATGTAAGCAGACGGCTACAGCGGCCAAGGAAAATATTATATTATTATCTGTTAGCCGTGAACGTGAACAGATCGGAAAGTACATAATATTTAGATTGAGTTAGCAAAATGGCCTTTATATGTTGAGCTTTGATGTCAAAGTCGCTTGAAATCCAATTTCTGCCAAATCATAATGGTCACTGCAGTCGAAGTATCGAATGCATATGTATGAAGCCAAGTTCACGACTTGACGCCTAACTTTGAAATTGGAATCGATGAATGATGTAAGTTTGACTCCCTTACTGTACGTCTGAATTCCGGGGATGCTCTATGTCTACTCAGGGCGAATTACAACGATAAACTGAACGAGCTACATCTGAACATCTAAACAGCATTCAAGAGTTGTTTTGAAATATTGACACTGGTGGCTCTTGAACGCTGTTTAGATACGGTAGTTGTGTTCTATTTAACTCGTGACCGGGGTCCCCTTCATCAACATCTTCCTTGCTCATGCAGATGTGACCTTACCATTTCAAAAGAATTCAAAGTAAAACCTGTAGTAGCAAAGTTGCGAGATACGGGATATTTCGAACGTTCCTACATATTAATCGAATAAGTTCTCCAAATGTCCTCCATTGTGTACACGATCCATAACCACTAACAAAATTATAAGTACAGTAACAGAATCCTAAACACACTCTACGTGGGTAGTTGATACTTTGGTAGTCGTAACAGTTGGCGCCATCCATCACGGTTCGCACAGTCGCACACCATTACACACATTAACATTACTCCTCAAGTTCTCACTCGTCAGCAGACACGTGTGGGCTTCACACTGTTTTCTACGGATTCAGGTTAAGTGAGGAACTTGATGTAAGTTAAGAAACTTGGTGAAGTTGTGCCTACAACCCGAATGGAAATAATACATTTTAAAGAGTTACTGTTACTAATACTATAAGACATGGGCGTAGCCAGCATTTTTTAAGGTGTGAGGCAGAAGTAAATAAACTAAATAGTAGGAAATTTAAAATGCTTTTTATGTACTGACTGATACGTTTTATTGACTGCACTACACCTATTTCAATAATAACCTGCGAGGGTTCTGGCCAAATCTAGCTAAAATTTCGTTTTCAAATGTATGCTGTGCTTCCAGAACCCTCTTTCTATGCACACTCATACAGAGGTCTATAAGACGGTTTTCTGTCATTGTTGACCTTAACCATTTTTTATTTTAATGTTAAAAGAAGTACCCAAATGAATATTTAATTTTGTCATTATATTAATTTTGCCTAAAAATTCTTAGCTTCGGGTCAGAGAGCAAGGTGGGGCAAGTGCCTCACCCTGCCCCACCGTGGGTACGCCCATGCTATAAGACTTAAAATACAGTCTAGTACAAGTAGGATTCCTGTCCAAGAAGAATGTGGTGACTTAACAGTTTGCTACCTTGCCAGACACTTTGTATCCTGTGCTGGGCCCACGTGGTGTATAAACAACCTCTTTCTCCCATAGAGAGGTGGTCTATATTCTAGCAGTTACCTGCCGTGGGAACAATAGAGGTTTATACGGACAGTTTGACCAAGATTACAAAGAAGACACACAGACAATTGCTGTTTTAAATCATCAAAGATTTCATTCATAGACATTTTCATTAGACTCCTACCGTTCTTTTTTGTTTTAGGTTAAATCAAATAGATTACTCGAAAGATCAGCGAAAATGGGAGCTCTCTATCCTGCCAGATGTTTTTTTCCCATCTCAAGATTACCTTACCACCTGGTACATCACATTCAGCTTAAGCGCTCCATAAACAACGCGATCTTTTTACCTGAAAATAAAGAAAAGATTCTTTCGTAAGTACACATTGTTGAATGTTAATATAATCGTACGGTTGTAAAGACATGAAATCACTTAACTATTGTAGGTCGAGAGCTCTGAGGATTAAGGGCAAGATGGGTATTAACTTGTGTTATAAAATGAATGGACGACTCAATAAAACATTGTGCGTTGGAGCGGGAAATTGTGACAAGTGAAGAGCGCGTTTCAAAGGTTGGAGTACCGGGGCATAGAGAATATTGGACAGTCGAGTACTGGAGTATGGTTTAGTTTGAACAATTTTAGGTCAATTTAAACCAAATAATAAAAGGTTATACTGAAGTTATTTTGAAGTGCAAGTAGAACTTGTTTTATCGAATTATATATTCAAAGATACTGTCGTAGAGCGTTACGCAAAACCACATTTTCTACGTTACTATAACTCACAAACAAGAAAAAATCCTCACATAGACCTCACGATTTTCTTACAATTATATCAAGATACCACTTGGTTTAATATTACTTGATAACAATAAATATGTCTGTGTAAGCGGATCTTAAGATGAGCTCAATATTTTATGGGGTAATAAAATTTGAATTAATTCGTATTAATGTAGAACGATGTTGTAATCTTGATGCGTGGGCGGGGCTGATAATTAAACAAGTAATTGATATTCGTTGATTAAGTTGGAATTTGTTGATTCATATTTGAGACAACAGTTCCGATTGATGCTTTTGATATCGGTCGGGTAATTTCTTGCAATACGTTTATTATAGTATAAGGCCTGCTGTTAGGTTGTTTCCCATCTAAACTAAATTATCAGTCGCACCCTGGAGTCTTTTATAGGGCCCGGTTGATGGCAAAAGGCTCGCCCCCTATTACAATACAAGGGGCTCAAATATAATATAATACATCTCTGCTACATTCGATGTATCCTTGAATATTTAACCGTATAATTTTTAATTTATCAAGAATGTTAACTAACTAAACGTTGAGTAGTAGCGAAAACAAAACGCTTCATTACTTTACACGTTCCCTCGTTTAGCTAAACTGCGGGAAAGATAAAATGAATAAAACATCTTCATTTACAATTCGTGAGCACCGCTGTCGGTGACTGTACACCGTTTTATTGCAAAACATAAAACGGTATTCCCACTAATCCCTTATCTTTATATCAGAGCAACGATGGGGCTAACTTTAGAAGTTCAAGAATGTGCAACCTTTTTTTTTTGTATAAACTATTTACGGTTTTTTTTTCGGCGACAAAGGAATGGCAAGGCGAGAAGCTACAAAATATTTGTTCAAAAAAAGAACCTGTAGTGATGTTTTTGGATCCAATATTGGAAGAATTAACAATACGCTGATTTTTGAGATTAGTTATGTTGTTTCTGCCTATATAGGAGTTTCCACGTTTAAATATTGTTTTACTCTTTTCCTCTCTATTTTTCTTTTATTTCTTAACTAAATATGGTATCCACAAAGTCCCAAAAACGAATAGCAGAATTAGTCGAGTTGCCAGATTAGTAACATTTCCCATCCCTACAGGAAGGATCGACATAATCCGCTATCCCCACACGAAAGGTGATGAATGGACTTCAACAGCGTTTATTACTTCATAGCTTAGTAATTCGAGTATTTACCGAACTACAAAGGACTCTGGGTTTTAATAAAACCGTGTCATTTAAGCAAACGTATTGTTACTATGTTTGTTCAAATTTAGAGGTAACGTTACATTGTGAAGATGAAAGTATTTTTTTGAATTTTTAAGGGATGGCGTGAGATTTTGCTTCAGATATAGGTTGTATGAGAAAAATAAGCTACAGTATTGTTATTTGGTATTTAAATCCATCATTCATAGATGACTTTGAAGATAGACGTATGGGCTAATCTAAGAGGTATGGCAAAAGACAGTTGACTCGCGGGCGCTTTCGAAAGAGCACCATTTCAACGGTGCTACGTTGCTAGAAATGCAAATTAAGACCTTTTTAAACAAAGATCCAATATGGAAGCCGACCCCCACAAAGTATGGGGAAAAAAGCTAGTCAGATGATGATCCGATAGTACCCACCTACTTAGCAAAATCTGTCAACCCAACACAATATAGTACACAATTATACCTACAACACACCAGTAGCGAAGGGTCAATTTTTGTAAGAGGTAAGCCGGAGTACATATCTTTACTGTATAGAATATTATTGACTATAGAATGCTGACTTTGACATTTTTCAAAGGGCAGCCGGTAGGAATCGGGTTCTAAGGAACCTTCGCCACTGCAACACACTACGTTTACCAACTGAAAAAACAATTACTCTTTCGTTCAGTATAGCTGGAAATACATGACTCACATCCCCAAACCCGAGTACGGAGTACGGAGCAATCTTTTTCGCAGTATCACCCAGCTGCATTGAACATTAAATAATTACTGAAGCATGTGCTGTACCGTCTCATACTCATGACTGTACGTAGCTCGAAATAGCAGAGTGTCAGTACGTTAGATTTTTAATGATAACGTTATTTTCACGTCCGGAGCGACGCGGCCATCTTGTAGGGTTGCCTGTGTTAAAGTTTTGACACCTGTCAATGTCAGTTTTAGAAATGGTAATGTCACTGTTCGAGAAAAACCATGACTGTCTTCCTTAACCCTAAAATGAGAGCACAGAGTTTTAAAATATGCTTTTTGGGAGATTCCTGTAAGTACCTAATAGATGTAATATTTGTAATGTTTATAATACACGTAAATCACAGGGGTTTTTTTTTGCGATGAATTTAGCTAATTTTGGATGTTTTCCTGTTTATCAAAATAAGAAATTCACAACAGATTATTTTTAATAACACCACGGTTTTCGTTTGACGTAGATAGCAAAAATAAATGAGGTGACAGGTCAAAGGTTCATTAAAGGGTCAGTATGGTCAAGTACGTTTAAAGTTCATCAAGTTTCGATACGCCATTTTGTAGGTAGGTAGGTAAAGGTCGTCACTTAATAAGTGATATCGTTTCTAAATATGGTAAAAACTTATGAACTAACTTTTGGTATTATGAACTGGACTCATTTCACCAGTTATAACCCAACCAACGCAAGTCACCCGCAACCACTTTTATTTTGGCAGTTCAACAACATGTTTACATATTTTACTATCAGTATCGTACAATCAACCGCACATTCTGTGGCAACAACTTTCAAATTGACAGCGCCTTTATTTCTTAGCCCATAAAGGCAATTTTCGTAGTGCAAGTGCTACCACCGATGTACGGTTGATTATACACGCCGACAATATCGAAACTGTTAGGTGCAGACGCCAGCAAATTGTCAAATTTTGCTAATTAACCTTGAACCTAATGATGCTAAACGTTGAAAGATGTTTGACAGTTTGTAGTAGCTTGCGTCTGTACTATCAGAGAGTGTTACCCAATCTACCTCGACGATATTTTTATAAGTACACACATACTATCACTAAACCAGTAATAACTAAACACATAATTCCATTATCTTAGCCCAAAATATCTTATCTTGATTGTAACCACTGATACATTTGGCTAATCGGTAAATGAAAGTGACCCGTCCTTTTTATTGTATCCTTATCAGTATCGATAAGAAGACAATAACAATACACACTACAATGTCAGCTGTAAGTGCTAGACAAGAATGTAGTATCAGGATGTTGTGAAAGATGATATGACTGTCAAAGCAAGCGTCATAAATGCACAACAACGGTTTAAGTGACCCAGTCGGTACACAAACTTGAGTGTTACAACCATTTATTGCCGAATACCGTTATTTATAGATATATTATATAAAACCAAAGACAATCAATTATATTTTGATTGCCTTTGGTTTTATATGATACTTACGCTTAACGGGACAACGCGAGTTAAATCTCTACAGCTAATTGGTTGCTATCGGTACAAGTGTAAAGTGTCAAAATTGACAAATGTCATTTTGATTTAAGGTTCCCGCGTCACTGAGACTTTCCTTCCTGCCTCTCGTTTAATATCTTGTCTCTTTACATAAACGGACTTTAACATTAAAACATCCATATAAGATCTCATAAACCGCTCTAAATATCGCTTAAAACACTTTCAAATTGAAAATTACTGGCCATTCCATTAACTATTCTTAGCCACAGACCACACACCAAACTTAACGTAGATTAAGCCGTCAATACATTTCATATTTCGAACACAACCAACCCTAACGTGCCGTGTGCTATCTTTAGCCGTTTCCCGGTGCGATCTCGATGTGTTAAGTAAACAAAGGTGGTGTATGAGCGCGCGGTCGATATACCACCGGCCACCGCAAATAGACGCCGTGTGTCATGCGCTGCAGCGGAAGGGTTATACTTGGTGTAGTGAACTAGTGATGTGCTTATGTTCTGTGAACTGTCATTTGTGGGTTGTTAGGCAGACCTGAGAATATTTATTGTGCTTTTTTTGACAAAATTTTCTCTTGTCTATCGAGGAAAAGAACACTGATGTAAAAACAGTTTGTTTATTAAATGACAGCTTTCGGTATCGGTAGTTTTAAAACTGTAAACATATTAATCACTTCTTAAGAAATGATCGCCCCATGAGTGTGTCAACGGTGCAACTAATATGCTGCTACAACCAGCTATAGACGTTCATTAAAAAAAAAAAAAAAAATACGTTTCAACACCAAAATATTTTACAAAAATTCTTAACACATAAACGAAAGGTAAACATTCAAATTACAGAACAGTCAACAATTAAAGACATTTCATAACAGTCGGTTTGTCTTTACAAAGCTGAGAACAATGCACATACATGATGCAGATTAGATAGTGCAGTATCTAAACGCATAGATGCCGCGTTTTGTCCAAAACCTTATGTAAATTTGCCTACAGTGTGTACGGAAGCCGATACCGTGGGCGGTATTACAGAAACGCTTTTTTAAACGGTTGAGAAACATGCTGTAACCTCCTTAGTCGATTTTTGGTTAATCGTTATGGCGGCCGTTTGATAATGGCAACATTATTCTTCATTAACTTGCCATAGTTGGGTAAAGAATTTAGAATTTTACGGTTTAGTTTTAAAGCATTTTGAAATAATTGATACGGTTTTGTAGTTGTGGATTTGATCACTTTTACGGCATAAAGCTTTATGGTACATAGCTTTACTACTAAACTTTTTTTTGGTCGACTTTATGGTATATAGCTTTAAGGAAGTACTAATTCTACAAAGGACATAAAAAACCATTACACAGTATAAAAAGCCCAAGCAAGCCAGTACCAAGCCTTGGTGTAAATTAAAAACCAGATAGGTAAACCCAGGTACACCAAAAAAGGAATGAATCGTTCTGTAGTATGCACATTTATTACACCCGGTGTCATTTATAACCGACGCCATGTAAACGCCGCGTCGAATTGTTAAACGACACTTAAATAGCTTATTTAATTAATGGCTGAGCTATAAATATATGAAGTAGGTCGTGATGAATCGGAGGTTAAGATTCTGGAGTAGGAGGCTGCTGTTTCGAACCCGACAAATGTCAACCAATGCAAGAATTCGATGGATTTGGGTAACGCAAACCCGTTTTACAATGTTTGGAAGACGTCTGTAATGCTGATGTACAGTCACCAGCTCATCAAGTTACCAAAAACTGTAAAATTTCTCCAAAAGATTTTAAACATAAAATGTTGAAGGTTCAGTTCAAAATCGAATGAGAAAATTTGACAGTTTGTCGTTTGCTGGCGACTGTACTTACCGTGTTTTTTAATGAGAAATGTGAGTTAATGCGACACAGTACACTCATCGACGACAACGGAAAAGAGAACTGCCAATGATCTGAAATTCCCGACTCGATCTTATCAAGCCTTTAATCGAATGCACATTTCCCTGTACGTGAAGAGCCCTCTGCCAGGCAGTGAGACAATTACAAGCTATTACAGTTTGTTAAGTGAGTAGGGCAATAAATTCGTCATTCTTAGTTAACAACTGGGAGAAATCCGGATTCACAATTGTGCCAAATGACCTAGAAACGTAATGCCTACGCAAGTAAAAGTAAATACTGAAGTTATTTATCTTTGCATTTGTATCGTTCTGAATTTACTCTGGCATAATTATTTTGAGTACTAAGTAATCGAGTACAGGTTTTGTTGTAAAACCGAATCTTTTTGACCAAAATTGGTCCTTACCAAAAAGTATTTTAATGGTGACAATAGTAAGCAGCTGAGCTTTAGATTGAAAATATTCAATTTTATAGAAACAAGTACTAATAAAATAAGAGAGATAAAAACAGCAAGAGATGATACAGTCGATCAACCATTACCACTAAAAACTTAAGATAATCAAAAGAAGTGTTCAATTTTCGAGATCAAAACCAAACCATACAAGTTTCAAACATAACCCAACAAAGTTAGATTCCATTCAAACATTCCAGGAAACAAATGTATAATTAAAACACGTTCAAACAGCTACGAAACAAAACATGGTATATTGTGGAATGTAGTCAATGTACTCCATACGGATCTGTATGCACCGTACTTGGGCCAACTGTGTACAGCACTTGTGTCTACAAATTATATGGTTATTCAATGATTATAAAGAATTTTTGATTGTTTATTGAGGCTATTGAATTTAGGAAGACAGAAGAAACCGTAACAGACAGACTTTTTCTCTGGGAATTTAAACTAATGCCTCTCTTGGAGTTTCTTGCCCGTTCTTCTCCATAGAGATCTACGTTAGGGAATGGGCAACTACAGTACTTTCGCAGTTTTTATGCCTTGTGACTGGGACTGTAGCTATTTTTCATTGTTGTCTTTGTTTCGACAGTTCAAAAGTGCCTGTAATTGGCCTATTTGAAATATATGCTTTGATTTTGATTCTAATGAGTTCTTTTAATTCTTGTGGTTCCTTTTAACCTGATATTGGCTATTTTCTCCAGTATTTTTTACTTAGTTTGCCCTGTTTCATTATAATGCTCTTTACTTTCAACTCTTACTACAGCATTTACTGCTTTCTCAATCGACCAAGACATTTTCCTTTTGCGTCCTCTTTTTACCATAATGGAAATGTACTGTAGTAATGCGGTCGCCTTCAGTTAGTTTTTCATGTCTATGGTCAAGTCATCAATAACAACCGTCACTATCAATAACATTTTACAAATCGTTACTATTACCGCTAACCACTCGTAAACCGCTACCACGTAACTACTATACTACAGTATTCACAATTATTTCACGCCTGACTGCAACCTTATAGCAATGAGAATAGAGACCACTGGGATGCATAACTCAGTGGTAAAATAACCGTGGAAGGACTGTACTACCGACGGACGGACTTCACTGACGGTCGACCACTTTTCCACCTTATTACTTACGGCATAAGTGTGAAAAGTGGTAGACCGCCAGTGAATACGGTAGTACATATCGATTCAGAGAAACGTATCGTATACTAAGATTAGATACAAGGTGTAACAATTAGTTCTAGGCGTTATGTCACTTGCAACCAACCGCACGATAACACTAGTAGCTTGTGGTCGAACCTGATAGCCTGATACTGTATCAAAAGGGCCTTTCTGTAAGGTGTGCCAAGTAGCGTGTATTCTTGATAAAAGGTTCATGTTAGGTAAATAAATAACAGTATTTTGCTTTTGTCTGATAAGAGTTCTTGGATTCGTAATATTTTCTTGCAATCCGGTTACAAAACAAACTGTTATCATGTCATCCAAAAAAACTGATTCTATTGCACACTGATTAAACCCATTATTTATGGTAAGATTTCTGAGGAATAGTTTCAACTTTGTCTTCACCTGAACTTCGTACAAAACGATTTCTCGGCTGTGTATTCATCAAATACCAAGCAAATTGTGTATCCTGTTTCCTTCAACTTTTCAAATCCTACTAAAGCTAATAAAATTCTTCAAAGATATTTAACACACAAACTGGGGAATTTTATACGGCACATATTGCACATCGTTCCTGAATATTTCAAAGAATGTTAGCACTCCTTGAACAGATAAAGTTGAAGGAGTCTAGTTCATGAATATTTTTACACTCTACTTGAATGTGGCAGCAGGTGCATTTGATACCGGTTCAGGCTTTTATACTTATTATATTAACCGTGCGAACGTGAGGTTTTAAGAAAACAAGTAAATACCAACATAATAGTGCAGTTTATAACTATTCGAGGCTTTCTTGGCATTATAAGAATGAACACATGCTCAAAATTTTATAAACTACATGGATGATTTTCGCGTCTCATTTCCATTTGACGAAATCCCGATACCACATCTATTCAAAACCGACGTACAAAAATTAGTCGCCACCTCTGAACACGTTATTAGAGCGCATAAATTGCGCACACAACAGCAAATAAACAAAGAGCTAAGAAATAAAACGGTTAATTTGAAGATTGTAATAAGAATTAAGAGAGTCGGCGCCACCAGTCGGCAGGCGCTTCATAAATCACACCGTCTGACTTAAGGGACTGCCGACTGGCAAGCAATATACTGCAGCTAAAGGTTTGGTTAGACGGGCTACTTTTAAGCGACTTTTGATTTTATATTCTTGCTAAATAATGCACTTTTCGAATTCAACTTCTAAATAGTTTTCGATGTTTGTCATTGCATTAATAAAACGTATAAAGGAGTTTCTTTAAGACCTTGTTCCAGGATGGGTTATCGAGCAAAGGTTAATGAATTACTAAACAAGGCACATAAAACGTAAACCTATCCAATTTCATTATTCAATGCCGCATAAACAACAAACCTTAAAGCAGCTGTCCAAGACAAGACGCAATGGAATGAACATTAAGTGTTATATCAATGAGTCACCGACAAGGGTGAATCACCCTACCTGCGCGCACGCCGAGACCCGAAACTGTTATTAGAAAGAGACAGAAGACCTACCGCACACCTTTTGTGGACCCCTGTGGTAAAAAGAAGAGAAGTGACAATTTATTTTAGATATTTTTGACACCGAAGTGGCGAGCCTCTAAAAAGATGTTCAAACTTTTGAATCGTTCGTTAGTAAACCGCTTTGTACTAAAATAAATGGCTTTATAACTTGGCTTGAATTTCAAAATTTATTAATAATAACGTGGTCTAAGCTAAGCTTTTACTAGCACTAACCTAAACATAGTAAAATGAGAATTAAGAACAAAGCGTCTTGGGAGGTCTAAGAAGCACCGCTTGATAATTTGAAAATGCCGGGGCTTCAAATTGTTTTAAGTCGGACCGGGATATTTATGAGTGTTAGGATATTGAATTGAAATACTAGACGTAACATGGAGGGAGGAAGCGATAAAGGTGGTAAATGAACATTAAAAATATCAAGTTTAGAACCTTAACAATTAAATAGTAATTAAACTTGGTGAAGGTTGCAGGGATCCGCTGGATGCGAGTCGCACGGGACCGGTCAATGTGGCGACACTTGGGGGAGGCCTATGTCCAGCAGTGGACGTCTTTCGGCTGAAATGATGATGATGATGACGATGAAACTTAGGCCCGTAAGAAAGTATTTCAAAACGATACTAAAGCATCTCGATCTCAAAGCTGGTAAACATTTAGAATCTAGATTCATGCTTGACAACCAATTCAGATCCAATTATTAAATCACTGAAGCTTTTAACTTTATCAAAGATCATCATTAAATGTTAACCGTTTTCCAAAATATTCAAGTTAACGATGAAGTAAACGTTAGGAAGGTTCCTATACAAATTCTATACGCTTCACCTCTCTAACAATTATGAATTCATTGCCCTAATAAATTTTAACACAAAGAGATCCGACAAATAGCTAATTAGCATATCGAATTTAATGCCGATATCTATGCAATAGATCGAATCTATATTAGTCGACGTAAAGTATGATATAATGTGTTGTCTGTAGTACAAGTGTTTCATATCTCAGCCACTTCACGCATCGGTCTCTTGAAATTCGAAGGCAGCTGTTAAAGAGAATCGACAATCGGTAAAATATAAAACGAAATTCACAGAATATCGGAAGGAATTTCATCCGAATTTTAGCAATTCAAAAACTTATTCTTCGAGAATAACTTCCCGATAAACGGTGTTATATTGAGCGTTAAAGATCGAAGTTTGCAAAGTCGCAGTATTCTTCGGCATATTCTAATAAAATTTTGCCTTTAGAAGCTTTTGGGACAGTTTAAGCTGCGAGGACTTATGGAAATGAAGTTTATATAGCACATTGCGCAAAATATCAGCTTATTGAAGTCGAAACTTCAATAGCACATCTGAGCGAAAACTCTCAACTAGTAGACAAACCTATTAGTGAATTAGAAGATGGATTCCTTCCGAATATCGAAATGAAATAAAAGCAATGTACGTATAATATCTAAGTAAAAATCTTGCCAATTTTTCCCAGCCTCATTTAGCAATAACACCGCAATCTTCCAAATACATTTCGCTACATTAACGATTACTTGGTTCGCTTATATTTAAGTTAAGCCAAGCTCATGGCAAGGAGCCAACTATTTCTGCCATTCACTTGCTGAATCGTTATATCTTTAATGTATGAGCAAAAAAAAAAGGATCTTATCGTCAGAATTCACACTACGGCTAGCGAATGAAACAATAAATTCAAGTGGTTTAAGTTCAGAAATCTTTTGGTAACTTAAAAAGCGCTAAGTTTATTTTAGCGATGTGTGAAATCAAACAGAAGTACTGTAAGAGGAAGTTATTTTCTTAAAGAGTTCTCTTTGGAAATCCGGAGATAGAACAGAAACTAAAGAAAGTCAGTCCGTAGACGGTGATAAATGGTGTATCGCTCTACTGCTTTAAAAAAGAAGAATATAGGATTTTCAGAATATATTTCCATCAAAGTTTTTAAAGCAATTGCTTTTGATGTAGCTTACTGCTCAAACAGTCGTTTACAAAACCTTTGCACGCGCAAACATAACTTTTGAAAAACTTATTTCTGTATCCTTTGTTAACACGTGTAGGCCCAAAACTCCAATAATTTATAACCAAAAAAGTTTTTTTACTTTTATTAATAAAATGTAAAACAGATATTAAATATTCCGTGGATGTTAGTGCTACCTGTTTCCGGTTACGCATTGATGAATCAGGCTTTTAAAATGGCGACTAAGATATTGTTCATATGACCTAAGCATGACAATCGACAATGCTTGATCAGATTCTGAATAATTTTAGCACTGTTGTCGCCTTCCGGTCCTGGATGAAATTTAAATTATTAATGGTGACCAGGATTTATAATTATGTAAGGACGTGTGTTGTGCAGGAAATGACAGTTTCCCAACGGTTTTTAAAAGCCACGTGTTCACCTGATACTGCTTTTAAAGGGCTCATGGATGACTGTTTAGATTGTTTTATAAGGTTAATTCGTAGTAATTTTACTAGCACCACTAATTAATTTTTTATTTGAATTTATGTTCCACTAGCAACACTTTTTAATTTGAATTTATGTAAAAGAATGTCATTTATCTCAAATCCGTTTTTTTTTGCAGCCTTTATGCCTCATTATGATTCTTCTGTTACAGGTAGTTTATTGGTATGTAATCCATGTTGTGGACTTAAGCCCGACGACACATGTCGAATAATATTTAAAAAACTTGATTTGTTACCGTTACCGTCGCTTTACATTTATGAAATATGTGTGTTTGTTAGCTACTTCTCTACGAGTTGGACCGATTTCGTAAGGTAAAATAATCTTAGGCACTATTTATCTTAAGTCCCATAAATTCTAATAGTACTAATCAACTTGCGAAAACGACGATAGTTAATAATCTTTGAATTAAACGGCAGCCGCTACCCACAAGCTAATCATAAGTCATAGTGATTCTATTATTAGAAAGCATATTAATTGGCGGGGCTATTATAAAATAATTACATATGGACTGGTTGATTTGAAGACAATTGCAGTCAATTATCCATGGGAAGTAAAACATCAGTATTGATTGGAAAGAAAAGAACACGTGATGGCTTGGTGATTTTGTACTGACTTCTGACTAACATGATTTTTATTATGATTGATTACTGATTCAAAGCACTTGTGTTATAAAATGGTTCTTTGACTTTCAGGCAGTATTTCGTTTTCCTCAATTTTACGCGTTCAAATGAACTGCCTAGGCAAGATGACTAATAGTACCTATCTCTATCGTATTTATTATTTTCTTTTTGTCGGTAATGCGAATAAAGTGCTTCATTGATCTTATTGAACAGTCGCCATCTTGAATTTGCGTCAAATCTCCAGTGTTCGTTAATCAAATCTTCAACGCTTTTATTACTATCTTGTCACTCGAGAAAGCAGCAAATCATGTTCCCGAAAGTAGGCCGAATCGATTGACGATATCTTTTTAGTAAGATAAACTATGAATGGCGAACAAACGAGATTATTACACTTATCATTATCTATGTTATTCCTACTGAATTTACGTTGAAACACAATCGGGTCCACCTATGTATGTATCTAATCTTCAAGAAGCTTAAATTTAGTGAAATATTCACCTTCACTTTGAGTGTATAGAGTGTATTTTCAACTAGCGCGTTTCTTGAGTGATTCTGATTACATAGGCCTATTAGATTCAATAATTCAGTACTTTAATATGACCTAGAACTTCGTTTAGCGTTATCTGCGCGAACTAAATCGATTCATCATTGCTTTGATCTTTGAATGGTTTCGTATTTATTATTGTGAAACTTTTAGAGGAAGTAGTGTTTATGTTAGTGCTTTCAGAGTACATCTCCGAGAGCACGTTCACCGAGAGTCTGGGTGGAGTGAGGTGGCTGTTCTTTGAACTCTGGCTGGCAACAGAGAAGCAGTAGAGTGCTTTGGGTAGGCGACGATGTGTCTTTACTCTTGGGAGGTATCTGACATAGAATTATACGTTTTCTTTAATAAATCCAGTCTGAATCCAAATCGGATCCACCACTAGTAAATTATGGGTCACAGTTCCGTCAGTAGTGTACACTCTCCATGTAAAATGCTGGTATTCAGCTGCATCTGATTAGACTCAAAGCCAACCGCAATATAGTTGGGAAAAGACAGATAATGACTTCAGTAGATCTTTTTAGATCATGATCAGTAATTTCTCGCGTAAGAGCAGATATTGGTCATTCATTTTCATCCTCTGATATACTAAATTATCTATTTACTTCGACTGATGAATGGATGGATAGATGGATAAAATAAACAGTTTCTTCGAACAAGTAGCACAGGACCCCATTAATATACTTCCTGCAGTTTGGTTTCCGCGCTAAATCTGACCTGTTTGCTTTGATATACGACGCCGTTACTCATCCAGTACAAATTAGCTGTGCAGTTTATTAACTGTACTTACAGTATGCACTCGGTTTTAAATATGACTCAACATTTTTAGAAGAAAAAAAAATCAGCTTTGTAAGCGTCGTTTCTGTCACTCACACCTTCATGTCAGCCTTTTGTCTCATTCTAGGCCGCGAAGTGTCATAAACGCCCAGGTTGTATACGGTCAGATTCAATGGTAAGTCAATAAAGATCAGTCATTTACGATTAAATCTTACAAATTCCTTCCTTATCTGTAGCCAGATTATATCATTCCATTCATTATAACGGAAATTGAAAATATTTCGGCCCCATTAAAAGACATAACATCGTATATTAGTCATAATTAAAAGCTTATCAAAATGCAAATTATGTTGATTATTATGAGGATAAAAATCTTAATCGTATGATTCAGTATTTAGTACATAACAACCAGAAAAACTTGGTAGATGGGAGTGGCGCTAGTTGTATAGACAAATGTCAAAATAGTGTCAAATTCAGTACATTTAAATTTAGTTCAATATTTTTCCGCAGGTCAAGATACAGTGGTGGATCTTCCGAGTGAATCGTTTATTAATAGTTGTTTCGGGAAATAGTGTCTTATAAACAACGCCCAGTATTCATTGAAAGCTTATACAGTACTGAGAATGTGTTATCATAACAAATATGACACATCCGACTAGGTATGACACAGGCTCTATGTACGAGGAGGCCAGGCGCACTCCGGCCTTCGCATTTTAGGTATGAAGCTACAAGTACGTGGAGGCGCAGCGCGACGCGGCTTGGCGCAGGCGGGGTCGACGCGTCGGACTAATTCAGTTGGGCTGCCGCACGCCCGCCACCCGCTCGCGCACCATAGAGTACATTGGTCGCACGTCATTTTGATACTCATTCACGCCCCTCGTCGTGTCGTCGGGCGTTCGTCAAAATGGGAAAAGCATATTGCATCGTATTTGGGTGCTTAAATAAGAACAAGGATCCGAACCTCACGTTTTTCACACTTCCAACGGACATTGAAAGGTAAAGAAATGCACGTCTACCTATTAGTAATTAGGTAGGTCGTCGCGACGGACCAATTCAGTAGGGATGCCGCGCGCCGGCCGCGTGGCACGCGCGCCATTAAGTGCATTGGTCCGTGTTTATATTTTTTATTCTTATTTATGTCACCCGTATTTACGTAGTTACAATATTAATTATTATTATTATAAAATACTTGGGTACTTATATACTTGTTAAATAATAGACCAAGAGCTGGAGCATCTTTTTAAAACATTTGTACAGCAAGTTTTATTTTCAAATTCCAGGCGCAGGAAATGGTTGACATTAATCGATAGAGAAGACTTATTAAAAAGAGAAGATTTAAAAAGGAGCAGCCATTTAGTTTGTTCTGCACATTTCGAAGATTCTTCAATTAAAATAATTAAAAAACTTAAAGAAAATGCTCTACCATCAATGCTTTTACACAACCAACCTCAAGAAGGCGCATCTTGTTCAGAAGTACAGTCCACATCCGCACGAGTGGAAGGCAATGGTAAAGGCAAAGTGATATTATCGAATAATAAAGAATATATTACCGTTGGAACCCAAACAGAATCATTACGATCAACGGAAGCACAAACACAGACTTCAAAGTTACTTACCGAAGGAACGCCAGGAAAGCGAAAACTTTCAAATGAAATAATCGAAAGTAAGTTGAAACGCCGTAAGTTGGATCAAGAAATTACAAAAATTAAGAAGGGGTTAGAAGCCAAAAATCAGCCTATAACATGAAATGATCCTGATGACATCGCGTCGGTCGGAGATTTAAAAAAATAATTGAATTGTAGATATAATTAGAAACAAGTACAAAGGGAATCGGTACGACGCAGAGGGTACTAAGTTTTTGCTTTAAACTTACATTACTCAAGTCCACATGCATAGAGATGCTCACAAACGGTATTGAAACTACCATCTAAAAGAACTTTGATTAGACTCGAAATGCATATTCTTCCAAAATTTGATAAGAGACTACTAGATAGCTTGGCCTTAAAAATGGTCGCTTTCAGGCACACTGCACCATTTGTGTTACTAAGATGACCCTGAAAAGAAACTTGTACTAACTACAAGATGAATACCGATGAAATTATTGGTTTTCAAAATGTCAATGGAAAAATATCGCCAGAATTTGCCAGCAATGCATTCGTAATAATGCTTGAAGGCATTTACTTTAAATTGAAACAACGATATAACTTGCATATGCATTGCTCGCAACTGAAGGAACAGTATTTACACAAAATTTTGGCAATTTGACCCAGAATAATCCAGGTCTTCTAAATAAAAAAAAAAAACTCAATCTCTATGTATGTGTTAGATTTCGCATATTTGCTACAATAAGATAAAAAAAGGGATAAAAATATGTTTAGTTATTTATAATTATTTTATATATTTCTTAATTATTCTGGTCGGTCAAATAAAACATTGTCACCAGTATTAACTACGTTATTGTTTCATTTTCGGTAACTATAATTTACCTATATCAGCACTCCAATGAGCAGGTATAAGAGTTACGCGCGTTAGATTGAGAGGCAACTTGTAGATGAATATAACTGAAGGTGTAATCAGCGCTGTGCGGCCTGAATTGCACTTTATTGTGCCATAGCAAAAGTCGCTAGTTATTTAAATGATTTAGCGGAGTGAATCTTCTGTACTTCTACAATTATGTATTCTGTGGTACGACTGCACGGGGTAAACAATGTACATGACTAGTTCTTGTGATAGGTAAATTTCTAAGAATATATTACTTTACCACCTTTTAAAATACAAAGATGATAATAAATATAAGCAAAAAAAAATAGCTAAAACGAAAACGCAAACTAACAAAGCAAAGGCAAACTAATCCCATAGTAGACTATGAACACCATCGGCTAAATCTTCTCCAAAGAGCTAAGACTGGTAACTTCGTGAGGCAACAAATGGACATCTGACTGTGGTGACAGACTGACAGCAGGTGACAGTAGGTTGACACCTACTTCAACATTTATGTAGGTACTTTTCTCGTTCTATGTCATTTACTAAAGCAAACGGTGCGCCTACCGCTAATGCACTCTCGCAGGTGCATGTAAAAGTACAATGTTCAATTGCATAATGTAAATGAACATACTTGTGTGAAAGCAATGACTTGTCCAGCACATCGCTAAGCAAGACAATTTGAATGTATAAATACATACAATGGATAATAAGTACAAGATTTTCTAAGTTTTTGGGGAGGTTGGATTTTTATATGGCAACATTTAACGTATCTGTCACCGACTATCCATAATGCAGAGGAGCAAAGTTATCATCGTTACTATTTCTGAAAGTATTGCCGCCAATTTTGGTTATCTTTTCAAACAGCTGGCCCATCCGAATTAAGAGCTGTCATAAAAATATTTTAATAAAAGCTTTTATGTTTCTGCCCCTAATCTGGCTTTTAATTATCTAGTTCTATTTTTGCCAATGAAAAATAGGGCTTTGATTAAATGGTGTGCGGTATTCTGGCGTCAATAAATCACGTTCACAATTTTTATATGTCAAACACATAAAATGAAACGGAGATCGTAACATATTTAATGTTACAATAACAACATAAATTCTGCACTATCTGTTAGCCTGTCAAACAGTCTGTTCTTTGTCAACATCGAGATACAATTTTAAAAAGTAACTAGTCTGCTGTCTACTTCAAAGAGTCGACGCTGTTTCGTTTCACGTAGTTATAACTGACCATCCTAAAATAATACTGCTATGTGGGTCATGCAGTCTAGGCGATATGAGATATTGGCGCGAAAGGGCGTAAGTTAAGTCTAAAATAAGTCGTGTGTTATTGTGAACTGTCAAAGTGCTAGTATGTCTTGGCATTTAGAAATGAACATTGGTTTGAAAGCTGGTTTCTGTTAACTGGAATTCCAATTTCGAATTATTTGATGTAAGTTACATAGGTAGACTATTTCTGACTTGATTGAAATGGAACACTTAAACATTCGAAGCCCCAAAGGCTTTCAACTTTCCTCGTCGGGGATTTTGCTCAATAAATTTCATGAATGAAGATGAGCTCACAGGAAAATTAACGGTTAACGTGTGAATTGTGGTCTCATTTATTTATTGAATATTAAGCAACATTTGTAGGTATACGAAGTACGAAAATAATCTATTAGTTTTTGTTTAAAAGCAACTTTTTAGCATAATTAATATTGGGTTGGCCATTGTATGTAGGTACCTATGTACTAACTTGTATAGATATACTTTCTCTCCCAAAATCCACGAAAACACTACTGTATTGCCAGGATCAAATTCCCAGGCCGTTAATGGGACCGACCTGATTGGCAAGGCGGTTGAGAATAGCGCGAAATCGTTTTTGGCATTGCCTTATCTTTGGCATTGGACTGCAATATACTGCTTATCTCGTCTCCCGCCAAGAAGCTATAGGTACGAGAATATCTTGGGCCATGCTGATTAACCAGTGCTGACAACCAGCCTTGCCAATAGGTAAGATAACTCTCGCGTTATCCAGTAACTGGGTTAAAATACTGGTATTCAGATTAGATTGGAAGCCGACTCCGACTTCCGACGTTGGGTAAAGAAGAGGCAGATGATGGTGATTAATCAGTCACCAAGGTTCTACTAATTGGTACGACGCAGCGTGATACAGACATAATTAGGTACTACCGAGCACCCTTATGCACTGAGCAATAAGGTTGACAAGTGTTCGGCCGTCAGTTAGTGTGGTAGTACATATCGCCATTAGTGGAAGCGCATTTTGTGCGTTTTTACTATTGGATCCTCCACCAGTAACAACAATAAGATTCGTATTAAGTTTTTTTTTTGCTATTCTTAATTGATGCGCTTTATTCCGCAGCTTCGCCGGCGTGGAGGAACGAAAAAAGGCTGAACCGATTTTCAATAAAAATGTAAATAAAATATATTTCGATAACCTGTGTGCCAAATTTTATAGAAGTCCGCTCAGCCGTTAAGGCGACAGACAGAGTTACTTTCGCATTTATTATATTAGTATAGTATGATACTATTTCAACATACACCCATGATGAGCCCACAAAGCTCACAGCTGAAACCTGTCAACACAGACAACATCCAACAATGCAAGATGGCCGTTGAAATAGAACTAAAGCTTACACCTGACTCATTTATTATAACAGCTACGGTTTTAAGCATTTATTAATGAGCCATTTGTCAGAGCTAATGAAAGCGTAGGCTAAAATTAGTTCAGACTTATTCAACTTCAATATTCATCCTTTTTTAACTTTAGTTAAGGTTGGGACTTGCGTGTGCTGCAAGCTTGATTTTACATCGGGTTTTCATATTTATATTATGTTAACATTCCAATAGCACGATAGATTATCTAGTAGAAATTCTTGAGCGGAGTCTATATTTGCAATAATAATGATCGAGAGAATTCTGTACTTTATAATAACATGGTTATGTTGGCACTATTTACATTTTCATTCGTCATGTTGGTTTTCATGGTTAGCGTTTTAACATCCGGCAAAGATAGTCTGATTATTTTATGCAAGATCTTAGGAACAAATTGTTTATGAATGAGCGCAACCTGTTAGACAGTATCCCGTTCTTCTTCAATATAATGTATCCATTAGGGATACAAAAACATAAAAAAGAAATACAAGTACAACCTTTTTCAATTCCAAATAAAAACATAAACCCATATCCCTTAAAATCAAGAAACTGGCCAGTTACAAATAACATAAAACAGACGGTAAGAGAACGCATTCGAAAATTAACACTGCTATTAAAAAAGCAATTGAATATCGTTCAGGAACTAATGCGCGCGCCGCCTCTAATGTAATTCTCTCACCAAACATTTCTTTTAATCCTAAACGCAGCTGCATAGTTTATTTATACTGGCCACAACCCGTTTCGTTTATCTGTGCGCTTGGGTTGCCAGATAGGGAATTAGAAACACCTGACTTTTGACATTTAGGGACTTGTCAATTATAATGATGTGTTTATCAAACTAGAAGAACAGAATAAAGTACGAATTGTGTAATGATCAAGAGAAAATTCCGAAATATTTCCTTTTAAAAGAGCCTTAATGCCCCTTATGTAGTTATTTAATACACACGTATTTTGACTCAATTAAGTTAATTATAATGTCCAGTATTTTGATAGATGTTTTCGGTATTCCGGCTTCAAAGAAAACCGCAATGGTGACTGTAATTATTAAATCATTACTGAGATATTAAGGTCGTTGTCCCTTTATTCCTTGAGTACATAGGTCGATCTATTTAAGTACCATGTACTACGTAAATGGTTCTTATTATGTCGTCTGCTAATGATAAGGGCCCACTATTACATTTATTTACTAACTTCCGAACACATTTTCTTCAAGTTGTCTATAGTTTTTTTTTTGCATCCTCACGTTCGGGGGTCCTTGCACCTGGCAACCCCGTCTGACTATCTACTTTAATTGATACACAGCCCGCATTCCGTGAGCTTTATTGGACTCATTCGAAGGATAAAGGCAATAATTTCAAAAGAATTTTTATAACTAACAACATTTTGTTCATGTTAAAAGCTTGATTCAAGAATTTTAAAGCATTTGACAGTTGTCTCTGCTACGTCTGTCACTCAAATTGAAGATGAAAAGTACGATTCGCGTAATAATTTGTCTTTTTCAAATATTTACGAGCGATACACGGTACAAGGCGAAGAAAATCGTAATCCAATACTTGTTACTACTTAGTAGCAAATCGGTCTGTCTAGCGGGGGTTTGACATTAGCTAGACTCGAGCTAATCTCACACGCGCTCTTGACAGGTAGCATTCGTGTGTCAAAATCGAAAATGTTTGGGATCAAAATTTTTGTATCTATAACTCTACAATTCTTTTAAATCTCTTTGGCTCTTTCTTTCTTTCGTTTATGCAGTTCCTTTTTCGCAAATTACTAAAATAGCAAGCTGGCTCGCGCAAGGGTAGGCTAAGGTCTAACGAGTAAGTCTAATTTCGACGGTATTAACCAATCGGTTTGGATTATATTGTTGTTTAGTAATAGATTCTAAGCTGTATGATAGTGGGTGGCCATTTCGACATTTATCATCGACTTGTCGAACCCGGGTTATCAAAAAGAAGTGAGAAGTTTTCTCAGTTACTGAATTAAGATTACAAAAGTGTAAAAAAAAGAATTGATAATACACATATTTTATATTTAATTTATGGTGTGATAAAAAGATACTTAACACGTTATCTTTCAATTATAACTTTTTTCTAACGATTTATATTAATTATTATTTATGTAATATGACACAAGCAATAAGATAAAACGTTTAGCGAAAATAACAAGTTGAGGACAAAACTCTGACTAACGAAATCATGTACTAGAATGATCAAAATATCGTATTGTATTCAAAAGCTTCTTTTACAATAAAATTATTGGGTACTAAAAACAGATTAGCAAACATATCGAATTCGATACAGATATCGATGACTTTCCAGTGACGTCAACTCCGATGACATCATCACTGCACCAGCAGTTTCTGCCTAATGTTTATACACAAACTATGACAAAAGCTTACAATCTGACAAAGTGTTGTAATTCCACACCATTACATATTTTTACCGTCCCAGAACTCCGTCAAAAATCAACTTTATTCTAAGTGGCTTAGGGTTTGGAATTGAATGGGTGATGTTAGGAAATGGAGTCGCCGGCGCCTTTGACCGACAAGATAATATCTACGTGGAGCAGGTAAGCTTTATTGCTGCCCCCGCGCCCCTTGTTCACAGTGCCGCGCCAACAATCCTCCGTGTTGTATTTCACACGAGAAACAAACATCCAGTGGATATCCGAGAGAAGACTTGGATGTCGTTCAAAATTTTGAAAAAGGAATGATCGAAGTTGTTATTTGGCCTCTGAAGTTCTTGATATTTCAAGAATGCACATGGGACATAATGAAACACCTTTTTCTGTCAAATGAGTACCAGGTGAATCGGAAGCAGCGTGCGGCCCACATAATCCGGATATCGAAGATTAAAAGTGACAGCTGTCATTAATCGCTACAAAGAGAATAGCTGCAGCGCTGAAGCGACTAAACTGTCATAGAACACACTTTGAAACATGTTTCATTTCATTCTGTATTTTTTATGCAAAAGTAGAGAAATCATTACAGAGATCGCGAGACATAACGGTTCAGTGCTGAAACGGGTTATGTATCAAGATGACTTGCTCGTTTGTTTGGCTTTAGTTATCCTTATCGGCAGATTATCACTTAGAATAAGTTGTTTAGTTACTTTTTGACGTGCAAATTCATTCAGTAACAAAATTCAGTGTTAAAAATTTAAAAAAAACTCAGACACCATGAATGTGTTCTAAACCGGATTGTCGCAAGTGTGAGCTAGACTTTACTATCAAATATGCACATCTTTCCAAACCGCACTTTAAACTAAAATGGCTGAGATATTCATCCAAGTTGAACTTTAACGACTTCGCAATGTAATAAACTTCATACTTAAGAAAACTTTTAAAAATATATCTTTAGTTTAAAATGTAATTTTCACTTAAGAGGTTATCTGTCACTGTCATCGTTGAGCATAGACATTTTTGCTTTTTTTGGTGCTATTCAAACTAGGCAAAGGTATGAACTTAGTCATTCTGTAATTAAACTTAGTTTTAATAACAAGCTATTAACAACTATCATTAAAGGATACTTCCGTAAACTTGAACCGAATACGGCAGCCTGATATCCAGTAGCAACTGTAGCAAGCATGTAGCAACAGCAAGTCATCTAACACACTTCTTTTGTGTCGCGCATTCATTACGGATATTGTCCCGCGTGTTTAATCAGGCTTGATTCAAAGTCTGACTGACACAAAGGAGGCTTTACACATTTAATTATGTAAATATTACTGGTATTACGTTGATTAATGTACGGTACAGACATAAGAAGAAGGATCTAAGGACGCATGACGAATTTCATGATGAAGCTTCGTGTGAGGTGCAATGATATTCGGAATGTTCCTGAGAAGTTTAGTTCACGAACTTTTTACATTTAATTATATCATTAGTTTTAGTTCCAGTTTTAGTAGGATAGTTTTTGCTTCTATTTTTATTTAATGAGTACATATAGTTGGTTAATTAATTAAGCCTGGAGTATAGTATTAGATTAGTTTGATAATGATTATTATTTTAAAGATAAACCATATCATTTATCATTAATTTTACTATTCACAAAGAAATTCACAACGTCCGTTAAAACGAACAGGTTATTCCACAACCTCATTCGTACACGACATTAACACTCAACTCCCGATGCCTGCGATTAGAAACACCTTATCTCCGAGCTAAGTGCATCTCAAATAGTTGCATTACTTAAAGGATTGTTAGTAAGCGATCCACCGCAGCCCTACGTGACACGACACCAGATCGAATGGAAAACTAGAGTTTTCAATCGCGACTCAGGCGCCGGTGAGATGAACCGCATTCCTCAGCCAGTCTTTGTCATGTTAAGCAAACAGAAGTCTCATTATTCTGTTATTTTAACTAGCCGTGGAGCGTAAACCGGCCGCCGGTACACATCACTACAAACCCCTCGGAGTATTTTTTTAAATGCATTTCTTAAACGTGCACAGGGCATTCTCAAACAGCCGGTATTATATTGAATGTTGCACGGAAGTATTGGCTTCCATGTACGAGTATTTGTATGTCAACTCTTTATGAGCCTATTACGTTACGAATGTGACATGTCAGAAGCGATTTGAATAAAATTATGTCTCCAGTAGAAATATTTACAACATCGAGATATCGTAGGGCATAAATATTATGAGTTTTGTGTGGTATTCTTGAAACAGTCGCAGGTCGACACGACGGCGACCCCTCGCGCTATTGTGTCGGATCGACTAGTTTTTTTATGTGTAAGCGCATCGCATCGCCCACTCGAGTTTTTGGAATTCCGATAGCGGTCTCTCCCCGCGGCCAGGCCGGTTCATTCATAACCCGGCGTGATGCCGATACCCTCTTTCACTAGCTTTTCAAACGATCACATGTGTCTGTCAAACCGGAAACGTAAACGAAAACAAACCTATAATTGTTTTAGTTTACACGTTTGATTTATTGTGGGCCAAGAAAAACAAACCACCAACGTCGCTGACTGGCCTGTCTTCATTCTGAAATGGACTATACATATTACTTATTGTTTTAGGTAAACAATGTGACTCATGAAGACATGACTTGTTCGAAGTCTTTATTTATATAAAACAATTAAATACAAAAAGGATTTTATGAGACATAGGTATAACTGATTCTGCCAATGTAAAATTGCTTAGTCGGTTAGGGAAATACAGAGGCAGATACCTCTATTTGTAGCCGTAAACATTAAAATGTCGTCAACACAGTCCATTTCTTTGGCAGCATCACAACTGTACTTTTAATACCCCCTAAAGTTGCAGAATAGCATGTTTTTCCGCTACTTTTTGTAATCCATAACAAACTTTATAGAGTAGTAATGCATAAAAGTTAAAGGTCGTAAAGCTAAGCCTGTGGGATGTTGTGGGCGTTTATCGTAGGTTTTATGTAGGTCACAGATTATAAAGCTGTTTACAACTATGTATTAGGAAATCCTATGCTTATTCGTGAAGAAACTTACGTTAATTTTATAATGTATGTGTATTTGTGCAACATTTGCATGGTAAATCTTTTCTGCGCATAAAGTGAGACTTCATACGATTCATCAAGACAGCTTCCAAGTCCTTGTAAATTAAAATTCAAGTTCAAGAAAGCAAAAACTACACTTAATGATATCCGTTTCAGTTAAAGGTTTCAATTACCCACCAAAAAACCTTCAAAAAGAGAACAATGAAACAAGTGCTTGCACAAAAAAAGATTTCAACCAAGTAGGTTCTAGGCATTAAGCTTATAAATCATGCATGTAACGTCGAAACTGTTTTTTCAAGTTTGATATTCTCGATATAATACCAATGTTTTAAATGTCAACGCATGATCAAAGCGTTTTAATGCTGGCTGGGCACAAATGCGGCCATTATTATGCTAGTCAAGTAATGACTAAATATTTCTGTACCCACCTCTGTTCACAACAAAAGTGTCTTTGACCGCAGAAAATAATACAGCGCTCGGTTCTGTGTTTTAATTACTTTTATATTTTTTTTTCATCTTATTGGTATGCACTGAAGACACAGCTGCGATCCCTACATTCCTCATTAGTAATTCCTAATTAATGAAAAACTATTTAATTATTAACTAGTCTCCAAAATCTCGACCTAGATTGGGATTTCGAAACTGTCTGCGACTGCTGACTTTCTGCTTAGGCTTGCAAATGCCGTCCACTAGACCATTGTAGCTGTTAATCTCTCAAAATATCTACACCAGAGTTCGCATCAACGATTAAACCTGCAGTGGCGTTATGGTGCAGCAGGGGTGATCGTCCAAGCACTCTCACGGCATAATAATTACGGGGCGCGTGAACCACTCGTCGCAGTTTATAGGCCGGCTCGGCCGAGCAGCCTGCCCCCCTCCTTCTCCTCCCTTCCCTCCCTTACACCCCGCCCGCCGGACCGCATTCCGCTCCCATGCGACTGCGTCCTGCATCCTCCTGACTCCAGGACCTCTCCAAAATGTCATGTTTTTATTAATTTCGCTGATAGAACTGAGCTCGCGATTCTTGATCTTATGGAGCTCATTAGTGGGGTGGGGTTGTAGAGTTTTCTAGTCCATTTGGATAGTATCCGCTTTCGTAAGGACGAATTTTGGCAAGATAGCCGTCAACTCGTTGCTTTCGAAATAAAATGCAACAAACTTGCAGCACAAATCTAAAGCTGCATTAATTTATTAATGCAGCTTTAGATTTAGCATTTAGCGATTACAGAGTGTGTATTTTATTTGTCAAAAAGTTATCTCTCAAGGCTTTGATCTGGATAAAAACCTGACTTGCTTTCTCTAAATTGAATCGTTGGTAGATGGCATCTGTAATTTAATTAGACAGACAATCGAAAATCGTCACAGAGGACAAGTTTTTTCTCGAAGCTCGAAGGTGTCTATTATCAACATCTATTACAAAATCGGGTGTCCATCACAATGTAAAGTCATCTCGGTCGTTTCACACGCTTATTGCCTATTCCATTAACTAAATCAGACGATGACGAATCGACCACTAAATCGAGATTATAATCATTATACGATCTCGCAGGCTCACATTCTTAACGAAGAATCCGTGAAGCGTCGGAATGCACAGAATCGATTCTAACTCGTTTTGTTTTCGCCACGTCATAACTCGATGTTCGAGCTCGACCTGCACGAAGCCATTCGTGCTCGAATATTGAATCGATATAGATTTCCAATTTGGTTTAACGGGAGACAATGTAACGCTGTTGATACAACACAATGCACTGTGCGCGGCTTTTCACGCTATTTTCAAAATAGTGTGCGATTGTGCGAATCGAATTAGTATCAGTGTTTACTCTATTCCTTGGCTAATACTGGTTCAGTCAGCCTGGGGAATGAAAAATGAGTGTAAAGCTATTATTTTTGGTGCTTATTTCAACATTACCCTATTACCATGTTTGTTTTCGTTCACGCCTTTACAAACGACACCGTTTATCTAAGCAAATAAACCAAGCTTTCATCAAAATTAAACGCCAATTTAATTTTTATTTGCGGTAGTACCTGTTTGTACCGCAGCCGCAAATATTTGTAGGCTTTGACTCACAGAAATTGCTGTAGAAATAAAAGGACTTATGTGAGTACTTGGAGTATCTACACTCCAACATATTACATTATTAGAAAGAAAAAACTGACTAAATCTAGACCCTGTGAATTCCCAAAGCACTAAAAAAGAGCCACCGGGAAACAGCAGAAAAGATATTCTAGTTTGCAACCATCTCAATAAATGCAATATTTTATTTACATAAAATATCTATTCAAAGGAAATCAAACTTATGCCAAGACATAAAACGACGGATATTAAATGCTCATAATTATATCAACATGGTTGAACTGAATGTAATTGATACTTGTGCATTGCACATAAATGGCCATTGAGTGACATCCAGCATCCGTCCATATGTTGTCAATGGTCAATGTGGCGCGAAAGTGTTATGCTTTGATGTTTGTTGTTTTTTTTGTACATTTGGCTATTGAAATAATTTGTATAGTGCTTGACAATAATCGCAATTGTTTTAGTTTTATGAGAGTTCGAGATAAAAGTCATCAGAAGCAAAATGATATCAAATTGAATTCACAAGCTCATTATTAAAATAGCTGGAATTTTATTACTTAATGTTTTACGAACAGGTACTGAGTATTTGAAGTGATTTTTATTACCTACCAAGTATTTTTATTAAATAAGGCGGAATCACTGGTATTTGAATTGCTGAATGCGACCTTTACAAAAAAGTGGTTGAAAATAGCTGAATTAAAATCAATATTAGAAGATTTAAGTTAATTCTGATCTTGAATGAATTTATAAATTTTATACTGGCTTGGTAGCCAAGCTCTGGTACTACTACGTGCACGTGGTATATACGAACATGACATGTGAACATAGCTAAGTTTATTTGCCAATACCGTTTCATTACAGCCAAGCCGACCGCCTCGGATTAAATTTTACCATAAAACTGCTAGAAGTTAATTTTAAACAAACACTCATGCAATTGAGTAATACCGACAAAGAGAATTTTATGTAATCTACGTTTATCGCGAAGTGCCTCGATAGTGCAATTAAGATAAAATCTCAATAATTTATTCGGCAAATCGGTTTGTGCATACGTTATCTGTGGTTGCTGGTAGCAACGGAATAAAATGCAACCTTTATGGTCACGGAAATGTGGAAAATAAAATATTGTTTGAACACCGTTTAAATAACTACTTATGTGTTAAATTTATAATAACTTCCTAGTGCAAGTAACCAGTAACGTGGCTCTAAATTTCCGTTTCAAATACGATAAAGAATTTACGGACTGCAAAAATATTTCGCGTCAGTGTTGAAGTCATTAACTTCAACCCAAAAAGAAAACGAGTTTTTGTAAAATCGATTGTGTTTCATCTATCTAGAAGACTGATTTTCAAGTGCAATGTACATTGTAAAGTTGCCAAAATAATAAATACAAAGTCTGCTATTTATGTCTTTCCGATGTGAGTGAGTTTGTTACAAAATTATTAATTAGGAAGTAAACCAAACATATTCCTGCGTCATTAGAGGTATGTCAGGGTCGCATAAAATCAAAGAAGAGCAATTTGCAATTCAATAAAATAAAATTAAAATTTTTAAGTAGATAACATTCTTGAAAAAACGCTCTTGAACATATTCTTTTCGATTCATAAAATATTTAATTCAATTTAAATAAACGATTGGTAACATCGGCTTTAAATATCGAATGCACATTTTTTGCGCGTGGTTGGCAGGCCAGTGCCACGACCGGCGCGCCGGGGACCGGTCCGGTGGAACGGCGACAGGTCGGCACCTGCCTCGCGCGTGGAATGTCCGGTCGCGAATTAAAAACCTTTGAGATACTCTTATTTAGTCGCGGACAATGACGATTTTCCGGATTACAGCTAATTACCGGGAGTTTTTATCTTTGCCATTAAACGTGTATCGCATTTTAATGAGCTCGGTAGCCAATTAAAGAAACGAAACCTCCCTTTACTTTGCCGTAGTTTATAGGGATATTAAGTCACATTTTCAATCAAACCGCTTCTTACCTACCTACCTACTAGAAGATTTTCGCTGTCCCAGTTGTGGCAAGTCTTATTCCGGTTAAATTTTAAGAATACTATTAAAATTCCTCCTATTTAGCCAACATTGAATCAAACCCCTGTAATGAGCAATGATGAGATATCAATTGAATAAAAATTTAGTTCAATGACATGGAATTCCGAAACTAATGAACTGTTTATACTCGCAAATAACATTCGGAACGCAAATTGCTTCCCAAGGTCGATTTAGACTGCAAATACTCAATTTAGTCACGATTGTATTGGGATCAATGGAATGTAACGCATCCTATTTACAGATACATGCTCTTGATTTATTCAGTTCCTAAAAGTAGACAAATCGAAAGAAACGAAGTATTTTTTTCACGCTTCGTTTATATGGGTCTTCATTTTTCAATACGACGCGCGATGAGTTGAATCACCTAATATTTTGCGTACTTATGTGATTAAATAACCCGCCTGTATAGTTACGAGCTTTTCTTGAAATTATAGTAGGTATTATTGGAAATTCTATTTTTCGCCAGTACCTATTGCTTGCACTGGCCGACGCCGTAGCAACAACTTACAAATTACGGAATGATGACGAAATCGTGTGACTAACAATGTATATTTTTGCACAACAAAGCAATACCTATCAGAATGTAAGAAGACACATCGAAAATATTGTGGTATTTATTACCTATTTATTCTGAGTGACACTTGACCTCTTGCTCATTCTCTTGCAAAGTTGAACGCAATTGCATTTTACTTGACCTATTTGGGAAACATAAAAATAATAGCAAATCCCGCGACATCTTATGAACATGAAGCTGCTACACATCACAGCAGATGAAAATAAAAGTAGAACACGAACAGATTCGCGAGCAAATACTATAAAATAAATAAAATACCACGTGGTCACGATGTTCCAACATGCACTGTGCTTACGTCATATTCGACCTCCATAACTTCATAGTTTCGGCATGCTTTGGTCATACTACGTATTTAACGATCTATAATCTGCTATTTATGTCTTTCCGATTTTCTGGGATAGTTCGGATCATCCAGAAGTTGTTCCTCGTGCAAAATGTTCTGTTTCATTTCACAGTATGAAATTGCAAGCTTCTCTTTGGCAGTCAACCCAGCCTTAAGCATTTTATTTCGTGAAGAGATTGAGAACAGCTAATAAGAATTAACTTAAACAGCTTGGATAGCTACGCAAGCGGCAACCACTACCAAACTAAATGCCTCACCCACAAAGGAGCCCAAAAAAGATAATTCAATAAGCCAATATCATTAGACGTATTGAATATCTCAAAACTCGACAATCGAATCATTCAAATAATAAAAATCTGCAAAAACTTAATACGCGGCATCCTGTTTCCCCTATCCGAGCCTAATTACAGAATAAGAGGTTATGGAACGCGACATAAAAGGCCTGACGTTCCCTGTGACTGATGGAGCACCATTCAACCAGCTTGATTGAAAGGGTACACTGTGAAAACCCGAATAATGTCGGCATAATGGGATTTCTTCTTCAGGTATGTGCTAATTCGCCAACGGGGTACGATTTTTATTTTTTATTTTAGCTTTTAAACTGGCAATTTGTAGGCCTTACGCACCAGATTTTTTATAAGAACAATTCCAATTATTTAAAAACAAATACATATTTAGAAAAAATGCCACGCTTCTAAAATTTGCCGTTTCGGGAGTTCTAAAGACATGGCGGAAACATGTATTTATCTTTATTGGAATTTTTCTTACAAAAGTTTCGTAACGAATTTGAAAACTTATCTTTACACAATTTAGTTACAGAACTTTCCCGGTGAGGTAACTGATAAATTAGTAATCACTTGGACTTTAATCAACGAGGCTGAAGCTATGCCGTGGGTTGTCGACCTTATACCCGTGTTTACTCAATGCCCAGTCGGCTTGTCAACCAGTCCTCCCACTGAACGATTTTGTATGTCATTCCAAACATTCAGATAGGTGAGAGTTCCTCGGTAGCTTTCCAACTACATTAGTTGGAATTTAATGCGTTAGAAATACACCACAAGGCAGAAACGTTTGGATTCCTTCCGCTAATTTCTTTTCAGTCTTTCAATTAATTTTCTTGTTCCAATGTCAAGTAAAAAACTGTTTATTTTAATTGCATACTTTCACTAAGGCACTTGTATAAAATATAATCATTTTAGCAGCTAAATAATAATAGGTTTTTATTAAATGTTTCTATATTTTATTATTTATTATCTGTTTTCTTAAACATACAAACTTTCTTGATAACTTAATGACGACTTAAACATTATGTTTAATTCGGTCATAAATACTAAAGATTTATATCATCCTACTTAATTGGTCATAAATTATAAGACCTTTAAGAAATCATTTTAAAAAGGTAAATATTTGTTTTTATAATTAACAAATACTTCATATGCAGCTTAAGTTATGATTTGATTGATGTATCAATCGCATTTTAAGTGAATCTAGTTCGTAAGACTTTCCCGCAGTCAATGCTCGTTATCTTCAACTCCTATGACAGCTTTGATAGATAGGTTAGTTGAGAAAATAAGTACCTAACCAAACAGGATACCCCAACCCATGATAACGAACGATGTCCATCCTTATGACATTCTAGTGCGGCGAAGGTAAATTTATTTAAGGAAATCTGAGGCTACCGACCTCAATCTTACCGAGATTCCCGTGTACCCAGAATATTTTATGCGTTTTTTTATTCATCATGGGATGAAGTAACATTCCCTGACGTCAGCTTCGTATTTCTGGTAATGCAGTTTATTATTTTTGAACTTGTGATTTACGTTCCGGTGTTCAATAGCATACAGAATTTATTTGGCGTGGTGTAGTTTATGTGCGCAGAATATGAGATTGGAGCTGTTTTGTGGAAAACTGATGGTTAAAAAAAACTCATTGTTATGAGCAATAAATCATCGATTCTTCTCAGCTATTCAAATTGCCATCGTTCAAAGTTCGTTTGGGTCTTAAATATGTATGTTCAAACGTTAGTCGTATACAGATGCCGGTAGTTGTCGCGACAAGTCTCCGTTAGAAGTCCCGGCGATCGAGTATTGCATGCTAAACAACCGGCGAGCTATGCAAAATACTTTGTATAACCTGATAGTGCGGCGATGCCGGCCGATCTATCAGACAGTAAGCCTTAATGGGAAACGTGGCGTCAACCTGCGCTCTTAAAACGACGTCTATCTTAATAGCAAGAACTAGTATCGCCTGATCTTGCCGCTTCCATTGAATTACCAATGGCGACGAATAACATTTGCGTATAAATTATTATGCCGTGGCGAATTATGATTATCTTTAATAAGTTTGCACGGCCCAGAGTTGTTAAGACCTATTCCTGTATCAATTATGATTGCACAAACACCAATTAGCGTTATTAGGTCGATGTAAGGCTTTAGTAGTTTCACGGGTAATGCGTTGGGTGTGGCGCAGTGGTTCATTAATAATGTATCAGTTTACAGTAACGAATGGGATGGGTCCAACTTCAAAGGGTTTGACGCAAAATGCTTTCGCCGGTAAGAGGTGTGCGTGGTGGAAACTCATTAAATTAAACAATGTCTTATTATTTGCGCTCACTGATTTCGAGTTGTTACAATAATTATAATTATTTGGATGTTCAAATCGGTAGCATTTCGTGTTAACGACGTTCGTGGGAAGGCACCAAAGAAATGCTCGTGCCAAATACCGTGTCCATGACTGTAAATTTTCACGGAATAATTCGTCGGCGATTATTCCAAAGAGTGCGGCGATGAACATGCTTTCGAATGCCAAAAAAGGAGGATGTAATGACTGAATGGTGCCGTCGAGCCGGTCCAAGCATAAAACATTTTTGGAAATGTAATCGATGTCTCGATATCTTGCGCCCTCGTCTTGAAATGTTATTTCTTAAATTCGAAGCCATATTTTTCTCAATCTCGACAATCAAGTTGTCTCCCAAATTAATTTGATTAAGGCGGCTTCTTCAGAGGCCTGATGACGTTAATTAAAATACAGTAAGTTTATACACATCTAAATCAATTGACAACACTTATCAGTAAAACCAACATGCGATATCTTCAAAGAAGCTTTGTGTAAGTAAGTATGTCGGTTGTAAAGCATTCATAAATCCGAATAAACGTCTGAAAACCATGTCAAATCGCGTTTGAACCTTCCGCAGCGGAGTCGCCCACGCTTATTCCGCGTGCCATTACCTGCCTACTTGCAGCCAGGCTTTTAACTTAAATGTTTTCTGCCATTGACAACGTGATACGTTCGAATTTGAACTTTATAAATGTTAGTTTAGATGCGATTTTATGGACAAGATCTTGATATTTTAAGCTGAGGTTTGTTTCGCAGAAATGTTCGTTTTATATCATTATGTTGCAATGTAGGCATTTCACAACTCCGCCTACTGTATCCACTACACCTACGCCTTTACAAATTGTTTTGGGAGATGTTGACTCTGCTGGACATTACCTACGAGTTCTTCAAGGTTGACTCCGCGAGTGAATTAAAATTAATCAATGTGCTAAATAAATTCAATAATGCTAATAACGTAATATCCACGTACAGTCACGATTTTAGTGTGTGATGATTCTGATGATTATGCACTTGCATGGACTAACTGTGTTACGAAATATGAAGTCAGGCATGACATTAATTTACGCTTTACCTTTTGACAATGTTGCCAATTACATGATAGGCAGCTTTTTCTGCAAGTCAAATGCATTTGATTGTTTTTTATTAAGTCAGTAAGCCAGTTGCATCTGATTAAGTCGAGTGGCTTCATTAAAAAGGCAATGAACACAAAGTAAAATTAGTCGACGGCAAAAGTTTCTTAGATTATTGCCTTGTAAAAAAACTTGCTATCTTGTCTTTACTTGTTCCTATTCAGGTAAAAATGAGTTCAAAGCAAGGAATTTTAAGTCTTTATTCTTTAAACAAAATAACAATAGCTTCCTTTCATTATGGGGTGTTTACAAAAAGGTTTAGGCTGGGTTATGCACCCAAATTCGTGTAAAAATTTGCGTATTGTTGCCTCTAATCTCTTCTAACGGCCATTGCTGTTATAAAGATGTTAAAACATTATTACAGGTAGTAAGGACATACAAAATTGGGTTCTATCTACTAATCTTCAGTAGGTACTTATATTTACATCAATAGAATCTTACCTGTGGCTTTGTCGGCTTTCAATGTGTCAGAAGGTAGGTATAATTTTGTTAATCAGTTCGTTGTTTTGATAACGCGCTGATAGATTACACATGTTTTGCTTTGTCAGTTTATTTCTGATTTGTAAGGACTTTTGAGAATGTGAATAATAAGATTAAGCAATTAGCCTACTAATTAAGTTTTTCTAAGAAATTATCTATTCTACATGCCTACAAAGCAGTCTGTTCTACTTTTTTATACTAGGTAGTAAAATGCATTTGGTACGATAAAAATACAAGAAGTTAGCTTAAATACTACAATAGGTACCGCGTTTCGGAGGTAGTCAGTATTTGCATTCTAGTTTCATAAGACAAAAAGCAATATATCGGTACATCGTATCATGCTTTATCGCTAATCATTATCACATTCAGCTGTGGAATAGCGCGTGATTCTCACCTGAGTTTGGTTGCGCTTGCAGGTCGGCCGCCGTCAACATTCCATTCTTTTCAAAGATACTTTTCACATTTGCACAAGTTCCTTCAAAGTCAGCAGCAGAAGCCACGGTTAAGAAACAAGAAGCCAACAGTAAATAGAGAATTTGACTCCGCATTCTCAATCCGAAAATCGATTTTTTGTTAGGCGACAGTTTATCACAACAACACTCTTTCACAGCCATGTTCGCGACTATTGAATTAATAAGTGTTAAACAAGATACACTTTTATAAACGGTTCATAAATAAAAGTACAAGTAAATGATTTTTAATTTAAACTTAAATTGCGGTACTGTATACGCCATACGCACGACACGCGACAATTCAACTGCGAACCATGATGGTCGCAGCTCGACTGCTGGCCGACTGAAGTGAGCCGAAAGCGACGGACCGGCAGCGCGGCGGCGGCATTGCCATTCTACCGTGTTAATTATAATTAAGCAAAAATGTCAGAGCCAGGAAAGTGTTCGTAAAATCAAGCTATTAATATTTTGGTTTTTATGCTTTTATCTGGATTTAAAAGGCCCTCTTCGCGCCTTCTTTAAAAATTCTAAAAATTATTACTGGTAACACTGACAAACCATATGGCGTTTAATTTGCTGTAGCAATATTATGTTTTCTAAAATCGTTTATTGGTCACTCATATGAAATTTGAAACAATTTCGACCAATGGAAGATCGCTCTCACTTGAAGTCTTTGCTGTGATTGGTTTAATTATGACTTGTAACGTAGAATAACGTCAAAAATCTATTTCTAGTGTCAAATGTCAATCAAACAAAATAGACGAAATGTTATTCAATCAATGAACGCACGTTTTTATGTTTTTATAGTGTTTAGAAAATAAAATCATCTCTTTATATAAATTTATATAAATTTCTGTGTAAATAGTGTTTATTTGTAAGGGAAACGGAATATCAGTGTATATTCAGTTTATTATTGTAAATAATTTAATTTATCCGGTCACCATGAGGATATATTTGTTAAAAAGTGTGTCGCGGGTGATAGGCGCGAGATGTTACTCGACGCCGAATTATAAGAAAGTTACGCACTGTATTTTCGACATGGACGGACTTCTGCTTGGTAAGCTAACATTACGACCTTCGCAGATATTGTCAATGTTATTGGATCGCAAGGTTATATACTCGGTCAAGCTTTTACATAATTAATAACAAACATTTGCATGTACTAAGGACACCGTGCCTAATTTGACTGAAAAGTGTCGCAATACTCAAATACAAAACGAGTTTAAAAAAAAGTTTCGAAACTTGTAACCTGTTGTATAAATTATTCATGTATTTTAATTACTCTAGTCCCATCATTTTTGGAAACTTGCTATTTAATTTTTCATACCATCGGTTTAATTTAACAATATATGCAAATTTTGATTATTGTTTTACATACTTTTAAACTATTTAACTATTTGATTAATATTCCACTGACACACATATTTTTATAGCTTGACATTGTTGTCTAGCCTAGGACTGCTAACGTAATGTTTATACATTAATTTAATTTGTAAATAAATAAATCAAATTTAAATGTCATGGTCATCTGTATTTTTTTTTTAATAGATTTCATCTTTATCGCCAAAGCATTAGGTTCAAGGTTGATTGGGAATTTTAACGTTTCGGGTAGCTTGATGTGCTAGTGTCTGTACATTGATTCCAATTAATGAAATTAATCTTGGTTTGCTCTAGAATATTCATGTTGGGGTAAACAAATTTGATCACATACTTTTAATTGAGTTAACAAATTATAATTGAAAAATAAATTCATAAACCCCATTTTCCAATATTTTACAAACCAACCATAGAATATGTCTTGAAGAAATTTATGAAAGAAGGTTGCAACAACTTAAAAACTTTTTTGTTTTCAGATACGGAACTGGTATACAAGAAAATGATAACACAACTATGTGCAAACTATGGCCACAAATACACACACGAGTTGATGATGAAAGTACTAGGTGGAACTGAGCAGCGAATGTCAGAGATCCTGGTCAAAGAACTTAATTTACCATGCACTCCGCCGGAGTTTAGAGACCAGTTGCTTGTGTTAGGAGATACTATGTTAGCTGGAGCACCTTTATTAGATGGTACGTGAATAAAATATAGTAAAACAAAAGCTGAAATATTGTGAAGAAACATATTATTATTTAGACTAGAAATGGGACATTTACCATGTTTACTGTTTCTATTGAGTTCCCGATATTTAGGCGCTGTTGCAAGCACCATGATTACGGATAAACATATTGGCATATCCTAAAACAAAAAATTTGAAAACTCCACCAAACTGCACTCGGCCTGCATGGTTATATCCCAATCCTCCTGGGAGAGACGAGACGTGTATCAGCAATGGAATTATGATGATGGTTCTGTAAATAAAACTATTTAATTTTTTTAGATACAAAGGATGGCAAAGCTCTCCTCATAGATTTTACTCCCCTCTGTGTGTGGCAAGCCCCCACGAATGAATCTATCTCAGAACGCTCTAATAACACAAAGTAAATGTGCATTCACTAGAACTAGGTATATTATAATGTTTAAAATTTAAACTTTAAAAGCAGTGATAGCCTTGTGAGCGTCGGACTGCAAAGTCATAGGTCTCAAGTTCAAACCTAATATGTGCCACCTCTGCTTTTTCTGTATTTTAAAATTATCACTTGCTTTGATGAAGGAAAACATTGTGAGGAAACCAGCACACCTGAAATAAATTTCTCAACGCCATGTAAAACTAAGTCTAATAATAGATTATCTCATCTAGACTGATTTACTATTCAGAATAACCAAGAACCGTAAATGCATAATTTGTAATGCTAAATAGGATTTCTTAAGAACATATTAAATTGTTTTATGGGCATTAAAACCAGCAATGCACACAAAAAGAATGGCCATAAACAAGCACTAAGCATTCAGATCATGCATCTATTTAATCTTTTGATGTTTTCAGAATTTTGTATCACAACTACTTAGTACTTATTGTTCCCTCCTGCTCGGCTACTTAAGATATTTTATTATAATTACGAAAAGCTGACTTAATTCCATTACTATCTCCATACAAAATACTGGTATTCAGCTGCATCTGGTTAGCCTGGAAGCAGTCCCTAACATAGGCAAAGATTCCCAACCTCGTTTTGCTATAATGTAATCGAAACAATGAGCATAGTAACAACAAGCTAATTAACAATCGGTACCAAACAATGTATTTCGCAATTTGCAATGCTTGGCAGAAATCCATCTTTATTGAGGCAGATAGTTCACGTCCAAGGTTAGGATATGCTAAATTAGAATAGAACTTGTATACATCAGTGGCTTACATAATTCTTTTTATAGTCTTCCTGTTTATCCTTCTGATTCCCAGGTTCCTCATAATATTAGATTTTTCCCTCGTTTCTTCGAGGCCATGTTGTCGGTATATTCGATTCGGCAGTATTTGTTGAACAAGAAAGCCGACCCGAAGCAATCAGAATTATAATATATTCGGCTTTCATTCCGCTCGGCTAAGTCTGTGCGGCATCTTCCTTCTCTGAATCATAATTTTATTGACACCGCAGTATTCGAGCTATGCCGAACTCCTTTTTTCTAGAACGTGTAAATAAACATATTTCTGCACGGTGGAACCCTGAGCAGTTAACCTAACCTATTCAGTTTTAAGTTGCGTCAAGAAAACTTCTAAGATATAGAAAGTAACTAATCACGAGACATTCGTTATCTGCTGACAACAATGATATAATATCTATTGATTATTTACAGTGCATCAACAGTGCAACAAGATAATGCTTATAACTCCTGTTTAATGCACTTTTGATACAATACGTCATTTACGTTACATACCTTTTCTTTTGGTATGGGAAATCTGGTAGGGTACCCTCCGTCTATGGAGAACCGGGGTTATGTGTCTTTTACCAACTAAAACACTGCTGTTCCTGCTACTGAGACCCTGGAGGAGGGGGAGGTACACGTTACACACAGTTCACGAGCACCCCCGACTGGTATCTGGCTCAATCCCCAGGCCGGCTACCCTAACTGACCCTGTCGATAGGGGTTCGTGTCTAATCAAAAACAGCCGTAAGAGACGATCGAAGGTTAAGCTGAGCAAGCCGAGGTCGTTCCGTGGATGGATGAACATCCATTACATATTGAGACCCCCCGTGCCTCGGCAGTCGCGTTAAACCGTTGGTAGTTACTGGCTGTCTAGAACGTTCACAGTCGTAACGGGCCGTTTAGAAGCCGTATAGTCTGACAACCAGTCTTACCAAGGGGCACTGTGAATTAAACTGGTTTGTGGAATATGGAGGTCAGATAGGCAGCAGTAGTGAAGGGTCAATTTTTGTAAGAGGTAAGCCGGAGTACATATCTTGAATGCGATTATATTATTTGTCTGTAGAATACTGACTTAGCCATTTTTCAAAGGGAATCCGGTAAGAATCGAGTTTTATGGAACCTTCGCCACTGATAGGCAGTTGCCCCATGTAAGATACTGGTATTTAGCTACATCCGGTTAGACTGGGAGCCCACCCCTACATAGTTGGGAAAAGGCTAGTCAGATTATGATGATTTCAAAACTTACTTATCTCTTCTGAATTACGTATGCTATCAAAACTAAATTATTTTCTGAAACAACAAATTAATGTGACCTATAAAACGTAGGCCATGTGTTATTCTTATCGGCTACACTTTATCAGATGTGATTGTAAACACAGAAACAAAAAGTCAAAACAGTTTTTTAAAAATCCATTCTACCCTCCTCTCGGTTCAAACTTTTTAAGCAAGAAAGAACTCAATTCAATTCTGCGCATTGGTTACAGTACGAACTAAGATTGCTGATTGTCTAAACCCTTCATTGATTTTACGCCATTTAGCATGGCATAATCAGCCTATATAGGTCCTACGTCCCACGTCTATGATCCCACTGATGGGACCTAGGCCTCCTCTCTATTAGAGGGAGCGGGTCTTCATACATCTCGTCATGATGCTGATGCCCCTGGGTGTCACGTTTCTTTGATTTGTTTTAACAAGCTTTTATTTAACTTGCAATGTTTGTATGTATGTCTTTTTGTTTAGATCAAATCTTGCAACTGAATCTTAAAACAGTTTCCCCGATCGATTGAACTGAAATTTCGATGACAATGCATGGTCAACTAAGTGAAGTCATTCTAAATGCAATATGTCGGACTTCCGAAGATGGCTGACTAGTTATTTTTTATGCGCCTCCATGATATGAGTATCAAAGGGTTTCCTGAGAAGAATACGTGCATACATACCTTGTTTTGTTCTAGAATATGGCTGGTTTCCTCATTGACATTGTCCTTCACTGTTTTCGCTGCTTGTCTCGGCAAATGTTAAATAACTAAACAGTTTAATGCCCACATTAAACTGTTTAGTTTCCCAAACATAGACTTCCCGAAATACCAAAAATGAATGTTTCTAATTTTCTATTGCAGGTGCAGAAAGATTAATATGTCACCTACACAAAACGAAAGTACCTTTCGCAGTAGCAACCTCTTCAAGTGCTCGATCAGTTAAAACGAAGATAGCCCATCATAAGGAACTGTTCTCATACTTCCATCATATGGTCATGGGCAGTACTGACAAGGATGTCAAGTTTGGAAAACCACATCCTGATATTTTCTTGGTGGCTGCTGCAAGGTTTCCTGATAAGCCGGATCCTTCGAAGGTATGTTTGTTTGGGTTACCATTGGAATATAAAGGGTGTTAATAGGCCCTTACCCGAAGCCGAAAGGCACTTCGATCATTTTTTTGTTCTGGACAATACCTTTTCTAGTTCGGAGATATTGGAGATCAAAGTTCCAAATTGTTCACATTTTTTTTAATACTAGTTTTTAAGGTTATAACATTACTTTAAATACCTCCATGACCCGTTTACTATTCAATGCATCCATCAGCACAATGTTTTGAGTGCGTTACATTGAGTTTTACCGTAAAACGTAATTTTCACCTCAAAAAAAAAGTCGTTTCCCAACAAAATTTTGCTTTGAGTTACTTAGTTTGAAGTAAAGAATGCTTGGTTGACGGCTTCGTAAACGGTCCGTTTACACCTTGTATAAGACCTGGATGAGACTGACGCAGGCTAGAAAAGAATTACACAAAAGACAGGAGGCCAATCTGCAGCAGTGGCTTTAAGAAGGTTGTCAAAGATGGTGATGACGAATATATGAAATTCGACGTTGCACTCTGTAACTGGTAACTCACAGTGGGCAATGCTAGTTGTGATAAGAGGCATTTGACTGGTTTCGGGACAGAATTAGGATGCGTTTTCACCAGAGGTGAGCGAGAAAGTGCAGCGAGGAATGTGTGTGGAACTAACCAAACACATACCTAGAACAGCTCAAGCTGTGAAAAAGAAGTGACATTATTCCTCGCTACGCATCCTCGCTCATCTCTGGTGGAAATGCAGCCTTAAGCTGGTTTTGTGACCAATTGGCGTACCCACCTAATAGGTAATAAAACTCGTGTTATTAACAATGTGTACATAGATATAGTCCGTCTAATTCTCATATTCAGCGCTAATTGAAAGATTGACGTAACTCGACCAATGACGTTAATCCCCGTTTTTATTCTATGAACACTAAGCGACAACGACATCTAATTGAATGCTTTTAATATCACACTGTGGGAATTTTAACTCTCGCCGCTGACCCGAATATTGACGGTTTTGTTAAGACATTCATTTAAGGTGGAAGCGATACGGTAACCCGCGAAATTCTAAATTATTTTTTGCTATTTGTAGATCAGGTTTTATATTGATTAAAATATGATTCGCGACCATAAAAATAAATTGCGCGGTTTACCCTGGTGCTTTCCACTTAAGTGTCGTGTCCAGTGTTAAAACGTGCAAAATTATGGTTGTTTGGGCATTTGACGTAGACAATCAGCATCGAAGCCAAAATATCATTATTAAGTACGTAGTAACATAAAGTTCTCAACTGTTTCTAGTTTCGTTTGAAGTCGGCAATCGCGGTTGTTTCTTAATAGTGAGTGTTTACCGATGCTGCCGCCCACATGAACCAAAATATCCCATATCCTCAATTGAACTACTTTTAGCGCGTGAATTGCAACTAGCGTGGGTGGTATACCGCGTCTAGTGCATGATTTTTTCGTTCAAATTCGATATTGAAATCAATATTTTAAACCATGATTATTTTTTAAATATTTCTAAAGTAATAAATTAGGGAATTAGGGACTCATATACGGAGGGATATAGAGTGAAGAGCCTCCTGCATTGACCCTGTAACGGTAGGACACGTAGGCTAGGGGAGGTTAATGATAAATCTGATATCCTGGTTGTTTTCTGACAACTGCACTGAATAAATCCCAGTCGGTGACCAAAACACTAAAGAAGAAAGCGGTCTATACGTCTTTTTAGGACCTCAGGTCCAGCAGTTGTACAGACGCCAGCACATCAAGCTACCCGAAACTGTCAAATTTTCCTTATCAATCTTGAACCTAATGGGCTTAGCGATAAAGTTGAAAATATATCAAAGAAATTTGACGGATTGTAGTAGCTTGATCTGCTGGCGTCTGTACAATTTAATTGTGCCTTAGGACATTTACCACACTACACAGCACTCAGTCGAGTACTCCAATTAACTTGGTCGACCATTAGTATAAAATCTGCTAACGTAAATCCGTTTTGTACTCAAAATCCAAACTAATCTTAGCTATTCCATGCTGTTAGCACCGCATCGTGAGAACGTGCGATGCGAATTAGGGCCATTAATCACTCAGAGTTTTTTGCGTTCAAGGCGAAATTGCAACATCTAGACAATTCTTTTATAAATGTATGCTGGCTGGAGTTTCAAAATTGTAGCTAATATTTTTAGTTAGCTCTCTTCTTTGAATAAAACCAGAGTATTGTCGGCTTTAGTTCAACGTAATCAATGTCGATATTTGTTCGGCGATGTAAACCGCGCTGCGGTTTCCCGCGTCTGCTTTTATTGTTGCCAGTGATTAAAGTCACATGGATCACTGACTCCATTTGCACTATGATCACACACAAGATCACCGCGTCTTAGGTAAACCATGAATATAATAATGTGTTTGTTTCTAAGGGCGGGAAAAGTGATATTGTGGTATGACATCAGGAATTTCACAGCAGTAGCCCAGAGTCTGACCGAGAGGCGACACTGGCCGAGTTTATGGCAATAGACTTGCCTCCTATCACTGGCGAAGGGTCCATAGATTCCTACCGGCTTCCCTTTGAAAAAATAGCACAGTCAGTATTCTATAGGCAAATAATATAATCACATTAAAGATATGTACTCAAGCTTACCTCTTACAAAAATTTACCCTTCGCTACTGCCTCCTATTATTAATAATAGTCCTCCTGACCATTTTCGGTCACGTCATAGCCGTTGGCGGGAGATATTATAGTGCATAAGTGTGTGCCCAGACACAGGTGCACTCTCTGTTCCTTTAATCTCATAGCCCGATGGGACGGCAATCCGACACAGTTGGAGAAAGATCCGGCGCAGGACCAACCGCTCAACGTGCTTTCCGAGGCACGGGGGTGTCATATCATACCGTCAACAACAAACTCCGTGCTGAGAAATTTCTAATGGGAAAACACAATAGCAATTTTTGCCCGACCCGCGAATCGAACCCACGACCCCACCCCCAGCAGTCGCGCTTGCGACCACGAGACCAACGGGGCTTCCTATTACATGAGACTTGAACATAACTGGCAAAACGTAGGTGTACTATACTAGTGTAAATCTCTGTCTAACCCTTTGGGGATCACAGGCGTGATTTTATGTCTTATTACTTCATTACCATTCCAGTGCCTAGTATTCGAAGACTCCCCGCACGGCGTGACGGCTGGCCAGAAGGCAGGCATGCAAACAGTCATGGTGCCCGACCCACACACGGACAAGAAGCTGACCACACATGCGACCATCGTCCTACCCAGCTTAGCCAAGTTCAAGCCGGAACTCTTCGGACTACCCGCGTTCTAGTGACGGTAGTTAGTAATTTTGTTTAAGAAAAATCTGTGTGCTATCATTTTTTAAGTGGTTCAACTTTACTTAGGTAACTAGTGGTCTTAGGGCAAGATTCATAGATCACAGTTTGATTACGAACATTATTGTCATACGAATAAAGATCACATTTGTATGAAAAGCTCACTTTACTTACCAAAGTCTCAAGTTTTCTTTTTTAATTTGTCATTTATTTTGTTTTTTTATTCTGTTTGATGAACTGACGTCAAATAAACTTTATTCTTTCTTTCTTTTCTTTCAAAGTGTAAAATTTGAAGTGTGGTTTGTGAATCTAAAGTAGAACTTCGAACTTTTTGTAGATGTTGATCAAGACCAATTTTTTTTAGGATCTTGGAAGTCACTGCTAGTAAAGCGCATCCCAGCCTGCAACCAACAGACAAAACTCGGAAATTGGGCTTATAACCAATCTCCAAATGTATGGGATACTTAAGTAGCTGTTTTTTTCGCAATTACGATTTTGGTCCTATGAATAAACTTGTTCAATTTGATGGTCAGCACACCTTTCTCATACATGCTGTATATCAGATTTCATGAGCCCATCTTCGATCAAGAAATTTGGCTTATTCTGAATTTAGTTCTAAACAAAAAGAGTCGACATACTTAAAATAGAATCAAAATTATGTAAGTAATGAATGCATACGATATATTTTTTATATTCCCGTTGATGTTTTGTCTGTTTTAAACGTTTAGAAACCGTGCAGGATTTTTTACAAAAATAATAAAATAGGTACAAAAATACAACCCAAGTTATAGGAAATTTGCATCTCCTGAATGGGTTGTTTGTTAATTATAATATCTATAGTCAATTTACAGAACTATAAAATTAGTAGTACTTATTAAATTTTAAGAGAATATAATTGTAAATTCATGTTGTTTGTTAAGAAAACTGTTACCTTACATGTTGTAATTCTTTCAGGACAGGTATTAAAAAGTAAGGATCATTTTAGACTAGATACAGCTCAGACGTAACTCATTAAACTCTATTAAGGATTATATCGACTGGTACAGACAAATTGCTGACCGGCTGTGGACATTAGACAGGAACAAATACTTCAGTAAGTATTCGTATCGAGGTGTTAGTGTCCGGAGCCGTGTCACCAATTGGTCCGCATCGGCCTGACGGAACCTTAACCAGTGCTGTAGGGATGTACGGCACCGTTGGCGTAGTGGTTGAGCGATTGGCTGCTACGCTGCGTGTCACGGGTTCGATCCCCGCACGGAACAAATATAAAATCTACAAGTAGTTGTTCCGGGTCTGGCTGTTTGTGTATGTGAGTTTAAATGTTGGTAAACGCACCCAAGATACTGGAGAAATTCAGAGTGTGGGGCAACGTTTTATTGAAAGAAAATAAATTTAATATAATTTTAATAAAGTTGTCGAAGCCACAAAGACTGCCCATCTTAATCATGAATAAATAAATCCGGGTGATAATATTGCATAAATATTAACTCATTAGTAGAACAATCATTGTACCATAATAGACGCCATTAATGTTGTTATTATATATGAAGTCTGGTAGTTGTAGATGATTTTAAGCAATAAATTATTTGTTTAAGTATATTATTCTTTTATTTATATCATATTTTATTTAAAATCAAAAGAAAGCCATAATATCGACATTGTAATTTTGAAATAACGGAAGGGATATAAAGTAAGGGTGCTGTTGGATCTTCAATGTCACTGCGCTGAGCCTTACATTCTAAATCCAACAGCGTAATGATAAAATTTGAAAGTCTGTCTGTGTTACATTTTCACGCCTAAACTACCTATTAATGAAGGCACCTAGAAGGACATGACACCCTGAAAATTTGTATTAAAAAAATGATGAAATTCAAAATATATGCAGACAATGTCAGGGGTTAAGAAAATAAAACTGGATTTGCTATCAACTAAATAATTATGTTTAATTTATAACATTAATAAAGAAATATAAAATAATTTACTTTTCAAGCTGTTTGATGGCCGAGAGAACATTGTCAGCGGATTGATCAGTGAGTGGCACGCTGCGTTCGGCTCCCTTTTCTGTAAAAGTAAAGGTAATGTAAAAGTATTAGGAAAAGAAACTATGCCTTTTCAGTATGAAAATCTGATTAATAGAACTTTAAGGAACAGTTCTGAACTACAACTGCGACTGCATACCACAGCAGCAAAGATGCTCAATCAGCAACACAACTGGCTTTCTATGTAAATAGATTAAAAACGCTTCTGTTCCTGGCGATATTGTCGCTTGTTACCATTTTCATCTGTTCGGTCACTGGCCAATGACATGACCAGCCATGCCATGATGTTCATTGCTGACAACAGTTGTGTACAGGGTGGAAGGAATACCGACGCTAAAACAGTTACCACATATTCAGTACATCATTTTGAACCCCCTGTCACATAGGAATTCATTGGTTATTACATTTTTACCGTCTAGGTTTTGTAGAAAACAGCTGTTTTTTTTTTATAACCAACGAAAAATTACTATGTGCGGGTTTCCATCTGTTCATAAAACTTAATTTATTTTCTGAAATAGTGTTTTTAAGTATTACCCAATTAATTTCTACTCTGAACCAAAATTTAACTAAATTTAACTAAAATATAAAACAATTACTAGGTAATTAATGTTCTATCCAACTCCTTTTCTGTTATACATAATATTTTTAATCATAAATCTACCCAATAGAAGTTCAAATCATCATCATCATCATAATCATGATGATGATGATTAGTTAAAAGTTATAAGTTCAAATCTAGATGATATTTTCAAGACAGATTCAACAAATTATTTTACAGTCCACGAGTCTAACTATGTATTCATATAACAGTGTTCTCAAGTACTTTATCGTGCCATGCGCCTGATCACCTGCAGCACTTGATCAGCATTTAGATCCATAAGTCCCTGGCATGTTTCACTTCCTTTTGCTAGAATTATTACTTCACATTAGTATGTTCCAAGTCTTGTCAGAATTAATGTTTGAACTATGAAATTGTTACCATAGACATTCGGTTGATTATATTATTTAAGTGTTACATTAAATCAAAAAACTTGTATGCCTAATTATATTCCTGATCTGTAAATTGATTTCCAAATCTCATAATAGAATTATACCAATTTGAGCATTGGGCATTAGCACCTTGGAGTTTCTAAACATAGTACAAATGGCCAAATTATTATGTAAAAGCTGTATGGGTAACAAGAGGAGTGAATATTAATTGAAATGAGAGATTCTTTTGTTAGTTGAATGACACACAAAGTGGCATCAGGAATTTAGTAATTATATTTCATAAACAAGATTCAGAACTGATAATATATATTGTAAACATATAAACTTCTTTAGAATGCAAACAACAGTTTTTTTAGCTATGGATATTTTTGCCCATTCACTTGTTTCAAGTCAAAAGGTACAACAGTCAACATGACACCCAACTTCTTCTTTTTTAGGTGTCACATTGATTTATAAAGAGTTTTTACTCTAACATTATTTGCTGTCCTAAAAAAGTGGCTTCACTCTCGTGCCTTTATATGCCACTCGCTGCACAAATAACTTCTAAGGACAGTTCTATAGCCTATCTGGGCATAGCGCAACAAGGTTTGGGGTAAGGGTTCCACTTGCAACTCCAACATAAATATATCCCAAGAACAGAAGCTCGAAATGTTACTCGTTGGAATATTTTATCAGATCAATCGATAAAAATAAAAGCTGGATTACGTACCATAGCGGGCCCAGACGCGTGGCTGTGTACCAGAGCACTCACGAATCAATATCGGGAAACCAGGGTTCTCCTTCTTAAGGTTCACATAGTATTTTTGAATAAACTTCCTGAAAAACGACGATATTTTCATTGACAAGTTTGAGGTTATGAGACTGTTTATGTAATAAAAATTCTCACCTTACGCCATCAGATTGTTTGTTTGTTTGACACAAATGAATCCTCAATTCCCTGAGGGAACCTTTACCTAAGCGGAAAGACATTTTAAAATGTTTTTAGATTGAAAACTACGATTCACACAAAATCTGATTTTTACAAAGTGACAGTTAAACACTGACGGGCCTGACGGCTGTCTAAATTGACAAATTCCGAACAACACTCCATACTACGCATATGGTACTTGCTTTCATCATTTCTTATCTTTGCTAGTGGACAAGAAAAAATACAAAGACAAATTCTATGTAAAAAACATGAATTCCATTTTGTGGTAGATTAGGTACTAATTCTTTTCCAGTGCAGTAACATACCGTATGTAGCCATACAGCTGATACAACCCACCTGCCCACCAATAGCCCTTAAGATTGAGTTTCAAACTGTTTGCTACTTTTATACATTACACTACCTCGATGCATCAAAATCTCGAATAACTGCTCGTATCATCGGCAGCGCGAAGGCCCATTATCTTGAAACATCATTTCTTATGCGACCATCTAATTGAATATCTATGGTATAGTATTAAGGATTTTATTTGAGCACCTACAATATAATGAAACAATACAGGATGCAATTAAATTCATGGGCATTCTTTTAAGAGGTCATTGTATTTGACGAGTTATGCGAACATAAATGTAGGGAACAGCTGATTTTTTTCGCGACTACGGGTTTGGTCCCATAGTAAAAGTTGTTCATAATAATGAGTACAATGACCCCTTAAAAGGATGCCCATGAATTCAATTTCACTCTGTATATGCGTAGGAATATAAATACTCTTATCACAACATAACATCTCGCCTGTAATCCCCGAAGGGTTAGGCTGAGGTGAGCCTAATAGTACACCCACATTTCACCTGTTATGTTTTAGTCCCATGTAATGTTGTGTTATGATTTTCAATACCTCAAAAACTCGAGTAAACCAATTTTCCATTTACTTTCACATAAGTCATAACCTCATAATAAAGGCATTGCGTCGTCTTATTTTCTTTTTACGTAGTATCCTACTGCGGCATTGGCTTTTTCTATTACCAATAATATTATTCACCGATTTATAAAAAAATGAGGGTAGTTTTAACCATAATGTCAACAATATAAACACGTAGTATCTGTATCTGAAGCCAACATGATATTTGCTTTAATTGTAGGTGCTCAAATAAAGATCCTTAAAACTATTCCATAGATATTCGATTAGATGATCGGTCGAGAAATGACGTTGCAAGATAATGGGCCTTCGCGCTGCCGATAATTCTAGCTTATAATTATTCGAAATTCTGATGCATCGAGGTAGTGAACTGTGGCGCTCATAATTTATCGATTTCAAGTACTATCGAGTTAGTTTTCGAGCAAGTGTTATTCGATTTCAAGTAGGGAACCCCATGTGCAGTTATAATACTGAGACTTGTTGTCAAAAGTGGTAAAGCAGTTACGGGGTCGACTATACAGAATGTATAGTCCTAAGATGGTACTACCGCGTTCACTGAGGTTGAAAACCGATCGACCGTCACTGCGGTAGAATGGATCATGAATTGAATTTCAGGATTGGGACAGCGAAAGGTTTCAATAAAATGAGGAAAAACGAACATCATCAATAACTCCTAAAAGAAAACATAAATTATTTATTTAACAATTTAATTTAATACTCAATACATCAATTTTATCTTTTGTACATTAAAATCTAAGTACCAAACACTTTAATTATGATTTTTTTAATAGTGTAATGTTATGCTAGAAGCAACAGCACTTTTCTAGTAACATTTGAGAATTAATAATGAAAATAATGAATTATTAATGATCTATTAAACTGACGAAGTTATTAAGGCGTACGAATCACGTTAATTGATTTTTTATTTGATGTAGTAGGGTAGGTGGCTATATCGGTTGATTCTTTTTGCCTCAAGAAATTTGTTAAATTTCATATTAAAGATCAAAAGGAAATAAGGTAAAAATTGTCGAAAACAGTAAGCCAAAGCTCCAAAACTACGACCTAATAACTGCCTAAAGAAGGCAAACATAATAATCTTAGAAAGATTTTTATTTCATGTGAGATTTATATTTTTTTCATAAAATTTCCAACTACCCTACAACATGATGTAAAAATGTTCAGGTATTATTATTATATTTAAACGTTTTGTTCGATAACAATAGTTTTAAAGTATTGAATTTATGTATTTTATATTAGTTTGAACAGCATTACAGTAATAAAAGTTCCTGAAATTCAAAAATCACAGATCACGCTTGTCAATATTATTAAGTTTCTACGCACATCAACTTGTACCTTATCAAGGAAGATATAAAGTTTAAAATCCTTTGTGAAATAGTTTAGGGAACATTTTTAAGGGCTGGTTCACATCAAATGTAGTTTATGCTTGTATCAAAGTGTTTGTACTGAAAAAATTACGTGAATTGCCCCAAAGACGGGACGCTCTGCGTGAATTATAAGCAGCATCTTTCTTCGTGTCGTTAGGCAGGATTGTTTTCTATTGATTTTGGTGTTCTACCTTCCTTTTTACACTTTCTTACTTTTGTTCTTATAATTGAACGGGAGCAATATTGTGTGGGCATAAAGACCTGCGGTCATCTTGAGAGGCGCAGTAGTTTTTACTGTCAAACAAATCACAACATTCGAGTTTCTTAAAATAAAGTTCATAATAAACTTCATTAGTCCGAGACCGCGTCTCATGTTATTTATTTTAAAAAGGACAACGGTGATATATGTTTTTCAGTAAAACCGCGCTGGGCTGCGTCTCGACGATATACAACAGCCCTGAGACATTACTGCATTTGATGTGACCGAGTTTTGAAGAAATGAAATGAAGGTGACTACCCACTACGATGTAATTAAGATTTGTCGATTCTAGCGTTCACTCAAACATGAATTTGTTCACAATTCGCTTGTTGTCGTAATATCCGTACAAAATTAGCCATTAGTGTATGTATAAGGTAGATTTATTTTAACAACCCATAGACCCTTTTTCCTTTCGGTTTAAAAGCACTTATTTATTGCGATTTTCCGACCGTTACTGCTATAGCTAGATAAATTACTAAGTGAGCCTAGCTTAGGTGCCTGTGGTATAACTATTGTAGTTGCTTCTAACTCTTCTAGGTTACCACAGAACAAATCACCGATTTTCGGTTTTGACTGATTTTCACTAAAACCGATATTAAACGCTTTATTAGGGAGAAAGTTTATTTTTGTTTCATTATTGCGTGTGGTGTTTATTGTTATAAATATAAGTTTGTTATAAATGAATATTGGAAGGAGATAGTGGCACGAACTGGATAATTGAGAATTGGAAAGAAGTAGCACAGAATCGTGACCGCTGGAAGGAATGGAGGGAGGCCTGAGGCCCAGCAGTGGGATAATATGGGTTAGCTATAACAAATAAATAAAATTCTATGTTCTCACGGCAACAAGAAAATAATCATAGGAATGAACGTTCATCTGCTCCTTATATTTCATTTTTTGATAATTTTGTAGGCGATTAAAAGATCCCGTGTCCGAATCGTTGGATTGGTTCACTAATTAATACATTTTTGACTTTTAATTCGTTTTGTGTTCAGACGTTTCACTTGGGAGTTATAAATACCAAATGTAAGGCATAAATGAACGAAAAGTGAAGCGTTTAATATCGGTCTAAGCGTTGTACCCAATAAGCAGCGCCAGGTATAGACAAGTTCATCCACTGCAGCTTTTAGTATTCTCCTTCAATGACACAATTAATGTGTTATTTCGTCATGTTACACTTCAGTGGGCCAGTTCCTTAAGGTGTAAATACACAGGTGATGTGCAGGATCCTAAGTTATATTAATTTTAAAGTGAACAAGACTTTAATTACAATCTCTAGACGTGACAAACTTGGAATCTACTACCAATCAACTTTCATACAATGCTTTACCCTTCAACAAGTGAATTAAGATTTTACTAATGTTACTTCGCGACTAACACAGAACATTCCAGAACTGAAACAATGACATGAAAACACGGAACTTTTATTGCACATTTATTCATGTCAAAATTGCACTTACTCCCAAAGTAAATAAAAATAATCTCGCTTACAGGTATACAAAAATAGAGGCAATTCCAACATTAAATAAATGAGCAAAATTGAATTAGTTTAATAAAAATTATGCCGATTTCATTACGCCAGCGTTACATCGCCTTGTCAAAGCTGGGAAGCTAAAAAAAACTAAAAAAGAAAAATCTAAACTTGTTATAATTAAAAAAAAATGTAATATCATTAATGTGTATTATATACATATTTACATCTTAAATTTTAAACGGCATACTATTCTATAACGTAAGAGAACCATGTTGAGAAATTTAAAGAGACAATTTGAACAACTCTTATTATAAATATCATTCAATTATTGAAAAAAAAACTCATCCTATTGTTTCATAATAGGGGTCAGGTCAACAAGAATTTTATCTAACGGACGAATAGTACGAGAGCTATATACAGTTGAGTGAGAATTAAATTACACATGGAAATTTCAATTGGCAAGAACAAAGTAATTTACTATACTGACAACACTTTCCACTCTTGATTAACAAGTCTATTAGAACTATAAACTATTGAGACTAAACGAAAATATGTAATCCATCGAAGCTTGTAGACTAGAGTCACTGTACACGCGATGCCAAATGAAATTCCCAGCAGCGTCATCACTCTTACGTCACGTCACGATTTAGTCAACTAGTCAGCTACACAACTCGAAAACTATAAGTATAGCGAGCCACTCGACTGTACACAGCTCGAGGCCGTAAAGCACGAAGCGAGAGAGCAGCAACACTGCGTACGTGCAACACACGGCAAACTTGTTGCGGGGGGCGTGTGGCTCTTCAACGTACGGGTCGCGCGTCGCCTCGCGCTTGTACAAGGTCAGCTAGCCGGACGCCGGTTCTAGTGCTTTGACCGCGTCTGCGGTGAGGCCCTGCTTCTGGCACCACTCTACGAAGTCGTCGATGAGGACGGGCCACGCGCCCTCTGCGTCGTAGTTGCTCATGCCATCGTCGATTTGCGTCGCAAAGTCTAGGAGGAGGTTCCATGTGTCCTTTGGTATGGATCTTTTGTGATGCTCCTGGAATTGTTTATGGTCTAAGTTAGTTGGGTTGTTTTATGGTTTGAGAAATAGAAAAATTAACTAGTGCAACACTGAAGTTTTGATAAACATGCAGGTGTGGCTACATTAGATTTGGATAGTGTGCTAAACATAATTCTATTAGATTCTAGTAACTAGGACAATGTGTTTCATTATTCTGATCTGCTGGTTTATTTACTATTCAGATGAATGGTTATTTAAATTACATTAAGAACAAATATTTTAATTACCACAGTCTAATAAGAAAAATATTTTGTCCTTAATTTAAAGTGGGGTAGTCTAAAATAAGTTAGCATGAGATATGGTTACATTATTCACACAAAAATTCTGTAAAATCTGGCCTGAATTTACTTTTTATAAGCCAGGATTAATGCCAGATCTACTAATATTTAAAATACACTAGACTACTGACCTAAAAAGTATTAGGAATGATGAGTTAGTAACTAAATATTTATATGAGTCTGTGAACTTCATTATTTACTGTGTTCTACTTTCATCTGGCAGACAAAAATGTACTGAATCATGAATGATTTGTGTTAAAAATTGGTACAAAAACTATTTCTTCGAGATTCAAAACTGGGCATTGTTGCAGAAAACAGAACTGACAAAAAAAAAGGAATAAAAGTGAGATAAATAATAGAATGCAGAGAAACTAATACAACTAGTTAAACTGTGTTGAGAAACAACTAGAACTAGTGTTGAGTTGCATTTTATCTTTTTACTTTTTCTGACCAGGAGGGTAGACAACGGAACATTGTACATCCATATTTCACTAGTTATATTAAAGTCTGATGTAATTATAGGCCATTCATAACTTTATCAGCAGCTTAGTCATACTTAAAAAAGTGAAACTCACTCTTGCATAGAGAGCATTATGTTTTCTTTAATAAGTATAGGGATAATGATATCAAATATCATTCATTTCAAGATAAAAATGTTTGTAAGTACTATATTATGATACTACATTTATGATATGGGACAATTATCTCTTATTTATTTACATTAGAAATGTAGAGGTGTTTTTCTAGTTTTAAAGAGTGGGTAAGGCTGGATCTGAGTATGCCTATGATGTCATCACCATCATCATAATCTGCCTGGCTTTCTCCAACTATGTTAAGGTCAGCTTCCAGTCTAACCAGATGCAGCTGAATACCAGTATTTTATGTGAAGAGACGGCATGTCTGACCTCCACAGCCATCATCCATATGTAACACATCATACATCCATTACTATTACTTATGATGCCATATTATTTGTGATTTAATATAGATGCCAAGTTGGCATCTATATTAAATCACAAACGAGAATACAACATATGAGAATATCAGGCCAAATAAAACAATAACTATGGTACCATTATATCTTGCAAGGAAAACACAACATGTTTTCCTTTTTTGAATTTGCACATGTAGCCTGTGTGCAGATTAAAAAAAAATATGCACAGGTGTTTTGGTAAATAGTTTTTAATGTATTTTGTAATGAATGATAATGTTAAGTTTAAAGCCTGTTGGACTTGTTAGTTGTTATTCATCTTACCTTACTCATTTTAAAATGAGGATTAACTCATACATACCGTGAGAAACTTGCACCATGCATCTAGGAACTTAAATCTCCCACGGAGCACTATATTCCAATAGGCTATCGCCATATCCAATTCCAGTCCTTTCTGACCAGGGTTTTTGGCATAATTGAATGTGAAATGATAAAAGTCTTTAAACTTATTTGTATCTTTTATCTCTGTCTCCAATGTTGGTAATTTTGCTTTTAATTTGTCTATGCTATCTGCTCCAAGCTCCATGAGACCAGTTGTGAACTCGTCTTTAGTAAACTCGCACTGCACAGCAGCTTTACATTTCCATGCTATAATAAGAACTAAAATTGACTCAGGACTTAAATTAAGGTCTTCTAAAAACTTCATAACACCATCTACAGTGATTTTATCGTTCTCCTGTTGATCTTTGTACTTAGTAAACAGTTGGTCGAGCTTTTTTCTATCCACAGACGCCTTGACGGGGTCCTTGTAGTAAGCTTCAGGGTTCTGAAAGTAGTTGTCACTCGCGAGGTCCAGTTTCCAGTCATTTTGAGACAAACAATATATCGCCGTGCTCTCACTCGTCTGCGTAAACGCGACGAACTTTTTAACTTTGTCTCTCTGTGACGATTTTAATTTATTCTGTAAAAGAATCGTACGAACGTCATATTTATAACCTTATTAGTGCTTACCTGTCATCTAATTTACGTATCAAAAAACAATTTGGGCATTTTATGTGATGTTGTGTTTGTTATTTTGGGTGGATTTGATGCATATTTTAACACGATTACTCACCATTTTCGTGAATTTTTTATTGTTTCTAATGACTTTCACTGTTATTTCGACATCGGAACCAAAGTGAAATAACAATCATAGACAACTTTCTAATGTTGTTATGGAATACACAAAATTACCCATTTTGTGTGTATATTGTTTTGTGTGTTTTGCAAGACTCGGGTCTTGCTTGGATAATTGGCTTTTTCCACTATAAGATTAAGATTAGGCGAGTGAATAAATTTAAAACTATAGTTTAATGGCATAACTATATTCTTTCGAAGTGAGTAGTTTTTTTGTATTTTTTTGTTTATTTACCAAAAATATTCCTCTATTTTGTTTTCAAAACTGCTTGAAATTGGTCTTGCGTTATCCTTTAATCAGGCAACGGTAGGCAAATTTAGTGGCAACACCGTTTTGTAAGATTATCATAGACAATTATTTATTCGTTCTGAAATGATAAAATATGAGATAAACATTAAAATTCCATTTTATTATAAAATGAACTAATGGAATGAAAAAAATCCGCTTATTTTTGTTTGAAAAACTTAAGAATTCTCAGAGCTTAAAAATACGAATATTGCTGGTAGACCTTTCATCTTCATAATATTTCAGAACGAAGTTGTCAATAACTCCCAAACAGCTGATCGCAAAACATAACCTAACTTGTAACAACAAATACGGTAATTTAAGTGAAAATCATTATGAGTAAGCCTTAAAAATGCGGTCTTTAATATTTAAGCAGTTATATTACACTCCAAACCGTTATTTATTTAAGGCAATAAGTACGCAAAATCCAAGGGTGAGATTTGCGCCTAGTCCAACAGGATATTTACATTTAGGGGGATTACGAACTGCTTTATACAATTATTTATTTGCCAAATCCCGAGGAGGTTCCTTCATATTGCGAATAGAAGATACAGATCAAACAAGAAAAGTTGAAGGTTCTGTAGATGCGCTTTTGAACGACTTGCAATGGGCGGGAATAGAGTGTAATGAAGGTCCAGGAATAAAGGGCGAATATGGGCCTTATGTGCAGAGCGAAAGGTTGAATATCTATCAGTAAGTTTTGTTTCTTACTTTTTTCCTGTTTGAAATTGGAAACACATTCTTACTTTCATTGATTTGCAAATAGGTTTCAACAGATTCTGAGGAGGTTATTTATTCTGTGAGCCTTGTATGACCAATACTATCACTAATTATATTTTAATATTTTTCTTCTTTTCAGAGAACACATAACAAAACTCCTTGAGAATGGTTCAGCATACAAATGTTTCTGTACAGAGAGGAGGCTGAACATTCTACGTAGAGATGCGGTGAAGTCTCAACGCATACCCAAGTATGACAACAGATGTAGGAGTCTGACTCATGAAGAGATTAAGGAGAAGATGGATGCTGGTGTACCACATTGTGTTAGGTTTAAGGTACACATTACTTTGTTATCAACTTGGTTATTTTTGGCCTGAGAGTTACTGTGCTAGCAACTTGACTACAAGATTATCTCAGGGATATGCATACTTCGCTTGCCTGTGGACGGTGAGTAATGGGCTAGCTCACCGTCTGGCCGTAGAGAGAGCAGAGGTATGAGGTCTGCCAGCCTGCATTATACCTCTCTCGGGGCGATTGACTGCTGCGCTTCATGTCGCAGGTTCGATTCCCGCATGGAACAAATATTTTTATGACTTACAGGTAGTTGTTACGGGTCTGGCTGTTTGTGTATGTGAGTTTAAATGTTTGTAAACGCACCCACGATACAGGAGAAATGCCTAGTGTGGGGCAAAGTTTAAAAAAAAAAAATATATATATCTTTTTTTATCATCAATAAGCAGCTAAAAATTGTGCTGCAATAATGTTAGGAACTCCTAAAATACTTCTTAATTTAAAACATAAAAAAGTTTATTTCAGGTATAAACGAATTTTACCTAAAACTAACAATTCAGTTGATAATTTCCAAAAATACAAACAAATACCATTTTATTTTCACTAGCTAACATCAGACTGCCAGTTCTTCGATGACCTGATCTTCGGCGCCATAGCATACGACGTCTCCCTGAACGAGGGTGACCCGGTGCTCATGAAGAGTGATGGCTTCCCAACGTACCACTTTGCTAACGTTGTGGATGACCATCTGATGAGGATCAGTCATGTGCTGAGAGGCGTGGAGTGGCAGATCTCTACTACTAAGCATTTGCTTATTTATAGGTAAGGATTTGGTAAATCAGAAAACAAGCTTATTTATACTACTATAAAGTTGATATTTGTATAAGAATATGAACTGAAAACGAATTTGAATATGGAATAGCCGCTAAGAGGTTGTACTAGCTTCTTGGGGTTCAACCATAGTATTTGAGAGCTGATTACTTGCCCTTGAATAATGAACCTTATCTGAAGTATCTTTAAAGTTCAAACAGCAACAATTGCAACCTCAATGTAGGTACCCGTTCGATGTCTGCGTGCGATGTAAATGCAAACAACTTTACACTTTAAGACTTACGAATAAAGTATATTCTTGAATGTCATCAAGAGCTTCTCTCTCGATTTCACTTTGGTATACACTACATAGCCAACTGTTTTTGGTTTTCAGAGCGTTTGGCTGGACTCCGCCACAATTTGGTCATATGCCTCTGATTGTGAATGCTGACGGTACAAAGCTGAGCAAGAGACAGAGTGACGTCAAGGTTGAAGACTACAGGAGAAACGGTAATACATTCTGGGATTCTGAACGTCACCGTTCTATGGTTGAAGTGTTAAAAAAAAACTGACGCACTAGCATGTGTACGCGGTGTTAACGTAACGTAAATAGGAACTATTTTCAAATTGACAATACTTGTTACACATACAATATTTACTTAATTTCAAGATTTAAAAAAAAACGGAGTATTTACGTTACATTTAAACAGCGCGGTCGTGCGCGTGTTTCTGACTGAGTTTCCTTGTGTTTTTATTCGTTTTTTTTTCTTTGCCATTTTGGCATTGCCTAGTAAGATTTTCATCTTTATCGCTAAAGCATTAGGTTCAAGGTAGATTGGGAAAATTTGACAGTTTCGGGTAGCTTGATGTGCTAGCGTCTGAACGTCAATGCTGAGCATGAGGTCCTGGGTTCGATTCCCGGGTCGGGGATAGTGTTATTGGGTCTTTCCATCAGGAATTTCTCAGTAGCAACCACGGAGTCTGGATTTGATGGCAATAGTCTGGCCACCTATTACATGGGACTTAAACATAACTGGCGAAATGTCGGTGTACTATTAGATACACCTCTGTCTAACCCTTCGGGGATTACAGGCGTGATGTGTTGTTATGATGTACAATGTACCAGTTTCTTTTCGATTTTGAGTTATGATATCTAGACTTTATACTTCATCTGTATTTTAGGAATATACCCTCTGGCCCTGGTGAACTACATGACGCTGTCTGGCGGAGGGTTTGACCACATACCAGGTGCTGGAGTCAGACTTAAGACTATGGGGGATTTAGCTGAAGAGGTAATTTAATTTTTGCACCATTTTTATCAGCCTAAGGCAAAACGTCGTCACAGTAGCCTATCCTTGGCTTGTTATGGGAGGTTCTACAGCATTTACGAGGATACGGGTATTCAAGGACGCATTGAATTTCAAAAGAAATTTCGCCATCATGGAGATTAGATCAATCAGAAATTAAAATACTCAGTTACGGCTTGTGTCAGTATTAGAGGTCGGAAATATCCCATGGGGATGTAATACCGGGATAAAAGGACGAGAATTATCCTTTGTCCATGTCATGGACTATTCATCTTTCATCATAGCTTCTCCCATACTGTAATTATAACCTAGTTTAATTACACTACACTGACTGGCTCGTTGGTCTAGTGGTCGCAAGCGCAACTGTTGAGCATGAAGTCCTGACTCCTGGGTTCGATTCCCAGGTCAGGCAAAGTATTAGTGGGTTTCTCTATCAGGAGCAGTCACGGAGTCTGGGTTTGCGCCCGGTCGGTGGCAATAGGCTCGCCCCCTATTACATGGGACTTAAACATAACTGGCGAAATGTGGGTGTACTATTGCCTAACCCTTCGGGAATTACATGCCTGATGTTATGTTTAATAACAGTTCCAGATAGAAAAAATATCATCACATCCGAGTCGACTCAACCCCGACCTTCTAGAAGAATGTAACCGCCTCGAAATCAAAAGAAGACTACAGGACAATGACCTCTCCAAAACCTTAGTATCCACACTCCAAGATTTAATCACGAAGACGTACCCAGACCACAAGCTAAACCTTACCGACGAACATGTTACGAACGTTCTAAATTGGTCTGCATCAAGAATATCAAGAATAGAAGAGCTATCATCGAAGAAATACGGTTTCCTTTGGATTTTACCGAAGAACACTTCGAAGGTCGACCAGGAACTGCTCAAAAAGCTGGTGAAAATCTTGGAAGGTCTTGAAAAGTTCGACCAGGGTTCGTTAAAGGAGAATTTAAGGAGTTTCTCAGTCAATAACAATGTCAAGTTTCCAGCGTTGATGAAGATGCTTCGGTCTGTGATTAGTGGTTTGGATGAGGGTCCAGGAGTTGCAGAAATGATGGACTTGTTAGGGAAGAGTCAGTCGATAGAAAGAATTAAAGCTGTTGTACGATATTTTGCTTTTTATTTCACAAAAAGGAAGAAATCTTATCCCGGTGTCGAACTGAATTACATTAATGTAAACTTCACTTTGTGTGGAGATGTGTTTCTAAACTTTGCCACCAGACGGCGCTAATTCTGTTTTACTTTTAATACAAAAATAAGTAAAATTCGCGCTCAGCCCTTCGATAGTTACCTACTAAGGGTCAGCACAGATAGAGCGGCTAATTGTATTAGCATGTTCTTTGCAGATAGGTTTTCGTGTGAAAGTATACGTGAGCATGGCATTGACACCTTAGTTTGACGTGGATCCATTTTTTGAAATTTTCACAAATATCTCAATAACTAGACGGCCCAAGCTAAAAGAATGAATGGATGATAATAGTTACACATGAATAGATGTTTTTTAATTGACCATGAACACGACCATTAAAAAAAAAGAACCGTTTTGTTTGGCAATACCGAACACACCGTTGTGCCAACAGAGGGCGCCATCGGGTATTCAGAACAAATAACGTGTGTTATGAACGCGACGATCACGTATTCGCGCGACCGATCACTTTGGTCATGGGGCTAGAAGATACCTAGGTACCTATTTAAAATGGTTGTCCAGATTGAAACAAACAAATCCTGACAGAGTACATACTTGACGCAAAAGACTAATAAAAACCATAGGTCAATGATCACATGAAACAAAAGCATTCAAACTGTAATCTAATCATTTCTTTAATCTTTCTTTTTGAAGCCGTGGACATTTTATAGTCCATTAAGAGAGTGGACCTAGTAATAAAAATGAGTTAAATCTGTATTTTCATGGCTCAACAATAACTTGATGCTTTTGAGAGGACATTAAAGTGTAATTACTGGAGTATTCGTTCGAGAGATGAACCTCATCTTTATGGGGCCATTGCTAGGTCTCAGTATAAATATATACAGTATTGTGACACGGCCCTGTCCTTGAAATAATTACCTACAGCCGGGCGGTACGTTCGCAAGCGACAGGGCTGCACGCTTACAGTATTTTAATTTCACCTACTTAGTTGAGTTTCTTTTTACTTTTAATTAATGAAAATGAAGTTAGGTATGAATGAAATCAGAAGTGTTCAATAAAAAATACAAGTTGTGTCTTTTGATTAGTATATTTAATAAAAATTATAAATTAAAGACTTTTTTTAACGCAAGCGTTGATACCTAAATCACTCGTGTGTCACTTTTTACACCCTATCCACTTATTTATTAATTGGTCCAGTTATTTTACTCGGTGGAAAAAGCGAAATAGGTACCTACCTATTAAAAAATAAACAAATTACGAAATAACAAATTCTTATTTCAATCTAATATTCACAAATCGCACGCTTACTACTTACAAAACCATCACAACGTTCGTTCGGCAGTGCGGCGCATTCGTGACTTCTTGGGTACTAAGTGGGTACCAGACTCGAGGCGTGTAGATATGACTCGCGTTCCGACCGTTTGTATAAAGATTCAGTACTGTGGATATTATTACCGTGGCTAGGTTATTCAGGATAAGTGACTTTTTAGTTTCACATGGGCAGGATGTCGGATACGTGGTATCGAAAGGAAACTGCGGAGTTGGTGCCTACATAATTGCGCTACATACTTACCTGCAATGGCAAATTGCAATGCCATTTATTTTGACAGTTCCACAAAATTAGATGCGATGTTTTGTTGTCGAACGGCACGTGGCGCAGCGGCTGAGTGAGTGGCTGCTGCGCTGCGTGTCGCAGGGTCAATTCCCACACGCAAAAAATATATGTATGGCCTACAGGTAGGTAGTTGTTCTGGGTCTGTCTGGCTGTTTGTGTATGTGAGTTTTAATGTTAGTAAACGCACCTACGATACAGGGAAAATTCCTAGGGCAGGCCAGTTCTTTTTTTTAATTCTACTTTTTCAAACGAAGCTATGACGATTTCTCTTCAAAATCTGGCCACACATCACATCAAAACTCTATTAAGTAATTAGGGTGCCGGTTAGGTTTATATGGAACTTAATCAGAACGAAGTACACCACGTCCAACTTTTTTTGATATTCTTCCTTGACCTGTGCTAGCCTTATGAACCTATGTTTTCTCAAAGTTATATGTAGGTATTTAACAATGCAGTTATTACTAGACACCACTCTTCATAGGGACACAAAATAATTATGTAGGTAGGTAAATATTTATTCTCGTTTTCCCTGACACTAAGTCAAACCTAAACAATGGCTAAATATTATGACACTGTTTGAATTTCAGGTGTCGGTGCTGAAGCGAGAGTCTAAAATCCAGCACTGCGCTTTTATTGAAACTTTTACTGAAAATTGACAGAAGGGTTATTCTGAATGCATAGGTTAGTTATGTGATGTTTTAGGGGTTTAATAAAACCAACACATTATGAGTAACAGTATAATTTATTGAATTCCCAAATATAAATATTGAGAGAAAATATCGAGGTCGATTCTGAGTTACAATAATTTCACAAACAAGTTTCTGACCCACACTAAAAACTCTTTTATAACAGAACAGTGTAGGTTGCACATCAAATAAACAATAAGGATTAGATATAAAGAGTACCTAAGTATCTCGATCGGAAGAGGATCTTGCAATAGATTTACCACTTTTGACAAAAAATCCAAGTAAATTGAAACGTTTGTGACTGTGACTTAGACAAATAGATCTTATTCGACGTGCGTAACATTCATCTTTGGGTGGTAAAGCAGTTACGAGGTCGACTAATTTTCTTCGATAGGATCTAAATGCCGTAGCTGACCAAGGCAGTTAGACAACTCGGTGAAAATCGGGTCATTGTCCCGCCCGTTGTCAAACAGTCAGTCAAATATTAATTGGCATTGCAGATCACGTCCTAACATTTACAGATCTATTCAAATTGATCAAATAAAATTGCGAATAATATATATTTTTTTGAGATAACTGGGTTGTGGAGGTCAGATAGGCAGTCGCTCCATGTAAAATACTGGTATTCAGCTGCATCCGGTTAGACTGGAAGCCGACCCCAATATAGTTGGGAAAAGGCTAGGCAGATGATTGATATATATTTTTGAGATAGTTTTACAGTTTATTTATTTTTTTATGATATTTATTGTAGACTATAGCAGAAGGAAGGGTCAGTAAAATAAAGAAATCCTAATGGCATCTATTCCACCGCTGACAAAAAGCGACTACTTAGCAGTCGACAATTATCTCGCTCAACTATCTTAAGTACAATCGCCAGCGCATCAAGTTACTACAAACTCAAATATTCTCAATCGATTTCGAACATAACCATTAAAATTCTATGGTTTAAATCATTTGGAAAAAAATGACAGTTTGTGGTAACGTGATGTGCTGGCGACTGTACAATAGATTGTAGGCGTGCCAGTAAAAGAGATACATATATTAATAGTTAATCATTCACTGGTCATACCGCCTCGGCCAGAACTCTCTACAAACCTTTCACAGTGTATATTTTTACCTCTGACAACAGCAACCCAAAAGCAGCCTTGTCATGACCGCGATAAAGATCACTGTTAATTTTTAACAGACTAAGTGGTGGCAGCAGCATAACTGCAACCTTATTGCTAAAGCAATAAAGTCAAAATCACTGTGATTTTGACAGTAATGCAAAGTCCTGGGTAAAACACAGGTTGCTTTTGACAAGTTGCTAGATGCTAGCCTTGCTCGCTTGTCGCTTATCGTCAGCGGTGGGACAGGGCCTGTACGCACAACGACAGATCAAGCTATGCAAAACCAGTTTACGCTAATCTCTCACTGTACGGGAAGCTCGTACGAAGCGAGGTTATGTTATACTGGATATGTACAACTTGATGTATCGCCGTGTGTAACACGACCTCTTATCGCAGTATTACTTTAATGTTATTTCAGTGTGGGAAAGACATGGTCATAACGTCTAGCGCCATTCCTTGTCTACACTGAAGATTTTACAACTTAACAGTGATGTGCAACCTTTTTTATAAAACACAACAATTTTGATCAATGACTGTTTAATAAATTAACTTAAAATACATTGAGCAAAATTTTATAAAACTAAATTAAAATACAAAATTATTCAAACTTCACACGAAAACTCAAACAAAAAGATTTACTGCAGATGTCCAAATGTTCTAAAAAATCAGGAAAGCTCAACATTTAATTACATTCGAGAAGATATAGTCGCTGCATCGTCCTTTCGGCGCGTAGCTCCATGATCAAAACTAACGCGGCCATCTTGATTTTCCATAAACAATTCACAAAGGTTTACCAACAGAGTCCTTCTGTCAACGTCATTCAAACGCCTAAAGATCCTTGCAGTACTGTATTTTCTTTATTTCTGTTTTTTTTTAATTGCCGCTTTTGACATCTGCAATAACATCTTTTACAAACGTAATCATAGAACACTGTCTTTACAAAAACTAATTAGACCAAAACAAAATTAAAACAATCGTACTAAAATAGTAAAAATTTGGTCTATACCTAATTGATGCCGTTCGTATACAATCCATTATTATGCAAATAATATCTAAATGAGTATTGGAACTATTTAATGATAAACTTTATATGATGCTAATTAGTGACAGAAAAAAAATAGTACAACACTAATGTTTATTAACATACAAATAAAATAAATCATATAAATTTAGTGTGAAGGTAACATTGAATCATTCGAGTCGCACTTTGTAAAATATTGGTGGTCAGCCGCAATCGTATAGAATGGAAGCCCTGCCAACCCCAACATAGTTGGGAATAATATGGGCTAATGCGGATGGTGGCGGATAAAAGAATATTTTTTTTCAAACTCACTTCTATAAAATTTATCATCAAATATTGGTATAGGACAAACAAATCACACTTTAGCGATAACATTTAAATAATTTTAGACAACTAATTTGTATTTAGACAACACTGCTTACTTGTTTTTTTTTCTCACAACTTGCATCAGGAACATACCGATATTACAGTGACTAGATAACTTAAACATAAATAATTTAATTGTTGTTTTAATTTTGGCAAGCAACTCTTTTTGGCTATATGAGTTCATAAAAAGTTCTCGAATAGAAATCTCTTTTCTGCAATACGACGCTTCCTTACATCTCCATTTTACAAATAATTGAAGCTATTGCTTTTTCAATTGGAAGCCCCAAATCGGAAGACATGAACAAATGTCGTAAATCTCGTAATGACAAAATTTTTGATTGACCGCAAGATCGGGTAATACAGTTACGGGCTAATACTGCCGGGTAACATTGTGATATTACGGCCCAATAGCGCCGGGTAAGATCGTGCAGTTTCGGTGAAACATTGCCGGGTAAGACTGCGCTGCACGCCGTAACGGTCAAATACCGCACGGTAATTGTGCGCAGATAAAAACCTCCAATTATCCAAATTATAATTTCATTGCCGCCAAAATCAAAACAAAACAATAATTACAACATCTAAGTAGAAAAATCGAAGCGAAAAATCGATGCTTATTGCTTAATTGAAATCGTAAAATAGTTTACAAAGAATTATTACAATATAACGACAGCATTATTAAAACTGACTTAAACATATTGATATGATTACATTTATAAGGAAAACTTTTAGAATTTATCGCTTTGCCGTTTTCTGGAGACAGAAGATCGAAGAAAAGTGAAAAACCTGGGAAAATCAGGCGTTCGAATTGTGGTGTTTTGAGTCGGATTTCAGAGATCGATTCGCTCAGGCAAATTGACAACTAACTGAAATAGCTGGACTATTCGGTCAAGAGTTACAATCTCTGTCTCATTTAAGTTATCATTTTCTTATAAATTAATTTCTCTGACAGTATTTACTTCCAGACTCCGTTGATCAGCGTTTTTCTGGCTAAATACTTATTACTGGCCCTTCGTCCTCAGAAAACGACAAATTTGAGTAAACTTTATATAAACACTGAAATGTACCAACTATAATTATTTAAAATTCACAGCAATTGAAATATGTAATAATGTAAAAATTAAATATCTTCAAATATCAATTCTCACATCAGATGTAAATGTAAAACTCCACATTAATTAATTTTATTTGAAATATAAAAACACTTACAAATAATGAAAGTACAACGATTATTTTTCAATTACATTTTATTAATAATAACTTCGAATAATATCATTTCGTTAAAATTTACAGAATAGAACGTTACGATTTGGGATTTCATTGAAGAAAATATTATGAACATATTATTTATTAAAGTAGATGAAATCATTGATACAACAATAGGTATAATATCTATATTTTGCATAATTATTATGAATAATATGGATGTGTTTTTATGCGATTCTTAGATTGACCGGCTCTTCATAAACCGTTAAAACATTCAGCACGAATTTTACCAACGGAACTAAAAGCGAATAGCATTTATTCTACGTATATGAGGAATTTATATTCCATAGCAATATTCACTGTCAATATTCTATAGCACTGGTGGCCTACCATGACGTCTTAAAGCAGGAGTAATTCCAGTGAGGGAAAGAGATGGCGCTAGACGATCTGTATAGCTGTCTCTTTCTCACACTGGAATGACTCCTGCTTTAAGACGTCATAGTAACCCGCCTGGTGGCCTACCATGACGTCTTAAAGCAGGAGTAATTCCAGTGAGGGAAAGAGATGGCGCTAGACGACCTGTATAGCCCTGTCTCTGTAACCCCGGAGTGTTACTGACAGTGACAGCTCTTTATCGCAGTTTTGAAGTGCTGATATATCATCCAGTTTCGTTGGTGAAAGTGGCTCTCAGTCAAGATGCTACAGGTTAAATTTCCAATGTTAGATATTTTCTCTCTCTTTCAGATCTTAAATTTCGCATAAAAACGTACCATCTATTTTTAGAAGTAGTTATATTTATTATTTTGAATAATCCTAAATCATCTAAGGCATTAAACGATCCGTTTAGTCCACGGCGGAAATATTTACTAGTTTAGTATTAAGTTCAAGTTTACAAAACTATTATAAATATTCAATATAAATACAAGTATGTATAGACGACACACGTTCATGTACACTAGTACACAGACTGGATACTCTGTAGAGATACATTTTATAAAAAACATTTATAAGGCAGATCATTTAAGGAGAGGCGATCGCGTGGAACAAATAATTACTGAAACAAAATTAAATTAAATTTTAGGCCTCATTACTCACGAACCAAAATAAAATCAAAGAGTTATTTAAAAAAAAAAATTGTTTGTTGAAAAATGTATTTTGGCGAATCTCAATTATCGCATAATAAACGAGCAAGTCACCAAGATAGTAAACGGCCTATTTCTCTTTCCCAAATCATATGTTGTTGTTAATTAACGAAAAAAAATACATTCATCCCACGCGATCGTAGCATTTATCTAAGAGATATAAATAAAATTATAAGAGATCACATTTTATAAATAGTCTTATAACAGTTATATAAAAGTAGGTTCGTCTGTCATAGTTCACACAGACGTTATGAGATTGCTTCGTATTATTTAGAATTTTGAATTAAGAATAAGACACCTACAATGTAGCGACTGTCTACTCTACTCGACCACCGTCAAGGTGCGCTGTCTTACCCACCCCGTAGTCTAATTGTACGCACCTATTCTATACAGTCACGTTACAGTGGCTTCTTATACATTCTATACAGCTATAAACCGTCTAATCGTCCAAATTGAACGTATCTATGATATATCCAGTTTTACTCAGTGTTATTGCTAAAAAATTTACTAGAAATGAAGCTTGAATTTTATCATTGGGTAAAAATGGGTCTAGTGCGCTATAGCTTCAGTTTTACTTTGATAAATGTTTGGTATACATTTTACTCAAGGCTTGTACGTATATGGTGTACCGAATAAATAACTCTATGCTATATATTTACGTTTAACTGCTACGCGAACACTTACTATTTTGTGCATTATTGGGTATTTATTTGGTGCTGAATAAATGCTGAAAATTGGCCTTGCAGTGGGCCATTGGGTCAGATTTTATATCTTAAAATTACAGAAACTGGTAGAACTAAAAATTCCAAGATATTTGACAATTATCAGCCCAAATATTATAGGCCGATTATGCACTAGGCAACTGCGAAATTAATCTATGATTACAAGACAAGTATGTACTTGAATTCGGTATGTACTCGGATAGCCATAAAGAAATCTTGCCTCTACTACATTTTTCAATTCAAAGTTGACCTAAAAATGAATCTCATAATAACAAACACCTGTTTTACCCACTGCAAGTCCTGTATACGATTCAATAAAATCATAAATAATTATTTATTGACATAACAGGTTACAGAAACTTGTTTCAAGCCTCTGACTCCTGAACTAGGTGTACGTCCTGTATGTCAGGAATAAGTAGATTATTTACGGTTTTCATATCATATTCTGCTACTATTATTATATTTATGGTAAATATTGACTGGCTATTCTATATTTATTTTTATTTAAGGAATAAAAGTCTCGAATGACTGCCATTTTCTTTTAACCGCCTCATTGTCGTTTTTTTTAATCGTGATGTTAACATGTAACTGGCAGTCAGTAAGAGAGCTTTTATTTTTTCTATATTTTTTTTTAAAAAGAAAGTGGTTGTCTATGTGATCAGGATGTAACTGCCTATATGCCATTGCCAAAGAGTTTAGGTGCTAAAAGAAATATTAGACAGTGATATCTAGCAGTCTTCTCCCGATATACACGGGTAAAGTATTTTAGCCAAACAATGTAATAATTCGTTGTTCAATAAAATATCGTAAACAATTTGAGAAAAATCTTTTAGTCTTTGAAGGCATTTTTGGCAGCTTTTAGAGGTAAACTATTTTTAGGGACTATTTTTATTTTATTTTTTATATATATTTTTAAGGGACGAAATTATTTAAAAAAAATTGTATGTTGAATAACGGTTTAGAAAATAATTTATTAGTAAATATTCAATAGGAAAATTTAAAATCGGGTAATTCGTAAATATATTGACCATTTGCTAATAAATTCGCGCAGTCTGTTCCCAATTCATGTTAATATTCGTTTTAATTCAATGTATATTGATTCTGTAAAGAGCAATACTTTATTATTTATATATCTGCCCTACATTATGTCCACTTTCATCCATTTCCATGGCCACTTAATATTTTACGTACCACATATTTTTGCCTTATTTAAAAAAGACTTTTAACTTGCCATAACCATAATATACGGTATGACATAAATATCAATAGTATTAATCGAAATGGTTCCATTATTTAAGTAAAGTAGGTAAGTATATTTTACAATATTCCAAATCCAGTAAATATATTAACCAGAGTGGCATTTATCTATTTATATTTTCTCAGAAAGTGCTCAGAAAATATTCGTTCGTAGGAATATTTGATTTATAGGGAAAAGTATGAAGAAACAGAGGTAGAAATATTCGATGATAGAAGATTATGCTGAAGAAAATATATTTTTACCGTAAAGGTATTCATAAAGTCGTAAGAAAGATATTAAGGAAGTTTCGTGCTGTATTATGGTTTCAAACAGTCGATTTGTTATTTGCCCTTTTTGTCGGACAAGAATTTGGCAAAAAATCTAAGTATTAACACATTTAAAATGAAGTGACTAAGTATTTATGTACAGGTTGCCACTCTTAGTTTTTCCTACATTGTCAAAGAAGTAGAATCAATTTAGAATCGATTCTTAAATCACAAGATAAGTATTCTTGATAACATAAACATATGAACAATGGCAATGCTCTGAGGGCCTGAGCAAATGACAATCGATTTCGAAGCGTTTCGTATTACAAGAACGACTGTCAACATTATCCTTTCCGATACATTGTGTCAGTTTGGAATCTTTCACTATTTTAGGGGGCGTCCATTAATTACTTCAGTCGATTTTTCGAAACCACTCCCCCTTGGTGAGATGTCGTGAGATTTAACATGACCCCCTCATATTACGTGAGATTTTTTCAAAATGCGTTTTTAGGGGTAGGTTAATCTGTGCTTGATTGCGTTGGATTTATTTAAAAAAAACATAATTTGCTCAATCATTTTCAATGAATATATTTATTATTAAATAATATTTTGTAAGATTTAGCCGAAGTTTAAAGGAGAAACATTATTACATCTTTTTTTTTACCCTCGTGTGATTGGGTGAGTTTCGGCTCGACTGCCTCCTCCCTTAAACGCCTAGCGTAATTAATGGACGCCACTTTATCGCTGATAGAATGTCACTTTGCCTAGGCCATCAGTACAGTTTGACAGCTGTCACATGCGTCGAAACCGATTCGATTTCGCTTGCGTATCGAGTGTATTCGAGTTAATTACTGCATCTATAAGTGACGCTTTTATCAATCACATAGTTATCTCTTATAAAGGGGTCAAAGCTCCACCTTTAGAAATCGATGTTCTGATTTTTCTTTCATTTTTCAGTTAGATAGTCATAGTTTTTATATAATAATAATATCTTTTTACTATATCTAAGTGGGATCACATGTAATATATTTTGGGACATTGAATACATAGTTATATTTTAAACATATTTTCCTATTTATATTGATTATTTAACTATAGACGAAAAATATATTGTTATGCGTAAAATTCTGTTTAAATACTTTCAAATAGTAGCTATTTAGAATAAGAGTTCTATATCTATAAAAAAGGTTTTATATATGGAAGAAAAATCAGATTCGAATTTTCGAACAGTTAAGCAAGGCCATCCCCTTCGGAGCGGCCTCGCCGTCGTCACTGAAGTTCCTTTACAGCCTGGAGGATCCTCTTGACGTGTCCTACCTTGGTCACTCCAAGGTCTTTGAGATCCCTCCTGGCTAGAGACAGGAGCTCCCTTCCTGTGACGTCATGTTTAGCGAAAGCCTCAGAGTACTCGCTAAGCTGGAGTGACTCCAACCAGTTCTGGACCTCTTTGACTCCCCAGCAGCGAACCTGCGCGGCGGTGAAAGTAGGAGTTGGTCCTTCGGAGACGCTTCGACGTCCCCTCAGCCAGCGACTTCCCTTCTTTTGGACCTAAGGACCAGGTGAAAGGGACTGATGAGATGGCTGGGGTTACAGTTGTGTTGTGTGAGGTTCTCGTGGTGGTTTTAGTTTTTGGATGGCATGCAGTGTTGGTGCTAAGAGGCGTAGTGGAAGGAAAAGAAAGCTCTTTCCAAATTATCACAGCTATTAAGCTTAGATGAAAGTAATGTCGTATGAAACTTCTTAGTATTTTGGTACTTCTTAATTGATTTATGAGTTTACTCATAAATCCGATCTTATAGTATTTCTCGAGCCGTTGTTTATAGGAAAAGGGATCAGAGGTCTTACTAAGAACTAGAAATACGAGTACAGTCGGATCCCATCTAATGAGAGTCTACGATACGGTTTAGGGATTCTAACGGGCGATTCGAACTGGGGATATGGACGTGAAATAAAGCACCGTTAGTTAATACGGCCAGAATATATTTTTATTTAAAGCTATGTGCTAGTGCAGTCATTATTAGAATTGTATTCATGCTATTGGTGGAAAGAACATCGTAATGAAAACTGAAACTATGACTAAAAAAAATAAAAATGCTTTTGATGGATTATCTGATTGTGTTTGCAGTCAAGAAACCTATAAAAATGTCATGTTTCCAAACAAAACTATCCCATTATTGACCTTTACTTACATTTTTGACTATCTAGAACTATTGTTTGAATCTATGGTAAAACCTTTCGTTACGATGCCCATTCCATAAGAAAAGAAAAAATGACGTTATTTTTCATCTTTTGTTTGTTTGAATGTTTCTTTTGTTAAGATTTGAACTGGCTGAAAAGCGCGATTTCCTCTAAAAAAAATGTTGTGAATGTATAAGTGATCAAAATATACCTCGTCAGTATGCAAGAATGCGTATCCATCGTGGAGAGTGGCTCTTGAGAGATGCGTGCGCAGTGACGAGGCGGCACCTGCGCCTGCGCCAGTTATTCCACCACTTTCAACTAGTTCTTGGCAGCTCTCCACCTAGACAAACATGGTAAGGAGTCAACAAACTGTTTATTAGAATATTCCAGATTTATTGGAAACATAATTTTGCTTTGCTTATCAAAGGCAAGCAGGAATGCATTGAAATATATTTCTTAGTAAGACCAGCTTGTCACCGCTTACTACTGGCATTAGCGAAGACCAGTAGAACAGACGCATCAACATATTTCGTCTGGAAACTCTAAACTGTGACGGTTCTTAGCAGGACCTTTTGAAAAATAGTTTTCGCAGCGCTGTCACACGTGAGGAGGTCGATAATAATGTCACGGGAACGAACTGCCGCAAAAGAGCCCATGTGCTAAATTTGATCCAAAGTCGTTCAGCTCTTAGAACATGAAAAGACAACGTACAGACATATAGAGTTACTCACGCATTTATAATATTAAGTATGGATTGTAAAACTTGTAAAGTTACCAGTGTCGCCAGCAGTCTCCGCAGCTGTGGCGCCGGCAGCAGCTTTCCATCAGAGTCTTGCAGTGCATCAGCGTGCGCAGCGACGCGTCGAGCCAACGATACTCCTTGAGAAACTCCACCGCAAGCTGAGGTCTCGCTTATGCATGATAGTTTCACCTGTGATAAAAGATTTTTATTGACAAGGATCCTACTTTAAAATATGATTTAATATGGCAAAATTATCTCAGTCGAAGTAGCTTGGTAGAGAAGTGTTATGAAGTTTGACGATTTAGTGAGCGGATCTTTATTCAACGTCCAAAACCAAATCTTAGATTAGCTTTACCGAAGAGAATAATTGTTTGATATTTTGATTCGGATTGGGGCAAAGTAAATTCTAACACATTTCCGATCCAGAATCGGACCGCTAAGGTGTTAGGACCTTGTCAACTTATACTTACATGTTTGACAAGCGTGTTGACGTCATCCAACAATGCCAGCAGTTGAGAGCTCTCAGAAGGAGACAACGCCACACGAGGGCTGCCGGGACCGCCGCCCGCGCCTTGTCCAGCGAGCGCACTCGCTTTGAGCTGCTGCTTCTCGTCCCAGGTTCTGAATGAGGCAACGGTTCATACAGTGCTCAATTATTGTTTTTTTTTTAAGAAAAGTAAGATTCTAAGAGCAATAAGTGCAAGAAGCTTTCTTGAGAAACGTGAAGATGGAGACTGATTGCATCAGGTTATTAAAAGACACATTCTTTCCAATTGCGCAATATATTTTTCGTCACAATTCGAAGAAGAAACTCATGCACTGCTTCTATATGCTTGAAATATTTATCTGCCCCATAAAGTAAATAACGCAATGACTTTTGTTGAATTGGCATATGGTTTTAGGATTGTGAACAATTTGACGGCACGTTTGGTTCTGTGGCTGTGGGATTGGCTGCTTCGCTGCGTGTCGTGTGTTCGATTCCCACACGGAACAAATATTTGTACGATCTACAGTTGTTACGGGTCTGGGTGTTCGGGAATTTAAATGTTTGTAAACACACTCACGATACAGGAGAAAAACCTAGTGTGGGGCAAAGTAAGTCATTGAAAAAAAGTTTGCACACTTTTTCCGCGCTGGTCCTGGCCTCATAATTTTTCTTCTGCATTTAAGAATATTGTGTACCATTTCAGTTTTTACTAAACCGGATTCTCATCTTCTTTACGGTGAATCATTAACTTACTACTTTCCACTACTGAATATCAAAAATAAAAACATTCACCACTGACCTAAACTTCACTAACCTAAGACTAGTTTCAAGAGCTCTGGAGCGGCACAACATCTGGGCTCTGTTCTTATGTATGATCCTGACGCATCCAGGGGGTTGCAGCCAAGCTTCTCCATCAACTTGGACTGGTACGCACTCTTCGCCCAGGATGTTGATCTGGACTGCACGGCATTGGGCGATCCGGTGTTTTTGGAGGTTGATGAGCCGGGAGGCTGCCATTTGGGCTGACCCGAATACAGCTACGACCTGAATAAAAGGTTGAGTTATTGGTCCTTTGGTACTCAATTTGGTCTTTGTGTTTAAAAATGTTACACAATATGTGTAAACGTTTTCAACAAAAGGGGCTGCAATATAATGTAATATTCTAACTTACTAGTTATTTCCATCAAATACTTAATAATTACGAATCAATTTCAGGTTAAAAACATCAGCGGAACAGACACTAACCTCAAGAATCCGATCATCAAAGGAGGGAGCGAGAAAGAGATCATCTCCTCTAGTTCCTCCCCAGAAGTTGGTTCCTCCCATGAATGACGGTATGTTCAGGACGACGATACCCTGTAACTCTGGTAGGGGAATCCTTTGGCCGTCACATTCCAGCTGTACCCTTTGTCCAAGATGCCTGGAAAGTTGTTTTTTATTGTAGAATTACCGAAGATTCTTCTTCGTTGTGTCGAAAATAAGCTAAGAACTCGAAACTTAAAGTAACTATTTCAGAACTCTGCCACCTTGATAGAGTTAGTAGTGGCCTGTGCCCTCGGATAGGTCCTTCAAGGTGCAAGTAGGGTTGCACAAGGAGCAGGACAGGACTGGAGGTGAATGTGAAGTGAACCGAATCGAAACCAAAGTTTCCGAAGATTTTCTTTTCGATTTTTTCGATCCCGCTCACCGTACTTAATTATGTTGCGTGAATATGTACAAATGAAAATCTGATACGTATTTTCGATCTTTCGGTGAGTGATATCAGTATAAGTGAGCCAGACAATACTATTCAAATGTCAATGTCAACGAAACGGAAACATGACCATATTTTTGGTGCGGTTGGGTGAATCTACGGATCTCTGCTACCAACAATAAAAAACTGTAACTACCTACTACAAGTGGCCATAAAAGTAGTAAGTATACTTTTCCAGTTGCACTACAATGGAAATGATATTATTTTATGCTTCCATAAAGAAGCATAAAATAAGTACTTTACGGAATTTCAATTCTGTATGAGAACACTAGTCTGGAATAAGGTCAAGATGGCGTAGGAATATTAAGGATTTTGATGGCTAGAAAATGTATTTTACTTGAACAAACAAAATATCTTTATAGCTCCGAAGTCGTATCTACTTTGATATGGCTTTGATACGATCCGGGAACATCGCTAGAGGGAAGTTTTGTGGCCAGTAACAAAGAAAACAAAAGAATGACGAAAATATTGAAAACGTCTTACCTGTAAGTCCTATTCACCCACTCCTTAGACCCAAGGACTCCATACCACATATAATTCCGTGCCCTCGACCGACACTTTTCAGGATGCTCCTCCCTCTTATTGTGGAAGTCCAAGGTAATCTTCGCATCAATCCCGATTCCAAAGTAATTGTTCATCACAGCTCTCTCATAGAACCCTTCTAGGAGCGTCTCGTCAGGGTCCATGAGAGGACTAACTGCGGCACATAGAGCATCAGCGTTGGCTAGCAGACATTGGCTGATGAAGCCTTGGGTGACGTGAGGCCAGGCTGGCAGTTGGACCAACGGGTTGATAATAGGCAGTTTCTTGGCCTTTTCGTTTGCCTCTTTAGATCCAAGGCCGCTGGATGCGCCACCTTCACCCCATATTGAGGACACAGATGTTGATAGTCTAGAAAGGAACAGTTGCTGCAATAGTTGTAGATATTTTCTTAGTATTAATGGAAAAAGAAAATGGCAGACTTGTAGTTAAAAAATTTTATAACAAATAGATGCGGCATTATTTGCGACTCACATTCTCGATATTGAAAATGCCAATAAGCACAAATGCAATCATATATTCAGTGCACGACGGAACTTTTGAAATATAGCTCTAATATTAAATAAAAGGGAAGAAAACGAAATTAAAGGTAAATATGAACAAGAATATTTCTTGTTTCTCCAGAGATCTTGAGAAAACATCGGAAAAAGTAACTAAATTATTAGGAAAACGTTGTTTTATTTCGAAAGCGTCTTGGCTCGAGCCTGCCAGCTTTACATACATTTTCTAGTTGAATACACAACAAAAATAACGGTTGTCCCTGAGAAAATTCCGTAAAGCAATATTAAGATTCGTTTGAAAAAGCCCAAAAATATGAAACCTCTTTGTATAAATAGAGACGATAAAAATGTAGGCATATGATCAAAGTTTTATTTAAATGACTGGCTAACAAAACGTTCTTTAAAGATATTTTGAGATTGATACTACGATTCATTATTCATATTTGTACAAGTATGTCTCAGACATGATTTGTTTTGCGCTCACGTTTATCTTTTGCCCGGAGGCTCATTGAGGTTGAATTATTTGATCAAATTGGATGATTTCGATTTACAATTCGTAAAAGCTTTTCCACAGTAATTTTGTGAGGCAGCAAGCCGTAACAAGCAATAAGATACTAAAAGTAAGCTTACTTGTCAGGTTCTCCCGGCTTGAAGAGGCTTCCACATGATATCCTCCTTGTAGCCGCAGGAGAGCAGCTCAAGAACTTCCCATATTCAGGATCTGTCTGTCCCAAAAGCTTTGGATTGTCCGACTGTCTCCTTTCCCTAGTGGTACCTATACTTGGCTCTGGAGAATTCACGCTAAGAGTATCAGTACCCTGATCAAAGATATCACTTAGGACTGAAGCCATACGGCTTGGGCAAGTCTTCAAGCTCTTCTTGTCTTCACTATGTGAAGGAGAAGGTGGTTCCACTACAACACTTACTTGCGGAAAACCAACTACATCCGGAGCAGGCTGCTGCATATGCTCGTCGCAAATCAGTCTTGGAGGTTCCATATAGTTAGGCGTCTCAACACTTTTAACATTGTATGTTTCCTCAGCCGTTTTCGGAAGCAGATGTATTAGGCTTACATCTTCAACCACGCGTTTCTTTAAACTCTTCCTTAGCTGCTTCTTAAAAGACTTCCTCGCTATATCGTTTCCTTCTTCAAAATGTGCGAGACTACAGTACTTGATCTGTTCGTCTTTTTTCGTTGCATTTTCGATGTAGAATACTCTGTTCTCAAACCCAAACTTCTCCGCTTCGGTATCTTTGGGTTTCTTCATTTTCGATATGTATTTCAGTTTTGCCTCGTTGTTCTTCTCGAGGCTTGGGTTTCGACTGTCCATGGCGATGTCCGACACAGTATCGGATGTAAAAAGAGTTGTGTCATCAGTGTACGTTTCGTTTTCACCGTTCTTCCCCATCATAGCCAACAGCACTTCCTGTCCAAGCATTGAACTGATATCATCCATGATAGATTCTCCGTGTAAAGTTTCGGAGTTGACGTAAGTCGTTTCTGATATTTCAGGAGAGTCGATGTGTCCGATACCCATAACACCGGCTTCTTCCATATCTTCTGGTTTAGAATCGATTATTTCCGATATTAAGCTAAAATCGTCGCTAATGTTGGACCCATCTGAGCTGCTGGCTTCGATCTCCAGGTCTACGCTAGAAAGCCGTCGGTCGGGCGTGCACTCGCCGCTGGCCGGGGTGACTCTCGCACTTACCTCGTAATGTTCCTCATCGGTATACGGTTTGTCAGTATCTATAATAGTCAATTGGTCCGATTCATAAGTATCTCCCTGTAATATCGATTTCTTATCGCTATCGTCAGAGACAACTAGGTTAGGTATAGTTAGACTACTGCTATTATATGTGCGCTCTAGTTCTGGCCTCAGGAGGTTCTTGCAGGAGCTAGTATCACAGTAAGAGAGGTTTGACAGCGAGAGCCGGTCCTGAGGCGAGGCGGAGCTGGTCTTACGTTCCGGTTTGTTGTCGACGTCTAACTTGTAGTTACCCGTTGGGTTTGAATTTATTAATTTAACTATATCTTCATCTACGTCTGGAATGCTGTTGGAGAAAGGACAACAATTGAGTATTTACCATCTAGAGTTAAGGCCACTTGTTTTTGTTCTTGTTTTATGTAAGGCCTCAAAAGTTCAGTAGTATGGACATTAAGGACAGTCTATAGGTGGGTCAAGTTAAAATAAAATGTTCTGGACAGCACCCCACTCACATTGTATGTCACACGGGTCTGCAATCACCTATTTTACCAATTTCATTAAGTAGACTCAAGCAAAGACACACACTCAACAGTCAATCGTAGCATCACTTACTTGTCTGGTTGCAGCGAGGCAGCAGAGATGGCGCTGGCCGCTGACGAGCGGCGACTATCAGCGAATGCCCTGGGCACCGGCAAAGCCGACATGTCGGGTGCACTCGGAGTAGGTGGCACTTCTCCCGCTGGGCCTGCCCCTTCTACTGCCGGACCTGCACTGCTAGAACCCTCGCATGTGTCACAAGAGTCCCCTTCTTGTGATACACCCTGCATCAAATAATGTTTCAATTCATTAAGAAATAAAATTGTCATTAAATGTTACGTAACACGTGGTTAGATTATCATATTGTCTCTCTCTTTTGCAATTGTAGTTTGACAGTGAGAGGAATAATGTTTTTCCAAAGAATGTGGAGTAACGTCTATTAGTCTCGGCCTAAAAAGTGTTATAAGGCTGGTCACAGTGTTTTTTCGATCGAAATTTTTTTTGGACCTTTTGAGTTCGCAGTTGGTCTTTAGATTTGGATACTGGCATTTTTAATCGAGTATTTGTGCCTATAGTACAGGAATTGCAAGGAACTTAATTCTTGTTATTTGTGCTGTTGAAAGATTTAAAGGGATGTACTATTGAGGTAAGTAGGTTACTATGTCGAGTTAAATTGGGTGCCAAATTCCTAAACAAATACTATTCCAATTTGTTTTATTTTCAGCCTTTCAAGTTTGCAAGCTTAAATAAGTACATATTACGTACAATATCTTTGGTTTTCAATGGCAAAGAAAGATTTTATCGCATTAGAGCTTGGAGCCAAGCCATGAACCGAACTATGTCACGGGTTTCTTTAAAAGATAAGATGCGAAAAGAGATTAAAAGTGAAAAGATCTGAAGTAGGAAGTAGGTACAATATCTTGCAATCTCACCAAATTTATTAAACCTAAATGTTTTGAAAAATAAAAGCCCGTTGATGTAAAGATGTTAGAAATACTGCAGAGCTTATACAAAATTAGTTAACTGAATTATATCATAACTACGTAAAACTTGGGCCACGCAATAATCTACTTTATGTACTGAGGAATGTAGTGCCAAAAGACATGCTGGTTTTAGATAGTTTTAAACACCACTGACCACCCGCATAAGTAGAGTCAGTAGTGCTTAAAACTCTGTCTGTCTGTTTTCACTAAAATCAAGCAAAGCAACGTCTTCACTGATCCCTAAGTGATATTTCCCGTTTCATCACTCGTTCTCGTTCACTCTTAGTTGACATAAGTTTCAAAAACTACATCTTTATTAAAATGCATTTTTCAAATCTGTTGCAAGAAAACCCTTCTTTAGTTTCCTAAGGATTCAACATTGGTGGCTCGGTGTCGCTGTCGTGACTTTAGTCTTGCCTAGTAACTGCTAAAATGATTTTTACGCTACGACGGTGCTTTAATGCGTTAGCATTTTCACTCACACTACTTCGCGTAGTTTTAGCTAAAACGGGTATTAGCGTGAGTAACTTATGTAAGTTATAATGAAATAGATGGTAGAATCTAGCACACACCTGCGGGTACACCTGAGTGAGCGTGCGCAGTAGAGAGCGAAGCGCGCGCCGCACGCTGTCAGCGCGTCCGGCCAGCGCGCAACCGCGCACCGCCCAGTTTAGTTGCTCCTGCGCATATAACAAAATCTTCAAGTATTTCATAATAATGTACCGCTAGCAACGTGTTACCGCTTGGCTTCAAACCACACGTACAAACGCGACAGCAACTGCGGGAAAATATAAATGAAAGAAATTGCTTAGAGCATGAGAGCATGCTCCGAGTCACCACGACGCGATCGATTCGCGCGTCGAAAACATCGACACATGGGCGTGTCACTTGTCCCAAGTCGAGTCACCTAAGGTCCTGACTGAGGCGTTATTCTAACTAAACAAAGGTCCAATGTTGTTTCTCCGGGCCGCTGGATCGGGTCAAAGAATCTATCACGTTCTGTAAGCATACCTTTTCAGTCTTTTCGATGCTGCCTTTCTCGGCAACTGGTTGTGCTTCAGGCTCACTGTCACTCGTCGTCTCCACTGGCTCCCATGACCTAAACACATATGTATTTGGTACAAAACCATGTTACAACGGTAGAACACTACAACTGAAAGAGGGTTCGAACTTTTCTCTATGGAAGCTGGCATTGTCACCCCATTGCCATTTAAACCAGAAACTGACTTATGGGTAGAAAAAAAAATAACTAAAGAAGTGATGCCGAGTGATTAGAAGGAAAAGATATATAAGAACTTTATTTTCAAAGAACGAAATGGTAATGGGGTGGCTTTGACGTCCAAAAGTGCCTTTTATTGGTCTAATTGAAATAAATGATTTGACTTTAACGTTATGCCACGCCGTTTTATACCCTTTAAGATAGAACAAGTAAAACCTTAAATGCCAAAAGTTTAGACAAACTGTCTTCCCAGCATACTCACTTGCACCTCGCATGATCATGCGCGAGATGCGCGCGCGCATGCAGCAGCAGCGACACGGCGCGCCGCAGCCGGTGCGCCGCGCGTGCCGCCCCGCCCCCCGTGCGCTCCCCCACAGCCGCCAGGCGAGCGCAGCCCGCGCGGAGGGATGTGCTCGCGACGCAGCTTACTTCTCCTGCCTAGGTGGGTAGAAAAACGGTTTTATACGAGTTCTTTCTTAGCGTATCGATGACAAAAATGTTTTAAAAAGGTCCAAACTTCAGCCACGCGAACCCCGCTCATCACAGGTCGCAGGTCGTCGTACGACGAATAGACGGTTATTTGGAAGAAACTTGTAGGGCATCCATCAGAAAGGGTCTCCTGGTTGACATGGTACAGCTTTGGCGGAAAGTTTTAAGGTTTTTGGAGTTTTAGGATCAGGTTGTCGCAGTACTTATCCGTCGTTTTCTCATTGATCTACCAATTTATTTATATTTAGTACAGCTTAATCATAATTCTAAATTAAGTACCTAATGCTTTTACTCTGTCTTATACTCCCAATATATTGATTAGTTCGATCGGCAGAACCCTCGTTTCAATGAGAGAACCTCATCTCTCTAAAACTGTACAAACAACAGCAAAAGGGAAAAAAATAATCATGGCACAACCAATTTAAATTCACAGAAGAAAGCCTTACCTGCATGATATCTTGCAAGTTCCTCAGCAGCGAGTTCTCCTCCAGAATATCGGGAGGCACGGGAGGGGGCGGGGGGGCTGACACGGAGCGCTCGAACGTCATTATTGACCACCTAGTTATTAAAGAAAGAAAGTATTACAAGAATATGGAGGGAAGTGGAAATTATGTTCTTCCTACTCCTCCGCTATTCTTTTCTGATTAATTTCGTTGCGGGATCCAAGACAGTTAAATTGTGTCTCTGGGACTTCATAGTCTCGATGCTTTTCTGGTGGTCGCCACTGTTGATTCTAGCTTTCAAGAGCTACAGTGGTTTGGGAATAGTGTGGCGGGCTTGTCCGAAAAAAAAGGATCCCAAGGTTCAACCTGCCTTTTCACATAACTCTACAGTGTGAGTTTGAAACAGAACAAAAATGTGAAGACATATGGCCAACTGCTCCTGCACTGGGCTCGCATGGTGCATTTTAGCTGACTCCCTCTCACAGAGGGCCTGTGAACGAGCTGTGGGGACGCTATACACTGATTTTGTTATGTTAAATGCTGTCTGGGTAGCCAGAAAAACAAAACAACTAACGAAAACGTGGGCGTTCTGCATGAATTTTGGCAGCTTAACATAGATCTAAGTTAATTGGACTATTAATAAAACTTTTTAAACTTGGAGAAAACAGGGCTTAATGTAAAGTCAGCGAAAAAGGTCAAAAAGTTTTATAGTATGTATTAGGGAAAGCCCAATTTATTCAATTATTGACATATGAACGGAAACGTGGCTTAAGGAGATTTGGCGCGAAGCCAAGATGACTGAAAAATTGGCTCATTAAATATTTCTGTGCGGAGAAAGTTGACATCCAATTTTAGGGCTTAACATTTATTACGTAAAATTCTATATTGAATAGAAATATAATTCTAATCTAGCCCTGGATTTCTCAGTTATCTATACTGAGTAATATTATCAAGACGCAAAGTTTGTAAGCTTGGATGTAGGGAGTAATCTTCGCAAAAGCTGACAGGATTCCGGAAAATTCTCTCAGTAATGGAACGCTACATTATCCTCATGGGATAATTTCCGATCATAAGGCGAGCAAAGCCTCGGGCAAAAGCTAGTATAGCGTTTACAATTTGGAATTCTAGAAGTAGGTATCGCAGTTATAACTTGAAAGTTCTCTTTCAGTCTCAGTGGTGTAACTGGCTTTACAAATAAATCATTATATTCTGTTTGATTCTCACATTCTTTTCCTCAGGGCCTATTGACCTGACTCAGAACAACTATCAGTTCACCATTTGGCTCGTAAAAAGAACTCCGTGTGCGTGGACCCTCACAATAAATATACATCAGCCACTGCGACAAAACCCTGCTCGCATTATCATAGCCTTACCTGTCTAGCATCTTAGTGGAAGCCCTCTCATAACGTTCGATGAGGATCTGGAGGTTGGCTGCGTCGTCACAGGAGGCTCCCCAGCCCAACACTCGCGCCAGGTCGTTGCCCGTGCCCAGGGGAAGAACTGCTGTCTGGACCTGTCGCTGAGAAGATATGAAGTGTTAAACTGGCTCAGCCTTTTCTATGGCTAATAAATTTGAGTATAACGTCTTTTATGTCTGTGGAATGAGAAGAAAGGCTTAATCCTGTAAAAAGAATATTCCCCATTTATTACTGTGTTCTTAGGATGATATGGCAAGAAAGGGGGTGTCTGATGAGATGACGAGTAATAGAGATATGTATGGGAGAAGAAAACATGCTGCGCCGACCCCAAATAAATTAGGATAAGGGCAAGAAAATGATGATACTGTGTCCTTAGTCTTGCTTAACAGATTTGCCTAAAAATACCTAACGCATTAAAGTAAGGGAGGATCGTCCTTATTGACGATATATTTAACATATATTTTCAGATTTCGGCGCAGTGTGCAGTAGCGTCATCCGAACCGACTAGAGGCGAATAAGGTCTTTTTGGGTTTATTGTAGAGACCAGATCGTTCTGACGGACTCAAGCCGGTTCTGCGTGGATATCAGCTCTACTTATTCCCTAAAGAACACGTAATACTCACATGCATATCCAGCTTATCGACCTCCTGCAGCACCCACCCCACGGACCCATCCCCCGAGCAGACCAGCACCCTCAGGGGGGCGAAGTGCCTGAACAGACGGAGCCCTAGCCGAGGCCCCGCCCCGCTCAGCTCGAACACTTGTGCAGGATTCAGAAGCTGCTTGAAACGACGGAGGAACTTCACGCCTTGGTTGTCGCCTGGGGAGATTGGGATAATATGAGGATGGAAATCGAATAGCTTGCCAAAATTGTTGCCAACAATTACATTTCTTTTCAGGGTCACCTTCCAACTGAAAGGGTAGACTGTTTTTATAAATTAACAAAAGTATCTGCATTGCTGATATTTTTTTCTCAAAACTGCTCAATTGCTATGGAAGGAGTGGAGGGAGGCCTTTGCCCATTAATGGGACAGAAAAAACAATAAAAAAAACTAGTACAGCGACAATTTCGCGTATATTCATGTGTCTATACGACAGTAGTAATAACAAAAATTTGTTCAGTGAATCATAAGACAAAAAAATAAGGGAAAAACATAGACAACGCACGGATAGAGGTGTAAAGCTCAATGTTCATTGTTCCCTGATCATGACAAACTTGCTCACGTAAGACCAATTTCTGCAGTTGTTCCTAAAAGCTGATCTTAATTTAATATATCTAACCTGATCTAGAGTTAACGAACACAATAAGCGGGCTAGCATTAGGGGGCCTGTCAGGGACCCAGGCGTCGTCGGGCCCCACGGAGTGCAGGCGCGTGGGGGGCACGACAGACGCGCGCGCCGGGCCCAGCGAGCACGACGCACGCCACGTCGGCTTGCATGCCGCGTGCACGCAGCGGCGGCACCACACGCATCGGAAGTCTTGTAGTCTGGGGACAAGAGGGAATGATTAAGAACTTATAATAATGAGTACAGTATTTTTTTGAGGGAGATTTTCAAAAGTTTATGAGGAATAAGGAGGAGAGTGTGTACTGTACACTCTAGTACAAGTTAGTGGTAATACTTGAACTATAGAAAATGTTCCTTCTAGTTAGACATAAACGGTGTAGCAATACATTATGTGGAAACTGGCGTATCCTAAATCCAACACAAAGACTTGTGACATCCACTAACATGCGCTTTACCCACGTGCACGATAATGTCCCACTCCTTTACACAGAAAGGAGAACGTCTGTCCCAGCATTGGGAGCATTACAGGCTGATTGCGCTACATATTCGTACCTTTAACAGAATGTTATCCATAGTCCACATTTTCACTACAATTTTCCATAACAAATCACGTGTTATGGACGACTCACTACCCGTTCCATCACGGAGTTACATAAATCAGTCATTTACAAACCTTTCCGAGTGACAAATGGTTGCGTATTGACATTTCTATTCAAATGCCAAAAGCCGATTATAGCACTAATGGTTTGCCTTGTATTGTGACGAATACTAAACAGATGTGACTTGCAAAAGGGCTTATTTTCCCGCAAAAGTTGTTTGGATAAACTAAATAAGACTTTATATGCTTTATGTAAGTCTACAACATACTATTAATGTTTTGGATTCAATTTGGATATTAAACAAAAACACTACATAGTATTTATAAAGCAAAGTCGCTTCCCGCTGTCTGTCTGTCCCTATGTATGCTTAAAACTACGCAACGGATTTTGATGCGGTTTTTTTTAATGGATAGAGTGATTCAAGAGGAAGGTTTATATGTATATATTGCACCCGTGCAAAACCGGGGCGGGTCGCTAGTATAATATAAATGTAATACACTACTGGGCAGAGGTCTCTTCTCATGCAGATACCGTACGTACAATGATCGCCACGCTTGCTCAAAATGGATTTTCAGACTTATATCAATTAAAATTCTGGTCCCCAAGATACAGGCGCAGCCTAGTTTGGGGACCTCTGTTTACTAATTACCATGTTAAATTTCAATTTGTTACAATTACATCATAGTAGCTCTAAGTTAGATTAAGAAAATATTTGTAACAATGGCTTAATAAATTTATTCTTATTCTTATAACTATAGTTTTTCTTTACTAGCCTTAGTGATGACTAAGATAAACTGTCACATTGGTACTTGCCCAGATTTGAACCTACAACCTCCAGCATGAGAGAATGAAAATCGAACCCCCAAGGGTCATCATCCATCAGACGTATTTCTTTCTAGAATAAAGATATATCAAATTGACGTATACATCCATAATGGATGTGCAGCAACTATATCTAGCGTAAAAAGCTGTTTAGAATTCTGAGACAGCCTTCAGGGGAAACGTGTTAGACTAGACTCGATTTTCGATTCAGTGCTGCTATCAATATCAATTTAATTTTACAAGAAGATTCGAGTACAATGCACGAGTGCTTTAGAAAATATAGTATTAGTTGGTTCAATGATCTAGAGAAGAAGATATCAAATATTTTTACTTTTATAATACTGAGATTCTAAAATACATAATATGATAGTAAGGATATTTTTATTGTTAATAAAACGTTGCCCCACACTAGGAATTTCTCCTGTATCGTGGGTGCAACTCAACTCAAACTCAAAGCATTTGTTTCAATTAGACCATCACAGGCACTTTTGAATGTCAAATAAAACAAAAAAAAAAGCGAACACAGTCACAAGGCATAATAACTTGAGAAAGTACTGTAGTTGCACATTCCAAAGCGTAGATCTGTATGGAGAAGAATGGGCAAGAAACTCCATGGACACTCTTTTAAATCAAAATATTCTTACAAAATCTTGGTTATATCGTTCATGTTGAGATTATACATATATGTGAGAACGATGTAGAAAGACGTGCACATTAAGAGCGTCCAGAGTGCGATTACAAACATTTAAACTTACATACACAAACAGTTAGAACAAGTAGTACCTGTAGGCAATACTAATATTTGTTTCGTGTGGTAATCGAACCCGCCATAAGCAGCGCAGCAGCCAATCGCTCAACCACTGCGCCAACCGTGCCCTCAAACTCAACAGAACTGAAAATGTCGACTCTTCGTGTTTCTTTTTTAACCTACACTGCCTCCCAACAGTGTAAGACACTTAATTGACTGATTTATTTATATGTTTGAAAAACACATCTGCTGGGCAACATCAGTGAAGGTGCTCACTCACCACGAGCATTCGCCTGTAATGTAACAATCCAAGATTTGTTTTTGTACATAAACAAGTGAATCGGAACTGTTACATTGCAGGTGAATGCTTCCGGTGAGTTCATTTACACAGCTGACGTATATTCCCCACACTTTCATGCACTTTTTAGGTTGAGGTCGACCCCAATATAATCGTCCAACGCCATAACACAATATGAATGCCATTGTAAGTGTTTAGTAAGGTTAAAGGATTAACCAGAAATGAAACTGAAAACCATATAAAGTGCAAAGTAGTGTTCCTTTCTTTGGAGTCGGGAAAGATAGATATTTCATCACAAAAAAGGAACAGCACTCGACACTTTCGGTCTAGTTTTCCGAGCCTAAAATAAAAAAATACCTACGCTCTCAAGCACTTTAGTATCGGACAAAGATAAATAGCTGGCCTATTTCAGCCAAACTCCCAAAGTACTCCTAAAACTTCAGCAAACTGTAACAAAAGTTAAACTAGATCATACATAAGTTACATTTATGAGATAGCCCCTATTTCGCCTTGTTTGACCCATCAAAAGTTTGGGAACGGACGAATCATTCGGGTGTATTGGCTCGAACTTTTTCTTGCTAAAGACGTGTACGGCTGGTTGAAATATGTTGGTAAAGTAAATAGGCCTAGTTAATTGTTTTATAAGATGTGCTGTATATTTATTTGAGCTGGCAGTAGTTGGCACAGCCAGGTTGTAAAATCAAATGTGCTGCAATTGCTTCGAGTCGGCTTTTTGTGCAACAAATCGAATGTGGCACTCAATTACAAAATAAAAAATCAACAAAAAATAAAATCAATCAATTAATCATCTCATCTGTGGCTGTTTTCATGCTAAACATATTAATATAAAAGGTTTTAATACACACCATTGTCAAAAAAAATCATAACGAGTTGTAATGTCTCTATAATACCTTAAATAAAAGTATTAAAATATACCCTATGACTAGGAATGTACTGAAGATAAAAGTGACCAACTGGCTTAGGTGTCTGTCCTATGATGAGACAGAGCAACTTATGGTGTCATAAACGCGGTACACACACACACACACACACCATAACACACCTCATCCCCTCCTCCACTCTACATATACACAACACAGTAACCACACAGTGTAAAATATCATATCTTTATTATTATTTTTTTGGTTTGCTTTCATTCCCTTTGTTTTGTTAATTTATAATTTAACTTTTTTTAGGTTAATCTGGAACAATGTCTATTCTATGTACTTGGAATTGGACGTTTATAGCTGCGCCACAGTATTTTACTTTAGTAACTATCTTCTGTGTAACCTGTATAACTTAAGTTGTTCCAAATAAACTTTATTATTATAATGTCCCAAGATTTTTCAATGTCTTACTAATGAGTAAGGATTTGTGAAACGTAACATGAAATGCTACTCAAATGAGTTGTCAAAACTTATGCAATGCAACATGAAATGTAACACAACTAATTCGACGGCGCGGTTGGCGCAGTGGCTGAGCGATTGACTGCTGCGCTACGTGTCGCGGGTTCGATTCCCGCACGGAACAAATATTTGTATGGCCTACAGGTAGTTGTTCCGGGTCTGGCTGTTTGTGTATGTGAGTTTAAATGTTTGTAAACACACCCACGATATAGGAGAAATTCCTAGTGTGAGGCAAGGATTAAAAAAAAAATATATCTATAATGCGAAATTGTGTCTAGATGTAAAACATTTCATGTAACGTTCCACGAGTCTTGTTCCTCTTATTTTCCTTTTGTTTACAGCACAACCATTTTAGCTAAAGTATTGTTGAGAGTGTCAGCTAAGAGTGACGTCATTAGTCGTGCTCAGGTGTGAGGGTCCTCAGCTTGAGGGCCCAGAGAGGTGAGAGCGTGAAATGTCTTCTCACTTGTAAAATTTTATACACTCACAGGCACAATTAACCGCCCACCCAGTTTTTCCTTATTTTTGCAGAATTGTAAAATAGCTGCTACCTTATCTGTACTTTTTATTGAAAGACATGCTAAGGCAAAAAGAGATCTTTTATCTCTACAAAAAATACATTTTCAGTTTTTAATCACGAATTTCAGTCGCCTGCGCATTGATATGCAAGGAGGATGCATTGAGCTATAACAACTTCTGATGGCAGGATTATACATATAAGTTGTAGTTTGTCGGTATTTTCACCATATAGTGATTTTCCAGGAATATTTTTTTCATCTATTTCCACATAGACTCCTCCAGTCTACTTCATACACTTTTAATTTAGTCAGAACTAAATACAAACCTAACCAGAATTTTCCGAATAAAGCTTTTAAACGGAACCAACAAAACCGGTTTCGGGAAACAAACCCGCGAAATCCTTTCGTTCAACGGATGAGTAGGGGCTCGAATAGTGTTGTTTCAATTTCCCGGTGCTCTGCGCGGGATAATGGCGTAGTGCTGCTTATTCCCCGGGCTCTAGCCCCGGGGGGACACTCTGAGGTTTAGTTATTGGCACGAGATAGACATTATTTTGTCTTTGCTTTTAGTTTGGCAATGCAAATTTTCTGAGGAAGAATATTGTTTTGAAAGGTGTTAGTAAAACCATCATAATCTTTTGGAAAAGGTAAGTCTTCTTCTTAGTATCGCTGCCACGACAAATTTTATACAGGGTGTTACAAGACCCTTAACGAAGCCGTCAATCAAGCATTATGTTAATCAAACTAAGTAACTTTACGCAAAAACTGTTGCTGGGAAACATTTTTTTTTTTGGGGTGAAAAATCACGTTTTACGGTAGGACTCAATATTACGCACTCAAAACATTGTGCTGATGGATGGATTGAATAGTACGGAGGTGGGTTAAAATCTTACATTAAAAACATGTATTTAAAAAAAACAATTAAAAAACAACAATTTAAAAAAACATGTATTAAAGTCACCCAAAGGGCAATGGAGAGGGCTATGATCGGAGTTTCTTTGCGTGATAAAATTAGAAATGAGGACATTCGCAAGAGAACCAAGGTAACGGACGTAGCCCGAAGAATAGCCAAACTGAAGTGGCAGTGGGCAGGGCACATTGCTCGCAGAACGGATGACCGATGGGGCCGAAAAGTTCTGGAGTGGCGACCGCGAACCGGAAGACGCTGCGTTGGAAGGCCTCCCACTAGGTGGACCGATGACCTGGTGAAGGCTGCAGGGATCCGCTGGATGCGAGTCACACGGGACCGGTCAATGTGGCGACACTTGGGGGAGGCCTATGTCCAACAGTGGACGTCTTTCGGCTGAAATGATGATGATGATGATGATGATTTAAAAAAAAACCTTGTGAAAACTTTGGAACTTTGACCTCCAATATTTCCGTAACTAGAAGGTTTCCAGGTATGGCCTAGAACAAAAAAAATAATGCAATGACGGGGTGAAACAGGTGCCTTTCGGCTTCGTTAAGGGTCTTGTTACACCTTTTATTTTGTTAGCCCAAAACTTCGCAACTTCCATCGCGTTGTCGGTGGCAGCGTAAAGGTCACTTCGGCTGCATGGTTTTGGTCTCGATGGCAGGATAGGAGGTGGAGCATAGTTTGCGACACAGCTCCACTACCACGCACCGCTGCTGCTTCATTGAGGTAGCCCCACTTAACGAGGTTGGAGTTACATCTTCCCACTTGAGTCCGGAGACGGTTCAAGGTAAGTAAGTAGGCGCATCTTTTAGCCAATTTTCTTTTGTACATAAGCTTGTATGTTTGTATATTTTTTAATTTGTGTGCTTGTTTTGAGCACTTTAAATTTGTCGCTTCATCATAATTTTAAACTTGCATTCTGCACTGGCTTTTACCCGAGGCTACGCCTGCGTCGAGGTTTGAAATTATCCCACGGGAACGGGAATATACTACTAGGATAAAAACTGTCCTAAGACAGGTGGAGTAACTTTTAACAAAATTTTATAGAAATACGTTCAGCCGTGACGTGAAAGGGCAACGGACAGATAGATAGAGTTAGTAATTCGTTCATAATATTAACATGGATTATAGCTACATAGACTTTTTTTTTTAATGTTGCAGCACCATTACCATACTTTTTCTTTCTTTCTTTAGATTGGAGGCCGACCCCAATACTATTAGGGAAAATGCTAAGCAGACTTTATGGTTTGCATATAATAAAGTAGATCAAAAATATTCTATCACTATTTCAAATACCTACATTCAAATAAACTAACTAAGTAACAAGTAAACTTATACTGTCACTTACGGGATATCTTCCGTGATTGTTCATTATTTTGAGTTCCCGATATTTCGACGCTGTTGCAAGCGGGTGCGCCAAAGTTCACCTAAATTTTCAACTCCGATAATTGGAAATCCGAAAATGTTCTTCCTAACATTTTTCATCCTAACAATCACAATTCCTAACTACTCTGTCTCTAATGTTCATAATTCCGAAGCATTCAACTTCATAATGTCAGTAGCAATAAACATCTATTATACTTTTATTTGTTTTCCTAGATTTTCTCAACATAACCATCTTTTCCACTATTATTCAAAGTCATATCTTTTTTGTTTAGATTTCTTTTTATTCATAATAATCAGTATTATATACATTAATTTTGCATAACTTTATTTTCACATTACATGTATAACATATAAGAATAATAGTACCATGGTACAAGTAGTTAAATACATGTTTTCATATACACATTTCAATTAAATTAGTTTAATATTAGCGGCTATAGCTTTCAAATAATCACTTTTTGAAAATCGTTTATTTTCTCGATTGTATCGTATAAAACACCTAAATATAAGGCTAAAAGTGTCTTGGTGTTTTTTGTCTCCGACTAACCGTTTGTCGTAAAAACGAAAACGAAATTTTTCTAAGTATTTTTTTCATAGTGCCCCCAAGACGACACTCTGACCTGAATTTCATTCATTTAAGACAAAAATCAGTGAAACGACCTTTAATCATGCTAAACAGTTGGTTTTTTAGACATAATTATCTCAGGTATAGTTATAGTAATAAGTATGTAACAACAATAACCAAAAATAAAATGACTAAATGTAAAAATGTGAACAGTTGTTTTGTAATCACAAGAAATACTTTAAAAACAAACCTTTTCCTCGAAAGCATCTGGTTCATGATTATGTTCTTGGTACGGTCCTTCCAGTAATTTATACTTAAACTATAAATATCATCTTCTACCCACATATATTTCTTATTACACTTGGTAAATGTATCTTTCTGAGTATGAGTGAAAATATTATGGTAATTATGTTTAGGGATAAAAAAGCGTTATGATAAAAAACAGTAGGAGTTTAAATATATTTACATTAATGATATTATTAATTACAATTTTCGGAAACATGAGTGTTATGAACATCGCCGGTAGCACTACAAATAGTATGAATGAAAATTTTAGGATGAAAAATTTTAGGAAGAGTGACCATTCGGCTTACAAATCATTAGGAAGAACAATTTCGGGTAAAGAACTTTAGGTGAGCCAATATGGACCCGTTGCAAGCGCCATGATCGCGGGACGACTGAATAATGAACAAATACGGAAGATTACCCGTAAGTGACAGTACACGTTTAGTTTTAAACCGTGAAAGCTTAAAACAGTGTTCGTTTCTCAAGCGCGTGCGCGCGGAGTATTACCTACCTACGCGTTAAGTAACGTTCAAATGATTGATCGACGAGCTAAGTGCGGCTAAGTAACGATTGATAACAATTGATCAGCCGACACGATATCTATCACTCACGTCAACACCACATTCATCAATTTCCAACAATTAACAAATGGAAATGGAATGGTTCTACATAGATACCTACACTAGCAGAGAACCTGTCAGTTTACTGTGTAATTGATAGAATAGTAATACATAACTATGTGATCAATTTTATTATGATATTGTGTTTGTCTATGAAGCAAGGAATGAAGACGGAATGGCGTGCGTGCTACGTGCGATCAATTGTTGATTTGATTACTGATTGTCAGTTGTGACAATATCAGTTATATATGCCAGTCTTCTGGGCACGTTTCCGGATGATAGCGATGTGGAGGAGTACTTAGACGATTAAGCGTCCTGTTGTTTATTTAGTAAGTTAGTTTATTTCATATAAATATTATATGTTTATTTTTGTAATTATTAGTTTTAATTATTCCATAAGTAGCTTTAATTCATATATATCCCTCGTCCTGAGATATACAAAACACACACACAAACATATACAAAATGGTTCCTTTGGTGCGCTTATTTAATTAACTCAGTATTTTGCAGTTCACTGGACATAAGCTCGCCTCAGCTGCACGACATTGTCTTATCCTCAGCTGCCAGCTTTTTAACCGCCGAAAAAAAGGAGATGGTTCTCAATTCAACGTGTATTTGCCACCTCAGAAATTATTACTATTAGGAGCTTATAGACAATTTTTTAAAGTCTTTTTGACTATCGTCAATCAATCTAGCTGGGCGTGTAACGGGCAATACTACGCTAGTACGAACTCCTCTATCCGAGTATAAAGCCACCGCAGCTTATTGTAACCCGAAATAGGACGTTTTCATACAAGTTCAGAAACTTTGTCGTTGCAGCCGAGGCGGAATTGACACCCGAGCCGAAGGCGAAATTTATATTATGTTTTATCAATTTGTGCCAGTTTATTTTTAACATCAGAATCAGTAAAAAAAATATTTTAATACGGACTAAAAAAAACACATTTTAACATATTCCTTGTTTTCTGCATTTTTTTATTTTTTATTATAAGCCTATGTTGTCCTTCTGCAGGGCAAAGGCCTCCCTTCCCTCCTTCCACATTTCGCGGTCTAGTGCGATTGTAGGCCAATCCTTTGCGAAAGAGTCCAGCTCATCCCGCCATCTCCTTCTGGGCCTGCCACGTTGTCGTTTCCTGCTATTTGGTATCCACTGAGTGGTAATTTTAGACCATTGCTCCTCCGACATGCGGCAGACGTGACCAGCCCAGTTCCACTTCAACCTAGCAGCTGTAAGGCCAGCATCAGCTATTTGAGTTTTGGAGCGAAGTATGGAGTTTCTGATGCGGTCCGTAAGTTTGACACCCAGTATACTTCGCTCCATAGCTCGTTGGCAGACCCCAAGTGCGGACTTCTGACGTTTTGTAAGCGACCATGTTTGCGCTCCATAGGTGAGGGTGGGGAGAATGCACATGTCCATGAGCTTTCGCTTAAGTGCGAGAGGGAGAGATCCCTTCATCAAATGTTTCATCGACCAGTAGCTCTTCCAGGCATTCTCGGTGCGTCGAGCAACTTCTTTATCTTGTCTTGCCTGGAAAGAGACTATCTGGCCGAGATATATGTATTCATGGACATATTCAATCACCACAACCCCAATTTCTATGTTGCGCTTTGTGCTGTTCGTCATCAGTTTTGTTTTAGTCATATTCATTGAAAGCCCGACTTGGAGACTGGCGTGGCTCAATTGATCGAGCATTAGGCCTAGCTTCTTCTGCATGCAAAGATTTTTTGAATAACCGCATACAGCTTTTTGGCTAACCGGGGGGCATCATTATTATTGGCCCACCTAATAACTATACGCATAATTTGCTTTAATTTCATTTACAAAATCAAATCAAATTAACGAATTCACCCAACACAGCACACTTCACCGGCTTCGCAGAAACTCAAACACCGACTCATTTGATTAAAAGCGTTGAGTCTCTAATCAGGCTCAAGTTTCCGCCCAATGTATCTGCAAACGATCTTAGATACACAGCTGATTTGTGTCACGTTGGGGTCGTCTTTGAAACAACTAGTTTTCAGACATCACATCTGTAATTTCCGAAGGGTTAGGCAGAGGCGTACCTAATAGTGCACCCACATTTCATCAGATAGGGGGCGAGCTTATTGGCATCAACTGGACCCAAATTAAGACTCCGTGGCAGCTAATGAGGAATTTCTGATGTTTTACATCAGGCCCCAATAACACATTGCCCGACCCGGGAATCAAACCCAGGACCTCAGCAGGCACAGCAACTAGCAACTAGCTTTTGTCCGCGACAATACCTTTGCTCTCTTATTCCGATGGGATGGGAATCCGAGACGATCGTAAAGAGATTAGGCTCAAGATCAACGGCAGGCAGGGGTTTTCGAGGCACTAGTTCATCACACCACTAACTTCCAAACTTTAGGTCGCTATTGAGAAATCCTTAACGGAAAAACCCAATAACACTGCCCGAGCTGGGAATCGAACCAAGGACCGACTCAACAATCGCGTTTGCGAGCAAAATACCCTGACTTCGGATATTACAGGGGTAATGTAATGTGTTACTACTACATTTTATGTAGGTCGGATCCGGTCATTGGTACGGACATAAAATGAATCACAAGCGCGCGAGTGGTGACATCAAGCGATCAACTTACCCGTCTACCCACACCACAGCGTGCTTCTACAGAGTCACGATATTTACAGCTCGCGGCGAGGACGACATTGAGTGTCTGATCGCAGCGGAGTTGAGACGTCTTGGAACATTACCCGATTCATTGTGCCCCGTGTTATTGTGTTAAATTGTAATTTCAAGTAATTTGTTAGTTTAATAGAAACAGTGTATCGCACCCAGTGTGCTTTTATTGCACGAAACCCATCTTCTGCCCTCATGATGTACGAGCCTAACGGAATAAATCCCGAAAATCCGACATGTATGACTATCTACATAAGTTGTGAGGAAAGTGTTGAGTATGCGTAAGAAACGATGGATGGACTGTGTAAAGGTTGATATGATTGATATTGGTCACCCCTGGTCTAGACCTTCAAGCCTGAAGCACATTCTGGTATCTATCTATCTTCCAGCATAACTTTCGTAAATATTGCATGAACTATCGCAAACTACAGGCCCCGCGGATGTAATGTGCTCTGGACTTTAGAGTGTTGAGGCCAACGATAACTTCATAATACGCGATACAGGTGTTTAAGAAATACACAAAGTTATCTGTACTACGCCGGTAATACGCGGAGTCGCGGATACTACGCGGCTCAGCCGGAGACTTAGCGGATAGAGCTGGCGGTAATACGGCTTGCTTTGAGAAGCTTGATTAAAATGCTATTTAGAATGCTGTGAGCTTGTTCATCTTAAAGGATATTGTTAGCTTTGAGCTAGTTCTACGGAATTAGAGAGGCTGTGGCTTAGTTGTGTGTAGTGTCCTTGTGATCTTTTTTATTTGTTGGAGTAATAATGGGCGTTCATATAAAATCATGTAAATTTCTACAGTAGGAACCTCTGGTATAAATCTAGGGGTAGCCCTTTGGAGTAAACTGGCAGTTAGTTTTGTATGGAATACATAAATGAATAACAGCACAATACCGAGAGGAGTAGAGGAATTGGGGGAGGCTTTTTTCAAGGACTGGGACAGATCAGGTTAACGAAAAAAAAGTTCATCATGCTTATGAACTCGCAACGAGAACGATTACGAGTACGATTTTTGAAACGAAAATCGGGCATTCTTTTACTCAGAATATTTTTTTACGTCAAGCAGAATAAGTTGATTCACTATGATTTCATGTGATATTATTCTTCTATATCTAAGAGGCAATGTTCCACATTAACTCGATCGAAGATCGAAAAAACTTGAAGTTGTTGGAGAGGCCTTTGCCCAGCTGTAGAATGACGAGGGCTAACAGTAGAAGTCTCTAAGAGGCGCATAATATGCTACAACCTGACGGACCGCCGCATTGCGTGAAACCACGATGTCCGTATATACAGGGCATATACAGACTATTTGTGTTGGGCGAAGCTGCGGGTAGGCCCACATAGCTCAATTGCCCACTGGTTAGCCACAATATCCACCTCTTGAACACAATATGTACGGATATGGTTAATAATTTAATTAAATGCACGACGCGTGGTGGCTGGATCTCCGGACACTAGATGCATAATTGTACAGTAGCTAGATATGTAGGTATACGTATGTGCGACAGTTAATAGAACCGTAGTGCTGTACAATTTAGGGGCAGCTAATGGCCAAGTGGTACACAACAGAATTGGTTATTGGGTTTTTGCCAAATAAGCAGGCGGCCAACTTGATGGTACGTGTTCACCGCTGCTTCTGTACACCCAAAACGTGACCATTTTATGGTGCATGTAGGTATGGCATGTGATGCGGAAGAATGAGGAAAATGTCGTAAGGAAAGTTTTGAGTATGACTGTGGATGGGTATAAGAGTAGAGGAAGACCAAAGAAACGGTGGATGGACTGTGTGGTATGTGAAGAATGATATAGCACACGAAAGGAGGTGTCTGATGAGATGACGCGTAAGAGACAAGTATGGAAGAAGAAGACATGCTGCGCCGACCACAAATTAATTGGGATAAGGGCAAGAGAATGATGATGAGGTATGGCGAATATCGTGGTGTTCCATAGATGAGCTTACAAACGGCTACTACCACAACTCATAATGCAAATTTTATACAATAAGTTTTCATATACTGGATGGCTGCATTGACCAATCAGAAAGGACCGAGTAGTTCATTCGTGGTCTAAGTAATATAACGATATGTTCCTCACCTGAGCACCGAACCGCAAGTCTTGTCACACACGTCGCACTTGGCCGCGACGGGAAGGTTGCCCTCCAACCACTGGTGAGGCATTATTATGTTCTGCAACAAAACACACATAAATTAATGTAAAACACGAAAATATGTGCTGTGGGCGTGGAGGTGCAGACACCAGCCCGTTATACAATACAACACAATACAAATTAATGTAATTTCTGATCTAATCAAAACGCCGGATTTCTATAGCCTCATCAAGAAGTCATCATCAGGCTAGCCTTTTTCCAACTATGTTGGGGCGCAGCTTTACAGCTGGTACTTCTGCCTCCTCTCCTTGAGAGGGAATGAGCCGTGATGTGGATCACGCGTGCCCAATACGGGTTAGTGGACTTCATGATGGCAACTGACATACCAATAGTCAATTTGAAAAAACACAGTTCCTGAAGATATTTCTGTTACGCAAAACTACACCAACTTATCTCATTCTAAAATTATATTTTACTCTAAGAAACGTGGTACACTTCGTCAGTGATATTAAAACCGTTTTTTTTGGGGAAAATGGCCATGATAACAGACTATATAATCGTAAATCTAGCTTATCTAGTAAGGCGAGCTTAAACTAACAGCAACGGTGACTTCTCGTGAGAAATTTTATTTAAAACTTGAAATATGTTAACGCTATTTCTTAAGAGTTTTAAGAAAGAATGAAAATATTTTCCGCTGTGTAGTGTAATGCAACCATTTGCTCGTGTTAAAACTACGGTTTGTACATTTATTTTTATGAGTTTCTAAACAATTTTGAAAGATTTAGTATAAGGTTATGGCTTCGTTGGTCTAGTGGTCGCAAGAGCGACTGCTGAGCATGAGGTACTGGGTTCGATTCCTGGGTCGTGCAAATTGTTATTGGGTTTTTCCATCAGGAATTTCTCAGTAGTAACTACGGAGTCTAGATTTGTGCCCGGTTGACGCTCGCCCCTATTACATGGGACTTAAAATCATAACTGGCGAAATATGGGTGTACTGTTAGGTACACCTCTGCCTAGACCTTCGGTGATTACAGGCGTGATATTATGTTATGTTTGTATAAGGCTGGCCATGACCTGTGAGTGTCTCCACTTTGTGAGTGCTTTGTGGTTGATGGATGACACAAGTCTTCGAATTAATGGCACTAGAATGCTTTGGATGTCTGCCTTATGAAGTGATGAAATAAATTGAACCAAGTAAAGTGTTGCTTGGGTTCAAATCGAACCCTCGACTTACAAATTGTATGTCAAGGCTGATACCACAGCAGCACCACTGCTTAAGACATTTGAAGCCTACTTAATTTTAAAAGTGAGCCAAAAACTCAGACGTCCCAATAAGCAAAAAACTCCGAAATTAAAACCAGAACTCAACTTTTCCTTGCCGAATCAAATAAGGATTCGTTAAGAACTTCAAAAGAACCATGGCGCACGAAACCCTATTAAAAAAGTTTGAAATGTCCAGTATTAGCTGAAGAGACGGAAATTCCTGAATAGCTGAAAATTAGTGGAATCCTACGCAATTGTAAAATGGAGGCCGAAAAACGGAATTCTTGGAAAAAAAAAAACAAATACGACTAAGTCCTTGACTTTCAAACATTATTTGGCGTTGTTGTTGGTGTTTTATATATCTTCTATGAAGGTTTGATATAAAGTAGGTAGTAAGTTGGAATCTTCCTGTAATGTGAAATGATGTATGAATGCATTGTTTGCAATTAATTACAAAACTTAATTTTGTTGCACTATCGTATTAAGTAACCCTGTAACGATAGTCGTAAGATGGAGCTAATAAATAAAACAAATAAACTATTAAAAAAAACAAAACAACAAACAACTAAACTAACTAACAAACAAACTAATTAACTATTTATCGCGCATTGACACGGTATGATGTACTTTAAAATTAATTTTCCATGAAGAGAAGGTGCAGTCATCAAAATTGCTTTAGTTCTGCTTTGAAAAAGTACCCAACTTCCACTCAGAAAGACTTATAGTCAACCTTATAATTGAGTTCAGTTCTATAGTAAATGAACTCGTGGGGAAGTCCTTTTTACTGTAAAAAAGTACCGCAATTTAGTTAGTTTTTACAATCGCCTCCGAAAAATAGCACATTAGTATATTGTTGTAAATATTCATAAAATATTTCATCAATTCTTATGAATATTCGCCATTATTTGAAATTGCTCTTCATTAAGTACTTTGTAGACCTTTATAAGAAAAATTAGTACTTGTAGTAAGTAAGTACAATATAGGTAAATTAGTACTTGTAGCAGTTTCAATCCAGATAACTCGCCTTCATTTTAAAACAAATTACGGTTCCCTTGGAAGATGGCTGCTAAACTTTTCTCCTGTAGTCACCACTCCTTTTCAATCGCTTAAATTCATGTTCAACTTATTTCCTTAAGACGAAGGGAAACAACTAATTTTCAACAAAATGGCTGAGGTTTACTAATAAAGTTATTGATCTAGTAGCTTATAAGGTTTTTTGATCATCAAGCGCTCTTATAAAGTACTATTAGATTTAAAAGAGTCTTGAGCAAAACTATAACGGCGCAAACTTATAGTAATCTCAGATTAGTATGATATAACATCTTGTTCACTCACAAAATGCTACTACAAGATCAAAATGTTATTCTGGATTATTTAGTTTTATTGTAAACAATTTTAAGAGACTTATTCCTAAAAGTGTCCTAAAAGATAATCTTGTACCTAACTATAAGACTGAGTTATAAAAGCAAATGCTCTTGAGGATATCTACGCTTGTGAAATGCTATTACTATTAAAAGTGACCTATTCATGCTTTGTAGGTAAGTCTTGTAGCGAACTATTAGACCGAGATATAAAAACTAATGCGCATGAGTATGTTAAGGCTTGGCAAATTCTATTATAAGTTAAATAGTCTACCGCAATGCTGTTGCAGTTATGTTGTAAGAACGTTATTAGTAGTGATAGACTTATAATCTTTTTTTATAGGATTACTTTGCTAGTTGGGTTAAAACCTAAGGATTGACACATTTCGCCAGTTCTGTTTTAAGTCAAGGGCGAGCCTATTGCCGTCAACCGTTTGTTTTATTAGGTCCGCCTCTGTAGTACTATTACACAACAAGTTAAAACAAATACTATATTCACATCCACATTAATATACCTACTACCAAAGCAAATAATATTCCAACTACAATTTGCCTCCGTCTACAATACAATTAAACTAAGAACAACAAACTATGAGTATCAAACAGTTTCAGGTCAAAATCTCCCGACAAAAGCTGCCAACTTTAATGAACTTGAATCATTATGAGAACTGAATGCTTTTTGTAACAAATGAAGTCTGTTTATCAAGGGAATGTTGCTGTGTCAACAAAGTATTGGAACTTTGAGACTGTTTGACTGCATAGTATGTTTAGCTTGTAAAATTGAGTAAAATGGCGGATTGTTTTAGTTTAATAAGAAAACAATAATGTTTTGATGAAATCTTGCTGTAATTATGAATAAATAAGTCTTTGCACTCCGCTGTGTATCTAGTTATCTTCACGTTGCCATCTTGTAAATAATAATAATTGTTTTGCTTTTAAGTAACCTCGTCGCTCTAGTGCAGAACAAGCGCAACAGCTGAGCTTAAGCTCCTACGTCTGAGCTTCGCTTGGAGTAGTATAATTGGATTTTTCTAGTAGTAACTTTTTAGTAGTCCGGAGTATTTGTGCCTTATATACTCACATATTCTCCTTTTCTGCACAACTTCTAAGAAATATTAATATTATAAAGGGTGTAAATAGACCCTTAAAGAAGCCAGAAGGCACTTATTCTCCCCGTCTTTGCGATATTTTTTTTGTTTTAGCCCATACCTGGGAACCTTCAAGTTATGGAGATATTGGGGGTCAAAGTTCCAACTTTTTCACAAGTTTTTTTTTTAATACACGTTTTTAATGTAAGACTTTTACTTTAAACACCTCCACGACCCCCGTACTAATCAATCCATCCATCAGCACAATGCTTTGAGTACGTTCCATCGAGCCCTACCGTAAAACGTGATTTTTCACTCCAAAAAAAAAAGTCATTACCCAGCAATAATTTTTGCGTAAAGTTAATTAGTTTGATGTACATAACGCTTGGTTGACGGCTTCGTGAAGGGTCTGTTTACACCCTGTATTGTTTCTAAAAGCAAGTCAAACTGGTCTACACAGAAACACCGAAAGGACCGTCCAAATCGTTGCTCGTCGTGTTTCGTGTCAAACAACACAACTTCGTCGTACAATATTCACGATAAAACAACAGCCATTGGGGCGGAACATTGCAAGTGGTTTGCACACAATACATAACATACAACGGTACAGAGTGGTAGAAAAGTGATGTTAAAATCTAACTACATATTTTGTTGTTGTAAAAGTGATAACCACGCTTGGTCTCCTGTGTCCAATTGAGCTATTTAAGAAATTATTTTGGAAATATTAAAAAAATTAAAAGCATTATATATCCTGCATAAAACAGAATAGATAGGTTAGGTTTTGTATTTAAGCAGGAAATATAAAAATAAAAATAGTTATATTTCCTGCTTACATAATAAAATAAAGCGCTTAAATTTTTTTTTTTAGTTACGTAAGTAATTTTTTCTTCTGACGCAGTAACGCTTATGTTTGCAGGAACCCCTTAAACAGGTGAAAGCCTCCTCAAAGCCTTTCCAAGTGGTTCTGTTTTGGACTTGTAGCTATTTTGGGCCAGCAATAGTTTTTATATCATCCTCCCCTCAACTTGGAAATATTAAGGACATAAATATAACCATGTTTTATATAATTTTCCCGATTAATGAATATTATCCAATCCTTTATACTATGCCTACACTAAATTATACATATACTGGATTAAATTGGCAACCAGTAGCCATACATGACAAAGCCATGCAGAGAAGTTAACCGAATCTATAGTACAGCATCTGCGATGGCAGCCATTGCTCTCCCTTTAATCACCCCGCCCGTATCAATCTTTTAATGCTGGTATTAGGGTGAGATTACTTAGGATTAAAGTGTACTTGGGGATCGCGGGTATTTTTATTAGGATCCTTTCAATGTTCTACAACTGTAAGAAATGGATGATTACTGTTGAAGTTAAATAAGTCGGTAGGTACTTCTAATTTGGATTATTTTAAAGAATGAAACAGTCGAGTCTTTGTATCGAAAAGATAGAAAATCTTTGTGTGATATGCTTTTAAATGTTATAAGTTTTTTGAGTTATTTCAAATACTAACTGCGTTTTTGCGTAGTATCCTTGGAGTTAAACTTACTGATCGTATAAGGAACTCGATACTGCGTTTCAAAACTCAAATTGCCGATGTAGGTCACACGGCTGCCAAGCTTAAATGGAACTGGGCTGGCCACATCTGTCGCATGCCGGAGGAGCTATGGGCTAAAGTAATCACACAATGGGTCCCAAACAGCAGCAAACGGCAACGTGGTAGGCCCAGAAGGAGATGGCGGGACGAACTCGACTCTTTCCAAAAATATTGGCAAACAACAGCACAGGATAGGGATAAGTGGAAGGAGGGAAGGGAGGCCTTTGCCCTGCAGTGGGACGCAAATGGCTCAGTCATTTACATGGCCGAAAAAATGTGCTCAATATAAGTATAAGTAATAGTCATGGATGATCTTTGAGTAAAATAATAAAACATAAAACAAGCAGGTTATTAGGATTCTAGCCTATAGGCGCGTTTTCCTTCCGTAACCATTAGCTGATTAATTCCGAATTTCCGATACCCTCCTTGCCAATGCCAATATACTTATGAAAATTAATTCCCAAAAGTTTAAGAGCTTCCATCATTTATAAAACGATCAAATGCTAATAACACATACAAAATAGAAACTTTGGAGAAGAGTTCTCTTTGCCCAAAGAAAACTCTTTGCCTTTTAAATCAATGGAATAAGTTGCATTGTGAAATTTTGCAACGCTCTAGTTTTGTTATGGAAGTCAACATTGCACTTAAAAGGTAGGTCATTAAAATGCATTGTCTAAAAGCCTTGATATTACTTGCCAACCGCTATTCTTTAAAACATATTTCTCTGCATACAAACAATGAAACTATCCAACGAAAAATATACGCTGGTACAAGTGAGAATATAAACTAAGACAAAACAGCAAAAGTTGTGCTACGTTCCGTAAGAATAGTGAAACTTACACAATGGAGCCACCAACATGGAAGTAACCAACATTTATTAAACAACAAGGTGAAAGTCTGATGGAAACAGTTAGAATTCATTTTTATAGTTAAAGTTATACTTTTAATGAAAACCTTAATATGTAGTACTAGCTGTGCCCCGAGGTTTCACCCGCCGCTTCTAACTTGTTTTCCTTTTGCTCGACTACTATTGATCGTAGCGTGATGTTATATAGCCTATAGCCTTCCTCGGTAAATGGACTATGCAACACTAAAATAATTTTTCAATTCGAACTAGGAGGTGCTGAGATTAGCGCGTTCAAATAAACAAACAAACTCTTCAGCTTTTTGCGAAAGAAAAATAGGTAAGTACTCAATTCATTGACAGTCGTTTCCTATGAAGTGGAAGCCTAAACAAGCATTTGTAATTGTACAAATTAGAAAAGGACTCTTTGACCACAGCTGACACGACAGAAAAGAAACAATATGAGTTCAATTTCGTTCCACAGGTTCCGTAGGTACCTACGCATGTCAGTAGTAGGTGCAATGAATTTGTACTTGCAATACCAAGACTAGTATTTGCATAAAACCATCAAACAGACGCAACGATCAAGCATCCTTGTTCATTGGGGTAAGTCAAACTTGTACCTACATATATAAATAATACACAAATAAATAAAATGGAAATGTCTGTTTGTAATATCAAAATAACAGCTTGTTACTGAATGCATATGAGATTATATACAGCACTAATAACAAAAACACATTTTTTTCAATCTTTGGCTGTTAGTTTGTTCCGACTGATCTCCGGAACGGCTGGACCGATTTTGACGGGACTTGGGCTGACACATAACTGATGTTATAAGGTTTAACATAGGCTACTTTTATTTTAGAAAAATTAGAGTTCCGTGCAAAAAAATTAAAACCCTTGAAATAACAAAATCTGATTCAAAGCGTAGTAATATTCGAACATAGGTCGCCGGCAACAGCTGGTTAAAAATGAAATCTTACCATTCTCTCCCAAGCTAGATCATAAATTTTAAATTACAAAAAGAGTGTAAAGCAAGCAGTCACACAATCTTCAATCTTTCCACAAAGGCCACTCAGCCCTTTGTGTAGGAGGGTATTGTCAGTAAAATGGCGGCGTTCAGGTGGGGAAACACAAATCTCGTATAATTTGTTCAGAACAAAAGGACAATTATTATTCGTGATGTTATTCAGGGATTCATTATGAATGTCGTTATGTTTGTGGCTTAAAGGCTTTTAGGTTGTGTATCTACTGAAGACTGCCTCGTTGGCGCGACTGCTGAGCATGAGGTCCTGGGTACAATTCCCGGGTCGGGCAAAATGTTATTGGGTTTTTCCATCAAGAATTTCTCAGTAGCAGCCACGTTGTCTGGAATTGGGCTCAGTTGATGAGAATAGGCACGCCCCCTATTACATGCGACATAAAACATAACTGGCGAAATGTACTATCAGGTACACCGCTGCCTAACTCTTCGGAAATTACACGCGTGATGTTATGTTATGAAAGAGAAAATCTTTTAAAATGAGTAAAGAGTGTAACAAGACCCTTAACGAAGCCGAAAGGCACTTGTTCTCCCCGCCATTGCGATCATTTTTTCATTTTTTTGTTCTAGAATACACCTGGGAACAAAGTTCCAACTTTTTCACATGTTTTTTTTTAAATACATGTTTAATGTAAGGTTTTTGCTTTAAACACCTTCATGGCTCCCCGTACTATTCAATCCATCCATCAGCACAATGTTTTGAATGCGTTACATTGAGTCCTACCGTAAAACGTGATTTTTCACCCCCAAATAAAAGTCGTTTCCTAGCAATAATTTTTGCGTAAATGTACTTAGTTTGATGTACAGAATGCTTGGTTAACGGCTTCGTGAAGGGTCCGTTTACAGCCTGTAGGTACCAATAGTCAGTATAGTACTTTTTCGCCCTATAAATGTTAAGCTATTTGCAAACTAGAGCACAATTTAATCACATTATGAATAAATGTTCGTGGCTCAGAGAAAATGATAACGAGGTAAGTTTACGCTCTATGCTCATTGGTGTAAACAAGGTCGTCTATATATATAATTCTATCTTACTATGTCTACTCAATGGTCAATAATACGGATTATTAATATCATGGAGCTTGCTGGAAGGTTAGATTGGATAATAATTGTCATAATTTTAGGGTTGGTTTTGGGATCTGGGACACTTACGCGAAAGACTTGTTCGAACCAATATCCAGCAGGCCTAGCCAAGTTACAAACGTTTCTTATCGAATCTCTTTCTACAATCGTTGACGCCTCGGCGTAAGCGATTTGAGAAAGCGCTAAATTGGTAGTCAACTTGACACGACTCAGTCGATCGCTCGTTCTCCAATGTTTGTAGAAAACACCTATACTTTAGTCTATGGTGAGCGTTCCTACCCACGTCAAACTAACGTCAAAGTCACAGTTGTTTACTTTGTGCGCGGGCTGAACTTTTGTTTTGAATTGTTGAAAGGAATAATTCTTTTAAGTGATAAAAAAGTAAGCGAAATAAGGAACAAGTTCTTCTTATAATTGGTTTATTATAATATCATAGCGCGTAATGTAATTTTAAACATTACTGTGACTCGAAATAATATGATATGATCCTGTATTTAAATGAAAGATACCATAAGTGAAGTGATAACTTTTATAGGATGGAATCCAGATCTCGAGCAAGTTCGCAGCTTTATTGGAATTCATAGAAAGGTACGAAAATTATTAGTTATTTCGTAAATATCTTCCGTGTTATTCGAAACTCTATCATACTCGGGCACTTGAAAGATTGAAACATAAACAATGACCTGATACACGACACAGCTGAATCATATAGACGCCTATTGTTATCGTTAACTCTTGGGTCTCGGCGATCGCTCAGTGGTCGTTCAAAAACTTCGACATCGTTTCGTTAGCGCTTGTCAAAACTGTAACTTGGCTACGATTTATATGGGATCTAGCGATCAACATTGTAGAAACGATTATATTTCATTCTATCATTTTGAACGCTCAGATAAATTGTAAACTTGTCTACGAATTTTCTATTCGTTTGTTTTGACCACGTGACTTAACGTTGTTGAGATGATGTCATTCCCATACATTTGATTCGTTTTCTATTAGCGTTAACGATTGTAGATTGTCAACTTGGCTAAGCCTGCAGGTGTCCAGTTCCTGGCATGTGGTGCTAAGTGGTTCAATACCTTCACATTACGGGATCTATATATTACCGACAGCTTTAATGAGTCTTCGCGAAGGTATCAATTTAAATGGAATATTCTGAAGGTTGATCACGTATTGGTTCAATTAGTATCGTAATACCTACGTGGATTGTGGTTATTTTAAAGCAAAGAACCTGTGGGATATTGTTAGGACTTTGTGGACGATTAATGTGCCTTTGCTTGGGCAAGGCGGAGGACTCATTAAAGCGGTCGGTCTATTAGTGTGTTTTGTTTGGCGGCACTAAGCGTTCATTCTACACCGGTGACAATGCCGTCTGTTGTCGTTTTAGCAAAATCATAATAGGATAATAATATGAAACACTTTAAAACTTATTAAAATGGTCACAGACTTATTCAATATTTATTATGAATTGTCACTTCTGACTATTTTAGGAGTTGTAACGTAATTCCTATTATTATGCTATTAGGCGCGAATTATACAGAAACGGCATAAGGTGAAGGCGCGGCGCAAGCGCAGCGCAGTTGTGGAATTTATAACGAAACGAAAGAACGGCGTGCCCTCGCTGTGCCGCTTGAATGTAATTTACTACCAGTGTGAAAAGATTTTGAAGCGGCATCATGCTAGCGCTGCGCCGCGTCTTCACCTTACGCGGTTTCTGTATAAATCGCGCCTTATGATTCTGCTAAAGCGACCATTTTATTCCACCAGAACCCCATAAATTCCATAGACAACATTTACGAACAGCTTTCCCATTTCAGTAAGATTAAATTTTTCTCATGCCTCTAATTTCCAATGTTTACAAAACCGTTCTAAAAACTGTAAAGATGTTAATCTCCGGCCCTACTGTACACACAATCACTGTTAAAAGGTTTACGTCTCTTTAACGGTATGGGCTGTAAAACGGCTGTACACATACGTAGTAGGTATATTGACATACATAGCGTACGTGTTTACGTGTTGCTAAGTCGATTTTGAACGCTGTTTATCGTGGCTAGTAGAACGAAGTTTATGTGACCTAAGAAGTCATTGTGCTACTTTGATACTTAAAATCACATTACCGCCTGTTTGCTTCAAAGGATTGATATGTACCTAATTATCTATAGTACGTACGTGCACCCAAATTCCATGAACTAATTGCTATCATCACGACACAAATCGAGATTACTGGTGTACAGACAACCAATACAGTTATATACGAAGACTGTTTTTTTTCAAACTTCAGTTACTTGTATGGAGGGCCATCCCTAGTTTTTTTTTAACTCGTAATGGCTCATCACTTTTTTGTAGCATAGAAGACACCTGCTCACCAAATTTCAACTGTGTGACGCGAACAGTCTCGGAATAAAATGGCTGTGACACACAGACGGACAGGGCGAATCTCTAAGGATTTATTTTTGTGCCATTTCACAACGGAACCCCAAAACACACTAAGACCCACCCTGAAAAAGCCGCATTGAAATTTAATCACAGGTTTGGGAGCTATGATACAACAGACAGACTCACAGAACGACAAAGAAGCCACGCTTTTAATAAGTGGGGTAATATGTTAATACATTGGGGGTTAAAAATTAAAACATGTTCAAACTCACCCCCTCAGCGTCCTCCACGACATGTGGCCCCAGCGACGCGAGTGTGCTCCACTTACAAGATGGCGGCGCTCGCGAGGCGCACCGCTTGTGCGCTTTGAACTTGCACAGCTCGCAGGCCAGCGCGTGCGCAGTGCCGAGCGCGCCCAGCGGCTCTCGGCATACATTGCAGAAGGTGGGTCGGGCGTGGGTGGCGGCGTACCTGGGGAAAATAAATTACGGTAAGAAAATTATTATTATAGATGGGGGAAGATCATACATAGATACTCGTACATAAATAAGAGCACCTTGTGTTCATAAACAATCCTGATCCATTAAACAAGCATCCTTAGCAGTGTCGACCGACATCCCATAACAATCTTCTCGACAGGTTTTAGGAATCGGCAACTTAGGTTGAAATCGACAAAAGGAAATAAGGAAGAAAGAAACACAATACGAAATAAAAAAATAAATGCAAAAAACTCAAATCTAAACAAAAACTCTAAAGATAATATTGTGTGCCTCACGGCTGCGCCAAATAGACCCAGTTCAGCAAACTGTTCAACCGGACCTGAGATAGTGATGTGACGGACGTAAAACAGTTTTGTACAAACAGCTTACGATGCGAAAGCATGCGAAAGTAGGTAAAGCTTGCGATAGTCATCTATTGCAACGTTTGTCTCATGGTGCGTATAAGTGTGGCCAAAGACCACCCAGCTAAATGCAAATCGATGCTGACACCCTTAAACTGATTTAAAGCCGGAATCAACAGTGGCGACCACTAGAAAAACGAAGAGACAATGAAGCTCGACGAGGTCCCAGAGAAACAATCTAATTGTCTTAGATCCTGCAATGAAAATAATTAGAAAAGAATAGCGGAGGAGTAGGATAAACATAACTTCCACTTCCCTCCATATCAGCAGGAGACAGAACAAAACTAGGCCAACAGGCACAAAGGGACGTCTACAACTGGGATAAGTCCAGTTGCCTAGCACCACGTATAAAACTACTATCAAATGAATTAATGGAATGCATGAATGGTTCCTAAATTGTGAGCTGTTGAACTTAAACTGATCTACAAATACCCTGGCAATATTTCGGAATATAATATCTCCTATAGTTATAAAACTTTCGTTAAGTCTGACATATGGCAAAAGGGCAAAGCCTATCCAAACTACAAAGCTCTGAAATTTCGGGTCGAGCGTGCCGCAAACCTGAAAAATGAAGCTTTTTGTTTGACACACACAGTCGGCAGCTCAAAGGGAACTTTTTAGTTCGTTTTCAGTTCTCAACTTGTATATTACGACGTGAGCGATGCTTTGTGAGCTTCCAGTAGGTTATACTTATACCGTTACTGTGTACAAGACGAATAGGTTTACATCTTTTGTAACGAAGGATTGAAATATCTAATAAGAATAAGCCAAAGAATTAAAGCTGTTCAAGGATTATTTGGCGCGTGGCCGAATTCGGAAATAATGACGGCTTTATTTTTTATGATTGCCTCGTTGACCTAGGCGTCGCAAGCGCGACCTAAGCATGAGGTCTTGGATTCGATTCCCAGGTCGAGCAAAGTGTTATTGGGTTTTTTCATCAGGAATTCCTCAGTAGCAGCCACGGAGTCTGGATTTGTGCCCGATTGATGGCAATAGGTTCGCCCCCTAGTTTAATGGGACTTAACATAACTGGCAAAATATGGGTGCACTATTAGGAACACCTCTGCCTAACCCTTCTGTGATTACAAGCGTGATATTATGTTATGACTTTTGTATACAATATCTTATTTCAGCACCTCACTGTCAGTATCATTTTCGAAAATTCGAACGCCAAAAGATTTTGTAGCCAGGTTGACTTCGAAAGAAAACTGAAACTAGAACCATTGACTGAAGTTCAGCGGTGGTTAACCGTTCTAAAGCCTTTGTGTTTAATCTGCAATGCAGTAAGAAACTGCATTTTCCGTACTGAAACTGTATGACACATTCCTGGTCAAATAAAACTCAGTCTAACTGTACTGTCGTCTTTCCCAAAAACCCGCTTACAAACATCCAAGTTCAACCAGAAAATATTTCATCAATTCCTGCCGTGGTTAGCCTGGGATTATCACGGTGCGGTGCAGCGCATAATTGCATTTCCGAGTGCTGCATGCTTGCCGCCATCCCGTCATTCGGCTAACGAATATAATTATGTCGGGACCATCATGTATGTTAAATGTTACACGTCAAGATTTGTGGAATTTCTGTAAACTGCACGCACTTCTAGGACTTCTAGATGTCTTTCCAGGACAAGATACACTTATAATCAGCCTATATGTCCCCATAGCTGGGACTGGGATAATCTCCTGTCTATGACAGGGAGTGGTCTGTGATCCACCACGTGGGCCTAGTTCTACAACTACTCGTTTCACAAATAATGTTTTCATAATTTTTAGAATGTTTTCATATCTATGGATGTTACTGATCGTACTGGTTGCAAACAATTTAACTAAAATGCTATGGAATAATTGTTTTTTTTTGGATTCAAAAATCGACGTATTTACGTTACGTTAACACCAAGCGCTCGTGCTAGGACCTCAGAAGCCAAACCATCAGTGGTTCTGGTGAGATTCTAATGATCAGGCCTAGAAAACATTATTTATTCTAATATTTTATTTGTAAAGTCAACAATTTAAAGCGTTAGATTGTAGTGTTAACATTGGGAAGAGTGAGATCACACAGCGAACGATAGATGCGATTTTCTGTATCGGTAAGCGAGACAATACTACTTAAATGTATTTGCATACGAAACAAAGACGTGGTAGTCATTTTGTTGCGGTAGAGCAATACATACGATCAAAAATTTTGACATCAGACCGATATCAAAGAATTGAGACAAGCATAGATATTTAATGAAAAGTCAACCATATGTACAATCTGCAAAGCTAATTAGTTTACATCGCACACAGCGGTAACAGTCATTGTACAAGCCGGTAATGTTCGTACAGCCGCTCATTATCATTGTGTGCGTATACGTAGTCTACCCTACACGGGGTTTATTTTTTTTATCTTTAACCGTGTAGGGTACAAGGAAAAGATAAAAAAAAACGAGTTTACAATAAGGCCAACATTTTAAACAAGTGTAACATGGTCACCATAGCTGATTGGTGTAAGCGCTTTCGTCAGTTAGTGATCTAAGCTTGACGATGCGAGTTCGATCTCAGGTGAGGAGTTATTTTTGCTGTTTTTTACTTTTTGTTCTTTATTAAATTAAATTACCTACATACGTGAAATTGATCCGTGGTGTAACATTGTTTGTAACATTGTAAACGCTTATCGGTATAAATTACAGTATTACTTACATTTCTATTACAAGTTTCAGCTTAGTTTCGTCAAGGATTGAGATATGTTCTCGTTGAAGTCTTTGAATACAGTTTACAAGTATTTGCAATACCGATCTCTTGATACTAAGTTTGGGATCGTCCATTAATTAATTATGTAAGGCTGGAAAAGGGGGGGGCGTCCGGAAAAAATCGCGAAAAGGGGGGGCGTAGTGAGATATCACGTGTTTATTTTCTTTTTTGAACGTGCGATTTCTAAACCGTAAACCGGTGTGTGATCTTGTAAATTATACCTGTGATTTTGGGCAGGGGGGAGGGGTAGTCTAAAAACTCACCTCGTATCACCATGAGGGGAGGGGGGGGGGGGTTAAAAATTAGCTACAAAACATCACGTGATTAATGGACGACCCCTTTCTTCATCTTCTAAAGGAGTTCATAATTATGAAGAACTAAGTACTACTGCTATGTTACATCTACTTTAGACACTAAATTCCGTTTTCACTTATACTAGGAGCCACCTCAACGAATAATAATAACGAGAAAGCAGAGAAAGATAAACAATTCAAATATCTAGCTCTGGCTCGCGAGGTTGTCGACATGTGGGACGTGAGTACAGCACTCATTGTGCCGATAGTCGTGTCGGCCAATGGCTTAATAGCCAATAGCCTCGACCAAAATCTGAGGAGGCTCTCACTTGGCAGCTGGATCAAGGGATTGATTCAGAAAGCAGTACTTCTGGACACGGCGCGTAGGTAAAAAAAAGAAATGTTAATTATATGTATAGAAAATAAATAAAGGAATAATAATAATAAAGTTTATTTGGAACAACTTAGGTTATACAAGTTACACGGGAAAAACGAAGATAGCTACAAAAGTAAAATACTGTGGCGCAGCTATCAACGCCCAATTCAAAGTACATAGAATAGACATTGTTCCAGATTAATCTAAAGGAAGTTAAATTTTAAATTAACAAAACAAAATGAAAACAATATAAAAAAATATGATAATTTACACTGTGTGGTTACTGTGTTGTGTAAATGTAGAGTGGAGGAGGGGATGAGGTGTGTTATGGTGTGTGTGTACCGCGTTTATGACACCATAAGTTGCTCAGTCTCATAATAGGACAGGCTCTTAAGCCAGTTGGTCACTTTTATCTTCAGTACATTCCTAGTCATAAGGTATATTTTAATACTTTTATTTAAGGTATTATAGAGTTTAGAGCTGGTGTGAGTGAAGTGGCGACTGACCAACGCTAACGTACAGCGTCCAGTCTGGCAGACTCTGTCGGCACGATGGTTCTTTGTAAGGGACTGAGGGTCATAAGGGAGAAGTAGGTGTTTCCTAAGAACTTTTTGCAGCGCGAACAACTGTCTCACCGAGAGGACCTCGCAAATTGAGTATAGCTCAGAAGTGGGAAATCTAATCGGTTTTTTAAGAACTGTTCTCTGTGCCCTCTCTAGGCGCAAAATGGTTGTCTTGTGCGTCCCCCCCCCCCACGTGGTTACGCAGTAACTGAGGACTGATTGAGCAAGGGCAAAGTAGACCATTCTAAGGCACCGGAAATCAACAGCCGCTCGAAGTTTTTTGAATATGTAAATCAATCTTCTAACTCGAATCACAACTGAGTTAATCTGTTTTTTCCATGTCAAAAGATTGTCTAACATAACACCAAGGTATTTTATGCTATCGGACCGTTCTATTAGAGCACAGCTACAGGTGTTGGCCGGTTTAGCACACACATGGCTCCTTATTTCAAACGACGAAGGCGGTTGGCTAAGGACACTCGGGGTGAAGGGGATGAACTTAGTCTTGGAGATGTTGAGCGTGAGCAGATTCGACGTTAACCACATCATTACTTTTGACTGGCCTGTTGGTCTAGTGGTCAGTGACTCTGACTGCTATGCCGGAGGTCGTGGGTTCGATTCCCACCCAGGACAAATGTTTGTGTGATGAGCATGATCATTTGTTCTGTGTCTGGGTGTAATTTATCTATATATGTATGTATTTAGAAATATATAAGTATGTTTATCAGTTGTCTAGTACTCATAACACAAGCTCTGCTTAGCTTGAGACTAGACGGCGTTGTGTGATAGTTGTGGAATATTATATTATATTATATTATATATTACCATCCGCAGTGTGAATTCTGCCCCTTCACGAGTCTCAGACCAGTCCTTGCCATGGGTTATGAGAGCTGTGTCATCCGCTGTAATATTTTTTGTGTTAGAAAGAGATAACTGACACAGCTCATTGACCTATATGGTTGGTCCTAGGACACTACCCTGGGGAACACCATAAAACAAATTTTCTTCATCACATAAATGATCCAACCTTCACAACCTGTTTACGTCCCGATAAGTAGCTACGAAATTACTTCGAGGGCAATGCCACGTATGCCAATCTGTTCCAGCAATTTGGGGACAGAAACGGTGTCGAACGCCTTCGAGAGGTCTAGGAAGACACCAAGAGATTTCTGCTTATTGTTAATGTGTGCGACTATTGTACTCGTGAGCTCCAGGATAGCGTCTTCTGTTGATTTTCGCGCTCTGAACCCATATTGATTTTCGGCCAGGATGTTGAATTTTGCTAAGAATTTCACAAGCCTCACGTTGATAACTTTCTCGAAGATTTTTGAGATGGTTGAAAGGACGGATATGGGCCTGTAATTAGAAACAAGACCCTTGTCTCCTCCCTTGTATATAGGGTGAACTATGCCAGTTTTGAAAACATTCGGAAAAATACCAGTGGATAGAGAAAGATTAAAAATGTGGACATGGAGAGGAATAATTGTATCTTTTGTGGCCTTGATTATTGTGGATGGGATTCCATCATAACCAACAGCATATTCATCTTTGAGGGTTAAAATACTGCTTTCAATTTCGGCGTCATCAACGTCGTACATGACCATCGATTCCAACAGGGCTGTCATGGAAGAGCTAGCCTCCTGGGGCGAAACGTGAAGGTCTGATTGTGCTATTGAACGCACTGCTACCAATGTACCTACTACCGTCTTTAACCGAATAAATAACATAATATCACGCCTAATGCCCGAAGGGTTAGGCAGAGGTGTACCTAACAAGTAGATCCACATTTCGCCATTTTTGTTTATGTCCCATGTAATAGGGGGCGAGCCTGTTGCCATCGACCGGGCACGAATCCAGACTCGGTGGCTGCTACTGAGACTGATGGAAAAACCCAATAACACTTTGCGCGACCCAGGAATAGAACCCAGGATCTCAAGTTCAGCAGTCGCGCTTGCGACCACTAGACCAACGAGACAGCCAAATATAGACGATGTGTAACTCGATTCTTGGCTACTCTCATCCAGCTATCCTGTGAAGATCATCGATCCACCACCCTGAAGACGTTCTACCTCACGTCTGCCAATGCGAGGTCTCTATTTAATAACACATCTGAATAAGCAACCTGAAGTTGCAACATTGGGCCCATTGCTACTTCAGCTTGCTCAGTCTGTGAGTTATGTTGACATGTTTGGTTCTCTTCCGTGATCTTGATGGATGGGATTTTGTTCAAAGGCTCCAGAACCAATTTATGGATATATGGATGACCAGATGTATGAATGTGGACGAGGCAAAAGAAGTATGTAAGGATCGCAGCAGGTGGCGTTCTGTGGTTACTGCCTATCCCCGTGGAAAAAAGGCGTGAGATTATGTATGGATATCATTTATCTTGGATAATAGGTACTGTTTAAACACATCTACATAATATTAACTGTCGCCATGTTCACATGACTCAGAGTCAAGACAGCTAAAAGCATATAATTTCCATCTTACAAGATAATTAGTACTGCTAATTGAATTCGTTCCCACTCTTAAGCTTATGAGCCTTTTGTCAGAGACAGTAGTAAAGTTAAAATACATGCAAATGGTAATAAGGAGACTGCCTGAGGTGATTATGTTACTGAGAACGGTAAACAAATACTTAAGGAAAATAGTGGAGTTAAAAAGATAAAAGAAAAAGAAAAGATGCAAAAGGAAAAAGGCCCTAAAAGATAAGAAAAAACATTATACTAAGAGATAAAAAAGTTACTTAATAAACGCGATTTCCGGTAAATATAGGAAATCAGAATTTCGATTTTATGACGTCCATTAAACGGTCGATCAATCAAAATAAAATGACCATAAATTTGATGGATGGATCATTCAAACGCATTATTATGGTTAGTCCATCAACCATTATATCGCGATAAGGATCGACCTTGAATGAGGGTGCTGTTGTTCTACTATTGAGACTATACAAGGTGGAAGGGAGACCGACGCACTAACGGTTACCCTTTATTCAGTACATCTTTCTGAACCCCCACATATAAATTTTTACCGGTAATTTAAAAAAAAAACAGCCTTTTCATACATTTTCACCGTGTAAGCATTGCACTTTTGTAGGAAACAGCTGTAACCGATGAAAAATTTCTATGTGAAATCCATTCAAAAAACGTGTATTTTTTGGCATTTTCTTAGTATGTAGTGTTAAATATTGTACTGTGGTACGGGACCCTTCGTGTGAGAGTTTGACTCACACTTGGCCGAACTTCCAGATAATCATCCTTTTACAAAATTCGCTTTCATTTCGTTTACGTTGTGCAGTGCAATTTTTCGTTTGAATGTACACTTTCAATGGCAACATAATTAACTTTGTGAGACCGCTAGTATTATGTTTTCCAACGATTCCGTGTAACTTACAGACTGTAGAATTTTTCCCAGAGACACATTATTAACTTCAAAAAGCATAAATTTAGCAATGGTTTTTCAGTTTTACTAGGAAATTTTCATTTTCATGAGGATCCGGCGAACTTCTGCACTTTAGTAAGATATACAAAGAACCAACTCAAAACGCCTGCTCTATTTTTTTATGATGATGATGAGTCCGTTGTGTCCAACTGCCTTCCCTTTCATGTTACCAATTATCTTTATCTTTTGCGTTTTTTTTTAAATAAAATAGATGGCACTCTTGACCTCAATCTAGTACTGAGGTAGTTGAGGTTGACGATGGAACGAGCTAACCCAAAAGAAGCCTTTTAACTCGTGACTTAAATAGATTGGGGTCATTTAATATGACTTGGGAACACCGACTTGAGCTCAATTCTTTAGGTCCTGCCGTATCGTCGGTTCCTGTTGCTTGGAGCCCAATCTTTGGCCATATTTTTACCAAGTTCTATTTGTCTATGCTAATAGTTTTTTTTTTCGCCAATTAATGTGGTGGACGACACCCAAGGTGTCCCGCCGTCTTCCACCTGATCTGCCACGACCCTGTCTATCTGTCTCAGGACTCCAGTATAGCGATATAAGGGTCTACAGATACGAGCAACATCGAGAGAATTAAAAGGAATGGGGGTCCCCCCCATTTGTTCCCTTCCGGCTTTGCTAAGAATTGGGACATATAAGGCTAACAAAAAAAGTGGTTTATCCTTACCAGTGATGGTCTCCAGAAGACAGTCGAGCCACCAGGTCCGCCACATCAGCCCCACGATGCAGGGCTCCGCGCAATGCGCCTGCCCAGGACTCCATCTCGTTGCGGGTCTCGGCGCAAAGCACCAAGCACCGACTTGCTGTTATGACCTGAAAAAAACCGGATATTTGAGTTTGTGATAAAAAGTCGTGCTATTTAAGTTGCCAATCGACAACACATCACAGCTAAACTACGTACTATAGCGTCGCTTTGTTTGAAGATGTAAACGGGATAGGCCACTGCGACCCACGGTGGCGCTACGCACTGATGCACGACCTGGGAGTCATGCTCAGCACTTGCGACCACAAGACAAGCGAGGCAGTCAAATAGTGAAGGGTAAAGTGTAGCATCGTTAAAGGAACATGGCGACCTTGCTGCCTTTTTTGCCATTTACATATTATTCAGGAGGAGTACACACGTAGTCGTAAACTACGACCATAAATTCAAGAAGTCGAACATGCGTCTTTAAAAATGTAGGGTTCCATCGATCGCTTGAAAACGAGGCTCACAAGCAATCAGTTAAATATCCATCAATATTAAAATACAGTTGTGTTGTGTATGCTCGGCTGGCTCGTTAATCGGCTTGTGTTTCTGATGTTGATTTAACACATCAAAATTAACCAAATCATTTGGGTTTGGTTAATTAATTTTGATGTTTTTGTAGAATCAAGCTCAGATATACCTAAACAATTAGAGATGATGAAGTAGACTGCGTTTCCAGCAGAATAGCGAGGGATGTGTGTGAAACTAACCAATAATATCTTTGTTATCACAGCGCGGCAGCGTGAGCTAAGCAGGCTATGTTATTGGCTAGTTTTACATACATCCATCGCAACACATCCTCGCATGTCTTTGGTAGAAATGCAGCCAATCACATGATTGCTTAGTTCACTATAAGTAACGTATCACTTGACGACTGGGACAAGATTGCATTGTATATTTATATAATACAAGGTAGGTAATCACCCTCAAGTATGTTGAGCTATGTATAAAAACAAACACAAGTCATGTTTGTTTTCATCCTGGAAAATTGAATTAAATTTCAACTTTTTAGGAAATCAGAACCTTAAAAACTACAAACGATTTATCCGAAAGATTGAGAATCGCTAGATCAACGTTGTTTTACCATCCACTGTCATGCTCACCCTTGCTTACCTCCGCTAGCCTTTAAACAACGGTCCCCTGTCTATAATAAGACAGATCGATAACCAGGACAAGGCTAGGCTTACAACTAAAACTATTTGTATGGAATATTCTAACTTCGTAAGTCAGAGCTTGATTGAGTAATTTGGAGTTGTACAACTATTTAGTGTCTGTTAATTCTGCTTAATTCCATTGTTTAGAGATGGGATTCAAGGTTGAATAGGTAGATAGGCGCGTCTTTGTGTAATGTTGGTGTTGGTTAAGGAATGTGGGGATTCATCAGCATGCACACATTACGCCATTTTCCAATGGGGGTAGGCAGAAACTACAGGACACCACCTGCTACGATCCTTACATACGCCTTTTGCCTCAAAACAAAGAATTTTAACTGGTCAGACAACGCACGCCGGAATAATAATTTGGAAGGAGCAAAGAAAGGCCTTTGCCTAGCAGTGGGACACTCAAATAGGCCGGAAGAATAATAATATATTAATATATTCTCGCTTGGCAGCTGTATCAAGGGCTTGATTCAGAAAGCAGTACTTCTGGACACAGCGCGTGTCGTTAGGAGGTTCCTCTCTCAAGAGCTCTGTTCCCGATGCCGGTGGGCTACTATTTTTTATATTTTTAAATGTTCTCTTTTATATTACTTTGTATAGAAATAATTAAAAATGTAAATTATATGTATAGAAAATAAATAAAGGAATAATAATATAGTAAACTTTATTTACACCACTTTTTTAATTACCAGAAAATCACAAAGACCAAACATTTTCATTTAATCCTACATTTTAGAAGTTGGTGAAAATCAAACAGAATATTAGTTAAGCAAACACTAGATACATTAGCCATATTGCCACTTCACGATGCAATAGAGTGATTGAATATCTCGAGCATCAAACAGTGATCACCGATACGGTAATGTTATACCTGATCTATATTTGATTCATCGTAAATGCTTTGATACATTTTCCGCTTGCGGTATGATGCGGCACAGTACAAAGATAACCAGTAAGTCATCATCCGCCTGGTCTTTCCCCATTATATTGGGATCCCATCCACGGACCAACCTCGAACCGAGCGGCTGCTATTATTCAGCCACGAGCTCTTCGCCACGAAGTCTGAGCATGCTTCAGATAAAAGGTTACTCGTCAGTAAATCAGGGCTGCCTCATGATCCGATCCAGATTGTCCACCCATTACACACAGAGTTTCTTTCGTGTCTCAGAAAGCATGTTAAGCTGTTGCTCCCGGCCGTCATTTGTAGATTTTTGACAGTCGTTATAGTTAGTCAGTGGCCCGATAGGCTGATAAAAAGTCTAACTAAGGGGTATCGTATTACCCAGTCAGTGCTAACTGGGTGGTGGAGGTGAGATAGGCAGTGGCTCCATGTAAAATCAGCTGCATCCGGTTAGGCTGGAAGCCGACCCTAACATAGTTGGAAAAAGGCTAGGCAGATGATGCTTTGTATGTGTTTTCGACTTCTCATTTTTGTTCCTATTTGAAATACTGTACCTATGTTTATAGTAATATGTCGACTGTGACGCTTTGATACGTTTTCCGCATCTGGTATGATTTACTTTATTCACTTATTATAAAATTACCTCGCGGCCACATTGAGGTTGTGAGCAAATGAATGAATTAATCATTTGAATTTCAAAGCTGGGATTTACGTTTCAATTCATTTAATTATTAATGTTATGTTAACTGTTGAAATTTGTAATCGGATTTGCACGTGGCTTTCAGTGGTTAAGAGCCGTGATTTGAAATCACAAAACAAAACACGACTATTCAATCATTGTACCTGTACTGGGTCAAGTTTGATTAGCTAGGGAAACTTGACAGGCATACCAATATATACTGCACCAAACCCCATGAACGCCAGACCTAATTCCTTTTATAAAAGCTGAAACTGTTTCTGTGGAAGTACCTTATCCTAGATGGAGTTATTTTATAAAATAACGCAAGTTCACTTACAATTTAACATACTTTAAAGGTGTCTGGCGGGGGTTATCCACCACACAAAGTGTCTGGCAGTGGAGGAGGTGAATCATCATATCCCTTGTGTAATATAAAAAAATCACGCTTTATAGTATGACGTAACTTAGCAGCTATTTAACACACCTTTGTTACCTGATTTTTGCCAAAGTCACCATACGACTCATTTCTCATGTATCCAGTTGTTCTTACCTAGAATAAGGTACTTCCACAGAAAATGTTTCGGCTTTTATAAAATGACGTAGGTCTGGCGATCACGGGATCTGCCTCTATATGGTCTTACCGCGATGAAAGTGATAATATGATTATCGTCTACGACGCGTGCCCCATCCTGGTTTGAAATGCATTTTCTGCCTGATAAATATAATTAGTGATTATTTATTTTTGTTCAGTTTTAATCATTTAAGTACCATCATCTCTGTTTTCATAAAACATCGATCAACAAAAATAAACACAGAACACGATCAGTTTTGCCCAAATTAAATAATTAACAGCAAGCAAAAACACACAAAACCATACAAGAAACATAATAAATCATGTCAGTCTCAGTGGTTTTATTTTCAAACCGCAACACGTGTGTTAGTACCCAAGGAGCAAAACAACAATATTATTGTGAAACAAATGAATTTCGTCCGGTATCGCGCCGTATGTAAACTTAAATGACGCACGGACAGTGTGGTATGCTCGAATTCATGTTTAGGCCGAAAATTACTTTTATGCTGTCGTGCAATTGTCTATGAATGGACTAGAAGCTGGTCAAGGAAATAGATACCTGCCAGACCCGTTTAACAGTTGCATGTGAAAGGGTCTGGCAGTTTTCTATTTCCTGCATCGGGAATTTCATAGTAACAGCACGGAGTCCCAAGAACCCAGAAGTTCTGGGTCTGGGAGTCAGAGAGTGGGTAAGCCCACTTCACATCGACCAGACACAAGGTTGATGACAAGCGGACTTGCCTTTCCGATATCGATACAAATACAAAACTGGAAAACTGTCAGTGTATTTTACGCCTCTATAGCAATTCCTTCAGGAATATAGGCGTCAAATTATGTCCCTACGGCAAAAAAAGAAATGTTTTCTAGAAAGTAGAAAGTCTATCCATTTTTATTAACGTGTCTAAACAAACTACACACCACATAGTACACACCACATTCATCTGCCTAGCCTTTTCCCAAATTACGTTGGGGTCGGTTTCCAGTCTAACCAGATGCAGATGAATACCAGTATTTTACACGTAGCGACTGCCTATCTGACCCCCACAACCCAGTAACTGAGTAATACCATACCCCTTGGTAAGACTTTCAGACTCTCGACTTGTGACTACTCGCCTACATTACAGTACACACCACATTGTTATATAAAAATTATACCTACACTAAAGTCAAGGCTGCGAAGTTTGAAATGTTAAATTTTATGCTGGAAAAGGGATACTAACTGTCACACGTTATAACTGTACGGGCTCCGGGACCGCACTATCTCTTTATGAAACTGCAACAGACTGTGAACAGAATACAGAAACTGTTGGACAACTGGTTTTTTTTATATTTCGAATGTTAGTTTTTTATTCTGTGAATTTTTGTGTCGCACTTGATGGATTCGGGAATAGGTTTTTGTTCAATTATAATGTTTTTTGTTTTCGGTGGAGCGACAGTGATAACCGAGGCAAAAAATAAAGCGGATTTGTTTTTTTAAAGTTTGAATTGGAATCAAGGAATCATTTAAATATTGTCTTGAACATATAGAGAGATATATAATAAGAGATTATTTATCAACAAAAACATCGTGTGGAAACCGGTACGTCTAAGATACAAAAATCGAAGACATGTGACTTCCACCAACCCGCACTTGGCCTGTGTGGTGGATTGCGACTAGAGTGGTGGATCACGACCCGCTACCTCTCACAGTGCAAAACATCTGTGTCCCGGCTCTGGGATCTGCATAGGCTGATAATGCTATGCTTATTCCGTCAATAAAAGAACAGAAATATCCACAAATTCTCATATTATTTAGATTAAACTATAATCCAGCTTACCACAGCAATCAAACACGTAAATACATGAAAGGAAAATTCCCTCACGGACCCTACTGTACGGAAAAAGGACCACTAAATTCTATCGGTCCTGTGAGACGAGCGATGTTCTGTTAACTGGCGGTCTTATCGCTCGCTTTGTATGTAAAAGCAATTTGTTTCACAGTAGTGAGCAGGCAATGGACAGTGAATGAGTGTAAGTGTTAGTGCTTAAGAGTTTATGTGAGTGTGCGTGTAAATGGTAGTTTTAGTTAATAGTGGCACGCTATGGAGACGTTTGAAGTTGGTAGTTAGCTTACAGTGATGGATGTGAGGTCTTTGAGGGTTTGTAGTCCAAATTGCAGTAGGATTTTAAGAGGATAAAGTCTTTAAACACAATATAAACAAACAATTAACGAATTTAATAAAGCAATCTTAGTCTATAAAGTTGCAGAATATTTTATTTTTATTTATAAACAATGTATAAACAGACAGATCTGAACTACTATAATTATTAGGTCATAAAAATATTAATTGCTTACAAGCTCAAGCTCTAAAATATAAAAATAATCTTCGGAATTAATAAATGCAAATTCTATCTAATATCATAAATGCGAAAGTCAGTTTGTTTATTTGTTACCTTTTCACGCCTAAACCAATGAACCGACCATCCTGAAATTTTGCATATAAGCTGTCAGGTGTACAGAAACGGACATAACCTACGTTTCATCCCGAAAAAAACTACTGTTCCCGAGAAAAACAACAATAACGATCTTATAATAATAGATGGCGCCACGTGTCTTTCGAATCATGATTGAATTATATATCATAGAAACTTTAGTAGTGTGTTGAGTTATTTTTTCTTCTAAAGTAACGCGAGCGAAGTCGCGGACAAAAGCTAGTTGAAAATAAATCAATGTAGTATTGTACTTTAAATAATATCTATCTCGACAGCCAATTACAGAGCCACTGCAGGACAAAAGCCTCTGCTGATACAGAGAAGTAATTAGCATTTAGAATATTAATCAAGGCGGCTTGGCCATTTCAGACTTGATTAATAAAAACTCCAGGTTTCTTTACAATGTTTTCCTTCACTGATATCAGTGCTTGTGGTAATTAATTTTCTTAATGAATTCTCCAGTAATCTGTGTTGTTGTTTTGAGGAGCTCGTGGCTAAATAATAACAGCCGTTTGGGTCGATCTTTAGGTTAAGCCGTGCTTGCCTAGGTTGGTCTGTGGATGGGTGACCACCCATTACTTACCGAGTTTCCTTCGTGCCTCGGAAAGCACGTTAAGCCGTTGGTCCCGAGTGTCATTTGTAGATCTTTGACAGTCGTTTGGTAGTCAGTGGCCCAAAAAGTCTGACTACCAGTCTTAACAAGGGGTATCGTATTACCCAAGACTAACTGGGTTGTGGAGGTCAGATAGACAGTCGCTCCATGTAAAATACTGGTATTCAGCTGCATATTATACATAATTGGGAAAAAGCTAGGCAGACGATGACTCTGTGTTGTTATCTTTCTATCTTCAACATGTATTTTCCTTTAATTTGCGCAGTAGAAACAGCTGAGGTTAACAAGATGCAGATAAATTAATGATATCTGGTTAGTTTCTTGTGTGTATTGTGTACCAGTCTGCGGCTCAATAACGTTTTTAGTGAGGAATGCTTTGATTCTTGTTTAGGTATCAGAAGAAGAAGGAAACATGTGTTAGCTATGGCTGTATGGGCTGGTTATTGTCTATTGAACTATGTTGGATTGTGCATTGCATTTCCTGGTCTAATTTACAAATGTATGAGATCTGACTCATATACAGGGTAGAAGGGAAATCGACGCACAAACGATTACCACGTAATTATTTAGATTAGAAACGGGATATTTACCATGTTTACTATTTTTATTGAGTTCCCGATATTTCGGCGCTGTTGCAAGCACCATGACCACGGATAAACCCGTTACCCGTTTATCCGTACGAACTACCCGTTTCTAGTCTAAATAATAATGTTAGTGACCATGATAGTTTAAAATCTTATATGATTACCACGTATTCAGTAGCTACTTCACTTCGAATCCGCTGTAAAAAAAACTGCTGGCCCATACATTGTGACCATGTAGGTATTGCATTTTTGTAGAAAATAGTAGTTTTTTTTAAAGCGTTTGTTAACGGACTGGTTTTAGTCTGTAAGAGTGTGACAGTCCAATCCGTCTGTCTCAGGAGTCCTAGTCTACAAGTGTTAAAAATCTTATTGATTTTCAACGTTTCTTTAGTAGGTAGGAGTATTATATTAGTTGCGAAAAAGCTGTTCTTACTCGAGTATATTTTTGTGTACAGTACAATATTGGAAACGAGTATTTTTTTTTTTAAAACCACATAACTCGCATGCGGCCAACAATTACCATTTCGCGTAATGTCCTATAATTTTAATAAATACTTCTAGAACCAAAGATATTTTGAAAGTTGCATTTCACTGACACTTTTATGCATAAAAGTGTCAGTACACCATAAAAGCACACAAAATGGTACATTCTCACTATTTAAAGCCCTATTTAGACGCCCCACATTCCGCACGACGGAGAGCGCTCTTGAGAAAACCGCTTGCTAATGAGAACTCTACGGGACTCTACCCTGCTCTTACAGTCATTTGTTTCACTTTAGCCTCGAGTAGAGCTGACACCTGTGTAGTATGTAATTGTAGAGATAGTAGTCTTACTAGGAATATATTTTTAAGGTTTCATTATACCTATGAGCAATGAAATTACTTTCACAAAAGTGTTTCGTAGATTAAAATGTATGTATTTCTGTAGTTTTATTTTAAGAAATAAATAATTAAGTATGAAACTGACGTTTTTTTCTCACATTTTGTTCTGTTTGTAACTTTGAAGTTTAGTTATATTTTTTCCTAATTCCATTTTTATTGGATTAATTGGTAAATTATGTACATTTTAGTGTTTAAAAACTGTACTAGTAGTTGCATACTATCTCATAGGGTTAGTGTGTCAAAACACCTGTTTCAATGTGCCGTCGGTTTCACTACTTCAAGTAGGTATATTTTTGTCATAGACTGTGTTTTGAGGATTTAAGATACGCAGTGCAGCGCAGCTTTTTTCATTTTCATAATCGGTTCAGACGATTCCAAGAAAAAAAAAAATTACTATAGAAATATCACTTTTCACGAAATCGTCCATACAAATCGGCAATTTTATACTTAAACCTCTAATATACAACATTAGTTTTAGTATATACGAAACCTGATACACGTGCATAGTATTTCTATGTAAAGAATCTATATACAAAATTTCAAAACTGTATCATGAAAAATCACAAAGTTATAAGCTTGTTCTGTTACCTAGTTGTCCGCTCAAAATCGTGGTCAGCACGCAGCGCGCGCCTCTAGCGTCGTCTTGAGCTCATTTATAATAATAATTTGCCAGTAGGTACCTAAATTATTGCGATAGGTACTTAAAGTCGCTCGGTGTCCAACTTTTAACTTTTTTAAATATTTTTGGGAAAAAATATATCATGGTTTAAAAATTATTGGAATAGATTCAGTTACTTATTCTGAAAAAACTATATTCAGGTTTCGCATATACTAAAAATAATGTTGTATATACTAAAAAAAGCGTCATAATGTATTTTTGTCTTAATTTTTGAGGTCGTAATAACTTCATTTTTACGAGGCTTTAAAAGGACACCGAAATTAATTGGACGGCTCTGTTTGGTCTTTTTCCCAATGTTTTTAAATAAGTAGTAGTATTGAGGTTAATTGTAATTGGATATTATTGTTTCGAGACGAAAATAAATTACTACAAGTTTATTTAGAATTACCCCTGCTTCGACTTGTCAAAACATCGAGATTTCTTTAGGTCATTAATTTACACTTATGTGAAACTTCTGCGATAAATTCCTTAAATGATGGTGTAAACCACATCAAAATCCGTTGTGTAGCTAAAAGAAACAATTGGCCGCATTGTTTTTCAACAGACAGGCTTTAAAAGAAGTAAAATGATAATAAATATGTAGGTATAGTTTTCGATAAATTGGTTTAGGTTAACTGAAACCGAACCGTCAGTCGTTCACAAAATAACTCCAGTAGATAATGTGAGACGAAGGTACATACTTCAGACTACCTATCTCAACTAAGAGCAGTAAAATATTTGCGGTATTAAGTCTAGAATACCAGCGCACCTTCAAAATACCGCAAAATAATTCAATACCTGGCGGACGCGGCACCAATTCATAAATCTTCATTTGTGAATTCTTCGCACTGAGGGAGCGTTTGAACTTGGGAGAGAGATGAGTGGAATAGCGGCACTACAAACAGTACTATAGCTGCATAGTACAAAAAAGTACTACAACGCCATCTATGATACAAATTAAGAACTAAAATCAAAATTCTGAATCGCGCTATTAAAGTTTTCCGGGACTTAAGACTATACAGAAAAACCCGACAACTATCGGACAGTAGCCCACCAGACACAAAACCCGTCAGGTCGGTCGATGTCAATCCAATACATTTCTGACTTTTCCGTCATTGTTGTAGCTGATAGATAAGTCACTTTACCTAAGCAATTATGGTTAGAAAACATGTATTTTGAGAGTGGTATTTGATAGTAGTCTGCCTCTTTGGTCGAGTGGTCGCAAGCGCGACTGCTGAGCATGAGGTCCTGGGTTCGATTCCCAGGTCGGGCAAAGTGCTATTGGATTTCTGATTGGATCAGAAGTTTCTGAGTAGTGGAGTCCACGGAGTCTGGATTTGTGCCCGGTTGTTGACAATAGGCTCGCCCCCTTTTACATAGGAAACCTGTGAAATGTGTGTGTGTAGACACTATTAGGTACACCTCTGCCTAACCCAGACATTTTGACAGACTCCACTCTGGAAATCAAATACCGAGCCCCATGATACAGACTAACTATCTAGTTAGGGGCTCACTAGCAGCAACACTGTATTAAATAATATTTTAAGCTACTAGTAACATTGTACATGCTTATGTATTACCAGAATAATAAACAATTTACTATTTTCTATTTCTATAATTTGTCAATACAAAATAAAACTTTATAAATCCTGCTTGCCTTCGATGTAAACGCACCTTCAGAAGTGCGGTCTTACTGTAAGCTAGCATTGAACAAGTTAGTCCCAAGAGTATTCCTATACATTACATTTGTTACAAGTTCTCGGAAAACCTGGTCTGGAGAGTAATTCAATTATTAAATTACATAGTGATATAAGTTTCTGTGTTAAATTCACAGCTAAGGTATTCTATTGTAAAGCTATGTCGATTTTCGCTTCGAGAAATAGGTTTATTATTACAAATAGTTTATCTGTGGCGCTCGCATTAAGGATGATTTCCACCAAACGGCTCGCATCGCATCGGAACGGAACGGATTTTACAATCTTTAAACAATATAAAGTCTATATTACCAAGCCGCACACAGCAGCTTAACCGCGGGCGTCTTCCGCGACACGCGATCGTAGCCAAAAGTATGCGCGGTCGGCTCCGTTCGCCTGTCGTCGCATCTGATCAGTGCCTTTCGGGGGACAACACGGTAGGAATGAAACCATTTGACTAGGCACAGGAACGAATACGTTCGCAAGCGACGGTACAGAGCTGATCGTATGCGTCGACATCCTGCTGGACGCTATCGGCAGCCGCCGCATACGTTCATATAAATTCCGATCTGATGCGATGCGATCCGTTTGGTGGAAATCATCCTTTATACTACAGGCTGCAATTAAACTATTTTCATCATATCTAAAAACATGTAAGTATTTTTTCATTTATCGTTCGTTGTTCGCTAACATTGACGCCATACATTTCCATATCCAATTTAAAAGGCAGAGTCCTTTCTATTTCTACACCCTTGAACCCAGACTCTCTTATTAATTACATTGAAATATCACAACTAAAAGTTACAACCTACAATTTCTGTTCATTTCTTTTGTATTTTGTGGCGAATGTAAAAGGGTATGAACACCTTTTTAATTTCTTCTGAAAACATTACCAGCCACGATTACACTAGTTAAGGAAATTGTGTATTTTTAATCACTTGCAAAGTCCAAAAAGAAGGTAGTAATGTTAAGTAATGTTTTATATAGTAGTTTTTACCCTCACACGTATACCTCGGTTTTCATCCCAATTTCTAATCTAAAATCACATTTCAATAACGACAATTTCCATTCACAACACTCCGTAACAAAGAAACACTTAACCCCGCGACGGCAACACGTTCGCAAAAAACATAACTCAGTTTTCGCATTCGCGTTCGTTTAGCGAGTCGACTAATGTACGGAAACGCGTGTCGCATTCAACGTGTTTCGTTTAGCGTGACCCAGTAACAGGCGTGTTCGCAAGCTGGCAGCGGGAAATATTACTGCAGCATATGAGACGGATGTTGTTATGAAAATGTTATTCTGACTGAGTAGTTTTAGGGTACACTTTGATAAATTGCTTTTGATAGCTGTGTGTTTTAGGTGAGGCCGTGTATGTGTGTGTGAGTGCTTCGACCGAATGGTGGTCAAGGTTAGGCCAAAGAGATTAGGGCCGTCCAAAAGCGCGTTGAGTTGACGATTAGTCGCGGGAAACACCTAGATGGGGGATGCATTGAACCGGGTGGTATGGCAGATAAAAGGGGAGGCCTTTACCCAGCAGTGTGAAATTCTGGGCTTGAATGATGATGATGATTAGTGCAGACTTAGTCAGGCTCTACTAAAACAATTATGGTGTTCATACCGGGTGCGCCAAAGTACGCCTAAATTTTCAACTCCGATAATTGGAAATCAGAAAATGTTCTTCCTAACATTTTTCATCCTAACAATCACAATTCCTAACTACTCTGTCTCTAATGTTCATAATTCCGAAGCATTCAACTTCATAATGTCAGTAGCAATAAACATCTATTATACTTTTATTTGTTTTCCTATATTTTCTCAACATAACCATCTTTTACACTATTATTCAAAGTCATATCTTTTTTGTTTAGATTTCTTTTTATTCATAATAATCAGTATTACATACATTAACTTGGTGTTTTTTGTCTCCGACTAACCGTTTGTCGTAAAAACGATGTGGAAGGGATCCATAGGTTAGGTTAGGTTAGAACTGTGACCAACTACGCGCGAGCCGAGCGAGCGTAGCGAGCGGTGCCGCGGCAGCGGCCGGCGAGCGCTACCTCGAAATTAGTCGCGAAATTTTTCTAAGTATTTTTTTCATAGTGCTCTTATTTATTTATTTATTTCTTCTACCCACATATATTTTTTATTACACTTGGTAAAGTTTCTTTCTGCGTATGAGTGAAAATATTATGGTAATTATGTTTAGGGATAAAAGCGTTATGATAAAAAACAGTAGGAGTTTAAATATTAATGACATTAATGATATTATTAATTACAATTTTCGGAAACATGAGTGTTATGAACATCGCCGGTAGCACTACAAATAGTATGAATGAAAACTTTAGGATGAAAAATTTTAGGAAGAGTGATCATTCGGATTACAAATCATTAGGAAGAACAATTTCGGGTAAAGAACTTTAGGTGAGCCAATATGGACCCGTTCATACCATAATTAACAGTTCAATTCTGATTGTCACGGTGAAGCATGATCCCGGGAATTTCCTAGGTAATTGCCATTGGTACCGAAAACCACTGAATCCGCTTGTCAAAACAAAAGAATGGATCATACGAAGTTAGTAACTATATGTTCTTAAATATCACACAACCTAGTTATACAGAATTAATTGCTTCAGAAACGAAGCAATAAATTAAACGCTGTCTCGTTTTTTCACGACGCTGCGCTATAAAAGGGACGGAGTGAAACTCATTTAACCCTCAGGTTCCAGGTCAGCGTGTTTGCAACAGCGGTCGGCGAAAAATCCCTATACTTTCCAGTTCCTATTTGTTTTGAAACTCCCGGACAGTGGTTCAGAGGAATTTTGTTTCATCGCTGTTACGTTTTAAAAAGGTTTTCCGTCGGCTGTGTGACGTAACGTGATTGGGGAAAGTTTGGGGACTATTTTTAAACAATTAAAAAGTAACTTTTATTTACCAATTTTCTGTATTTTCCTTCTTAACATTGGGAACAATTGGAAAGAGGGTTTTAATTTACACCAACTAAGCAGTATGTAATGCCTAATGCAACTGAAAGTATCAGCGTTTGGCAGTATGGTGATCCATCTAACATCCTACTAATATTATGAATGCGAAAATATGTGAGGATGGCTTAGAGGTTTGTTACTCTTTCAAGCAAAAACTACTGACCGGATTTGGATAAAATTTGGCAGACAGGTAGTTTTTAACCTGGATTAACACATATGATTGTTTTTATCCTGGTAGTACGATGCCGTGGGACGATACCGAACTAAACGCGGTCGAAGCCGTTGGCATAAGCTAGTAAAAAAAACATAAACATCATAAAAACGTTATAATAAAAAGGTCACTGTTCACTTGTGGTTGAAAGAAAGAAAATATGTTTATGTGGCACATATTAAAAGTATACGCAATATAAAAACAAAGAAAAAGCTTAAATCACACCTTAACTTAAGCACTATTCACAAAAAACCTACACGTGCCGAGATTTTTCTTTAATACACCAAGAAAGCAGGGATTGTGGCTTTCACACTGCAGTAAATCGTACACCCCTTTTAACGCCATACCTCCCGCGTGTTAATAGTCGATTACTTTCCCCCACAATTCTTTTATTAAGACCTCTTTGTACACCTTATTAGGGGGCGTAGTGACGTGTTACGCCGTGACCCCATTTAAAGGAGTGTCACGCTGAGTTTTACGCGCGTGACACGAATAAGCAGGGGTTGAAATCGAGCATTGGTGGGTTATAGTGTTGTTTTATTGATGTTAATACGATGTTGAGTGATCGTGAAAGATTTCTCTGATTTGGTGTTGTTGTCAATCTTCCTGTATTTATTCACTTTATGGGTATTATTATATTATATTAGTTGTATTAAATAATTAATCACTCTTCTCACTCATCAATAAGTTTATTGTATTACCCGTTACTAACTGGTTGTGGAGATCAGATATGCTTCAAGTCAAAAACTGGTATTCAGCTGCATCCGACTCCAACATAATTGGCAAAAGATTAAGCAGATGATTACCATGACATGACTTCGCATAAGCATACGAAGTGACTTGCCTTATTCTCGCGTAATAATCTTGAGATAGAACAATATCGCTCAGGTCATTGAGACCTCACAGACATGAAGAGCGATGATCAGCTTCCCGTAATGGATAGTAAACCAATCCGGTACAATTGAGATGGCTCCAGCGAAGAGCTATGTAAACGATAGGTAAAAACCTATCGTTTACATAGCTTTACTAGGTATGTTAGCAGAATATAGAGGGATTGAAAGGGTGTGGAGCTGTTGACCGTTTGTGGAAAGGCTAAGTTACGTAGACATTAACTACACTATTGAATTTAAGGAGACAAGACTCAACTTGCAGCATTTTTTATTAAATTATTCTTTTATATAATAAAAAAAGTGAATTACAAGAATTCTTCGAAGCTTAAGCTGTAGGTAGGTATAGCTCGTTCCGACATGAAAGACGCCAACCTAGGTGTTTATTCTTATTGAGGTCCTGTTTTACTTTATGCATTGATTAAAATTCGATTCTCAGAAACTATGATGAAAAAGGTAAAATAATTTTACTGCAAATAAGATTATTTCGTAGAAATATGTCAATTTCTAGAAATATAAATTTTCAGCGTTTTATCTGATATTTTAGTGTAGTAAAACTGCTACAAATTAAATTTTAATCAACGTATAACGCACATCAAAGCCGCAATTTCCAAAACAAGTAGGTACCTTCTAATTCGAATTTCACAGGAAACATTGAAGGAACCTTTAAGTCCTGTCCGACGACCTCAGGCGAACTCAATTGCGACGCTACACGCGCGTATGATGCTTGTTGCGTTCGCGTCGAGAGGACTCGTCGCAACACGCTCGTTTGAGAGTGTATATTATGGCTTAAGTTTTATTTATATTTACATATATTATTTAATATGTACCTGAAAGCTGTTGTTGGCGTTGTTGATGCTGCACTCTGCGAAGGTGGCGTCTTCGAGCTCGTACTCGTCCCACAGCTGGCTCTGTAACAATGATAATATAATCTTACTTCTATTATAAATGCGAACGTTTGGACAGATTAATGTTTGTTATTCAATCACGCCAGAACATCTGAGAGGGCTGGGTGAAATTTGGCACAGATAATATAATTATTATAGTCTGGGTTCTGGAATAGCACATAGGCTGCTTTTTTCTTTTTTTCTCACACATAAATATCAAAATTTTCACGCAAGCGAAGTCGCGGGCAACTGCTAGTTGTTTATAATAATTCAGGTGTAGCAGATTCCAGACCCATACCGTTCGCAAGTTAACTGCTTCTGGCAGAAGCAAACTGACTTAACTTGAAGCAGCTCAAAGAAATAGTAAATTAAGTGGGTTTTTAATATACGAGAATAGAAAATTACTAACTGTTAGATAAACAATGTAGAGCCTTTAAGGCCTTTATGGTATTCTTTTAAAGACGACCACAGAGTTAGGGGTAAATATCCATAAGTTTCAGCGTAAAATAAAGGCAAATTCACTTGATTTCCTACCAAAAGTAAACATTTGGAATATTTTTAAGGGAACGCACCCCGAATCAAATGAAATGATCACTAGACCTTTCTTTAATTTTGAAACGCCCTCCAATTATTCACAAAATAACGCTATTAGCAGCAAAGACCAAAGTTACACAATTATATCTTTCCTTCTTGTTTTCTTTTGGGCGCCAAAACGGTAAGAATTTGAATAAAAGATTATTTGACAATGTCTGTCTCGTTTGTTTTTCTCCTGTAGAAATAAATACCGAGTACATTTAAACAAGGTTTTTGAATTCTTTTAATGATAGTTTGTTTTAGGAATGCCTTTGAAAAGTTAAAGACCTTTTTTTTTTAAAAGGCTAACTCATCTTTGTTTTTCGGAAGAGGCTTTTCAATTTTAAAGAATGTTGCAATCTAACCTCATTTTTTTGATCTTGAAATAATATTTACGTAATATTTTATCTTGACTGCCAACATGAATCCGGTTACTCCATAGACAGAACAATACCAAAGATTCCCAAGGGATGTTACTTTAATCAAACAAATGAATGAAGACGAGTTTTTGGGTATCGAATGCCGAATTCTGGACGGCAAAAAAGAAGAAATTGGAATAATATATTTACTACTTTTTAGATTTCCGTACCTACCGCAAAAACGGAACCCTTATCACGTGCGTGTCATGCGTGTCTGTCTGTCCGTCTGGCACAGCCAATTTACTTCGAAACTACTGGACCGATTGAGTTGAAACACATATGTAAGTCGGCGACCCAAAGACGGACGTGTTACGTAAATTAATTAATTTTAACATGCGGGCCACTTTTGGGGGGTAAATTAGAAGATGAAAAAAAAAGTTTTGCAAACTATATCGTGTTACATATCAAATGAAAGGACATCTCAAATATATTTTTTATAATTTTAAGATTAATAGTTTTGAAGTTATTTAAGAAAATAGGCGAAAATTGACCATTCCCTTAACTCCGAAACTACAGGGCCGACAATGTTGAAAAAAAATACAAAAAATATTTTTTTGCCTATAGATTATAGGAAAATCTATGAGAAATTTACAAACGTACGGAACCCTCCACGCCACTCGAACCCGCACTTGTTTTTATATATTACTTATAGCGCTTATCCCCAAAAAGCGAGTGTCAAAGAAAGGTCAAAATGTCAAAAATATCTATCAATTTCTAACACTATTAATTTTTCTCTTGGAGTCGAATACATTCATAATGCGGCCTGCAACTAAGGAAGAATAGAATGGTTAAGAATATGTATAAATTCTTCAGTGAATACGCGCAACGATATCAATACATTTCCAGGATAAATTGATCTCTCATATTCCGGAAAACCTATGCAATGCCAGTTCAGATTATACTGGAGCTGTTCTTATTATTTTAATATGAATGGCTTTAGAGCTGTACTTCGACTTGTGTGAATACTCGTATGGATATACAGTATTATAACGTTTCTGTATTTTAAGTTGTTTGCGGGTAGTGAGAATTCTTTTTAGCTTTGTGTTTAATGTTGTGAAACGCAATGTTGTAATCTGGTTTTTTTTATAAGAGTGTATAAAAATGTTGCAGAAAGTTAGATTTGTATATTCCTTTTGCCGTAATAGTTTTATAATAATAGTAAGCCGTGAAACCGATGGGATTTCTCATCGGATAAAATGACAAAGTTTCATTACCAAAGTTGAGCACTTTAAGCGGTGAATCTTCATCAATCCTTCCTTAGTGCTTTAAGTTTCGTTATAAAGGACTCTTGTGCAGAAGAATCAGCACAAGAGGTGCAGAAAATCATGCTTTTAGACCCAGTGATTAAATTTAGATTTCCTGTTAGTCCGAAGAGATTAGATGGCCTATATATCCGGTTACACAAACCGAACCAGAAGCCGAATGTCAAAAAGACACATCTGTCTAGCCTTTTCCCAAATATTTTGGGGTCGGCTTCCAGTCTAACCGCATGCAGCTGAATACCAGTACAACTCAATTAGTACTGCTTAATACGATACCCCTAGGTAAGACTGCTTGTCAGACTTTCGGGTCACTGACTACCTGTTACGACTGTCAAATATGACAGTCACAGACAAATGACATTCGAGACCAAGGGTCCGGTTTAACGCGCCTTCCGAGGTACGGAGAAAACTTGATATGGGTGGTACCCATCTACAGACCAACCTAGGAGAGTATGGCGTAACCTGAAGACTGATCCAAGCGGCTGTTATTATTTAGACACGAGCTCCTCCACACTTCCACATTTCCGCTACTACCGTAAGCAACATATACCTACACGAAACAATACAAACAAATCAATCCGTATGGAACACACAATGTAGGTACTTGGTTGACTGGCAAGTCAACTTCGCTGACACAATCAAATGATACTCCTACGTATCCTATACGGGTAATAAATAGGAAGGTAAGGGCAGAATATCCAAGCATATTGGCTCGTTGGAAACTTTCGAGTGGCTTTAAAGCATTCAAGAAACGCAATACTTACGTATCTACGACCGGAGCAGCCACCACAGATACATTTATGAAATATACATACACACACACATATTGAAAATGATATTCATTTGTTTGTGATAGAGTTATAACTGTCTTATTGTAATATCTTCACAAGCGAAGCGAGTATTTGGTCAAAATACATTGCCTTCGAGTATAGTAGTATTAGAGTAGTAGCCAGGAGCGAGTTGTGGTTTTATACATTTGTGACGTCTCAAACCTTCGACCTACAAAGTTAGAGGCCCCAGATTAAATGTCATTCTATCATCGAAAACGATGACGGAAAAGTCAAAAATGTAGCAGATCGACTTATGCTACCGAAAAGCGTAGCAGATCGACATATGCTACCGAAAAGTGTAGCAGATCGACATATGCTACCGAAAAGTGTAGCAGATTGACATATGCTGCCGAAAAGTGTAGCAGATTGACATATGCAACCGAAAAGCGTGTGTCAATCTTGTTGAAAGTCTTTCTAGAAATTCGAAACGCTTTCATCTATTGCCATATTTTGTTCAGGATCAAAGCGCAAGTTATTTTCATGTAAATTAGTTTTTCATTACCCCTAAATTAACCTTCTGTCTCCTTTTCCACAGGAATCTACGAATGAATACGCTGCCGATACAGTCGTTTGATTACGCAACCCGTATCGGTCCCGCGTGTGTCATGATACGCCGTGTACTGTTATACGAATCTGACAATTCTCCCCGATGTGTGTTAAATATTTGAGATACAATTTTAATGGGCCCAATGTAAGTAATACAAAGATGACAATTTGAAGTTTAACGATTTATGAAAATGCACTGCTATCGGAACTGCGAAAAAAAACATCGAGAGGAAAGAGGCAGTCCAAATAAGTCACATTTCCAGGATGGGTCTGGTCAGATAGGACAGGATCGTCACACAGTGGGTGCCTGAAGACGGTCGTCGTCCCTGAGGCAGACCCAAGAAACGCTGACGTGACGAATGGGAAATGGGGAGGCCTTTGCCCAGCTGTGGGACAGAATAGGCTAGTAAAATAAAATGAAAATAAACTCTGCCCCTCTCACGGCAAATAACGACTTAGGGATTACACCTCTTGTTTGCAAAAAAAAACACAGATACACGGGTGCCTGTATACGATAAAGAGTTTTCCCATAGGACATGGCTATCACAAATCCATCAGCGACCCGTGTTGGTAATTTCCTTCCCGACAGGTCATTAAAATGGTTACTAAGGGAACGAATGCTCGCTGAAGTAGCAAACATATTCGGAAGAATAAGTACCTAGGAATGTATTTAAAAAATGGCCTTGGCTTATAACCTTTACTAGCTAGTGCTTCTCCCTTATGTAAGTCTGAATGTTTTATACGGAACCGTACTATCAGGATAAAAAGTAAAGTTCCAACTCAGGTCATGGTATGCCTGCGTGCCAAATATCGAAAAGTGAAAATGTTACTTTCGCGTTTATAATTTAGGGATCGATTTCGTGTATAACATTTTATTTAGGTAAAATAAAACATCGTGATGAATGTTTGGTAGCTATTAATTATCGTATTAATCCCAACAATTTTATTTCAAAATTTCAGTAGCGGATATTTCCAAGAAGCTTTATTTATTTGAATCAATACTTCCGTACCATTTAATGCGAAAGTAACTCGGTCGGTCTGTCTGCCACCTTCTCACGTCTCACCGGCTGAAGAGATTTGATGTTTGGCATACGAATATACCATGAAATGTGTTAAGAAATAGAATACTTTTTACTCCGACAGTAGGATTCCGTGCCGTGAGACAATTTCCAAGCAAAGCTGCGGAAATCGAAAAAAACAACGCGGAAATCGAAAAAAACAACGAAATAAACTGTTCAGAATTATTTTTATCAGATTCAAGCGAATTATTCGAAGTGTCATTTGAGCATGAAGATAAAATAAAAAACGCGTGCTTTTTCATTTATGTGCTCAATTTAATTCCGCACGAAATTTCAATGATCGGTATTTTATTTAAATGATTTCGAGCGCGATACAGACGTCAAGGGCTGTGTAAATTGCATTCATTTGTTTTAAAAAAAAGTTATCTTTTGCCCGCGGCTTGACTCGCATGGAGGTTAGAGATAACAAGAACGCACTAAAAATTATCCTTTGTGCCATTGTCCCACCCAGGTCTTGGTCAATTTGTGTGCCAGTGCCGTACAGTATCAACGAAATTAACTGAAATGACAGTATTTAATTTTACTTAATTACTAACATTTAGGGATCTCTAGCTCCTCTCTGACTCTGAATCGAGAGACCTCGCCATAATAAGAATGTTTATTGGTATCTTACCTAAGCTATTAGACGGTGGGGCACTGCGGCCCATTCTCTTAATCTTCAGCCGTTTAGACGTGAAAATGTATCATACAGACAGACAGAATACCTTCTTGTTTACATCTTATCCTGTGTGTCTTCCATAACAACTTCCATAGTGACCCACACAACGCTAACGACCGTAGATTAGCACAACAAAAAGAACTGTGTAGGTATATACGGCCGCGGCAGAATAAATCTGGCCATTGCCCCCCAGGTGTTCTTATATGATGATACTTAGGCATTTCAGTGCCCTGAATTAAATTCTAAATGAAACAGCGCAGTAACTTCCAGTCTCAAGTATTCCCTTTCGTGTCGTTATACGCAAAATATGTCTGCTTTTATAATATGCTTTTGTGATGGCACTTCAGAATGTACTGTTATTGTTTGAGTAAATTATAGTACAGAGTCGGGTTTGGTTTATGATGATAACGTGACAGACATTAGAAACTTTGTAATTGCCGAGGTGAATGACCTACAGTTAAAATGCCATATAAAACACAGTCACAGAGGTAAATATGGGTGGTCACGTCGCCTTTAAAGCCTTTGAATGGAGCCTGTTGAGTTAAAATTATGAATATTTTACGATTGTGTATATTCGGCGTATGAGCTGGTGAGACATTATCTTTATGTTGAATGAAAGTAGCAATCCTGATCCCACTCTCATCTAATACACCATTATTATACAGAGTATATCAGCTGTCCCATACATTTGGGTAGAGTAGGTGTTGAAATTTTGTATGGGACACCTGATAATTTTTATTAATATTGGACCCATGAAGAAAGTTGTTCAGTTTGATGGTCTGCAGCATATCCTTTCATATGACTATACCCTTTCTGTTACACCCAGTATAGGTACTATTTCGGTAAATAATAAAGATAGCATATATATATATACAGGTGGGATATGAGTACAGCAGTCGACACGACTATCTGCCAATGGCTTAATAGCCAATAGCCTCAAGCAACATCTAAGGAGGCTCTCGCTTGGCAGCTGGATCAAGGGCTTGACTCAGAAAGCAGTACTTCTGGACACGGAGCGTATCGTTAGGAGGTTCCTCTCTCAAGAGCCCTGACCACCGGTAGTTCGGAACCTGTTCCCGATGCCGATGGGCTACTATTTTTTATATTTTTAAATGTTATTTTTGTTAATAAAATATTTAAAAATGTAAATAATATGTTAGAGAAATGAATAAAGGAAATAATAATAGTGTACTCTAGCTACATACCTACATGATTTTCTTTATATATTACTTTGTACAGAAATATTAAAAAATGTAAATTTTATGTAAAGAAAATAAATAAAGGAATAGAATATAATTTTACACAGAAATTAGGAAAGGAGCCGTATAATATCTAAATTAACTAATAGCTCTGAGCTTCATGTTGCAGTTATAATAATAATAATAATAATAGAAAAGCTACTGAAAGTAACTGAAACTTTCAGTAGCGCCATCAGGATGGAATTTGGTGTGGACAAATGTGCAGTCATGTATGTAAAGCGAGGGGAGATTATGGAATCCGAGGGAATTCAGCTCTCGGATTTCATACACCTGAGATCCCTCTCCTCATCCGAAAGCTATAAGTATTTGGGTATGTCGGAAGCGTTAGGCATTAACGTAACTGACATGAAGCAATCGTTGAAGAAGCGCTTCTTTGGACGCCTGAACAAGGTATTACATAGCCTTCTTTCAGGCGGAAACAAGGTGCGCGCTTTCAACGGTTGGGTCATGCCGGTTTTAATGTACTCTTTCGGCGTACTCAAATGGACTCAGACCGAACTCGATGCCCTGGATAGGAGAGTTCGTACACTGCTTACCGCAAACCGGATGCATCACCCACGATCATCAGTGATGAGGCTGTACATCCCGCGGAAGTGCGGGGGTCGAGGGTTTTTAAACGCGAAGTCCCTTCACAACCGCGAGATGTGCAGTCTCAGAGAATATTTTTTAAAAGTCGAGGTGGGTATGCACCGAGATGTGGTCGCAGTGGACAAGGGACTCACCCCGCTGTCCATGGCTAAAGAGAACTGGCGCAAACCTGAAGTACTTACTACCGATGACCGCAAGGAAGTATGGCAAGGCAAGGAGCTTCACGGGCGCTTCTACCGGGCTCTTCATGGGCCCGATGTAGATTTTCTAGCGTCCGTATCTTGGTTACGCTTCGGCGACCTCTTTGGAGAAACTGAAGGTTTTGTCTGTGCGATTATGGACGAAGTTATGTTGACGAACAACTATCGGAAATATATTATGAAGGACGGGACGGTTGACGTGTGTCGGGCATGTCACCGTCCGGGTGAGTCCATCAGACATATTATTTCTGGTTGTTCTCGTCTGGCTAACGGCGAGTACTTGCACAGGCACAACCAAGTAGCCAGGATTATTCACCAGCAACTTGCCTTGAAATATAAACTTGTGGAATCTGAGGTACCGTACTACAAGTATGTGCCCGACCCAGTTCTCGAGAAAAACCATGTCACGCTGTACTGGGATCAGTCTATCATTACTGACAGGACTATTGTCGCCAATAAGCCTGACATAGTAGTGATAGACCGATCAGCGCGCCGCGTAATGATAGTCGATGTTACCATCCCGCATGACGAGAACCTCGTGAAAGCTGAGAAAGAGAAACAAATAAAATATCTCGACTTGGCACACGAGGTTGTCGACATGTGGCATGTGAACTCGGCTATCATTGTGCCGATCGTCGTGACGGCCAATGGCCTTATAGCCAAGAGCCTCGATGACCATCTTTCGAAGCTCTCCTTAGGCGGTTGGATCAAGGGCCTGATTCAGAAGGCAGTACTCCTCGATACGGCTCGTATTGTGAGGAGGTTCTTGTCTCTGGAGCCCTAACCACCGGTAGCTTGGACCCTGCTCCCGCTACCGGCGGACCACTATTTTTTATATTTTTAAATGTTTTTATATGGTTTTTATAAGAAATATTTAAAAATGTAATTAGTAAGTAAGAAGATAAATAAAGGAAATAATAATAAATTTCTTTATTGCCACAAAACAGGGTACAGAAAAATGTCAGACCCTGGCTCCAGAGCTAGGTTAGAGTACCTGTATTTCAGGAGCCAGTGACTTCTTCCATTTAGATAACAATAGGGCAAGTTTTATGCAGCAAAAAGTAACAAAATTATTTCACCTAAAATTAAGCGTAATAAGTTAACATTAAACATTAAAACATTTAATTACGCATTAATATTATAATTAGAAAAATTAGACTAAAACCAAGTTAAAGAATCTTTTTAAATCAAAAACAAAATTCGAATAAAATCAGGATTGAAACATTAAAAATTGAGTTAAAAACAACATTAATTTTAAAATAAACATTGTAGTAAAATAAAATTAGAATAGTTAATAAAGCAATTAAAAACAATCTTCCACCATTTTGTAAGCTTATCCATCAAGGGCTTCAGTATCTGGTTATAATCACGAGTTATTAAAAGAAAATTATAATTTTAATTTTAGACCTCCTTAAATTTGAGCAGTAATTTATGAATAAAAACATACCGAGTTTCGTCCGAGCCTCGGAAAGCACGTTAAGCCGTTGGTTCCGGCTGTCATTTGTAGATCTTTGACAGTCGTTACAGGTAGGCAGTGTCCCGAAAGTCTGACAACCAGTCGTACTAAGGGGTATCGTATTACCCAGTGCTTACTGGGTTGTGCAGGTCAGATAGGCAGTCGCTCCATGTAAAACACTGGTATTCAGCTACATCCGGTAAGACTGGAAGCCGATTCCAACATAGTTGCGAAAAGGCTAGGCAAATGATCATCTATTATGTTAATTGTTTTGAAACAATTCGTGAACGGTAAAAACCTTGATCAATCAAACGAGAACGGAGAGATTATGAACCGACTACAACCGGATCGGAACCAAATAATTCGGTATAGTATCTACCATGCAGTGTGTTCTATGTACTGAGCGGTTTCCGCAATCAGTCCGTACCAGCTTCACCGAGCCTTCAATTGGTTGCGTATTTGTATCGTGCAAATATTGATCGAAATTTGTAGTGCAGAGCTAATCGTTCAGCCGCTGCAGCGCTGCGCCCAATCACTCCAAATATTCAAGCAACTATTTAGCGCAAAATCTAAAGCACACTCACACAAACATGCATCCCTATACTAGCATCGTTAGTCCAAACTCCAAGTTCTGATTAACTTCTGAGGAAGGAAGTGCCATCAAACTTGTAGTTTCTGAAGTTAGCCCCATATTAGCCTTAGCTTACTAGTTCGCGCGGTTAGAGGGCAACTCTGACCGGGCATCTATCCGGCCCACTCACAACTTCGCCCGGGTCATCTAAACAAACAAGGGATAATTTTGATCCCTGATTTCGTGGCAAGTTTAAGGGGCGTTAGAACTTAATTTTGGTCAACCCTTCCAAGAAAGGTTTTGATGAAATTTAATTATTTATTATGTGGATATTATTTGTCTCTTACTGGCACTAAATTGAAAAGTCGGCGGCAGCAATAGATTGGGATATGTGGAAAAAGGAAGAAAGGCCTTTGCCCTAGTATGGCGGCTCTAAGGACCAATAAAAAAAGTTAAAAATAAAAATATTAACGTTGATATGACAAAATAAATAGAATATTAAAGCTCCATGATTGAATATGAGAAAACGAGGCCCAATTGGGCGCCAATTTGTTAAAATAACATGGTTTGCGGGTACGACTGTGAGATTGGCTCACGGTTTTAATGAAGTAATTTGTACGAAAAATGTGTAATTTTAGGTGGTAAATGGTTCTCGATTTAGGTTAGTAGAAAATCTGCCATTAAATATGATTCTTGCAGAATTATTGACTCATCAAGATTATACATGTGGGTGAGGCACAGCTCTGTTCGGTCCTTCACGTAAAACATGCATGATGTAATGTTATGTCAGGTCTTTAAACATATTTTTTCAGTACCCACCCAAAGTCTGTATACGTGCGATTGAAGGCTATAGGCTCGCCCCATACCCTATTACATGAGACTTCATTATAATTGGCGAAATATAGGAGTACTATTATAGCTACACGTCTAAACCAAACCCAGTAAAATATAGGTGTGTTGTTTAAGTTACATAAATGAAGTGCAGTTCCAAGACAAACTTACAAAATCATAACAGAAATTAACCGCTATTCAATTTCTACCTGTTATTGAGAAGTTGGTTCTAATTGGATTCTGTCAGAGCCAGTCGAATGAAACTTAATCAGAAGTGGGAAGCAATTGAAAGCGTTCTTGCAATGCAGTTAACGTTAAAGTGCAAAAGCTATACATACAAATAAATAAAATCGAAGTGTCTGTTTGTAATACCAAAATAACAGCTTTTTACTGAATGCATATGAAAGTATATACTTATAACAAAAACACATTTTTTTCAATTTTTGTGTCTGTCTGTCTTTTTGTTCCGGCTAAACTACGAAAAAGGATCGTTTTGACGGTTCTTTTACTGGCAGATAGCTGCTGTTATAAGGTCTCTCTAACATAGGCTACTTTTATTTTAGAAAAAAAAAATATTAAGGTTCCTCGCAAAAAATACTACTACTATACTGGATATATTGCATGATGTGTCGCCGTGTGTACACTGCAACATCTGTTTCTAATAAGACTTAAAAATACCAATGGGCCCAACATAATATGTAAAATTCAATCATCAATTCGAAAAGATGAAGGAGTCTTTAATTAGAAACAAGGAAAAATACAAAAGACACTGGAATTTCTCAGCTGAAGAGAATAAATCAATGAAAAATACGTCTCCGAGTAAAATAGCTGTGTAACATCCGGACAACATGACGAAGTTATAAGGGTCCCGTTTTCGGAATTTGGCTACGGTCTCTCAAAATGCCTTCCTAATAATACCAAAACTGTAAGAGAAGTGCAAGTAAGAAACCCAATCAACTATTTGTTTTGTAGACCAACCAACCAACCACGTCCTATGGTCGCAGAAAGGTCCTTGTCGAAAACCAGGAAGAAATTGTAGTCGCACAATCAGGCATCTGACCAGTTTTATTCAAGATAGCGACGGGTCATGCGACAATTCTTGGTTGTGGCACATGGTTGTGGTGCGTAGTGCGCGAGGTCCCTTGGGCCCGGTTTATACAGAAGAGACGTGACGAAGGCGTGTGATAATAAAAGAAACCTAAAATGAACTTAATAGTTATGTCTCATAGCGTCGTTTTTGTTGGGCGAGTCACCCGGTGGCGGCGACGTCACCTGGAAGCGCGGGCGCAATTCACTTTCGAAAAAAAACGATGCTATGCGACATAACTATTAGGTTCATTTTAGGTTTCTTTGATAAGCCGCCACCGCCACACGCCGTCACCACGTCTCTTTTGTATAAACCGTGCCATAGGCCCGGAATCCGCAAAAGCCGAAAGGAGCGGAGCTGAGAGATTCGGCCAATCACAGGAGACGCGAGAGACGCTAGGTTCATTTCAACCAATGTGATTGGTCACTTTCCGCACATCTATTCTCCGCTCCGCTCGTATCCGCTTCGGTGGAGTTCGGGCCTTAGTGATGTTTTCTCAAAGACCTTAACCGTATATCACAACCCTAACTTTAAGAACCTTTTCTCATATGTTACCTCGAACCCGTCTCATGAGTATAAAACTTCAACGAAAACTATCACAACTTAGAAGGTGAGGTGTGCCGAAACTGCAACTAGGTCGCAGTTAATCATCCGGGGGCAAATTGTGCGAAAACTGGGGTTGGAACATCGCCAGACCGCAGGCGATTCAAGGAGATAAAAAGTGCAAGGTTTCGTGATAAATGAAGCAACTATTAACTGACTTGTTGGTGTAATGGTTGCCAGAGAGAGAGGTTAAAGGCACAAGCCCACCGCGGTGCACGCTGTGCACGGGCACGCGGCACATTTTAGCTGCGTGGATTCATTTGTTTGACAACGTGGGTGTACGTTTCCACAGCAGTACACGCTACACACCCACAACTAAGCGTGCGTGGCGCACCGCGGCATAGTCGTGGGTTAATATTCGTGTACAGCGTGTACACGCTATACACGAATTTGTTGTTCAGTTTGATGGTCTGCAGCATATCCTTTCATATGAATATACCCTTTCTGTTACACCCTGTATTATATATTAAAAAAACAATAAAAACCCACCCTGGTCTGAAATAAAAACCTTCTATTCTATTCTTCTATTAAAGAATTTATAAAATTGGCCGCTTCAAAGTTTTATATCATTTTTAATTTTCCACTAGTCCGAGAAAAATTCTGTTCAAGTTACTGCTACTAAAAGAAACTTCAGAATCCCTCGAGTCCTCGACAAAGTCCGGTGGTATTACATATTACAAATTTTATTTGAAGTAAAATGGCTTATGATATACGACGTCGTAAGTATTAAAACTTTTATTTACTCAACAAGTGTCCACGTCTAGGTTGCACAACCAAGTCAAAATAAAAATGAATCCAAGAGACGAAGAAATATGAAAGAGCAAAGATACGAATATGAATGTCATCATCTGCCTGCCTTTTCCAACTATGCTGGGGTCGGCTTCCAGTCTAACCGGATATAGCTGAATACTAGTATGGAGCAACTGCCTGTCTGACCTCAACAACCTAGTTAGTACTGGGTAATATGTTCTGGGTAATATCTTTAAATGACAGATGTGACCAACAGCTTAACATTCGACGCACGGAGGAAACTCGTGTCATCCATCCTCAGACCAACCTAGGCAAGCGCGGCTTAACCTAAAGATCGACCCGAGCGGCTGTTATTATTTAGCCACGAGCTCCTCGATAAGAGTATGTATGTGTATTATAAAATTCTTTGTACTGACTGACTTTGAATGCAAACTACCAACGACTACCAGATCAAACCACCGGACGGATCGGGTTAAAATCTGGCATAGAGATAGTTATTATGACGTAGGCATCTGCTAAGAAAACACTTTGAAAATTCAACCCTAAAGCGAGTGAACTAGGGTTTGAAAGTTGAAATATCCGTCACTGGGCGAAGCTAGTGCGGGTCCACTAGCTAGTTTAAATATATATTATCTGTACCTGCACGTTGGGGTAGTAGTGCTCCTATAAAAGGTGCACTAGCTGACATTTTAGTGCACTCAGAACAAACCTTCTGCTACTAGGCTTGTAAAACAAAGTGGCTCTTTGATCCATTAGAATTAAAGTCTTTTAATATACAGGGTCGAAGGGACACCGACGGACATACAATTTTTTTGTCATAATTTTTTCATAGATGAAGAATTTCTATGTGATGGTGTTCAGAATGATCTACTGAATATGTGGTAACCGTTTGTGCGTCAGTGTCCCTTCCATCCTGTATTGTATACAGGGTGTAAACAGACCCTTCACGAAGCCGTCACTTAGTAACTTTAAGCAAAAATTATTGCTGGGAAACGACTTTTTTTTTGGGGTGAAAAATCACGACTTACGGTAGGACTCGATGGAACGCACTCAAAGCATTGTGCTGATGGATGGATTGAATAGTACGGGGGTCGTGGAGGTGTTTAAAGTAATAATCTTACATTAAAAACATGTATTTACAAAAAAAACTTGTGAAAAAGTTGGAACTTAGACCTCCAATATCTCCACTAGAAGGTTCCCAGGTGTAGTCTAGAACAAAAAAATGATCCCAAAGACGGGGCAGACAAGTGCCTTTCGGATATGTTAAGGGTTTATTTACACCCTTAAGAAATAAAAACTTGAAGAACCTGCCTATGGACCCTGAGCGTTGTTTAATCGTTCATCATCATCATTCATTTATTTTATTAACAATTCTTACATTGTATCGAAAAAAATCCCATAGAAGAACCAAACATTGCAAAGCCAAAACTATTAACCAAGCAATGTTTGAAAGATTCTCAAATCTCGGCTCTTATATGACTAACCCAGCCATATCTCTATTTGCTCCACAGAATACTAAATGAACTTTTCGCTAATGACATTAATTTTCGGTCACCTCACACCAGAAGGTGAAATCATCCATCACTGTTTCGACTACCTGACGCCAACAAACTGGAGCAAAGGAAACTGCATTGGGGTCGTCCATAACTCACAATTTGGTCCTTGTATGTTAGAATTAAGGTCGCAGTATAAACAAGATCCTGTGTCATGGATCGTGACGTCACAGCCTCGATTTGTGACGGGATGACGTAAATAAATGTGAGTGCCACTTACAGATTCTGACGTCTTTATGTGATACTTCCTAGGGGATAAGTATTTACGACTTTTTAACGTCATCTTCTTTTGTTTAGCGGTGGTAGAGTAGGGTGACTAGATTTTCGTCCACCACAACTCTAAAACGGAGAAGGAAAATCCGGAAGAAACCTGCATGTCCTGGATCCAAAAGTTCGAAGATATCTTTTATGCACCAAACCGCACTGGGCTCGCGTAGTGGATTTCAGCCCACTCCCTCTCATAGAGAGGAGGCTTGTGTCCCAGCAATGGGATTACACCGATTATGCTTAGCTATGTTCAGTCAAGAGCACTAATATGTATACACTTTCTTAAATTTAGAAGCAATTGTCGCGATAAATAACGATTGTAACTTGGAGATAGGATGATTTTCATAAAATATGAGGTCGTAACAACATGAAATTTTAATCAGAATAGTTGGTGAAAATCACTTTTAAAAGTTGTTAAGTGTTTACATATTGGTGCTCGTGACTGTTCATAATTTTCTTTGATATCGCCATCAAGGAATAAAGGTACTCTATTCAGTTTAACACTTTGACTTGAAACTGTTCTCGTTGGAATATCGTAACATTCTAGAAAACTTTGACCAGCATCAATCATTTATACACCACAATTAATCACCCTGGTTCCACCAACTTCATGACTGGAATAACACATTTTTGAGACGTAAGTTCCATATTACACTCCGTCGCGTCTAGTTGGGTGGAATAATATGAAACTGTCATATGTTTTATGTAAATTATAACTCCTTGTGTGGCGTGGCGGAATGTGCTATATACATGTGTTATTTTAGGGTAAAAGAAGCGGAAAAGGGTAGGAAAGCTAGGTTTAAAAAAATTTGAAGATGTTTTTTGTAGCTCGTTTATATTATGGGTTAAAGTATAAAATTGCCGATTTGTATGGACGATTTCGTGAAAAGTGATATTTCCATACTAACATTTTTTTTATCTTTCTTGTAAACGAAAGATAACTCATAAATGCTACCAATCAATGTGAATAAAGCTTCCTCTACCAAATGAAAAAAGAATCATGTAAATCGGTCCAGTAATCATGGAGTAATGAGGTAACATAACAACACGGGTGGTTCGGTTCGGCTTGGATGTCGCATTAGGGTAAACCCTGCAATGATAGTCCAAGCTGTTATAAATAATAATAAATAACAAACATTTAAAAAAATACAGCCGAATTAAGTACCTCCGCTTTTTTAAAAGTCGGTTAAAAATGGTACAACGTGGAATACCCATTATACGAAATGAAAGGTTCCCGTTCAATTAATCAGGAAAACTTCCAGCAGTTCCACGAAAGCTGTAGGTACCTTCACTCGGCTATTCCTGTAATTTTATTTTATTGGTTCTAGGAATCCAAGATACGCTGTGATTGTGTATTGAGTTGAATTGGATTAATTTGGATTGATAAATTGGACTGTTGAATTAGTTTTGTTTTGAATCGGTAGTTATGTGTTTGAGCCGTTTGGGGTTGAAACACTAGGGCCATGGGGTCCGAGTGCCCACCTAGTATTTCGGGAAATCGTAAGGTATATACATATTTGCGGGCCTGTGGCCGGTGAGTAACAGGTTAGCTTGCCGTCCGTCCGTCTTATGCCGACAGGCACGCGCGCCTCAATGTCCGCAAATCGGAAGGGGTCCGCAACGGCCGATGCCTGCCGGGGCAGCAGGACTGTTCGAAAGAGATACCGTGGCCCTGGAACACAAAGGGCTAAGAAGGAACATGGATGGGTTATAGTCAGTACAAGTCTGACACTCCCTTCCGCTCCGCCCTGAGCGGGAGGGGTCATTGGATGATTTCCCATCCGAAAAAAAAGGTATACACATATTTCGATGATATAGGTAATTGGCATCGTGGTTTAGCTTTTCTACACATTTTTTTCAAAACCTTAGATACAATATTACCTACAGCTTCTTCCGATCTTTTTCATAATTCTAACAATTGATTTGCGGATCTGAAAATGTGATGCTATCGACCGTTTAAAGGTTACCCAGTTATAAGCACTACACGGTATCAGCAGCGCCTCAACTCAAGATAATTATTATGAAAATCCATAATACAAGGTAGTAACGTACACTTAAGACGTTTACGACTTACGGCATTTCATACAAACTTTCAAGTCCATTTTTTCGAAATGACTGAACCGATTGTTATGAAACTTCATACGCATAAGCAAGATACATCGGTCTAAAAAGTTAACAGAGAATATTTTCGAAAATAGTGTTACAGCTAAATTAGACCGATTTTAGATTTTCCATAGAAACAGATTTTTACAATTATCTTTTTTTTAAAGACATTTCGATTCGTAAGTCGTAAACGCTCATAAGTAACGTAATGCATCGCCTTAGATTGGCTACACTTCACCTCATTTTTGCATAAGTGTTCTATGAGCTTATCATGCTTATGCAGTACGATGCTAACCCGCTTCTCGCTCCAACTAGAACCACAGCCGAACTCGCCACGCTCGCTTCAACCTGTCACTACGCTCAGTTACCCATTGTAATAGCTTTTCAGCGCCGTTGGGCCCCGTCAAGCGGGTTATTTTATTTTACTTGTTATTATTCTTAATCCTTTTATGCTAAACTGGGCCGGTGGAGGGTTAAATTTATGCCATAAATCTTTAGGCGTCTTGGAATTTGCATGGGTAATAGTTGTGATTTCGGCTTAGACAGAATTTATTATTGTTATAGGAGTGTTTAGATAGCAGGGTTTAACATAAATGTGTTTAAGTTTTATTTGCATCATTTATCTACCATAAATTAGCTTTCTATCATATTCTATCAAGAATACATGTATCTAAACCAATTCCATTACTTTCCCATAATTGAGTTCTAATAAAATTTCTCGTAGACCTTAGTATAGTCAGCCTAAGGATATTCTATGTTCAGTTAATTGACACCCTACGTCAATTTCCGTGGTTAACAGTGGTTTACTCCGTGCCTCGGAAAGCAGGTTAAGCCGTTGGTCCCGGCTGCCATTTGTAGATCTTTGACAGTTGTTACAAGTAGTCAGTGGCCCGAAAGTTTGACAAACAGTCTTACCAAGGGGTATCATATTACCCAGTACAAACTGGGTTGTGGAGGTTAGATAGGTAGTCGTTCGATGTAAAATACTGGTATTCAGCTGAATCCGGTTAGACCGGAAGCCGACCCCAACATAGTTGGGAAAAGACTAGGCATAGGTATTTCATACAAATGTTAAGAATGACACTGGTTAAAACACACTCAATTAACTTAACTGTACCTATACACGGACGCACACATCAGTATCTGATCCAAATACCTATCATCAATTGGAAACATATAAAAACTTCTTCCGAACACTAACTCGTCAACTACTCAGCGCATAAAAGATGCCCTTTAAACAATTGCTATTGGGCTAACTTTAGCCGGTCCAGGCAAAGTTACAGGCGCTAGTTGCTCAAAGCTATTCATGCGAGAACGAGGAACTTACGGCATTTATTGCAACTTGAACTAATAAGCACAGAGTGGAAGCTTAACAAGTTCAAGTGAAAAACGGGCAAAGTTACAGATATTTTTAAAGTTTAATCCGGACAGTCGAGGACTGAGCAATTTACTAGTAAGCTCCATTCACGTATTATGGGACACACCGCATAATTGTAACCTTACGTGGCTTACGTCGTCAGAATGACGAAGTTGTAAGGTGTTAGTAAAATATTACAAAGCGTAGGTGTTTAATCTACATTTCCTGACTGTACACTTTACAAAACACTTCTTTACAAAACACTTTACAAATATTGCATAAATAAATAAATAAAATTAAAAAACAGGAGAAAATAAATAGGAAATTCAAGGGCTAACCATTGTAACCATGCTCGTTTTTATGATTTCAAAGTGTTGTCGTTGCTGCACCTAAATAAATATTGCAGGAATAAAACATTATTGTTTACTTTTACAAGCAATTCCGAGACCAAAATAATTTATGAAAACTTCTGGTCCACCAAAACATCGTAAATATTTGAGAAATTCCGGGGGTTCCTAAGTATGTCAAAAGTTACCCATCTGAAAGGGGGCTGATAAGGCCTAAAAGCTTTCAAATAGTTTCATGCTGAATTTTCAAAAGATATCTTGTATTTTGCTGACTGTATAAAAGTTTTTATCAGACATAATGGCAATAAGGGATTGTAAAGTGACCACTTTAGACACATTACCGAGAACGGTGCAAATGAAAAAAGAGGTCAAACGTAACTGTACGAAATAACTTTTGCCCGTAGCTTTCTCTCTTGGGGGACGGAAATTATCCCACGGTAATGTACTACTGAGATCTTCTGAGCGTGTTGATGGTAATCTGAATTAAATGGGCTCAGAAAAGGTAAAAAATATTTTATATTCAAATTTGAACATGAAATTTAGCTCACAGTTTGACCTTGATCATCCATTTCAGAAACATGACGCTTCCGAAGATTCTGTCTCAATCAATGATAGTTTGTATTGATGAAGGCTATTGTTTGATACAGGTTTTAACGGCTGCTATTCTGAAAATAAAATAAAATGGCGGAAAGTTATGCAGGTCAAAATATGGAAACCTAGGTATGAATTTATCGGAGATATTTTATTTCAACAAAAGAAAAGCGTTCCTTTTACAGTTCAAATTTTTCTAAACATTTCTAGGATTTCATGAGCACGAGGCAAACCATTCGCAATCCGATCACATTGGCAGAGCCTTATCGTATTTCGTTTCGCAATGTACTCTGGTACCTGGTCTTTTCAGAAATCGTGTTGCGATTGGTCTGTTATTGTGCATTTTGGCTTTGCCACAAACGTTATAATGGCGTATATATGTTACCGGAAGTATAAATACTGTATCTATGATAATATTGTAACACCAAATGATTTGAAAAGATTAACCATGGAGTTTCTTGCCGGTTCTTCTCCATAAGAAACGACCAACCCGAACCGTGCACCTTTTTTTTTCGACGTTTTATAAGTGCCCATCTAGGCCCATGTGAAATAAAATATTTTGAATTTGATTTTTTGATTTTGTATGAAACCTAGGAATTGCACAATTCCTAGGAAATATATACAATTCGCTCGGAATTGTATATGTCTACATAGGAAATGTGTAAAATAATGTCTCAAAGATTCTTTAATACTCGCATTTTCTTTGAAATGTATGTATTTCCTAGAAACTGTATGAATTATATAAAAACGAATGCTCTCTCTGTGAATAAAATAAATAAAATCAACGCTCTCAAGACCCCGCCATCTCCTTCGAACCTAACCTGTCCGGAGTCGGGTGACCAAGTCTCGAGCTCGCTTCGCTCGCTTTCTAAGTTTTCCATGCCACAATGGCTTGTTTATGTTGGTGTGGTGTGTAGTGTATTAGGGTACCATAAAAAAATAAGAGAACGATACACGCTGTCGACTGTGTGTAGTCGCCCCTCGCACCGCTATCCCTGCTGTACTTAAGAACATCAAGAACGTAATACATTCCGATCGCTATTTAGGAAATGTATAGATTTTCTAGGAAAAGAACATTTTGCAAAATGTATCATAGATTTCCTAACTATTTTAGGAATTGTATACAATGACGGATTACATACTAAGTTAACGTATAATATAAGTTACGCGCGACGTAAATGTAACGTTAGTCGAATCGAAAATACAGAGACAACTCATTCTGTAGCGTTTCGGTTTATTTTTTTGCGGAAAGCACGATTATATGTACCTCATATAGATATGAAGTCTTTAATTAATTATATATGTGCGATTTTTTAAGTCGTTCTAATTAACATTACTTTGACTTAGCGTCGCGTTCGTGTCAGGCCCACTGATTGTGTTCTCTATTCTACCACAGTCTAAGCCTTATTTCTATTTTGGCTAGCTGCTGGCTATTTTACGTGACTTGTGTTAAGTATTCCTGAAGCTAAACTGAAATCGCTTGTAGTTGAGGTTGGCTTGACAAACAGACGTTAATCAGTCTTGTCAAGTCTAGATAAGTATTTGTCAGGTTTATTAATATTTTTCTTTAGCTTATATTGTCCCACTGTTGGGCAAAGGCCTCCCCCATAGCCAATCTCTCACAGTCGCCTCTAAGTCGTCACGTCAGCGATTTCTAGACTTCCCTCGGTGACGACGCCCGTCTTATAGCACCCACTGCGTGACTATTATCGAGGTTTATTATAGACCGACCGCTTTAATGAGCCCTCCGCTTTGCCCCATCAAAGGGACATTAAACGTCCACAAAGTCCTAACAATATTCCACAGATTATTTGCTTTAAAATAACCATAATCCACGTAGGTATTACGATACTAATTGAACCAATACATGATCAAACTTCAGAATATTCCATTTAAATTGATATCTTCGCGAGGACTAATTAAAACGGTCGGTCTATAGTACCATGTTTTAATTTGACTAAAAGTAAAATAGATCTAGCAAAGCATAGTGAGGTGATTTCATTAGCCAAGATCTTTAAAACCAGTAAATATTTTACGAATTTAATATTCTGCAGCCTAACAAAATTCTCCCATAGAAACCATTCAAAGCGAGGAAGGGTTGATATCAAAAGGCTTGTTATCATCGATCTACACGTTGATAAAATTATATTCCGAAATCCGGTACCTAAGAGAGGGTCGGACCATAACCAAACCTTCCTTGCTAATCACTTTGCGGATTACATAATTACGCTGACGAGTATAATCTGTAGCTAAGAAACAAGATCATGGTTAATAATATTAAACCATAGACGTCCGCTTTTGAACTTGGGTTTGATATAAACCGCTTTGTATAAAGGATTGTGTAGCGAAAATGGCAACATCAAATCCAAGAATTTGTTTTTGAAATACAGAAGTTGCTGAGATGATGGCTTATTGGTAACGAACTTGACTTTCGTGTCATAGGTCGTGGCTTCGAATCCAGGCAAGCTCTTAATTAACTTTGCTTATGGATACCATCGTACGAAAACCGGCAAGTCTTAGAACTAAAATATCCTGCCCGTCCTGCTCATCCTGAACAGCCACTTGCATCTTTCAGGATTTCGTCGAAGCAAATGTTAGAGCTGTGCAGGTGGCTACATACTGGTCTATTACAATCTGAGTTTCATCGACACCTAAAGAAGAAGAAGATCACGATACTGCTGCTATCTAATTGACGTAGTATGATCGATGATAACAGTGATTATAACAGTATTCCCACGTCACAGGGGTATCCAATGGGCTCTCGTCACTCCTGTGTGTTTATTTGTGTTATGTTTTCACCTCTGTAAATCGCATTTTAACCAGCATCTCTGAGAGATATTTCTTGACGGCATGTAAAGCTAAGTCAGAGGTCCGAAGAGAAAAGAGGTCTGAGCGGCATAAAAACTCAGACCTCAGACTTTATCCCACACTAGGAATTTCTCCTGTATCGTGAGTGCGTTTACAAACATTTAAACTCACATACACAAACAGCCAGACCCGGAACAACTATCTGTAGGCCATATAAATATTTGTACCGTGCGGGAATCGTACCCGCGACACGCAGCCAGCAGTTAATCGCTCAGTCACTGCGCCAACCGTGCCGTCAAAAGCTGTCAGTTTAGAAACTTAAAACTTCGAAGTCTGTTGGTCCTCATTCGAGGTGATCACACTTCATTACCAATCATTTCAAGCTCATATTCCGTGTCTGCAAAACAGATATCATCAAAACTCAGTTTAAAGTATACACTTCCACGACAGCTAAGTATTCGTTGAAATCCTCTACTCGGTGCTGTAACAAGATACGATTACTCCACACTCATGGCAGCTGTCGACAGCTTATTGACTTATCGTGTACGTTTAACAGCTGAAGGCGAGAGCTAATGCAGCTTTAAGTACTGATAGTCTGTGTATGACTTTCAGTGCACGTTAGTTATGTGATTTTAGTAGCGAGAAATTGTTTATCATTCATGCTTTTGTACCAATATTAGAAGGAGCTCGTGGTTAAATTATAACAGCTGCACAAGTCGATCTTCAAGGTTAAGCTGCGCTTGCCTAGGTTGGTCCGTGGATGGGTGACATACACCACTATTTTTTAATTAGTACAAATACTTAAAGGTCTTATAAGAGAAGGTCTTGTTATTATACATGTAAAGTCTCAACAAATAATATTCATAAACAGCAAAGTTATAAGCGTTTGTTTATATCCCAAAATGTCACTCAATTTATGGAAATATAGTTTGCCGGGACCTAGGAATGGCGACAGGAATGGAAAAGCACTGCGCGTAGTATTTTCTAGTAGTAATTGTTATGAATGATTGATTCAATTATGAATTTACCAGTTATGACTCGTGGACAATTTTGGGATTTCGTTTTTTTGACTTTTGATTACACAAATATGATCAGTAACGGGTACGGACAGAGCTCCATTTTTTTTGTACTAATTAAAAATAGTGGTGTATACATACCGAGAGTCCCCGGAAAGTACGTTAAGTGGTTGGTTCCGGCTGTCATTTGTAGATCTTTGACAGTCGTCACAGGTAGTCAGTTGCCCGAGTCTAACAACCAGTCTTACCCCCCTCGGTAAGACTAGTTGTTAGTCTCCGTATTACCCAGTACTAACAGGATTGTTGAGGTCAGATAGGCAGTTGCTCCATGGTATTCAGCTGAACCCGGTAAGACTGGAAGCCGACCACAATCAATTTGGGAAAAGGCAAGGCAGATGTTGAAAGTAACTCTGCCACCTTTTCACACCTTCACTGCTGAATGGGAAAGCTAGTATAGTATAAAGGTCTTTGCCATGGAAATTGTATGTAAGGGTGGGCTCATAAAAACGACGACGGCAAGATCAAAAGAAAATATAAATATTTTGTACAAGGGTACAAGATAATGTATTTTTTATCTGCTTCCTAGGTCCTTATCATAAACAACATGAACACATCAAGATTCTCATCACGATAATGGAACCGATTTATATCAATTTGACTTATTTCACACGAGTAGCCTATAGAGGAGACCTCCTGTAAGATACTTAGCTGTCCGATGTAAGGATAATCCACTTACGTCTCCAACGTTATTATTTACGACGAAGACGCTCAAACGTCCCCAGGCAATACTTTTGACCTTAGAAAAAGACAGGCTTAAGGAGGAACGGGAGAAAATGAAAATACGGTGAAAATATCACACACACACACACACACACATCGAGAAATGTTTGTCTTAGTAGACCGTAACTGTCTCTTTCTTAAGCTAGACGTTTCTATACAATTATAAGTACATACAAATAAAATTTAAGAATAGAAGAATATTTTAACGCGCTTTCCGAGCCACGGATCTCCGTGGCTGAGGATTTATGTATCATCTGATACATAAATCCTCAAAGTGACCGCAGCGAGTGCAGCTTAACTTCGCAGATAGATCAAACGCCGACATTGCTATTGAGCCACGAGCCACTTACTACATCACGTTCCTAACTGATCCAGCTAAAGTTACTTGGTGTTTTGCATTTCTGTTTGCCGCCATTTTAAAACATTAATACTTCCTAAATTATATTCGATGGTATTAATAATTGTCACGAATTCTATAAATATTTACAGAATTAATTCAATTTTCAGTTGATAATAACAAGGCATAAAAATTATACTTTACATAAATCATAATATCACGCTTGTAATCCCCGAAGGGTCACACAGAGGTGAACCAATAGTAAACCCACATTTCACGAATTATATTTCAGGCCCATGTCATAAGGGCCGAACATATTGGTCATCAAAAGGGCACTAATTCATACTCCGAATACTTTCTTATGAATAAAAATAATAACAGTTCATAAAGGCTAGCAATTTATTTAGAACACTGTAATACGTAATTTTTAGGTACGTACCTACTAAATAAAAATGGTTCGCGTCCTAAAAACACTATCCTATATTAACCTTTTTATAAAAATTCTAGAAAAAAAGTAATACAGGTAGCATAACTTATATTACTTATTCTGACGTAATAAAAAAGAAAAAACTTTTCGAATTTCGAAACACGGAGCTCCGCCAACGCCATATTAAAAAGATATCCATTACAATCAGTTAACGTTTGGACGTCGGACTATTAATTATACGGTTCGTTTAAAAAAAGAAGCATGTTTTGTAGAATAAAAATGACCTCGTTCTACCTACTGGCAGTGGTGTACCTTTTTTATCAGCCTAGCCATTAGTATGTAGGTATTGTAGGTATACGGTAAAGGGCTGATGCCCAGCTCGTGAACATAATTAAAATAACAAATTATTCATTTACACATTTCTTAACTGGCGAAAGAAATAATAAAACACAGACAAAAAAAATTGAAAACTTGTCCTTAAAAGAAACTTAAATGCTGGTCTGAATTTCTTGGTGAAACATTATTTTGATCTTTTATCGACTTGGTTCTTATTGCTTTTCATAAAAAAAACGAAACGTAGCTGTTAAACATTTCGTATTTTACCTAAAAGACTTTTTTCGCTTTTGATTTACAGTTCACGCAAAAAGAAAACATTTTTCCAGCAGGTTACCGAGTTGGCAATAGGCCGGCCATTTTCCACGTCCCGACCCCAGCAGTGACTTTTTATTTTGTTTATTTATAATTTCATGTCAGGTGAGTTTCGTTCGTTATTCCTACTCTATATTTTCTCGAATAGTTACATTTTTTTTTATACCAACGCTTAGGTATTTAAATTGTTTTGGAGAATTTAGTAAAAAAAATATAAAAAATGCTTACATTCTTTTAGTAAAATAATTAAAGGAAAACCTACAGGAAAATGTTTCGTTTTAATTTCCTTTTAGTAAATGTAATTGTTAGGTACCTCAATTTCTTTTAAATATGATTAGAATTCCTTTGAGAATATTTTAATTTGCTCAAATATTGTAGGTTATCTAATATTCTCACTAAGTTTTCAAGCTGTAGTAGCCTAGTGCTTTGACCGTCGGACTGCCAAGTCATAGGTCTAAGTTCGAACCTAAGACGCACCTCTGATTTTTCGGATTCATGTGCGAATTGTATAATTATCACTTGATTCAGTGAAGGAAAACATCGTGAGGAAACCAGCATGCTTGAGAGATATTTCTCGACGGCATGTAGGGCTGAGTCAGAGGCCCATGGGCGGCATAAAAACTCTGACACCAGTTTAGGCACTAACCACACGATAAAAAAAGAAAAAGAAATTTCCCAACTGTAAAACACAGAAATTTTGAAGATATCTTTATCAAAAACATAATACGATAAAGCCTCTTTTCTAACCCGCTAATCTAACTCACTAACTTTACCTCAACTCTGAATATTCTTTTAACATTTCATGTGAAATCTCGCCGCAGGCAATATAAGTTTCAGCAACAAATGTGGTTCAAATACGGGCATTTCTGCTCGCGACAGTACCACAGTACAGAGTATATAATGTTGGTAGGTAAAGTAACGAGCCCCGGGCTTGCATGTGTTTGTTTGTTATTTTTTGATTATATAATTGTTTTGTATGTTTTAATTAGGATTTGGCAATTATATACCTACATTTTGGGAAAAAGCTATTAAAAATATAAAATAAAGTGGATAAAAAATAAATGAATGAGGATTTATAATATCATTAACGTGAGTAGGTAACTTGATTTTAATGTCAGCTAACCCTGTAGGAGGAACATCATTATTGGTCCAGTAATCTTATATCTACCTATTTCCATGCATCAGCATTGCACTTCTTTGGTTTCTTTTGGTCCTGATTTCGATTCCCCGTTTGGGCAATTTGTTATTAACTTTTTCTAGGAATTTCTCAGTAGCAGCCAACGACCACGGAGTCTGGATTTGTGCCCAGTTGATGGCAATAGGCTCGCCCTATTACATGGGACTTTAACATAACTGGTGAAATATGGGTGTAATTGTTAGGTTCACTTCTGCCTAACCGTTCGGGGATTACGGGCGTGATGTTATGTTACGTAGAAAACATAGGAAAACAACATTTGATGACAAAGGCACATATATGAATTGTCGTCTATCAATTCCTTATTGAATAGCATCTAATAGAGATTGCGAATGTGTACCACAAGTATCCCACTGTCTAACCCTCCATCCTCTTGATACCAGGAATTATTTAATAACAGCACCACGATATTATCCACATGTCCGGTTACATGATGTTTAACCTCAGTTTACTAACCCGCCCGGTTACACCACGCTTAACCAACGTTTAGTTAAACCTTGTTTAGATTACAGTTTACCTAGAAACGTCTGTACGGATTCAAGCGGACGTGACTTGGCTTAAATTATATTTCTATAGTCGGACGTTTTATTATAGCACAGGTTCGTAAAATGGCTTTGGTTGTATTTACTTCTTCAAATATTTACAAATCTAGCGTCCAAACTGACTTTTGTTTGTTACAGCAAATTTTGCTTATATGGTGAAATTTTGAGTAGATTGAAAACTCGATCCGGGCGAAAACTGGAATTAACACTGATTATTTATTTGTTACATTTGATTGTCATGGATTTCTGAAAATTGGGCCTATCTTAAAGTTAATGCGTCAATCTTTGTGATGAGCTTTCTTCTAAAGTGTTATGACGATGGGACCTGCCATCTACAATAAAATACCTCATGGTTTTAAGGATTATTCTATAAACATTTTTAAATCTAAGGTAACTGCACTACTTTTAGTCAAATTTGAAAGATTCAGTGAAAGATTTTCTAAATGATATGAATTTATCCAGATTATGATTGTTATAATTAACTGCAAATTGACCATGACTTATGTACCAGACAATAATATTATTAATTGACTTCACTTTAATTTATATTTTATTTTGTTGACATTATTTTTTTTGTATTAACCTAACCTGTGCCTACTTTCATAGCAAATACAATTCTGATTCTGATTCTTCACCAGCCTTGTCGCAGTTGATTGCAAAACCATGCCAATAATTTAGAATTTTTTATGTTAGTTCTTGTAGCCATACAAACTGATGAAAACGACCCTAATGGGTTTACGCGTCTTTAGCAAGATGAATAAGTCTACAAGTTAATACGATACCCCTAGGTAAGATGAAGTAGTATATAGTACCGATAGTATTCATAATATTTAGTTTTCTACAAACTTGTTGGTACATATTTGAACGCGGACGTGCTTTGGCTATGATGTTATAAATTATATTTATAAACTTAGACGTTTCAAATTAGTTGCTGCGAAGTTAAATTGCATTTTAAATTGTGATGAACGACTTCTAAAGTTCGTTTCTTGTTAGACTACACTTGCAGAACTTATATGACATGAAACTGTGTCTGTAAGCATTTTCGTTTTTTTCCTGTTGACTTATAGAACCCTACATCATCATATTCCGGCCCTTGTCCCAATTTATTTGGGGTCTTCCATACTTCTTCATTAATCATCGTCTCGGCAATCACCTCCTTTCTAGCCATATGATCCTTCAAACAGTCCATCCATCGTTTCTTTGGTCTTCCGGTACTCTTATCGCCATTCATACTGAAAACGTTTCTCACGACATTTTCCTCTGATACAGAACTCCACCATTGCAGTAATTATGCTATAATTATGTACATCGCTCAAGTAATTATAACTGCTTGTTATATTTCTCACGCTTTACCAGAATTATCATGAATATGCGTATTATCTAAAGTTTGAAACTCTAAGGCGTAGACACAACAGCGTACCAAACTTCAGAAGCAAACTTTGTGAAGTCGAATAATCCTTAATTACACTGACAGTTGGCTTATAGGCGTAGTCGAGACAGGTCGGTGTGCGCCCGCCCTTATCTAATGTTTGACCTTCAAAGTGATGTCAGGCACAGGCTCTGTTAGACGAAAGTAAAATTTGTGTATAGTCCTTTATAACTATTTTGCCTCTATCTTTGCCTCGCTGTCAAAATCACAATGATATTTATGCTGGTAATAATAGGGTTGTTATTAGGTTGCTAGCACTGACAACTCTGTCACAGCTGTCAGAAGTTAAACAATTGTTAAAGTAATCGAGTCTGGCCTCACACCGAAGGACCAGATTTAAGTAATATTGCGATTTGTTAAGTGAATCTACTCTTGATCAAAAGATGAAATCAACCCGCCATAACACTGTCATGTACATCTGTCGCCTAAAAACTTTCTACAATGTTTGATAGGCTTGATATCAACCCTCATAACTCTGTCATTTCCGTCTGTCCATTTCAGCACTTTCTACGGGCTGATACGACAGTTCCATGCATCGTAACCCTTCTCTCGTCTTCCTCATTCCTCGCCCTCATAACTATTACAAAGCCAACTATGATTGACATATTGTCTTTTGTCTTTAAACCTTCTTCCTTGGCCTTTCTGCTATTCAGTTATTCATGACTTGATACGTATTCACAGTATTCGCTTCCTTTTCCTGGTCCTAACTCGCTCGTTGGTCGCTTCAATGGGAAGAGACAAACCCCACATAGTTTGTGTCACGGTAACGGACCTCCTTTGACTTATTTACACCCTACTGTAGTTCCGAGTGACAAAAGGTAACTGTCGTGTCGTGACATATTTTTGGTCCTTTGGAGCGAATATTTTGCATTTGTTGTATAGTTCGGTTTTACAGAAAAATCCGTTGGATATGTTGTTTCTCAGTATTGCCACAGACTTTTCAATATACCAAAATCAAAAATACCAAGGGGTAAGGAGAAACCCATTCGCCAATCAATATTTTTGATATCGATGACCAATTAAGCTGCAGCTTCGAAGATCGTAACCGCAAAACGCAAAGGTGGATGTGCCCAATCAGCGGCGGCAGCGACACAATTCGTATCTATGTATCTCTGGCAACAGGCATCAATATTACTTGTACATTCGTTTTTGTTATTGAGATCGCTTACCCTCATATTTGTTATTTTTTACTATGAACGTAGATTTCTGTACCCTCTTAAACGTGTTATTTAAATTTAGTTTCTCACTAAGTGAATAATTGTTAATTCTTGATGAGGAATAATAAAGTTCTTAAACCATAATGTTGCTACTACCTATGGAAGCATTTTCAGTAGAGACACATAGAAAAAAAGTTTGTGGTTTAATTGTACCTGTACCTGATCTATAGCTATAAAACATTGATCTCCATTTTCCTACTGTAGTGTATCTATTTAATAGAAATGGTAACACTGTCTCACGGCCACAAGTCAGGTAGCTGTCACTAATGACAACTGTCAGTCACCACGAATGGCGGGAAGTTGGAAGGTGAAGCGTACCCTGGACTGGGGCTTGGTGGTTGGTGAGCCTGTGATATAATTAGTAAATTGTGTTTTCAACCTATTAGCTCTGCTACAAGTGGATACTACACCTGCTATTACCTACATTTATAGAAAACACATTGTCACAAGAACACATTCATCCTCTACTTTAACGGCGACCTACCTCATGTTCCTCTCATCTCACACCGCTTGACAATACGACACGCTGAGGTTTTCCGCAATTGTGTATCCATAGGCGAACGTGGTATACGGCAACATGGTCACAGTACACGTATTAGTATTAACACACAGTGTTTCAACTAGGAACAAATAGTCAGAATCGGCTCTCACACACATGCAAAGGGTTTACGCAAATTCTAAGAACGAATTTCACTGCACGTTCGCTGTCAGCGTCAATATTCCATATAGCAATAATGACTCCTGAACGCAGTTTAAATGTGTTGATCGCATTATTCGTGAAATTAGCTTTAAAAATGATTCAGGTAACAGATTACTGGCGAGTAAGTCGTGCGTGTATACATATTACATAGCAAACTGATTTGTTGACACCCGCGTTTGACAAGACCTACCAAAGGTAATCATTTATTTACCAAAAATCTAGGTAACATCTGTGTTGTTTCAATAGCCGACGGATATGGCTATTACGTCGCTAATTATAACGTTGGTCTAGTGGTCGTCAGTGCGACAGCTGAGCATGAGGTCCCGAGTCGGGCAAAGTATTATTGCGTTTTCCCATCAAGAATTTCTCAGTAGCAGCTACGGAGTCTGGATTTGTGCCCGGTCGATGGCAATAGGCTTGCCCCCCGTTACATGAGAATTAAACATAACTGGTGAAACGTCGATGTACTTGTTACAAGGCGTGCTGTTATTTATAACTGAATGTTAATTCTGATGTTAACAAATCATAAAAGGATCTAGTTAGTTTACTGGTAACTGTACACTGTGTCATGGAGTCATGGTGCAAAATGCTTTGTGCTCACACAATACATTGTGCCGCGGGTATTGAAACACGTGATGCGTGCAGAAACATCGGTATGTCCGAAGGTTTATTTTCCCTGTAATATTTATTGGACCGTTTTTTTTGGTCTTTGTTGGCGAATAAATATTTTTGGAACTGAAACGGTCGCGCGATTGGACAGCTTTGTTAGGTTTTGTGGCAGGTATTGTGATATCGTTTTAATATTTATCACTAAAGGGAGCTTACTGAAATATTCATATTTTTTGGGAAAATATGGGTGTATGAATATTGTATATCTTGCATTGAACTCTTCTGGGCTGAGATAATAGAAGCATGAATATGATATTTTAAGATTAATAAAAATACGATATCTTGAAGGCTGTTCATGGATAATCAAGATCCTTATATTAAACTTTCAGCCTATCAAAGCTGAAAATGACAATGCTTCACTTTTGATTTGAAGTCAGCAACTAAACAATACTAACTAAAACAATAACCACAATTAACTAAAACAAAACACATTCAAACACCAAATAAAAGAAAACAAAAAACCTCCATTTCTCATTCAAATACCGGCGGCACGTAATAAAAAACAAGCTCTCAATAGGCCTCGAAGTCAATGAATCAAATAGGTACAACACTACGCAATAGTAGTAAGTGTTCATTATTCTGAGCATGCCACAAGGCCAGAAGTTGTGACCTTGGCATTGGGGCGCGTGACCTTGGCGCGTACCCAAGCGCCAATAAAGATGGCGCGAGTTGTGAGGGAAGGCGGGAAAATATGGCGCGAAAGATTTGGTTTGGGTTGTGTGATTGGATTTTTTTTTAGAAAATTTTCTGACTTTCTAAATGTAAAAACTAATCAAATCGAGGAGCTTGTGGCTAAATAATTACAGCCGTATGGGTCGATTTTCAAGGTTAAACCGCGCTTGCCAACGTCGGTCCGTAGATGGGTGATTACATATCGAGTATCCTCCGGCAAGGACGTTAAGCTTTGGGTCCCGGCTGTCATTTGTAGATATTTGATAGTCGTTACAGCTAGTCAGTGGCCCGAAAGTCTGACAACCAGTCATACCAAAGGGTATCGTATTAGCCATTAACTTGGTTGTGGAGATCAGAGAGGCATTCGCTCCATGTAAAATACAGGTATTCAACTGCATCCAGTTAGACTGGAAGTCAACCCTAACATAGTTGGGAAACCACTAAGGTAAAAACAAAAGTAAAGCGTTGATACACAAATTAATGGTCCTATAAAGCATAAATCAAAACAATACCATGTCATTATTAATATCGCGTGTGGTTTATTAACATTGCGTGTGGTGGTCGTGGTCCCGTTTCCCGCAAAATGGAAATGAATTAATATGAATCGATTAACTCTAAATAAATTGGACAATAATGAGGATAATTTTACTTATATTATGGATGAATAAATTCAGCTTGTTAACCCACATAATGAAACGAAAAACTCAATGATAGCCCCTACGGGCTACACGATATCCCGTATGATATGAACGAAGCATATTTATATCAACCGCTCGGGGCGAAGACATCTCCTTACACAATGAAGATACACCGTAAACATACTTTGTTCAAATTCAAATACAGAGTAGGTTTGATATTCAATTTCAAATTCATTCATATTGACTCTTCTCTACATTTCATAACTTACTCCAGTTGTAGGTATACTTAAGTAAACAGAAGGTCCTGGTTTCATTTCTACTCCAATAAAGTCAAATCCTCATGAGAATGGCCAACGATATGGTCCTAAATAAATGATATTAAATGTGAGTTGTTGTGCGAGTATTTGTTCTTTATTATTTACCTTTCGTAGCTGGTAAATCCCTGGGGCAGGCTACCCTATCTTAGGAAGGTTAAGGGTGACGGGGAGTGGAGGGTCAGGAACAGAGGGTAATACAATATTGTATGGGGTTGCAGTATCATAATCGGCTTGGTCCTTTTGTCCGACGGGGGTGATGCCTAAAGGAATGGTTATGATCTTCAAGGGCAATGGATGTGAGATTTTCTATTTAATAAAATCTAAAATTCACTTAGTGCTAGACAATGCAACGGGTTCGATTTCCGGGTTCCATGCAAATATTATTGTTATTGGGTTTTTCCAGCAGCAATTTCTCAGTAGCAGCCATGGTTGATGGCAATAGGCTCGCCCCTATTACGCTTAAATATACGTGACAAAATGTGGGTGTACCATTATGTACACCTCAGCCTAACCATGCAGTGATAACAGGCGTGATGTTATGTTATATCATTTTATAACGAAAGTGAAGATGAATTTAAAAAAATCATTAGAATGATTTTTAAAAAATCATCCCCCAAAGGAGTTAAATATACTGTGTCTGAATTAACTGCTTTTTACAAACAGAGTATCGTTTACGAGGACATTTGTAAAGTCGTTTATTAGTTGAAGAAACAAAGAATTATGTAACAGGGCAGTACAAACCTTCATTTACGTCATAACCAGGTCTCTAGGTTGACTGTAACGAGGCCAGGTTAGTAGGAGGTCATCGGCACAGTTTTTACTGTCAGAACTATCGACTGTGCTTGTTTAGTTAATAAAGAAACAGCTGGCTTAAATAGAATTAGCCCTTTGAGCTGGAGGAGCTCGTGGCTAAATAATAACAGCCGCTTAGGTTGATTATTAGCTTAAACTGTGCTTGTCTAGGTTGATCCGTGGATGGGTGACCACATATTACATACAGAGATTCCTACGTGCTCGGAAAGCACGTTAAGCCTTTGGTCCCGGGTGGCATTTGTAGATTTTTAACAGTCGTTACAGGTTGTCAGTGTCCCGACAGTCTGACAACCAGTCTTATCAAGAGGACTCGTATTACCTAGTACTAACTGGGTTGTGGAGGTCAGATAGGCAGTCACTCATGTAAAATACTGGTACTCAGCTGCATCCGGTTAGACTGAAAGTCCTTCCCAACATAGTTCGGGAAAAAGTTAGGCCGATGATGCTGTTGTTTTCAGCCTTCGGCCTAATTTCACAAAAGAAACTGAACACAATGCACCCATCTACACAACGTTAAAGAGCTGTCAGTGTCATCGCTGTTGTGTTGGTGACTCTTGAACACTGTTCTGTTGGTGAAATTCGCCTTCATGCTTAGAAAGTTGAACCTTCTGAAACCTTTGTAAGTTCAAACAGTCCTCGTAATTTTATTGTTCGTTCTTAGTGTCAATCTGATAAAGACGGGTTCCTGTTATTGTTAATAATTTTTAATTTTGTTTTAGGTTTCATTGTATCAAAAAAACAATTCAACTTTCAGCCACTGGCGTGCATAGGGGCCAACAATACGCAAGCCCATAAGGCAAACAGACTATTCAGAAACATACATTCTAACATCATGAAGACTAATAGGATTTTAGGGCAAGCCAAGCTTTTAGGCTTGTATGAACCCCCATTGCGTTTCAGGGCAGAGTCATCCTCTTCCTGCCCTTGTCCCATGTTACTTGGGGTCGGCGCAACTCGTTCTTTTCTACCAATCTTCTCTGTCAACCGTCACGCTATCATTTACTCCTTTAACTTTCATATCATTCCTCACACAATCCATCCATCGTTTCATTGGTCTTCCTCTCCCTCTCCATCCATCAACGTTTATATTCATCACTTTTTTAGTCACATGCGATTCGTCCCTCCTCATCACATGTCCATATCAAGACAGTCGATTCCCTTTCAACTTTTCTATAACTACGACAGGTCTAATCACGGATTTGTATATTTTCCCCTTTAACTTGAGAGGCATCAGAGGTCTAAAGTTGTTCCAGTGACCTGTCGCCATTTCATCCATCCTGAGTTGATCCGGTGCGTTACGTCTCGGTCTACTTCGCCATCCCCTTGGACAAGCGACCCGAGGTACCTAAAATCGGAACAGATCGGTATCGGCGTTCCGGCAACAGTTATGGGCACAGGACTGGAGAGACCGCCGAAATCACAGAATAAGTATTCTGTTTTGGTCCTACTGACTTTCAGGCCAACATTCTCCAGTCTTTGCCACCACACCTCCAATCTGCTCTGGACGTCTAGGCCACTCTCGGCAACCAACAGAATGTCGTCGGCAAACAGCATACACCAGGGAGCCTCTTCCTGGATATCCGACGTAAGTGCGTCCATTATCACCAGGAAGAGGTAAGGGCTTAGAGCCGACCCTTGGTGCAAGCCGACAGCCACATTGAAGCTGCCGGTAGTGCCCACTGCAGACCGGACTTGGGTAATACATCGACTGTACATTGCTCGGATCAACTGCACATACTTCCCAGGGATACCTTTCTCTTTCAGGGCCCACCACAAAACCTCAAGAGGTACCCGGTCGTATGCCTTTTCGAGGTCAATAAACACCATGTGCAAGTTTTTGTGCGCACTTCTGTATTTCTCGCACAGCTGGCGGATGGCAAAAATGGCATCCATCGTTCCCTGACCAGGCATAAAACCGAATTGATTTCGTGAAATTTCACTCTCGTCTTCAGTCGTCTTTCAATAACTTTCTCCCAAACTTTTATAATATGCGCAGGGCAGAGTATCGAAACTTAAAAGTTCTGTACTCCACTGCAAGACACGTGTCTTTCAGTCTCAGTCAAGCAGGGCTGGAGGTTCCGTAACGTCAACATGTGACCGTGATATGGAAAATGTATTTAGATCTATAACCCTGTACTATCAACAATGTAGTTTGTCATGTGATAAACAAACAAAACAACATCTTGTCACATGATTTACAATATCACACTTTAATCTTGATAACAAATGTCAGTTGCGTCACATTACACGCTTAAATCGATCATCAATGCTAAATTTAAATGTGTCTTTAAATAAATTCAAAGACGCGAAGTTCATTTAGAACTATTGGCAGTCTTAAGGATTTAATTATAGTTTTTATTAGGTTACGCACCACAGGTTAATTGAGACATATAATACATTGTTCTAAGAAAATGATTATGGCGAGCACACTTTTAACAAAACTGTTGTCTAGTGGTCGCAAGCGCGACTGCTGAGCATGGGGTCCTGGGTTCGATTCTAAAGTCGGGTAAAGTGGTTTTGGGTCTTTTCCATCAGGAATTCCTCAGTAGCAGCCACGGAGTCTGGATTTGTGCCTGGTTGACGGCAATAGGCTCACCCACTATTGGCCTTGACTTGACTTGATACATGGGACTTGATACATAACTGGGGAAATGTGGTTGTACTATTAGGTACATCTCTGTCTAATCCTTCAGGGATTGTAGGCGTTATGTTATGTTATATTGTGAGCAGAAAAAATACTATTTTGATACAAGGCGAAACTGAAGCAGTATAGAATATTGACAAATTCGTCATAGTTAAGTGCTAAAAGACGTGGAGAAGGATTTTGTAAAGGTAACTTGATTTAAAAGAGTGGACATGGAGTTTCTAACTAACTGACAGATGACTCCTTGACAGTACCCAAGTGCCTATAAATGATTTAATAGGGAAACGCCATGGTAGCCCACGAACTGCAAATTTTCTTAGGTTTTTCGCAGTTTGCAGGTCAGTGTCAGGCTGTATGTTGAACAAAATATGATTCGCGGCCGCGCTGCGTATATATTTACAGATTATAATTTTAAACTATCATGGTCACTAACATTATCATTAACACTAGAAACGGGATATTTACCATGTTTACGGATTGATTTGAGTTATCCGTGGTCATGGTGCTTGCAACAGCGGCGAAATATCGGGAACTCAAATCAATCCGTAAACATGGTAAATATCCCGTTTCTAGTGGTAATGATATAATTATTATATCATTGATACAAGCCTCTAAGTTCATTTAATCCCATTGAATGACTATTTCATGAAAAAGTTTTGAAGAAATGCTTTGAGATCGTGTTTGGTAAGTATGTCGCATAGCGTCATCCCTTTTTCGCTTTGTCTCTACAGAAGACAAACTGAGACTTACAATGTAAAGACATTTCAAATTCGAATATTAAAAGCGACACAACCCAAGGAATATTTCAATATTATCCAAGAGACATTACGCAATATTCCAATTCTGTACAGAATAATTTTACATGTAATTTTTGGAAGTCTGGTATATTTAATTTATAATTGCGTATTCCATAATTCGGCTTGATTACATAGCTGAAATAAATATACATTTCGGTTATAATTATACCTGTTCAATTATAGCACACGTTGTTAATGTTTTTTTTGATGAAAGAATTTGGATCCGTGTAACTAACACGGATCCAATTTGTGTTGTATTTGTTTTATTTTATTAATGGATACTCAAAATAGATACACAGGAAAGTTAATAACATACAGATAAAACAGCCCAAAGATACCACTTACTTTACAAGAGGAATTTTTCATCAGACCTGCGATAAGTGAGCCAGAGAAGAAACATAGATGCAATGTGTTAAAAAAAAATTAAAACTTTTGTTTATGATGCTTTCATTAATATTTGACCCACACATAAATTATGTCGATAAGAAAGAGAAAACCAATCAGGCGGTAAGAAAGGATTGATTCAATTACATCATCATAATCATCTGCCTAGCCTTTTCCCAACTATGTTGGGGTCGGCTTCCAGTCTAACCAGTGAATACCAGTATTTTACATGGAGCGACTGCCTTTCTGACCTCCACAACCCAGTTACTACTGGGTAGGTAATACGATACCCCTTGGTAAGATTGATTCAATTACATTATAGTTAATTTTTTGTTGGGAAACTTCTTTGATATTTTGTCAATAACAGTACTTGCATAACGAGTGTTGCCACAAAAAATATATTAATTTAAAAAATATATACTACATGCTAAAGAAAATCAGAACAAAAGTCAACTCAAATCTCCTACATAAACAAAACGCCAAGACAAAAAACACGACAATCCCCTTACTCTGAAATCCACAAATAACATTACTTATCATAATAATGTTTTATACATTCCTCTAATAGAACCACTGGGAAAATCACAAAGGTGGAATTGTAACAAGAAATTATTCTTCATTTTACACAACAAATAAATCAGCTGGAGAACCCTGAGGCTACTCGTTTGAAGCCACATGTCTGTTAGAGAAAAGGTAAGGAAGAACATTCTGTGGTACACATATTTGTTAGCGGGATCAGTAGGTAGCTTCTCCAGATGTTGGTTGAGGCGGGTAATATCAGGGAAAAAGTGTAGGGATTCCTTTCATTGAAGGTGTGTTTGACAAACCTCAAAGGGCTATATAGAATTGATTTTTTACGTTTTTGCCAATATTTGTGTGACTGCCTCGGTCTAGTGGTCGCAAGCGCGTCCTGCCTATCTGACCTCCACAACCCAGTTACGTAGTTAATACGATACCCTCATCTAAAATGATTAAATTAATATTTCATCTTGCGTATCTGTGTTCATAGCAACACGTTGTCATAACATCCGCTTGCTCGGTAGCTTCAAACTAATCCGGTGTGGTTTTGACGTGGTTGATAAATGACTGTGTTCACGCCCGTCTCTTGGGGTGTCAGCAGACGTCCAATTACCGTAGACATTTCCTTGACATATTGGCGTGAGAGTTTCCTTTAAATACGCCTGTTACGAGATTTAAGATAAGTATATTTTTATAGTATCGTACATGTAAAAAAAATATGTCTCAAAACATATTTTAAGTTAAAGTCAGTTTACATGTCCGCAACGGATTTTTACACGATTTTCTCATTCTTTTATAGAATTTATTTCAGACGGTTTATGTTTATGGTACATACATCTCAAACTTTCGCATGCACATTTAGAGAAATCTTGAAATTTTTTCAAGTCATAAAAACTTTTGCGGAATATTCCGCTGAAGAAGTGTACATAAAGAGCACTCACATTTCGCCAGTTATGTTTAACTCCCATGTAATGTGCGACGAGCCCATTGTCATAAACCGGACAAATCAGACTCCAGACTGACCAACAAAACTTTGCCCGGCCTGGGAATCGAACCAAATAATAATAATAATAATAAATAAATATATAAACTTGTGGAATCTGAGGTTCCGTACTACAAGTATGTGCCCGACCCAGTTCTCGAGAAAGACCATGTCACGCTGTACTGGGATCAGTCTATCATTACTGACAGGACTATTGTCGCCAATAAGCCTGACATAGTAGTGATAGACCGATCAGCGCGCCGCGTAAAGATAGTCGATGTTACCATCCCGCATGACGAGAACCTCGTGAAAGCTGAGAAAGAGAAACAAATAAAATATCTCGACTTGGCACACGAGGTTGTCGACATGTGGAATGTGAACTCGGCTATCATTGTGCCGATCGTCGTGACGGCCAATGGCCTTATAGCCAAGAGCCTCGACGACCATCTTTCGAGGCTCTCCTTAGGCGGTTGGATCAAGGGCCTGATTCAGAAGGCAGTACTCCTCGATACGGCTCGTATTGTGAGGAGGTTCCTGTCTCTGGAGCCCTAACCACCGGTAGCTTGGACCCTGCTCCCGCTACCGGCGGATCACTATTTTTTATATTTTTAAATGTTTTTATATGGTTTTTGTTAAGAAATATTTAAAAATGTAACTAATGTGTAAGAAGATAAATAAAGGAAATAATAATAATAATATTTATTTGCCATAAAAAGAAAATACAGATGGGAACCTAGGTGATTCCTTATGAAATAGGTACTGGACATTGTATACAACTGGTTCTATGCTAAAATCGTACTAAAGTATTACAACCCTGCCTCTTAAACTAGGTAAGCCTGTATCTTAAGAGACAGTGTTCAGCCATGAGGGTCTTAAACATAGTTAATTAACAGTTAATGACAAAATAGATGTGTGTCGATCCATCCTTTACAATTAGTCTTAGTGTTTAATGGAAACAACAAAAAAAAAAAAATGAAAATTAATAAACTAATAAAAACTAGCTTAATTAATAATAGTGATATAATGATAAAATTGATGAGCGATGTGCAGTTGTTATGTATTAAGAAGTGTAGGTTGTGTTTGCGTGAGTGTGTTGTATGTGTGTAAGTGTATAAGAATATATGATGTGTAGTGAGGGTTATGTTTGTTGAGTAAATGTACGTTTGTTGTGTAAGTGTGAGCGTATTGCGTGTAAAGTATATATGGACATTAGGCGATGAAGGAGAGTAAGGACTCTGTAAAAGCATAGTCCTTCTGTAGAAGCCACTCTGTTACTTTTAATTTTACCATTTGTGTATTTAGGTCTAAGATACCCAGCACTTGGTGAATCTTTTGATATAAGTGAGTGCTTAGGATGTAGTACTGGTGTTTAGCGAAACTGGTTTTGTGCTGTGTGCGTGGGAGACGAAGTGTTCGTTTATTGAAATCATAGGGTGGTAGGCATGCATGTTTTCTTAGGACCGATCGTAGCACAAAGAGCTGCCGGACCGTTAGGAACATACAGTCGGAGTAAATATCCGTAGTTGGGTATCTGTACGGCTTACTCGACATAACTTTAAGAATTGCTCTTTGCGCTCTCTCTACTCTAAGAAAGTTAGTTTTCCATGCACCACCCCAAGCAGTAATACAATACCCGAGAACCGACTGGCACAAAGCGTAGTAGACCATCTTAAGCGTATCCGCATTAGCTGACTGCCTGAGCGACTTGAAGATGTGTATGAGTCGTAGAGTTCTGGTGGTGAGGGCATCAATCTGCTTGTCCCATTTTAGCCCATCGTCTATTTGTACACCCAAATATTTCACACTGTCGTTTCTGGTGAGTGTGGGACAGGCACAGTGTCAAATGTCTATTTTGTTTTGATACCTGTGAGGTGTACGTAATAAAGAGTATTCTATCCATCTATGACTGCCTTCTTGGTCTACTGGTCGTAAGCGCGACTGCTGATCAAGGGGTCCTGGGTTTAATTCCCGGGTCGGGCAAAGCGTTATAGGATTTATCTCAGTAGCTGCCACGGAGTCTGGATTTGTGCCCGGTTGATGGCATGGACACGCCCCTTATTACATGGAACTTAAACATAACTGGCAAAATGTGGGTGTAGTATAAGGTACACCTTCAACCCTTCGGGGAATAAAGGCGTGATGTTATGTGTCTATCCATCTATCAAAGACCAACAACCTTAGTTAAACAATAAAATACAATACACACAACCACCTCCCCTTAATGGCTCCATGTTCTCTGTACTTAAGGAGAGGTGCTCGTCAATTTCCCGCGCAGCTGCTATCAATCACCCCGCGGCCATTACTCGGTCCTTATCCAGACTTTTATCACTTTTGATTGCTTTTGCTTTTAAGTAAGCAATCACTCGCTTGGATATAAGGAGTTAAGTTTTTTGCTGCGCTTTAAAATATATGGTTAAACTAGCTTTTACCCGCGCTTTCGCTCGAGTTAATTTAGAATTTGACATTAAATTCGGGTTGTACTCTGCTTGTAATAATATAATTCAATCATGATTCGAAAATCACGTGGCGGCATCTATTATCATAAGAACGTTATTGTTGTTTTCCTCGGGAATAGTACTTTTTTTCAGGATGAAAGTTACCCTATGTCCGTTTCTGTAAACCTGACAACGTATTTGCAAAATTTCAGGATGATTGGTTCAGTGGTTTAGGCGTGAAAAGGTAACAAACAAACTTACTTTCGCATTTATAATATTAGTTAGGATTAAGATTCTTTGCGTCATTGATTTTTTAATGATTCCGATTAAACACAACAGCTTTTAATGAAGAATTATTGTCAACACTATCATATAAGTTGTAGTAGGTAGGGCAGACAACTACCAAAATTAAGTTTTTTAACCGACTTAAAAAAAGGAGGATGTTCTATGTTCGGCTGAATTATATATTTTTTTAAAGAAAGAAAAAAAAATAAAGTAAGTTTGACGTCAGTTCATTAAGTACACAAAAATAAATAACGTATTAAAAAAATTAAAAAGGTCCATTCATGCCAGACAGGTGATGCTGTCCGACGCTGGTCTTCCAAAGAACCTTTTTAATTTGTTCATCAATATTTTCATCAATTATGGTAGACGAAGCCCGCGCGGTTGTCCCATATAAATTTTATTAACTTTGCTTGACTTGTTTATGAGTTAACTCGTTATATAATCGAATATCACTAAAAAACTTTTTTTGAAAAAAAAACCAACGTCTAAAAAATAACAAAAAAAGTCCGAAATAACTTAACCATAGGAAGTCGGTGACTTTGTTTGTGTCATTGAGTTTTTGTTTTTTGCAAAAAAAAAAAATATTTTACCCTTTTTAGTAACCAAAAGTTTTTTGTAAGTCAATAAAATAATCTCAAACCGTAATCAACATCAAAATCATCAAAAAATGGTGTCATCGCAACACGTTTTCTTCTTGCATTCTCCCCTGTAAACTGTCACGCTGTCTTTTACCTTATTTTCTGTCTTATCCTTTCTCACACAATCTATTCATCATATACCACATAAAAAATCCATCATTTCCGGCATACAACAAACCACAACACACATACAAATAACAACAAAATACCGATCAAACTAACCGCACAAGGACAGATAATCCCCTTTTGAATAACCATCGATAAAAATAAGATGGTTTTCGTTCCATTGCTTGCGACATAAGCGGCTTAGCTACTGCACTTGGCTTCAAACTCACGACGGATCGGAAAGGCCGCGGTAAAGTCGTTTCTTCTTGCGGATTCCAATTTGGAACGCGGAAAAGTAGTCACTTGAGATTTGACAGTTCAATTCGAAATGGGAAAGTACCCATCTTTCAAATGTCGAATTGAAATAACTTTTTTATTTTTATTTTTTTTTCTTGTTTTCTAGAGGTGAAAAGGATTATGATTCTCTCTCTGTTCTTTCGGTCTGTTCGTAGTATAATAAAAGTGATTGTCGTGTGTGATAAGATGGACCATTGTTCATTGTTAGTTATGTATTGTTTCTTGTTAGATTATTTTTATTAGGGAATACAAGAAGATAAGAAATTCAATTGAAAAAAAAAACCAGCCAATTGCGAGTCGGCATGAAGGGTTCCGTACTATCGTAGTAGGGGAGCCTTTAATTTTTAATTTATTTTTTGTTATAGCGGCAACATAAATACACATTCTGTGAAAATTTCAAATGTCTATCTATTACGGATCATGAGATACAGTCCACTGACAGACAGACGGATGGACGGACGGACAGCCCAGGCTTAGTACCGTTGGTTACCCTTCGGGTACGGAACCCCAAAGTTGTGTCTTTTTATGAAACCTTTGCTCGTCGTCTTATGAAATATAAATACAAAACTTACCTTCCAGACATTCTTTTTTAAATAATTATTTTAAATCTATAATCAAATTGTGCTTTAGAATTTCGTACACAAAGACCACAACGGAACACCAATAAAACGTTACTATCCTTTTTGGGTGCATCACAATAAGAGAAAAATCTTTACAAAAATAATCACAATTCTGTGACTGTAGCTTCAAAATAAAGTAATTTAGAGTCGCTGACCCTGCCACTGGGTTTGTAAACCGGTTACAGAAACAGATAATACTAAAACTATTACGTACGTACGTGGACAGAATCGAGAGATGAACTGAAATAATAGGGCTTAGAAAGTTTTAGAATAACAAAACAGATTGGTACAGAAGGTTGACTTTATTAAATTCGAAACAAATAATGTAATAATTTACATGCCTGAAAGATATTTCTCGACGGCATGTAAAGCCAAGTCAGAGGCCCATGGGCGGCATAAAAACTCTGACACCAGGTTAGGCACTAACCACACGAAAAAGAAAGAAACAAATAAAGACTTTAGCGGTCATTGACCATGAAACATTATCGAATATTTTTTTAGTTATCTTAGTCTAAACTATTAATCGGTCAAACGTCTTTGTTATAATTATCTGGAGTCACTAAAAAAAAGTAAAACAAAAAGTCACAAAGAAACTTAAAAATAGTATGAACGGTTGTGTGCAATCAGTAGTAGTGATGGATATCTATATTTATGTCACATAAACTGTGACAAAATAAATAATACCCATCACTTTTGAGGAGTTTCTCTAGCTCACTTTATGTAACCTTGTAAACTACGAATGAAAACGCACGCACATACAAGGTGTAAACAGATCTTTCATGAAGCCGTCAACCAAGCATTCTGTACATCAAACTAACTAAAAATTATTGTTGGGAAACGACTTTTTTTGGGGGGTGAAAAATCACGGTTTACAGTCGGACTCAAAACTTTGTGCTGATGTATGCATTGAATAGTACAGGGCTCATTGAGGTATTTTAAGTAAAATAAAACAATAACTAAGTGCATTTTAAAAAATTTGGAACTTTGACCTCCAATATCTCCGTAACTGGAAGGTTTCCAGATATGGTCAAAACCAAAAAAAATACACAGTGACGAGGAGAACAAGTGCCTTTCGGCTTCAGTAAGGGTCTTTTTACACCCATTATAGACACGCTTCACAGCGAGTGCGAGCACACTCGTGACCGGCATTTGTTTGAGATCGCCATACCTATTTTTATTCGTCGACCGCAATCAGCCTTCTGTAGATATCTATTTTGTACTTCGTCTGATGATTTTGGAGGCGAAGCCTGTTGAATACGGGAGTGTATAGCAGCTTTTTACTGAAGGTTTTTATACTGTAAGCCATATAAGACCTATAAATCCGTCTACACTAGGTTAGGAGTCGTCGTGAAATTTTTCACGTGAAGAAAAATATTTCATATCTGCCTGGAATATTTTTATTTGATTCTTGTCGACACATAGAATTTTTGATGATTGTGCTGAAATCTCATTCAAAAGTAATCTATACTAATATTATAAAGAGGATAGTTTTTTTTTGTTTGTACCGAAAAGGCTCCGAAACTACTGAACCGATTTGAACCATTTTTTCACCAATAGAAAGCAAAATTATCAGGAAGTAACATAAGCTATAATTTATTTAAAAAAAAAATAGAAATCCTTAAGAAAATTGCAATAATGTAACCCGAAGTAGCAAAATTTTGCCTCTACAATTAATTATTTGACGTGCGCTGAGAAAACTATTGATGATACTTAAAAATTATGTACTACATAATTGAAGTACTCATTATTACCTATAAAAAAATCCGCAAGGGAGTATATCTAACTATCATAGTTTAGTCACAATAGGAGCTTTTGTGTTCTAAAACTTAATTAGTTCGCCGCGCCGCGCCGGTAGAAACAAAAGTTGGTTAAATTCGGATCGTAGTATTAATTATTATACGACGCGTATAATATATATTTTTTTTATATATTATGTATGACCATGCATAACTTTTTACAGAGAAGTACGATATGTATGCTTCTTTTTTTTTGTGAAAAGCGTATATCTCAAAGTTGGTCCCATTTAAAATTGAAAAAACGTGTTTGGGCTCATTTCATGCACCTTGATGAGAACTATAGACCTAGCGGGAGTATGACTATCGTCAAAGGTCTGACGATGGAGACGGAAGGCAGGTGCAAGAGGTCCTCAAGAGTTAACAGCATCTATATCGTGTTTGGGCTGATTTCATGCACCCTGATGAGAAGTTTAGACCTAGCTGGAGTATGACTGTTATCGAAGGTCTGACGATGGAGCCGGAAGGCAGTTGCAAGAGGTCCTCAACAGCTTACAGCAGATTTATCGTGTCTCGGCTCATTTCATGCACCTTAATGAGAACTTTTGACCTAGATGGAGTATGACTGTAAACATAAGTAGAATATTATAGCGACTAATGGAAACATTTCCGAGAAATTAAATTGTTACCTATTTAAATCTTTACTATATAATATTATAAAGCTGAATAGTTTGTTTGGTTGAACGCGCTAATTTCAGGAACATCTAGTTCGAATTGAAAAATTCTTTCAGTTTTGCTATAGGTTATAAAACATCACGCTACAACTAAAAGGAGCGGAGCATGAATGAAAAATGTTGCAAAAACTGGGAATATTTATTTATTTTGAGAGCTTCCATTGCGTGCATACATGATTGTTGTAACTCTAACCGTTTACGGTTAGAGTTACGCGGGTCAGCTAGTAGATAAATAAAGCAAACACTTTCATGTAGATAATATTTTGTTACACTCCAGACCACATCCAGATAAACAATAAAAAAAAAAATTCGTAAGTTCACCGATAATATTTCCGGGTATACTTTATGATTTATTACCACATAAAATGTTATAGGCTGTTAAATATCCTTATGCATATTTTAGTACGTAATTAATAAATCACGACCTCATCAAACACACATAAAAAGTAACTGTTCATGATAAGGCATTTCCCTTGAGCAAAGTGTCGTAGCACGCCTACGATTCTCGTAGCTCACCGCCAACTGCTACGCGGCTCGTAGAAAATTGCTCCGGATATTGTAGCGTTGAGCCGCTACAATCGCTACGAGGGATCTACAATTTCCTACGAGTTTATAGATTACTTTATTATTAAGGATGGGAGATTTAGTTTGCATGACTATTTCTGGTCTTTGGGGTTTCGCTTCGTAATTAAGTTTATGAGGTTAATTAAATTAAAGCACTTTCGTCAAAGTTAACTCAAACCTGAAATATTTACTTCAAATAATCTATTTACAGGTCCACAAGAATTGTCAAGGAGTCGATCGGTTAGTCATAAATCTGAAGTTAGTGAGTCTGTTCCAAAACCGATAGATATCTATGGAGAATAGTCAATAAACTCAAAGGAATCTCCTTTAAATCAAGTTTGGTATTACAAAATCCTGGGTATAAATCTTGGAAGTAGATGGTCCTTCATAATAAAGTTCCCAAAGCTTTTTGTGGAACCAAGCATCATCATCTGCCTAGCCTTTTCCCAGCAATGTTGGGATCGGCTTCGATCTTACGGGATGCAGCTGAATATCAGTATTTTACATGGAGCGACTGCCTATCCAGATAGGCAGTCACTCCATGTAAAATCCACAACTTAGTACTGGGTAATTCGATATCCCTTGGTAAGACTGGTTGTCAGACTTTCGGGTCACTGACTACCTGTAACGACTGTCAAAGATCTACAATTGACAGCCGGGACCAACGGCTTAACATGCTGTCCGAGGCACGGAGCAAACTCGGTATGTAATGGGTGGTCACCCATCTACGGGCCAATCCAGACAAGCGCGGCTTAACCTCAAGATCGACCCGAGCGGCTGTTATTATTTCGCCACGAGCTCCACAAAGGACCTAATCTCAAACGTGTTCCAGAAAAAAAAAAAACCATCGAAAACGTCATCCCAACAAATCATATTTCATTTGTGGATATTGAAACATAACACAATTGTGTTATTCATCCTACTTCCACGTCAATGTAGGCCAAATCAATTGTCTTGCGTTGGCCCGCAGACCGGAGACAAAACTCCATTTGGACACAAATTGCCAATTCTTCTATACGGTCCTTCGGATATTGACGTACGGTGTTCGCCCTGCTTTTCGATATTTGCAGCGGTGAGATAAGGTATGGGAAATAATATTCATAATTTTAGCTCGCAATATATTCGCCCGGCCTCCGGAGTTCTAGTTATCAGACGGTTTCATCAATGTTTTAAGAACTGAACTGTGTTTTTGCTCTTAATGATTTGGACGTTATGATATTTACAACTATAGCACGTATAGAAAAAACAACTTCTTATACTTAGAAAGAAGAAGGGTTGACTACTACTTTTGCCCAAAATGTGTTTCCAATTTTGAACCATATTTTCGGGAAAAAGTTCGAGATATTTCTATTTTTTATGAACGTTATTCCATAGAACAGAATGGTTGGTTGGTCGTTTGGTTTCGTTGGTCAGATAGGCAGTCGCTCCATGTAAAATACTGTTATTCAGCTGTATCCGGTTAGACTGGAAGCCGACCACAACATAATTGGGAAAAGGTTAGGCAGATGATGATGTATGAACGTTATTCCATGCTTCCAGATTCTACTTGATCATCTGTAACTAGATGATAATGTACACAAATAAATAAATTTAAAGTGTCTGTTTGTAATTTAAAAATAACAGCTAATGCATATGAAATGAAAGTACATATATACGGTACTTATAAGTTAAAAAAAAAAAAAATCTGTCTGTCTGTTTGTTCCGGTCAATCTCAGAAACGGCTGGACCGATTTTACCGGGACTTTTACTTACTGGCAGATAGCTGATGTTGTAAGGAGTAACTTAGGCTACTTTTATTTTAGAAAAATAAAAAAAAATCCTTGCAAAAATAATAAAACCTTGAAATTGGTAACAAAATCCGATTCAAATAGGAAAGTAATATATTTACAATAATTTCACGCGAACGGAGGTCACGGGCAGCAGCTAGTAACGAATAAATAATTAACACACCATAAACATCAGTACAAACTTCGATCAAGCAAAACAATTCAAAACACACGAGTTCATTGAACAACCATAATGTAATCACGCATCGTCACTTACGGCCATCATAAATATATCTTATAGCCAGTAAATCTGGCTATAAAACTATGACAATAATATTATAGTCCCTCTTTGTATGAAGCCCCGTTCACGACCTCAAGCGAAGCGACTTACGGTCAATTCAGACAGAACGAAAAATCCTCGCGGAATTAGTTAATTCCGCGAAACTTTACGTTGACAATACTGTATTCTTATTATTTATTCAATAGTACACGTACCACCACACCACCAACCACCACCAAAACCATACCACCACACCACCACCACCACCAACCACCACCAAAACCATACCACCACACCACCACCACCACCAACCACCACCAAAACCATACCACCACACCACCACCACCACCAACCACCACCAAAACCATACCACCACACCACCACCACCACCAACCACCACCAAAATCATACCACCACACCACCACCACCACCAACCACCACCAAAACCATACCACCACACCACCACCACCACCAACCACCACCAAAACCATACCACCACACCACCACCACCACCAACCACCACCAAAACCATACCACCACACCACCACCACCACCAACCACCACCAAAACCATACCACCACACCACCACCATTAACATTGCTTAAAGTAGAAAATTGTATAAATATCGATGCGGTCGTAAAGAGTCGCCTCGCGCGTACTCGCGACTCGATCGCGCGCCTTTTAGTAATGGTAATACGGTCCCATTTTTAATGCAGCCAGTAATTAACTGATCGTTACAAAGCGCTCTGCATCGTGTCGCAGTGACTTGGGGCCTGTTTAGCTATTTCATCTATTTGTTTTCTCCACCAGCCTCGTTTGTCTGCAGCGCTACTACTGAGCATAAAGTCCTGAGTTCGGTGCGGAATATTTTCTTCTTCCACGCTTCTCTACTACTCTTCATATAATCAGTCAACTCCTTTCTTGGCATATCATCCTTCACCCAGTCCATCCATAGCTTCTTTGTTCTTCTTCTACTCTTATAGCCATCCACATTCATACTCAACAAATATTTATTATTTTTCTGCCTAGCATTCCGGGGAAATAGAAGCGTAATGATGTATTAATCTCCGCATATTTAATACTCCGCAGTAGTTGTTGGAACGGGCTATTCCTGGTTCGTCACTGTTCTGATTGGTCACCAATATTTTTTTTCTACACACGCGTGACGCTAGATCGTGAAGCTCGTGGCCAAGCTCTGGGGGAGCAGTTTAACGAAGCTAGCAATAGACGTCATGATTTTTATGGGTAATAATAAGTCAAGGAAACGCTTTCACTTAAGTTGTGTTGTGACCTCTCGTAATATTTATAGAGGAGTTATTATTTTGCTGATGGAGTGGAGTAAATAGAGTGAACTCCTTCATTCATTTAACGTTCAGACGTATTCACAGTGCAGCAGTCTAAGGGATATGGGGGTACACTCCGCGGCACATGAAGCTCTACATTTCCAGTATAACTTGGCCTCGCTTTGTATAGATTTTTCATACAGTGAGAGATCCGCTTAAACTGGATTTGTATATCATGATTGGCCGACCTGCGTACAAACTTTTAGTGTCGATTCAGTACATGAGTCTTAATTTTTTTTAATATTATCAGCAGTTCCAGACACTTTAACCATGCAGGCATTATATTTAAGTATAGAACACCTTAATGCTATACCTACCTAACCCAGAATCATCCAGTGCTTTGCTATCGCACATGTAATAAAGAAAGAAACAAATAAAAAATATTTATTAGACTCGCATAAGACCAAACAAAATTGAATAAAAAGAACGACTTTCACCATCATTAAAAAAAAAAAATATATATATATATTTTCTTTCTTTCTTTCTTATTTCCCATGTCCATCCTTTCCATTATTTTGAAAGAAGCATTATAACCACAAAGAATCACTCACATCGAATCAAATTATCCTCAAATAATGGCAATAGTTATCGTTACACTGAAACCCTACAAAGCCGATACTAATATTCAATTCCACATAAAGCTTGGCCAACAAATCGACCAGTGGCGATCAACATAATAATTATATGTGGCCAATGTACTGCAGACTACTTAGTATGCATTGGTAATTAAAAAAAAGAAAATACACTTATTTAGCACTGATTAAGAAAAACATAATATTCTGTAAGATTCACACAGATAATACACGGAAAATAAAAGGAAAAAATATATCGTTGCCTAATGTGTTGGTGTTTGTTACAAATATTGTTGGTTGTTGGTGGCCAATACATTGGTGTTTGGCGGCCAAAGTATTGGTTATTGGAGGGCATCGCATACATATTTGCCGGACGGTTAGACGGCAATCAATTTCGTAGTTACGGCTACTCATCGGATTTATTCGTCCGTGAAAGTTACATTTGTGAGAAATATGATTGATATATGAGCGTAAGAAGTCAAAGTAGACGTTTCGTTGATTGTTTTATAGATATTGGATACCAAATGATGGATAGTAATACCCAGTAACTGGGTGCTGGTGGTCAGATAGACAGTCTCTCCAAGTGAAATACTGGTATTCTGCACCCGGTTAGACTGGAAGCTGACCCCAACATAGTTCGTAAAAGGGTAGACAGATGTGAAAAGAGGGTGAATGAGAGTTGTCACTAACTGATTAACTGTGTGACGAGTGAAGTGGGGAGCGGACTGGCTGTGGACACCGGCAGATAGTTCAGTACATTATAATGGGTGTAAGAATACCCTTAACGAAGCCGAAAGTCTCTTGTTCTCCCCGTCAATGCGATATTTTTTTTGTTCTAGACTATACCTGGGAACCTTCCAGTTACGGAGATATTGGGGGTTAAAGTTCAAACATTTTCTCTAGTTTTTTTTTTAATACAAGTTTTTAATGTTATAACTTTACTTTAAAATACTTTTAAATACCTCCATGACCACCGACTATTCAATGCATCCATTAGCACAATGTTGAGTGCGAATTACATTGAGTCCTACCGTAAAACGTGATTTTTTTTTCCTCAAAAAAACAGTCGTTTCCCAGCAACAATTTTTGCGTAGAGTTACTTAATTTGATGTACAGAATGCTTGGTTGACGGTTTTGCGAAGGGTCCGTTTACACCTTGTATGTCAAAGCCTACTGACCGCAGCCGGGTTCGCTCTCCAGTTTGCTGATAGGTGCGACTGCTCCCAGTAGTTGACATAAGCTCAACAACTGAAGTAGAAAACAAATCATGGTAAATATTTTGAATACTGAAAGAAGTCTTGTACTAGCTTACGTCTAATCTCCTACAACTGCTTGCTATAAAACTTTTCGTGTCAGCCAATTAGCGGGACTTCGCTTTTCACCAAAATCATGTAAATTATCACCAATATTAATAAAACGGTGTTCCATATGACTAAAACATAACTAGCAAAATGTACAATAACATGTATGCTTACTCCCTCAAATACACGTCCCTTCAGGGAATACAAGTGCGATGTTATAATATTAACCTAACCAAATCTTACCTAGTTCACATTACAAAACTTAACCCGCTTCGACCCACATTGTATCAAAACTAATTTACCTTGCTAGCCTCGAACACCTGAATTTTGTTCTCATATAAACCCAGTTGGTCCCAAAGCGACCGAGCAATTATTATAGTCCGGTGGTTCTTTCATTAACTGGGACCAAAACTGTTGCTCAATCTGTTGCTGATAATTGAATTTTACAAAAAAAGGGATGCTGGCACGTGGCGTATGAAATAGAGAGCTTTTTTCGTTAAATATTTTTTAGAGCAGCGTAATTATTCGGGCGCAGTGTCTAAGCGATTGACTGTTCCGCTGCGTGTTGCAGGTTCTATCCCAGCACGGAACAAATATTTGTCTGGCTTATTTATTTAATTGGTATTTATTTAAATAAAACGGCTGCAGCCAATTACACTATTTAAACATACAATTTATGTAACACAGTCATGAATTCTTCTCACAAAAATTCAAACATTTTGTCAGTATCAGCTTCCATTCATTCGCAAACATATCAAGATCTGTGTTTGAGTTCAGGAGAGCGTTAATAGCGGCTAATGTCCGAGGAATAGGTGACTTGGAGTGTGCAACAGAACGGCAAGTTGGAACAGACAGTAAGCGGTGTTTCCTGCCGCGACAGTAATTCTCTGGGACAAATAGGTTTCAGATGTCATTATGCAGATCTGCCCCCGTAGCATGACCACCGTAGACAAGGATTTATTTGACGGAAGAATCGACAAAATGACAGATAGTGCAAAGAAATCTGTCATTGTGTCGACACAATCTGTCATTTTGTCATGCTACGGGGGCAGGAACATCAATAGATAGATAGTTGTTATAGATAGTTACCCTACAGATAGTTGTTCCTGGCTGTTTGTGTATGTTATTTTAAATGTTTGTAAACGCACCCACGAGATAGGAGAAATTGCTAGTGTGCAACGTTTAAAAAAAACCACGTAATATCAAAAGAAACGACTGGATAAAATGAACAAAAACTGAACTCAAATAAAATATTGGATTTAGATATTATTCGAATGGTGTATGATCCCTTGCTAGACCATACATTACTTTTAGATGAGGATTGAATGGAATTAAAGGTAAAGTACAACAAGAAACATTTAATTAAAAGTACCAAAAAACCCGACTACAAATTGTATTGTAATCTCCTTTTAATGTCCTTCATTTTGATACCCTACTCGAAAGGTCTGGTTGAAAAAAATATATTAACGACTTAAAATTTAGCGCCCAAAAATCCACCATCTTTTTTTTTTAAACATCAGCTATCTAAAGACATTTCGGTTTTTGAGACGAATCTAATGATACCTTAGTCGTCGAAATCCATCCAGCCATTTGGACCATACGAGGTAATAAAGAAATTTACAAAGAAAGATACAAGATACGCGCGAAAAACATAAACCTTCCTTGGCAGTCGGGTAAAAACACTACTGTATGACTGTGGACTGATGGTGTGGAAATTAAGAAAACCGTCCTATTCAAAATTGAAACCGAAAGGTTAGGCAAAAGCATTAGATAAGATACATCCACTATACATCCTTAAAAAAAATATAATTTAAAAAAAAGTTGCAACAAAAACCGCTTTAATATCACAACGTATTCCTCCTACCCTAAAATATACCAATAAAAAATATACGAGGCACAGGCAACATTATTTTTACACAGCCTGGGGCAATTCTCGCGGTGCGAACAGCTGTATCGATCGACCAGCGGGAACCAGGTCACCTGGGCAGTTGCAGGTCGACTAATATGCTGGAACCTTATAGGGCACCACCGTTTATTCAATTAGGTCGTGGATATTTTTATTCGTTAATTAAATGTTTGGCTAGTTTTAGCGCAAATGGAGACGAGAACTTGTCGAAAATATGGGAAAACATGCGAATTTATTATTTTATTTTGATAAGCATACAATAATACTTCACTTTTTTTTTAGTACAAAAAAACTAGTAGAAAAAAGTTAATGAAAGTAGTTGCTGTGCACCGTAATTCACATCGCTTCAGTCTCCCTCTTAGGTATTTAATAGATCATTTTATTTTCAGTGTGTTAGGATTTATTCCGTTAGGCTCGTACATCATGTGGGCAGACGATGGTTTTCGTGCAATGAAAATACACTAGATGCGATACACTGTTTCTATTAAACTAACAAATTACTTGAAATTACAATCTAACACAATAACACGGGGCACAATGAATCGGGTACAGTTCCAAGACGTCTGAACTTTGCCGCGATCAGACATTGACTGTCGCCCTCGCCTCGAGCTGAACATCAGGGCTCTGTAGAAACACTCTGTGGTGTGGGTAGACAGGTAAGTAGGTCGCGTCATGTCACCAGTGCGCACTGGCACGTTTACCGATTCATTTTATGTCCATACTAACGACTGGATCCGACAAGTATATACTTAAAACGGTTGAAAACATATAAGCCATGTTCTTTAACAGAAATAATTATATTACACTTAAGCAAACTGACAAAATGACCGTCTGACAGGCGGTCCAGTGTGTGCTTAAACTGATTACGTGTGCCTGATTTCTGTATTGTATCGTCGCATGTCGCTCGATTCCGTCTGAATTCATGTTAACTCGCACGACCAACGACAAATTCATTTGATATTTGAATCGAACATACCATTATCCTATAGCATTTTAGTTAAATTGTTTGCAACAAGCACAATAATTATGAAAATATTGAATGTGAAACGAGTATTTTTAATTTAAAAATCGACGTATTTATATTAGGTTTACAACGCGCGCTCGTGCTAGGGGCTCTGGTCTGCCAGCGAAACTTGAGTCATTATCGGATTATGCTTATCTCGACCACTTGTCACCGTATCGCAACGTCACGTGACGCCCGATTCCGTCCGATCCCGTCCGAATTTACATGATTAACTGATCAACTGTCTACAGGAGGAACTTGAGTCATTAGTACGCTATTATCTGGCGTATCGGCCAATTAAGGCCAGCGCTGACAGGGGAATAATCTGAAATGATTGTGTAATGTTTCCTTCGAGAATACGGATGTCTGAATGATTTATCTTGTTTTGATGTACAACATAAATCATGCTGAGATGCTCGCAATGTTTAGAGCGATAAGACCGGCTGATGACGAAACAATAATAAATCTATACATCTATAAAAATAAATGAAATTTAAGTGTCTGTTTGAATCTCAAACTAACAACTTTTTAGAATACTCGTCTACGGTACTTTAATAACAAAAAACATTTGTTTAAGATTTTTGTCTGTCTATTTGTTCCAGCTCATGTCCAAAACGGCTGGATCGATTTTGACGGGACTTTTACTGGCAAATAGCTGATATTATAAGGAGTAATTTAAGAAACTTTTATTTCAGATAAAAATACCGATATCAGATAAAGTACCGTACAAAAAAAATAAAACCCATGAAATTGTTAACAAATTCAAAAAATTCATGCGGACGAAGTTCGCGGGCAACAGCTAGTCTTAAATAATGATACTGGTTTGATGCTTCTGCAGTAAAAGGCATTAAACTACCCTAAAGAGATATTCTTTCAAGCAAAATGCCACAGAAATTCTACATCATTCACTTTGTTATCAAACGCTGAAACTCTGAACTTGCGAGAATTCGCGGTCTGTTTTTTGACACCAATTGTATTGAGATCCATATCTCAATAGAACTAGTGTCAAAAAACAGACCGCTTTAAAAAAAATCATCGTCCATTCTACCGACGCAAGATAAAACAATAAGGCGCCTATCTATCTATAAACGTACATATAAACAAACAAGGCACAAATATACTACATCTCAATCATCACACGTGCTTATTTTTCTCGGCTACTACTCGCGAATCTCAACGTAAACGTGCGGTATTATTTCAAAACAAACAGATCTAATAATACTGAATGCGAAGGTCTATGCCCTGGTGGAAATAGCCACGGTGCGCCAGTGTGTGCGGGCCGATGGGCCACGGCATCCAGTGTAAACATGACTGACAACTGTTGAATAAAGGATTAGGTTCATGCTTGTTTATTTATGAGGTCAATAGAAGAGCGTTGGCTGACTGATTTTTTTGGCAAGGCAGTGTAAATGTTATTGAGGCCCTAGGTTCAGTAATGCTGGTCAAGTGTTTTCTTTTATTTTAATCGTTTTATAAAACATGTTGATCCTCAAACGATTGGACATTTTTTATCGTGTCCTGTTTATTCTATTGTTTAGGAACTGATGCTACTGAAGGTAACAATCTGGCCGATCCAATTTATATAGCTATCGACAGGCTAAAGGATGATTTCCACCAAACAGCTCGCATCGCATCGTCGGTCGACCTCATTTACATTCCTTATCTAGCTCTCCTGTCGCAGGTCTGCTGGAAGATTTTTTTTGAAGTCTTCTATCTTTAATAATGTCTTATGTAAGTACTTTATACATCATCATCATCATCATCATTTTCTTGCCCTTATCCCAATTCATTTGGGGTCGGCGCAGCATGTCTTCTTCTTCCATACTTCTCTATTACTCGTCAAGTACTTTAAGTACTTTATACATAAATAAATAAAAATTAAACCAAGACCGATAAATAAAACATAAAGCTGCGGGCACAAATTGTATTTCAGAACTTACCAAAACATTCCCATAAACTCTCTAACTAATTTGGCTAGGTGCCTAACTAAGCAACACGGATTACGCGACACCTTTCACAGATAATGAAACACCTGAGAATCCACCTTAATCTCTTCTCCGTTCGTCTGCACACGCCCCTTTAAAGGTTAGTGACATAATTAAATAGGTTATGTGCCTAAAGTTAGTGGCTAAATACCCTTAAGATACATGAAGCCAAGTGAGCGTCTCCGTATCTTATAGGGTTCATGATTGCTCCTAGCTTTTAAGCCTTTTAAAACACATTGCAAAAGTGGCGTGCCTAGGAGCCAACAATACGGGAAGCCCATAAGGCAAGCAGACTGTTCAGAAACCCTAACATCATGAAGACTAAGGGCAAGCCAAGCTTTTAGGATTGTATGAAAGTACTGCCTATACTTTGTGGAAAGCAAATAAATAAACATTAATATTTATCGCCTCAACCAACTGGGTTGTGGAGGTTAGATAGGCAGTCGCTCCATGTAAAATACTGGTATTCAGCTGTATGCGGTTAGACTGGAAGCCGACCCCAACATAGTTGGGAAAAGGCTAGGCAGATGGTTTGACGCCTTAACTGTCGCTCTAAAAATACATTGCTGTCAATCTTAGGGTGAACTTCACCAACGACATTGAACGCGATTACAAACCTTAAACCACGTCAAGAGCTGACAATTCAGTTTTGTACACCAGGGATAGCACTCACCGCTTGAACGCTGTTTAGATGTGGTATTCGCGTTCAATATCATTGGTGAAATTCGTCATTTAACAGTACTGCATAAGACTCAAAATGGGTCTTCACGAAATCGATCCGAACGTGAAATTTTTCGACTCATTTCGGTCGACGAAAATTCTTACTCTGATCTAGCCCTACCATTATTGCTGGTCTGTTTCCGTGGCAAGGCAATGAACCTGTAACTCTATATCGCTTTTAACGACTAATGTGTTTCGTCTACAAACGCTGGAGATCGTTTCCGCGCCGAATTGAAAAATAAGAAAAACTATATTTTTGTTAGTGTTTCTTGGAAAGGAAAATACTTTGGTCGAAGCCATTGCAAAGCAGGAGTAGTATTACAAAGTTGAAGAATATTTTATGATGTTTATTAACAACAACATCATTTCTAGTTTGTAAGTAACATCATTTCTGCTTAGCCTTTTCCCAACTATGTTGGGGTCGGCTTCCAGTCAAACCGGATGCAGTTGGCAAATGTAACAAAATTATGGACGACTAGCTTATGCGAGTTCCGTAATTGTCCAACGGTATCGTACTACCGGAATCATATGATTAATCCAGGTTATAAACTATCTGTGTGCCAAATTTCATCTAAATCCGGTTAGCAGTTTTTGCGTGAAAGAGTAACAAACATTAATTCATCCATCCATCCTCACAAACTTTCGCATTTATAATATTAAAGTAGGATATGGTCTGAAATATAGTTTAATTTATTCATTTGTTTTATTTAGAACGCAAATACTTGATATGCGTTTTAAATGCAATTGGCTGTTGATAATAATTCATTCAACCAACAACTGCAGTTTACGCGCGTATCACGCATAATCGTACCAATAAGTACAAACGAGCCACCATTGAGTTTGTAGTTGGTGGCGTACTTACTCGTACGAAAGCTACAATACACATATATCACACACATACACATACATCGAACAACCGTCAAGTTGACACCTAATATCGCGGTACAGATCCTACCGTAACAGGACTCACTCCGGCACGTTCCGCGCTCTCCGGCAGGCTTACGAACCGATCAGAAAGCAATCTATTTCCCCCATTAACGTCCGTTTAAGATAGGGAATGATACAAAAAGCGGAAATTTTATACTGAAGACGCGTTATGAGGAGGCTTACGACGTGTTTCTTGAAGCGAAATGGAGAGCACTTTTGTAGAATTTTATTATTAGGTCTTTACTGTACTTATGTAGGTCTATGTTTCATATTTCATTGTTTGTTATTTACAAGACCAAACAAAATTATTTGCGGTTACATTGTATTATGGTACGTTAAATTTTTGGTTTCAGTTAACATAAATTCGAATGTTTTTGAATCGAAAATTCAACTTTCCGTCATATCTCTCCTTTAAAGGAAAACCTTTTTAAATGAAAGTTCATGCGATAAGCACAATAATTGTCACTTATAAATATGAATAAAATCTTAAAACTGCAGCAAATATTGTGTGCGAAACGAATATTTTAAATTTTGGTGTCGTTCAAATTCAAGTAACATTTACGTTGCACTTCTGTATTAAAATAAAATGGAAATCTTTGTTTGTTTCTGTTTCCATTAGATGGTTATTTTGGGGTGAGTAGATTAAACATAGTTTTTGTTCCCGAAAAATATATTTTTGGACTCAAATTACTGGCGAAGTGTCACGACCAATAAGAAGTAATGCGACAATGCGTGGGCGCACGGGATCGGGTAGTAATTGCAATTTGATAACAGGTGTCCGAATGTCGTTTTGGCTTGAATTTATCTGACAGATTTTATTATTTCAGTAACATTTTAAGGTAGAAAGAACAATTCGATAATTTTTCACTTTTTTAAAGAAACCTCTCGCTGACAAGAATGAAGAAATTCAAAGATGGCGCCTAAAAGTAAATTCGCAAATAGAACTGACTAAACGTAAACAAAATCTACTTAAGCCATAACCTAATCCATTATCTATTAAAATAAATTGGTCCTTTCGTACAAAAACCAAATTATAAGACTGCCGATGAGTATGTAATAGTTGCGAAGATAAATATATATATGTATGGTATAGAGAGAATACTCAATTTATTTATAGGAACACGAGTATCGATCTTAAACACAAGAGAGGGAGAGAGACGAGTTATAAATAGAAGCTAACACAGCCCCATAATCAGATCACACATGCATAACACGAGATTAAGCACTAAAATATGAACTAGCTAGTCTATTTATTTAACTAGAAACTGGAGTGCTGAGGTTACACAAATTAATTAGAGTAGCAGAGTGCCCTCTTGTGGGGGCACGTGTTAATTGCATGTGCTAACTAAGGGCTTGATGCAATGGAGAGAGGTTTCAAGTCTGTTATAATTTATGGAATGTTGTGAACCAGTTTGTACACGTCCACCGCTGCCTCACTTTATCTCTTGACCACGAGCCACACGAGCGACACGTGTATTGCCACGGCGAAGAAAACAATTGAAAGGGGCTTTAGAGCCTGTCACCTAGACACTGTTTTTGGAGCAATGGACCGATAAAGAAGACGAGCACGCGTGGCCATTTCAACAACTCGCCTCTTCCTTCAACCAGATTATTTTAGCGTATATTATGTCAACAGAATAGAAATATTTTCAATCTGTCATATTTTTGTTTGACGGCGCTCCAATTTATAAGGACAATTTAAGTTAATGTTTGATGCATATTAAGTAGTAGTATTAAGGGATAGATAGAATACTTTTTATTATGTACACCAGTAGCGAAGGTTCCGTACAACTCGATTCCTACCGGCTTAGAAAAATCATATAATTACATTAAAGATATGTACTCCGGCTTACCTCTTACAAAATTCACCCTTCCCAATTAAGTATAGGTGGGTTACTACGACGTCTTAAAGAAGGAGTAATTTCAGTATACAGGTCGTCTAGCGCCATCGCCAAAAAAATGAGACCGAAACCACCTATAATCAGCACCACTAAACATTTTTTGCCAAGCCAATCAGCATCGCACCCCATTCTCAGAATTACCAACGACATACGCACACATCAACAAAACAACCTTTATTTACACCAATCATTTTGAATACACGGTGCTGAAAGACCAAAATTGCGGAGCCAAGCTAACCACAGAGTACTTTATCAAACGAGGAACATTGACATCGCCTGTGCAATATTGGAGCTTCTAATCAATTCGTTGGGTCACGACGAGGTCATCAATTGACGTCCTTGCTTCCATTTAGAACCTTTGTGAAGCTGAAAAAGTGGGCGAATTTGTTAGACTGCGTTCATTTTAATTTGGACTTGTTTGTTGGCTATTGATGTTATAGTGTAGGAGGAAGATTACAGCTCGTTTGGATGCTGTCTTAGGATAGATCAAACAGTCACAGAAAAATTATGGACGCGGTTCCAGACGCCTCCATACATACATACAAGGTGGAAGAGACACCGACACTCAAACGGTTACCACGTATTCGGAACATCATTCTGAACCGAAAAAATCTGCTCTTTCCTACTAAAGTGACAAACTAACTAAAAACTAAAAATTTTCACGGTCAAAATGTATGGAACAGCAGTATTAAAAAAAAATATTGATGAAAAATTTTTGTCCGGTTCAGAATGATGTACCCAATACGTGGTAGCTGTTCGTGCGTCGGTGTCCCTTTTTCACCCTGATACCTGAAAGTAAGCTAAATAAGAACTATTTGATGTCAATAAGACGCAATTAGAATGAAGACGTTTTCGTCAATTGCATACAAATCAGTGCGCAAGAAGTAAAACCCGATCTATAAAACACTACGAAAAACTATGTCATCATCATCATCTGCCCTTCGTAGTCTTTTTCCATCTAAATAGGGGGCGGTTTCCAGTCTAACCGGACGTATATAAATACCAGTATTTTACTTGGTAGGACCACATCCCCGAAGAACCCGAGCAACTACGTAACGCGAGAAAAAAATTTGGCACGGCTGAGAAGAAAAATACTCAAGTATGTTTTCAGGTACTATCTTATTCATAGAATCATTACCATCGAACCCTTTCTAATGGTCATCCATGGAATGGCTTTCCAAACTTACATTTGAGTGGGACCCTCGTTGGAACTGTTATTTGATGTAGTATTTATGCAGGGTCCTTGGATCCTTAGTCCTTTACCATCTGTTATTTTCTTAAATTATTATTGGATGGTTTTTGTGTTTAGTTGTAAATAAACAAAACATATCATCTCGCCTGTTGTCTTCCTACTAAGGGATAGGCCGTGATGCATAGTGCATCCACATTTTGGTAGTTGTGTTTAAGTATAGGCGAACCTATTGCCATCAACCGGTCACTAATCTAATCTCGTTCTTGGTTAGGTTGCGTGATGAGTTTTTTTTATGGAAAAGCCCAAAAACCCTGTTTCCAAAGCAATACTATGTATACCTATATTTTTAATGATATTTTTTTTTTTTATACTATTCGGGAAACTTACAGCTAATATAAACAATATTCTTAAACAATAGGAATTCGAAGGCCATTTACAAATTTCCACAGATAAACACTTGAAACAAAAAAGACAACAAAAAAGAAGTTAGGTACAAAACACTATAACATAAATTAAAAAAAAAAACGATCTATTAAATAAAAACTACAAACTGAAAATTAAAAAAATAAACGAAATTTAGACGCAAACTATTACTTTTCCGTAAAAAAGCTTTTCGCTAACAAAAATCAAGGTTCAAGGTTAATCTTGTATGTTTCGATGTAGCGGGTAATCTTCGAAACTACTGATCCGATTCCGAAAATGCTTTCATTAATAGAAAGCTACATTATCTCCGATCGTAATAGGCTATATTTTAAACGTTTTGTGAGATAATTAATGATCATAATACGAGCGAAGCCGAGGCCGCTAGCTACATATAAAATGACTTTTAGATAACTATACTATTCGGTACACATAAGAGCTTCACTGTTAAAAAACTTGGTCTTTAAATAGCACTCAGTTATGCATGATGCAGGTTAGTTTAAATTAGTCGTTTTTGCAAGTCAAAGGACCAGAACTCATTAATTACTCTTTCATATTTATAGAGCTTGAGGTGAAAAGACCAGTCATTAAATTTTTGAACGTAGTGAATGATAGCAATTAGCTGACCCACCTTTGTATAAACAGTTGACATTTTTTAGAATACGAATCGATAGAATTTTATAATTCTTTTATATTTTGCTTACTTTGCTCAAATAATGAAATATAAAAATAATATATAATTTTATCGATTCACATTCTAAAAAATCTCATCCATTTATACAAAGGTGGGTCAGCTAATTGCTATCACTCAACGTAAGATATTTACACCGATTTTTTTTATTTTTTACTAGCTGACCCGCGCAACTTCGCCTGCGTTTGGATTTTTCCCCGTTTTTGCAACATTTTTCATGAATGCTCCGCTCGTATTAGTCGTAGCGTGATGGTATATAGCCTATAGCCTTTCTCAATAAATGGGCTATCCGACACTAAAATAATTTTTCAATTCGGACCAGTAGTTTCTGAGATTAGCGCGTTCAAGCAAACAAACAAACTCTTCAGCTTTATAATATTAGTATAGATTTGTTAAATGTCTATGGCATTAAGTCAGCCTCTGTACTTTTGTGCTTGAAGTGTTAAATAAATATTTCTGTAACAATTTTCCTAACAACAAGGTTGAATATTAAATGCTGACAAACGTTTATTTGAAACTTTATAATACGCGGTCAGCTCAGTATCTGAACTAAATAAAACAACAGTAAAGCCTCCTATAATATTGATGGCGGTCCCGAATGGGAAGATACGAGTTATAAATATTCCGTTTTATATAGCTGGGACCGCGCTATTAAATGTTAGGGCCAGAGGACCATTGGACCATCGTTTTGTTGAGAGAGATGGCGCTATAGGTGTGTCGTGCTGTCTCTGTTTGTTTCGGAAATGATGGACTTGAATTCAGAGGTTTGGTCTTGTATCGATGAAATATTGCTTTAAGAGTATTTAGAGAACCTCTTTTAGTATTATTCATTATTGTCGTATACATATATGTTATGTGTTGGGTTGTGGGTCCGAAACCAGGCAGGTACTTTTTCCTTGCTAGCCTGGTCTGTCCCACTCCTGGGAAAAGCCTCCCAACCATTTCTCGCGAACTTGCGCGTTCTGCTTCCAGTTCTGACGGAACCTGTCCAGTTCGACTCGCTCTCTCGTTCGTCGCCTGCTATGAACCCGCCTCACTGTCTCAGGGCACAAGTGTCCTTCTATTTTGGCCCACAGTTTTTCCAGCAGGTACTTACTTTGTTCACCGCTGCTCTTAGAACGGTGGAAGAAAACTTCGTAAGAAAAAAGGCATTTCCATGCGTTAACAATTTGAAGACATCCATGGATGGGGAACGTCTGACCATTTGAGCGTCGATGTTCCTTCCACCCAGTATTGCTCGCTCTCGACTCTAAGAGAGGAGAAGCACTGTGTCATAGCAGTGGGAACATTATAGCCCGCTTATGCAATAAGTAGTAGGTTTCTAACAATCATTTTTAGAAATGAAAAGTAATATTATTTTCATCAATCACATAATCAAAATGTTAGCCAACATTTCGACTGTTTGACTCTGAAACCAAAGTTGAAATTAAATCTCGGAATTTTTCAACCTTCCCCTTGAGTAAAACTGAAACAGGGCGACTTATATTGTACTTTAATTCAAAAGAAAAATGAGTTTTGAATATTTGAAACCATATTATTAAGTTTGAAAAAGAAACTTGTTTAGGCTAGAGCTATTTTTGTTTAATGGGGGTCTTTTTCTCTTAAAGTAAATGGGCTTGTTCGTTCAATGTCACGAAAGTTACCGGTTATTCAAACAAAGTTACCGTGTTACATGAACGTTCTTTGAATTAATTAATATAACGAAAAAGGTTTTTATTTTTCAAAAATAATACCTTTAAAATATTTAAAGGTTTTATTTTATTTATTTGCTATTACGCTTTCGTAGGTAGGCATTGCAAATTATTCTTTCTGATGGGTTTGTACAAGGTGTTAGATCAAACCAAATTCGAAACCACATTTTGCAAGGAAACGGGATACTTGCTTCATGAAACACAGAAGCCAATCGCTTAGCAACCGTCGCGGGTCGTAGTCAAGCCATAAAATCACTCCAAACATTTTTAAACAAAGTCAAATTGCCCAATTCACGACGTCACGTTTCCAAGGACCAAAATAGTCCAACCTCAACCTTCAAAAGACCAGCAAAAAATAGATACGACAATAAATTTGAAGAATTTAATAGTCTCAGAATGTGCGTTAAAAGATTAACAATGCAGATTAATTACTTTTGCAAAGACTAAGCTAATAGCTAACAGATGTGCCGTTGTGGTTATGGCGTCGACAACAGCGTTAGGGGAGCTCCACACAAAATGTTCGTTTGATTCGGTAGTATTTGTTCAACTACAAAACTGATCCAAAGCAATTGTCATGAAGTTACTCGCCGGTTTTTCTCCATATAACATAACACTACATAACATCACGACGGTAATCCCCAAAGGTTTAAGCAGAGGTGTAGCTAATAGTACACCCACAATTCGGCAGTTATGTTTAAGTTCCATGTAATACCAGGAGTCTATTGTGATCAACCTGGCACAAATCACTCAATGGCTACTGCCGAGAAATTCCTGATGAAAAATCCAATAACACTTTGCCGAATCGAACCGGGGACGTCCTGCCTCATGTTTTTCTCCATAAGAAACTACTTATTCAATCCGTGCACCCATCTTCTGCCGTTTCATAAGAGCGTACACATATTCGGCTTACATTCGGCTCGTGCTCGTAAAAACTCGGCTCTGCACCTCCCTTCGCTGAAACACGTTCGGCAGATTTCGGGAAAAATCGGCTTTTTCCCGAAGTAAATCTACATAGTTGCTGCCCGTTTGCGCTGAATCTGACCTGAACGTGTGTAGCACTCCTTAGCTCATAAAGAATTTTATAGACTGTTTGTAGGAGCCATATTAAAGGCCGAACGTAATTGCTTACACGTACGTTCGTAGTGTTTCAGTATGGTCGAATCGATAATGGTGTTTAGATAGGTGTGTCAAAAAAGCTTGATTGCGTTACACACATTCCAGTCCGTGCAATGGTCGTCAGGAAGAGGCGTGTGCGATTCGTTTTTTTTTTGCCAACCTTTTTTATGCAATGGATGCCCTAGCTAGAGGCTCGAATTTCTGAACGTATCAAAATAGAAGACACATTACTGCGCACTAAAACCAAAGTCATGTTTGTAGCCCTCAAAGTTTAAGTGGGATTGAGCCAGCCCAAATGAGGAATAGGCGAAAAGAACCACAGCAACTGAGTAAGTCCTATTTAAAGTTAAACAAGATTGCGGCAGACCAAGGCGAAGATAGTAGGATGAGCTTAAATCTTACCAAAAAGACAGAATTGTGTGTAAAAGAGAAAGGAAGGCCTCTGCTAAGGAGAAGGACAATAGGTACATATACAACATTATTTTTAGTATATGCGAAACCTGAATATAGTTTGTTCAGAATAAGTAACTGAATCAATTCCAATCATTGTAAAACCATGTTTTATTTTGTCCCAAAAATATTTAAAAAAAGTTACAAGTTGGACACCGAGCAACATTACCTATCGCAATAATTTAGGTACCTACTGCCAAATTATTATTATAAATGAGCTCAAGACGACACTGGCGCGTGCGCGAGCGCGCTGCGCGGTGACCACGTTTTTGTACGGACTACCAGGTAACAGAACAAGCTTATAACTTTGTGATTTTTCATGATACAGTTTTGAAATTTTCTTCACATATCTTTACATCTTTACATAAAAATACTAGACACGTGTTTCGGGTTTCGCATATACTAAAACTAATGTTGTATATCAGTTGAAGATAACGATGAAACACACGCAGATTATTTTCTAATCCGTTCGAACTTGACGATGACAACATCATTTCTCACAATTCAACAATTTTAAGTATGTCGTCTGATGATTTGAAAATACATTAGCGTAATGGATATTGTTGAAGTGACATTTATTTTACGATAGAAGTGGTGCCTAGATAGTTTTTTATAAGGCTATCGTGTTTTACGGCCTCTGACCAAAGTGCCGGTAGCAACAAAAAAACCGATCAGCGCGAGTTGGACTCGCTCCGAGGGTTCCGTATAAACTTGTGGGTATTTTGTTATTAAACTACATATTTACGGATTTTCTTCAAATGTGCTGTAAGACATTGCTTCTTGCTAAATTTCATGATTCTAGGTCAACCGGAAGTACGATATAGGTTTTGGTAACCTTGTGAAATCGCAAAATATGCGTCTTAAACTGTCATATCTTTTGATCACGTTGACTTACAAGTTTAATTATTTCATTGTTTCAAGGGGTAGCAGACTTGAGTATTTGATATTAATTTCAGCTTGATAAATATACGTGTTCCTGAGAAACAGGGCCTTGAAAAACGGACAGACGGACACTAATGTGATCCTATAACAAAAAAAAAAAAAATAATAATAATATCGGGAGCTCAAAACAATGAACAATCACGGAAGATATCCCGTAAGTGACAGTACAAGTTTGATCCTATAACGGTTCCGGTTTTGCCGACTGAATTAAGGAACCCTAAAACGAACTAGCGTGTCAACTGTGAATCACACGACACAAAATTGTTAATTCATGAAACGGTGACTTTCCTTTGCACGTGGAGACGTAATTTCCCTTTTGAGTGACCTTCACATAGAAAATTTAGGTAATGAGTAGGTACAGTCGTAAATTCATATATTATTCTTAAAGGACGACTGTGGGCTGAATTCGTTGTTAGAAGTCAACGTCCCCTGAAACATGATTAGACGTAACCGTGGTTTTAGGTTTTGAAGGACAGGTACATGAATCCTTGAGTGGAGACCGCGAATCAGCAAGCGTACTTTCGGTTGATGATAGATCAATCTCGACTGGAAGGATCAACGACGCTAAAATTTATTTGTTTACAATTAATTTTTTTATGTATAGTTAATTCAACCGGTATAATACCACAAAATAACCGGTCACTGGATGCGGTAAGTGGAAAACCAATTGTGTCGTGTAACAAATGGTAGAAGCCTATTCCAGCAGTGAACTGCAATTAGCCAGTTTTAAGGGATTTCACCGGGCTGCCATTTGTAGATCTTTGACAGTTGGTACGGGGAGTCAGAGCCCCGAAAGACTGCCAACCAGTCGTACCAAGTGATACGGTATTACGTAGTAAATGGATTGTGGACGTCAGATATGCAGTCGCTCCATATCAAAATCAGATATTCATCTGCATTCGGTTAGACTGGAAGTCGACCTCAACCTTTCTGGGAAAAGGCTAGACAGATGATGATGAGGAGTTTCAAGGGATAAAACATAATTTTACAAAACACAAATCAGACGATTAAGTCCATTACAAAAAACGTTTATGTATCAAATAGAACACGCTAAATCCGAAATAAAAGATACAAAACTACACAAACAACCCTTTGATCTACAAACGAGATTGTACGGCATTGAAGTCAATACTCATGCGCATAGTCACAGTAGACATATTAGTATGAACATACAGTAGTTCAACTAGGAACAAATAATCGGAATCGAATATTAAAATTAAAAATACTCGTTTCACATTAGGTAAGTATGCTATTTTAAGAATTTATTCATATCTGCGGATGATACTCATTGAGCTTGTTGCAGACAATTTAACTAAAATGCTATATGATAATTGTATTTTCGATTTAAAAATCGACATAATTACGTTATAAGATTTTAAACTAGCATGGTTCAACATTATTATTTACACTAGAAACGGGATATTTACCATGTTTACTGTTTTCTTTGACAGTGAGTTTCGTATGTCGGGAACAGAATCGAGTTGCAAGGGACAGTGGTAGCGGTACTGAGTGCAAAAAACAAACAAGAAAGAGGGTAGACCGATTTGTCTGCTTATAAACACCCACCCGCAATAACTTCAGTTTATCCGAGATCATGGTGCTTGCAACAGCGTCAAAATATCGGGAACTCAAAGATAACAGTGAACATCGTAAATATCCCGTTTCTAGTGTAAATAATAATATTTACGTTACTTTTACACCGCGCGCTCGTGGTACGGTCTCCGCTCACACACACATGCAAGCGTCTACAACGATTCTAGAAGCATAATTCAGGTAACAGGTTACTTGTGAGCAAGTTGGCGCTGTCGCACCGACATAAGTAGTTATGTTATATTACATAACAGAATTTTGCTGACAATCCTAAAACCCGCATTTTTGTTCACAAAAAGGGCCTAGTTAGTTTTCTGTTTATTTTTATACTGTGGCACAGTGAACATTGACAATACAAAAACATAGCTGACAAGAAGCAGACGTTGAATGTAAACTGAGAATAACAATAGACATTGAATTAGAGATTTAAGACTGATGTATTATGTGATAGTGATGTGCTGTTCTCATGACATCACTAGTATTAGGAGAATCGGAAAACCCAACAATATTTTACCCGACCAAGGAATTGAACCTAACGACGGACGGTGAGTAATGGGCTAGCTCGCCGTCCGGCCGTCTTATGACGACAGGCCGTGTCGACGGCGCGTTCGTGTTCCACGCGCGCCTCAAAGAGTTGTCATCAACCAGGAAGGGGTCCGCAAGGGCCGATGCCTGCCGGGGCTGCGGGACTGTTCGAAAGAGATACCGCGGCCCTGGAACACAAAGGGCAAAGAAGGAACATGGATGGGTTTTAGTCAGTACAAGTCTGACACTCCCTTCCGCTCCGCCCAGATCGGGAATGGTCATTTGATGAATTGGCACCCGAAAAAAAAGGACCCCACGATCAGCAGTCTCGCTTACTACCACTACACCAACGGGGCAGTCAAATATAGGCAGGATAATACGTGTTTTTCTCAATGAGTAGACAAGTATTATGCTATACTCATCTTTGAATACCGTGCTTTTAAACTTACTAGTCCGAAGATTTTGTTAGCACGGGAGAAAAATGAAAAGCCGTAAAACGCCACACCGATCTTAAAACAAACTTAATAAAGAGCGCAAAGGAAAGGAGAAAGTTAATTAGTTTGCTTGTGATAAGCGAAAAACAATCAACAATGAGAACCTTGCATAAAAGACGGTAAGGTGCGGAATAGACTAACTAGAGGCTTTTACGGACGGATAGTTTTGTAACTCCCTCGTACAATGAGTTCAAAGGGTTTCTATCACTCTCAGTTGCTTTACTAGAAACTTTAGTGATCGCACCAAATTCATAGCTAAGTTCTGGGGTCAGTATGTGTCACCGACAACGACCAAAGAGATTTAAAAAACTTATAGAGCGGACACTGAAAATATTTTCATACAAAAATTTTAATCCCGAACATTTTTTATTTTGACATACGGATCTTACCTGACAAGCGCGTATGAGACGAGACAAAACGATGTACTCAGTAGTAACAAGTATTTGATTACGATTTTCTTCCTCTTGTCCCGTCTATCGGTGGTAAATATTTGTATGTCTTTGACAACGACCAATCATCGATCAAAATTCTTTCCATACTGACATTATGAATGCGAAAGTAACTCCGTTTGTCTGTCTCCTAACGTTTTCACCAAGTCCTTGGTTAGGACTTTGGGCACTTTTTATTCCGGTAGTTTGTTAACATAGGATCATTTTCAGGATGCTTGCGTGAGAAGCAGCGGGCCGAATCTAGTCCTAAATGACTTACTACCAAGCATAACTCAAAACAAAGCGACGCAACTTTAATGAAAAACTTCATAGCTGTCATTATTTATACAAATAATAAAAATGAAGAGTCTGTTTGCAATATCAAAATAACAGGTCGCCGTCAGTCGGTCGCCTGTTTGCTCCGGCTAATCTCAGAAACGGCTGGAGCGATTTTGACGGGTCTTATTGGCAGATAGCCGATGTTATAAGGTCTAACTTAAGCTAAAGGGAAGTAATATTTTATAATGATTACATGCGAACGTATGTTGCGGGCACAGTTAGTCACTCATAAAAATAAAATCATTAAAAAAACCGTACTTTTATCAGTAACTCAGTGCATCCCTATTCTGGTCTCATAAACGCAGACTCAAACATCCAGACGACTATCATTGTCGGCTTGATTGACAGCTGATAGTTTTCGAAAAACAATCGTAAACACGATACTACGAACGAACTACTATATTATTTGTATATTCAGTGGGAATATCCTCGTAATATGAAGATAACGAGTGTTGTTTGTCCTTGAGATACAGCCGGGTCTGACGTCTAAACGTCAATATTTGGGAATTTAAAATTAGATTCTTCAGACAGAATTGAGTCTTAGATTTTCGATTTGTTATTTTGTATGTCTGGAATCTAATGCCGAAGATATGATTCGATCTGAAACGAGATTGTTTGAGTTAAAGTATAGGATGAATAGATTAATCTATATTAATCGTTGGATTTTGTCAGTAGAGGTCGCATGCAGAAGATATGTATGCTGTCTTGGCTTCCGAACGTTTTTCACGGGTGACCACTGAAAACCAGCGCTGTGCTATGGGCCCCCATAGAATGGCATCATGCTGAGTAGCCTGCTTGTCGCAGTCACGACGTGCAAGCTTTTTTATTTTGTTCTTTTTTTGTTCCGTCCTGTTGAATTTATAAATATTTGTTAGGCGTTGTATGTTTATTGTTATTTTTTTTAAAGCACGTCATGACCCTTCGACAAATAAATATTTTTTCTTTCTTCTTTCAGAACATTGTCCAACCAGATGTTCTTTTTATAGTCAAATAGAGTGGAGTGTCTTGCCGATTCTTCTGCATATGAAACGACCAACTCGAAACGATCACCTGTCCTTGTTTCACAAGAGGTTATGTAGGATAATGTAAAAAAAAAAGATTTTTAAAATAAAAACCGCGTAGGACAAGCGATGACTTCCACTAAGAGAATAAACTCCACAAAAGAATACATGGATTGAGCTAGAACAATAAGAACTAGCATATGTAGTCGTAGTCGTTGTCGTGTGTGTCAATAAGTCTTTATAGCTACTACTACACACCAAGGCCTATCCCTTCCGCCATTACGGGAATGACAGGTGCGGAAATAAAAACAAAATGGCGGCGGGTTCGTTTGTGTTTGATGCTCATACATTATTTATTGTATTTTCTTTGAGAATGCATTGAATAACTGGTGGGTAAAAGTACATTTGATGTTATGGAAAGCAAAAGGTGCCGTGTGAAAAAATGAACCTTGAGTAAATTTCCATTTTCATTTTAACATCATCTCCGTTGCCCAAAGTAGGTTATTTTATAGGTCAGCGAAATAATTGCGTAACGCACTTACAAATGGTAATGGCATTCATTTTGACAGTTTATCAGCATTCATTGTGTTATTAACCCGACGAATTTATCAAGCATACCCACATTTGACAAAAGAATATAAAATTCAAAATCCTTAAAAAAAAATACATTGTTTAACCGTCAAAGAATGAGGTGCATAAAAAATAGCACTTAAAAGGACACCTCTTAGAATGTGTAAATAAATATTTCAGAACATCTTACATTCATCACCAGTGCTGAATTTCAGTCTTGACAAATACAAAAGTGAAGTTATACTATCAATAAAATATGGTATCAATCCAAGTGATTGAAAGCAAAACAATAGTTTGTAACTATAAACCAACAGTTCGAATGCATCAACCTTGCAGCGGCGGCAGTGAGTTTGCAGTATTAAACTCGATATTTATTGTTACAGCTGTGAGTTCATGCAGTTATGGCTTAGGAAACAGAGTTCTCGGTATTTCATGCAAATGCATTATGTACGGAAATATTTATACTGAGTTGCATATCTGGAGGTTTAGGTTATATAAAGCAATGGCGGACAGAACCGCCAAACGTACTTATAACATCACGCATGTAATCCCCGAAGGGTTAGACAGAGGCGTACCTAATAGTACACCCACATTGCGCCAGTTATGTTTAAGTCCCATGTACTAGGGGGCGAGACTATAGCTATGCACAAATCCAGACTCCGTTGCTGCTACTGAGAAATTCCTGATAAAAATTCCAATAACACTAAGCCCGACCTGGGAATCCAACCCAGGACCTCATCTTACCCGGAACTGGGATGACGCAGACTAATACAGTATCAGTATACTTTATTTTTAAGGTACATTTGTGGTGAAACTTACCTTAAAACAACTGCGGCCCAGAAAAATCACTCAGACCATTTTTTGTAACAAAAAGCTCTTAAAAGAAAAAATAATCACTTAAAAAATGTGCTCAGTGAATGTAATACGCTCGATGGCTACATCCAGACGTGATGAAGGAGCTCCATTGAGAACAATAGTTTAACATTACTCACAGCGAGCGAAACGTAGCGAAGTGTAATTTCAAAATGAGAGAAATGGATCTGTAGACTTAAAATGTACTCGGGAAAGGACATTATTTTGAAATTGGGTGCCGGTTATAAGTAGTTTAGAAATGGGCTTTGCAAAGAACATTGGAAATAAAGTAAATTAAAACTTACAATGATTTTCAATAGATTTGCAGAGCTTGCTCGCCTGTTTATAAAATTAGAGACAAAATCTTATCATAGAAAAAAACATTTCAGAAAAAAAATTGAACATCTCCGTCATGCAAAAGATTTTTTTCTGACAATAAATACAACGACATTCATAGTATTGCATCAATAAGACCAATATGCAGAACAAAACACGCAATGAATAGTGTTAAATTAAAAGTAGTATGTACAAAGGCTGTAATTATTATTTAGACTAAATAAATGTGAGACCCAATTTATATTAGGCCGTGGGCAACCACGTGTAAGCTTTGCAAGCCTAAGCTTTAATAAATAAACCCTTCAATTTAAATTAAAACCCAAATAAGGCTCAAAAATTTACCGTCAAAATGAAAAGCAATTCCGCGAATCTCTCCTTAAGTCAGGGATGGCAAAATAATCTCATGTTTTTGAAGACATCGCCTCCATTACTTACGCTTCAAGAAGTTTCGGAAATGTGGGTAGGTGTGCATCCACCCGTACAATGTGCTAATATGGTGACGGAGGTTCACAAACCTATGGTTGAGATTAAGGTATAAGACGACGCGTCAAAGTTAAGCCGTGTGGACGTAATGTGTCGTCTAAGCGTATTAGCGCATAATGTTGAATGATATGGGCGAGGTAATTTGGACAATATCGTGTTGGGAAGTGGCTCCGGTTAATTCGAAGTCAAACATAAAAGGACTTTTGAACTGAATTATGAATTTGCATAGAGAAGTACTGGCAATCTGGCATGAACAGTTAATGTTTGCAATTTTTATAAATTATTTATTAAAGCCCGTAAAGCTCAGGATTGGTGCCCTGAAACAGTGACACGGGGTCGCGGTAGACCACGAAGGAGATGGCGGGACGACCTGGATGTCTTCCTTGAGAATTCGAAAGAAGTAGCACAGAAGCGCGAGCTTTGGAAGGAGTGGAGGGAGGCCTTTGCCCAGCAGTGGGACAATATGGGCTAGCTATAATATAATATTATGGTTTATTATTTCACTTAAAAATATGCAAGTAGAGGACGTCGTCTTTAATAAACGTTTTAATTTTCACTTGAATACAATGACCAGGAAAGCAGTCAACATTGTAACCATTAAGAAGTGGGACCTTTGTGCAGGAGACGCGGTCATATAACCAGTTCGAGGTAAAATGAAATAGTCACCCTTCTAGTGAGTTGTAGAATCTCTCAAACTCTCTCATTCAGCACAATAAATCTTTGTTTTCCATTGATTTAAACCACGTAAACAAAAGCCAACCACAAACAAAAACAAAACAGAAAGTCACCAATAAAATATGAAACAACAAAATCGATTGGCCATCCCTCTCTAACCTTCTAAAAATAAGGGACAGAGCACTCATCCCTTTGGCTCAGTGCCAAGCTTAGGTCGCAAACCTGACCAGGGGTTATGACAGGTGATCGGATTTAAGGGGTGTTCCTTTTGAGGATTGGAGGCATTGAGATAAATGTCCTAACGTTAAGTTTTGTTTTGTGATAAAAATATAACACAACTTTATAAATAATATGGTCAGCATTGAATTGTAGAATAAAGAGACAGGCTCACAAAGGGTAATACCCGGTTACTGAAACTTTGTTAGATCTTAGGAATAATTGTTTTTTTTTTTTGTAAACATTAAAAAAAAAACAATTGAAATAATATTTCAATATTATATACATTAATAAATTAAAATAACCTATATTATCTAACTAACTTAAAAATAAACTTAAAAAATGGCGTCAAAAAACTCCTCCTCAACGTAGTCAACTGGTAATGTACCCAAAAGACTGGCGGCGTTGCCACGTTGTATGGCAAGAAAATATTAATATTTTTATTATAATTTAGCGCTGCCATACAACGTGGCAACGCCGCCAGTCTTTTGGGTACATTACCAGTTGACTACGTTGAGGAGGAGTTTTTTGACGCCATTTTTTAAGTTTATTTTTAAGTTAGTTAGTTAATATAGGTTATTTATTAATGTATATAATATTTACAATGAATAAAGTTCATTTTAAATTTAATATTTCACTTGATTATTTTTTGGAAATATTTTTTGTCCATAGAAATGAAGTGATCCCAAATAAATTGGGACAAGGAATAGAGAATGATGATGATGATTTTTTGTCCAGTGAACTTTATAGTGTTTAGGAGTTTTGTTCGATGAAATATGTTTAAACCCTAAACGTATACTGTAAATCTCCATCTTGAGGTCAGTAAACTAATAAATAGCATCACGTATTTTTTCCTCGAAGGTTTACGTACATTTCCCTAGTCATGTTTTAACCCCATGTGACTGGGGCGAGCCTATTGGCATGAACCGAGCACAAGTCCAGATTTCAGGCTACTATATTCTGACAATTTTCTGGTGGGAAACTGAAAGAAAGCTTTGTTAGCAGTAGCGCTAGCGACTACTAGATCATACAAGCAGCATAAAAAAATACAGTAGAAACATTAATATTGATCTATTCAACATTAATTTCAATATTCTATTCGGGTTATCATCCCAACATTAGTACAATCACCTTTTGACGTAAATAAATAAAAACCACGACGCCCCAACCATTAATACCGCCTCGAATACATTATATCTTCAGTAATTTATTCATTCAATTATTCATATCTTTATGGCCGAGTTAATCGCACTGGGTTAGAACAGGCCTTTACTTATTACTTTTTTATTCTGATGATGTTTTTTTTTATTTTATAGTTTTATGGTCAATTATTTTATTTTATGGCTTTTTAAAGGCAGTTATTTTAATTGAGTAATACCAGTACCTAACTTAAACAGTGAAGTACCGTCAAGGGCGCATACCTATAGTGGTACAAGGTTCCTGTGACTATTTCGGTGTTCATTCTGACAATGGCCACGCGACAGTGACCATAGTCAGAACAAACGCCGCCATCTTGTTTTCTAACAGGCTTTTATAAGCTTCACCTGTAAAAACTCTTAGAAGGTAAATTTGATCCTCTTCCCGGTTTCCGATTGACCTGAAATTTTGCCTACATGTTTAGTTTGGATGACAATGCATGGTTAGGTTAGTGACGTCATTCTAAATCCAATATGGCGGACTCCCAAAGATGGCGGACTAGTTATTTTTTTTGGGCATTCCCATGATGGGTATCAAATGAAAGGGTTTGCTGTAAAGAAAACAAAAAATAAAAATGTCGTCACTGTAAAGCATTTTTTTTTAAACCTCCGACGTCCATCAATTCAATCGGCAAAAGACTCACGCTGTACTATATCAAAAGAGTACCTACTTACGTGTGAATAGCATCCATTATTGAGAAATACTGATTAATAGAGATTGAAATATATTAATAGAGATTGTAATATAGTTTTAGGTAAAGCCATTAGTAATTATCGCTTTGATCTTATTATTGATAAACATAGGCGATAATTAATTTAAGCTCTGTGTTGCCAGCACTATAGGCTTATTAATTAATCAATACTTAAGCAATATTAATCTAATACAGAGACATTAATTGAAACCCAAAATTCTATTTTATGATAGTTTTGTTAGTCTCTAGTGTTTGTTAGCTCCACTGCGGAGCGTGAAATCAAGGGTTCGATCCCCGATGGGGTCAAATTGTACCAGGATTTTCCAGTCTTAATTTGTGCCCAGGTAATTAACAACAATAGGCCTGCTATTATTGGGCGTGGGACTAAACAAAACTGGTTAACAGAGGCCCTAGCACGAGCGCGCGGTGTAGCGTTAATACGTCTATTTAAAAAAATTATAAATACCAAAACATATAATATAATAATTTATTCATATATATGGATAATACCGATTGTGTTTGTTGCAAACCATTTAAGAAAAATGCAGAAAAAAAAAATGGATGGATGGTTTTTTTTATTCAAAAATCCTCTGGTTGTATTTAGACTGTAGACGTCTGCCTGTCCGTTTAGCCTACTCCTGCGTAATATTATAATGATGACAATCTAGACATGAAATCAAATAAATATTGACCAACAAAACACTTATAAGTACATCACATCCAACCCGAACTGTGTCCTTGTAGTGGATTAAGGTCAACATCCTCTAACAGAGAGGGGATTGTCCCAGCAGTGGGAACGTTATAGGCTTATTTTGCTAAGTACAGTACAAAGAACAATCCCAGTCGTAACGCATGCCATTGGCCTTACATTGCGTAGGTCAAGGGCTCGGGGCCAAGGCCTTTGCGAACATCTTTGCATATTTTAACCCTTTGCAGTCGTCACAAGTTTAATAAATGCAAAAACAAATATATTATCACTGAGCCTCGTATCATTTTCATTTAAATTGTGAATGCAGACGATTTCTATCACTAATTTATTCATAAGTTGGCGCCAAGATCATACATATAAGCCCATATAGTAGATGGAGTATGGTATAGATTAGCTTTCAGCGTGTGCCTTATGAAGTTATGAGATAGCGATAGCCTTTGTCAGTCACTTGGTAAGTACTATCTAATACAATCGAGAAATAGTTTCCAAAGAACTCGTACCTCGACAGCTGAAGACTGCCGTTGTGTTGGTCTTTTAATTTTGTCACTTAAGGTGGAAACGCTCGCGGGCCTGTGGACGGTGAGTAATGGGCTAGGTCGCCGTCCGGCTGTCTTATGACGACAGGCCGTGTCGACAGCGAGTTCGAGTTCCACGCGCGCCTCAAAGAGATGTCAGCAATAAGGTAGGGGTCGCAAGGACTGATGCTTGCCGGGGCTGCGGGACTGTTCGAAAGAGATACCGCGGCCTTGGAACACCAAAGGCAAAGAAGGAACATGGATGGGTTTTAGTCAATACAAGTCTGACACTCCCTTTCGCTCCGCCCAGAGCAGGATGGGTCATTTGATGATTTCCCACGCCAAAAAAAAAGGTGGAAACGCTAGGGTAACCCGCAAATTCAAATTTTCTTAAGTTTTTTTTTTTTCAATTTGCAGGTCAGTGTCAGGTTGTATGTTGATCAAAATATGATTCGCGTCTATAACAAATATTGTTTTACTAAGTTATAATCATTAAAATCATCAATACAATCCTGCAAATTCATTTAATCCCATTGAATGGTTTTTTCATGAAATTGTCATTCAATGGGACTAAATGAACTTAAAGAGGTTGTATTGATGATTTTAATTACTACAAATCTATGAATACAGGCCGCGAAACATATTTTGTTCAACATACAGCCAGAAACTGGCCTGCAAATTGCAAAAAACGTAAGAAAATTTTAATTTCGCGGTCTACCCTAGCGCTTCCACCTTAAACTTTTGATACTCGATATGTCATATTACAGCCCTTTTTTTTTTTTTTTTTTTTTAGGATGGGAAATCATCAAATGACCCCCCCCGCTCTGGGCGGAGCGGAAGGGAGTGTCAGACTTGTACTGACTAAAACCCATCCATGTTCCTTCTTTGCCCTTTGTGTTCCAGGGCCGCGGTATCTCTTTCGAACAGTCCCGCAGCCCTCATATTACAGCCCTAGTACTATTTTTTTGTGTGTGATTCGCTTTTGTTTTTATTATCTTTTACGTGTTAACCAGTGCCAATACACGTGCCTATTTTATTTATACGAATTTGTGGTTCAAGGATCATCCCGAAATGAAAGAAAAACAGTTCTCGCTGTACGCTGAGTGAAAGATTAGAAGATTATACCGGGATTAAGGAGTATGTTGGCATGGTATGATGGGAGGATTTATCTTTATGCTTAGCGGTGTTTGGGTTGCTATGTGAACAATGTGAACATACGTTTTTTCCTGGACGGTTAGGCAGAATTGTACCTGTGGTAAAATCGAAACAAATGACGGTCTCATTCTATTCTCAATTTTGGATAAAATATATACAGACAATAATTTTTCATAAACTTACACTGGTACTTACGGGATATCTTCCAGGATTTTCAGTTATTCTAAGCTCAACGAAAATACTGACAATTCAACGCGCTTGCAACAGCGTCGAAATATCGGGAGCTAAGAACAACTCACAAAAAAAAACACGGAAGATATCCCGTAAGTGCCAGTGTAAGTTTAGCCACAAAACGTGAAAGCTTAAAACAGTATTTTTATAAGTTTTTATATTCTGCTAAATCAAGAATTTGTAGCCCAAAGATGAAATCATACTTAGTAAAATCCAACTCAAAAGAGTGTACTTTACAAAATACAACAATAGATAAACTGTAATAGCACCAATGACATAAAGAAATTAAAAAACATCATCATCATTCTCCTGTCCGTGTACCAATTTATTTCGGTTCGGCGCATCATGTCTTCTTCCATACTTCTCTATTAGTTCTCATCATAACAATAAAACATAACATCTGATGACGAATTACTACCGGAGATTTATTGTGAAGGACGATACGGTTAACATATGTCGGGCATGCCACCGTCCAGGCGAATCAATCCGTCACATTATCTCCGGGTGTTCTCGTCTGGCTAACGGAGAGTTTTTGCATAGACACAACCTTGTAGCCAGGATTATCCATCAGCAACTTGCTCTAAAATACAACCTTGTGGAATCGGAAGTGCCGTACTATAGGTATGTGCCCGACCCAGTTCTCGAAAATGGCAGTATCACATTGTACTGGGATCAATCCATCATCACTGACAGGACTATTGTAGCCAATAAGCCTGATATAGTGGTGGTGGATCGATCCGAGCGGCGCGCAATGATTGTTGACATAACGGTCCCGCATGATGAGAACCTCGTGAAAGCCGAGAAAGATAAGAAAATCAAGTATCTTGACTTGGCTCGCGAGGTTGTCGACATGTGGGATGTGGACTCAGCGATCATTGTGCCGATAGTCGTATCAGCCCATGGCTTAATTGCCAAGAGCCTCGACCAATACCTGAGGAGGCTCTCGTTAGGCAGCTGGATCAAGGGCTTGATTCAGAAAGCGGTACTTCTGGACACGGCTCGTATTGTTAGGAGGTTCCTCTCTCTGGAGCCCTGACCGCCGGGTAGCTTGAATCCTGTTCCCGATACCGGTGGGCTACAATTTTTTATATTTTTAAATGTTTTTTTATATTGTTTTTTAAGGAATATTTAAAAATGCAAATAATTTGTGAAAATATAAATAAAGGAAATAATAAACATAACATATTCTTCTTTATCGTGTGGTTAGTGCCTAACCAGGCGTCAGAGTTTTTATGCCGCCGACTTCGGCCTCTGACTTGGCTTTACATGCCGTCGAAAAATATCTCTCAGGCATGCTGGTTTCCTTACGGTATTTTCCTTCACCGAAGCATGTGATAATTATACAAAACGCACATGAATTCGAAAAATCAGAGGTCTTGGGTTCGAACTTGAGACCTACGAAATGGCAGTCCGACGGTTATACCATTAGGCTATCACTACTTGTTTAGCCAATAATAATCAGGAATGAAATCATGAAAATCCCATTTCAGTTGATTGATTCGGCTTAATCCTTTTTTATCGCATTTCCATTATTACCTTTATTTTACTACTTTTTGCTCTCAGCACACCCCTATTGTTGAGTTCTCGGAATCAATTGAAAGGCTTCCAGGGTTGGCACGGGCACAATTATTTATTCACAATATGAAAGAGGTTGCGAAGTGTTTGTGAATTTCAGTCAGTTATTTTGGGAATTTTCTAACTTTTGTTGAACAATAAAATATTCCATTCTTCTTTATCCGGATTAGAAGTAATTTGAAAATGGATTTTCATGATTTTTGCAGGTATATTACCCGTAAAATGGTCTAGAAAGTGTAATATAATACAGTAGAGTTCGCCTACGGTTATTTTGGATATATTTTGGATCTACTACTGCGCGCGCGACTGCCTCGTTGGCCTAGTGGTCGCAAGCGCGAATACTGAGCATGAGGTTCGATTCCCAGGTCGGGCAAAGTGTTATTGAGTTTTTCCATCAGGAATTTCTTAGTAGCAGCCACGGAGTCTGGATTTGTGTACGGATAGTGGCAACAGGCTCGCCCCCTATCCTATTATACGGGACTTAAACATCTGGCAAAATGTGGGTGTTCTATTAGGTACACCTCTGCCTAACCCTTCGGGGATGTGCGACGCTATATATATGTTATGTCGCGTGGTAGACGCGCCAACATCGCGCCTGTTACTACACACTACACTACGATTTAAAACTTTTCAATATAAATGTTTCCCCTTCACACAAGGGCGGTGACATTTAGATTCTATTTAGACATGTCTGCCACAGCTTTTAAGGCCATTCAAAGCGGGAATTGAATCTTTTCACTATCAGTTCAAAAGAAATGCAACGACTGTAAGCCATTAACAAAATTATGAAGCATAAAGGTATCCTTTGTGATCGAATCAAAAGTTTTCTATGGAAAAATTATTATGATTGTGGTTTTTATTTCTATGGAAATATGATTCATGGTCAAAGCAAGTCAATATATTAAATTAATACTTGCATTATCTGCAGTTTTCTGGTTCAAAGGCTTTTTTAGGTTTGTAAGCGAGGGTTGATTGTCAAAAACAATAAATAACTATGAAAAAACATGATGAAGATGTTAATAATTTTATAAGTCTAATAGTGTCGCTTTTGGTCCCCACTGCGTGACGACTCTGCTCCATCTGTCCTGATGCATTCTACAGACATGGCTATGGGTGACAGAAAACGGGTGTCGTCGCCGTGGGAGGCTTAGAAAACGCTGGCGTGAAGACTTAGAGGCGTTTGTGAAAGATTGGCTGGAGAAAACCGCACGAAGAGAAGGGTGGAAGGCTATGGGGTTCGAGGTAGCGCCTTAACGAAATCATTTTAAAACATATAAATATTAAAAAATAGAAATATAGACCATTATGGTAAAAGTCAGTCAACCAAGCCCGGTCTCCTCTATCTACCTAAATACCGTCAACAAACGAAGTTATTTACAAAAATGTCACTGCTCATGATTTCAACTTGTGTGACTTTCATTTAGAATAAAGATTCGCGCGCAATCAACTCGTATTCAGCAAGAAAATCCCTGGAAAACGAAATCAAATTGTTAAAACGCGACAAACCAATGCAGAAATAAACTGGAATAATAAGAATCTCCAACAGTGCTACAATGTAGAGGTTAGGGTGCTTACGGAAAGAAATTGTTACTTTTTCCTTCTCTTTTAATCCAGAATTTTAACAAAGTCGAAAGTTTCCGATGACGTAAGTCAAGAAACAATACATGCTTTCTCCATGTTTTTCCTTAGAATTTAGAGCCATTAACTGATTGTATGAAACGTAACCTTTCCAGTCTGAAATAGAAGTAAGGGAGCACTTTTGATGACGGAATTTAAACCTAGATCCTGTTATAATATACCCGTGAATAACGTTAATAAAACCTCACGGCTTACTATAACCTCAATCCCAAGTTTTACACAAAAACCAATACTGTACTCATTACACGCATAGCCATATATCAACCAGAAACAATAAACTATTGTTTTATTTATGTTTTGTTATTTATATTTATGTTTTGTTATTTTTTTTTTGTAATTTTGTGTGATGCACGTCATGTCCCTGCGGCAAATAAATATAATTTCTTTCTTTCTTTTCTCTCTATAAGAGGGATACTGTGTCTAATCCACCACGCAGGGCCAATGCTGGTTGGCAGGTTCTGTTCTATAGACCGACCGCTTTAATGAGTCCTCCGCCTTGCCCCATTAAATAACATTAACATCGTGAAGAAACTGGCATGTACCTACTATAGACCGACTGCTTTAATGAGTCCTCGCGAAGGTATCAATTTAAATGGAATATTCTGAAGGTTGATCACGTATTCGTTCAATTAGTATCGTAATACCTACGTGGATTATGGTTATTTCAAAGCAAATAACCTGTGGGATATTGTTAGAACTTTGTGGACGCTTAATGTGCATTTGATGGGGCAAGGCGGGGGACTCATTAAAGCGGTCTATAGTCACAAGGCATAATAACTGTGAAAGAACTGTAGTTGCTCATCCAAAGCGTTGATCTCTATGGAGATTAGCGGGCAAGAAACTTCAATATTTTCATTCCACGCGTTCTCACAAAAATATATAGCATGAGCAATTAAGCATAGCTTAATCAGCTTATACCAATCCCACCACTGGGACAAGCCTCAATGAGAGGGAAAGGGCTGTACCACCGCGCGGGAAAAAATGTAAAGAAAGAATAAAGTAAGCTTGGCCCGATTCTCTGTTAACTTTAAACTGGGTCACTCGAAGCTCGGTTTGCGGTGTTTCAAATCGGAACCGGTCTCTCTTATGGGCCGTTTGGGTGCCTGTAATGTGGGCTATTGTACGATGAAACGTGAATGGAGACTGTGAAATGCGGATTAACGAAAATGGGGGACAATTTCGTGTTGACCGACTGAAAATATCTACTTTCTTTTGTTTAATGTTACAGGTGGTAGACAGGTTAAGCTTTGGTGTCCCATTACTGATATAGAACAACTAAAACAAACAAAGCGCAGTCTATTGTTTCAATTTTGTGAGTAGTTTTAGCTAATTCAATAAATAAATTACCACGGCATTTAGGATCCTTCCGTTTCAAAACTGAATCATGTGCTAGACAACTAACATTGCAGTTAAATAATTAACCTTTAATTAAAAGTATCAAACAATTGTATCATGTACCCATTTATATTTGTAATCTCCTTTTAATTTCCTTAATTTTGACACACTACTCGAAAGGTTTGGTTGAAATTTTTTTTTTTTTTCATTTTTTGCAAAATGGGCCTGCTCTTAACCTCGATCACGTCTGACGGAAAGCGATAGATTAGGTCTATGATGGGACGAGCGTGCCCAGAAGAGGCCTGTTCACTCTTGCTTTGAAGGCTGACGGGTTAAATGTGGGGGGGAACACAGATGCCGGCAGAGAGTTATACTCACGTATTAACGACTTACAATTTAGTGCCAAAAATACGCCCTTTTTATTTTTAAACACTTATTTATGGACACTTAGGTTTTTGAGACGAATCTAATAATACATTAATCGTCGAAATCCATCCAGCCTTTTGGAACATATGAGGTAATAAAGAAATTTACAAAAAACAAACAAACATACAAGATACGCGCAAAAAACATAACCCCTCCTTGGCAGTCGGGTAAAAAGAGGAAAAAGCAGTGAGTTTATTTACGTATGATTTACCTACCCACAACTAAAACATAACCACATCATAATATGCTAGTCTCCCCAAAATGTTACGCGAGAGAGAAGTCTACCTACGCATATGCACCCACGTTTCGCCAGTTACTAATGCAAACATTACATAACAATAACAAGCATTATTTCGCAAACAAGCATCAAAGTTGATTGCCTGAAAAGTTCCGGCGCTGACATTTGAATCTGGCACACGAAAAGACGTGGAAAACTTTTTCCATTTTCAAGTTGGCTGACGAAAACTTTGGAGTTGAACAAACCTGAATCAGTGGAACTCGCACACACATTGCCCTTTGTAACTACATGAATTGTGCCACTCACGCATATTAAAGCTGCTTAGGTGTCAGTTGGTGTTGTGTTAAGAAGGGTTCCCTTACACCAGCGAAAAAAACACGTCTTATAATTATTGCTTAACTTTATTTACAAAAAAAAAACGGATCTAATTCATTGTCATCGAATATGTTGAAGCGTTTAAGCAATCATTTATAATGATAAATATAATGTCAAATATAATAAGAAAACCGGCAAAGCGCGTGTCAGGCCACGCAGAATGTAGGGTTTCGTAGTCTTTCTACGTTAATTTAATCCACTTCCGACGGTCCGATTTGTCTCCGAATGATGATTTTTATTGTAATAATAAAAAACTAACCTAAAAAATGCTGTCCAAGTACATTTTATAAGTTGGTCGACTATTACTCGTAAACTTGTAAAGCCAGCAGCAAGCTGTGATAGTTTTCCTTTTAACTTCGTTATATATACTACCAAGGTGATGTTTTCACACACCCAAAGACAACCGTTTAGCTTGTAGAGGAACACTTGAGTCTAACAAAAAATAATTCACAAGCGAATCCTTTAAATCGCAAATATTTTTAAAGACCTATCCAACGACATCCTACACTATGGGGTGCGTGAGAAAAATAAAATCACCAACCACTTTACGTGTATAGAAGATTTTATTTTACCACTCTGTCGACGTAACTAATCTGTATATTCATGCTAAATTACAGCTTTCTAGTACTAAGAGTCTTTGAGCTAAAATGCGAACAGACAGATAGACATGGCGAAACTAAAAGGGTTCCTTGTTCACTACGGACCCCTAAAAATTATAAAGAGAGACTAGGTCTTATTTGTTGTTATGATGGCCACAGTATTCATACACATTCTGTGAAAAGTTAAGTTTCAAGTGTCCACCAAAAAATAGAGCCAAAAAGACAGAGAGTCTTTTGACCATGGTACAAAAGATAGAGCCCTGTGACAGACGGACAGACAGCGGGGCCAAGTAATAGGGTCACGCAGGTACCCTTTAGATACGGAACCGTGAAACACAGCGAAATATGCACACTCTCGTCCTTTACAAGTCTATCAAAGGTGTACTAACACAAGTACATGTACGTTTTCTTCAAGCGATCTCAAAAAGTTTAACAGATGATACTTTTGATTGCTCATTATTGATGTAAGGGTCCTGACATTAGACACAGGCTTCGAATCTTCGATATTATTAACAACGCAAAGTTAGGAGTGAAAACAAGAGAAAGGTAGACGACAATAGGCATTCAAACATATACATATACGTGTGTACTATATATGTATGTAGCTCGTGAGACGAATAAGACATTGTTTAACATTGTAATGTCAAAATGAAAGGTGTTGACATCTTATGTCGTTTTCGAACATTCTGAAGTTTAAAACAAAGGCCGAATTTATTTAGACTGCTTTCTGTGCTGTAGAACATTGACCCTGACAGCTCTTAGACGTATTTAAGATTTACTAAACACATTTTATTGGTGAAATTGGGTTTAAAGATTCTTTATTCATTCTTTGATTTGATTGATCACTTATCGAATAAATACATAACTAAGGTAAAGAGTAGTCCAGTAGTTAATAGTTTTGTTTTCTTAATGTAGTTAGGAACGAAGTCGTTATATTATTGTGTGAAAGACTAGCTTATATGTAACTTAATAGTTTTGTGTTGTTAGTGACGTACTGCTTGAGTTTAGCTTTAAATAAGTTGAAAGAAGATGTGCTCCTGATATCTGCCGGTAGATTATTATAAAGTTGAACACACACAAATTCATCCTATTAAACTGGTAGGTTGGTCAGATTACTTCGCCATTCATTGCTATTGAAAACTTACCGAGCGTTAAAATTTATTCTCCAAAAAATAGGATTTATTAAAACATTTCACAAACAGCTTATTTTTTTTTTCTGTAAAAACAAACAGATATTCAAAACGGTAAGGTAAACAGACAGCATCATGTTAACTTATGTATTAAATAAAATACTCATATTTTGTAAGCCAATATAACATTTTTCCCTGCTGGAATGATATCTAACGGTACCGAACACATTGCAATGACAGCTGTCATAGCGACATCACTAGCAGTGATTCGAGCATCGGTAACATGGAGCGAGACGAAATAGAGAAAATTGCGTTTGATTTTATGAAAAATGAATGGCGGATATGTGACAGGTACATACATGAAGCTCTCGTTCGCACGAGCGATTATTTTATCGTGCACTTGATTTACAACGCGACGCTTTTCTCGTGTGGTAAGTGCCTAACCTGGTATCAGTATTTTTATGCTGCCCATGGGCCTCTGACTTGGCTATACATGCCTTCGAGAAATACCTCTCAGGCATGCTAGTTTCCTCACGATGTTTTCCTTCACTGAAGGAAGTGATAATTATACAATACGCACATGAATCCGAAAAATCTGAGGTACGTGTCTTTGGTTCGAACTTGAGACCTATGACTTGACAGTCCGACGGTCATACCTCTAGGCTATCACTACTTGTTAACGCGACGCTAACAAGTGCTTAACATCGAGTTGTAAATCCATCAGTGTGCCACATGATATGCGCATTGCTGGATTATCAATGCTCGACTCAATAACATCATTACGTAATTGTCGACTAAGTAAGTACCTAGCACAGTGAGGTGGACAAAGATCGTCACACACTGGACGCCAGAAGTAGGAAATCGACGTTGAGGTAGAACGCAGCGAAGGTGTCGTGACAATCTGATCTTGTTTGAGGGGCGAACATGGCCAAATAGGTATCGCACAAGATAGAGAGGTTTGGAATGAGAAAGGGGGGATTTTGCCCAGCATTGGAAAACTTGGTAGCTAACAAAAAAAAGTACCTAGCATTCGCTAAAATGCGTTTGTTACTAGCCGGTAACAAATCAATCCAGAGATCTGACAGATTTCAAGTGAAGTGTCTGTATAACCCCGTCTATGACATTGAAAAGCTTAGGCATCTTTTATAGCACCATTACCTTGCAACCGCGTTCTGCTTTACCACAATACAATATAGCGTTAAATAGTAACAATTAGTTTGATTTAACAACAATAGTAAAGCTCCGTAGTGACGTCAAACTGAATATTTATTACATTACGGTTGACGTTGGTATCCCGGAACCGCCACGGTTGACAACTGACGAGTTGGCAGTTAAGGGGAATTCACGTTTAAACCTCAATGGTGCGACAGGATACTGGTGTACAATTAGATAGCTACTAGCGCACAGCTAGAAGCACAACCTGATTACACAGACAGAAAGGCTTGAATTTGATGGCTCAATGTGTAGATAGATAGATTTATAAGGTGTTGTGAGCAATAATAATAAAAAAATAAAAAATATTTTTTGCATTTTTTTTAATTTTTGCATTTATTCCAAGAAGACGAAAATCAGAATTTGTATAACAAAACTGATGGTTTGTGTTTCACAGTTTTTATGCCTTGTGACTGGGACTGTAGCTACATTTTATAGTTGTATTTGTTTCGACAATTCAAACGTGCCTGTAACTGGTCTACTTGAAATAAATGCTTTGATTTTGATTCATTATACTTATGGCCATACTTGTACTCAAAGGGATATATATCTTTTGCTTTGTTAGATAGGTTGAGACATAAAAAATGTTTAATTGATTCTTGATTTTATTTCTATTTTAAATTTTAATTTTATCATCTTTGCTGTGCTTAGGCGCCATAATTGTACCTTAGCTTTAAGCCCATTGGAAAATCTGCAAACACTATGGAACGCAAATAAAGATATGAAAATGAACATATAGATCAGGAACGAAAATAAACCTGTTGTAAATTCAATCACCGAACCCGGATACCTTCTCAGGTTAAAAGTGAACCTGGATCTTTAAAGTTCACAAATTTCAATGTCAATAGGTCTTAAAACATGCAGAATATATCATGTAAATCGGCGGTGTGAATTCTACTTAAGTTTCAAAGTTATGTTAAGTTGAACCAAGTTGTGACTGCGACTTGCACACTCAGATTATGAGGTCGCAACTTTGTGGGATAAGCTACAGATTAAGTTGAATGCGAGAGAATATTCAAATGATAAGTTTTGAGTCGTTATTTTTAAGTTACATCGTGGTTATAAAACTATTCGTGGACGGTAGATAGTGTTTTATTTTGGATTGAGTGCACTGTCAAGTTAAAGCATTGATATAGCTAATTTATTGCGATATAAAGTTGTTTTTTAAGGTGGAAGCGTCAGGGTAGCTCGTGAAATTCAAAGGGATTGGAAGATTTTTGTATGATGCCTGGCCGGCCAAACTCCCGCCATTTTATTTTTCTTTCAAAGTTGCGGCCACGCTTAAAACCTATATTAATCGATGGCTGGTTTCAATACAAACCAGTTTTGTATGAGACAAAATGTTGTAAAGTGTCACTGTTCCGAGATATGAGCTATCAAAGTAATACCAGCTATCGATTAATATTGTTTTTATGCATGGCCGCAACTTTGAAAAAAAAAAATGGCGGATGTTAGGCCGCCCATTAAATTCAAACCCCTACCTTGCGTCTTTTGCACATTGCAGGTCAGTGTCAGGTTGTATGTTGATGAAAAATTAGTCGCGCATGTATTCATATTCATATCTTTATTTGCATTCCATAATTTGTGAAAGGCCTTAAAGCTAAGGTCTAATTACGGACCCTGTAGGGCACAGCAAAAAGTATAAAATTTCCTTATTTGTTTTTGCGGCAAAAGAAATACACATTCTGTGAAAATTTCAACTTTATACCTATTACGCATTATGAGATACAGCCGGCTGACAGACAGACGGACGGGCTGACAGCGGATGCTTAGTAATAGGGTCCTGTTGGTTGCCCTTCTGATACGGAACCCTAAAAAGCAAGCTAAAAGTGAGTCTAATAAGTACATACTTTTTCCTGGTAGGGAGAAACCACAGAACGCTACCTGCTACGATCCTTACCCTCCTTGCTCCGGCCTTTTGCCTCGTCCATGTTCATACATCTGATCATACACGCACGCCGGCTACGAGTACCACGCACCTGACCGAAAGGTGGTTCTTCAGAAATTGAAGAACCACTTTGGACCCTCTTTTATGTACGCCTTTTATGTGGTATCACTACCGGGTTTTGCGAGGTTCAGGGTTCAAAGAGCAATGGAGCGCAGTATACTTGGTGTTAAATTAACGGATCGTTTTCGAAACACAATACTGAGCTCCAAAACAAATATAGCTGACGTGGCTCAAAAGGCTGCCCAACACAAATGGGACTGGGCAGGTCATGTTTGCCGCATGACAGACGATCTGTGGGCCACAATAGCAGAAGACTGGTGCCCTGACACTGGTCGCGGCAGGTCACGAAGGAGATGGCGGGACGAACTAGACAAGTTCCGTCAAAACTGGAAAGAGGACGCGCGGGTTCGCAAGAAGTGGAAATAGTGGAGGGAGGTCTTCGCCCAGAAGTGGGACAGAGCTGGCCCGGAAAAAAAACTACCGGGTACAGATAGTGAACTGCAACTCCCCTCTCTGTCTGTACACCCACTAGTCTATGTGAACAGAAACGTGCCCCACACTCAGTTTATTAAATCAAAAACTAACCTCGTTAAGTTCAAAAGCATCTTATTTTTCTGGTCAAAGAGAACCCTTGTACAGATACTGCAGTACTTCAAACATGGTTAGCGTGAGCCAAACGAAGCAAGAAATGGGTTCGCTTCGTGTTTGGTCCTTTGATTCGCAAAGGACCAAACCGTGCCGTTATAGATAACCGCAATTATAAGCCTGCTTTGTTGGGACTTGCGGTCAGTGATAGATATTTTACAGGTTTATAAGATGAAGTCAGTACCCCAACCTCAAGGAGATCAGTGATAGTCTAGTGTCACCGTTGAACTGCCAAGTCATTGGTCTCGAGTTCGAACCCGAGACCTCTGATTTTTCGGATTCATGTGCGTATTGTAATAATTATCATTTGCTTCGGTGAAGGTAATATGGTGAGGAAACAAGCATGCTTGAGAGATATTTTTCGACGGCATGTAAAGCCAAGCCCATAAAATCGGCATAAAATATCTGAAAAAAGGGGATCTTAACGAAGTTATCAGCACCACTTATCTCAAAAGAAAAAAGTGATAAATCAAAGCATTTATTTTGACCTGACAATCTCTTTTCAATTTCTGAACTCATGCCGCGTCCTAAACAAAGCGATTGCCGCACAAACATGCGACCATCGCGTTCATTTTGTTCGGCGAACCCTAACGCGTGATCGCACATCAGGCACGCGACCGTTCACTTTTGTTAGGACACGGGATTTGTCAGAACGAAAGGAATCTACCTAATCAATGCAAACTTACAAAGAATAGGAATTAAACCAATTAATTATAATTAGTTTCGCAACTTGTCGAATTTAGCCAAACTTGAAGTAAGTAGTTGAGAAGCGTGGGCGACCGTTTCCCGATCAAACAAAACCTTAATGTAGACTGGTGATGAAGTCATCAAGAATAGTGACAAACTTCGAATTGTTTCACAAACTTTGTTAATTAATCTATTGTTTGAATGATTTTATAGACAAAAGCTTTAGTTGCTTAAGTTACACAGTAAAATAGATAAGCAACGTTTTTTTCATTCGAATAAATCCGATGGTTTTTTTTTCATACGACCTATTTTAATTGCGCCATTAAGACACTTTTTAATGTCAAAAACAAGTAAATAGAATTGATACCAACTGACAAATTCGCTTCCAAAGTCATTTATTCAAAAAGTCTGATAATCAGCACATTTTCGAATGTCAATTAAAAGGTTCGTATGGGGAAGAATACTTTTCCAACTATGTTGGGGTCGGCTCCCAGTCTGACCGAATGTAGCAGAATGCCAGTATTTTACATGGAACGACTGCCTATCTGACCTGTATAAACCAATAATACAGTACCCTCTTGGTAAGTTTATCAGACTTTATTTTCAATCAAAGAGTCAGCATTTTGTAGTTTGCTAGGTTTTTTTGAGTGTGTCCAGCCTATTAATCATAGTCTTTTCAAACCAACATAAGATATATGTCGGTTCCGGTCGTTAGTATGGACATAAAATGAATTGGAAAGCGCTCCTGTGTGCAGTGGTTACATCACGCGACCTACTTACCAGTTACAATACAGCGTGCGTCTACAGAGCCATGATGTTCAGCTCGACAGTCAATGTCTGATCGCAGCCGAGTTGAGACGTCTTGAACCTGTACCTGATTCATTGTGCCCTGTGTTATTGTGTTAAGTTGTAATCTCGAGTAATTCGCTAATTTTGCTAGAAACACTGTTTTCATAGCAAAAACCCATCGTCTGCCCACATGATGTACGAGCCTAACGGAATAAATCCTGACAAATCTGACATATAGAGTAGAAACTAAGTATTGATGTTGTAGGAAACACTATCAGGAACAGGACGTAGTCGAATAATGAGACAATGAATATACGAAATCGTCTTATATTTTACTTGTACTGCACATACAAAATACAATTCTTAACACTAGGTAATATTAATTCTAGCACAACCTATTGCGTCGAGTTTCAAAACCCCAAGAGAACCGTGCAACCGCCAAACGTTTCGTTAGCCCACGTTAACCCCGCCATTTGAGCGGGAAGAAGCGAGTTCTCTGATTGGTTCCCGCTATTTTGCGTCAACCAATCACAGAACGACCACGAACATAATAAAAGGCTAAAGTTGCCAGCGTAAAATATTAAGATGAAAGCTCTATTAATACGAATATCGATTAAAATAATCGATTAGCAAAATCAAAATTCACAATCCCTAAATGTGAAGTTCTATTATAGAGACAAAAGCATTCGAACATAAACTTTTAAAAATATTACAAGAATTTTTTTTAAAATAAATGTAATATTTGATATGAAAGGGAAAGGAGTATATCAGTCAAAATTATGCCCTGTTGACCTAATACAAAAAGGTTATTTTACGTTACAGTTTTGCTTAAACTAAGGCTATGTAAGGTGTTCGGTAACTAGGTACAGGGGTACAGGTAACCGAGATGGTCCATCTAAGACCATCAAAGTATTTGCCACGTAATAATTATTTTACATACATAAAATCACGCCTGTTTGGGGATTAAACGGTTAGGCAGAGGTGTACCTAATAGTACACCCACATTTCGCCAGTTATGTATGTATACGGGCGGAACTATTGCCATCAACCGAACACAAATCCAGACTCCGTGGCTACTACATTCCTGATGGATATACCCAATAACAAATTGTTTAGCGCCATCTCTTTCCCACTCTGGAATAAGATTAAAACAATACTGCTTTGAGAAGTCATGGTATGTCACCTGAAGAAGCACAGGTAACCATTTGGATCTTTTAAAATAATATACTCAGACGAAGTCACGGGCAACGTCTAGTACGTGATCTAAGTATCTCATTTTACCAGTCCACAATTTGAAATAGCCGTAAACAATAAAACTGCAAGCATAACACAAGACACATCTCACAACTTTGTAACATTTTAACGTTCAGGAGTAAACAATCGAGCAATGAACACGAAACAGCCCGAATAAAAACATCGAAAAACATTGTAATTTCCATGTAAATGACACATTTTTACTTCCCTTTAACACTCAACACCCATATCGTATAACTTTAAATGTGTCCCGGAATCGCTTTTGCGTGACATTCGAGATATAGGACAGCCGTCAAACAGTAATGGCGGCTGATTGTTCCCGCGCTTTCTTGTGTCAACCGGATACCCGAAGAAAACACGTGTCGGATTTTATATCACTAGCTACCTGACCCTGCTTCGCATGGTTTTGGGACTTGATAAAACATGGAGGTTTCTTTACTGTGCCACTGTTAGCCTGCGTCATCCTACTGCTGGGCAAAGACCTCTCTCCTCATGACTTCCAATTTTTAAAACAGGGTGTGAGGGACAGCCCTCCTCAAACTAACAGGGTGAATTCAGCTCCTTATTTTGAATCATATTCCACTGAAATTTTTCTCCGGATTTATATATTTTTATTTTTTCAGTTACTTTTCCTTTACTTCAGTGTAAAACTACATTCCCTGTAAGCAGCACTCCATTTATGTAAATAATACGGCTAAAATCAAAAATCCAACAATGGACGTTGAAATACTCTAACGAACGACACGTGAAATCAGCTGTTCACTTCCTGCCTAGCTACAAAGTTCATCGAACTCGTCGTTGCGCTTACCGTTCGCTACGTGCGTTTTGCCACGGTAATGATACATTGCCCATGAGGAAATAGAACAAATTTAATTTATTGGATTCCCAAAACATTCCTGAAATAATTTCTTGTGCCGGTCATCTTTGAATGATACACTGAATTCACTCCATCAGTTTGTGGGGAAGGCTGTCCCTTACACCCTGTATAACCCACTGGACCACTGTTCGTTGGTTTTATCCAGTTCGTCCCGCCATCTTCTACGAGGCCAGCCGTGTTACTTGTGTTGCATGACGCCTTCTTGCTGTATCAGAGCTCCACGTAGTGTTCATATACAGTTACTAGAGAATAATAACAGAATTAAAATCTTGAAGAAGTACCTTATAGAGAAGTAGTAATAGTCGTAGTAAATAAATTGAGATTCGCGACACAAGAACACAAGAATAATGTACCCGTGTGTTTGTTATACCTAACTTGATAGGAATATAAAAGAGTGGAGTTCCTTACCCTTCCTTTTCCTTAGCGATCTACGTTTTGGAGCGAGCAACTAGTTTCAGTTTTCTAACTGATTGACTCTTAGACGGTTCAGAAGTGCCTGTAAATGGTTATATTGAGTGACATGCGTGTGAGTTTTTATTTCAGTGGATTGGTAACATACCTAATATTGAGACCCCTCCATGCTTCAAACACCAGCGAATGTAACTTCAGCGTGAGAAAGAGATGGCGCTAGACGTCCTGTATAGCGCCATCTCTTTCCTACACTGAAGTAAGATTAAAACAATATTGCCATTCTGATTCAAACTAAAACCTGCAGTATACTAAGCGTAACCAGAAGCTCAAAAGTCTAGGAAACGTTTAAAAACTGGGTTACGGAGTTTCATGTAAGAAATTGATATCCAACCACACCGTGCTAAGAGCGTTCATCCAAAAAGTTGGCAACGTCGCAAATAGCTGTCAAATATTTACCTGTTTTAATTAATTTGGCAATATTACTGTATGGGAATAAGAAATATGTGAACTAGAATATTAATAATAGATTGCAATTAAAAAACTGAATTTTATGTTGTAATCGTTTTAGGTGTAAAAAGGCATTTGGAAAGTTTCCAAATACTAAATATTCGGTGTTACGATATTAATTATTGCATTTCATAATCAATATTTTAGTTCACTAGTTAGCGATATTTCTTATTTCCATACTACTGTATATTATATTGACAAATTAATCAAAACAGCGAAATATTTGACAGCTATTTGCGACGTTGCCCACTTTCTGTATAAACGCTCTTAAGACTTATAAAAAACAGCCAAGTTGTGAAAACTGAGTTTATTATAAACTTAGTTAATAGTAATACGCTCTAGTATTACTAATAACTAAGTTTTTCTCTCAGAATTGACATCTAAGATCTTACCGCTGTAATCATAACATTACACGGGTAGGTTCCATTTTATTTTTAACTAGCTTATGACCACGGCTTCGCCCGCGTGTAGCTCGATAATTGTCCCACGGGATCATACAACCGGAATAAAAAGTACCCTATGTGTTAATCCAGGTTATAAGCTATCTGTGTTCCAAATTTCATTCAAATCCGTTCAGTAGTTTTGCGTGAAAAAGTAACAAACTAGCATACATCCATACTCACAAACTTTTGCATTTATAATATTAGTAGGACTAAGTAAATACTCGAAGAGGCACGTGTCCGAATGATTAAAAAATAAACAATTAAAAGCGAACTACAAAAGGAAATAAGATTATCTAGAAAATTCATTCAGGCGTTAGGATGCTTCCAAGGTATAAAGAATTCCACGTGGAGACTCAAACTACAAAGAATTTATTTCAATTAAACCATTTACAGGCACTTCTGAATGGAGAAGTTTCAGGATGTTGATAACACTATATTTAACTACTAGTCTTTTCTCGCGGCTTCGCTCCCGGTATGTACGGAAATTAATCTACGGGAACGTTTTATGTAGCTCTCGGAGCTAATGTAGCTTCGAAATCAAAATCAAAGCATATAATTCAAGTAGACCAGTTACAAGCACTTTTGAACTGTCGAAACAAAGACAACAATGAAATGAAGCTACAGTCCCGGTCACAAGGCATAAAAACTATGAAAGTACTGTAATTGCCTATTCTCTAACGTAGATCTCTATGGAGAAGAACGGGCAAGAAACTCCATGGACACTCTTTTAAATCAGAATACTTTTACAAAACCTTGGTGACATCATTCATGTAGAGATGGTACATTATGTGAGAACGACGTATCAAATGTGTGCGTTAAAAGTGTCCATAATAAAAACAATTCAAAAATAAAATAATTTATTCCCGTAAGATCAGTAGTTCCGAAGAATACAATATAATACGTAAAAACTTACAAACAAAGGAGAATGGGCCTCAAAGTATGGGCATCTGCCCCAAGGTCCAATAGCCATAAGATATACATAATTGAAAAGACCTTTTCAAAGAGAATCTTTGCTACTAACACGACTTTTGCCAATTCGTAGTCCGTGCAGAGTTATTGACTTAATTAGCTGACTATTTGGACACCGCAGTTAAGATTTTCTTGGCAACCAATAACCATCTTCTTCTTTTATCTTCTATATATATATATATATATATATATATAATGGTAAACTGACTGACTGACTGACTGGGTGATATATCAACACACAGCCCAAACCGCTGGTCCTAGAGACATGAAACTTGGAGGGTCTGTTCTTTGTGAAGAGTAAGTATCCACTAAGGAGGGAGGATTTTTGGGGATTCTACCCCTAATGGGGAAAAATAGGGGATGGAAGTTTATATGAAAGTCCGTCAGTTTTGAAGTTAGGATCTTCAAATTTTGTGTTTAGTTTGACGATTGAAAATTTAATTTATACGTGTTACAGCGTTTTTGGTAATTCTACCCACGAAGGGTTATAAAGGGGTATTATCATTATCATCATTTCAGCCGAAAGACGTCCACTGCTGGACATAGGCCTCTGCCAAGTAAGGGGTATGAAGGTAAGTAATCGGATATTTTTGATTGGATGGATTTTCTGAGTAACTAATAGCAATAAAATATACACCATTAGAGAGAGCTTTTCTGTGAGAACTTTTGCTACTAGCACCACTTTTGCTAATTCGTAGTCTGTTCGGAATTATTGACCTAAACAGCTCCTAGTTGCACACCGAAGTTAAGATTTTATTTACAACCAATTAGGAGTTTACGGGCAACTTATAGTCATAAGATATACATCTATAGGATAGAGGTTTTCAAAGACAACTTTTGCTACTAGCACCACTTTTGCTGATTCGTAGTCTGTTCGGAACACAGTATTGGACGTTTTTTCTTTAAGTCCGTCTTATGTTAGTGCTGAAACAAAAGGACTTTCCAAGTAAGTACCTACTTATCTACCTCCTCTTGGGTTTGTTTCGTTAGCCACACAACAATAATACATGTATAACGTAATGTGTACCTCATTGCAAACGTAACTTTAAAGTTTCATAACTTTTTCATATCTGGAGATATTTTAATGATTTTTTCACATTTTTATTTTTTCTTATTCAAATTATTAAACTAAATCCTAAAAAAAAAAATATAGTAACGTCTCCATTGTCATGAAATCGGATTTCTATTAAGCAGAAATTTTAAGCTGTACAGAAAACGAACAAAATGCACTTAGATCTCTCTGGATGAGAACATACATAAATACATAGATATGCGTGAAAAACATAACTCTATCTTTGTCATCGCGCAGTCGGGTAAAAATACCTACCAATTACGCACGAGCAGTCTATTTGCAACCAGCGCTAAAGCCTTTACGGTGACGCCAAGGCCTCATTAGAAGCGTAATGTAAAACCGAATCAGGTTAGCGCAGATCTTTATAGATGGCTGTAGGAAGGATGCTGTCTATTTAATGTTCCGTGAAGAGGCTAAAGTTATAGGTTTTTCAAAAAAAATATTAAAAAAATATTTTAAGCATTTATTTCAATAAACAAAGTAGTCAAGTAAGTCAGTCAGAAACAAAAAGATACAGTTCTCCACAGCAACTCCTCTCTCGAGAGCAGCTCAAGTGAGAAGCAAAATTAGACGCAAAATATTGATAAAGCACTGTAGTTCCAAGGCGTATATCTCTATGCAGAAGAACGGGTATGGAGGGGAACGGGAAGTCCCAAAATTGGGTTTACCCACAGATATAGATAGACCTAGATAACGCGAGAGCAACTACTTCGCGTGCCTAGCTTACGTACAAAAATCGCAAGTGGCCAATTTCGAACTCAGTCTGCATCGGAGCATAGCGCTAGTCGGACGTCAGTGGGCGTCATGGCGGGGGGTAGGACGAGGGGGGCGCCGTCCGCGGCGGCGTCTTTGAATCGATTTGATTTTCCCATCACTAAATAGTGCTTGTGACGTCATAATAGGTAGTCAAAAATGGCACGCTTGGTTTTCATACAGATCGTGATACTTGCGTTATCTAGGTCTATCTATATCTGTGGGTTTACCCCAATGGTACACCCATATAAATTAATTATGCAGTAAACTGCACTCAATAAATACACGGTTGACTGGCTTTCAGTTGTGTTAACATACTTTTTAATCAAGATCTGTAATTAATTATTGACATTCGATTTAAATTAAACCACAGATGAATAAGCATTTAGCAATTATAATAGGTATCGACGTTTACATACTGACTGTCCAGAATACTATAACATTATTCTTCAAAAAGGTGTGTCCAAACATTGAATGGCAACAGCGCATCAGCAACACAGGACACATTTCTGCCGCGCTCTAATTAAGACTGAACCGACGCATGTTTGCGCGGCAGTACTGCATGGCACATCCGAGACAAGCCGCGGTCTTCAGTTGGCATCAGAACTAAAATGAAAGCGATTGCGTGTGTCGTGGCTCTGCTTATTATTCGAAAATTGCGAGGGACTAAGAAAAACATCTTAAAATAAGGAAATGCTGGATGAAACCACTTTATCAGCGGAGGTTACAGAATTTTGAATCAATAAATTACGAAATTTATTACCGAACATCACAGTTTTATCCTTGGAATAGCTTGAACATTTACATGTACATATGTGTTCGAATAAACAAATCGGTCCACTACAAATAATATTAATAAATTAGAATATTACATTCCTAGTATCACCTGCAAAGATTCATCCATTTGTATCACACTACCCCACAAAATGGCGACAGTAGGTAAGCTAAACCACTCTTGAAAATACCCAGCCACTTTGTAGACCGCGAGTCAACATAACGTCCCATCACTTAACTTTACCTGACACTTACTTCTAGTACGAAAGTCCCACAGACTATATCTAAAGTTCTAAGTGACAGCAAAGATATGATATATCTTGAGTATACTCTCTGTTCAAGTCAAGTTGTGTACGATTTTAAGTTGAAGTATGAATATGATAAGATATATATTGTACTAGCGACCCGCCCCGGCTTCGCACGGGTGCATTATACATATAAAAGTTCCTCTTGAATCACTCTATATATTGCTGAAAACTGCATTGAAATCCGTTGCGTAGTTTAAAAGATCTAAGCGTACAAACAGAGGGAGCGACTTTGTTTTATACTATGTAAAGATTATGAAATTGGTCCTTTGAGTCTGAACACAATTGTTGTAATGAAGTTGCTGCGGATGCATGTACAATGACCGACAAACGGCATAGATTCTTGAAATATTCAAAAGGGGCCTGCATAAAATTCCTTTTGCTATCAAAATGTGCTTAAATAGAGGCACACTGCAGCGTGAGCTATTTGAGATTGAGAGATGGGGTTTATTCAACTCAGTCAAGCGGTTATTTCCAATTTTGTATACGATGGAAACATACGTAAGTGTCGTGCAAAAATGTATTTTGACTTTCTCGTTGGACTAGTGGTCGCAAGCGCGACTACTGAGTTTAAGGTCCTGGGTTCGATTGCCAGGTCAGACAAAGTGTAATTGGGTTTTTCCATCAGGATTTTGTCAGTAGCAGCCACGGAGTCTGGATTTGTACCCGGCGATAGGTTCGCCCCCATGTTACATGGTACTTAAACATAACTGGCAAAATGTGGGTGTTATTAGGTACTATTATTAGGTAAACCTCTGCCTAAGCCTTCGGGATAAGGCGTGAGTTATGAAAACTGATAAAAAGGTACCTTACTATTTGTTGTAAACATGGAATCAATTACTTTCCTGAAACGTGGAAACGAAAACAAATAAGTAATTGCGGTCACAGTTCGATTAGCCCACAATTCCACGGAATAGAAAAAATACGTAATTACACGGGAAAGCCATTAAATGTTAGGACCGCATTGAATGTCTATTTAGGAAATAATGGAATGATGTTTATTTTTGTGAATTGGTTTTTGCAAACACACTTACCCATCAAAATAAATAATTTTTAGAAACTAGATGAGGCCGGTGTTTCGATCCTGATTACTCTGAGAAGAAACAGCCGAAATAAACTCAGAGGTCATAGTTTCTTTTTTATCTTATTCATAATTCAACGATATGATGATGAATACGACAGTTGATAACACTTCGTAAACTTTATATTACACAATAGAACATCACGGAGACAGCGCTGAAACTCGTTACCGAAACAACAAAAGGACGAAGACGACTACCTCCCGTATACGACCTCAGACGATGCGAATTGCGTTGACAACTTTCATCAAACGACACGGGAGTACGTCACTTGTTTCCTTGATTAACGCGTGACTCGTGGCTGCTATAATGGACCAAGATCCCGTAATCACCAGATCAACGTTATTTTATAAAATCTCCTTAAATCTTTCTTTTCTTTTATAAGTTCGTTTACATTTTATCATACTTTAAAGGTGTCTGGCGGTAGGTTTTTACCACACAAAGTGTCTGGCAGTTGAGGATGTGAATAACCATACTATCCTTTGTGTAATATAAAAAAATCTTGCTTTATTGTAGAGGCAACTTGGCAGTTATTCAGCCCATCTTTGTTACATGATACCTGCCAAAGAAACCACTACAAACTTTTCATAATACTTAGGAAACTTCTTACCTATAGTAAGGTGCTTCTACAGAAAAATATTCAACTTTTATATATAGCCATAGGTCTGACCGCCACGGGATCTCCCTTTATAAGCATTTTTTTTCATTTGTTTTTTCGCAGTTGCCGTGTTCGTGTAGCTCATGGCCGACCGTTATAGCGCGTATACAGGGCGAGTTTATAACTTGCGGTGATGACGTCATAACACGGATACTGTAGTAATACAGGGGGCTGCTTTTACAACTGTTTGGATGATTAGGGCGTAAAAAGGGGTGAAAAAGAAGGTTAGAAATTGAGTTATTGTATGGATTCTAAACGGGTGTAATAAAGTGTAATTTTGTTTGTAGTTTGTGAAATTTGTAAATAAGAATCTTTATAAAATTCGAAAACGTGAATCCTTTAAAAGCTCAAGTAACTTTAGTCTGGTTTTCAATAACTTGATTCTTCAAATAATCACGACGATTGATCCTATCCCCGGCTATCATTTTAAACAGCTACAGTTTTCGATAAAAGAACCAAATCTTACTAAAGGAATTCTTCCAGTACAAACTTTCTCTAAAATTGAAGTTAGAGAAAATTACGCAGATAAAAGTTATAACAATAGCATTACAAGAAGAACATTCTAGGGTCAGAACGTGATTCCAACACGACCCAGCCACTCTCATCTCAGAAGTTGATCTCACCTCTAGTAACTACAAACGCCTTAGATAAAGCCTTCAACCGTGAAATTGTAATAATTTTGGAAGAACTTTAAAGTCCGTCAGACTTAGCACTTAAGGTAACAGCTGTTTTGTTATCAAGACGTCAACCCATTAAACCGTACCATACTATGACCGTGCTATGAACGTATCAGGCACGGATAAAAACAACACGGACTACTATGCCCAATAGAACGTATCAATTTTACCAACGTATCAGCAATAAATTCTCCTCGACAATAGTTGATGCTCCATGACACGCGTCGCTGGTGGTAACGGTATAGTGGGCATAGTCTCATAATTTTCCAAACAAAGCATATTGTTTTGGCTGACACGTTCCTAGCACGGTCATGGTATGATACGGTGTAGTGGGCAGACTTCTTTAATAAAAGGATCATGTAACTAAAACTCTTTTAAATGCAAAAATACACCGTAAAACCCTCCTCTTACAGCACAAACTTTCTCTAAATTAAAAACGTCATTACAAGAAGAACATTCTAGCTCCGGTACGTGATTCTACACGATCCACCCTCATCTCAGAAGTTAGTTCAAGAGTCTCTAGTTACTAAGTTACGACTGCTGCCACTAATTGTGTGAATTATACCTGACTCCTTGTCTAACAGGCGTCTCTCTAATGAGGCTTGACTTAGGTAACTTACCTTGGAGGAAAATGTTTGATTGCACATCTATACATACATTTTATAGTGCTACTTAATGGGTGTTCTGCCACGTGGCTGTAGTTGGAACCAACGGTGCCTTTTTGTTTATAGACAAATACAATTTCTCAAACATTAACCAAGAGCGCTCTACTGAATATATCATTAATTCACGCCAAAAGAACCTTGCCTTTTGTGTCTGCCTGTATGACTGCATTGGACTTCTACAACGCAATGAATTGATGCAGTTTACACCACCATCGAGGGAACTACACTTTATGAAATAAAGAAATACTCATGATTTTTCAAGATTTTCTTAGAATCATGTACAGAGTCTTTGAATATTTCATTTACTGTGCGAACCGCCAGTCTGTAGAATTCACAGCCGGCTTCTCTGTTCCCTGATAATTTTAATGTGGATCTATTCAAAGTTCGAGTGAATCGGTTTCTTCTAGGCAAGCGTGCTCCACTCTAGGCCGCATCATCGTTTCAAATCAGGCGAGTTGCGGACAAACTCAAGTCTATTTAGTATAAAAAAGTCTTTGATATAAGTTTGTGTTCCGATGTCTCTTCATCGCGTATAGTTCGTGACGACACTAAAGAAAATCTCTCTTCCCAAATACACCTCACCTCACCAACATTCAAAACACCCAACTAAAAACTTTTAGACTACACTAATGGTTAACCAACCATCCCTTTCTAACAATCTGCCTACAGATCTAAGCCAGTAGTTCATTGTGGCCGGTACTATGTTCTCGACACCCACTCTTAACTCCGTGAAGCATGAAATTAATTTCGTAACACAACATCACGCCTCTGTAATTCTTGAAAGGTTGGGTTAAAAAACATGGTGAGGAAACCAGCATGCCTGAGAGATATTTCTCGACGGCATGCCAAGCCAAGTCAGAGGCCCTAGGGCGGCATAAAATCTCTGACACCAGGTTAGGTAATAACCACACGTTAAAGAAGAAGATCATGTAATAAAGGACGAGCTTATTCCCATCAACCTGACTACTAGCTGCAACTGAGAAATTCGTAATGAAAAAACGCTAAGTTTGTCTGAGCTGGGTATCGTACCCAGGACCTCATGCTCAGCTCTAGCGTTTGCAACCACTAGACCAACGAGACGAGGTAGTCTTTGTGTAACCAGTTCTCTGTGGTCGGCCTATGTTCTTGACACCCGCTTAAACTCCGTGAAGCGTGAAATTAATTTCATCAAAAGGAATCTCGACTTATATACGAGTTTTAGTGGCTAAAGGGCTTGTGAGAGTCAGCTGGTTATGAAAGTTTCGTTGTAGGAACTATTATAGTTCATTGAAAGCACGAAAAAGTTAATTTCATAATTTTATTTTGACCTTTATCAGGCGTGCTGAACATTTTTAAGGGCCATCCTTTCATAACGTGAGTTTTTTTACGCCACTTTTATAGCCCTCCCTCCCCCTTCCCAGCATCACGTGTGTTTTTTAATATTGAAAAAATGACGTAGTTTAAGAATCATTTTAATAAAAAAATATATGTTATCGGTTTTTTTTTAAACAGCACTTATCTCAGTTACGTCACAAGCATAATAATATGATAGATACATTTAATTGGAAATTGAAAAGATAACATCGTACCGCGGCAATCATGGCTGGCTTTATTAACAGTGCAAATTGGCCCATCCATTTAAAGTTAATTATAAATGCCAATTAATGAACACCTATCAGCAGCAGCATAATGGGATAAATCCTCTCTACTTTAATTTGATTATTATCTTCGATGAAAACAGGGGCTCGTAATAATAAAAGCAGCATTGACTTTTTCCAATACACTTGGGTTCAGTTTCCACTCTAAACGAATGCAGCTGAATTCCAGTCTTTTTAACCGACTTCTAAAAATGAAGGAGGTTATGTATTCCACCAACAACTTTTTTTTTTCACACACACACTGTACACTGGTTACTCCGTGATTTCTGGGACGATTTATGTGATTCTTTTCATTTAGTAGAGGAAGCCCGCGTGGCGGCCTCTTTTTTATTTTATTAACTTTGCTTGATTAGTTTATGAGTTAGCTCCCTTTAATACGTATTTTTTATTTTTGGCCTATGTTTAGGACATTTGTCACACAAAAATTGACGGCGAAGATATCTTGCTGGTGCCGTACATGGCACGCTACGGTGTTGGTTGGTGACGGAACGGTCTAGTGGGCATAGTCTCATACTTTTCAATACAAAGAATATGTATTTGCCAGATACGTTCATAGCACGGTCATGGTATGCTACGGTGTGATATAAGAGGAATGAGTATATAAGAGGAAGTCTGAAAGTGGCGCCGGTGACTGAAAAGTTGTGTGGTAATCGGTTGTCGTGGTATGGGCATGTGATGCGGAGGAATGAGGAAAATGTTGTGAGGAAAGTTTTGAGTATGAATGTGGATGGGTATATGAGTAGAGGAAGACCAAAGAAACGATGGATGGACTGTATAAAGAATGATATGGCAAGAAAGGAGGTGTCGGATGAGATGACGAGTAATAGAGAAGTATGGAAGAAGAAGACATACTGCGCCGACCCCAAATGAATTGGGATAAGGGCAAGAGAATGATGATGGTATGCTACGGTGTGGTGGGCGGAATCCTTAAGTCGTAACTTAACGTGGTGCGAGCCATAGAGGGGTCTCGATATGACGTACAGTCACGGATTCACGGACCGACCTCGGCGAGGAAAAATTAATCCATCCCGTGTAACTGTTTTAATTTTTCCACGCGCCACACACATTGAATATCGTCTAATATAGAAGTGACCACACTTATCGGCACGGATATATGAAGAAGGAAGACATGAAGAAGAATTACGAAGAAGAAAGAGCTTCATTTCCATGCAGTTTCTCACTCCCAAAAGTGACGAAATACGACGTGACTAGGACTCCCTTATCTGTATTCAACCCGTACACTACAAAAGTAAAACATGTAATTTCAATTAAAAGCGGCTCAAAAGGCTGCTATCAAATATGTACAGACACCGTGACGTCATAATACGACCGCCATTTAATTTTGCAGCCAAAGGAATCTGCGCGCAAATGATATTGCTTTGTGAATATTATATTTTGCCTTTTGGGGTTACGTGTTCTGCTGATATTAGGGAAAGAAGAATGCTTATTACATATCAGGTGGCCTGTGTATAGGGTTCATTTTAGAACATAAATGATGAAGGGAAACACCATGAGGAAACCGGCAAGTCCTAAAGCCAGAATTTTGAAAATGTGGTGGAAGGAGGCATGTCATGTCCTGCCGTGGGAAAATAAAGGATGATTATGTTATCTTGAGACCCATCCGTGCCCGTGGCTAGCTAGCACGTTAAACCGAACGTCCCAGTTGTGATGCAGATCCTTGACAGTCGTTACGCTACGGGTACTCAGAAAATTGAAAATCAGATAACCAGCTTAAACAAGATATCGTGTTACTCATTAACCGGGATGAAGAGGTCAGATCAGCAGTCGCTCCATGTTAGTGGCGTGCCTAGGGGCCAACAATACGGCAAGTCCATAAGGCAAGCAGACTGTTCAGAAAACCTAACATCATGAAGAGTACTGAGGTTATAAGCGCAAGCCAAGCTTTTAGGCCGTGTTCACACACAGCGTATAGTCAGCCGCCGACTGTGAGCGTCAAGTTCAAAGTGTACGAAAAAACAAACGGCAGTCTGAATTTTGTTCGTACATTTTTTTCTGAGCACTCACAGTCGTAGTCGGCGGCCCACTATACGCTGTATGTGAACGTAGCCTTAGGGTTGTATGAATGTCAGCAACCACGTAGGGATCCGCATGAGCCGATGCCTGCCAGGGCTGCGGGACTGTTCGAAAGAGATACCGCGGCCCTGGAACAAAAAGGGCAAAGAAGGAACATGGATGGGATTTAGTCAGTACAAGTCTGACACTCCCTTCCGCTCCGCCCAGAGCGGGGGGGGGGGGGGGGGTCATTTTACGATATCCCATCCTACAAAAAAAAAAGGGTTGTATGAAAGTACCGCCACTAATATAAAATACTGGCATTCAGTTACATTTGGTTAGACTCGAAGCCGATACCACCATAGTTTAGAAAAGGGTAGACAGATGATAATGATTAGTGTAATAATATTCAGTGATACGCCAGTCCATCAGTAAACGTGCAGAAACTGCATAACGTCACAGCGTACAGTTGCTCATAGCTTTGAGTGATGCCAATCAAATTAGTCTCTATTGCTTTACTATTACTATGTAAATTGCATCGTGGTTAATTAACCTCTGACCTAACCGCCATCATTAACATAGACAGCACGTTTATGTCTAAGCAGTAAGGGTGATTTTCGAGTAATACTTTTGTGCTGTCGACTGCAATATAAGCAAATAAGGGAGTGCTTTATTGATTTGGAACACAACAACATCATGTCTGTTTTCCACCAAAGGTTTACACACAGTTGTGAGCAATGAAGTATATACACGCAACAACTTTAATAAGTGATTTTCTACAACTGTATTGATTAACGTTTTACGTTTTCCTGAGCATAGTATGTAAGCTATCATCTGCCTAGCCTTGTCCCAACTATATTGGCGTCGACTTCCAGTCTAATCGGATGCAGCTGAATACCAGTATTTTACATTGAGCGACTGCCTATCTGACCTCCACAACTCAGTTAGTACTGGGTAATACGATACCCCTTGGTAAGACTGGAAGACTGTCAAAGATCTACAAATGACAGCCGGGACCAACGGCTTAACATGCTTTCCGAGGCACGGAGGAAACTCGGTATGTAATGGGCGGTCACCCATCCACAGACCAACCTAGGCAAGCACGGCTTAACCTAAAGATCGGCCCGAGCGGCTGTTATTATTTAGCCACGAGCTCCTCCATAGTATGTAAGCTTTACTGTTACGAAATTCCCAAAATAGATTATCAGTATTTCGATGTGATTTCGTGCAAATGACATTGGGTTTCTATAACTGGAATTTCTTGGTAACACAGGGTCTACATCCACAGCGGGTCTGGACTTCTCAGTAGCACCCACGGAGTTTGGATTTGTGTCCGATTGATGGCAAAAGGCTCGCCCCCTATTACATGGAACTTAAACATAACTGGCGAAACGTGGGTGTACACGTACTGCGGAACAGTTTGTCGGCGGAATTAGCGCTCGTCTTAATACATTTGGTTCAAACAGTAATGGCATAGAATAATTAATAGTGGGTTATAATAAAATAATGAAGGATGATGAATGATCATGATGTATCTAATGTTATGTTAATTCCCAGGATTACCTTGATAATACAAATTCTATTTATATCCGGATTGTGTTAGTTCCATAACCGGATCCGGAGATAAGTCCGCACGTTTCAAATATCCGGCTCAAAGTTGTAACATTACCGACGGTACTATGAATAGTTTCGGAACTTCCTGAAAGCTCAATATCGGACAACTTAACTCGTAGATCGAATGTTAGTGTTAAACTTTTGTATTTGGGTATAGAGTAGTGTAAAACAGTGTTTACTTATAAATGTTTTGGCACAAAGACATAAGACGTGTCTTGTTTAAATAGATTTTTTTTTCTCAACCCTTTGGAAAAGCTAACAATATGAACGCTGGTGGACGGCTAATTTAAAAGTAGGTTCGAATATTTTTATTATTATTTATTTCGTATTCCATAAGCCCAAACACAACTTTCCAGAGCTACTTATTCTGATTAGAAAATCTAAAAAAAAAATTGACGTTGCACCATAATATACATGTGTAACAGAAAATGAGCAAAAAAAATAAAAAAAGATTTTTTTTCTCGTTTCGGCTAACGCAGTAAGTATGAAGAGACCGTTTCCTTATTTCTTTTAAAATAGATATTATACCGTGGACAAACTAAATATTAATATTGTAACATCTAACTACTTCTTGACCCAAATAAAAAAAAACTAATATTTTTCATTCCTGACTCATGGTCCTTGAAAAAGTTGTCCAGAGCCGTCACCTCCTTCTGTGAAAAAGTCATGCTAGTGAAGGAGGTGGCCGGACGTGAGAGGGAAAGAGCCTCACGTCCCAGCCGCCGCGGGAGACGCCCCGGGCGTCGGGGGTCACGTGGTGGCTCCCGGCCACCGTAGGCGCGGGCCTGTGGACGGCGAGTAATGGACTAGCTCACCGTCCGGCCGTCTTATGACGACAGGCCATGTCGACGTCGTGTTCCACGCGCGCCTCAAAGAGTTGTCAGCAACAAGGAAGGGGTTCGCAAGGGCCGATGCCTGCAGGGGCTGCGAGACTGTTCGAAAGAGATACCGCGGTCCTGGAACACAAAGGGCAGTAGAAGTCTGACACTCCGTTAAGCTCCGCCTAGAGCGGGAGGGGGGAAGGAGGGGGGGGTGTAACTTGATGAGATCGCATCCGCTTATTCCGTTCTGTATAAGTAGAAGGCGGCCAAGTCGCTATCAGCGGAAGCGTTTTAATAGAGTTAACTAGAAACCAGTACTTAGTATCGCTGCGTTATTTAAAGGATCTCTTGTTGTTTCCACCGCGCTTATTTATACAATGGTAGCATAAAGTCATTATAACTGCGTTCTTCTTAGAATTGAAACCAACTTAGAATTCACAAGAACAGACATATATACAGAAATCTCGTTTTGTTACTTATTATATTTTATTTATTTAGTTATTTTCTTTATTTATATTTTTAATATTCCTTAAAAAAAATATAAAAACGATTTAAAAATATAAAAAATTGTAGTCCACCGGTATCGGGAACAGGGTCCAAGCTACCGCCGGTCAGGGCTCGAGATAGGAACCTCCTAACATTACGAGCCGTGTCTAGGAGTACCACTTTCTGAATCAAGCCCTTGATCCAGCTGCATAACGAGAGATATTATTAAGTTCATTATTAAAAGGTAACTAAGATATAAAAGTGATCTCCGCAGTCCTGGTCGGAATTAAAGTTTCAAAAAAGTTTTAAAGCTAAGTTTTAAATAAAGAACCCAGGACAAGGAAGTCACTATTTCTAAGAATAAATAGAAACTTTTATTTACTTTCTCCGAGGTGTTAACAAACGGCAAAGTACTAACTTGAAGTTAAAGGATTTTCTTGTAACCTGATCCATCTTGAACTTCGTTTACAAAGATTTAAATAATTCAATTCCTTACCTTGTCAAGATTAATTGCGTTTCTTTTTCGTTCTAAATTTACTAGTATTCCCTCACTCACTCATTCTCAAAACCGTGTTTGTGAAAAAGCGCGAGCAATTTTATGGCTGCATTAAAAATAGTACCGTATTAGCATTAGTTAAAGTAGAAAATTCGCTTGGGACTCTGTCACGCGCCTTTAAACCATGGACATAATGGTCCTACTTTCAATGCAGTCAGTAAATTGCTTGCGCATTTTTCCGTGCCGTCTGAAGTTTTTGGGGGTCTAAAATGAGTGCTTTAACAGAATCATAACAGCACAATATTTAATATGAATCACGTTAAAAATAATAAAAAGGTCACAAACGCAATTAATATTATGCTTTGTGACCATTTTACGAATTTTAACGTACTTCATATTAGTATCTTATTATGATTGTGCTAGAGCGGCCTTTTTAGGCCCCCAGAACTAATACTAAGGCGAGCGCATTCTTTTCAATATTAATATTTCCGATAAAGACACTTTAACGATCCAAATCTTTGTACGCTTGTAGTTTAATCTGCTCTAAAACTCTCTCCGGACGAGGGGAAAATTGTAAATAAGATTATAATTATAAAGTTTAGAAAATGGCGCTATTTTGTGAAAGGTTTTGTGTTTCAAAGTAAATAAAGCTAATCCTTTGGTGTATTATTACGGTTGACAGGATAGAATATTTAAGAAGAATACGTAGTAGGTACAGATAGCAAAATAAGGTCAGCCAACAAAGATCAGGCCAACAAAGATCATTGTTGTTGTCGGTGAGGCCTGGCAGCGCATCTATTAACAACTTTTTCGATTCTATGAAAATAATATGGAGTGATTTTCAATCAAGAATGTAGGTTCAACTTTTAATGATCGCTTCGCGCGATTTGCTGCGATTTTACGTCATATTCTTTACATATGGAAAACGCGACTCTGTCTGCTACCAACGTCGTCATCCTTGACCAAATACATAACGGTCGGCTTGGCTTCCAGTCTAAGGTTGTTACCACACCAATCGATCGATCGCCTATCGCAAAGCGATCGATGTTAGTAATGACGACGATCGATCGATTGGTGTAGTAGAAACTGTCGATCGACGTCGACTTATCCATTCTACCATCCCAGCTGGGCCTTTTTGGCGCAGCCGTGAGACACACAAGATCATCTTTTTTAATTGGCTTTTTTTTCTGCACTTGTGGCATGTGCCGAATAAATATGTTTTCTTTCTTTCTTTCTTTCTAACCAGATGCAGCTTAATACCAGAATTTTACATGGAGAAACTGCCTATCTGACATCGCAGTTACTGAGTTGCATGATAGTCCTTTTGTAAGACTGGTTGTCAGATCAAACTTCTGACTACACTATAAGCAATGACTGTAACTCGCTGTCAATGTAAATTACAAAATCTTTAAGAAATTTTTCTCGTTAATCTAAATAAACTCTACCTCCATATAATTTCCTATTCACTTTATATTCTAAGGCTTGCTTCATCATCATCATCTGCCTAGCCTTTTCCAACTATGTTGGGGTCGGCTTCTAGTCTAACCGGATGCAGCTGAATACCAGTATTTTACATGGAGCGACTGCCTAGTGCCTATCTGATCTCCACAACCCAGTTAGTACTGGGTAATACGATACCCCTTGGAAAGACTAGTTGTCAGACTTTTTGGGCCACTGATTACAAATGACAGCCGGGACCAACGGCTTAACGTGCTTTCCGAGGCACGGAGGAAACTCGTAAGGCATTCATGTAAGGCTCGCTTCATACCGATTAAATATAAATCTCTCGGATTCATCCCCGGTTTTATTCCACGTCATCTCTGGCAGCATTACAAATTAATCCTGGCATCCTGCTTACAGGTTACAGCACAGAAAATGATTATAATTTTAAAACAGAGAAAGATTTTTGATATATTATATACATACTTGGTCGAAATAATTAAAAGAAAACATTGTTCGGAAATTCCCTGGAGGCTCATTACAGGGTTTTGTCCGTCGTTCGTTATTTAGGAGCCTGTTTTGGTAAATATTAAGCTATTACAAAGATATTAGGTAATCATCTTTTTCTCCTGTGGCAACACTACAGCTAACAGCTGATTTGAATTTGTACTTTTAATTTTAATTTTAAATATTGTATTTCCTTATTAATAAGGCCTATTTCTTATAAAATAACAAGTTCAGAACAAGTATATAATGAGTTATAGTGTAGATGTGTTGAATTAACGTAAATTAAGTGTAAAAAAATCATTTGTGAAACTGACAGTTACCGGTCTAAGAAATCTTGCATTGTCATCTTAATATCAGGTACAATACAACTTATTTTACTTGGTAGTACATTGTTTACGTTCTAATAATTTGCGTTATATTAACTGCATTACTTTTATTACGGCTACCCTTTGATGCCGATGACCTTTGAAACGTAAACATAACCCTGTTTGGTTCGGTGACAGAACTTGTTTTCTTTTTTTCCCTTAACTTAACTTCATTTTCTTTTCAATTATTCTTTTCCGACACAATTCTACCACACCTATTATTTACCTATCTTGTCTCTCTCTCTCCTGAATCATGATTATGACACGCAGTGCCCGCGCTCGCCTCGAAGAGTCCAAACTTAATCAGGCTTTGAGCGAACTAAAGGCCTGTAAAGAGTCCTGTAACCAGCTAAACAGGGAAATGGATGACAATGAAAGGGTGCTCTTTGAAGCCCATGAAAGGAATAATAAGTTAAAAAATGAAATGGCTCAGCTATACACTCAACTCACTGATGCCACAGAAGACCGGAATAGGCTCCAAGTCATTGTGGATGGGTTCAGCCAGTGTAGCGCTGAGTATGAACAAGCCCTGAGTCACAAGCATCATTTACAGCAACAGTTACATGAGGCTAGAAGTCAAATATCAGCACTTGAGACAATGAATCATAACATCACAGCCTCATTGAACCAAAGTCTGTTCAGTGAACTGGTGCCTGTTGCTCCGTCAATGATTTCTCATAATTACCAACCTTACACTATAGATTTGACAGGTGAAGTCGAATTAAAGTCAAATAAATCAGTGCAAGTAATCACTAGTAAGAATAAACTAAAAAAATATATTAAAATAAACAAATACATAGTTAAAACTAAGAAAATGGTAAAAAAGCAAAAATTTTTTATTAAAAATGTAAAATTAAATAGGGAAAGGTTTAACCTTTTAAAACAATTAGATATGTATTCTTTAAACTTAGATAAAAGTAATAGAAAGTACCAAATAGACACAGAGAACTTGCAATCTGAAATTGATCACCTACAAGAGAAACTTACTTCTCTTAATATTAAATATACCGCCTCTGAACACCAAATGAGAGAATACGTATTGGCTATGAATGAGCTGGTTAGTACACAAACTAACAACTGTGAGCATTGCCAACCACCATCTGTTGAACCCACACCGGCCCATTCATTGTCTGTATGTGATACGATCATTCCGCAGTCCTGTGCTAGTTTACCATTAAAAATTTCTAATATTTTAACTAAACAGATTGTCAATGAAGAAGTTGTTATTTTTTCTGATGAAATTGGAAAGGATTTAAGCCATTTGTTGACAAATAAGTATCCAGGACATTCAATTATGAACTTTTGTATGCCTGGTTGTTCCTTATATGACATTATGACAAAAATTATTAATTACAATTTCAACCAGGATTGCACACTTCTGATACTTGTTGGTAATAGGGGTAATGTGAACAAAGGAGAATTGCTCCAATATTATAGATCATTAAATAGCCTTAGTTTAAGAAAAATTGTAATGTTCACATTCCCATACAGCCAAAGTTTGCCACAGGAAGAAAATCTCTTAAGATTTGAAATGAATATAACATTACATAATTTGACATTTAATAATAATTTATTTCATTTGATTGACACTAACAATTATGTTGGTAATAATTTTTATTTGACAAAAGATAGATTCCTAATAGATAGGTACTATCTTTCTAAGTATTGTAAACGACAGATAGCTGCGTCGTTGTCTTATTATTTTTATATTACAGCCAAGAATTTGGCTAAACAGATTGCTTCTATTGAGCAATGCCATGACATGTTAAATAATTCAGTGAATTATTTGGTAGATAATATTGACATTGTAAATCCTTTAAATTAGAGTATAGGACAACAGAGGTAAACTCTGGCAATAATATACAGATTTACAAAACTAAGTCTAATAAAAAGAGTTTAAAAATAAATAGTATCAACCTGGTGCATCAGAATATTCAAGGACTTAAGAACAAAGACTTAGAAATAGAATTATTTTTGAATTTTAATAATATTGATATCCTTTGTATTACAGAACATTGGCTTCAAAGCCACCAGTTTATGTTCAGTTTTAGTAATCACCAGGTTGGTAGTTCATTCAACAGAGTAAATGCTATACATGGTGGCTCACTAATTTTAATAAAAAACCAGATTAAATTTAAAGACCGAAAGGACATTGTGAGCCTCTCTGTTGAACGCATCATTGAAATAGCCTGTATAGAATTGGAGCAGTTTATTATATTAAGTGTGTACAGGCCACCCTCGGGATTGTATGACTACTTTGAGAAGGTAATGGATGAAGTTTTACATAAGATTTGTAACACAAACAAGTCAATTATCACTTGTGGTGATTTTAATGTAAATTTATTAGAAAACTCTGGTTCATGTAGTAAAATTATAAGTCTGTTTCAGTCCTACAATCTCGTTAACCTATTTTCGGAGCCAACAAGAATAACGCCTACTAGTGCCACATGTCTAGACAATATTTATACTGATGTTATTCCAAATCATAAAGAAATCATAAATGTTTTAGACTCTGATCATTGCGGACAAATGATTACCATCGAAATCCGAAACATCAAAGTGGCAAAAAATGATATCACTGTTAACCCTAAAACTGCAAGACGCTTGGAATCATTTAAAAGTAAACTCGTGAATAACTTGCCAATTTTGTCTAGTGACAATTCTCATCGTCTATATGATGATTTTTTTAATATTTATTGTAAGCTATTTAATTCCATCTTTATTCCCAAGACTATCTCAGTAAATTGTAACGCATCTTTCAGTGACTGGGCTACCATTGGTATTCACAAAAGTAGAACACGGCTTTATGAACTGTACAACGAAAGAATGCTTGTAAATACTGCGGAATTTAATTTATATGTGAGAAATTACTCAAAACTATTTAAAAAAGTGTGTTGCATGGCTAAGTCACAGTATTTGAGCTCGAAAATTAAGAATAGCAATAATGTAATTAAAACAACGTGGAATATTATTAATAATGAAACGGGAAGGTCTAGTAACCGAACCAGTGACTATAGCTTATCCATTAATGATATAGTAATCAAATCAGATTCAGACGTCGCCGCGGCTTTCGAGAGTTTCTTTTCTGATATTCCCGTTTCAACTACGAAATCCCTAAACTCATCACCTACTGTTGCCGAATCTTTGCTTAAGGAAAATGTTAACGTTTGCGACGCGGAATTTCATTTTGAACATATCACATGTAGAGATTTAATCAAAAGTTTTCACTCCTTAAATGTCAAGAAGACTGCGGATCTGTGGGGTAATTCTGTAGAAGTTGCCAAGTCTATTATAGACATTGTAGCACCTACCTTAGTTCTTATCTTTAATAATTGTATTGATTGTGGGGAGTTTCCTGATCTTATGAAGAATAGTAAAATAATTCCTTTATTCAAAACGGGTAGTACATCAGACCCCACAAATTATAGACCTATTTCAGTACTACCTACTTTTAGTAAAATTTTTGAGAAATTAATTCTAGAACAATTGCAAAGATTTTTTAATAAACATAAATTATTACATAGCAAACAGTTCGGTTTTACGAGGGGTCGTTCAACTACTGATGCCGGTGTTGAACTTTTAGGACATATTTATAGTGCATGGGAAGATAAATGCGATGCTTTGGGCATTTTCTGCGATTTGTCTAAGGCATTTGATTGCGTTCTTCATGAAACTTTAATCAGGAAACTCCGCCACTACGGAATCCGGAACAGCGCTCTGGATCTTCTTACCTCATACCTGAGTAATAGGATCCAGAGAGTTGACATCAACGGAAAAATATCTCCCGGATCTATAGTAACAATGGGAGTCCCACAGGGCTCGATTCTTGGTCCTTTCTTGTTTCTTATTTATATTAATGACTTACCTTACCTCATAAAGGATAACCACGATATAGTGTTGTTTGCAGATGACACTTCGCTTTTGTTTAAACTTAAACGTCAGCAGCTAGTTACTGACGATGTAAATAGCGCGATTTCCAAAGTAGTGCATTGGTTTAACGCTAATAACTTACTTCTAAATGAAAAAAAAACCAAATGCATTAAGTTTGCACTACCTCACGTTAGGCAGGTGAAAACTAGTGTGTTGGTGAAGGGCGAAGAGTTGAACCCTGAAGATAGCACGGTGTTCTTGGGCTTAACTTTAGACGCTAAGCTTCAGTGGGGCCCACATATAGATAAATTGTCTAAGAAACTGAGCTCCGCAGCATACGCAGTTAGAAAAATTCGTAATTTAACCGATGTAGAGACAGCTCGATTAGTTTACTTCAGCTATTTTCATAGCGTAATGTCGTACGGCATTCTGTTATGGGGGAATGCCGCCGATATTCAGACCATCTTTGTTTTGCAGAAAAGGGCCGTTCGATCAATTTATAAGTTGAGTCCGAGACACTCTCTCAGAGAAGAGTTTAAGGAGATTAATGTAATGACTGTTCCTTCTCAATACATATATGAAAACCTTTTGTATGCTCACAAAAATATAAAGCGGTTTAAAAAATATTCTGATATTCACAATATAAATACAAGGAATAAACATCAATTTATTGTACCCACAACAAGGCTCAAGAAAATAGGTGGATCATTTAGATGCCAATGTATACGCTTTTATAATAAACTTCCAGGCCACATACATGAACTAAGCCTTAATAAATTCAAAATTTTTATAAAACGTAAACTTTGCCAGAAAGCCTTCTATTCTGTTAAGGATTATATCGAGGACAAAAAGGCTTGGAATTGAACTGCTCCAATTGAAATCGATATTAAACTGAATTGTACCCATTTTATTTTATTTTTATTACTGTTTGACATTTTTTTATTTTTATTAATTATTGTTCGATTTAGTTGACATTATTTACTTTTTCAAGTACCTGTGGTATTATTATTATTATTATTTTTTTTTTTTTTTCTTGACTTTATTTTACTTTTTCAAGTGTCGTATTATATATATATATATATTTTTTTTGTTTATTACTGTATATGAGGACTACGTGGGTCATACTATTATTATTATTTTAATTTTTTGTTAAGTTAGTTTCACGATTGTCTGGCAGTTTGAGTACTTTATGCGGCCTACCCAAAAGTCCTTTCTTTGGTATTGTTCGTCGTGTCGTTGAGCTCCTTGGATTACGAGTCGAGCTACACGATCACTGACAAATGCTTGCACTGTCTGGACAGGTCCACTCAAATCTGTGTGGTTATTTCTTCAAAATACCATCTCGGACTTTAATCTACATGGTCCTCATATGACTTGAGCAATGTCTGGACTTTAAAAGAGACTGTGACCTCTGAGTTTGTTTCGGATGTTTCTTCTCAGAGTAGTCAGGTACGAAACACCGGCCCCATCTAGTTTTAAAAAACAACATGTTGTGACATGTAAAAGAGTTTTGTAAACCAACTTACAGAAATAAATATGATTTGATTTGATTTGATCGTTTAACACCATTCAATAACTATTTCATGAAAAAAATCATTCAATGGGGTTAAATGAACTTAGAATGTTATACTAATGATTTTAATGGTTATAATTCTGTAACTACATACGTATTACTTGCGCGACTCATTCTTCGTCAACATACAAACTGACACTGACCTGCAAATTGCAAAACACGTGAGAAAATTTGAATTTCTCGGGCTACCGTGCGCTACTTTAATAATGTCTCAAAGATTCTTTTAGATGAGTGGACCTACCCACGTTATAGAAATGAGTCGTAGAATGAAAGACAAAAAAAAAAAAAGTTGTCGCAGGGACACGACGTGCATATAAATACGACGTGTATATAAAGCATAACAAATATTTTATAAATACAACATAACGGAACAAAAAAGTTGACAGCTTGCACATCGTGACTGCGATAAGAAGGTTACAACTCAGCATGATGCTGTGCTATAGTAGGTGACCCGAGAAAAGACGTACGGCAAAAATATTTGGAATACATAAATAAGAAAATAAAATAAACAGTACTTGAATTACTTAAAACCACCATTAAAGATAAGTGCAGGATGGTGGATGCCTCTTAAGGCCAGCGCACACAGGGCTCAGACACGGCAAGGCATTTTATCTTTACCCAACGTTAATTAACCGAAGTACACAGAATTTCAAATAGTACATCTTTATTCTGTGGCATTATAAGCCACGTATACATAGCTGCTTCTGACAAGTTAATCATTTTCATTTTTCAGGCTCATCTATTCATAGCTTAAACATGACAAGCAAATAATTATAATCTAAATAAAATAGAATATAATATTACAGGAATATTAATTCGCTTATATTCCTTGTCTAAACCAGATTCTGTTACAAGCTCGCTTTAGGCAGTACACAGGTTTGAGCCTCACAAAGGCATTTTTGGCATTATAAATACATTATCCAACCTATTTAGGATAACCTCGTTCACGAGTATTTACTTATTAAAATATATTATCGCAGAAGATTCGCGAAGAAAAATATACTTAGGTGTTTTCACTTTGCGCTTTTAACGCGTTACGATACCTACGATTTAATGGTAGCATAGTTAATCCAATATAATATGATATCTTAAGTGGGTGAGCCAGCTATTAAAATAATGAAAGGCGTCCTGAACGCGTAAATGTGGTCACCATTGTGCAGGATAAAAAAATGGTAAATATGAAATAAAGAAAATATCTTAATTTAATCATTTCAACAATGAGATACACATTAACCGCACTACACATGCACAATTTAACATTTCTGCGAGTAATTCATGCGTATCTCCTCTGTCGCTTATAGTAAAATGTTTAGGCTGGCCCACTTTTGTAAAGCCCGGTTACACTAAACGACAACTAACTGAATGCCTATATATTATTGTACTGTTAGGAATTTCTACTCTCTGCCCTGAAATAAACATTAAAAACTGCGTCTGTGTCACTTACGGTGCAATTACACTTGGTCGTTCGTCCGGATACGATTGCCTTTGGAATTCGGGCAAACGACCGAGTGTAAATGAACGGGGTCGAGTACGTCCGTCTTCGGTCAAGCTCGTGCGGCTTCATTGTTTCTGAAACCCGACGCCAATTTTTCTTTCACTTCGATCAGTGCTTGGCAAGTCGTCACAATGATGTCATTCAAACAGCTCGTATTCCATTGCGATGACTAGTGTCATCAATGCATCGGGTACCCGAATTCGATTAAAGCCGAATACGGGTGAACGACCAAGTGTAATCGTGCCTTCAGACAGAGTACGGTCCGGCAAAACGTCGCAAATGTGACCCAACATTTAGAGACAATAAATAACTCCCATACGATATCGTATCGTGTCCGTATCGTATGAAACAAAAGGAGATATTGAAGAAGCCATTAGTCGTTGTTTCACGTCACATACATAACTTGTGAGCTTTGCAAATAAAATGTACCAGAAGGTAATTAGGAAATGTTTTCCTTTCTCTCGACGTTGGTGTTCTGTTCTCTTTATTGGACTTGACTTTTGAAGAGGAAAATGTAGACAATAGGGAAAATGTGTATGTTTCTTCATTATAATGCGATTTTTTTCTTCTATTATGTTGAAAAGTTAGGTAGTCAGTGGCCCAAAAAGTCCGACAGCCAGTCTTACCAAGGGGTATCGTATTACCCAGTACTAACTGGGTTGTGGAAGTCAGATAGGCAGTCGCTCCATGTAAAATACTGGTATTCAGCTGCATCCGGTTAGACTGGAAGCCGACCCTAACATAGTTGGGAAAAGGCTAGACAGATAGTGATGATGTTGACAAGTTCATACCTACGAGTAAAGACACATATCCTATTATCCAAATTAATCAATTATTTCTCATTTCCGGAAAATCGATGAAAGAACTTTCATTTTTTGGATTTCTATCGACATCTTTCACTCGAATGGAGATGACTGAGCACAAAATAAATCTACCAAATAATTGAAAAACTAAATGAAGAAGCAGATGAACTTTCATTCTTACGTAATTTTGTCAGTGACGTGTGAAGGTGGAAGAAAACAGAAATTAACTCGAGTGAACATTCTTTTCTGTCGGCGTCTGATATTGGCTTAAAGAATTTCCATAAAAACAAATATTCTTCTTCAATCGGTACCTCATTACTGAGGATCGTGGTCACTGGACCCCTCTAAACGAACAATCTGCCTCATCGACACCGGTCCAAAGTTGCCATCACCACCTGCTGAAATTTGCTTGAGGACATAGACTGTTTTACTTGGTCGGAGCATAGTGTCGGCGACCGGCCTCGGGCCCTCTTGCCTTCGGTATTGCCAACAATGACCAGCTTTTCAAGGCTGCTATCTCCACTTCGCATTATGTGGCCAAAAAACAAATAAACATTCTGAAAAATATAGAAAATGTAAGAATTCACCTAACATTCCTCTTACTTCCATATGCAAAATTCTACATATCCAAGATACACGGATACATACATCACAATATTCTGAGAGGGAACTCGATAGACTGACATAATAGCCTTGAGATCGCTGATGCCATTACGTCGGTCAATTTACTTCGAAACGGCCATTATGTGCCTCCAAGGGTAATGGATGGCCACACTAACAGATTCTGTTCTAGAGCCTTGTAGCCTCTAGTGGTCTATCATTTGTAGACCGTTTAATCGTTTATGGGTAGGCTAAGAATTGCGTGTAACTAGAAAAGACAGATAAATGAGGATTGTATTGCATAAAATATTTTACTTATTAATTTATTATTTATTAAAACTTTATGCATAAGTAAAAAAACCGTACGAAGGCGGACATAATGCCATAGGCATTTTCTACCAGTCTACCTTAGGGTGATGCAGAGACAATATACAGTAGGTGCAATAACAGAAATTTTTATAAATAAAAAAATATAAGAATAAATACATAAATACATACATATATTAAACTTTATAAAGATAAGAGAGATATACAAGAAAAACTACAACAATTTAGTTCTAGACGAATCTGCCAACTTCTTGTGTGTATGTTCACGAGCTTTCACTTTGAAAGTGAGCTGACTGGTCACCGTCCTGATACTCTGAGGGATCGCATTCCAAAGGAAAACCGCCTGGACAAAGAAAGAAGATTTTATAAAACCAGAGCGGTGAGAAGGACATCGTAAAAGACAATTATTAGCGGAACGAAGATTCTTGCTGTGCGCAGAGCATAAATATTGACAATTAGACGTCAGATAAGAAAATAATACTATAGTTTAAAAAAACACGCTTTAGAGTGACGTCATTTTATTTCTCGTATTCTTCTGCCACACTTCCCGGACCTGTGCGTCCCTCATCCAGGTATTTCCCGCGACTTTGACGATATCGTCGACCCAGCGAGCTTTAGAACGGCCCTGGTTTCTTTGGCTTAACCTTGGCCACCACTCGGCAGAAAAAAGGGGAGGCATTTACCCAGAAGTGGGTGATTCTGATGATGATGATGATTCTTCTTAGAAAACCGTTTCATTTGACAGCCATATCATGGGAATGCATAAAAAGTAACTAGTCCGCCATATTTGGGAGTCCGCCATATTGGATTTGAGTTGATGTCACTTAGCTAACCATGCATTGTCACCCAAACTAAATATGTATGCAAAATTCCAGCTCAATCGGAAACCGGAAAGTGTGTCATAATTAATTTCTAAGATTTTTTTACATAATTACACGTACCCAAAAGCTAATAAAAGCATGTTAAAAAGCCACGTTACATACATATCAAGAAAAACCCTTGTGACAGACAGACAAGAGAGTGACATTATGAAGTTTCGATTTTCATTTATTCTGAACCTTAATAAAAATGAGGTGAGGTGATGAAATCAAAATCAAAATCAAAGCATTTATTTCAAATAGGCCAGTTAGGCCCAGTCACAAGGCATAAAAACTGTGAAAGTACTGTAGTTGCCCATTTCCTAACGTAGATCTCTATGGAGAAGAACAGGCAAGATCCATGGACACTCTTTTAAATCAGAATACTTTTACAATAACTTGGTTACATCATTTATGTTGAGATGGTACATTATGTGAGAACGATGTAGCAAGATGTGTACGTTAAAAGTGTCCATAGTAAAAATATTTCAAAATTAAAATAATTAATCAAATAAGCCCAAGGCAACCAAGAGATGACCAGTCACATCTGACAGCGCCCGTTCACGAACATGACGCATGTATTGGCACCATTCAACTCTACCATTTTGAAGGAAACTAAATGATCCGACACACGCGCCACCATCAGCGAGACATTTGAGTGAGCATGACATACTCTTAACCGCCAGGGCACATTCAAGTCAAGAAAAGACGTAGGTTTCCAGCGAATGACAGCTTTCTAGTACAGAGTACTCACACAATATGGGCTATGTGGTTATATGCGGATCTGATGCAGTGCTTATAGATGTGCTTCGAGCTCTAAACTTACTTAATTAAACCCTTGATTCTTGAAAACGTTAATCATTCATGCTTTATTAAAACGCTACTTTTCTTTATTAGCTTCGTTCTACAAATCAATATCCGCCAACCAATTAAAAAGCAATAAGTATAATTATTGCACTGAAAAACGTGCTTTAAATTATTGAAAACGGAGTAAAAATCAACCTACCAGGATAATTACTTGCACGAGTAACGAATTGATTGCTTTATTTTTGGACGATGCTATTAAATCGTATCTAGTGTTTTTTCCAAGTGTTGAAAATATTCGTCAAATTAAATCGAATGTTATAAAAATTGAAAGTGTTTACTGACAACTATTCTTACCAAGGGGTACCGTATTACCCAATACTAACTGGGTTGTGGAGGTCAGACAGGCAGTCGCTCCATGTAAAACACTGGTATTCAGTTACATCCGCTAAGAATGAAAGCCGACCCCAATAAATTTATGAAAAGGCGAGGCAGATGATGAATTCGTCAGAACACAATTTCCTTTAACGTGCATCAAAATTCCATATCAAAGCACCTCGAACTACAACCGTTTAGCTTCACAACCAATTTAATCAACATTATGATGTCATTGCCTACATTTCAGGACACGTTTCCAAGCAACAATCATAACTTTACCCACCCCGAACTGGTACACTTTCGAAATTGAACCTTAACTTCTAAAATTTAAAGGTTAACGGATTACTTCCGAGGTGTTTCCGAAGGATGTTTGTCATTTGGGCGTTATAGAAGAGATTTCAGGTGGATTATAGCTCTATGCTTTTAGATACGATTAGTTAAGGCTCTTTATCAAAGTGTGGGATCAAGCAAGAATCTTTTCCTTCTATTAAAATCCCCGTGATATGCCCGAAAACTGAAGAAATAAGTAGAGAATTCATACAACGGAGAAGGAAAACATCGTGAAGAAACCGGGCTCGCCGGCAGGGCTCGCCTGTGACCCAGCAGTGGGAACGGTATACCCTGATTATATATGTCGGATACGGTCATTAGTACGGGCATAAAATGAATCGTAAGTGCGCTGGTGGTGACGTCACGCGACCTACTTACAAGTCTACCCACACCACAGCGTGCTTCTACAGAGCCCAGATGTTTACAGCTCTAGGCGAGAACGACATTCAATGTCTGATCGCGGCGGAGTTGAGACGTCCTGGTACTGAACCCGATTCATTGCCCCGTGTTATTGTGTTAAGTTGTAATTTCAAGTAATTTATTAGTTTATTATAACAGTGTATCGCACCTACTGTGTTTTCATAGCACGAAACCCATCGTCTGCCCACATGATGTACGAGCCTAACGGAATAAATCCTGACATATCCGACATATATGTATTATACGAAGTGGGGGATATTTGGCACACCTGTCGGTATGTATGTCATCGTATATAGGCAAACGGCTGCAACGATTTGGGTCAATGAGGTGTCGTTCGATTCATTTGGTTCCGGAGCGGATGCTCGTGAAGCGGCAGGTGACATCACGTGATTGGTCCGGTGTTGGATTTTATTGTGAAAATTCAAACCAACGTTAATATGAGGTGTGTTATTTGATGTATTCTAATTCCATTTTTTTTTCAATACTGTGTTATGTTTTTTTGTGGTTTTGAACTTCTTCGTTGCAGATAACATAAACAGTGCGTAGTAGGTGCTCATTCGAGAATTTTCTAACCTATATAACAAAATACAGCACCATCAAAAAAGAGCAACAAAACGTTTCTTAGGAATATTTTCTTAAGAAAACGATGGATGGACTGTGTGAAGGATGATATGGCTCGAAAGGAGGTGACTGCTGAGATGACGAGTAATAGAGAAGTATGGAAGAAGAAGACATGTTGCGCCGACCCCAAATAGGCTGGAATAAGGGCAGAAGTATGATGTTTTCTCAAGAAAAGATTATCTTTTTTTAGGAAGAAACCCAATCAAAATAGCCTATTTACTAATTCAACACAACAATTTACGAAACACACTTCCAATAACAATTGAAAGAAATTCCTAATCCATTGCTTCATATGTTTGAAAAAATCTTCAGTTTGAAAACGTAAAAAACTCAATGGATTTTATTCAATTGTGAATATTCAAAATGAAAGACATTGCTATTGTAAATGTTACGCAATTACCCCGCTGGGCCCATCAAAATATTTGAAACAGTTCAAACACTAAGGAAACAAAGGGCAAACTGCCATCAAAACTAACCCGACCCATGGAGAAGATATAACTGTAGTTAATATAAGTTAGTACCGCAATTTGTGTAAGTCAACACAGGTTGGACTTCATCGGGAATGGCTGAAGGCAAATAATTGTCGCCTGGATTTTATCGAGCCTCAGTAAGGAACTTAGATGTAGGTATTGTTAGTTAGATGTATGTAGGTATTTAAGTGAAATATTAGCCACATGGTTCGAGATTTTTTTATTACAAGCTTTTCTGTAATTTGCAATGTTTTTAGTGTGAAATGGCTCACATGACAAAAAATCATAGCCCTTACTGTAAAATCAACAAAACAGTTTGATGTGCTAGCAAGCCATAATCATTTTTACACTTGAAGAAGTTGTAAGTTCACTGTAAAGCTAAACTGTCTGCTGGCTGAGCTGTCTACGCTTGGCAAGCCGAACATGATCCGAGCACGAATTCGCTTAGCGTAGACGGACTTCGAAGCCTCGACTGAGCACTCCCAAGGGAATTTGTGATCCGCTCGTGTTCGGCTCGCCCAGCATAGACGCAGCTTTAGGAACAAAAGACGAGCAAATTCAAAGACTTAACAACTCAGCACACGCTTTAAATGTGTAACAAAGTAGTCGAAGTTTCCAGTATACTTTTCTTTTTATTGAAAGTAAAACCCGGAACGTAAAACTGACTTGGATAGTCTACAAAGCAGACTGCAATGAAGCCTGTAGCTTAGCAAGCTCGTTGTGCTTTAGTTTTATTTTCATGTGCGACACTCACACTGAGATACTCCGCGCAGGGCGAGTGCGAGAGTGAGCCATGCGAGTAATTACTACACGGAGTAATTGGCTTCCTTTCTGCTCGTACCGACCGGGATACTCCGTTCTTAATTTTCCACTGCTGAATCATGATCGAGTTGGCTTGCCACGATTCGAGCCAAGCGGCTTTATATTATCTACTATATTTTATTATATTTTGCCGCCAAACCATGCCGACTCGAACATGTACGTAGGACACTGTTATCAAGCTCCCGCTGTCCATCGGTTCGTCCGTCTGTCTATCAGCAGGCTGTATATCATGATCCGTATTAGGTAGACAGTTGAAATTTTAACAGAATATGTGTTTCTGTTGCCGCCATAATAACAAATTATAAATTAAGAAATGAAAGGGGTCACGATACGATGGTACGGAACTCTACATGCTCGAGTCCGACTGGCACTTGGTCGGTTTTTCTATCCTTGGCACCTCGATTTTGTGCAGACCAGCTTGTCCGATTGCATCGCTTAAAACGATAGGTGAAGCCGCTCGATCTTTCAGCTACTGCCAAAAATATACGCAATATTTATTATACGCAGACTGCAGTCTGGAAATATATAACGAAAGCTGACAAAAATATAAATAAAACTGTAAAACTCTTTCCGTGTCCATGTCATTGTTATGACACGTGTCTGTATTATTCTCGACTTTAAGTGCTTTCGTTCAGCAAGTGTAATGTTTACATTGTAAACGTGCGCGAGACCTGGCACGCAAACTCACTCACATTGATCGTGAAATAATAAACACTGAAGTATTCATACCTGAACTGTAAGCCTTTTTTTTCGGATTGGAAATCATCAAATTGGGCGGAGCGGAAGGGAGTATCAGACTTCTACTGACTAAAACCCATCCATGTTCCTTCTTTGCCCTTTGTGTTTCAGGGCCGCGGTATCTCTTTTGAACAGTCCCGCAGCCCTGGCAGGCATCGGCCCTTGCGGACCCCTTGCTTGTTACCGACATCTCTTTGAGGCGCGCGTGGAACACGAACGCGCCGTTGAACTATAAGCCTTAACATTTGACTTTTACTGTCACTTACGGGATATATTCCGTGGCTATCCATTATTCTGAGCTCCCGATATTTCGACGCTGTTGCAAGCGCCATGAACGCGGGATAACTCAAGCCTTAACTATGTTGGCTTTTTCTTGTAGATAAAATAAGAAAGTGTAAAATGTTAACTTCTAGCTTAGCGCCAAGTTTCGTCCCACAATAGAATGTGCCCTCAATATTCTGTTGCAGCTTTTTCCATTGTCTTTTATCCGTCATCTATTATAGTTTTTTGTATGGAAAACTTTCAAAAATTCTCTAGGATAAGGATTTCAGCAAATCGATTCCAGTAATTAAATCACTCAAAATCTAGTTGGAATCTATGTCCGACACTAAATGACAAAAACTTGAGAAAAACCTTGGGAAATTATAGGTTTTTTTATTACAGTTTCACCTGAAACTACGTAAAAAACATTTGGAAGTTAAATTTGAACCACTTTCCGATTTCCGATTGACCTGAAATTTTGTATACATGTGTAGTTTGGATGACAATGTATGGTTAGCTAAGTGGTGTCATTCTAAATCCAATATGGCGAACTCCTAATAATGACGGACTAGTTATTTTTTATGCATTCTCATGATATGGGTATCAAATGAAAGGATGTGACGAGAAAAATACGAGAAAGCGTATTTTTTTTTTTTTTTTAAGTTATATATTATTTACAGAATGCGATGCAATGCACAATGGTCTTAATATCTCCCTAATTATGGGTATATATCAGAATCAGGCTTCATTCATTTCTTCATCAATACAAAACCGTCTAAATTCAACTCCATTAACTCATGCGCTGTTCTGTTTCACATCCAAGTCTTGGCGTGCTGTCTCCAGCACCAAATGGGTCAAGGCACCCGTAATCCAGCGATCTCCAATCCATGAGCGATCGAAAACAAATGTAAGCCAATAATAAACGGATCAGTGAGTTTATTCAATTTGATGGTTTTATTTATCTTGGATTGTTGGCTTATGTTGTAAGCTGGGGGTTAAGTCTTGGCTTTCGAGTCTTGAGTCTTGATGCATCAGCTTAGGTTAGGGTTATCAAACGTTTTATGAATGTTTTGCTGGCTTTTTTTTTTAATCAGTATTATCTGCCCAGCCCTATTCCAATTGTGTTGGGGTCGGCGTGATCGGTTCCGCTATTTTTCATTCTTTGTATACACTGGGACTGTTGAGAAATTAAGAACGTTTACGACTACGGCATTTCATACAAACTTTCAAGTTTTTTTTTTTCGAAATGACTGAACCGATTTTAATGAAGCTTCATACGCATAAGCAAGAGAAATAGGTCTAAAAGTTTTCAGAGAACATTTTCGAAAAATAGTGTTACAGCTAAATTAGACCGATTTTAAATTTTCCATAGAGGCAGAAATTTCTAATTATCTTTTTTTTAAAGACATGTAGAAAATGTTCTCTGACCGCTCTCTGAATGCTCTTAAACAAGCGTTGACTTTATCTAGCTACGACACATCAACAACACAAGCTTTGTCAATTTGTGGCGTGTATGTAAAGCTCACCTCGCTTCACTACCGTCTGACCTTTGACAAACACGGCCGGCCTACTCCCTTTGAAGTAACTTAGTTACGGTAACTAGTACATTCCATACCTAAAACCTTACCTTACCGTAAACCAGTTTAGGGGATTCCTTGAAAAATCTACGTCTTCAGGAATTACGTAGGAAATATACTAATAATACTCTTGCGTATAATCAAGTATCTTGACTTGGCTCGCGAGGTTGTCGACATGTGGGACGTGGACTCTGCGATCATTGTGCCGATAGTCGTATCAGCCCATGGTTAATTGCCAAGAGCTTGATTCAAAAAGCGGTACTCCTGGACACAGCGCGTATCGTTAGGAGGTTCCTCCCTCTGGAGCCCTGACCACCGCCGGTAGCTTATACTCTGTTCTCGATACCGGTGGGCTACTATTTTTTATATTTTTAAATGTGTTTTTATATTCTTTTGTTTAAGAATATTTAAAAATAGGAATAAAGGGAAACAAAATCTAGCGTATTACGTATAGGTACCTAATATATTTTTTTTAATTTTTATTGTCGCGAGATAATTAGTAAGTACTAGTGATTAAAAAAGGAGGAGCTCGTGGCTAAATAATAACAGCCGCTCGGGTCGATCTTCAGGTTAAGCCGTGCTTGCCTAGGTTGGTCTGTGGATCCACCATGTATTATTGTATGTATAATATGTTGGGGTCGGCTTCCAGTCTTACTGGATGCAGCAGCCGAGCGTGAGCGGCAGATGATGACATACATTATTCTGTAGCCAACTTATTTTTATTTCTTAAGGTGACAAAGTATAGGGGTCCGCATGGGCCGATGCCTGCCAGGGCTGCGGGACTGTTCGACAGAGATACCGCGGCCCTGGAACACAAAGGGCAAAGAAGGAACATGGATGGGTTTTAGTCAGTACAAGTCTGACACTCCCTTCCGCTCCGCCCAGACCGGGGGGGGGGGGGGGGTCATATGATGATATACCATACAAAAAAAAAAAAACAAAAGGTGACAAAATATCGTAAGCACTTTCTACCGAATCAAGTTTACTTATTCAACGATCAGGAAAAGTCACAAATTGGTTTACGAAGAAAATTGTTTCTTAATAAAGGATTAGGAGAGCACTCAAGATCCTAACAAGAATAACAGGTTGTCACTTAGAACTTAAGCTAACCCTTTCAAAGCTGGGGACGAGCAATCGACTGGGCTAATTAGATTTTAACTCTTCTTTAGGCTATTGTAACTATTGTAAGTGGTACCGACATTTTTTTTTTTATAGCCACATACAAAGTGTAAACGAACCCTTTACGAAACCGTCAACCAAGCATTCTGTACATCTAACTAAGTAGTTATACGCAAAAATTATTGCTGGGCAACGACTTTTTTGTTTGGGGTGAATAATCTCGTTTTACGGTGAAACTCTATGTAATGCACTCAAAACATTGTGTTGCTGGATGCATTAAATAGTACGGGTGTCGTGGAGGTATTTAAAGTAAAATTATAACATTAAGAACTTGTAATTAAAAATAAACTTGGAACTTTGACCCCCAATATTGCCGGAACTAGATGGTTCCCAGGTATGGTCAAGTCAGTACAAGTCCCTTTCGGCTTAGTTAAGGGTATGAGTGACAACATTCCCACATTGGTATTAAGGCGCGAATTTTATTAGTAAAACTGAATGTTTTATGGATGAAATTCGCCCTGAATGTTGTTAGCCAGTGCCTTCTTCTTAAAATGGCCGAATTTACTCGAATATAACTACATCATTTTACTCAATTATGACTACATCACAAAAACGTCTTTCTATCTAAACTATTTTCATAAAATAGAATAAATGAAAAAAGGACCAGATTGTTATTCACTTAGCCCAAAATAAATTGCTATTCCATAGCCGTTGGACAGATACAAATAGAAATGTCAAAAACTGAGCAATCACTCTTTGAGTGATGACACGACCGTTACAGACTAATTCGAAAATCGAACAAGTTGAAACCCAATTTCCATCGCGTACTGGCCACCAAAACACGTTCTAAAACCAAATATTAAGGAATAACAGCGTAACCCTCCAATCTCTGGTGAACGGAAGATTGAACGAACGTTATTTTGATCTGAAAAGTCTTTTGTTTTTTACCCCTTCACTTCATTCATTCGTCGGCCAGAAAAACAATTCATTAATGCATAGTTTTTCTGACCAACGACTATTATTTTTTGGAAAATAAAAGTAGTTTTGCAAACAAACATTGTGATTCCGGGAAAACAATCACAAATCCTTTCATCTAGCTTGTCTCTGACATATTGACAGTTTGATAGATTGATGACGATCACAATAGAGTAGCTATCAAGCTATACAGATAGCTTGAAACGAGTTTGATTTACAATTTCTAGGAATATTACTGGCTTGTTTGTGTTGACCGCAAGCACACAAATTGAAAAAGGTCGGTCGTTTCTAAGATCGGGTTTACATTTCCACATTATGCCTACTTCTTTGAGGACTACAAATGAAAAAACTACAAATTGTCCCACTAGCCAAATTAGCCCCGAAAGCTTCCTCACGATGATTTTCCTTCACCGATTTTAGTGATGGCGGGGCTAAGGTCGGCTGTTCCATTAGCTGAATACGCTACGCAAGAACGCCATCTTTCCGCCATTGAAAAACATCCCTTACTAACATTATAACAACTTATGTTTGCCACTAACGCATTTCTATAGAACTAATCCCGAAAAGTGCATATTTATGAATAAAAAAATCGCATTGATACTTGCCCAGATATCAACCCACAATTTCGTGCGGAGAGACGATGCCTTAGACCGCAAATTCGGAGGGGCGTCTCTTTCAGCAAGCAACCGGGCGTGAAATGGAATTACCCATTTAACACCCCGCTGCACGTTGCAAGAGAATACGCAAAGGGCCATCACACATCCATACTGTTTGTAAGTGAATTATACTAGTAATATGTGGAAACGTTGTTGATTGTACGTTAACCTATTTAATTGTATACTTAGACGTAAGAAAAAATGTACTATTGTTTGTTTTCCCTAATATAATAAAATAAGAAATCACGGTGTTCGCAACGGAGCTGGAACGCTCCAATGCTAAAGGTCGTCGATGCGTCGCAGACGGAACGCGACGGGCACCGTGCGCCGGCGGCGGCCATCTTGAACTCTCTCTCTTCCGCACGACAACTACAAGACGGACTACGGCCAAATTACTGATCGGTTTCGAACACATAGATACTTCAGTACAGTATCTATCCGTGTTCGGTGTCCGGAATCACGTCCGTAACTTACCCGTACCGGTTTAGCCAAACCTTTGTATCCATTTCCCGTCTGAAATGCAATACCATTCTATTGAACGATTCTAAGGGAAGCGTAAAGCCGAACAACAAAACCCGAGGCCCTCGCACGAGCGCGCGGTATAAACGTAACGTAACTACGTCGATATTTGAATACAAGAAATTGTGTGGTATACTACAACTGATAAACCCGACTACTGAAAAATCACGCTCTCATCTTCTTCTTTATCGTGTGGTTAGTGCTTAACCTGGTGTCAGAGTTTTTATGTCGCCCATGGGCCTCCGACTTGGCTATACATGCCGTCAAGAAATATCTCTCAGGCAAGCTGGTTTCCTCACGATGTTTTCCTTCACCGAAGCAAGTGATACAATACGCACATGAATCCGAAAAATCAGAGGTGCGTGCCTTGGTACGCTCTAATTAAATTCGGAGTTTACAAGGTAAAATCGACTCCTACTATTGTTGAAGTCGGTTAAAATGTAGCCTATGTTACCCGGACCATAATAACGAATTGATTGACACCTTATTCATCAAAATCGGATGAATATTTTAAGCGAACATACAAACATACATACACACATACAGAGACTGCTAAAATCACAACCCTTCCTATTGGTTTCGCCGTAGTCGGGTAAAGATACAATTATACTATAGAATCATCATCTGACTAGCCTTTTCCCAACTTTAATTGGGGTCGGCTCCCAGTTTTACCGGATTCAGCTGAATACCAGTATTTAGAATTACCGTACAGCATTTTTATTAAATTATTCGCAACAAGCACAATCAATATAATTCATAGATATGAATTTAAAAAAAAATGAAAATATGATATGTGAAATTGTGAAACAAGTATTTTTAATGTTAAAATCGACGTATTTACGTTAAGCCGGCCACAGACGATGATATGATATGCATGTGCAGTTTTGGCTGTATAGTCAAACTGTACGGGCATGCAGAAAACAGAAAAAACTGTACAGTTGTCCTTGGAATGAAACTCGATTTTGCATGAAGGTTTGCATGCGCATTTAAAACTGTCATGTATAACCTAGCGTGTATAAAGGGTGTAAATATACCCTTAACATATCCGAAAGGCACTTGTTTTTCCCGTCTTTGTGATCATTTTTTTGTTCTAGACCATACCTGGGAACCTTCTAGTTACGGAGATATTGGGGGTCAAAGTTCCAACTTTTTCACAAGTTTTTTTTTAAATACATGTTTTTAATGAAAGCTTTTTACTTTACACACCTCCACGACCCCCGTACTATTCAATCCATCCATCAGCACAATGCTTTGAGTGCTTTCCATCGAGTCCTACCGTAAAACGTGATTTTTCGCCCCAAAAAAAAAAGTCGATTCCCAGCAATAATTTTTGCGTAAAGTTACTTAGTTTGATGTACAGAAAGCTTGGTCGACGGTTTCGTGAAGGGTTCGTTTACACCCTGTATCTACCTTAACGTTTAAACCGCGCGCTTGTGCTAGGGCATCTGATATTAAACACCTATTCACAGGGTTTACGACCGGTATACATTATACAACCGTAGATACTGCGCATATTAACATTATACGATTATTGTACTGTGAACTGCCCATACTTCACTTGTTATTTATAAAGATTATATAGTGTATGTAATGAAAAGCGGTGAGTACTTTCCATGGGGTTATCAGTATGACGTTTTCAATTTCCAGTGATCTTATAAGTGCTTTAAATTACATAGCAACATAAAATTTACAAATAATGTAAAAACTTAAATTATTCTAGAAGGTTAAAATTATCGTTTATAAAAATGACATGTACTTTTGTTCTACAAGTCAAAATATATGGAACAGCAGATTATTTTTCGTAAATTTTTTAAATATTTAGGTTTACAAACTCAATTAATTTGTTATTTATAGAAGATAACTAATAAGCTACCCAAGCAATGTGAATAATTGATTTGAGACCACCGAGAGCTGCCTCTACCAAACAAAAAACAATCACGTAAATCGGATCAGTAATCACGGAGTTATGAGGTAAAACATAAAAAAATACAGCTGAATTGAGAACCTCCCCCTTTTTAAAAGTCCGTTAAAATAAAATCTTACCAACAATTTACAAGAATTGTTACCATTTTCCCGTCTTCTAATGTTCTAATAACAAACAGAAACTTTACCAAGATAGGCAATACACTTCACTTAATTATTTAACACCGAACTCCCCGAAGACAGCGGCCCTCATTCAGCCCCCGTATCATGAGCACCGTAGACAAGGATTTCTTTGACGGAAAAATCGACAAAATGACAGATTGTGTCGACACATTGACAGATTTCTTTGCACTATCTGTCATTTTGTCGATTCTTCCGTCAAAGAAATCCTTGTCTACGGTGGTCATGCTAGTAACGTTTCAAATGTTTACTAACAACAAGCTTCTAGCGAGAATTATACAATTAACTACTTACACGTGGCACGCGTGTAAAAGGCGATTATTTATTTACATAACACAACATTACGTCTGTAATCCCCGAAGGGTTGGGCAGAGGTGTACCTAATAGTCCAGTCACGTTTCAAAAGCGATTTTTTCGTAGAGTAACAATTGCGTGTTTGAGATAAGATCATTTTGATTTGATCATTTAATTATTGCACTATAAGTTCCAAAATACTATGTTTTCGTAAGAACATTAAATTAAAACCAATAAAGTAGGAGAAAATCACTATTAAAGTTGGTCAGTGTATACATATTAATGGTCGTGACTGTACACCACAATTTGCCCAGTTATGTTTCAGTCCCATCAGAGAGGGGGCGAGCCTATTGGTATCAACCTGGTATAAAACCAGACATCGTTACTTCTACTAAGAAATTCCTGACGGTGAAACTCAATGACACTTTGACCGACCTGGGAATCGAACCCAGAACATCATAGTCAGTAGTAGCGCTTGCAACCACTAGACCAAGTATAGAAATTACCTAGTATTACACGTGGCTCGCGTGTTAAAGGCGATAAGTTATTTATACAAACGCTTTTAGTACAACACTAAACAACGACATCAAGAATGCATGGAAAATAAGCGAGAAGTTAGTTGGAACACGGCTCTTACCGCCTGGCCACGAACTACACGTTCAAGCGTCACGACTGCAGGAAAACAGATTATAGAAGTTGATAAAACGACGATATGAGTCACTGAGACGTGACTTGCAGGACGACTATGGACGAAAATAAATACCGAGTGAGCTTGACGTTAGTCGCATGGCCTAAGGTTGTGACTTAAGGTAGACTTCTGGAAAAAACGCAGGAGCCCGGAAAATTGCTTACCTCTTGAGTAGGAATTCGCAATTTCCATAATTATTTCGGGTTGCCGGTCCAAAAGTGGCATGTTCCGCGACTTTTTAAAGTTAATCAAGTTTTTTCTTAAAGATATAAAAATCGTGGAAATTCAGACTTAGAGACATCAAGACGAGGTTATTCAAGTAAGCGTTCGTGGTTCAACATAACTGGCGAAATGTGGGTGCTAACGGTACACCTCTGGCTAATCCTCTGTCGAATACAAGCGTGATCATTATGCTATTAACTGTCAATCACATATAATATACCTAGATGACGCAAGTATCACGATTCGTATGAAAATCAAGCGTGCCATTTTTTGACTACCTACTACGTCATAAGCACTATTTAGTTACTATACAAACAAGTAACCCTACAAAATAGACTACGTTTTTGTTCTTTAAATGTCTAGAATTAAGTTCTCGAATTGTAACGTTGTTTTTTTAAACAAGTTAGCTTGCTGCGACAGTAGCCACGTTAAGCATAAAATGCTTAAGCAGGGCACGCGAAGTAGGTGTTCTTCCGTTATCCGTTATTAATATTATAAAAGGTAAAATTTTGTTTGTAAGTTTGTACGAAGGGGATAATCTTCGGAACGAATGATCCAATTTAAAAAAAACAATACTGATGGAAAGATACATTATTTGTGGGTGCTACAGACTATAAATTATAAAAGGTGTAAAAAGACCCTTAACCAAGCCGAAAGGTACTTGCTCTCCCCGTCATTGCGATCATATTTTTTGTTCTAGACCATACCTGGGAACCTTCTAGTTACGGAGATATTAGGGGTCAAAGTTCCAACTTTTTCACACCTTTTTTTTAAAATACATGTTTTTAATCTAAAATTTTTTATCAGCACGTTTTGAGTGCGTCACATTGAGTCCTAATGTAAAACGTGATTTTACACCCTAAAAACAAGTCGTTTCCCAGCAATAATTTTTGCGTAAAGTTACTTAGTTTGATGTACATAATATTTGGTCGACGGTTTCGTGAAGGGTCCGTTTACACCCTGTATTTATATCATGCAATTAACCGAGCTATCTCAAGTTTTGCGGACGAAGTCGCGGGCGAATTACTAGTCTAGGTATACCTATGTCTGTGGTAGGAATGGTACCGTGCACGACACGCACAAAACACTCTCTTAATTGCATTCGTTTGTCGCCAATCCCCTTTTAGCAGCACAACAATCAAATGCAAATGATCTTGTTCCATTCGCACGTGTATATTCCCCGGACACTAGGACCAAGGTTCGAATCTTTTATTCAATCGAACAAGCCGTAAAAGATACGCACCAGAAAGATACGTTATCTTGTGTAATATTCTAATGTAATTGGACTTAGGGTACCTTTTATTACACGTCTGAAAATATGTGGGCTTCTGTCTATATGAAAAGAAACCTTTTCTTTTTTACATTTGTGTTTTTTTTTTACATTAGGGGTTGATCCCAGCGATATTGAGGTGAGGAAAATGAGATAAAAATGAACCCTCCCCGATCATCATTACTGAAAAAACGTTTTTGTAATGTGATGTAAAATTATTGATAACGTTGAAAATACATTCTCGATATACGTGAAACTAACTAAATACCCGATTTCCGTATATTTTCCAAGTTCTCTTTGTTTCGATTTAGCTCTATCAAATATTTTTTTAACCTTTTGGGTATTGAAATATGATTGCGTTTTTTTTTAGCGCAGTGATAGCTACCAGTCAATTATTCAATGAAAATATTTTATTTCACACTAGCATTCGCCCGCGACTTTGTCTGCAAAAAATGTAATAGCTCGGCTAATATGCATGATATTAACGTAATTTACCCAAGAATAATGTAGCTTTCAGCCAGTGAAAGAACTTTTAGAATTGATCATTAGTTCCGGAGATTACCCCCCACATACAAACTTACAGACAAATTAAGTATAAGATAGACCTTCATGGGCACATAAAAAATGTCTAGAAAAGGTGCACGATTCGGGTTGGTCGTTTCCTATGGAGAAGAACCAGTCTATAAAACCTCCCAATGATCACAGTTTTTAGTTACTAACCGAAGAAATAAAGGAGATACTTAAATCAACCGAGTGTAAAAGCGTAAAAATACCCTTAATGAGGCCGAAAGGCACTGGTTCTCCCTGTCATTGCGATATTTTTTTTGCAGTGGACCTTACCTGGGAACCTTCGAGTTACGGAGATATTTGAGGTCAAAAAATACTAGTTCTTAAGGTAAAACCTTATCTTTAATTCTTAACCTTCATGACCCATTTACTATTCAAAGCATCCATCAGCACAATGTTTTAAGTGTGCTACATTGAGTTTAATTGTAAAACGTGATGTTACACCCCAAAAAAAAGTATCCTAGCAATAATTTTTGCGTAGGGTTACTTAGTTTGATATTTGTACATAATGCTTGGTTGACGGCTTTATGAAGGCTCCGTTTACACCCCGTATGACCGTGTCGTGACGCGTAAGTTTAAACATTATCTCCTTTCTTTTTTAAACGACGAGATGACGCAATTTTCCTTCCACGTCACGTTATTTTTTCCAAGAACTTTTAAAACTTACAGTTAGGAAAGAACATAGATTATAATTACAAACTTTTATAAGTACCTAAGTATATTTTTATCAAGACACGCTTGAGAAAACATGAACAAATTGCCCAAAGGACAAGCTTTAAATTCAGAAATATGAAGATTAATGATAAAAACCACCTTCACGCAGTTATAATAAGAGCCAATTTAATAATGATTAATTACTACAAAATTTTACAGAGTTTTAATAGAAAACTTTTTTATAATCGTTTTCTAGCTTAATAAGGAAAATAATTGGTTTTTTAATTTGTGATTTACGTGCTAAATTGTTGTGGAAATTGTTGTGTTTTGTGGACAGTTATTAATGGCAAGATATTTGCAAATAAGTGAAGGAAAATAAAAAAATCTCACACAAGCCTTAGATAATTAAAAACACATTAAACACAACAGCTACTTAATGTACCACTACTGCACATGAAGTTTAAATTAATAGCTTAAAAACATGACGCATACTTATTTCAGGAAATTGGAAGGTTTTTTTTTCAGTGATAGCCTAGTGGTGTGACCGTCGCGGACTGCCAAGTCATAGGTCTCGAGTTCGAACCCAAGGCACGCACCTCCGATTTTTCGGATTCTTGTGCGTATTGTATAATTATCACTTGCTTAGGTGCGGGAAAACATCGTGAGGAAACCAGCATGCCTGAGATATATTTTTTGACGGCATGTCAAGTCAAGTCAGAGACACATGGGCGGAATAAAAACTCTGACACCAGGTTAGGCACTAACCACACGATAAAGGAAGGAACAGGAAGGTTTTTCAACAGAATAAACTGCGTATATTATACATATGGTTAGCGAACTAATTGCCTGTGCAGGACAAATACATAAAATAACATCACGCTTTGCCCTTTGTGTTCCAGGGCCGCGGTATCTCTTTCGAACAGTCTCGCAGCCCTGGCAGCGGCCCATGCGCACCCCTACGTGGTTGCTGACATCTCTTTGAGGCGCACGTGGAACACGAACGCGCCGTCGAAACGGCCTGTCCTCATAAGACGGCCGGACGGCGAGCTAGCCCATAACTCGCCGTCCACAGGCCCGCGCCTACGGTGGCCGGGGGCCACCACGTGACCCCCGACGCCCAGGGCGTCTCCCGCGGCGGCTGGGACGTGAGGCTCTTTCCCTCTCACGTCCCGCCACCTCCTTCACTAGCATGACTGCTTCGCAGAAGGAGGTGATGGCTTTCCATTCCCTCTCGCTCTGGGTCATGGCTTGAACCAGGGCCGGGCGCGAGAGATCGCCGCCGCCAATCGCCTCTACGAGGATACGGCGCTGCTCCGCCCAAGCGGGGCAGACCTCCACAGTGTGCTGCACCGTGTCCTCCGGACGATCCTCACAATGGCAACACCCGGGCGTTTCCTCCCGCCTGATTCGGTGCAGGAACCTCCCGAAACAACCGTGTCCGGTGAGGACCTGCGTCAGGCGGAAGGTGAGGGCGCCGTGGCACCTCTCTAGCCAAGGCAGAGGTGTGCTTAATAGTACACCTATCTACATGTCGCCAGTTATGTTTAAGTCTCATTTAATAGAGGGCGAGCCTATTGTTATCAACCGAGCACAAATCCTCCGTGGCAATTCTGATGGAAAACACCAACAACATTTCTCGACCCGGGAATCGAACCCAGGACCTCATGTTCAGCAGTCACACTTGCAACTACTAGACCAACGAGGCAGTCAAATACTTTCCGCCAAACCTACTCGCATGAAGTCAAACATGAGGCTTTGGTATTTCCGCCTGCCATCTGAATAAAACAGGACATACGAATATTTGTACCAACACATCTCATTCCGCGACTCAAAGGTCCCCGCCCTTTAAGGCAAAAAGCATTAACTCAAAAAACGTTTGTTTCAATAAATCAGCCATTTAGTGCAAAAATGCGACATGCACAATTTTGTAAGTGATATTTTTAAATTAAAGAAATCATTGTTTTGATAAACGAAAAACGAAATAAGCGAGATAATTGAGTGTCAGATTGGCTCTTGCTTACGAGGGCAAATGGTAGGATACCAGCTCATTAATGACCTAGCTGCCTCGTTACCCTACCTCATTCGCCATTTCCCTTGCAGATAACACGCTGGGAACTAGAAGCGAACTTATTTAAATTAGAAAATGAATTCCACTTGCTAAGGTTTTGTCGTTACATGTTGAATGTTGATTAAGTTTTAATAAAAGGACCCAGTGCCTCGTAGGTCGTAAGTGCTACAGCCGAGTTTGAGGTGCTGGATTCGATTCCTAGATCGGGCAGTGGAGGATTTTTTCAGTACCACTTTGGAGTCTGTATTTGTGCTCGATTGTTGGCATCAGGCCCGCCCCCTATTACATGGGTAATTATCAAACATAACTCGCAAAATGACAGCGTACTAAAGGAATACCTCTGTCTAACCCTGCGAGGATTAGAGGCGTGATGATAAGTAGTATAGACATTGTCGTTACAGATTGTATGCTTTTAAAATTTTAATAAAAGGACCAAAAAAGTTGGTTTCGTTTCGTGGAATATTTTTGTGCTTTGTGGTTGATATTTCAAACAAACAAAGTTTCAATTCCCTATACAGTCTGTTAAAAGTAAAAGCCGATTGAAAAGTTGTTATTGTTGTTAGAGAATTTTACCCAAATATGCCAAAAAATATCAATGCGTACGTTCAATACTTTGTTTTTTACCCGACTACGGCGAAGTCAAAAGGAAGGGTTATGATTTTAGCAGTCTATGTATGTATGTTTGTATTTACGTATGTACCTACCTCCGTAGCGCCTAAACTATTCATCTGATTTTGATGAATAAGGTGTCAATCGATTCGTTATTATGGCCCGGGTAACATAGGCTATACTTTAACCGACTTCAACAATAGAGGAGTCGATTTTACCTTGTAAACCCCGAATTTAATTATAGCGTGTTTTTTCAGTAGTCGGGTTTTTTAGTTGTAGTATACCACACAAATTCTTGCTATGACATTCTGATGTTTTTTAAACAAAACTGAATAGGTTAAGTCGGAGGGCCATAATTTCAACACAATGTGAGTTTTGCCTTGTCTAGAACACCAAAGTGACCCAGTCAGAATTCGAAAACATATAAACTCGGCTGAAACTACAAAACTACGACCCTTACATACTCCTTCTTCATCCACTCTCATACATCTGATCATACACGCACGTCGGTTGCGAGTATAACGCATCTTGCCGTTCTGAAAAAGATATCCCATAAGTTATGTAGATCTCTGTACATAGAAGTGACTCAACCAGAATTAGAATTAACGATAAAATAAAATAAATGAATGGGTGACTATTTATTACATAGCAAGAATCCTCCATACCCTGGCAACCACGTGAAGCCGTTGGTCCCACCTGTCATTTGTAGATTTTTTCAGTCATTACAGGTAGTCACTGGCCCGAAAGTCTGACAACCAGTCTTACCAAGGGGTTTTGTATTACTCAGTACGAACTGGGTTGCGGAGGTCAGGTAGCCAGTCGCGCCATATAAAATTATGGTACTCGTCTACATACGTTTAGACATAGCTGGCAAATGGCCAGACAGATGATGATTAAGTAAAATAAATCCAATAAAACACTGTCACTTAACGAAATTTAACTTCATATCGAGTTCCAGTAGTGCGCGTAGCAAAAGACTAAGAACGAGGGTAGACAAATTTGTCTGCACCTAAAAATTTAATTACTATCCACCCGCATCCTCCAGTCATCACGCATTATGGCGCTTGCAACAGCGCAGCGTCGAGATTCCGGAAGCTCATAATAGTTGAAAATCACTGACAAGAAATCCCGCAAGTGACAGTATAAGTTTAGTTATAAACCGTGAAAGCTTAAAACAATAAATCCAATACTTTTAACCTGGATTGAAAGTTCGTCTATTCTTGTAACTGTCATTCGCAGACCATAATGGATACAAATGGGCCATTCATTTTGAAAAAGATTATTTTATATAATCTAGAAAAGATTTTGTAACATTACGTTAATGGTAACGCGTTGTGAAGAGATTCGTAAGTAATTTAACCCTTTTCAATGTGAGTACATTGAAAACCCTTTTAATAAGCTCACGCTCTCATTTTGGTAGGTAAACAGAGTAAGTGTATTGTTGGGAGGTCTGAGACTGATTTCATGGTTAAAATCGCAATCATCTGGGTACCTAGCATTTTCCTGTGTTGCGGTCGGTAGGAGTACCTAAATCCAGTATTTCATATGGAGTGAATACACCACGATTTTTTAATTAGTACAAAAAAAATGGAGCTCTATCCGTACCCGTTACTGATCATATTTGTGTAACCAAAAGTAAAAAAAAAACGAAATCCCAAAATTGTCCACGAAAATTTGTCTTAACTGGTAAATTCATAATTGAATCAATCATTCATAACAATTACCACTAGAAAATACTACGCGCAGTGCTTTTCCATTCCTGTCGCCATTCATAGGTCCCGGCAAACTATATTTCCATAAATTAAGTGACATTTTGGGATATAAATAAACGCTTATAACTTTGCTGTTTATGAATATTATTTATTGAGACTTTACATATTATATAATAACAAGACCTCCTCTAATAAGCCCTTTAAGTATTTGTACTAATTAAAAAATAGTGGTGTATTTAGCCTCCACAACTCAGTTATTGGGTAATATGATAACCCTGACTGCCTCGTTTTTCTAGTAGTCGCAAGCGCGACTGCTGTGAAATGAAGTTCTGGGTTCGATCCCCAGGTCGGGCGAATTGGGTTTTTCCTTTAGGAAATTCTTAGTAGCAGCCACGAAGTTTTTATTTGTGCCTGGTTGATGGCAATAGGCTCGCCACTTATTACATGGGACTTAAAGATAACTGGTGAAATGTGGGTGCACTATTAGGTACTTCTCTGCCTAATCCTTCGGGGATTACCGGCGTGATGTTATGTTACGCTATCTCTAAAGGAGACTGGTTGTCAGAAATTCGAGTTTTTGACAGCCATGATTGGTCATCATGACTGTCGAAGATCTACATGTTTTCCAAGGCACAGAGGGAACTCGATACGTCATGGATAGTCCCATCCGCGGAACGACCTCGGTAAGCATTGCTTTATTATATACTAGCTTTTGCCCACAACTTCGCTCGCGTTAATTTAGAATGTGACAATTAAACTCTTAACACAACTAAAGTTTCTATAATAATATCATGATTCAAAAGACTCGTGGCGCCATCTATTATCATAAGAAAGTTATTGTTGTTTTCTTCGGGAACGGTACTGTTTTTCGGGATCAAAGGTGACCTATGTCCGTTTCTGTACACCTGACAACGTATATGCAAAATTTCAGAATGATCGGTTGAGTGGTTTAGGCGTGAAAAGGTAACAAACAAACAAACTTACTTTCGCATTTATAATATTAGAAAGGAGTAAGGATAAGGATGCCACAACCCCTAACAAATAACAATAGTTAATTAAACTGGAAGATATCAGTAGTATAGACTACTGATATCTTCCAGTTTAATTAAGAAACGTTTAATACCGCACAATCATATGAAGGCAGACGGGTCCAAATTCCAAATTGAAAACACATCAATATTTGTTCCGACGCGATGCGGTTGTTAAAGTTACCCGCGGATCAGAACACCAAAAACAGACATCAAAATGGCCGTGTGTGTTATATGACAACTTGCTCAAAATATGTTTAACTAGCACTTAGCGCGTGACTTTGTCCGCAAAAATGTTGATAGCTCGGCTAATATGCATAATATAAATATCATGTATAGCCTATAGCACCCACGCATAATGTAGCTTTATTTATTTAACACTTTAAGCACAAAAGTACCGAAGCGGACTTAATGCCATAGGCATTTTCTACCAGACAACCTTTGGGTGATGCAGAGACAAGCAGTGGTAGGTGTATATCTGAAAATAATTTAATTAATACTAAGATTTGCTACAAGGATATATAAAATACTATAAATATATATCAAATACTATAAATATATATCAAAATTTAGATTAATGTAAATAGACATTTTTACGAATATACTAAAATAAAAGCTAGCCAGCTTTAGCTTTTAGCTAGCTAGCTTTCTGTCACTGAAAGAATTTTTCGAATTTACTCATTGGTTTCGGAGATTACCCCCTACATACAAACTTACAAAAAGTGCTATCAGCACTAGTACTTCAATGGCACCTGTAGTTCTAGCTACTTACTGGCCGTTTGAATTTTAACTGGTTAGTTTTGAGTAGCGAATATAGACCTTAAGAACCAATGAAATACGTCTCTAATTAACATATGTTGTGGTTTGCGCCGATAAGTTTAAAAACAAAAGACAAAACCTGATCAAAAAAAATATCATCAAAAAAGTTCACAAAAAATATATCCACGCACCACATACGGTGATTTCAATAACCTTTTACGCTACTAAAAGTTCAGTTATTTAATTTCGAGTTTCAAACGCAACTCTTTGCGTTACCTTTTTTAATAAAATTACAGCGATAACGTTATAAATTACTTTGGTTTAGTTTTTGTTTCATAATCCTAATTCAAAATTACAAGCAAACACAGCTATAGCCGGGAGGCAATGGATTATTTAATCAAGACGTTAAAGGTTGAAGATCAAAGAGTTTCTTGTAGCCGGCCGGTTCGTTTGATGTAATTATTCTACGTTTTGGTTATTTCGTAAATAATAATTTATGGTAAATGAGACGGGTTAAAGTAAATAATTGTTTCATTTAGTAGCTAATGAGCACGTAAATATACTGTTTACACAGGTATATTGGTAAAGTATGAAATTGCCGATTCGTATGAATGATTTCGTAAAAAGTGATATTTCCATACTAACATTTTTTTATTTTTCTTGGAAACTTCTGATCCGATTATGTATGATGCAATTGCAATAGTTAGAGTGAAAAAAGCTGCGCTGCATTATCTTAGTATCAAGTATCTTAAATTCGCAAAACACTGTCTATGAAAAAAATATACCTACTTGAAGTAGTGAAACCGACGGCACATTGAAACAGGTGTTTTGAAAAGTGTGTCAAAACACCTGTTTCAATGTGCCATCGGTAGTGTAGTGACCCTATGAGCGGATATGCAACTACTAGTATGGTTTTTAAACTGTAAATGGTATTAATTCCATGTTTTTTTTTTTGAGAAAAAATTGTGAGAAAAACGGCAATTTCGAAAAGATCTATTATTACACTCTTCTTCTTCTTCATTCTTCTTTGTTCCAATAAAAGGACGCAGAGAATAAAACAAATTGCACTTTTATTAAAGAGCGTGAAAATGCCTACGCCCAAATCAATGAAATACGGAAAGTTTATAAAATAAGTTTTTTTCCGCGTTTCCTTCGTGCCTCGGAAAGCACGTTAAGCCGTTGATCCGAACTATTTTTTGTAGATCTTTGACAGTCGTTACATACATATGTAAAATACTAGTATTCGGCTGGTGAGACTGATGAAAGCTGACCCCTAAATTCTGTCGACCAGTTTTGGCCACTTTTTCCACAGCGATGCGGACGATTTTTTTAATCCTCTACCTCTCTTTTTTCTTTAGGCGATTCTCCCACTGCACCGCGATCCGACACGTCGTCAGTGTGTTGTCCTAGGCATGTTTTCTATACAAATTCAGATACTTTCTTACAAAGTTAAAATCAGAGGCCCCCGCGCTACGTGACGGAGTGCGGTGCAGAAGGTGAACCGCCTTACCCGTTTTATGCATGCACAATATTTTTTTTATAATTATTGTTATTTTAATATTGTTTATATTTTTTCAAATATGTCACCGTAAAAAAAAGCGTAAAAAATATAAAACAACTTACATTTAACTTTTCTTTTTTTTTTACTAACTTTTTCATTTTTTTTATAAGAGTTGATATCCATTTTTTAAGGAGATCCGTTTCTAATGTCAAAAACTCAAAGCGAAAGATTTAAGGCCCAAAGATGATCCTTGATACGTTAGTACACAAACAAACCCTAGGGTCAATATGCCAATAAACCCACGTCAAAGTCTTTGAAGGGTTCGATACATCTGAAACTTATCAGAAGATGAATCTCTGAGAAAATTGACGACAGAAATTACATTTAGGAAACATTGTTGTTTGTTGTTCTCCGGTTAAAGGATAATTTCCACCAAACGGCACGCATCGCATCGGATCGAAAAGGATACGAACGGATGCGGCGACACCCGATCGCTACCGGCAGGATGTCGACGCATACTATCGGATCCGTACCGTCGCCTGCGAACATATCACTTCACTATCACGGCTAGTCAAATAGTTTCATTTCATCCGATCGGATACGACGACAGGCAAACGGAGCCGATAGCACGTCGCAACATACTTTCGGCTACGATCGTGTGTCGCGGAAGACGCCCGCGGTCAAGCTGCTGTGCGCGGCTTGGTAATATAGACTTTAAATACTGTCTGTATACACGATTTAATATCGTTTAAAGATTGGAAAATTCGTTCCGATCCGATGCGATGTGAGCCGTTTGGTGGAAATCATCCTTAAGTGAAACTCTTTGGCATAAATATCATGATCATACCAATTTATAATTCAAAAGCGACGAGTTTTTCTTTATACTAAGCCTACCTAACTTTTCCTACCGTACTCCAATGATAGGCTTCAAACAAATTACAGAACAAACTGTCCAAACTTTCAAACAGCTGAGAGTTAGTTCAATTAAATGTAATTTGCATTAATTATTTTGAAATACCCATTTCAAAATACAATTCCCCTAATTGAATTGTCATTCGTCGAACTGTCCTCTGTGTCAAGTCAATACGAGTACGTTACGCGGCCATGTTTATGTTCCATGTTCAAATATGACGCACTGGCATTTGTGAATTCTAATTTCAAATAAGTGATTACTGGTTCTATTTGTATAATTACACTAGGTCCTGTCCGCAACTTCGTCCGCGTAAAGTTTCTTGTTTTATCATACAACATATAAAGGGGGGGAAGGTAATGTCCCATCCACCCTGTATATATGAGTATAGTAGGGCACTCGGCAATCAAAAGATTTTACCTAAATCGGACGAAAAATTTGTTTTTTAGATTAAATATTTCTACATCCAAACCTACATAATTTAACTTTTCATGATATTAGTATAGATGAAATAAATTAAAGAAACTTATTTAAATAAATCGTCCGAAAACTTAAGGAGAACTTTGATTTCTGATTAATTAGAAAGTTTCTTTTGAAAGTTATTATTTATGTTTTAGAGAGGGAAATCTGGGAAATCTACAGGTACTTGAAGTATAATTTTTGTTTACCAGCGAATTCTGTGAACAACATTTTAAGTAATAAAAAAATTGGTCCTACACATCGCACCATAGTTTTCTAGCGAAACGTGGATTTTTTTTTCTGATAATATACTTAAAACCTCGTAAAGGTATAAGTACTATGTAAGTACCTATAGGTACGTAACTTTTTTGCCTTTAATGAAATTCGCAGACCCAAAAGTCTACCAATTTTAGGTAAAAAAGTTCAGTACTTACCTATATTGTTTACATACTTTGTGTACCTGGGATACTTTTTATTACACTTTTTGTTTATTTAGGTACCTGATAAAACGTTTTCCAAGTTTAAAACCCTTACTACTTATTATAAAATTGTAAAAGTGAGTTTTTTTATTATTTTTTCGTCACCTGAATGGATTTTAATGCAGACATATTGTTATAAGTCCATGTTTGACGTTTCCGTGGGATATTTTCCAACCTGCATGCGAGTGACGCCACGCGTATAAGCTAGTATTCTAATAAAAATAAATAATCATTTTAAGTGTAGGCCATGTAGGTCCCACGACTAGTGTTCCACATTTTTATTATAAAACTACCTTTTGTATTTTTAACTTGTGGCAGAGTGTGAGCACCGACATAAATCGTGGGAGAAGCGAACACTGGTCTTATTTCTTAGATTTTTGTAGCTACTAAGCGTAAAACATTATTTTTCATTTACTTCACAAACTTGCTTAAATAGGTTAATTCTGAATGAAACTGCAGACAAAAAATTCTGCGTTAAGTAACGGTTTTATTTTTAAATTATTTACAGGCATCCATAAAAATTATATTAAAGGCACAAAACCACACACACTGATTATTTCATCATATTCTAGAGGCATGTGCAGCAAGAAAATTTTCTTATTTTTCTAATAACTCAAGACTTACCAGACCGCGCTAACGAGAAAAAAAGTGATAAAAGTAAACAAAAACAATAATTCATATTCCTGTTACAAACACAGACAAATCAACTAAAAAATTAAATAATTTAATTTGCTCGATATTACAAATCTTTAATTTGACAGTCGCGATATTTGGTCCTTCGGTACAAACGCCGGATTCCCCGCAAAACTTGAATGAAACACACTAAAAAATATGCCTCCAGAATAATAGGAAAGCCAATATAAATAAAGTACTTACATGGAACTTTTCTGCTGATCAGCCCAGCACAGCAAAAATTGTGCAAGAGTTATCAAAATAAGAACCGGGTCAAATTTACGAAGAAACACTCGACACTACACAAAAAATTTAGAAAAGGCATAGTATACACGAAGATCACATTTAAGGCATAACTTATTGCGAAATAGAAAGTTTAGGATAGATTTTCATTAATGTTTTAAAGGTTTTTATATCGCACTGTTTTTCGTTGCGACCGACACAGAGTGAACGTGTGTCTATCGCAGCGCCGAAAGCGCGACTGACGATATCTAGGCGAGCGAGGCGCCGAGCAGTCTCGAGAAAGCAGGTGTACAACACTGACATACACGAGCGTGGATGAGGCATTGCAAATAGGGATGACACTGTAACTCTATCTCTTTTACACTCACTTTCACGCCCAACCCGCATCTACTATGAATGAAAGGGACAACGTGAGTCAACGTAGCCGTAGTACGCTAGCGTATCTAGTATTTTTTTAGGCTTTTGTCTCCGCCCCGCTACGCGGCTACAGGCAGGCTTTAAATATTTAAGTTCAGAGCGTATTTAAGCACACTGAAAGGGCATTATTTAGGCACAAGGGTCAACATTATCACTTATTCAAGTGATGTGAACGATTATAGACTACTTTAAACGAGAGCTCGAAATTATCTCTTTATTTAATGCTTCGTGTCTTTAAACTTAGCAGTTTTAAAAGTCTTACAAAGGGTTTAAGGCGTAAAAATTCTACATTCATTAATTTTATGTAAATCTTCAGCAATGGCTAACTTTTCCATGACCACAATTTAAAAAAATTAATTACATTTTTTTCTATTGTGTAAGTAGCTGAAAGTTCTGAAAAAAATTCCGATACTTATTCTTGACCAAAGTTTATTGTCCTCATCTTCACAAACTTTTTTTGAGTAAATAACTTGACTTTAGTTATTTAGACTTTTTTTGGAAGTCAGTTCTTTTTTTTCAAAAAAAGTCACCCGACTTTCCTTCTTCCTTATTCTTTATTGCACACAAAATAAGAGAAATACATAATTACAACATATAGCTTATGTACAAAGGCGAGCTTAACCCAGAATTGGGTTTTCTTACAGCAAACCTTACTTAGATTGCGAGATTTTCAGAAGAGGATATGCTTATGTGCATAAACAGTACATTTAAAAACTTAAATTAACATAATTTTATAAGCATACTTAACTAATACATACAATAAAATATACATAATGCATACAATATATATAGATAAACATACATATAAAATACTACATACATACTATTATGTACATGTGTTACTTTGTTTGTTTCATTTACTTTTTTGCCAGTAATCACTGTACTTGGTGTAGTAATCGGTGTACACCGATAACTTCATGATTACTGGGCCGATAACATACGTGAAAAAAAAGATGACATTGGAATACATAACCTCCTCCTTTTTTTAGGCAGTAAAAAATGGGCTAAAGATTGTGAGAATATGCTGGTTACATATGCAGTGATAGAGACAATCAAAGATTTGTTTTGGTTTTCCACACTGCACTATGGATTTTCACTTAGAGCAACTATTACGGAAAGTTGATGTATAAGTATTATTTATTATTCACATAAACTTGTGATTTTTTAATAAAGTGACATTATATGTTTTGATATGTCGCCAAAGCACCCTTTCGAACCAGGACCAAGTCTCTATTTATTTAAAAAAATATGTAGATAATAGTCTCTAAAAATAAAACGACATACATTTTCAGCATAACGGGGCTCCCAGTACCAAAGCAAAGACGGAAACGGAAATAACTCCGAAGTGGGCCAAATAAGGTCATATGTAGATGTTGCATTAAGTTATCTTTAGCTGGTTTAAATCCAGATGGAGGTAAATAGGCCAGCCTGACATTATAGCTGCGAGGAGAAGAGATTAATCTGGAAATAAAATTATAAGACAGCACTACCCCTTATTAAATTGTAATCCTGAAAATTCTAATTTAGACTAGCCGTAGGTATACCCAACAACATTAACATCACGTCTATACTAATTTGCACTTATTAAAATGACTTGACTATCTTCATCATAACGAAAGTTTTAACTGATTTGCAAGGTTAAGTTGCACGTGCCAAGGTCAGTCTGTAGATGGGTGACCATTCTTCCCTTTCAAAGACATAGTACAATAAGCAGGGAAACATAGCATAGTATATTTCTTGGACAGAAATGATTTATGCAACATTGAAATTATCAGTAATAAAGAATGATACGAATAATAAACACCCCCTGTATAAGACAGTGTTGTCCCAATCAATCGTTATGCGAGAAGAATTAAGATTGATTGTCGCGATGACAACCCTTGGAAATAAGTAATCCCCTAGCTATGAGTTTAAGTAATGACAAAATAATTATAAGTTGGTATCAAGTTTTTCTTTTTAGCGTGTCAATGGCAATGTACGTATAATAAGTAGGTAACTTAGATATTATTATTTTTTTTATTCATTTAAATCCCAATTTAAATACATAATTACTTTAAAATTAAAACATTACAAAATTACATTAGAAATATGTCATAAATCATCTGTTATCAGACGACATATGATATGTTGCTATGAGTTTGGTACAATCTCCAGCGTTCATCAATGGAGAAGCTTCCACATAGTTTTTTTAATCATTTAAAGCTGGGTTCGCAAGACACGATATCAAGTGTGCCATCCTTTGTGGAACAAATACTCAATAATTTAACTATTTACTTTAAATTTCCTATGGATTATTTTTTCACAGTCAGATAAAAATGAATTGATTGTTTATGAATTTCGAAATTACTGTAAATTTATTTACTGAATAGGAACTATGGCATAAAAACTCTTTTGAAATGAAATCCGTAATGACCGATGGGTCATGGTGGTGGTAAACGTCGGCGATAAATGGGTTTTACTGAACCCCATTAGCGATGGAAAACAAAGTGAAACATTTGGATTACACTATTATAAAGTTAAATTACAAAATATTATACAAAATACATTATATTATATATATTGTATTTATATAATATAATAATAATATAATATACCTATCAGCGTCCGTAGCCTGTCTACGTTCCGGGGACCTCTTCGGAGAAACCGAAGGTTTTGTCTGTGCAATTATGGATGAAGTTATGATGACGAATAACTACCGGAGATTTATTGTGAAGGACGGTACGGTTGACATATGTCGGGCATGCCACCGTCCAGGCGAATCAATCCGTCACATTATCTCCGGGTGTTCTCGTCTGGCTAACGGAGAGTACTTGCATAGACACAACCTTGTAGCCAGGATTATCCATCAGCAACTTGCTCTAAAATACAACCTTGTGGAATCGGAAGTGCCGTACTATAAGTATGTGCCCGACCCAGTTCTCGAAAATGGCAGTATCACATTGTACTGGGATCAATCCATCATCACTGACAGGACTATTGTAGCCAATAAGCCTGATATAGTGGTGGTGGATCGATCAGAGCGGCGCTCAATGATTATTGACATAACGGTCCCGTATGATGAGAACCTCGTGAAAGCCGAGAAAGATAAGAAAATCAAGTATCGTGACTTGGCTCGCGAGGTTGTCGACATGTGGGACTCAGCGATCATTGTGCCGATAGTCGTCTCAGCCCATGGCTTAATTGCCAAGAGCCTCGACCAATACCTGAGGAGGCTCTCGTTAGGCAGCTGGATCAAGGGCTTGATTCAGAAAGCGGTACTTCTGGACACGGCTCGTATTGTTAGGAGGTTCCTCTCTCTGGAGCCCTGACCGCCGGTAGCTTGGACCCTGTTCCCGATACCGGTGGGCTACTATTTTTTATATTTTTAAATGTTTTTTATATGGTTTTTGTTAAGAAATATTTAATAATGTAATTAGTGTGTAGGAAAATAAATAAAGGGGATACTATATTTACAAAATATTATATCAATTCTTAATTTACTACTAGAACTTCGCTGGCGTGCATGATATGAATATAATTTACTGCCACCAATAATGGCACCCACGAATAATGTAATTACTGCCAGTGAAAGAATTTATCGAATCGGATCATTAGTTCCGGAGATTACCCCCTACAAACAAACTTAAAAATAAATTTTACCTTATAATATTTTGTTTTATAATATTTAAATAACTTCAACGGTTTTTATGAAAAAAACATGAAGATTTTTTCCTGTAATTATGTAACATAATTATTTATAACACAATTAAAATTACACACACATACCTTCCGAAATACCTTTTCTTTAAAATGGTGAACCCCCCTTCTTGGGGGAGGCCTATGTCCAGCAGTGGACGTCTTTCGGCTGAAATGATGATGATGATGATGAAGATGGTGAAAATCGCATTCAAATCCATCGCGTAGTTCAGACAAAAATAGTAATAAATTGAAGCCGCTTTACACGAAAATCAGCTTAAATTTATGAGGCCTTGGTATTAGAAGACATAAAAAAATCATACTGTATTTTGAAAGAAAAAAGAAATAGCAAATTCAAGAAATAATATCACGTTAAAACAGTCATAAACTACGACCGTCGTAGACTCGTAGCTCGTAGCGGTGCGTAGCGCGTAGCACGTAGACTTAAGCCTACGCAAGCCTACGTGCTACGACTTAGTTGTTTTGGGCTCAGCTGGTTTACCCAACAATAACATCGCTTATTTAAAATTGTACTTTAGTACTAAAATCTAGAATTATTTGATAAGCAAGTAAGACAAGGGCTACGATAGGTAGAGGGAGGGTGGGAGTGTAAGCGGAGCGACAAGCGAGGAGGAGACAAACGAATAATCTTTGGGAACGGAATCCTAGAAGTAAAAAATCATACCACTCTGGTTGTCATTGTTTGAGAGCTTTTTTATTTATGAGCTTTTACGATTTACGGTATATCATACAAACTTTCAAGTCCTTTTTTTCGAAATGACTTAACCGGTTGGTTGAAGATGGTGAAAATCGCATTCAAATCCATCGCGTAGTTCAGACAAAAATAGTAATAAATTGAAGCCGCTTTACACGAAAATCAGCTTAAATTTATGAGGCCTTGGTATTAGAAGACATAAAAAAATCATACTGTATTTTGAAAGAAAAAAGAAATAGCAAATTCAAGAAATAATATCACGTTAAAACAGTCATAAACTACGACCGTCGTAGACTCGTAGCTCGTAGCGGTGCGTAGCGCGTAGCACGTAGACTTAAGCCTACGCAAGCCTACGTGCTACGACTTAGTTGTTTTGGGCTCAGCTGGTTTACCCAACAATAACATCGCTTATTTAAAATTGTACTTTAGTACTAAAATCTAGAATTATTTGATAAGCAAGTAAGACAAGGGCTACGATAGGTAGAGGGAGGGTGGGAGTGTAAGCGGAGCGACAAGCGGGGAGGAGACAAACGAATAATCTTTGGGAACGGAATCCTAGAAGTAAAAAATCATACCACTCTGGTTGTCATTGTTTGAGAGCTTTTTTATTTATGAGCTTTTACGATTTACGGTATATCATACAAACTTTCAAGTCCTTTTTTTCGAAATGACTTAACCGGTTTTAATGAAACTTCAAACGCATTAGCAGGATAACGAAATGTCTCAATGTCGGAAATTTCTGTTTCTATAGAAAACTTAAAATCAGTCTAATTTAGCTGTAACACTATTTTTCGAAAATGTCCTTAACACTTAAAATCGGTTCAGTCATTTCGAAAAAAAGGACTTGAAAATTTGTATGAAATGCGCTAAGTCGTAAACGCTCGTAGTATACTTAATATTCTCGTAGTCAGCAGTACAAATAATCGCTTGAATGCTGTTCCCACTTTCATTCAAAACAATCCAATGAAAAGTACTAAAGAAAACGCTAGAAACGTTCTCTTATTTTTAATAGCTGTTGAAAACCCGCTCGTGCGTGTCGCCTGAATGTATGTTCTTGTGCAGTCAATGAGGTGTAGATAAAGATCTGTTTGTCACTGCAAGGTGGGTTGGATTACGGTCTGATGGGTCTTCAGTGTTCTTCGTCGTGTTTTAGTTATCCCTTTGACGTAAATGGGACACGGGTGTCCCCACGCTAAATTATTATTTTTTGTTTAAATTTCAATGATGTACACCGTGTTATTCAATCTGAATCGTTTGATTTTGAACGCATCTTTATTTTTTTACAATGTTTGGGGTCAGAAATGGGGGGCGGATAGTCAAAAAAAATTAAAACTCCACGGTAAAGTTTAAGTTTGTGTTTCACTTTTTCAAAGAAGATTTTTATTGCGTTCTTCAAGTTTCAGCATATTATCAGTGACGTGATTTATTACAATGGTAAGTAAATATGTATAATTAATATATTTTTTAAATAAATTGCAAGTGTAAAGTTATAATTATGGGTAATAACTACAAGGGACACTGGCGTCCCAATATGCGCTATCGGTCGGTTATTCACTGATTTCTTGTTATTGTTATTGTTGCTGATTGTTTGTTCTATGGCTTTTTATACCTATTTAGACTAATTTATCCTTATTATTATTTATTGTTTTAGGGTTACAAAAGCACAAGAGTGTTTTCTTTGCAGTCTACTGAGATAGAAGAGTATCTAATGGCCGATACTAGCTACAGTGAAGATGCTTTGATTCTGGATGAAGAGAAGTTATAATCGGACCTGCCCACTACTAGATCTAGCTCCTACCTCATTATCGTCACCTTCGCCGCCTACATCATTACCCCATTCACGCTCAGTACCGATTTTTTCGATGGAGAACAAATACCTACAGGCCATACAATTTTTCAGCAAGCGATTATGAATTTGGTAAGCGTAGAATGTGTTTCGCCGAATTCAACTGATGTTTTCGAGGCCGTCGACAAAATCAAAGGTCTTATTGAAGAAATAGTTGTGCTAGAATTCACGACAAAATGGCTTGTAGTTTACCACTGATTACGACGAATTAACCGCATTCATAGAGATGAACTACGTAATGTGTTATCAAAACCTGCCTAGTTTTCGTAATTATAGGTCAACTGAACCTGATTTTGAGATGGAGACTAACAGGAGAATTCAGCATTTGGTTTCCCAAATGCTGCCCAGCTCATCAAAATTCGGGTCTTCTCGTTGCGTATTCCACAGAGCCTAAACACTAAGGTCTTCAACCAATGCGTCCTGCCTGTTATGACTTACGGGCCCGAAACGTGGACACTCACGGTAAGGCTGGTCCATAAATTCAAGGTGAGCGACCTTGAATTTATGGCTAGCTATGTAACGGTCTATGCTTGGAGTCTCTCTGAGGGATCGCATCCGAAATGAGGTGATCCGACAAAGAACCAGCGTTGTCGACATAGCTCACAGAATAAGTAAGCTGAAGTGGCAATGGGCCGGCCATATTAGCCGTAGAACTCAAGAACACGTCTGGGGTAGACGTGTTCATCAGATGTGTTCTTGAGTGGACACCGCAAATCTGCAAGCGTAAGGCGGGACGCCCTCAGGCTCGGTGGAGCGACGATCTTCGAGGGGCGGCTGTTAGCAACAGGATGAGAGTTGCTGAGAATCGAGTTGAGTGGTGTGCAATTGAGGAGGCCTATGTCCAGCACTGGACTGCTATAGCCTGATGATGATGAGCCAGAAGACGTCATTGCCGACACACGTAATGATGAAGGCAAGCAACCGAAAAAGGTGCGTTCAGTATGCTAAGGCACAAAGAAAATCGTACGTATCGTTAGAATTTGTGAAACATGCGGTGTACACTTATGTTTCACAGCGGATAGAAATTGTTTTGCAGATTTTCATATATAAAGTCATTATAAATATATTTTATATGAAAGATCTTTTATTATTTCATTTCTAATACTAGATAATTATCTTATAATACCTGATAACGAAAATCGACAAATCAGTATAATCTGCGACCCTTACCGCATATTGGGACATATTTGTCCCCATCAATAAAACATAAAATAATAAATGTATGATATTTATGTTGTTACATATACTTAAAAATCATCAAAAGTATCACTTAAATCCATATAAGTATTTAAAAATATTCTCCAATTGGTTTTAAGCGTCAAAGGGTTATAGCACATAACATCACGCCTGTAATCCCCGAATGGTTAGGCAGAGGTGTACCTAATAGTACACCCACATTTCGCCAGTTATGTTTTAAATCGCATGTATTTAAGATTGGGTTGAGGTGAGGTTTTTCCACCAGAAAGTTCCCAATAGCAACCACGGAGTCTGAATTTGTGCCCGGTTGATGGCAATAGGCTCGCTCCCTATTATATGAGACTTAAACATAACTGGTGAAATGTGGGTGTACTAATCGGTACACTTCTGCCTAACCCTTCGGGGATTAAAAGCGTGATGTTATGTTATGCGTACAGGAACTCCAACTTTTATTCGAAACATGACATGTGTTTATATCTTAATAACATAATTATTTATCCTCAAATAACATGAGAACATGTACAACACTCCCCTCAGGGTGCTCAGTACCGGGGATGCCCCACTTATGTCAATCTCGAAAATTACAATGTCGGCCATCTTGAAAACTTCCCATTATATTTTTTTGTAGCTCCCCGTACCAAATATAACGTTCGCGAGTGTGTAAAGAACAATCCATCATATTATGGTAATCAGACTTAAGTATTGTGTCCACAGATATAGATATAACACTTTTTCTTTTTTTTTTGCTGGGGAAGCCTTCAAAAGGCGACCAGTCTTTGGGGATAAGACCGGAGAGTGTGGGATTTTTACCGCACTAAAACCACCCCGGTGGTCACCATCCGCACATGAGAGGAGGCACCGTTTCCTCTTAAAAGACCTGTCCGGAGCCCCCTCTGTACAACGCCTGTTAAGGCACATCCCTGGGGCGACTATACAGAGATCTCCCCTCGCTGTGCAAGTGTGCACTGCAGCACGTGACCACTGTGCTGCCGGTCTAGATAACGAGAGCACCACTTCGCATGCCCGGCTTAAGCATTTTAACTTGTTTAAAATAACAACGTTACAACTCAAGAACTGAATTCTAGACATTTAAAGAATAAAAACGTAGTATATTTTGCATAGTTATTTGTTTGTATAGTAACTAAATAGTGCTAATGACGTCATAGTAGGTAATCAAAAAATGGCACACTTGATTTTCATACGGATCACGATACTTGCGTTATCTAGGTATACCTACATCTGTGATTGTATCATATGAGAAAATTGGTAACATAAAAAGAAAATTATAACTTTTGTTGTGAGTCAAAAACATTCTTCTTTCGTTCTTGCTGAAAGCTATTTTTGGCCAAGTAACTGGCAAGTTTTATAATCGCAACATAGATCAAGAGACGTACAATTTGAATGATTCTTACGGTTGGCGTCTTCTCACTCTTTTTTGGATTGTTTATCATCGACGCGTCAAAATAATACGCAAGTCAAGTGAAGCCATTGGCTGTTCGTGTTCATAGCTACTAAACTAGCGACCCGCCCGGGTACTAATCCGTCATCGACCGAACTATGCTCGTACATCATCGTCTCAAAAGTCAAATATGTAACTACTTATGATTAAGTTCAGCTGTTATCAAAACATCATACAGATCCCCGAAGGATTCTCCGGAAACAACGTGTAATGAATAAAATTGTACCTATATTTGTCTCCTATGGGTTCCTAAACCATTGATCCAATTATGATGACACTTTGATGGGTTCTTCTGTGTAATTCTGCGAAGGTTCCTGGCCCAAAAAATCTATACAGGGTGCTCCAAATAGTGACGTCATAAAAAAAAATGATTCTTCACGCCCTGGGATATCCGAAAAACCCCATGTATATTCCGCGATTTATGAAAATTGTATGTGAACCGCTAAATAAATTCCATCTATATATTAACACGGCTTTTTCACATTTAACGTTAACAAGAGGCATTTATTAATCTCATTAGCATCAAGAGTTAAAATAAAGGTACACAGATAGTTAAAAATAATAAGTAACACATCTTTCGTCAGACCCAACAAAACTACTAAATAAATCAAACTTATAGTTCTATTACTCACGTCTTTTTCTTTGGCATAGTAGAGGGTTCGTCCGCGCAGCCTGAAGTACCGGCGCTGCCATCGCTGGAAGCTGCGCGTTTGCTTCATCAGGTAACCCTCCTTGACCACGGGCTGGAGACAAAAAAGAAACAAATCTATACTAATATTATAAGCCTGAATGAAGAGTTTGTTTGTTTGGTTGAACGCGCTAATCTCAGGAACTACTGATTCGATTAGGAAAAATCATTTAGTGTTGGATAGCCCATTTATCGAGGAAGGTTATAAGCTATAAAATTTCACGCGGACGAAGGTCGTGGGCAACAGCTAGTTATCTATATGACCCTAGGAAGCACGACAAGCCGGATCCATCTGGCTTAGCTACGATTCGAAGCGCCCCAATCGATGGGTGACCATCTCCTTGAATTTATGTTAGCCTAGTACTCTTTTTGGTGTTATTAATGTATTATTAAAAAGACGGTATCACCGGATGACCGAAACTCTGACACTTTGTTAATTAAAAGTGAGTCACCCGAGAGCGCACGAGTCGCCGTAACGGGAATGATTCATCTAAACATACCGAGGCCCTTCCCGCTTCATGTTGAAGCCTTGTAACATTTTACTTAACCCTAAAATTTTGCATGCTATGTTCTACCTTAGCTAAACATGTTTGAACTATTTTAATTTTATTCAACACCATTGTATACCATTTTTTCTGCAAATAAATTATTATTCTTATTCTCTTTATTTATTTTGTAACACACTTATTACATTTTTAAATATTTCTTAACAAAAACTATATAAAAAACATTTAAAAATATAAAAAATAGTGGTCCGCCGGTAGCGGGAGCAGGGTCCAAGCTACCGGTGGTTAGGGCTCCAGAGACAAGAACCTCCTCACAATACGAGCCGTATCGAGGAGTACTGCCTTCTGAATCAGGCCCTTGATCCAACCGCCTAAGGAGAGCTTCGAAAGATGGTCATCGAGGCTCTTGGCTATAAGGCCATTGGCCGTCACGACGATCGGCACAATGATAGCCGAGTTCTTATTCTTATTCTTATTCTTATTAAAACACATGTAAAGCTGTTGGTACCGTCATTCGTAGATCTTGGGTAGACAGAAGCCCGAAAATCTGACAACCAGTACCAAACAAAGGATTGTCGTGTAACCCAGAAAGGATGTGGAGGTCAGATAGGCAATCGCTCCATGTAAAATAAAGGTATTCAGTTCCATCGGATTACACCGAAAGCTGACGCCAACATAGTTGGGAAAAGATGAGGCGGATTGATTGATATAAACACGACATGATGGTGGCTTATGTGAAATCGGAAACGCCTTGAGGTCATTTTATAACTGCACCATGCAGACAAAGTATGCTTCCGACTAGAACTAAAATATTACACGTGCCAGCAAAGCGAAAAAGAAATGTATTTGAAATATATCACAAGCCAGCGGACATAAAAACTTAGCGCTCGTTGAATCATCGCGGGTTGGTTTTTAGCGCTAAACCGCTTGACTGTGAAGGATCAATGAATACAAGAGAAACACATTTACTTGACTTGCTCTAACCGGCTTTAGTTATGATAGCGACCCGCCCCAGCTTCGCACGGGTGCAATATACATATAAACCTTGCTCTTGAATCACTCTATCTATTAAAAAAACCGCATCAAAATCCGTTGCGTAGTTTTAAAGATCTAAGCGTACATAGGGACAGACAGACAGCGGAAAGCGACTTTGTTTTATACTATGTAGTGATATCGTAGGTGTAAGTCAACGTATTGTGCACTGAACTTTAAAATCCTTTCTCTGTCAATACTAAGGATAAACACATACAGGTGAGTGCGTCGCTTGGCTTTCGGAAGAAGTAACATCACGCCTGTAATCCCCGAAGGGTTATGCAGACGTGTACCTAATAGTACACTGACATTTCACCAGTTTTGTTTAAGTCCCACGTAATAGGGGGCAAGATTGTTGCCATGACCGGGCACGAATCCAGGCTCCGTGGTTGCTACTGAGAGATTTCTGTTAGAAAAACCCAATTACACTTAGCTCGATCTGGTAATCGAACGCAGGACCTCATGCTCAGCAGTAGTGCTTGCGACCACTAGACCAACAAGGCACCAGAAGAAACGTCGTAGAGAAAATGTTATCATCATTTATCTAGCATCTAATCCAGCACACTGCACAGTTCGAACTACACTATTCACCAGTCATAACTGTGTGGCCGCACCCTTAGCTTTTCAACCCCAATACTTCTTTTATTCGTTTTAAAAATAGAACATCTTCATCGTCCACAGTTCCAGACGTCGACGGCACGTGAACGAAACCGTGCGGATAATTACGAAGACATGCGGAAATAAAAATAAAATGGCGGACGCTGTTTGGGACGTGAGATATTAAAATGCGCAGCTGGTGAAGCTGAATATTGTTGTCAAGTCTTGATTAGAAGGGTAAGGTTCTGATATTGAAGGTTTCTTTCACAATCCTACTGTCAATTTCATTCGCCTGTCAGTGAAAAGAGGGAAAAGGATAGACCTGAAGGCCAGTGGCCGTTAGTACAGAGATTAATAAAAAACAAAGTCATTCAGCTTACTATGTATTACGGCTAAAAGCCGAAGTAAGTTTACACCTAGTTCTAGCCTACTAAACCTAAGTGCAGCCGGTAACAGTTGTGTATCCTTTTTATTGCTAAGACACACCGACCAAATGGATTAGGTTAGGTTAGAACTGTGACCAAATGCGCGCGAGCCGAGCGAGCCCAGCGTGCGGTGCCGCGGCACCGGCCGGCGAGCGCTACGTCCAAATTGATTGCATGTTTTAACCCACGATGAGTAGCATACATCTAAGTTTAACCGGCTGCACCTAGTTGTACCCGGCTAAAACTAGGTGTAGCCGCACTTCCGCTATTAGCCTTAACATATATATCTTACTACGATTATAAATGCGAAAGTTTGGATGGATGTTACTCAATCACGCCAAAACCGCTGAACGGATCTGGTTGAAATTAGGCACAGAGATAGATTATACTCTGGAATAGCAGATAGGCATTATCCTGAAAGTACGTTCCCGTGGGTAATTCCCGAACTCCACGCAGGCATAGTCGCGGACATAAGCTAATTTAATCTAACTAGGTAATTTAAAGGCGCTTTTTGCTGTCAAATACAATGTGATTCTAGTCACAAAAGTAGTTTCATATGGAGAAGAATTTGTAAAATACTCCATAGTCACTCTATCTAGAATCTAGTCTTAATCCCATTTCAGACAAAGTCAGTGTCAAAACTTGTCGTAAATGTAAGTAGAAACAGATATTTCTGAAATATTGAAACTGTCAAATACAATGTGATTCTAGTCACAAAAGTAGTTTCATATGGAGAAGAATTTGTAAAAAAAACTCCATAGTCACTCTATCTAGAATATAGTCTTAATCCCATTTCAGCCAAAGTCAGTGTCAAAACTTGTCGTAAATGTAAGTAGAAACAGATATTTCTGAAATATTGAAACTGTCAAATACAATGTGATTCTAGTCACAAAAGTAGTTTCATATGGAGAAGAATTTGTAAAAAAAACTCCATAGTCACTCTATCTAGAATCTAGTCTTAATCCCATTTCAGCCAAAGTCAGTGTCAAAACTTGTCGTAAATGTAAGTAGAAACAGATATTTCTGAAATATTGAAACTGTCAAATACAATGTGATTCTAGTCACAAAAGTAGTTTCATATGGAGAAGAATTTGTAAAAAATACTCCATAGTCACTCTATCTAGAATCTAGTCTTAATCCCATTTCAGACAAAGTCAATGTCAAAACTGTCATAAATATATGTAGAAACAGGTATTTCTGACAGATTGAAACTGAAAATGGTTTCGGTACGTTCTTAAACTACGTGAATTACCTTTCTGCTGATCTGCTCAAGTCAAAATTTGTATGATACGTGTAAGCATAACCATAAAACTTTCAAATATGTTAAAAACCCCACAAAACATATCTACACGAGTTTATCCTAAGCCAAACTAAACTAGGTTTCATCAAAAATGGACGATCATAGAGCAACCTTATATAGGTTAGGTTAGGCTAGACCTGTGACCAACCACGTTGACGCTACAACTAAGTTAGGCGCAGTGTATTGTTTTGTTTGGGATAACCAGTAAACAGTTTGGCCTAGGATAAACTACTTTGGCCTGAAATCGGGTTTGGCCGGAAACATATTTGTTCAACCAGACCTAACCGTACCTACCAAATTGTCATTAAAAAATGCCCTGCTAAACGATGTCATACCCAAAACAAAATTAATTTCACAAAATAATGTGCCCTTTATTATAATAAAAGGAAAGTGAATTATAACCGCAGGCCGCAGAGCTGAAAATATCTTTACGGTTTCAGGGGCCATTAAAATTTAAAGCGTTGGTAAGTTTATAATGCAATTTCAGTGAAGTAATTGGAAAAATCGTCAGTTCCGTGAATGCATTTATGAACAAAATCCGCTTGAAACCTCGCTCATGAAATGATGTATTTTGATAAAACATATTCCCTAGAAATCTTACTAATACGAAAGTTTATGAGGATGAATGAAAGCTTGTTACTCTTACACGCAAAAACTACGGAACGGATTTGGATGAAATTTGACACATTGATAGTTTATAACGTGAATTAATATATAGGATACTTTTTATCCCGGTAGTATGATCCCATGGGACAGTTACCGAACATCACGCGGGCGAAGCCACGGGCATAAGTTAGTACTGCATATTATTAAGTACGTACCTGTCGACTTCCAAGCTTGTTTTAAATTAATATTAAACAACTATGAACTATTTCGTATGTTCATAATATACGCTAATCTCCGAAACCACACAACCGTTTTCAATGAAATTTTATGAATGTGTATGGTTGGTTTCAGCTTGAAAGATGAAGCCGTGGGAAGCTGGGGCAGGTCGCTAGTAGCTTATAATATAGAGTAGGGAACAGTCAGATATTGCTCAACACATAAACTAATCATTTGACGGCACGGTTATCGCAGTGGCTGAGCGATTGACTGCTGCGCTCCGTGTCGCGGGTTTGATTCCCGCACGGAAAAAATATTTATATGACCTACAGGTGTGTAAACGCACCCACGATACAGGTGAAATTCCTAGAGTGGGGCAACGTTACATTAAAAAAAAAATACAATAATGATTGAATCATAGATCATCCAGTAATAAAATCACAAACCAATGATCAATTAAAAATATCTGGTTAGTTTACTTAAACATGAATAAAAAAACCGATTCAGTAGTGATGCACGACGACCTCGAATTCGGCCATCTGAGGCATTGATTACATTGGTCATCGTATCCAGAGCTAACGACTCGACCGAAGTGAAAGAACAATTGGTGGTTGGTATTTTTGGTATCCGAATTCAGGTACCAGAAACAAAGAAGCTGGACGAGCTTGTCCAGAGATAAGCTTACTCAGCCCTGTTCATGTAGGGCTGGACTCAACCGAAGCGGATACGAGAGGAAAGTAGATGTGTTATAAACCAGCAGTAGAATTTCGTAATTTAAACTACTCGACTCCGCTTAGCTTTACTGGAAACGGTTGAGCAGACAGGAGTGGAGATGTCTCGTAATTGTTTAGGCCAGCGGAGACGACAAGAGACGTGAGCGGCGTGCCGCAATGCGTATCTCCTCTCTTCTCCGCTTTGCGCATCTCCGCACAGCTTCGGTGGATACACCCTAGCTTTAACGCATCTCCTCTCCGCTTCGTACATCTCCACTCGACTCCGCTTTGGTGGAATCCGGGCCTTACACTTGGTCATTTGCCGAAATTCCAAACGCAATCTAATTCGCACGAACGATCAAGTGTAATTGCACCATGAGGCTACTACAAGGAGCGCTCCCGCGTGCCGGAGTCAGCCCACTTGTTTATATCGATGACAAGTGAGTTTGGGTACAACGTTAACAATCATTACATTGTAAATCATCTTTATAATTTTATGCGTGTATATATATTTGTCTTTAGGTGTGTATGTGTGTGTACGGACAGAAATCAAATACGACAGACCTTGGATATTTCTTTACTTGCGAAACGTGTTACAAATATTACAACGAAGTAGTTATTTAGGTTGAAAGCGCGTCTATAGCTAATGGTAGTTACGGGCGAACTAATAACGCCGACCCCTGCGCATACGACGAACACAAAATGCTGTGTCAGCGCTCCTACATAATAAGCATAATTTCTCACAATCCTTTAATAACCCAAACGAATAAAACTCACGTTTTCAATTTAAGAAAGACATCCTCGCCAAGGTCAGCGTCACCCCATTTTTAATCTTAACACAAAGGATAAAAATCCATAATGAGCTCAACAAAGTCTTGACGACAGAATAACCGCTCAGCATTACCTACTTTGATGACATTGAAAGCAACAACGTTTGTAAACTAAAACATTTACGACGCCTATAATTTATTTTGAAGCAATTTTGACGGAGGTGAAAAGCTTTTACGCAAAGTGGAGAAATACAACAAAGTGGAATAAAGTAATCAATTCGTCATGAAATCAGGGGTTTAGAGAATCAAAATTAATCACATATAAGATAAACTTAGGTATCTTTGAAGTTAACTTTGTGTTAAGCCAAATCTATGGCAAATTTTTTTTAGGATGGGATATCGTCAAATGACTCCTCGGAGCGGAAGGGAGTGTCAGACTTCTACTAACTAAAACACATCCATGTTCCTTTTTTGCCCTTTGTGTTTCAGGGCCGCGGTATCTCTTTCGAACAGTCCAGCAGGCCCGGCAGGCATCGGCCCTTGCGGACCCCTTCCTGGTTGCTGACATCTCATTGAAGCGCGCGTGCAACACAAACGCGCCGTCGACACGGCCTATCGTCATAAGCAGTGATAGGAATAGGTAGTGCCTATTTGCCTAAACTTCGAAGAACAGAGACAAGAAACGGAGACTTCCTTAGGACTAAATTATTTCTGGCACATCTGTCTCGAAATTTCGAGACAACATTTAAATACATTTAAAAAAATGTGTTATTTGAAATAAGTAATTCGTCTATATTTATCTAAAGTTTGTCTATAAATGTGATAGTTTGTATGGATGTCCATTACTCAATTCCACTGAAAATGCTGATTTTGGTAGTGATATAGATTAAGATGTGGAATAGCACATATGCTACTTCCTATTAAAAAAAAAAGTATAGTTCCCATGGGATACAAAAACAATAGTACACGCGGGAAAAGCCGCGGGCATTAACTAGTTACTCACCGTCCACAGGGCCGTGCCTGCGGTGGCCGGGAGAAACCAAGTGGCCCCCGTCACCCGTGGAGTCTCCCGCGGCGGCTGGGACGTGAGGCTCTTTTTGTTAAGCCCATACGTTGACTTTTTGAGCCGTCTCTGATTCCTCAATCCGATGTTAATTAAGGGACCAGTATTTTCCACTCGTCGATCCGATTAACGGTATCGGATAGAAAAACTGTCGATATTTCCAATTAAAACAGTTTCCCTACCTTTTAAATTCGTGTAAGTATGCAGTTATGTAACTTTAAGTGCGTAGGGTTATCTATAAATCATCAAGCAGGTTCAAATCATTCACGAAGAAAACTTGGGCTAATGGTCTGAAATCGTTAACGCGTATTAAGCAAACAGTAGTCTGATCACTGACTGCTTCGTTGGTGTACTAGCGGCTCCGGAGTCTGGATTTGTGCCCGGTTAATGGCAATATACTCGACCCCTTACATAGGACTTCAAACATAAATAGCGAAATATGGGTGTAATATTAGGTACACCTCTGCCTCACCCTTCGAGGATTACAGGCGTGATGTTATGTTATGTATGTAGTCTGATCAACACCACGACCATCTCGGTTCGAGTTCTTTTATAGGAATTTTTACATTTAATTTCATACTGGACAAAACTATTATTAGTTTTTACTTTGTTGAATCGTCCGTTTGTGCACAAAAAGCATAGACAATACATTTTCAATTTGTAGAACAGTGACAAAACCAGTATTTTCTTTACTTTTTTCTCATTCAAAACACGTCACGTTTTTAAATTCAAGTAAGGGAAAGAACAAAGACCGTTTCGCTCGAGCTATAATTTAAATTCTAGTGTAATTAATGAAGTTCAAAGCTTAGAATTTTTTGCCGTTTTCGCTTGATTAATAAACGACGAACAAGACTGGTTTTTGTTTTTATTTAATTTATTCCCTCTCTCGATCAAACTTTTACCTTAACTACGAGTATTTTTTAAACAACCGCATTGGGCGAATGAAAGCAAATCCGGCTATTGAGTGTCACGTCTTTGGGCTACGTACGCACTAAAAGATGCCTTGCTTAGCGCCTAGACCAGATCCGTTCAACATACGGACCCCGGGCTACCTAGCGGCCCGCATAGGTCGTTCATCCACCCCGCAAGCTATTTAAAATTGTATAAGACATCAAGCAAAAATTGTTATAAAATGTCCCTAAATCAGTTATTCCCGCGCCATATTTACCTATCCAACTCCACCTCACCTACCCGCGAATGCAGACCGCATCATCGCAGTCTAGTCCGGCGAAGCTCTTTTTATTTAAATTTAGAGGTCACTTCTGGCCCGCTACGGTTACAAAAATACTAAACTTGCCCTCCATAAAATTATGTTGTACACCCCTAGCCTAGAGCCTAGTGACTTAACATCTGGTTACATAGCAGTGACAGCCTAGTGGTGTGATCGTCGGACTGACAAGTCATAGGTCTCGAGTTCGAACCGAAGGCACGCACTTCTGTTTTTCCGGATTCATGTGCGTATTGTGTAATTATCACTTGCTCCGATGAAGGAAAACATCGTGAGGAAACCACCATGCTCGAGAGAAATTTCTCGACGCAAGTAAAGTAAAATCAGAGACCCTCGGGCGGCATAAAAACTCTGACACCAGGTTAGGCACTAACCACACGATAAAGAAGAACATCTGGTTACTTGCTAGCGAAGGCGGTAAAGGCACAGTGTGGCGGATGCGAAAATTATAAAACGTTTGTTTCACTTCGCTACTCGCTAGGCTCTATAGACCGACCACTTTAAGAAGTCCTCGTGAAAGTATTAATTTAAATGGAATATTCTGAAGGTTGATCACGCATTGGTTCAATTAGTATCGTAATACCTACTGGATTATGGTTATTTTAAAACAAGTAACCTGTGGGATATTGTTAGGACTTTGTGGACGCTTAATGTGCCTTTGATGGGGCAAGTCGGAGGACTCATTAAAGCCGTCGGTCTACAGTCGCAGGCAAGCAAGGCACCTGTCGGTACACACGGTGCGGTTGAGACTGTTTCTGGAATAACTCATTACACGGAATACCACTGAAATTGCTCCCTCTATGACAAAGAACTTTAATTTTACACTAAGCTTTGTAAACGCGACATCTACCTGGCAATTTGAGAAGTAACTAGTATCGTTCCTAAGTAGCCTGTCCATCATTATCGTGGTCGTTATTAGGGCTAATTAGGTTCCACCCTCTAAAAGGAGGAAACTTATCTCTGAAACGCATTCACAAAAATCCCTCCACACTAAATACAATATTACCCTTCAACAGTGTAAGAACACTGTTTTAAGCTTTCACGGTTTTAAACTAAACTTAAACTGTCACTTACGGGATATCTTCCGTGAATGTTCATTGTTTTTAGCCGGGAACTCATATTTCGACGCTGTTTCAAGCGCCATGATTCCGGGATAACTGGAGAGTGCGGAACGTGATGAATGTGTGTTTTGTCGTGACTTAGTGTCGAGTTCCAGTAGTGTGCGTAGCACAAGACTTAGAAATAGGGTAGACAGATTTGTCTGCACCTAACAATTATATGCCATCCACCCGCATTTAAAACCGAGTTCAAAACAATGAACAATCACGGAAGATATCCCATGAGTGACAGTATAAGTTTTCTCTTCTGTTTTAACCACGTAAAATAAAAAGATCGTAATATTCATCTAGCTACCTGTACCTACGCCATTTTGTTCGACACCGAGCTACTCCAGAACATTCCACAGTAAGACGTTCGTTTCACCAAGTGCACTTGTTACCAGGAGAATATCCACTATCCGGTAATGGGCACCACGAAGCGACCTGGCGGTTGTTAGGAGCGGCTTAACGTCGGCATGAAGCTGGGGATAGATCTCTTGTGTCCCTAATCAGGTAGGTTGTCAGCGTGTTGCGATGGCTAGATCTGCTTTGTTATTCTGCACCTAATTGGGATGCAATAAGGTGGAAAATCAAATAGAATTGTTGAAGGAAATGTAGTGGATGCAGTGTTTTTGAAGCTGAAAATTTCTGCCCGTTAAGAGGGAGTGGAGGGAGGCTTTTACCCACGAGTGTAAAAGACCAGGCTAGAAAATATAATTAAAAAAAGAGGAATCTGTCCAGGCAGCCCGTAAAATTGTATAAAAAAAGTGAAAGTCATACTATTTTGTTAAGTAAATGACGATTTCCAGGTAATAAAAATCATTTCGATGTCTTTATTGATTTTTAAATAGTTGTAATTTAGTCATTATTTTGTCAAGATTACTGCAAATTACATTATAAATCAACGTTCATCGCAAAACAGCGCATCTATTTATAAAAACCGTTCGCGGGCTGCATTGAAAGGAAACTACTTTTTCACAAGACTATAATGTGCTTCGTCTTTTTATCTGATTTTCATAGTTTTTATTTACGACACTACACAGCTATTCGCACGGTTCAGAAACCCCAGTCTTACCTTTGTTACTGCTTTAAAAAAAAAAAAATAGTGAATTTAATTAATCAATGTAATGTATGATATGTGTAATGTTATGTTATTTTGATAGTAATGCAAAGAACTAATGAATTTGCAAAATATTTGTGTACGATTATCAGCATTATAAATTGAAAGAAAGAAAGAAAACATATTTATTTGGCACCTGCCACAAGTACACACAACAAACAAATGAAAATAACTTAAATTTACACAATAAAAACGTTAATACTAAACAAAAATAAAAAAGAGATAATATTGTGTGTCTCACGGCTGCGCCAAATAGGCCCAGTTGCATGTTTATTAGAGTTGCTGAATATGTAATTAATTAATGCCTGTAATGATTATGCATGCATATGAAATGTAAGGAATCAAATAAAAACTTTATTTATTTAATTTTAACCGGCCTTAAAACCAGTAGGTATTTTATACCTTTCTCAAAAACAATCAAACAAAAATCGTCAGTAAAACCGTCTTATAAAGGTATGAAATTATTCTATCACATACGGGGAGCTGCGCTAATATTCCGCTGGAGGGCGCCACGACCGCAAAATGTTTAATTACGAACACCGAGGCTCGCTGCGACGATTAAAAGCATTTCTTTGTTTGAATACTCCACATTTATACCATTTTTAAGAGTTTAGTTTTAGGAGAAAGCTTTTACTGGTAAATTTAAACACTACGGAATAGTTTTTAATTATTTGTATGGTATCTACCAAAACCATTCAATGCGTTTAAAATGTCATACATAACAGAACAGCAGGTTGGGCAGAGGCACATTTCACATTTCACCAGAAGTCCCATGTAATAGGGAGCGAGCCTATTGCCATCAACCAGACACAAAACTAGACTCCGTGGCTGCTACTGAGAAATTCTTGATGGAAAAAACTTAATAACACCATGCCCGACCCGGGAATCGAACCCAGGACCTCATGCTCAGCAGTCGTGCTTGCGACCACTCCACCATCGCGAGACAGTCCAATGAGCCTCAAATTACCAAATACAGTCTACTTTGTTCTTGTCAGTGGGACACCACAACATGTAAACGGACCCTTCATGAAGCCGTCAACCAAGCATTCTGTACATCAAACTAAGTAACTCTACGGAAATTATTACTAGGATAGGACTTTTTTTCAGATGAAAAATCACGGTTTACGGTAGTACTCAGTGTACTCAAAACATTGTGCTGATGAATTCAAAATTCAAGATTCTTTATTTGAATGAAATATGATGGTTACATTATGGTCTTACAAATAAAAAGGTTTCTCATATTTCGCTTACTTCCTTCAGCATCAAAACTTAAAATTACATTAAAATACCTAGTACTTCGAATTTAGGTACCTATTTTATTTAAATACATTGAATAGTTCAGGGTCAGAAGTAATCAGAAACGTCAGGAACAACCCAATCAATTATTTGGAGAGTATCTACTACAAAACGGATAATCCTGTACTGTCACCTACGGGATATCTTCCGTGATTGTTCATTATTTTGAGCTTCCGATATTTCGGCGCTGTTGCAAGCGCCTTAAAAAAATATATATATATCAATATCGGGAGCTCAAAATAATGAACAATCACAGAAGATATCCCGTAAGCGACAGTACAAGTTTAGTTGTAAACCGTGAAAGCTTATAACAGTGTTTAAAATGGATAATAGTACGCATACTATCATATTATATTAACTACGCAGGTATCAGGTATCGCTTTACATACATTATAACAACACCATTCAAGTACAATATCCTTATCTCCTGGCGATAAGCCTCCAGCTTTTCATTACATGCTCGTCAGCGACGTCACATAATTACATTCCGATCTACCCTCAACGGAACCTACTTAACAGAAACGGTCTTTGATAGAGAGAGACAGAGGACATTCTTGGAAACGATTTCGTGCGGAATTTAGAGAGGAGGTGTGTCTTGTCGGTCTTGTGGCTGTGCTGAGTACGAGGTCCTGGGTTCGATTCCTGGTTCGAGTTAAGTGTTGTTGGGTTGTCACTAGGGATACCAGATTTAAAAAAAGTTTTTAAAGTTTTTTTTAATAAATTAACATCAACGCATTCTCAATCTTAATGAAGTGTAATACAATATCTTTCACATAATCAACTGTGAGTGAGTTACATCAATATTCCACTAAGTGTTGGACCCTGCTCAGAAGCAACGACGCGGCGCTGCTCTCCTCACCCCCTCGGGTAAAAGAGACGGGCTCATCATTTTTTGTATTCTTCACACCTCGCAGTGCGCGTACGATTCAAGTGAGTAACCACTGAACACAGATATACAATGAGCCAAACACGCTCACCAACTGGAAGTGGCATCGACACAAAACTCGGAGGTTCACAACCAAACCTATCTGAAATTCATACAGAATCTTCACCACGTATTACTTTTCGCAATAAACGAAAGCAAACTGATGATAACGACTTAATAAAAACCGAGTTATCAGAATTGCGAAAGCAAATGTCTGAAATGTTGTCAGTTTTAACAGCTTCCAAAAATGATCAAGCGCAAAATATTAATAAGCTTTGTCAAGACGTTACTGCAATAAAGGATGAGGTCGGGAATATTAGTAGTACCATTGAAAACATAATTACAGAAAATGCGAACCTGAAAAGCCAACTTACAAACCTGACAACTGTTACTGAAAACACAGGAAAAAAAGTTATGCTCTTAGAAGCAGACATCAAGAACCTCAAAAGCATGTCAGCACTACCTCATGGTCAGATGCCTGCGACTTACGAAGAAATTGTAAGCGAAATCCAAGAACGAAAGATACGAGCCAAAAATATTGTAGTTGCCGGTATTCCTGAACTTAAAAACAAGTCAGCAAAAGAACGACAAGAATACGATAAAGCAGAAATCCTGAAAATAACAAATCTTGTATACGATGACTGTCCTGAACCTGAGAAAATTATGCGTCTCGGAAAATATAAGGCTGAATTTACCCGAACAATTAAAGTGTCTTTTTCATCTGAGGAAATAGCGAAGGCTATATTGCGGAACAGAAACAAGCTGGGTGTCGAGAAGATAAAACTCTATTCCGACCAAACACCAAACCAACAAAAATATATACAGACTTTAAAAGAAGAGCTTCAAAAACGCACTGCAATCGGAGAAGCTAATCTCAGCATAAAGTATATTAAAGGAATACCAAAAATTATCTCAGCCGCTGAGCACCCGCTTACACCAGTACCAACAACTTCAAAAAACTAGCTCCTTCCCCAGCAAAAATAATATACCAAGTTACAAGCAATTACAACGACATAGTCTCATCAAAAAAATCCCTGAAATGCTTTTATGCCAATGCTCGTAGCATTGTCAAACCTGGCAAATTTGATGAGCTCAAATGTATTATCGCTTCACTCCAAGCAACCACACACATTATAGTACTTTCGGAGACGTGGATTAGAAGTGAAGATGAGGCAAAGAGACTTCAAATTCCATGCTACACGCACTATTACAACTTTAGACAAAATAAAAGAGGGGGCGGTGTCTCAATATTCGTCCATAACAACCTGAAGCACAATCTAATAGAAGAGCATTGTATAGATGATACTCATTACCTCTGGATTTACGTGAAAAAGTTTTCTTTGAGCATTGGTGCCATATATAAACCAGACAAGACTAATGTGAACAACTTCCTCGAGATATATTTGCAACAATTACAAACGAAAAAGAGAGCAATAGTATTTGGTGATTATAACTTAGACTTACTAAACCCGGATCGAGCAACTCGTAATTACAGGAACACGCTTAAAGAAAGTAACTTCAAAATTCTAAATAAAATTGATCGAAAATATTGTACCCGTGAAACAGCTTCAACTAAAACCATACTAGATCATGTATCCTCTAACCTGCAAGAAAATCACTTTCACATCGTCATAATTGAATCTGCAATGTCCGACCATAAGCAAATATTCTTAGAGATCGAACAATATCAACCTCCCCCTCTCATAAAGACGGAATACACTGCTTTGGATTACCCAAAACTTTACAAATGTTTTGAAGATCTTATTAAGACTACCGAAAACGATGAAGAACCCATTTACGAGAGATTGGCCGACAAACTACAGTCTGCTCTATTGAAGAGCAAAATAACTAAAATGAAAGTTTTGAATCCACCACGACAGGATTGGATAAAAAAGGACATAATACAAGACATTAACAATAGAAACGAATTATGGCATAAATATAAGTCAAACCCATCAGACCCGAAATTAAAAATTGAATATGAGAAAACGAAAGCTGCAGTTAACCATAACATACAAAATACTAAAAACAGATATTACTACAAATGTTTTAAGAACAATATGACCAAACCTCGAAAAATGTGGAAACTAATAAATGACCTATCAAAAAACAAAATAAGAGAAAGGACTGGACCGGAGAAGCTTGAAACTGATGCTGGTACTATTACAGATCAAACTGAAATATGCGAATGCTTTAATTCTTACTTTTCAACCGTGGGGTCATCTCTAGCAAATATAATCGCTGACAGTATGAATAGAGACCAAGTTCAAAAAAACCCAGAAACTAGTGACTCAACGGAACTCAACTACATAATACCAGCAAGCATCGATGAAGTACTCAAAATAATTGACAACTTAGATCCAAATACTAGTTCTGGCATTGATGGCATAAGTACGAAATTTTTAATATGTATAAGAAAAATAATAGCTAAAAAGTTAACTGAATGTATTAATTTCTGTTTCGAAAAAGGAACTTTTCCCGATTGTTTAAAGATTGCTAAAGTAATCCCTATCTATAAATCTGGAAGTAAGTCCGACCCCTGTAACTACCGTCCAATATCAGTCTTGCCAGTGATTTCAAAAATTTTTGAGAAAATTCTATATAACCGTTTGGAAACCTTCCTTATATCAAAAAACTTTTTATACCATAAACAATACGGATTTCGACCACATTCAAATACTCTTTCGGCAACAATCGATCTCATTACCAAAATTAAAAATAAAATCGATCAAAAACAGTCAGCACTAGGCGTTTTCATCGACCTCAAAAAAGCTTTCGATACTATTAGTCCGGAGTTACTGTTGCAGAAATTGTCAGGCATCGGTATTGCGGGAAGTGCCCTACAGATTTTTCGGTCATACTTAGAAAATCGTAAGCAAGTAGTCAAAATAGGTCAGTATCAGAGCTCTTCAAATCCTGTCACTTTCGGTGTGCCTCAAGGCTCAATTTTGGGACCACTGTTATTCCTAATCTATATAAATAGTATATCAAAGATTGGTCTTACGGGAGACATTTCGCTTTATGCAGACGATACAAGTCTGTTTTACTTTGGGCGTTCAATAGAAGCTATGATGCCTCATATACAAAATGACTTAAATTTGTTAAATGATTGGTTCCGATCTAACCTTCTCACGATAAATACTTCAAAAACAAACTATGTAATAATTGCTCCAAAAAACAAAAAAATCAGTGACAATATTCAATTGAAAATTAATGGCGAAATAATACAAAGAAAAACTAAAGAGAAATATCTAGGTTTAATTTTAGATAACTACCTGAGTTGGAAACCACATATAGAAAAAATTCGATGTAAACTAATATCACTCACTGGTGCTCTTCATAATATAAACAAATGTCTTCCCAGGAAAGTGCGATACATAATTTATAATTCTTTAGTCAAACCACACATTGACTACCTAATAGAAATCTGGGGGACCGCAGCTAAATCTAATCTAAATACACTACAAACAGCACAAAACAGATTAATTAAAATTCTATTCAACTACAAATTTAGAACGCCAACTAAAAAAATATATGAGGACACAAAAATAATGAACATCTTCCAAACTTATAAATACTACACGTGTATACTTATACGAAAAATACTACAAAAAGATATTCACACAACACTAAATTTCACTAAAAAACAACACAAAATTACCTTACGTAATCCTAGCTACTTAGTGACGCGACCACCGAGAACAGTTAATTTCGGTAAAAGAAATATTGAATATGAAGGCGTCAATATGTATAATAAAATTCCGATGGAAATAAGAGAAACGAAAACTATGTTTAGTTTTAAAAAACTATTAAAACATCACGTCACCACATAATTAATAAAACAAAAATAAAAACAAACAAGTACATTGCCATAGATGCCATATCTAGTAAATGTCGCTTTTTGTATCTTTGTATAATTCACATAGTTTCGCAAACTTAATTATTATTGTGATCATCTACCCGCTTATTTTTTCGTTTTTTTTTTTAGATTGTATGTCGTATGATTTTTGTACCTAATTAGTTTGAACCGTTTATTTCTGTGCGCTTACCTGCACTTAATTTTATACTTAAACATGTTTTCTCAGTGAGTGAATAATGTATATTCTTTATGAGAAAAAATAAAGTTCTTCTTAAACCATTTTTTTCTTGTTGTCATACGGTATAATCTATACTAATATTATAAAGCTGAAGAGTTTGTTTGTTTGCTTGAACGCGCTAATCTCACAAACTACTGGTCCGAATTGAAAAATTCTTTTAGTGTTGGATAGCCCATTTTTCGAGGAAGGCTATAGGCTATATAACATCACGCTACGGCTAATAGGAGCGGAGAATTTATGAAAAATCCCAGCGCAAGCGACGTTGCGCGGGTCAGCTAGTTTTAAACATATTTTTATATAAATAGACGAATTTTTTACAGAACATTTGCTTAAAATATGAATTGTAAATACTATATTACATTACTTACCTATGCAAGTGATTCCTATGTTAATTTCTTTTTACAAGTTTTTTTGTTTTTGCGAATTCCGGACGTGTCCGAAAAAGTACGGACGTAACTATGGTTACCAACCCTAGTTGTCAATGCTGACTCGATTTGTGCACGGTTGATGGCAAAAGGCTCGGCCCTATTACATGGGATATAAGTGCTTCTGGCGACATGTGAGTGTACAAAGTGTCTAAGAGAGATTACAGGCGTGATAGTATTTTAGTATGAAGATATTTCTGAAAACGATTTCAGCCGTTACTGGAAATCGCATGATTTTTCGAAACTATTCTTATTATAAATAGATTAATTCATTCATATTTTAATGGATTAATACATTCCTGATTAATACATTAGTGAGCGCTAATGGCTATGGCAGTAATTTTGAATTACAAATTGATATTTAGCAATTAATACATGCGTATATTTGATTATATTATAAATCCAAGAACTGTTTATTTTATTTTCTTATTCATGTAATAAAATTTATGCTGTCTTGGTTTCCGTACGTTTTTTCACGGGTGACCACTGAAAACCAGCGTTGTGCTGTGCCCCCCCCCCCCCCCCCCGTCCCCCAATAGCACAGCATCGTGCTGAGTGCCAACCTGCTTGTCGGAGTCACGTCGTGCAAGCTGACAACTTTTTTTGTTCCGTCCTGTTGTATTTATAAATGTTAATGGAAAAGTATGTAATCCGCCATTCCATACAATTCCTGTTCCTGTTATGCATTGTCATCATCTGCCTAGCCTTTTCCCAACTATGTTGGGGGCGGCTTCCAGTCTAACCGGATGCAGCTGAATACCAGTATTTTACATAGAGCCACTGCCTATCTGGCCTCCACAAACCAGTTAGTACTGGGTAATATGATACCCTGTGGTAAGACTGGTTGTCCGACTTTTTGGGCTACTGACTACCTGTAACGACTGTCAAAGATCTAAAAATGACAGCCGGGAGCAACGGCTTTACGTGCTTACCGAAGCACGGAGGAAACTCGGTATGTAATGGGCGGTCACCCATCCACGGACCAACCTATGCAAGCGCGGCTTTACCTAATACCCGAGCGGCTGTTATTATTTTGCCACGAGCGCCACATTTGTAATGCGTTGTATGTTTATTTATTTTTTGTCATTTTGTATGCTCGTCATGTCCCTTCGACATTTTTTTTTTCTTTCTTTACTATAAATTGGCATTGGTAGCATTTTAATTAATAATATTATACTGTTTCAATTACACCGATGCTCTGTAAACATCGTGGTTTACGTAAAAGGTGTCAAAAATAGGGTCTAATTTGATACCACAGTTATATGAAACTGTAGTTATAATGCTTTATCTATACCAATATTATTAAAAATTAAAGTGTTTCTTTGTAATCTTTACATCCTACAAATAAATAAAATTGAAGTGTCTGAAGTGTTTGCAATTTCGAAATAACAATATTTTAACGAAACCCAAAAGAAGTATAAACAATTATACATAAGGTACTTATTTGTAACATTTCTTTTTCTTTATTTTCTGTCTGACTGTCTGTCTGTTTGTTCGGGCGAATCTCCGAAACGGCTGGACCAATTTTGAAGGAACTTACTGGCAGATAGCTGATGTTATAAGGAATAACTGAAGCTACTTTAATTTTAGAAAAAAAAAAATAGGATTTCGGGCAAAAAAATTAAAACCCTGAAATTATTAACAAAATCCGATTAAAAAACGGCTGTGACTTTACAGGATCAAAGAGGAATAGATCGATATGAAAAAATCTTTCCATGAATAAATAAAAAAAGAGAATACGTGTAAGTAGGTGTCCGAACCTAAAATTAAAGTCCAACGACACCGTGAACTCATTTTTATTTAATTCCAAAATATAAAAACCTTGTTCAGATGAACAGAAACGATATAGTAAATCAATTAGTGTCACTACGCACTACATCTTGGAGTTTTGGACGAGTGCCAGTGAGTAAACAGGGCTACACGGCGGCCCACGACGGGTGATATAACTAGCTATACGCGAAGTATGTGTGTACTACCGAACGGTCATTGATCTCCTGAATTGTAAAGTAAGTAAGTAAAAGATGATTTTATGTACCTATAATTGTGTATCAAATAGTGTAATATATTTTTGTGATTCATCATCATCATCATTTCTTGTGAGTAGAGATAGCCAGTCATAGGTCTCAAGTTCGAATCCAAGACACCCACCTCTGATTTTTCTGATTCATGTGCGTACCTATGTGTAATTATCACTTGCTTCGTTGAAGGTAAACATCGTAAGGAAACCAGCATGCCTGGGAGATAGTTCTCGACGGCATGTAAAGCCAAATCAAAGGCCCATGGGCTGCATAAGAACTCGGACACCAGTTTAGGCTAGGCACAAACAATTATTTCAGTAGCTATAGGAATAGATAGGCCTCCTCTTTCTTCTGCCACACTTTCCGGTTCTGAGCTTACTTTTTATGATGAGCTGACTCACTATAAAACTTAAGCTCAGTTACATAAGCTCAGTAGTTTTGTCTGAATTATTTAAAATTTCAGTTTTTATCCATCATGTCCAGGGAAGTCACTGGCACATTACTGCCGATAACTTTAACTGGAGATATACAACCGTTATACCAAAGCCGAACAATCATTCAGGTTTCTTAAAACCTCATTTTTTAAAACCTTCTCTAGTCTCCTACTTAAGTATGCCTGTCCTGAGCAGGCCTTTTTTATCAAACTATCTCATCTGCGCCACGGCATTAGCTATCCCAGCATAAAGCATATTCCTCTAAGTAGTTTCTGCGACGTCTTTTTGTAGTACATAATATGACTATGAAACTATTTTAACAAACCGAACTAAATATAGAATTGCAATCAATCAAATTGCACAGCGAAAATATAATCCAGTCGAGCGCAGTCCGTATCTCAGGTATAATTTGATTGCTCCGGATGAAACGCATACTACGGAACTACGGAAATACGCCTCTCGAGGTTCCCCCCATCACAGACCCGTTATTGCACTACACACTCTATCACACAAGAAATAAGGCCGGAACTCCAATGTAGGTCACATTACAATGTCCTTGCTTCTGATTGAAGATGGATAGTTTCTTTTTTTTTCATTGTAATTGGAATCTGCGATATGAATGTATTAGTTTTTCATTGATTGGATGTGGATTATGATGCTGAAATTGGATTTTATGAAAGTGTTTATCTATGGAGTGGATATTAAGAGGAGCTCGTGGCTAAATAATAACAGCCGTTCGGGTTGATCTTCAGGTAACCCATTACATACCGAGTTTCATCCGTACCTCGGAAAGCACGTTAAGCCGTTGGTCCCGGCTGTCATTTAATTTTGTAGATCTTTGACAGTCGTTACAAGTTGTCAGTGGCCCGAAAGTCTGACAATCTTACCAAGGGGTATCGTATTACCCAGTACTAACTGGGTTGTGGAGGTCAGATAGGCAGTCGCTCGCCATGTAAAATACTGGTATTCAGCTGCATCCGGTTAGACTGAAAGCTGATCCCAACATAGTTGGGAAAAGACTAGGTAGATGATGATAGATATTACAGGCATCATAGAATCAAGTTGAATGGAAAAGTGGATGGCTTCGCAGGATGCTGGGGAGTCTGTCCCGCCACTTCTTCTTCCGAAGGGCGAAGGGCGGGCTTTTGGAGGTCTGACTTGTGTAGTTAACGTCTGATATTAAAACTAATTTGTCGTAAATGACCTGGTTTTGATTTTGAGTGGGTGGTAGAAGAGGGATGAATGTGGAGGATTGAACGGCTAGCGATAGGAGACGCCTATGTCCGATAGTTCGGCTACTAGTGATGTGATTGACCAATTTTTTTGGTAAAGGGTTAATTTGTGCGTTGCGTTGTGTAGAGTTCGTTCATAAACCTTAAAACGATGCTTCCTACATCGTTCTAAAATTTATTAATGACTATTTCACACGCATCTCTCAGGAGATTGCGTTTTATGATGGCATGGCCATGACATCACAGAACCTTAGTAATGAACGAGTTTTCAATTAATTGTATCTTTTACAAAATAGGTAGGTATGTTTCGAACAATTGAACACCTACATACACTCGTTGCATCAAACTTATTGCAAATGCCTTTGAACGTGTTAAGGAACAGCCTGTCTTTAGAACAACCCTTAATTCGAGAAAATAAAACTGCATACTATAACATTACTCCCATTTCCGATAAGTTTGGCAGAAGAGTACCAATTATACACATTTCGCAAGTTACTTTTATGTCCCATTTCCAAAAAAAACTGACCAGTACTAATTACACGTAACCCAAATACTGTGGCTTACCAGCTATATACCTTTCCATATAGATCCTCTTCACAAAAAGGGATCGAACCGAACAAACCTACCTATCTACCTCTATGTACCATATAGGAGTCGCAAACATACGAAACTGGAACAGTCAAAAGATTGACAGCCACCGGACTTCCTTGGTCGGACGCGGCATAACGTAGGGTGTCTATGATGTTGGCGTTTGAGAGACAAGTCTGACAGGCTACGAATGATAAGACAGTTTGAGGGTAGTCGGTGAATTGATATGATACGGGTGTGAATACCTACCCCAAGATATGGGGTAACGTCTTCAATAATGTGACTAGAATTTATGTGATCCGGGAAGGTTTTATTTCTGTTGACGAATGTGATGATTTTGAATCTAAGATACATTTTCAAGTCTTGTAATTTATTTAATCTAGAGAAGGAAAACGCGATGTGCAGCGTGAATCATTAAAAAAAAAGATTAAGCTAAAGGTGCAGGCTTTATACTGGAACAGAAGTACATAAAAAGTGCACATATGTCTAACCAAACGATGTGTTGACGTGGATGAAGCAAATAGTAATTAAGGACCGTAACAAGTGCCGTTCTAAGTTACTGCCTACCCCTAATACGGTAAAAGGCGTGAGTTTGTCTAAGTACTCAGAAAATTAATTTATTGTAATAGGTTCATGATAAATCGATCCTTTGCCCACATAAATTGGTACGAAAAACGCAATCCATTAGTAGAAAAGTAGTTAGTTAGGGAAAACCGCGTTTTTATGTAAATATTGGCAACAAACGCGGGTCGATAACATCGAATAGGGTTCCCGCCAATTTGTTAACTTATCAAGGTTGGTAAAAAAAAACTTTTTTGGCGAATATTCCTTACAAATTACACTCATATTGCTTTTAATAATTTTTGTATGAAATCTAAACATAATGAGTTAAATACAACCTACTTAAATCTATAAAAGAAAAGCTTTTACTCAAGAAACTCTCAATAACCATCAGTCTTCCTAAATGAATAATATTTTACCGCCAAAATCCATGGCGCTCTTATTGCCCCAAGTCATTTATCATCGTGTCGAAAACTAAGGCGGACAAACAAAAATAGAATGCCTACTCAAACTGATTAAGATCTTTAGACAAAGTATTAAATAAACTGGAGATTTTCTATTCCATGTTTTGTATTTAACAACAATTGCATTGTTCTAGCTTGCTTGTACCGCTCAGGACGTTGAACCACCTGTCGGAGTAAGATCAATAAATATGAAGGATCAACTTTATCCTGGAGGAATCATTGTCACCGTACAACACCCTCTATGCCACTCTTCGCCTCCCCAAATAGGTCAAACTCCACATCTCATTACTTGAGCACACAAAATTTAATACCGACGCTAAACAAACATTATAACTTGAAAAATTGATCTTCGAAAATTGTGTCCAGGCACATGGAGCTCCCCCCCTCCCGCCTGGCCCCGCGCGCTCTGACAGTTGGCACGCCCAAGCTTACCACAACAGATCCTTTACTATTCCCTCATTAGGATTCTACTCACGAGTCTCCCGACGCACTTGCTTGTTGATATCCTCCGAAGGAGTCTCTTCCTCTCCGTGTCATTGTCGCTGTCCGTGCTGTCCTCACAATAACCTGGTTTTCTCTCTTCGGCGGTCGCATTCCCACCGGCCACTGACATCACTCCACGGGCGTTCGCACACCACACACACGGCACTCATTAAACACAACTACATCATACAGGATAAGCTAATAATTTACATTGTATAAACGATTCGCTACCTCAGTGACATTTCACGCGAGCGCCATGACAATAGTGACAGTACGCCGCCGCTGAAAACAAAACAACCCTGAAAGGTGTACAGCGACACCTAGCCGGGAATCGCGGAACTTTCTGGTTCGTACGTACCGAACGAAGTCTTTTCACGGATAGGTTATTTAGGAAAATTACATTTTAGCGTGTCATTTTAGTTCGGGAAAGCTCCCATAGATGACGCCTCGGTAGGAGTTATTTTAAGATAACCACATAAATACAGCTGTATATTTATTTAGGTAAGCAGATCTTTTATGCTTTTCCGGAAAAATCACACATTTGTTTTCTTAATCAAAATAAAAAAATAAATCCTTTCTAAGACTGGTTGAAAAATGTTCCTAGAAAAGTATAAAAATATTCTAGAATTCTTTTCAAAATTCTTGGGACGTCGAGCGTTCATTTGGCAATTCACTTTTCTGAAATCCAACGTAAGAAATGCACATGGTGTAATTGTTGCGTATTGATTTTTTTGTAATTTTTTTATTAGTTTTTAAGCTAATGTTAAGCTTCAATTTCGAGAACAACTTTAGATATATTTTTACGAAAATTAACAAGTAAAATATTTATACTCGTTAACTGTATGATAAATTAACAAGATGAGAGAAATAATCAACATTCAGGTTGGTGCGTGCGGGAACCAGATTGGCGGAAAGGTGAGTACCTTTTGTAAAACTACTATCGTCATTTAAACCCTCTGGACAGCAATGTGCAGCCCCTGCTGTTAAGCTACGTCGTCTTTTTCTCTTCTCTTGGTCATCCATCGTATGTCCAATGCACAAGTACTCACTAATAATTAAAAATTGTCCACAGTTCTGGGAGGTGATCTCGGACGAGCACGGGATCGACCCGTGCGGGTGCTACCACGGTGACTCTGATCTCCAACTAGAACGCATCAACGTGTACTACAATGAGGCGTCCGGCGGCAAGTACGTACCCCGCACCATCCTCGTGGACCTCAAGCCTGCCACCATGGACGCCGTGCGCTCAGGACCCTTCGGCTGCCTCTACCGACCCGACAACTTTGTCTACGGACAAAACAGTGCTGCGAATAACTGGGCACGAGGACATTACACCGAAGGGGTGGAGATCCTTGAGTCCATCCTCGACGTCGTCCGTAGAGAAGCGGAGGGCTGCGACTGCCTCCAAGGCTTTCAAGTGTCGCACTCTCTCGGCGGCGGCACCGGCTCCGGCCTCGGCACACTGCTTATCAACAGAATACGCGAAGAGTATCCCGACCGAATCATCCTGTCATTCTCTGTATTTCCGAGCCCCAGGGTCTCGGACTGCGTGGTGGAGCCGTACAACACCACACTGGCGGTGAATCAGCTGATTGAGAACACCGACCACACGTTCTGTCTTGACAACGAAGCGCTGTACGACATCTGCTTTAGGACGCTGAAGCTCACCACACCCACGTACGGCGACTTGAACCACCTTATCTGCGCCACCATGTCTGGCATCACGACTTGCTTGCGCTTCCCTGGACAGCTCAACGCAGACCTGAGAAAGCTCGCCGTGAACATGGTGCCGTTCCCACGGTTACACTTCTATACCCCTGGCTTTGCGCCGCTAACGTCGCGGGGGGCACAACAATACAGAGCGCTCACCGTTCCCGAACTAACACTTCAAATGTTTGACGCTAAGAACATGATGGTCGCATGCGACCCGAGACACGGCAGATACCTGACCGTGGCCACGATATTCAGAGGACGAATGTCCATGAAGGAAGTGGATGAACAACTTGTGAACATCCAGAACAAGAACAGCACATACTTTGTGGAATGGATACCACACAACGTGAAGATCGCGGTGTGCGACATTCCACCACGAGGGCTGAAAATGGCGTCCACTTTCATTGGGAACACAACGGCTATCCAGACCATATTCAAAAGGATAGCGGAACAATTCGTGTCCATGTTCAGGAGGAAAGCTTTCCTACATTGGTACACTGGTGAAGGTATGGATGAACTCGAGTTCACCGAATCAGAGAGCAACATGAACGACCTCGTGTCCGAATACCAGCAGTACCAGGACGCGACTGCAGATGATGAAGGGGAATTCGACGAAGAAGCAGAAGGCGGGGAGGGTATGGAATAGCAATTACTATTCGGTTATGTGTCTGTGTATGTCCTTGTATATGTCCACAATAAAACAAAAACCAGAATCATATTGATTAGTTTTCTTTAAACAAAATATTTTACCATAGTAGGGATAATTAAACATGTGTTTCGGTACAGGTAGGTTACAAATTTCTGTACACCCATATTGCACAGCTATAGGTAGATACATCTGTACTACATACTGCACAATAGATAAATGGCACACCATAGCTGCGCACTCTATTCACTATACTATTCAAGCGATAGGGCAATGAAGTGTAGGTAGATCTCTCGGATTAGGGGTGCGCATAACCGTGTGCTGACATCCTGACGCGGACTCGTGCCGAATCGAGCCGAACCGAACACCCGAAGTATACAATCGGTAATAACCGAACATCCACAGGGTTAGGCATGTGTACCTTCCTCGTAGAGGCGATTGGCGGCGGCGACCTCTCGCGCCTGGCCCTGGTTCAAGCCATGGTCCGGAGCGAGAGGGAATGGGAAGCCGTCACCTACTGCGAAGCAGTCATGCTAGTGAAGGAGGTGGCGGAACGTGAGGGAAAGAGCCTCACGTACCAGCCGCCGCGGGAGACGCCCTGGGCGTCGGGGGTCACGTGGTGGCCCCCGGCCACCGTAAGCGCGGGCCTGTGGACGGCGAGATATGGGCTAGCTCGCCGTCCGGCCGTCTTATGACGACAGGCCGTGTCGACGGCGCGTTCGTGTTCCACGCGCGCCTCAAAGAGATGTCAGCAACCACGTAGGGGTCCGCACGGGCCGATGCCTGCCAGGACTGCGGGACTGTTCGAAAGAGATACCGCGGCCCTGGAACATAAAGGGCAAAGAAGGAACATGGATGGGTTTTACAGGTGTACCTAATGGTACATCTAACATTTCACCCGTTACGAACGTTGTCGAAAGAGTAATAAATTATCGACCGACGTCGACTAATCCATTCAACGGAACGATCCATTCTACCATCGATCAACGATCGATCGATTGGTGTGGTAAAAACGTAAAAGTGAGCGAGCCTATTGTTTTCAACCTGAGAATAGGTACTGAAAAAATCTTGTGATGGAAAATCCAATTGCTTGGCGCAATAACATTGATGGCATATATAAGCCCCCAATGGTTTCGCACGAGCAATACCTGTACCTATAGTATTTTTTTGCGTAAGATCGTACATGGCTCAATGGAATACTGTGTGTGTGTGTACCTACTCTTGAATACTAAACTATAACTACCTTCAATGTAGTACCTTCAGTTTAGGGTTTAATAAGGAAGATTTGAGCGAGTTTAGGACCAGTATTGCAGTTTTTTTAGCTTTTTAACATTTACGCTTCATCATCATCATCATTCACAGCCTGACTTCACCTACGGCTGGGTATAGGCCTCTCTTTGCTTGTGCTAAGCTCCACGCTCTTGTGCTAGCCTCATCCACAATAACATTTACGCTTATGAGCGGTCAATGTTATTGTGTATAAATACGAGTACACACCAGCGCACGTGCACGAACAGTGCGGTTCGCGTGAAAGTATCTAGTGATCAAGTAAATGTTTTGCAATAAAAATTTATCCAATCAATATTTGCCAAATCTAGTCTTCGTAAAGCGTGTCGTTTTATTTCATTGGTCATCCCCTTGGTGTGACAGTTCTTATAAATCCTGAGTATTAGGCTGCGGGACTGTTCGAAAGAGATACCGCGGCCCTGGAACACAAAGGGCAAAGAAGGAACATGGATGGGTTTTAGTCAGTACAAGTCTGACACTCCCTTCCGCTCCGCCCAGAGCGGGGGGGGGTCATTTGATGATTCAGATCCTAAAAAAAAAAAAAGGTACAGGAATCCCCAAATTAACCACATTCGTTGTACTGGTTTGGTACTTTCCAAATCTGCGTTGTTATTAATGACAGAAGCTGTTTGAGCTACAATTACTTCTTCCTTATTCTGATTTCCACTATGATAATATTGATTATTATTGATGCCACAAAAATGCGGTTCATCGTAGGAGGAATCCTAAACAAGGTCCAGGGGACTCTTACGTCACGGTCGCCATATGATGTAGGGAATTGGAGCGAAATGATACCAAGGTGAATGATGGATAAATACCGTCTTTAGTAAAATGACGATAATGTTTGTTGTGCTTTCTAACAAGTCAAAAAGTTCTGTTTTTAATCTTTCACGGTGTACAACTAAACTTATACTGTCACTTACGGGATATCTTCCGTGCGCCATGATCGCGGATTGACTCTCAACAGTCAACCCTCAATCATGGCGCTTGATCGGGAGCTCAACATAATGAACAATCACGGAAGATATCCCGTAAGTGACAGTATAAGTTAAGTCAAAAAGTTGTTGTGGGGTATGCACGGCATCCATACTCGACATCTTCTTTGAAACATATCCCATGCGTGCTCAATTGGGTTGAGGGCTGGCGATTGAGCACGCCATGGTAGAATGTGGATACGAGCTTCGGCAAGAGTGCGTGTTACGACTCTAGCCGGGTGTGGACGTGCATTGTCGTGCATAAGTTGAAACGAATCGCCTAACCGACCTCGCAAGGGATGATTACGTCTGAAACAATCCTCTCCGCGTAAATCTGAGCATTGAGGTTGATCCATATGAGATCGGTTCTTCCACCGATCCAAATACTGTATCCATATCATTATTGTCCTCCCTGAACTTTCTGACAAAATCTAAAACGTTCTTAACGTCCAAACCAAAGATCCTCCAAACTAGAGGAAGTCTTGTACCCGGCCTCATACCAAAACGGACTCACCGTTTTGTTTGCTTCTCGCAAACAAAACGTCAGTCTTCTTCCCCCCAATCCCTGTGTTCGTGAGCCCATTGCAAACGGGCCCTACTATTGCACAGTGCTATAAGTGGGACTCTTAGCGGCCATCGGGAACGCAGACCCACTACCCGTGAACGATTTCGGATGGTTTGATCGTTTAAGAAGCCTGAAGAGCTGTGGAGCTTCGTAACCAACATCATGGCGGTCATGGTACGATTCCGTCGAAGTGTATTTTCTACGTACCGGTTCTTTCTGCAAGTGGTGATGCGACATCGTGGACGAGCATGATGTCCACGCCGATATCCATACAATTTTCTACTTTAAACAATAGTGATACGGTCCTATTTTTAATGCAGCCAGTTAATGACGCGAGGATTTCTCCTTTTTGTCTGAACTGACTCTAATAGAGTGGTGCATGGTTCTTTTGGCGTGGGACCAGTGTCGGAACTACAGATATACTTAGATATACCTAGATAACTCAAGAGTAAGGATTAAGTATTTTATACTGAACGTGGCTACTGTCGCAGCAAGCTAATTTGTTTAAAACAACAACGTTACAACTTTAAAACTCAAAAACTTAATACTGGACATTCAAAGAAAAAAAAACGTAGTCTATTTTGTATAGTACCTTGTTTGTATAGTAAATAATAGGGCTTATGACGTCATAGTAGATTGTCAAAAAATGGCACGCTTGGTTTTCATACGGTTTGTGAGTCACAAACCGTATGAAAATCAAGCTTGTGTTACTTGCGTTATCTAGTTGTCGGACCTGGTCACTAGTACGGCCATAAAATGAATCGCAAGTGCGCTGGTGGTGACGTCACGCGACCTACTTACAAGTCTACCCACACCACAGCGTGCTTCTACAGAGCCCTGATGTTTACAGCTCCAGGCGAGGACGACAGTCAATGTCTGATCGCGGAGGAGTTGAGACGTCTTGGCACTGTACCCGATTCATTGTGCCGCGTGTTATTGTGTTAAATTGTAATTTCAAGTAATACGTTAGTTTAATAGAAACAGTGTATCGCACCCAGTGTATTTTTATTGCACGAAAAACATCTTCAGCCCACATGATGTACGAGCCTAACGGAGTAAATCCTGACAAATCTGACATAGTTATATCTATATCTGTGGTCGGAACTAACATCACCATCTTGATTTTTCAGAAAATAAAAATGGTTCAGCTAAAATAATCATTCTGCACTATTCTACCGATGCTATAGATGACAGAAACGACACCATTGATACCAGGTTTTGTTCTATAATGTTATCGCCTATACTCAGATAGTTTTGCTTATTGTAAGGACATGCTATCGTTATTGATCTCGATATCGATTTATTATGTAGAAACAACACCTAATTAAGACCTAAATCGAAACGAATGCCCCGCGATCTTGTTTATTCTTCATATGATCCAAAAGATCCATGCAGCACTATAAGAAAGTGTGGGTGCCTCATGCGTGTCTTCACCTTTAGATCCAACTAAATGCTTTTTCAAAACCATGAAGTTTTATTTAAATAATTCTCCTTACATGCCTGGCCATCGAGACTTTGTTTCAGTATGATAAAATATTCAAAAACAGATTTAAATTTTGAAATGGACTGACAAAAGAATTCACTGAACTCATTATCTAAGGAAATTTTGTGCAATGCACATGCAGTAATATTTAGCCAGTTTTTTTAGTTTTTTTTTTTACTTTATTTTAACCGTTTGATGACAAATTAAACTAAAGTGATTTTTAATACTATATTTTTTAGGCGCCAAATTTTTTGTGAACCTATAATCATGAGGGAAATCGTCCACATCCAGGCCGGGCAATGCGGTAACCAGATCGGAGCTAAGGTAAGGCACTAGTAGCTCCTAAACGTCCCCGAGAGCGCCCGTCACACTTCTCTCCGCCCTGCTTCGACCAAAATGCGGTTGCAATATCTTAAACTGGTTTGCTTCTCGCACTGACCGTCGACAGCCTTAGACCGCTCCATGACGAGTAAGAGGGTCCTGCTACACAGATCTTCATGATGTCATAGTCGTTGTTCTTTCCACACGAAAATTGCAATGTTACGCCTGAAAAAAATACATAGATGACAATCCCTTCATGTTTTTGTTATGTCCCTTGAGGCAACAGAACAAAAACCTTTATCAACATCTGTTATCTTTTCCAGTTCTGGGAAGTAATCTCCGACGAGCACGGCATAGACTCCACGGGGGCCTATAATGGAGACTCCGATTTGCAACTGGAACGTATCAACGTATACTACAATGAGGCGTCGGGAGGCAAGTACGTGCCCCGCGCTGTCCTCGTCGATCTGGAGCCCGGCACCATGGACTCGGTGCGCTCCGGACCTTTCGGCCAAATCTTCCGTCCAGACAATTTCGTCTTTGGACAATCTGGAGCTGGAAATAACTGGGCCAAAGGGCACTACACTGAGGGCGCGGAACTAGTGGATTCTGTCCTTGATGTCGTCAGGAAGGAAGCAGAGGGATGCGACTGCCTGCAAGGCTTCCAGCTCACGCACTCACTTGGGGGCGGCACTGGCTCCGGAATGGGGACTTTGCTCATTTCCAAAATCAGGGAAGAGTACCCTGACAGAATCATGAACACGTTCTCTGTAGTCCCCAGCCCAAAAGTATCAGACACGGTAGTAGAGCCGTACAATGCGACCCTGTCGGTTCATCAGTTGGTCGAAAACACCGACGAAACATACTGCATCGACAACGAAGCTTTATACGACATCTGCTTCCGAACCCTGAAGCTGAGTACCCCGACGTACGGCGACCTGAACCATCTCGTGTCGGCGACGATGTCGGGCGTGACCACGTGCCTGCGATTCCCTGGACAATTGAACGCCGACCTGAGGAAGCTCGCCGTCAATATGGTGCCGTTCCCGAGGCTGCACTTCTTCATGCCTGGCTTTGCGCCGCTGACGTCACGAGGCAGCCAACAGTACCGCGCCCTCACCGTGCCGGAGCTCACTCAGCAGATGTTTGACGCGAAGAACATGATGGCGGCGTGTGACCCGCGACATGGGAGATACCTCACCGTCGCCGCAGTATTCCGCGGTCGCATGTCCATGAAGGAAGTGGATGAGCAGATGCTCAATATACAGAACAAGAACAGCAGTTACTTCGTAGAATGGATCCCGAACAACGTCAAGACAGCCGTCTGCGATATACCTCCCCGCGGTCTGAAGATGTCTGCTACCTTCATCGGCAACACTACCGCTATACAGGAACTGTTCAAGAGGATTTCTGAGCAGTTCACCGCCATGTTCAGAAGGAAGGCTTTCTTGCATTGGTACACCGGTGAAGGTATGGACGAGATGGAGTTCACCGAGGCGGAGAGCAACATGAACGACCTGGTGTCCGAGTACCAGCAGTACCAGGACGCGACGGCAGATGATGAAGGGGAATTCGATGAGGAAGTAGAGGAAGAGTGATTGTTTTGTAACCGTCCAATGTTTTGTATCGTCCATGTCCATGTTTAGTGTTAGGTGTAACTATTCGTTTTGATGTTTTTTAATTTAAAATAAAAAACAAACTAGTAACAATATTATTAATTTCAAATGGAATCAGTCAACACCATATACACACATTGTGCCGTATCCACTAAGGCTTAGGGTCTGGACACATCGCCAAGGCGAGCGGGGCGGCGCTGCCGCCGCGGTGCCGCAGTGGTGAGCGTCAATATGACGATAAAGGCCCCAATTTAAAATAGTTTCATATTAGTGTTTGTACTACATATGTACTATTTGTACCCGAAACAATGTATCAAGGTAAAGGAAGTATGTCAAGACGAGTGCGTAGTCGCAGCGGAAAAATATCGAATTTCTTAATTTGAGTTTAGCAGATATTTAGTGTATGACGTCGTGTAATTGTGTATGGTAAGTACAAATTTGTACGTCCAACCATAGGCGCTGGCTCCACGAGCGAGAGAATCGCGGCGATATAATCGTCGTGCCACGTATTTCTATACACTCTCTATGGAACCGTCTCCACACGGCGATATTATCGCCGCGATGCGACGAGTGGCAATGAGCGCGCGAAACGTCATTACATCGTCACTAGCCCGCCGCGACTAGCAGCGCGCCCGCCGCGCGCTCGCGACGAGCGCGCGGCGGGCGCGCTGTCAAACGCAGCGTCATTTCAGCGTTGCCTCTCGTTAAGCAAGGACGTTTCGAGAAGTTTTTTAAACAATAGTACAATGTTTGACATTGAAAAGTTTATTCTTGAAGTAAGAGAGAGACCTGCCCTTTACGATGTTCAGTTGGCCGAGTATCGAAACAGAGAAATAAAAGCAAAGTATTCGTATGATGTGGGAAGTGCTATGTTCACAGAGTGGGATGACCTAACCTCTAAAGAAAAAAAAGAAAAAGGTAAGCGTACAATATTATTTATTTAAGTAATTTTTGTTGTTATTATTGTTAGTTTTTATTGTCTATGGTAGGTATAACAAAATAATATACATTCGTCGGTACAAAACCGTTGTTTCAACAATAATTATAAGAAAGATAATTTTCACTAAACGATGTAGTCATTTTGCCAAGGAACCGCGCCCACTGTGTTAAAATAATCTTTAAATAAGTTTCGAATTTGCAACCCCGAATTCCTTGTCCTTTGAAGTACGGGTGTCATATTTTGTTGATTGTATATGTCTTCATTTTCCCCGTCAGTGGCATTTAATGCTCGACGCTTTATGAAGTTGTGCAAAACGCAAGCTGCTTTTATTACAAGAATTGAACTGTCCGGTTGAAGATTTATTGTATTATGAAATATGCGAAATTTTTAGGTGATTTGTCCAAATACACATTCCACGTAACGTCTCGCACGAGACAGTCTGTAGTTGAAAATCTTATTGTCCGAGGAAGACATCGACCTGGATACGGTCGACAGTGTGTGTGGTACGGTGGACAGTTAAAGTTGCAGCAATGTTCAAAATCCGGTCAAGCTGCCACAAAACGACGAAAGTATATTCATTATGATGCATTACTTTTTTTAAAGAAACACACAGAACACGCTTCAAAACATGTTCAATGAGGACAGTCAAGATGTTTTTGAGGATGACGACAGTTCGGTTAATACCGCCCCTAGTGTTACGGAACCATCCACGTCTAATAAAAAGAAAACATTAGTCCAAATGTTTCTGGAATCTAATAAAGAGATATCGAATGTTATGCGCGAGAGTATAGATGTACAAAGAAATAATGTTCAACCACAGTATCGCGACGAGCGTGGAAATGAGGCATTTTTCCGTTCGTTGCTACCACTTATGGACAAAATAAAAGAAGACTGTTTAATTGATGCCAGAACTGAGATTATGGCCGTAATTAAGAAATACACACCATCATCACATACATTGCTAGACTCTTATTCTCGTACATCCACACCAACAAGCGAGGATGATATTGCTCAAATGTTAGAACACTTTGATGGAATGTAAACTTTAAGTTTTAATTTGATGTAAGCGTTTAAGTAAAAAAAATCTGCTTTAAACTTACTGTAGTGTTACTGCTAATCTTTCACATGGCCCGATACTTTTCCTCATATTAGTATCTTGCTTTGATAAGTGTCTTGATAGTAAACTTAACAGTTCATCGAAAACAGGAATTGGCATTAAATATTCATCTTCAAACCATTCTGGATGATTTCGATATTCTTCATAATTCACATGGAAATGTCCATGACTTTCACGACGTAGCAACATGGGATGTGTCCACCAACGGCGCTTTTTTTCCCTTCTTAACAATAACAATAACTGCATATTCACTAGCGTACTTGCAGAAGCACCCCACAACACTATATCCATAATAAAGAATTATTTAATCGACTGAGACACTACTTATTTCGCTCTCGTCTGGCACGTAACTGAATTTTTTCTTTCGCAACGCGTCGTCAAGGAAACGCGGCGATACCGTTACGAGTCGCCGCGGAAACGCTGCGATTCCGTTACGACTCGCGACGATACGCGGCGGAATTATCGCTCGTTCGTGGAGATTATCCGACGATTTAAGGGCGGACTCGTCGCGCTTCTCTCGCTCGTGGAGCCAGCGCCGGGAGCTATTCAACAAAAACGGTTTCCGCTGGAACTACGTCATCCTAGCGGCACTTTTTTTTCCTATGGACGTACAAGAAAAAAATACATACCTAAAATGTGTATGTTTAAATGAAATTTGTGTGTCATAAAACTGCGACGATAATCAAGTTTCCGCTGCGCTGACGTTTGGCTATTTGATGAAAATCATATAAAACGGTTTAGTGCAGAGTTATATTTTTTTACGCACGTTGTTTTGAGTTTGTGTGTAATGTTTGTGAAAACAGAATTTGAAAAAAACATACCGTTCAAAAGTACTTAAAATAGGAACTCTAGAGCCTAACTTATAACGTTTATTTGTATCTTGTAAGGGTTTACAATGTCTTGCAAAGTTTCATTTATCTGCTCTTAGTAATTAATGAGCATTGGTATAATTAACTACGACTGGACCACTATATTGTATGATATTCGATTGTAGGAATTTTTAATGGAAAAGCAAAATAAAACATATTCCGATTTTTAGTGTATTAATGTAACTATTCACCTGTAAAATTTCAGCTCATTACACTAATTAATTAAAGAGATACCAGCAAATATAATAAAATTGCCGAACCAAGGTGCGGCGAGAGTTCTAAGGATATTTTGACAGCGAGCATCCGTGCGAGTTTAAGCGGAAGCCCTTAGGTTAGACGCACTTTGATGCTGCCACAGCAAAACGTGTGTACCTACCCGAGCGTGTAACCACTCGCACTTCCATAATTTAAATTTTTTACGGATGGTGCGTGGTTATAGCCTGCTGTATTAGTCCGACATGAAGTCGCCGATACTGACGGCTGTACACACTATCCACCGAAGAGGTTTAAGGTCGATCACATGACGTATGCTATGTATGCATTTATGATTCAAGGAGTGTACACACATTTAGACCTTTTAGGTTCTACGTAGCGTGTATATGATGGCCACACTCCCTCCCTCTACCTACTTGACTTTCATAAATACCTAGTGTCTATTTTAACCTACATTTTTCGAAACTCTCTGGCAGTGACCGTATTTCGAGACGAGAGTCCTGTGAGCTTGTGGTGACTACTAAACTGCCGCCTTTCTATCTACAGCTACAGGTCTAAGCAAAACAACATTTAGCTATAGTCTCTTGTACAAATAATTTATTAAATAAACTATAAATACAGTCTATCCATCGCTTTCATTGCCGTCTTCTTCTTCATCCTCAAAGTCCTGGTCCTCAATAGTCGCGTCCTGGTACTGTTGGTACTCTGATATCAGATCACTCATGTTGTGATCAGCGTCAGTAAAGTCGGTCTCATCCATCCCTTCACAAATGTACCAATGGAGGAACGCTTTCCTCCGGAACATAGAGGTGAACTGCTCCGAAATCCGTTTGAATAGCTCCTGAATAGCTGTAGTGTTCCCTATGAAGGTCGCTGACATTTTTAAACCTCTCGGAGGAATGTCACAAACAGCTGTTTTCACGTTGTGTGGGATCCATTCGACGAAGAACTCTTTATTTTTGTTTTGAATGTTGACCATCTGCTCGTCTACTTCTTTCATTGACATGCGACCGCGGAAGATAGCAGCCACGGTCAGGTATCTTCCATGTCGAGGATCGCAAGCCGCCATCATGTTTTTCGAATCAAACATTTGATGCGTGAGCTCTGGTACAGTCATAGCTCGGAACCTCTGGCTTCCTCGGGAAGTCAGCGGCGCGAAGCCGGGCATGAAGAAGTGGAGCCTCGGGAACGGCACCATGTTGACGGCGAGCTTCCTCAGGTCCGCATTGAGCTGTCCGGGGAAACGGAGACACGTGGTCACGCCCGACATCGTCGCAGATACTAGGTGGTTCAAGTCACCGTACGTTGGGGTCTTCAGCTTTAGCGTTCGGAAGCAGATATCGTACAACGCCTCATTGTCAATACAAAAAGTTTGTGTCGAATTCTCTATCAGCTGATTAACTGCTAAAGTCGCGTTGTAAGGTTCTACTACCGTATCAGAAACTTTTGGACTAGGTACCACGGAGTACGTTACGAAAATCCGGTCAGGATACTCTTCGGTCAAATTCGCCAACAGCAGAGTTCCCAATCCAGATCCGGTACCACCACCAAGAGAATGTACAAGTTGGAATCCTTGCAAACAGTCGCAACCTTCCGCCTCTTTTCGCACGACATCGAGGATTGATTCAAGCAGTTCTGCGCCTTCGGTATAGTGGCCTTTAGCCCAGTTATTGCCTGCACCTGAGGCACCAAAGACGATGTTATCCGGTCTGAATATCTGTCCATAGACGCCACCTCTTATGGCGTCCATGGTGCCAGGTTCGAGATCGACTAGAACTGCTCTGGGGACGTATTTGCAGCATAGTCCTTCGTTGTAGTAGACTTCGATGCGTTCGAGTTGCAGGTCGGAGTCACCGTGGTATTCGCCGCATGGGTCGATTCCATGCTCATCCGAAATCACTTCCCAGAACTGAAATGATGAGAAGGGAATTATTTAATAACACCCATTTGACCAAGAAACTTTATCATTACTACATAGTACAAAACTAAGTCGCTTCCCGCTGTCTGTCTGTCCCTATATATGCTTAGATCTTTATAACTTCGCAACGGATTTTGTTGCAGTTTTTTTCAATAGATAGAGTTATTCAAGAGAAAGATTTATATGTATACATTGCACCCGTGCGAAGCCGGGCGGGTCGCTAGCTTATTGATAAAATCACATATTTTTCAATATAAAACCGATCCTGTATCATGTTACATTTAAGACTATTCCTATATTCCGCTCAGACCAGGCAAGAAGACATAGTTAATACGATAACAACTGAAAATCAACCTTAGTTTTGGCACATACCGCTGATATTGGTATGGCATTATTAACACTGGGAGACCAAGTTTCCATTTAACTATGCTTAACAGCTATTTCTCATGGCGTAAACCAATTTTATGCAGGTACAGAATGATTTAGAGATTTTTTACTCACCTTAGACCCAATCTGGTTGCCGCACCTCCCGACCTGAATGTGGACTATTTCTCTCATTATAACAACGAATTTATCAAAAACTAACAAATAAAACGAAATGTCTTCTTAAAAAACTAAGAAAAAACAAAGAACATGTAATAAACGCCTACATCTAATTAAAATGAAAAATAAACTAAATGATATTAGTAAAGGCGTTTTGTTTCATGGCCGTGTAGTTAAAAAGAGGTTATGCAGTACCAACTAGATTTCCATTTTCCGAAGATGACGAATACTCACCGATTCATTGCGGCATCGGCACCCAGATTCGACAACTTTTTGCTGAGTCGGTGAACAATTATTTCATGACACGACTAGCGTGCCTAACGCCATGGAAGATGATGGCACGCCTTTTTTTTTTTTTTTGGATGGGTTATCATCAAATGACCCCCCCGCTCTGGGCGGAGCGGAAGGGAGTGTCAGACTTGTACTGACTAAAACCCATCCATGTTCCTTCTTTGCCCTTTGTGTTCCAGGGCCGCGGTATCTCTTTCGAACAGTCCCGCAGCCCTGGCAGGCATCGGCCCGTGCGGACCCCTACGTGGTTGCTGACATCTCTTTGAGGCGCGCGTGGAACACGAACGCGCCGTCGACACGGCCTGTCGTCATAAGACAGCCGGACGGCGAGCTAGCTCATAACTAGCGGCGAGCTAGCCCGCGCCTACGGTGGCCGGGGGCCACCACGTGACCCCCGACGCCCAGGGCGTCTCCCGCGGCGGCTGGGACGTGAGGCTCTTTCCCTCATGATGGCACGCCTAGTGTGCCATCAGCCGTGTGTATAAAAATTATACTCTTTTTGGTTTTTTCACTGATTTAGACTTGATCGAGTTCAGTTGACATCAAACCAAGGAAGTGAACTGCAGGATACGTTGTTTTAGACGGTTTTTGAGTGGCTAATTTACGTGTTTTCCTTGATGGATGGGAAGTGACTTTATAATTCAGATGTTTCAAACCTATTGTAATATTTATTTATTTAAACTTCGTGTACAAGAGTTACCATTCTTGTACATCATAGGTGGACTTAATACCACAAGGCATTCTCTACCAGTCAACCTTTGGGTAAAATAGGACAATATTATAAGTTTTTAAACTGTCATGGTCACTAACATTATCATTAACACTACAAACGGGATATTTATCATGTTTACTTAACAGTAACTCTCAGTCTCTCTCTTAACTTCAGTTTATCCGTGATCAAAGTATCATATGATCTGATCATTGCTATGTAATTGTATCGACTTGAAAAGAGTTCATATCAGCGTTACTTAATAGTCTGCTAAGAAATACCGACATCATCAGCTTAAAAAAATGACGAGTTAGTGTTATTTTTAACCAATTTAACGGTGTTGCCATACAACGTGGCAACGCCGCCATGCCAGTCTCACGGGCACATTACCAGTTGACAGCGTTGAGGAAGAGTTTTTGACGCCTTTTTTTGGTTTATTGTTAGTTTACTTACTTTAAAAGTTATTTCAATTTGTATTTATATAGTTTGTTGACTTTTTTGTAATACTTTTTTTTTTTGATGTCACGATTAATAAAGGTTTAAAATTAAAATCGAATATTCAGAAATAACTTTAATAATAAAAAATATAGATCACAAAACAATAGTTACATAAAATATGCGTCGTGCTTATAAAAATGCAAAATACAAAGTAATGTTCTAGCTGAATATATTAATTTATTTTTTATTAAGTAACATCTCCTTTCGTGTCAAATCTTTAATGTTGCAAATTACATTCAGCGTGGCTAATAAATAATATAATTTAATTCTTATATTATCTATACAATACGTAAATTGAAGTCCACAACCTCACCAGTATTTTGGCTCATGACGTTCTTGATGGTACCAAATAGTAGTTATCGGATTTTATTAACTATCCTAGACCGTAATCAGAAACGGTTAAAGTCCAATTTTCAATAGACATTCACATGTTATGTAACAAATTCAAGATTCGACTTTGAGCATTACGCTACAGACAGACGTTCGCGTTGATGGAGCATTCTACTTTAAAGTTACAATCCAAGATTTGCTTTTGAACAAAAACAAGAGACTGTTATAGTTCTGTTCAAAATTTATGGAGGCTCGGAAGTTAGCTGCGAGTAACGGTCTGCGCAGGTAAAACGTTTCAAAGTTTATGGCGGATCTGAACATCTAACGTAAAGCTGCGCAAGACACAATTTTACGTATCAGCGGGACGCAGACGACGCATCGTCTTGACTGTATAATGCGGAGACTGCCACTCGCAGCTAACTTCCGAGCCGCCATAAAGTTTGAACCGAACTATACCAATTGAATGGTTCTCCTCACTCACTGATGCAGTGCTCGAATCTGAACTGTTACACTACAGGCGAATGCTCCCGAGAGCGCCTTATGTATCACCCACGCTTGCAGTTGAATTTGAGATTTAAGTCCGCTTTACACTAAAAATCACTAAATGCGTTTGAATTTAAAAGATCATTTTTTCTGTCTTTTTCAAACGAATGAAAGACAATGTTTTAAATACGTTCGCGTTAATCGCATTTAGTGAGCTGTGATTTAAAGGGGGTCCTCGTAGCCGATCAAATTAATCTAGTTATTTTGAACAAGTGATACGGTCAGCAACAAAAGTTGATTAAAAACGTCAATCGTTCAAAAACAATAATATTGGTTTTTATAAGGGGAATTATAAAACGAGCGATTAAAAAAAATCTTTGCGAATGTATTATTATAAAACACATAACGTAACATCATGCCTGTAATCCCAAAAGGGTTAGGCAGACGCGTACCTAATAGTACACACACATTTCGCCAGTTATGTTTACGTCCCAAGTATTAGGAGGCGAGCCTATTGCGATCAACCGGGCACAAATCCAGACTCCGTGGCTGTTACTGAGAAATTCCTGATGGAAAAACCCAGTAACAATTTGCCCAACCCGGGAATCGAACCCGGGACCTCATGCTCAGCAGTCGCGATTGCGACCACTGGATCAATGTGGCACTTATAAAAAAAAACTGAACTGTTAATCGACTTTTGTTGCTGTACTCAGACTTTGCCCCAAAATAAGCAACCATTACAATTAAGAACACTTATGGATGGCGAAAATTTAAAATAACTGAGGTATTGACTGTGCTACTGGATTTTCAACTTTAAGCGCTGAGCCCAACACTGCAAATCCAACAGCGCTCGTCCCTTACAGCATTTCACATACCACCATCGTTATAGAGAATTGTCGTAACATTATTATTGCACTAGAAACTTACAGCTAATTATTATTAGGACATAATTTAAGCATAACATCTGTTAAATTATGACTAGCTCCGTAGTAGGATGGTTCTATCGCTAATTCAGTGCTGGCAGAAAAACATACCAGTAGCGAAGGGTCAATTTTTGTAAGAGGTAAGCCAGAACACAAACGTTTAGTGTGATTTTAATTATTATTTGTCTATAGAATACTGACTGTCCCATTTTTCAAAGGGAATCCGGTAGGAATCGAGTTGTATGGAACCTTCGCCACTGAAATATACTGATATGTTTTTATTATTGTATTTGACTTTGGTCTGAGATTTTGTATAGTTGTACAAGTAACTGTCTCATATAGTTTCCCGACGTATTTCGGACTCAAACAGTCACTTTCTTGTCCGAAACTCGCGGAGTAGGCCCGAAATAATTCGATAACAGTTCTTTAATACTTATTTTTAGTGTAAGTCAAGCTTTCGATAAGTATTTTAATATGTGATGGCAGTGTATGTATTGCAATAGATTTTTGTACTGACAATTAACTTAAATAAACTAGACCAACCTCAGTATTTGGTAACATTATAACGATTTGTAAGTATTCATACATTTTAGATCGAATGTAACGGGTTCTGTACAGTCGCCAGAGCATAAAATTACCACAAACTGTCAAATTTTCTCATTCGATTTTGAACTTAACTAACAACATAATATAATGTTAATTATAATATTAATTTAAAAATTAAGTTACATACTTAATTTTTAAATTATAATTATATTTTTTAAAACCATTTAAATTGCAATGCCTTAACAGGCAACTAAGTTCTAAGAACCTGCCTATTGTTACCATTGTCAAAATACACTTAGTTAGAATTTGAATTTGAAACATTTTATGGTTTAAAATCATTTGGAAAAAATTGACAGTTTGCGGTAACTTGATGTGTTGGCGACTGTACATTATCTGTACATTTTCGAGCGGAACACAGCAACCAGCTTTATTGTCGGCAAAATTACCACAAATACAAAATCAATGTACAAAAAATGCATAAATACTTACAAATCAAAATCTTAAACTCAGGCCAGCACCTTATTCTTCAACAAATACAAACTAGCGTAAACATTTTTTCTACTTGACAACACTGGCACATAGAATGCTCTGAACACCGGGTGGGACTTCTTCGCGTCGAGTATAGCAACACTAGATATGACTTCCCATGAGGAATCTTTGTGGTAGGCCGGTTCTAGGGTGGATGGTCGGCCTATGTTGGAGTCTACTAAGTAGTGGCATTCTTTTGGTGAGATGTAGGTCCTGTTATCACCTTTGTTGAGATCGTTGAAGTGTGGGTGGATGAGGCGCGTTGCTGGAAAGAGAAATGATTGAAGATTTTTGTTAAGTTTTGGAAGAGCATTTTTTAAATTAGATCTATGTAAGAACGCTCAACGCTCTCAACACTCGGTTATCCGAGGCCAATGGCTTTAAGAGAGCAAGTTACACCTTTTCGTGAGTGAATTTACTATGCATAAATATTTTTTATTCAATTCTTACCATTATGGCCTTCCGCATATGGCGCCGGCAGCTGCCCAGTAAACTCGCTGGGTATGAACCTCACGCTATACCCGGACGGCAGGTGGAAGCTGGAGGGCGAGCGATGCCACTCCTTACCGAAGCAGACCGTGAGGTTGATGTTATCGGGCGCTTGTGGCAGGTCGCGGAGAATTTTCATGGGGCCGTGGTAGTTTGAGTAGAGGGCTGCTGTGCGAGATATTCCTGGAACGTAAAATATTGGTAAGAAGTGTTTCAAGATTAGTGAACACAGTGTTTCGCTGGGCTGTGGAAATGAAAGGTATTGGAATGTTTTTTAGTAAATTAATTAGTCAATAGAGTTCATTTTGCTACAGCTTTAGGATGCGCGATTGTTATGTCGTGCAACCCCGAAGATAAATCGTATCAAAAACACGCCTTATTCGTATAATCTAATGAAGTTACATAAACGAAAAGGATTCTCGGTGACCATTTCACTTCATACATAATTATCATCACGCCTGTAATCCCCGAAGGGTTAGGCGGAGGTGTACCTAATAGTACTCCCATATTTCGACAGTTATGTTAAAGTTCTATGTCCCATGTCCAATGGGGGCGAGCCTATTGCCATCAATCGGGCACAAATCCAGACTTCGTGGCTGCTACTGAGAAATTCCTGTTGCCCGACCTGAGAGTCGAACCCATGACCTCGTGTTCAGCAATCGCGCTTGCGACCACTAGTTTACGCTGAGTTTCGTCTATGTCTTATTACCCTTATCACACGTTTAAGAACAGTTCATAATAACTAACCCGCAATTCCAGCTATAAGGACACACATGACCATCAGCGGGCCGGTGTAAGCGAGATAGTGTCTCCTCTCTCGCTCTCTCCTCCAACGGAACAGCTCTGTACCGACTGCAAACGTCATCTTTTGTAAGCAGTCGAGCGATATGGCGCCCGCGAGGATGATCATACTGTAGGCTGGGTACAGGAATCTGGAAGAATTGACAAAATGTTCTTATATACTAAAGTAGGTAACAAGGAATGTGGTAAGAAATAGTCAGACGACTTGGGTGAAAATTATTGTTACAAGTGCTACAAGGATGTTCTGGCTCTTCAATGACTATTTCTTGATTAAATCGTATTGAAAAATCAAAATGGCAACGTTGGTTCTCATATTGGTCAAATGGTGATTGGCGCCAAAAGATTCTTTTGTAACTTAAATTTCTGCATAAATACACTGAAGCACAAACGGTTACCACGTATGTACCTACATCAATTTCATTGGTTATTAAAAAAACACTTGTTTCCTACAAAAATGTAAATAATGTACTCTGTGGTGCAATGCCTACACGGTCAAAATGTACGGAACAACAGATTTTTTTTTATTACCGCTTGTAATTTCTATGTGGTTTACGCGTCGGTGTTGCTTCCATCCTGTATACGATTAGGCAACAGTTCGGCTTAGCTCAAATTGCCGAGCCGACCCAGGATGATTCAGCGACGGTAGATGCCAAACTGAGTTTACCGATCCTCACAAACCGAATGAAAGCCGAATGCTTGCTTCGGCCGGCTTTGCGAATGAATAAACAAATAAATGTGTACCTCTCTTCCTTATGCGGCTGTAACATGAACACGGCTAGCCACAGTACTAGTGGCATCAGACCCAACCAGTACGGCGCGCAGAACGGCGCCCGCGCAGTAGAGCGTGACGTCATCGCCGTGCAGGCTCCCAGGAATAGTGGGCAGGAGAGGGCTAGCACCTGGAATGGGAGGACGAGGTCTTAGAATACGTATTGAGAAAAAAATCATCGTTCTTCAACTTAAAAAAATGTGAAAATTAAAACATATCATCATGCATGTAATACCAAAATGATTATGGTATTCCAATGGTGCACCCACACACCAATATAATAGGGGGTGGTCTATTGGCCTTTTTTTATTAGTTTATTCAGTCCCACTGCTGGGCAAAAGGCTTCCCCCATTCCTTTCCAACTCTCCCAGTGGTTTGCCTTTAACCAGACACAAATGTCAACCCCGGCCTGCCACGGAAGAACGCAATAGCAATAAGCCCGACTTAGGAATCAAGACCTAGCACTTGGGACCACTAAATCAAGGAGGCAGTCTAATAAAATTATTTGACTTTTGAGTTTAAATATATGACGGATAGGTCGACATCAGATCACTCCAGCAAGATTCAAAGGCAGAAATATCGAACCCAAGAAATCACAGCAGTTACGAAACAAAAAGCCATTTATTCTGCTTTTATTCTTCAAATTACAAAGTAAACTTACCCACACAATATTAAAATTCAAGAATCCATTCACAAAGTAATACGTCCAGGGCTCAACTCCATACAGATCAGGTCCATGTTCCGTAAAGATATTATACGCGACGATGTTCCACGGTGCGACAACCAGTCTGCCGTAATGCCACGAGTCTACCACCACTGTAGGTACCAGTATGATGACCAGGGATATGAGGGACCACTTGATGAAGTCGATGTACTGTTTCTTCATTAAAATCATGTCGATTGCGATTGGTATGCCCAGGAGTGCTGTGAAGGGCCAGCCTGTTGGAAAAATAAACCTGTTATGAACACTTTTTAGCTTCACTAATTATGCAAAAAAAAAAATTGTAAAATTTGACCCACTTCCCGGTTTCCTATTGAGCTGAAATTAGTTTGGACAATGCATGGTTATCTAAAGCACAACAAACACAGAGACCGGGCGCGGGTCGAGGGCAGGTCGGGCGCGGGTCGAGCGCGGGAGTACGGCGGGTGTAATTTCATGTGATTATATGGACAACATCACACAGAGAGCGTGCGCAGGACGGGTGCGGGTCGGGAACGGGACGAGCGCGGGAGTACGGCGGGTGTAATTTCATGTGCTTATATGGACGACATCGCACAGAGAGCGTGCGCAGGACGGGTGCGGGTCGGGCACGGGACGAGCGCGGGAGTACGGCGGGTGTAATTTCATGTGTTTATATGGACGACATCACACAGAGAGCGTGCGCAGGACGGGTGCGGGTCGGGCACGGGACGAGCGCGGGAGTACGGCAGGTGTAATTTCATGTGCTTATATGGACGACATCGCACAGAGAGCGTGCGCAGGACGGGTGCGGGTCGGGTGACGCCAGTGGCGTGCAGTGCTTCTCCACTTAGGGTAGGCCACCGATATCCACGCACACTGATACCCAAACAAAATGTGATTTATAAAATTCAAGAAATAACATTGAAAAAAGGCTAAATGTTGAATAATTTTGAGAATTGAAATGTCTAGTACGAGATGACTTATCATATTTTTGGATTAATTCTCGTAATTCGAGTGTACACCTACCTTTAGACACCACTTGAATCTTATCATTAAACGATAACTGCGAAAACTTATTGCTTTTAATTTCTATCAAACACACATTATCAGCACACACTTCACAACAGAATACCATCTTTAATTGTAAATGTACTTAACAAATAATATTTACATTAATGTACGTTTCAAAACGAATTACTTATAAGTTATAACTTAGTAAGATATAAAAACAATGAAGATCGCATATAAAGTGCTTGTCACATGAAACAATATGGCCCCTCGGGAAAAATTCGTAATTTGTTAAAAAAAAACACTACCAAATAAAATTGCATCATTGTCATACCGTGATAATTTATAAAAGCGCATAACAAAATTTTTGCCTGATAATAATAATGGCACAAGACAGTAAAGGTGGTGTTGCCATTAATTATTTTCCAAACTCCACAAAAAACAAAGCGAAAAATTAAATTCATGTAGTTTTTAATTATTTTTTTAGGACTTTTGCAATTCTTACACATACAATTTATCATTTTTCTGGAAGGTATAAATTCGACAATACCACCATGTTTTTTTAATTGTATCTAGTAGTCATTATGGAAACTATCGTGTCTGTCTCTGTTTCTCGAATTCCCCGATAAGGGAAAATGTTCACTAATTGGGAACACTGATTTCATTCAAAAATATAGCTAGCCAATCATAACACGTGGTGTTCGTCTACAGTGAACGGAGTTACGCCCATAATCTGCACTGTCGCATACATGTGTGGCGTTTATACACACGAAAATATGCAACAGTGTGCGTAAAATTATGAATGACTTTCATTTTATTTTAGGCTAGCCCTTGTTGGGCCTCAGAATTGACAATTTGTGCTACGAACTTACCTTACAGTACAGTGCGAGTTTGAGTTACGTCACAGGGGCGCGACAAGTTGCTATAAGTGTTCTAACAGGAGTTTTAACTCTTTTTAAATATTTTGTATTATTTTATTACATAGTTATAATAAATGCATTTGGCGTTGTTGGTAGGGTAGGCTATGCCTAATAGCCTATATAGACCGCTCGCCCCTGGGTGACGCCCGGGTGCCGCGCCCGTCGCCCGCCATGAGCACCACAAACAGAGCGGGTCGGGAGCGGGCGTTACATTGCAGCATAATACACGTATTCCCGAATAGCCAGTCACAATCAGTGATGTGACATTGAGGCATTGTTTTTTTTTTTATGAAATAAATCGATTTAGAAAAAACTATTTTAAAGATGGCAATTCATTTACTGCACTTACACTACAATAACTTAGACAGACCTCTGTTATTATAGTTTTTACAAACTCGGACTGCTACATACAGTCATTTAATACTATTATTATCTGCCTAGCCTCTTTCCAACTATCCCCAACATAGTTCAGCTTCCAGTCTAACCGGATTCAGCTGTATTTTACATGGAGGCACTGCCTATTTGACCTTGAATCTTGAACCAAGTACTGGGTAAGACGAGACCTTTTGGTAAGACAGTCATTTAACACTACTTACTAAGTAAAGTCGAAGCTGCCGTCAAAAATATAGCGGGCGGGTATCTCCGCCGCCACCAGCAAGCGAGTGCTCCGCTGGCTAAAGCGCTGCTCCACGCTGACGGCAACATTGCAGCACTGCAAGCGAACATGCCAGCCGCGGGAAGTGTCATAGTCAGCCATACTCTGCCCACGTGGACGCCGAACTCGTGGCATACAGCTCTGGAAGATAGAAAAGGTAAATGTTAAAATGTTGTGTTTTCTGTCTCCTAAGGTTCTGAATTTTAAAGATGTTGTCATTTAGGTAAAAATTCCTGTTGTAAGAAACCTTCAATATAACACTACCTCTTTGGACGAGAAAATAGCAGCAATAGTCATGCCGTACAAACAAATTATCGCCGCGATAGTATCGCAGTGTGGAGATACATTCATAATGTTTACATTGCAGACTAGCCAGTAATAAGCAGGAAATATTTTTAATATTAATATATCAATCTAAAGATCCACAAAAATACACGTAATTTTAAGGGCATTTAAGTTCTGATTGTTATAAATAGTGGCAGTTGATAGCCTACTTTATGAGTTTACATACCAAAATCTGTACTTAAAAAATATATATGACTACTTACTTGTAAAACATAAGCTCAGCGCAAGCCGAGAGCATGGCTAGCAACATTTTCAAAGAGTAGAACACGGAGATCGGAGTCATGAACCATGACAATATCTTGGCCGGCACCGCAAACAGCCATAGAGGCATGTAAGAGCGTATCGCGTAGACAGGACTGTACTCCCATGTTTGAAGACCACTGCCATATACTGAAATAGAAAATATAATTTAAGGCAAGCGTAAGTTGGGACGCCCTCAGTCTAGGTGGAGCAACAATATCCGCAAGGTGGCTGCTAGCAACTGGATGAGCTGCTTTAAACCTTTATTTATTACTTATTTAAACTAAGGGCTTACCTAAATAATGCAACGGTTCCCAATAGTTGTAAGTTTCATCACAATCAGCTACATGTCCCCAGTATGCGGACACAACACGAGCAGCAAGAAGTAAGCCAAGTGCCACTGCACCACCTGGGTATGCTATACTGCGCAGGTCAGATGGTGCATTTGTTACGAGAAACTCCCTGGAAAATATAATTATGAATTATGAGATGATGGACAGCAATAAAGTAGCTCTGCCCACTGTGTAAGTAAATCACTGAGTTACATGTGGAGTCTTTACTTGATAGGATCTGTTTTGTGTCTTTCTGATTCATTTGTAAAGTATGCAATATTTATAGTAATCTTATTTAATGACATGTGTGATTCTATTCTAATTATGTAGACCCAATGGTAAGAACAAGGTACATAAGCATACATGACATACACCCATGAAATGAAAATTACACACAAAATATGAAGATACTTGAGGTAACTCCAAAACTACTTAATTCTTTACTTCCCCCAAAAAAGCAAACAGATTTAATTTTCAATAATACAGTTTGATATTATGACAATAAGACAGTAACATAAGGACCTCCTCAAGTAAACAGTCTTACATGAGAAAGATTTTAAGATTCCTTTGCTTTTTATTCATATCAGATTCTAATAGGAAAAATTTATAATGTGACACAATAATAGCTATCGCTATTAATTATTGCCGCTTGACAAGAAAACTGACACAATATTAGAGGCATTATATTAGATTGACACTGGCTTTAAAGTAGCTTTTACGAAAAAAAATTAGCACCCAACTCAAAAATAGTTTGTTAGTATAGCATCATGCTTAATTAACGTCAGCGGACTGTTTTTACCTTTGTTTGAGTACGGAAACGTCTGGATAAGCGCCAAACTGTAGTACCAGCAACAAATTAGAGCATTGATGAGCCAAAATAAAAAAATATTATAACCTATAAATGATGCCAAGTGTTTTTATACCACAAAACGGAAAGCAAGTTTAGAATTTAATAATAGACATTAATAAAAGCGTGTATATTAATAGTAAATGAGCTTTGATTACATACCCTTCGTTCGCTTTCCGCTTCCCTTTACTGAAACTTGTGGCCCTTTTGGCACCGTTCTTATTGTGTATACTCCTTTGTCTTGCCGTGAGCGGCATGGTTGTTTTTTTTTCGTTTAAATCATTTAATTCACTATAATAAGCGTAGAAAAGTCCCGTAAATGTGAATTTATTTTCAGAATAGTACACATACGCGACTTCTGCGCAAGCCTTGTGACACTGACAGTAGTGACTAGTGACAGCCACTTGACACTAAACGCGCGTTTATGGGCCTAGCTTATTTATTTATTTTAAAGATATATTTTTAGAATTCATAAATGGAAACTTCTTTCTAAAGATCCGTGATTTCTATCGAGCATGATTGCCTGCGTAGTAAGACCAAGCTTTTAAACCGTGTTTCAATGCAAATAAGAATAGTTATTCTTAAAATTCCAGCCAGGACCGCAAGCTCATGGAGACCGCCAAACAAAAAAAGAGTATGATTTACTAGAATAAAATTACTATCACAAAAAACCCGAAAAAGAAGAAATATTCTGAGTTGAGGTAGGGGACAACCTTCAGTAATGGGAAAGAAAGTGTGTAATTAATGGCGCTAGCGTAGCTACATAGTTACAAATCAATGTCACTTAATAAAGGACTGTTTCAGCGATGCAGACAAAGCGTCTCCTCGAAGATACGTGAGCGTCCAATTTTATCCTATATAAGTACGCGAGGATTTTTCCACAGATTTAAGAAACGGAATCCAGTAAGGGTTTAATGGATTCACCGACATAATATTATCGCAAAGGCTGAAACAACTTGCTCAAATTTATACCTGGCAGGCTCTTGAGATAAGAGAAAGATCTAGAATAAGAGATTTTTTAAGTGATGCCTGACATAGAATGTTTTAACGTGATCATTCTTCGTATATTATGCACATGCATCCGCCACTGGTTGAATAAAACAAAGAGATCAACATTTATATACATATTTATTAGTTAAAATATAAATACAGTGTTGGTACAACACACCATTCATACATTCTACCTACAAAGGTATTCCCACGTTATGTAACATTTAATAAATGTACTACCTTATAGTACATACCACAGAGTAGACAACTAATGAAGTAATCAAAATCGATCCCACCGTATTTATGAGGTGTGTGGGAAATACAACATTATCTCAATAGCCAGGTACAAACCGGTCAAGCCGCTTTTCGGGGCCCGCCTCGGTTCAATGTGGACCCGGCTTTTTGCTAACTACTTTGACGTAAGTAAAGCTACCAACTTCATATTACTATGCAAGTACTAGAGTAGTATTATCAAGATTACAATTGTAATTTAATATGTTATAAGTCAATGGAAATATTTATAAGTAGGCCACCAAAACTCCTCTGTAAGCTAAAACTGCAAGAACAAGTAGTCTGTGAAGCGCTGGATAAATATTTCCTTTGCCTGATAAAAAATAGTAGATCTATTGGGGTTTATCGTTATAACTGTGCGTTAGCACTGGTGAAGCAACCACATAAAAACATGTTGAACTTTCTATTTATCACCCTTTTCTTACTTGAACTGCTCATTTCTATCACATAACATGTTTTTAAGTGAATGTGTCATCAGTACGAATCATATTAGCCTAGTGTAGTTACATGATCGACCATACATTCAAACATCAGGGCCCTACAGGGTTGTTCGATTTTAGCAAGTATCTATACTGGTACTTATAACAGTACGCAAAACGAAACGATAGAAATAGTTGTTTTACTGATATTTTTCATCCTACAGTAATTGAAATATACTTATGATAAAATACAACTATCCTTACTTCAAATAAAAACATCACATAAAAAATCATATTATCTTAAACCGAATCAACCCTCTCTATGATTTAAAACATTATCATCATATTATAACTATATTCATTTCATATTTGAGCTGCTCATATTTTTTTTTTTGTGCTCACATGTGCTCTTTCTAAAACATGGGTGGTAAAAAATGCGTACTAATGTGTAAGAAGGCTTTAAATAGTACTGTTATCTATTAATTAGTGACTTCAATGAAGACTATGTTTACTTCAATCGTAATAGTGAGCGCAAACCAATGTGAAGGCCTTTTTAAAACAGTTAAAAGTCAGCTTAATTCCTTTTGCATACAGCTAAAATTTGGTCAATAAATTAAAATTACAAGTCTCCATTGGTTTGCACAGACAAATTAACTAGCTAGACTAACAAGCTAACAGATATGTATAAAACATTCCAAGCAGCTCAAACTTGAACAACATTTGACTATAAATTAAAATTATTGTTTAATTCCTTCGCCTCGACCGCACTACTGTCCACCCAGGGTCTCCGTCCTCATCCATCGGTTCTGGATCTTGGCGTCTGTTTGATGATGATGATGCTGCCGCTCCATTCATGTTGTTGTCAGGACCGTCATCCTCTTCATCGCTGTTGTCTGTTGAGTCATCATCAGGGTTGCCGTGGCACTGGAACAAAGGAATAGTGAATGAGTAACTTAGCAATAACATCAGTTAAGATAATGTGACAACATTGCTGCCACGAATTTCGTCACGGTTCTCATGTTTTGTGTTTGACTAGACATAGTATTGTGTGGCTTCTTGTCCATATAGTGTGAAAGTTGGGATCATTGTATGACAGACTTCCTTATGTGTTTGAACACTCCATTTATATTACTACTCGCTGGCCAAAAAACTTGCAATTATGTTACACAGCCCATTCTCAGTTGTTTTATCTTTAACAGCAGCAAGCAATCAGCACCTTTGTTTTAATAAAGGTTAAAATTGATTGATTAACTTTACTGTGATTTTGGCGAACATACGTACATAACATCACGCCTGTAATCACCTTTAGGCACCATAGGCAGAGGTGTACCTAATAGTAGACCCTCATTTCGCCAGTTATGTTTAAGTCTCATGTAATAAGGGGCGAGCCTATTGCCATCAACCGGACACAAATCTAGACTGTTACTGAGAAATTCCTAATGGAAAAACCCAACAACACTTTGCCCGACCCGGGAATCGAACCCAGGAACTCATGCTCAGCAGTTATTACTAGCCTTGACTACCTTGTTGGTCTAGTGACCAACAAGGTAGTCAAGGCTGGTGATAAGCCAGAGGCACACCTGTCAGAGGTAAAGTAAAAGGCAGGCAAGGTAATGCTTGACTAAACTTACTTGTGGTGGTACTGATTCATGTATTGGCTGACTGAGCCATTTCTGGCACTTGGGCATTGCATCAAGTCTAGCTCGAAGTTCATCATGTTGCCCCTCTTTTAGAAGACTGAGAAACTGCAGCAGTAGGACTGCTACTTCTGGAAGCCAAAATAAAATAATTGTGAGTGAATAGGGGTTCTTTTTACTACTAAATAGAAACCTCTAACTTAGTGTAAAGGTGGATAACTAGAAGAGGTGGACTGTAATCTCAACTTTTGGAAAAGTTAATCTGGAATTCATGGTGTTTAACAAAAATATAGCAAATAAAAAAAATATAGCGTCTTGGTTTCTTACAATGTGGATCTTAGAAAAAAAACAAGGTAAGTACCTCTCTCCAAGAGAGAAGCACATTGTTGCTTAATTTGAGATGCTATCCATTTCTATCAGTAACACTGAAAACTGACTGATAGACCGATTTGTCTGCTCATAAACACCCCCATGATAACTTCAGTTTATCTGTGATCATGGTGCAACAGCGCTGGAATATCGGAAACTCAAACCAAATAGCAAACATGGTAAATATCGCGTTTTGAGTGTTAATGATAATGTTAGTGACCATGTCAGTTTAAAAACATAAATCCATTTCTTTTCCAGGAAAGTCATATTTTAAAAAGGCAGGTGGAAACCCTTGATAGAAAAGTAGCTTAAAATCACATTTACCTTTAGGAGAGTCATCATGACAAACAGTTTCAAACTCCTCATCCATCAGATCTTCTATGACTTCAATGAGTTCATCTCTGTCCACCACATTCTCAACGCAGTACCTAGCTATGTAGACTGACATTAGTTGTGCTGTCTGAAATGCAAGGAAAAAGTGTTAGCTGTATGTGAAAGATTTTTTTTTGAAATGTTGCCCCACACAAGGAATTTTTCCTGTAACCTGGGTGCGATTACAAACATTTTAACTTACACAAATAGCCAGATCCAGAAAAATAAGTAAAATGTTTTTATTTCTTTTGAACAAATAAATGTTATTGATTTTGATGGGTGAAGAAGGGAAGGCCAACGAAAAGATAGATGAAGGAAAAACCATGATGGCTGACAAGAGAGACAAGAAGATATAGAAGCAACAATATTGTACCCAGGACTATGTAATATCTAACTTGATTTAAAAAGTATCCATGGAGTTTCTTGCCCATTCTTCTCCATGAGTTCTATGATTTTTGAATGGGCAACTTCAGTCCATTCAAAGTGGTTATGCCTGAAGCTAGTCAAAAATAAGCTACCTACAGTAGCTTATTTTTGACTATGCAAAAGTCCCTGTCACAGGTCTATTTGAAATAAATGCTTTGAGTTTGATAAAAACATGTTGCATCAACCCCAAATAATATATTACAGGAGCAGGAGGATGATGATGAAATGTAGTATTTTTCTTATTTTTGGAGATACAGTAGAATCTCACTAATCTGGAACTTCAAAAGACCAATACATCCAATAATCCGGCACCCTCCGCCCGCACCTCTCTCTCCCCTCTATACGCCATGCACCGCTTATGCATTCACCATTCACTCGTTCGCTGTTGAAGCAGTGTAATGTCTGAGATATGTTAAAAGTTATAATGTGTGAGGTATGTTACAGTTATGATGTGTGAGATGTGGTACAGTTATAAAAAAACAGGTAGGACATCAACACAATAAATACATCATATACTCTTTTTGAAATTTTTGTATACAATCGAGAAATAATCCGAACATTCCAATAATCCCGGCACCTTTTGGTTTTTAATAGTGCCGGATTAGTGAGATTCTTCTGTATTCAGAGTCAATATGATGATAATTACACTGGGGAACATTTGGATGCCATGAATGGTAGCCGGGTTTAAAAAACTTGTGTGAGTCTAACTGAAAGTGTTGTCTAGAAAAAGTTTAGCATCACTTGTAACAAACAAAAGAATATAAGATTTAAATTACTTATTTTGATTCTTGTATGGTGTTTTAGTAATTACTCTTGCTGGCAGTATTTTCTAAGATTCACTCTATACAAGCCTTGACATCATGGTTAATTGTTTTAGGTTTCTTATAAAATAGATAGGCCCTGTTGCCTGCTATCAGCTGACAAAACACTGTAATGCCAAGCAACTTTGGTCCTTCAATATTATATGCTTCAGGTGACTTTCAACTGCATTTGATGGACATTGTTATTACTATTGCCTACCAGATGAGATAGCTTATTACCAGGTTTATATTAATATGATCCATATAAAGCTTTGATATTTATAAACTTACTGTCAGTTAATATAAACATTTGTAAAGTTCTATGATTAATTTCATGTCACAAAGCTCTGTTATTTATTTCATAGTGTGGAAAATATGTGCAAATGTGTATGCAGCACATTTGATTTAATTTATTGCACTTACTGTTGACCACAATAGTATGTTCAGAACATTTTTTTTTTGTTTCCTTGCTTTTTCAGCGCACTGTAATGTATTACAGTGCGCTTAATTACATTAAATTGTATTAATTTCGAAGATATTATTACCTTTTCGCCTCCGGGCGCTCCCATTCCATGTTCGACCGCGAGCTGCAGCGCTGTCCAGTTGTTGAGAACTAAGTCCACAATCGGTTTAAAGTCGTCGTACAACATTTTTACGTTTTTAAAGTCACTTTAAGTTACTAAATATAAAGAAATTGGAACATCTCACATTTTTATAACCTCTTTACGGTGATTATGGTGTAGTATTTTTTTTTATCGATTAGACACGAATGACAGCTGCAATGTGACAAGATATTGTTTCGTTCGGTAACTATACAAACAAAATTACAATTTATGTCAGTCTAATTTATTTTCAAACCGTTTGTTCATCAATTGCTTTAATTTTGATGTCATGTCGTTCACGCAAGCATTACATATTTCTAGATTCAAGCCATTTGATTGGTTGAAACCAGTACTAAACTTTTCGGTAATGCTTGAGTTTTGAGTGACATGGATGTAAAGTTGTATTCAAGAAAGATAACTTGCAGGAGTCCTAGAGAAAAAGTCGTTTGATTGTTTTTGAACGAAAAAACCAAAAGAAGGCGGCAAATTCTTCTTTCAACTGTCTCTGTCACTCATTCATTCACTCGTTCAATCAAAAATTTTGTAAACAAATCACGTTGAGGTTAAAAGTTGATTATTTTTGGAAAAACAATGTAATTCTCGCATAAACTAGTTATAATATTCGTGTGTTAGTAGTGTTTTTTCCTATCAAGAAACCCATCAAAATGACTGAGGATATAAGTGTAACGTTCATAATACCGGAAGATTGCCGATCTGAAAATGAATGTTCGGAGGACATGCAACTCGCCTTTGTCGTAAGTTCCAAACTAAAATTGTGCCTAAAATACTTGTTTAATTATCAAATAAAGGGTATATGATAACCCTATAATCCTTGGTAACTTTGAATGAAAAGAAAACTGCTATAGAAATCGTTGTGCCATTGGAATGGATGCGCTGTTGATAGCTTTATCGTCATGATAAAGTTTGACCACCAACGTTGATAACAAATAGTACATAGATACCTTGAAAAAAAAACTCGAAAATCTGTGCATGGCAACAGAAAATGTGTTTACGTACTAATTTTTTACTAATTTGTTTACATAATTATCTAACACCCCTTTGTGAAAAATATAGTTTTGGAAGTAAAGATCCAGTAAACTGCAGAATCTCCAAAAACCTTGTCTAGGAAAAAAAAAATTTTTAGGCATGGATTATAGCCATTCCCTCTCATAGAGAGGAGGCCTGTGTCCCAGCAGTGGGAACATTATAGGCTGATATGCTTATGCTTATAATAAAACAAGGAACTGTATGGTTTTGCAAAGTCGGTTTTTTTTCTGTCTGTCCACATTATCTTGTTTATGCTTACAGACATGTGAACAGCATTGCGGTGGTGGTCTCCAGGCACGATGGGTGCATGAGAGCAAGTGGACAACGTTTGAGGGGCTTACAAAAAGAGATGTCTTTGTATTGACTGAATTTGAGGGACCCCTATATGAAAAGTTACAGGCTACTAAGTGTTTGTATGTTTTGCAATTTTCAATACCTATACAACATTAGTTTTAGTATATATACTAAAACTAATGTTTCGCATATATGCGAAACCTGAAACACGTGTCTAGTATTTTTAAGTAAAGAGTCTATGTACAAAATTTAAAAACTGTATCATGAAAAATCACAAAGTTATAAGCTTGTTCTGTAACCTGGTTGTCTGCACAAAAACGTGGTCACCACACAGCGCGGCCGCGCGCGCGCCTCCAGCGTCGTCTTGAGCTCATTGATAATAATAATTTGGCAATAGGTACCTAAATTATTGAGATCATCATCATCATCATTTCAGCCGAAAGACGTCCACTGCTGGACATAGGCCTCCCCCAAGAAGGGAGGGTTTTGCCATAATCGCCACGCTTGGCAGGCGGGTTGGCGATCGCAGTATGGTTGTTATAAAACACAGAGAACGCTGCTGCCCATTCTCTGGTAAGTCCCTTAGTCGCCTCTTACGACACCCACGGGAAGATATGGGATGGTGCTATTCTTTACGTCCGGACACCATACAGAACAATTAACTACTATCAAATTATTGAGATAGCTACTCTTAATATGGGCTGTATCTTAATGAATAGTCTTTAACATAGCTTAACTTCCTGTTGTATGTCTTTCGTTGTAGCAATTATTGTTGATTTTATTCAATTCTTATGTTAATCATCCAATTCTAACTGAATTTTCATCAATAATGGTGGGTAACATATTCACTTATGAAAGCTGTATGAAAGATTTCAATAATGATAGAACTATTTAATCATCTCTCTTCATAATCTCCTGTTTTCCAGATTGGTTGGTCCCCGCTGCTTATCATGCTGCCTGACAGAGGGTACTCCAATACCATCAGGCCCAGAGCCTGTGTTTACAATAGCCATGAGAGGTCTGGTGATCACTGCAAGTGGACTGTCAAAGCTACAGAAGGTAAGAATAATAAAATTCTAAAACAAGTTTTTAAGGCTTCATGGCTTATAACAATGCCAGTATGGAACACCTTTGCAGGAACTCCTTTCCTACCCATCCTGCACAAGTACTTGCATCTTCCAGGATTTAGGCGCGATTTACACAGAAACGGCGTAAGCTGAAGGCGCGGCACAGGCACAGCGCAGGCATGCTGCCGCTTCAAAACGTTTTCATACAAAATGTACGTAGGCGACGTGTCGTGAATCACACTCAAGCGGCGCGGCGCAGGCACGCCGTTCTTTCGTTTCCTTATAAATTCCACGCCTGTGCTGCGCCTGCGCCGCGCCTTCCCCTTACGCCGTGTCTGTATAAGCGGTATCATGCCTGCGCTGCGCCTTCGCCGCGCCTTCGCCTTACACTGTGTCGTTTAGTATTATTTTATAATTCGCGTCACAAACTGGTGAGGCGGCTATATACTGGTCAGACAAAATGTTAGTGAAATTAACTAGTTGAAGAAGAAGAAGGCTTCCTTAAAATAATCTCTACTTTTTTTCTATTTGTTTTCAGGAAGAAATAAAGAGGAAAGTACATTGGATGGGTGGCATTTACAGCTCAGTTCTAACAGATGATACTACACATCTGATATCAGATACTGTTCTCTCTGATAAATATGTTGTAAGTAGTTTTTTTTTCATAAACCTAAGAAGTTATAAGAACATAAAACATCATCCCATGGTGAAATATTGATGCAGTCTGATGGACACACTTTGCATTTATGTCGAACCAATTTCTATATTTTTGTAAAAATATTGATTTGAGCATTGTGCCATTTTAAGCTCCACTTGTTAACTGTAGGACTGCCTCGTTGGTCTAGTGGTCGCAATCGCGACTGCTGAGCATGAGGTCCTGGGTTCGATTCCCGGGTCGGGCAAATTGTATTTGGGTTTCTCCATCAGAAATTTATTTATTTATTTTTTATTCCTTAACACATACATTTGTTATTACAGGTAAGACCCAAGCTAACAAAGTAGTCATAAGTTACAAATTATAGGGTAGAAGCATAAGTTATACAGTAGACAACACACCAAGTGCCACCCTCTGGAATTCCGCCAAAGAGCAAGAAAATATGTCCAATCGCCGAGAGACACTATTTAATATTTTTAATGCACGAAATAGAGGTCTCAGTAGCAGCCATGGACTCTGAATTTGTGCCTGGTTGATGGCAATAGGCTCGCCTCCTGTTACATGGTGGCTTAAAACATAACTGGTGAAATGTGTGTTTACTATTAGTTACACCTCTGCCTAACACTCCTGGGATTACAGTTGTGATGTTATGTTGTTTACTGTCTCATATTATTCAGAAAGATTCAAAGAATTTTTGATCAAACTTTAATTACCACCTTATCATTTTTTCCAGAAATCAATAGAAAAAGGTATACCAGTCATGGCTATAACTTGGATCGGGGCGGTCTGGGAGGCTTCCCTCCAACTCAATGTCAGTGGGTCCTCACCAGACTTCCTCGTCCACCGCTTGCCACCCTTCACCAACCTTCAAGTGACCACGTCAGGGATTTCTAAGAAGGATAAACAGCTGATTATGAAGCTGGTCAATGAACAAGGAGGGATGTTCTCGGGGGCCTTCCAGAGTGAGACTACTGATGTTGTGGTGTTGACCAAGTTAGTATGTCAGAAATTTTTTAAATTGTAGGATTAACATAACCATAGTTCGGCTTCTCTGTTCTTCTTCTTCTGACCCTGATCATAATAATCCAGATTGATTCAAAGTTGGGAGTGAATCGGTTTCAGCTGGGCAAGCGTGCTCCACCCTAGGCCACATCTTCGCTTCACATCAGGCCAGTTGTGGCCAAATGTAAAATAAAGTCCACCCAAGCAAAGAGGCATACAAAAAAAGAATGTGTTTTTGACTTGTATTGTATTGTATAACGGGCTGGTGTCCGCAACTCCACGTCCAAGCGCGTATTTTGCGCGCGGAATACTGTTTTTGACTTAATTTTAAAGGCCAATTAGTTGATATTGTTTTAGCGGTGAGAACTGAGCTACATATCACATCTAAAATTAACCAAATTTTGCAGTTATTAGGCCAAGCCCTACATCCTCACACTTTTACCAAAGCGTCATCTATTTAGATGTTTAGGAAAATCGAAACCTAATCTTAAAATGTATTGAGCAATCCTTCAGCCAGCATCCTAAAATTGCTTTCAGGGAAGGTATTGGCAGTGAGAAATACAAAGCTGCCTTAGAGTATGGTAAAGCAGTGGTCTTGCCATCATGGGTGAAGGACTCAGCAGCCAAAGGCGTGGCCCTACCTCTGGCTAAGTACAGAGTCGCCGGCGCATCGACGTCGTCACCTTTCGCTGAATCTCGGTTGCCTGATATGAGTGAGTTTTTAAGATGATTTCAATGCTATTAATAGTTAAACTAGCTGTTGCCGGCGACTTCGTTCGCGTGGAAATTTTGATGAGAATGTGTGAGAAAAAAAAAGAAATAGCCTATGTCCTTCCCCAGGATATAATCTATCACCTTGCCAAATTTCATTACAATCCGATCTGCCGTTTAGTTGTGAAAAGGTAACAAACAAACAGTTACTTTCCCACTTATAATTTTAGTGCGGAAGTATGGATTGTATTTCCAAAAACCTCATTGTGTGTGTGCTGTCTGTGCATATGTCCTGTTGTTAAGCTTAATATCTCGCAGACTGCTATAACATGATATGTACACGGCGACATATCAAGCTAAACATTTCCAGTAAAACATGGCCTCGCTTTGTATAGATTTCCCGTACAATGACAGCTCCGCTTATGCTGGTTTTGTATAGCTTGATTGGTCGTGCGTACGGCCAATGCCTGGCATTACCTGAGCCCTCTTACAAAGAACAGTTAGATTGCATGTTCTACGATTCAGTCGAATAACTCAAAGTGACACTAGAAACGGGATATTTACCATTTTTTTTTAAATTTATTTATTTCTTAAGTAAACATGATAAATCATCATAATCAGCCTATATTGTTCCCACTGCTGGGACACAGGCCTCCTCTCTATGAGAGGGAATGGGCTATAATCCACCACGCGGGCCCAGTGCGGGTTGGTAGATGTCACATGTCTTCGAATTTTTGATTCTAGGACATGCCTGTTTCCTCACGATGTTTTCCTTCACCGTTTTGAGAGACTGTTCTCAAAACGGTGAAGGAATTTATTTCATCACCACTGGGTGATGAAATAAATTACACAAAGTAATGCGCCTGCCTGGGGTCGAACCCACGACTTACTGCTCGTAAGTCGGGACCGCCACCATTGGGCCACCGCTGCTCTCATGACAAATATCCCATTTCAAATGTTAATGTTAGTGACCATGACAGTTTAAAAACCTATAACCCAAAGTGAAGTGGAATGAAACATGAAAGTTTGTGACCCGCAGGTTTGAACTTCTCCCGTATAACAAACGTGAGGCCGCCCAGCAATTTCGTAGACGAAACCAGATCAGCAGACGCAACTATGGTGTCTGGTAAATTCAAGGTATGTCATTAAATATAAATATTGTATATATTCTTATATATATAAAAATGATATAATAAACTAGCTGTCGCCCGCGATCTTCGTCCGCCTGAAATTATTATAAAAATATTACTTCCCTTATAAACTTCGGGTGTTATTTTATTTGCGCGAAATCATAATTCTTTTTCTAACATAAAAGCCTTAGTCTGGCCTAAATTACTCCTTATAACATCGGCTATCTGCCAGTAAAAGTCCCGCCAAAATCTGTCCAGCCTTTTGGAGATTAGCTGGAAGGACAGACACACAAAAACAAAAAAAAAAGTTTTTTTTTTGTTAAAATTATTGTATTATATACTTTCATTTGCATTCAGTGAAAAGCTGTTATTTTGAAATTACAAACAGAGACTTGTACTGTATGGTGTCGGACGTAAAGAATAGCACCATCCCATATATTCCCGTGGGTGTCGTAAGAGGCGACTAAGGGACTTACAAGAGAATGGGCAGCAGCGTTCTCTGTGCTTTTTAGCAACCGTATTGCGATTGCCAACCCGCCTGCCAAGCGTTGCGATTATGGCAAAACCCCTCCTTTGGGGGAGGCCTATGTCCAGAAGTGGACGTCTTTCGGCTGAAATGATGATGAATGATGAAACAGACACTTCAATTTTATTTATTTGTACGGATGGAAAAATTCACTTGACCCATTACCGTCAAAAGATACTGTTGGGGAAACCCTGTTTTTTTTTCTCTAAGATTTTATAGTTTGAGGTTTTATTTCAGTTCACGCAAGATACGAAGAAAACCGACGTGTCCATTGACAAAGAAATTTTGACGGCGTTTGAGAACCTAGACATGAGTCTCATTAAGAAGGCTGGTCCTATATTTGATGGATTCTGTGTAAGTGAGATCAGATCAACATTTGCTTGTTCTACCTACCAGTGGCGAAGTTTCCATACAACTTGATTCCTACTAAATTCCCATTGCAAAATGGCACAAACAGTATTCTATTGACAATATCATCATCTGCCTAGCCTTTTCCCAACTATATTGGGGTCGGCTTCCAGTCTAACCGGATGCAGCTGAATACCAGTATTTTACATGGAGCGACTGCCTATCTGACCTCCACAACCCAGTTAGTACTGGGTAATACGATACCCCTTGTTAAGACTGGTTGTCAGACTTTTTGGGCCTCTGACTACCTAACGACTGTCAAAGATCTACAAATGACAGCCGGGACCAACGGCTTAACGTGCTTTCCGAGGCACGGAGGAAACTCGGTATGTAATGGACGGTCACCCATCTACAGACCAACCTAGGCAAGCACGGCTTAACCTAAAGATCGACCCGAGCGGCTGTTATTATTTAGCCACGAGCTCCTCATTCTATTGACAATATAATATAATAAAACTAAAGATATGTACTCCGGCTTGCCTCTTACAAAAATTGACCCATCGCTACACCTACTCATGGTTTTGGGCATGTTTGTATTATTTCATGTAATGATAAAAGGTTATTCCTTTATAAATAATAAAGAGTGGTTGCCACCATGAAAACTGAATTGATAATCATTATGTCCACTAGATCTGGGTAGCCGGCCTTGAAGGCCTTGCTCGCGAGCGTGCCGCAGCCTGCGTGTCACGTTGCGGTGGCGTGCGGTACGACGCCGCACACCCGCGCGTCACGCACGCCGTCGCCGCCAACACCAGCGTCGCGCAAGGCGTGCTGAGAGAGCTGCCCGCTGTGCCAGTGGTGTCGCCGCTGTGGCTAGTGAGCAGTGTGCAGGCGGGGCTAGCGTTAGATGAGGCGCAGGTATGTGTAGTGTAATAATGATGGGTCCCAAGAATGGAATGATCTAGAGCCGCTTGAATGTGCGGCTCTACCGCGTACCTAGGCTTTTCCCAACTATGAGAAAGGGTTGGAATGGAATGGAAGTTAGGGTCGGCTTCCAATCTAACCGAATACAACACTTACCAGTATTTTACATAGAGCTTCTGCCTATCTGACCTCCACAACCTTAGTAATACGACTAAAACTACCAATAATATGTCACATTACACAGTTCCTAATAGACACAAAGCCGGGCACTCCAGCCAAGTCTAGCGCCCGCAAGCCGCGGCTGGAGCCAGCTTCGCCGATGAGCAAGCGGAACTTAGCGCTGTTGCGGCGTGGCCCGCTGGACCTGCCGCCGCCGACACCGGAAGTTGAAGAGCCTCAGGATGAGCTTGTTAATCATTATCTTAGTCGTGAGTATTACTTTTTATCTGATTTTGTCTTTGAGTAAGTGAGATTCATGGTAAAGAATTGAAGCCTAAAACATCAGTTACACTAGAACAGTTTCGCGACCCATTGAGAGGTAAGAATGTCTCATCATCATCATCATTATCATTTTAGTCGAAAGACGTCCACTGCTTGACATAAGCCCCCCCAAATGCCGCCACATTGACAGGTCCCGTCCCGTTGATTAAGAATGTCTAACTTTGGGAATTTACAACATAAAAAGGACATGTCTTTCGTATCTTGTTTTCGTGATCATACTGATGTGACATTGTGAGCCAAGATCTTGAGGACAAATACTTTTTATCTTCACATTCAACATGACAATATTTCTTTATCTCTATTTGTTCTCTACCTATCAGAACACGTAGAACCAGAGAGGGAGAAAACTCCAGAGCCTGCTCGTAACGTAACGTTGCGCGCGGAGTGTCGGCCTGACATTACTGAGGACGCGGCAGATGATCCCACTGAGGAGATCGAGCAGATATTTAGAGGTAACTCTTCCATTTATGCTACATAATCTACCTATAATTTCTAAAAAGGATGGGTCGTATAGCGCGTCACCGCGCAAGCTTAGTGTGTGCAGTGTGTGTGTGAGTGCTTGGTGCAGTGTGTGTGTGTGCTTGGTGCAGTGTGTGTGTGCGTGTGTGTATGTGCTTGGTGCAGTGGGTGTGTATGTGCTTGGTGCAGTGTGTGTGTATGTGCTTGGTGCAGTGTGTGTGTATGTGCTTGGTGCAGTGTGTGTGTATGTGCTTGGTGCAGTGTGTGTGTATGTGTGTTCGTGCAGTTCGGTGTGTAGTGTGTGTGTCTGACATGTCTTAGAATTTCTTTCAATTAATTTTTTGGTCACTCTTGCTTACTTGAATTACAATTTTTCTTCCCCAAGGCGAACAGTGACAGTAAATTTTAAAGGTTTTTCTATCAAGAGTTATAACTTTTATTGTGCTCCATAAGGCTCAACATAATAATATTATATGCAGTGGCGTGCAGTGGTTCTCCACGGAGGGTAGGCCACGCAAACAGATACCCAAAAAAATAAAAAAATATGATATACAATATATGTAAAAAAAACATTGAAAATAAAAGTTAAAAATACAAGAACTCACCACATTATTCAAGGTTAAAATCAAGATTTTCTGACGATGCAAACAGAAGTAATAAGTTAACTACGGGTTAGAAATCAGTGAAAAAATCAACTCATTTATAAATTAAATCTACGCCCCTATCTTTTTTAAAATAATTATGCAAACCAATACATCCTTCACTCCACTTACTAGTATTACAAAAATGCACGGAAAACAAAATAATTATTTGTACAGCCACACAGCCAGCTAAATGTTGCATAATTTTGAGGATTGCAATGGCGAGTACGAGATGAATTATCATCATATTTTTGGATTAATTCTTGTAATTCGGGTACACATCTACCAACTTGGAACTAGATCTTATCATTAAACGATAATTGCGAAAACTTACTGCTTTTAACTTCCAACAAACACATCTACCAACTTGGAACTAGATCTTATCATTAAACGATAATTGCGAAAACTTACTGCTTTTAACTTCCAACAAACACATTATCAGCGCAAACTTCACAACAGAACACCATTTTTATGATAATAAACAAATAATAAACACAACAAATAATATTTACACTACTGCACGTCTCAAAACAAATTACTTATAAGTTATAACTTAGTAAGATATAAAAACATTCAAGATCGCATATAAATTACTTGTCACATGAAACAATATGGCTTCTCTCGGAACAATTTAATTCGTAATTTGTTAAAAGAAAAACACTACCAAAAAAAAATTGCATCATTGTCATACAGTGACTCTTTATAAAAGCTTTTACCAAAATTTTGCCGGATAATAATACTGTTATTCGACAGAGCGCAGAGCACAAAGCAGCACAGAGTTGTCAATACTTATTTTTCCTAACTCCCCAAAAATCAAAGCAAAAAATAAAATTCATGTAGTTTTTAATTATTTTTATAGTTACATAATAATGTAATTTATTTATCATTTTTTTGAAAGGTATAAATTCGACAATACCACCTTGTTTTTTTAATTGTCTCTAGTAGTCATTAGGGAAAATATCGTGTCTGTGTGTAGTCTGTCTCTCTATACGTGTGTGCCGTTCATACACACGAAAATATGCTCCAGTGTGCGTAAATTATCAATGAAAAGTCCGCTGGAAGCATTCTTAACCTGATTAGTGCGTCCAGAGCGTCGTAGTACTTTAATTGCCTCTATGGACGGCACGCCCCTGATTATATGTTCCCTAATTAATGAGGATTAATTAGGTTAGGTTGTGTAATTTTATCGTGACCATTTTTACTATATTTTATTTTTTTAATATATTTTTATTTATACTCTACTAGCTTTTGCCCGCGGTTTCGTTCCCGTTAATTTAGAATTTGAATAGTATAATTCAATCATGATTCGAAAGACACGTGGCGCCATCTACTATCATAAGAACGTTATTGTTGTTTTCCTCGGGAACAGTACTTTTTTTCGTGATGAAAGGTACCCTATGCCCGTTTCTGTACACCTGACAACGTATATGAAAAAATTCAGGACGATCGGTTCAGTGGTTTATGCGTGAAAAGGTAACAAACTAGCAAACTTACTTTCGCATTTATAATAATAGTACTTCCTGTAAGGAAGAAAATGTACATTTCTGAAGATTTTAATAAGAATCCTTATTACAAATATGCCAGGTATCAAAATCGAAGTGCAAGGTCTCGACGAGGACGCCATCTGTGAGATAGGCGCCGAGGTATCCGCTGCGGGCGGCGCGCTGAGCGCGGCGGGCGCGGGCGGCTCGCACGTGCTGGTGCCGCTGGACTTCGACGAGGAGGAGTTGATGACTAAGGGGGCTGAGGCTGTTACTGTGTTTTGGGTGGTAAGTAGTTCAATATTATTATACTCTTGCCCAATTTATTTGGAGTGGGCGCAAAACTCAAACTCAAAGCATTAATTTCAATTAGACCATTTTAGGCACTTTTGAAAGTCAGAAAAACAAAGATAGCGAACCTACAGTCACTGACACAAGGCATAATAACTTGTGAAATTACTGTAGTCGCCCATTCCACGGCGTAGATCTCTATGGAGAAGAAAGGGCAAGAGACTCCATGGACACTTTTTTCAATCAAAATATTGTTACAAAATCTTGGTTACATCATTCATCAAAATCAAAATCATCAAAATATTTTATTTCACATAGGCCTAAATGGGCACTTATAAAACGTCGAAAAAAAGGTGCACGGTTCGGGTTGGTCGTTTCCTATGGAGAAGAACCGGCAAGAAACTCCATGGTTACTCTTTTCAAATCATTTGGTGTTACATTAATATCATGGATACAGCATTTGTACTTAAGTATGGTGGGACAGCGTAGGCCCGACAATAAGTCGTTGCTTACTACACCAAAAATGTAGAACAAAATAAAAAGTTAACAAAAGTTAACAAGCAGCTGGGAATCTACAAAGCCTACAATGTTCACACATTCACAAACAATTGATAAAAAAGAATCTATACAAAGGTAAAAAAAATAATTGTAAAGTACTAAATTAAACAAGTGACACAAATATTGTTATCAGTGCTGTAACTATTCTGAGCAAAAGATGTATAAATGATTTGAAAACTATTGAGAGAATCTGATTGAGAAAAAATGAGATTGAGAATAGTTAGAGACATCCACATATTTGTGCCGGGTGCGCCAAAGTTCACCTAAATTTTCAACTCCGATAATTGGAAATCCGAAAATGTTCTTCCTAACATTTTTCATCCTAACAATCACAATTCTCTGTCTCTAATGTTCATAATTCCGAAGCATTCAACTTCATAATGTCAGTAGCAATAAATATCTATTATACTTTTATTTGTTTTCCTATATTTTCTCAACATAACCATCTTTTACACTATTATTCAAAGTCATATCTTTTTTGTTTCGTTCTAATTCGTTTTATTATATTAATCGTTTTTATTAATCATTTATTTTCTCGATTCTATCGTACAAAACACCTATATATAGGGCTAAAAGTGTCTTGGTGTTTTTTGTCTCCGACTAACCGTTTGTCGTAAAAACGATGTGGAAGGGATCCACAGGTTAGGTTAGGTTAGAACTGTGACCAACTACGCGCGAGCCGAGCGAGCGAAGCGAGCGGTGCCGCGGCAGCGGCCGGCGAGCGCTACCTCGAAATTGGTCGCGAAAGTTTTCTAAGTATTTTTTTCATAGTGCCCCCAAGACGACACTCTGATCTTCTACCCACATATATTTTTTATTACACTTGGTAAATGTTTCTTTCTGAGTATGAGTGAAAATACTATGGTAATTATGTTTAGGGATAAAAGCGTTATGATAAAAAACAGTAGGAGTTTAAATATATTTACATTAATGATATTATTAATTACAATTTTCGGAAACATGAGTGTTATGAACATCGCCGGTAGCACTACAAATAGTTTGAATGAAAACTTTAGGATGAAAAATTTTAGGAAGAGTGATCATTCGGATTACAAATCATTAGGAAGAACAATTTCGGGTAAAGAACTTTAGGTGAGCCAATATGGACCCATTTGTGCCGTTTATGAGCTACCAGGGAAGCCGCATGCGCAGAAGGAACTAAAGCCAAACTTCTTTATCTTCATTCATGTGGAGACACATTTATGTGAGATGCAGCATATGTTTGTCCATATTTCTCTATTATTGTTAACTTTTGTGGCAGGACCAGCCCCCGTAGCATGACTACCGTAGACAAGAATTTCTTTGACGGAAGAATCGACAAAATGACAGATAGTGCAAAGAAATCTGTCATTGTGTCGACACAATCTGTCATCTTGTCGATTCTTCCGTCAAAGAAATCTTTGTCTACGGTGGTCATGCTACGGGGGCTGCTATGCAATATTAGGCAAGTATGATTCCAACTTGCTTGCCTGTTACTAACGTAAAGTCCAGTTTTGTGATGTTTCGTTTTACAGATTTTGGTATTTCGGTTGATTACACCTGTCAGGTTAAATATGCGTTACGTTAATATTTCTCGTTTCTATAACACAATTTCTAGCTTACTCACCTTACGCTGCTTCCACTTTTAGTCAAATTTTCTGTTTCACCATTTTCTCTCTCTCTCCTTCCAGAAAGACTGCCTTTCTCAACAAGAGCTCGTCCCGATCCAGTACTACCACCGTCCAGTCCGAGTGACATGCACAGCTCCAGGCCCGCTGACCGGTGTCGTAGCCAGCCTCAGCACCTACAGCGGCGTCGAGAGAGCCTTCCTCGACGAGCTGGCCAAGCTACTGGGAGCCACGTGAGTACCTACAGGACACCTTGCGGGGAAAAGGCGGGGGTTCTGAGACCATATTCTTGGGTAGTCCGTACTTGAAGATACAAAATCAGGTCTCCACTCTGTGAATTACGGCTACCTGTAGGGGATTGAACTTAATTTACCAACCTGCAATCGGCTCGTGCACGGTAGCCCTGTGTGGGTTTTCAGTTACATCACTAATTTTGTGACAATGAATCAATCAAAAAAATCCGTTGTTCCATTTAGGAGTTACGAGGGAACAAAGAAAGGATATACATACATACATACATACAGGTCAAACACATAACCCTCCTTTTGGGCTTCGCCGCAGTTGGGTGAAAATAAAAAGTGCGAGAAACTCGGCGTTTCCAGTTTAATTTTTAACAATGGCTAGAAATTATCAGAAACTAATACAACGAAGTTGTAATTTCTACTATTGCTACTACAATTGCCTATTTAGATTCACCTAAAAAAAACTTTCAGACATTCTTTTTCTATTCCACAGTACCCAACTCCGCTTCTGCAGACGCAACACAGCGAATGCCCTGGCCTCCACCCACCTCATATGTCCCACAGCCAGCGGGGACAAGTACTTGGGGGCCCTGAAGTGGGGCCTGCCTGCTGTGCAGGCGTCGTGGTTGCTGGAGTGCGTGAAGGAAGGCAAGAGAGTGAGCGAGAAAGCGCATCTTGTAGGAGATACGAAAGGTACTCGGGATTTTTTGGAACCTTCTGATTTCATGACTATTTCTTGTCCAATATTGTTTTGATATAGGTTACTCTCACACGCACACACTCCTTGGCTAATTTTCCTCTAATCCTTATCATTGGCAGCCATGGGGCAATGAGGGTGCTCATTGCAATTTAATTGGAATCTATTCATTTCTTGCTTCGGAAAGTACGTTAAGCCGTTGGTCCCGGCCGCCATTTGTAGATCTTTGACAGTCGTTACAGGTAGTCAGTGGCCTGAAACTGACTACCGGTTTTACCAAGGGGTATTGCATTACCTAGTACTGGGTTCTGGAGGTCAGATAGGCGGTCGCTCCATGTTAAATACTGGTACTCAGCTGCATCTGGTTAGACTTTAAGCCGACCTTTAAATAACTGGAAAAGGCTAGGCAGATGATGATTTTCACTTTTTATACAACAACAACATGACTGGCGAAAAGTGTGTATACTATGTGGTACTGCACCTAAGCCTGACCCTTCAGAAAAAAAGGCGTGATGTATTCAGTTCTTCTTTAAGGTTTTTTGCTGCTTCGGGCACATCATTCAAAGACGTCCACTGCGGGACATAGGCCTCCTCCCAAGTGTCGCCACATTGACCGGTCCCGTGCGACTCGCATCCAGCGGATCACCGCAACCTTTACCAGGTCATCGGTCCACCCAGTGGGCCTTCCAAGGCAACGTCTTCCAGTTCGCGGTCTCCACTCCAGAACTTTTCGGCCGCTTGAGGCACAATTATAGAAAATAACTATTGAATATTCATTATGTTTTAGCACCACCCTCACCACAACCTCAAATAGAAGAAGAACCACCAGAACCTATGGACGTCCCTGAAGCTGAACCCGAACTTCCTCAACCTGAGCCACGAGAAGACATACAAGCTAACATAACAGCAGATATAACTACAGACAAGGACAAAGAGAACGCCATGTTGCCTCCTGCAGCTGCCGCTATACCGCGCCGAGGGTCTGCGCCCGGCAGCAGTAGTAGGGAACACACGCCCAAGGGGAAAGGGAACGGTGAGTCAATGTTTTTTTTCCAATCTTTTTATCCTACAAGTCCGTTTCACGAAGCCATCAAATAAGCATTCTGTACATCACACCAAGTAACTACGCAAAAATTATTGCTGGGAAACAAAAATTTTTTTTTGGGGTGAAAAAAGTGTTACGGTAGGACTCATGTAACGCACTCAAAATATTGTGCTGATGGATGCATTGAATAGCACGGGGGTCGTGGAGATATTTAAAGTAAAGTTATAACATTAAAAACTTTATTTAAAAAAAAAACTTGAAACTGGTTGGTTTCAACTTTTTCACAGGTTTCTTTTCCCAATATCTCTGTAAGTTGAAGGTTCCCTAGGTTTGGTCTAGAATACAAAAATGATCGCAATGACAGGGAGAACAAGTGCCTTTCGGCTTCGTTAAAAGTACTTTTACATCCATTATATCCAAACAAAGTTTAAATCAGTAAAACCCGTGTGCTCGATGTGATTTCCCATTCTTAAAATTATTTTATGTAAAGAATCTATGTACAAAATTTCAAAACTGTATCATGAAAAATCACAAAGTTATAAGCTTCTTCTGTTACCTAGTTGTCCGCACAAAAACGCGGGCACTATGCAGCGCGCGCTTCCAGCTTCGTCTTGAGTTCATTGATAATAATAATTTTGCAGTAGGTACCTAAATTATTTCGATAGGTGCTCGAAAGTCGCTCGGTATCCAACTTTTAACTTTTTAAAATATTTTTGGGAAAAAATATAAACATGGTTTAAAAATTATTGGAATCGATTCAGTTACTTATTCTGAACAAACTATATTCAGGTTTCGCATATACTAAAAATAATGTTGTTTAAATATGCTATGTCTAGATGTGGACGAGATGTCTCCAGCATCCCGGTACATAGCGATGGCGCGACAAGGTCTGCTTGGCTGCGACTCGCAGGAGACTCCCAAACGTGTCGGGGACCTCAAGGATGGAGATACTAGACAAGGTATTATGGTTAATAAGCTAGTCAGCCTATAACATTCCCACAGCTGGGATACAGGCCTCCTCTCTATGAGGAGAGCGGGCCATAGTTCAACACGCCGGCCCAATGCAGGTTGGTGGACGTCACATATATAAGATTTTAAACTATCATGGTCACTAACATTATTATTTACACTAGAAACGAGATATTTGCATGTTTACTGTTTTCTTTGAGTTCCCGATATTTCGGCGCTGTTGCAAGCACCATGATCACGGATAAACTGAAGTTATTGCGGGTGGGTGTTTATGAGCAGACAAATCGGTCTACCCTCTTTCTTGTTCGTTTTTTGAACTCAGTACCGCTATCACTGTCACTCGCAACTCGATTCTTCGAATATCCCGTTTCAAGTGTAAATAATGACGTCACATATGTCTAAGGGTTCTATCCATGTTGGCGGGCCACTCTCGGTCGACCTTCAGCCTTGAAGCTCTGGTTGTTTTCTATATTTTTTACATTTCAACTTTTTGTTCCATTAGTATGTTAGTTTTCAAAAAAGAAATTCGGAGTTTACCTAAGAAATTAAATAATTAGCCACCTGTCATCCTCATACGAAACTTCCTTTACCCAGGTGGTGACTGCGCGGTAAGAACCCCAACATTAGAAGACGCCCTATCTACCCCCAACCTGGCAACACTAAGCCCCACCACGCGGCGCCGCCTGCAGGCCGTGCGACGCGGAGAGATGCCCTCCGACCCGATACGAACACCTACTGATCCTTGTGAGTATACCTTACTTATATACCGTGCACCTATTTTTAAATACATTAACAAATGAGTGGAATAAACAGTACCCTACAACTGTCATAAACCCTACTTAACCATATTAGTCTGTTGTTTTTTTATTTTTGGCGGTTTTTATCCACGAGGTCAAGTCAACCCAATTGTATCTTAAAACTACAAATACACACTATACGCATACACACACATACACGCACGCACCCACACATGCACGCACCCACACACGCACGCACACACACACACACTCACGCACACACACACACTACACGCATATACACACGCACACACACCAGCACACTATACACACTTTACTACACGTAATATTATAAAAAAAACTAGGAAAATAATACTACCACAAAAACTATACACACTTTACTACACGGAATATTAAAAAAACTAGGAAAATAATTAGGCGTTCATTATTGCCAAACTACATGGTTGTTTTACTAGATCCGATTTTGGTCGTGACAAAATCGTCTGAATTAAACCTATATCTAATCTGTTCAATGAATGCTCTCTTTCCAATTCTTCTCTCTATTTCCAAATCTTCTCTCTCTTTCTTATTTTAAAAGATAACAATGAGGTTAAATGAACTTAGAGGGGTGTATTGATGATTGTAATAATATAATTCTGTAACTACATACCTGTTACTTGCGCGACTCATTTTTCATCAATATAACACTGACCTGCAATTTGCAGGTCAGTGTTATATTGATGAAAAATGAAGTCCTGATTTTAGTCCTGATTTTTGTCTATTTCTAATTGAGCAATGGACAAAAATCCCTATCTTCTTATATAGCGCTATCAGTGTTATGTTCATCTGACAAGGTGTTGACTGATAATAATATGATGTTTTTGTCCCTTATTCGGCCACAGTCGACAAGAACCCATCGACGCCAGACAGTGCATTTGGTGCCGCGTTACGGCCAGGATCTGGCAGGATGTCGCCGGACGCACGGAAGCGACTCTGGAAGTTCGTCGATGGTCTGCCAAGTAAACAGGCTGAGCCTGTTATTAGAGATAAACATACGGTGAGATTTTAAACTAAAAAAGTCTTATATCATCTGCCTAGCCTGGGTCGACTTTCAGTCTAACCGGATGCAGCTGAATACCCAGTGTTTTACATGGAGCGACTGCCTATCCGACCTCCACAACCCTGTTAGTACTGGGTAATACAATACCCTTTGGTAAGACTGGTTGTTAGACTTTCGGGCCACTGACTACCTGTAACGACTGTTGAAGATCTAAAAATAGCAGCCGGGACCAACGGCTTAACTTGCTTTCCGAGGCACGGAGGAAACTCGGTATGTAATGGGTGGTCACCCATCCATGGAACAACCTAGGCAAGCGCGGCTTAACCTAAAGATCGACCCGCGTAGCTGTTTTTTTTTTGGCTCTTCTACAAAAAAGAAAAAGCAAAAAAATCTTCTAAATTGAAAGAAAGCTACAGTACAGAAAAATATCCTGAGGAAACTGGCATGTTTTAGAACTAAAAATTCGAAGACAACACATCACACTAGGCCCACGTGGTAGATTACGGTCGACTTACTACTCTGTTGGTCTGTGTCCCAGCAGTGGGAACCTTGCAACCTGATTATGAAGTTAGTTCGGAAAGTGAATTTACGTCTAACTTCATGCAATCTTGCGCAATAAGGATGATGGTGTTGTGGATAGGCGGGCTTTTAAGTGTGCCAGCTTACGACGAAACATTCATGCTTGCTCGCTCTAGTTTACACTTAAGGTACAATATCGTTGTTCCCAAATCAAATCATCTAAGCGTGTCTAGCTCAGACACCATGTCCGGTTCGAAATTCGAATGTATATTTTACCGGCTGGCGCGGCGGTGGCGAATCTTACTGAATCGGGCCGACCCGAACATGGGTGCGATCTTAGAGCTTCTTGGTAAGATTGACTTGATACACCCTAACATACTGGTTTAATTCTAAATTTTATTTGCATAGCGTACCAAGTTGATGTTGAAGAGAAAAGTCGTAAGTGGTTTTAATATCTATCATTATTTATGCAAATTTGAATTTGATTTGATTTGAATTTGTTTTTTTTTTTTTTTTTTTTTTTGTTTTTTTTTTTTTTGATTTGTTTTTTTTTTTTTTTTTTTTTTTGATATCCCGTTTCCTGTCTAAGTAATAATGTTAGTGACCATGATAGTTTAAAATCTTATATGCAAATTTGTTTTAGGGCAAAGTTTTATTGGGTTTTTCCGGCAGGAATTTCTCTCAGTAGCAGCCACGGAATCTGGAGTTGCGCTCGATTGATGGCAATATATTGTTCTGTATGGTGTCCGGACGTAAAGAATAGCACCATCCCATATCTTCCCGTGGGTGTCGTAAGAGGCGACTAAGGGACTTACCAGAGAATGGGCAGCAGCGTTCTCTGATTCTACAACAACCATACTGCGATCGCCAACCCGCCTGCCAAGCGTGGCGATTATGGCAAAACCCCCCTTCTTGGGGGAGGCCTATGTCCAGCAGTGGACTTTTCGGCTGAAATGATGATGATGATGATGGCAATAGACTCACCCTCTAATACATGGGACTTAAACATAACCGGCGAAATGTGGGTGTACTATTTATTTAATACATTACACATACTATTAGCTACACCTCTGCCTAACCTTTCTGGGATTATAGGCGTGATGTTATGTTATTTATGCAATGTAAACAAGATTCGTCACTCCGAAGTGTTTATGCCCAAATAATGCAATGAATAAGGTTCATTTTCGTATGAAACGTAGCTGTCAATTGAACTAAGCTTAAAGTATAAGTTCGCTCTTATTGATCGCAGGTTAAAATTTTGTATATCTTTCAGCCGTTATCAGAGATCCGCAACAGATTCCTCGCCCAGTTCAACGGCGATGCCGCGACGCCACCCTCCGAACACACTGTTGCGCCTAGAAAACTTCAACTACAGGTAATATAATTAAAAACAAAACATAGCTCGTACTTTCGACAACCCTCTAACTTTACGACCAATCACTGTGTTTTTGTCATTCAGTCCGGAAAACAGGAAAATTTTCTCTCTACGTGGCCACCATGATTTTGCTGCCCATATCCCAATTTATTTGTGGTGGGGCGCAACATGTCTCCCTCTTCCATACTTCTCTGTTAGTTGTCTTCTCAGCAGTCCTAAGTAAATAATTTATTTCTGAACAATATACAAGTGTAGAATTTTTTTAAATATAAAAAAAAAACAAAACATTACAATTGAATAACATGTCAAAGAATTACAAATTTAAAACGATAATGATTCAACATCGATTAGAAAAAAAAAAAAAAACCAAAAAAAGAACAAAAGTTATTTTTTTACACAGTCACCTTCTTTCCAGCCATATCAGCCTTCACACAGTCCATCCATCGTTTCCTTGGTCTTCCTCTACTCTTAAAGCCACATTCAAAAATTTTCCTCACTACATTTTCCTTATTCCTCCGCATCACATGTCCGTACCTCTATAACCGATTACCATTATCTCTGTCTACGCGACCAAGCGTTCGGATTCGACCAATAGGTTTTCGTATTAATTTGACTAATTTGTTCAATATTTTCTGTTCTAGGACCAATGCGAGACTCCACCAGCTAAAATTGCCAAGTTAACCCCGCATCAGGTAAGATGTATTAATCTTCTTAAACAGGGTGGAATTTTTCAACGCCACGTGAAGGGAAAGTACTCTAAATACTGGAGATAGAAAATTTTACTCAATCTGCATTCAAAGATTTTCGAAAAGCTTGCTACACTCGGGAATCGAACTGGCTAAATTCCAAAAAAATAACACCCTGTACTTTTATGGCATCTATCGATAGGATCAATCATAAGGATCAAATCTCTCTAACAAACGTGATAAATTAAATGAAAGGAAAACCATGAAATCCTGTATGTAACGGGTGGTCACCCATGCACGGACCAACCTAGGCAAGCGCGGCTTAACTTAAAGATCGATTCGTGTCAGCGGTATTATTAGCCACGAGCTCCGAGATTTGAACTCTAGACTGATACTGAGAAAATCCTGATGGAAAAACCCAATTACATTCGCCTTTGAAATCGTACCCTTATGCGCAGCGTTAGTGCTTGCGACCGTACAACCAACGAGTTCGTTTATCAAACCAATAACCAATATTTTTCCATTCAGAGTCCAGGAAGCTTCAACACCCCAGTCCCAGAAGATACTCCTAAAAGCGTAGCATCACCATCTATACCTGCAGCCGTGGACGCGCAACTACAGCGGCTGAATGCAGCGCTGACGGGCAGACTGAGCTCTCAGCGCGCTAGACGGACCAGGGACTCGATACCTTCTGTACCGGTACCTCGTAAGTATTAAAATACAATTATTTTAATAGACAGCAGACTTCTTTTCGGCTTTTCGGTAATGAAATATTTTTGAAGGATCATTTTTAATGGCCTATATAATAAGATTACTTTTTCATTCATATGAAAATGTAATAAACAGGTTATTAAAAGTAGTCGTGTATAAATATTATTAGTCCTACTCTTTTCTAAATGCAGTGCAAAGAGATGTAGTGCGAGATTGTAAATGCATGTAAAACTTTGAAGAGCAGAAACTGAACTGAATTTGTGGCACTCATTTGACAGACACTCGCAAACCAACTATGAGCTATTATTATTTCGAGATAATTATCTGTCGTGAGGAAAGTTTTGAGTATTAATGTGGAAGGGTATATGAGTAGAGGAAGACCAAAGAAACGATGGATGGACTTTGTAAAGAATGATATGGCACTTCTCCTCCTAGATTCCTACCGATGACGCCCACTTGATGTCCTCCGAGGCTATGTCCTATGATGTGGTAGTTATCCAGGCTGGCGCCGCTGGCAGAGTTCAACCAGTTTATGTATTTAGCTACGTGTTCACCTGGAGAAAAAGGAAGGCTAATTAATAATTGAATTGGTGAAAAGGTGTCTGATGAGATGACGAGTCATACAAGTATGGAAGGAGAAGACATGCTGCGCCGACCCCAAATGAATTGGGATAAGGGCAATAGAATGATTATATCTAATTCTCTTTTTTCATCTAGCTCCAGATTCAGAACCAGCGCCAGAATCTCAGCCCAACACAGTAGGTTGGGATGACACGACGCCCGCACAACAACCAGTGGACGCCGAAACAGAGATGTCTATGAACATACAAATCAAGAGGTTCATGCTGTCTTCTAATGTCGATGTGAGTTGAACATTAAATCCTTATCTTCGCCGATCTCCTTTGGTTTTTCAAAAAATAGATTGACAATTTTAAATTTCAAAGATAGGTGGTGCTTAAGAGTGTTTATGCAACGTCGCAAATAGCTGTCAAATATTTCGCTGTTTTGATTAATTTGGCAATATTACTGTATGGAAATAAGAAATATGGCTAGCTAGTGAACTAGAATATCGATTATGAAATGCAATAATTAATATCATAACACCGAATATTTAATTTTAGATGTAAAAAAAAGTATTTGGAAACTTTCCAAATGCCTTTTTAACACCTAAAACGGTTACAACATCAAATTCAATGTTTTAATTGCAATTGCTTGACTTGTATACATATATGTTGAGTCTGACAGTTATAAATAATACTCTTGAACTTCATTTGCAGATTTATTATTAATCTTTTAAACGCAGTTTTTACATACGTGACAAGCAAGCGCGTGCCCTGTACGCCGACACTAATATTGAGAAAAAAAACCGTGCACTGTGAAATAAAAAATTTAATAGTTTAGGAATCCCTATTCTTTTTATCGATATTTGAGATGAAATTGTAGCTTGGAGTGGAGGGCACGCGCGTGCGTTTATACTCTGGTGTTCGAAAAGTTACTATGCCTGTGGGCTCTTTAGTCATCTTCTAACGATACAATGACGGGCGCGAGTTGTCGCTCGATATCCATTTTTTTTATTACAGCCTGTTACTTTTTGTTCACAGAACCGCGATGATATAATCTCAATGATAGCCCATCTCGGTGGTGAAGTATGCGAAGGGGCCGAGTTAGACCCCGAGGCGACCCACCTACTGTGCGCGGCTCCGGGACGAAGTGAGAAGATGTTGGGGTCTATAGCGGCCGGTAGATGGGTGCTGCATCCCGTGTATATCGCTAAGAGTCGAGCCGCGGAAGGTTTTCTATCGGTGAGTCCTACCTAGACTTTTATCATGTTTGTTTCGGTCGGCTTACAGCATATCTGGATGTATCCGGGTACGCTATTTCTATAAAGTGATTTTTTATTTAACTTTTACAACAGAGTTAATAGTATTGGGTAACAGTGGCGAAGGTTCCATACAACTCGATTCCTACCGGCTTCCTTTTGGAAACTGGCACAGTTAGTATTTTATAGACTAATAATAAAATCACATTAAAGATATCTACTCCGGCTTAACTCTTACAAAAATTGACCCTTCGCTACTGTTGGGTAATATATATCTATGATATCTCTTGCTAAGACTGGTTCGATAATATATTACCCAGCCGTTACAAACGTCGTTTGCGGTCCAATGGACGCTGAATACCTTTAACTTGTAATGGTTATGAAAGATCAGTTGGGATTGGTCCTAGCTGGTGGTCTTTGACAGTTGATATATCCAGTTTATCTTGTTTTTCGAGGTACAGAGGAAATTCGGTATGTAATGGATGCTCAGCCATTCATGGACTGACTTTGGTAAGCGCTGCTTTGCCTCGAGGATCGACTCGTGCGGTTGTTATTATTTAGTAACGAGATCCTCATACACTGTTACCTTATTTTGAATTTTGGCTTTTAAGTTTTGGTTAATAACGAGGTCGATTGTATCCACTATCAACATCATCATTGTTTTTCTGCCCTTATCCCAATTTATTTGGGGTCGGTGCGGCATCAATACTACTACTCACTATATCCATACAAAAATCTTAGCCTCACAAACTATGATCCCCCAGGAAGAAGAGTACGAGTGGGGCAACCCGCTAGCCACGTGCCTGCCGGCGCTGGCGGGCGCCGAGCGCGTGCTGGCGCGCGCCGCGCACCGCTGGCGGGCCGCGCGGGCGGCCGGCGCGCCGGGGCCCTTCGCCGGCGTCGTGGCGCTGCTGCACGTGCCGCCGCCCCGGAGGCGCCTGCTGGCGAGGCTGGTCACGGCGGGCGATGGAGTAGCGCCGGAGGATGAGTGAGTTAACATCCATATAAAGTCATGGTAGTAAAGGTCTTAATTAAAGAGGCTCCACTGAAGAAGATCACCATACCATTTTCTACCGCCAAGTAGCACTACAATACTCCAGTATAAGAGCACGTGCAAAGAAACAAAAATCAACTCTATCTCTAAAATAACAGTAAATATGCACATTGCAGTAAGAGTTTATCTACGATGCAGATAATCTTTAAAGGTCATCTGCATTGCCGACGTTCATCAAATCACATTATACTGGAAATCTGCACGTTTTGAATATCAACAATTAATAAAGACAGTAATGAGATTAGTTACGTAGTACCTACAAGAACACACACAAGAACATTTGCAGTATCTTCTAGTCGTACGAACGCAAGCTTACGAATACGCGCGCATCACCTAACTAATGCACATTACAATCTATTCCAAAACATTGACATAATATTTAATCTAGTACCTATTATTGACGGTATTTCTTCGAGCCTGCTAAAGCAATATAAGAACATTTTAGTACCTCCATTAACATACATAATCAATTTGTGTATAACTAGTGGAGTCTTTCCGGACTTACTGAAGAAGGCTCTGATTCATCCCATATATAAGTCTGGGGATGCGGATCGTGTCGGTAACTATAGGCCCATATCTGTCTTGCCATCCCTGTCAAAGGTCTTGGAGAGAATCATGAACAATCGCTTAAACAAATACCTTGAAGCTCACAATATTCTTTCAAAAAACCAATATGGTTTTAGGAAAAATACATCTACAAATGACGCAGTTCATGATCTCTCTGATTATATTGTTAAAGCCTTGGACAGGAGCAATAAATGTTTGGCAATATTCCTGGATTTGGCTAAGGCCTTTGATACGGTTTCCATTCCCAAGCTCATTCTAAAATTAGAGAAGATTGGTATCAGAGATAAACAGCTGAAGCTGTTTCAAAGTTATCTGACTGATCGAACACAGTGCGTAAAAATTGGCGAGCATGTAAGTAAAGATCTTCCCATAAAGTACGGCGTTCCGCAAGGGAGCATCCTTGGACCTACGCTCTTCTTGGTGTACCTTAATGAAATTTGCAAATTAGAAATCGGAAACGGCAAACTTCTGGCTTTCGCAGATGATACAGCAATTATTTTTACAGGGGACACTTGGGAGAAAGTTTTTAACGCAGGACAAGTGGGATTTGATAAAATAACTGGATGGCTATCCGTTAATACCCTGTCACTTAATGTAGATAAAACCAAGTACCTAGTATTCAACATTAAAAAACCACAAAAATTCGACAAAAGCAAATTTTACATTACCGCTCATAATCACACAGCAAATACTTCAGTTATATGCAACTGCCCAAAACTTCAAAATGCTCCTACTATCAAATATCTAGGAGTGATTCTAGACGAAAGATTAAGTTTTGTACCGCATATTAAATTATTGACAGGGTGAATCCGGAAACTAATCTATATTTTCAAACATCTGAGACACGTAGCGGACCCTAAAATTTTAAAGATGGTTTACTATGCCTTGTGCCAAGCCTTGATTAGTTATTGTATTTCCACATGGGGCGGTGCCTGTAAGACTTATTTATTAGTTCTTGAACGCGCTCAGAGAGCAGTGTTAACAGTATGTACCTTTAAACCTTTTCGTTACCCTACCAAGGAACTCTATGAGTACTGTGAGGTTTTAACGGTGCGGCAACTCTTTATTCTTCAAATTGTTCTAAGGCAACATTCATTAAACACAAAGGGCGACCATGTTTCTATGAACTTGCAAAATTACTCTACTCGTAGGCTTAAACTTCCCTTGGGTGTTACTCTCAGGACTTCCTTCGGTCAGAGATTCTTCTGTTTCCTCGGACGATTTTTGTATGCCAAAGCAAACAAGTTAAATATTAATCCTAAACATAAGCATGACTAAAAAAGCTGTGATTGATTGGCTTCTGAAACTTAGCTATGATGAGACAGAGAATCTCCTTCATCCAGTTAAATAACAAATGTAACAAACACGTACACACGCAAACATGCACATATACACATACATACACACACGCAACACTCATACACAAGAATAACCACTCCCCCACTACCACAAGCATAGTTTACTACTAGTTTCAGCGATTCTACTCTTTAAATTTTGTTTTCCATATTATTAATTAAATGTATTGTTATTGTCTAGGCAACTTCATTTAACATGTTTGCATGTAATATCACGAACTGCTTTGACTGTGTCACTTAAGAGCAGCTGGTACTTATAGCTCAGGGTTTCCTTTTTTAAGTACCAGCAGTACATCATCTGTTTGTTCTTGCACATAAATTTGTACTAAGCATGTATGTCACCTAATTTGTGAAACAATAAATACATTATTATTATTTCCTTTATTTATCTTCTTACACACTAATTACATTTTAAAATATTTCTTAACAAAAACCATATAAAAACATTTAAAAATATAAAAAATAGTGGTCCGCCGGTAGCGGGAGCAGGGTCCAAGCTACCGGTGGTTAGGGCTCCAGAGAAAAGAACCTCCTCACAATACGAGCCGTATCGAGGAGTACTGCCTTCTGAATCAGGCCCTTGATCCAACCGCCTAACGAGAGCCTCGAAAGATGGTCGTCAAGGCTCTTGGCTATAAGGCCATTGGCCGTCACGACGATCGGCACAATGATAGCCGAGTTCACATTCCACATGTCGACAACCTCGTGTGCCAAGTCGAGATATTTTATTTGTTTCTCTTTCTCAGCTTTCACGAGGTTCTCGTCATGCGGGATGGTAACATCGACTATTATTACGCGGCGCGCTGATCGGTCTATCACTACTATGTCAGGCTTATTGGCGACAATAGTCCTGTCAGTAATGATAGACTGATCCCAGTACAGCGTAACATGGTATTTCTCGAGAACTGGGTCGGGCACATACTTGTAGTACGGTACCTCAGATTCCACAAGTTTATATTTCAAGGCAAGTTGCTGGTGAATAATCCTGGCTACTTGGTTGTGCCTGTGCAAGTACTCGCCGTTAGCCAGACGAGAACAACCAGAAATAATATGTCTGATGGACTCACCCGGACGGTGGCATGCCCGACACACGTCAACCGTCCCGTCCTTCATAATATATTTCCGGTACTTGTTCGTCAACATAACTTCGTCCATAATCGCACAGACAAAACCTTCAGTTTCTCCAAAGAGGTCGCCGAAACGTAACCAGGACACGGACGCTAGAACATCTACATCGGGCCTATGAAGAGCTCGGTAGAAGCGCCCGTGAAGCTCCTTGCCTTGCCATACTTCCTTGCGGTCATCGGTAGTAAGTACTTCAGGTTTGCGCCAGTTCTCTTTAGCCATGGACAGCGGGGTGAGTCCCTTGTCCACTGCGACCACATCTCGGTGCATACCCACCTCGACTTTTAAAAAATATTCTCTGAGACTGCACATCTCGCGGTTGTGAAGGGACTTCGCGTTTAAAAACCCTCGACCCCCGCACTTCCGCGGGATGTACAGCCTCATCACTGATGATCGTGGGTGATGCATCCGGTTTGCGGTAAGCAGTGTACGAACTCTCCTATCCAGGGCATCGAGTTCGGTCTGAGTCCATTTGAGTACGCCGAAAGAGTACATTAAAACCGGCATGACCCAACCGTTGAAAGCGCGCACCTTGTTTCCGCCTGAAAGAAGGCTATGTAATACCTTGTTCAGGCGTCCAAAGAAGCGCTCCTTCAACGATTGCTTCATGTCAGTTACGTTAATGCCTAACGCTTCCGACATACCCAAATACTTATAGCTTTCGGATGAGGAGAGGGATCTCAGGTTGTAAGGTTGGGTGTTGTGGAGAGTAATGAAACGAGTGAGCTTCGAGAATACACTGACTATATTGAATAATGGAACCTTATTATATAGCTAACTACTACTACATCACACCTTCCCCTTTTATTAAAAAAAATAATAAGAATACATGATTATTATTTTTGGATTTATATAGATAGACTATATATCTAGATTATATACCTGCGCAGGGTATATTTAATTACACTAAGGTCGATTATTCATTGTGTTATTGTTTATATTGAATGTAACGTGAGCATAAACGTGGTTATAATAATAATACTTTGAATCTTAGTTTTGTATTGTTCATACCATGGAAAGTACATTAGCCATCACAAAATGTAAAGAGGAAATAATTAATCAATTTTAAAGGGTTTAGTTCTGTTTTTATGCACTACATATTCCTTTCCATTTTTCAAAATTTTCACATTACAATCCAAATCATCGAGTACTTCATAAGGTCCTAAATATATCGGATCCATTTTATTATCTGATATGTTCCTTAATAATAACAAATCACCCTTCTTATAATACACTGGGTTTATATAAGAATCATAATGTTGTTTTCTCTTACATTTACTTTTAATTAAATTACTATGTGCATCCTTTTGCGCTATTTGGAGTCTATATCTCAGCTCAAGAGCATAATTATCGTGAGTATATAAAGGATCTACGACATGACCATCTAAATTTGTAGGTAATACACAGCGTTTGCCAAATACTAACTCATGTGGTGTGTACTCTGTCTCCGTATGTACTGCATTATTATAACTGAAGCACCAATATGGCAACCAAGCACTCCACGCACTTGGCTGATTCTCGCAATTAATCCTTAGATACGCACCCATTGTTTTATGGTTGTTCTCTAGCGCCCCGATGCTTTGGTGATGGTAAGCTGTTGATGAAATTTGATTGATTTTTAAGATTTGGCATATCTCTTTCATAGTACTTGATATAAATTCTGATCCACGATCGGTCGCTATTTCTCTAGGTATGCCATACCTTAAAATAAAATTCTCGACAAATGCACGGGCTACACTTACCGTATCTTTGTTGCACAAAGGGTACGCCTCTGTAAATTTCGATAACTCGCATTGTAAGGTCAAAATGTATTTGTAACCATTTATGTCAAGTGGTAATGGTCCTACAATGTCTAAATATACCTTTTCTAATGCCGAATTTGCAGTCGTTGTGACTTGCATAGGTTGCTTAACATGTGTAAAATACTTTTGTTTCTTACATTGTTGACATTTAGAGACATAATCAATAACATCTTTTTCCAAACTTGGCCAGAAGTAATACTTCTTAATGTTATTCGTCATCCGCCTAATACCCGTGTGGCCACTTGTGGGCAATAGGTGGAAGTCGTTTAATATCACGCGCCTGTTATCTAAATTATCTATCCTTTGAACATTACTTACTACACAAATACGTGGTCCGGACCACTTTTCATAACTCTTTATTTCATTTATAAGCCCACTAACAAATTCTTCATTATTATCATTTCTTAATATGCATATTTCATTTATCAAAAACTTCTTACATAAACATAACAAGTCTCTCACCAACTCGACTCGCGTAATTGGTGATCGAGATATTGTTTGTAAATAAATTATGGACTTACTAGGCACATACATCAAATGTTTTAACCTTTCCATTATTACGCCTTTCCTTAGTAAATAATTTGCTTGTCTAGAGTTTTTCAAGGTAAGTTCGGTAATATTCCTCGGTTTTTTAATTATTTCCACCACTCTCGGTTGATCAGGCCTCGAGTGTGTTTCCACATTATCCACCGACAGACTATTATCGCTCTTATTATCATTCATATTCAATCGACGCAATTGTCCTCTAGTCATTACACTAACTACTTGCTGATTCATTAATTTTAATTCTTTAGACGTAATTATTATTCGGGATAGTGCATCTGCCACAGAGTTTGATTGACCTTTTATATATTCAATTGTAAAATTGAATTCTTCTATTTGCAGTCTAAATTTTAATAACCTACTAGATGGATCCCTCATAGAAAACAAATAAACTAGTGGTCGATGGTCGGTCTGTATCTTAAACCGCTTTCCGTATAAATAAGGTCGAAAATATTTAACACTCCACACTATTGCTAAGAGTTCCTTTTCAATAGTGGGGTAATTAATTTCGGCTTTATTTAAACCGCGACTGGCATAAGCCACTGGCCGTCCATCTCCGTTGCATAAGACCGATCCGATCGCTTTACCTGATGCGTCAGTTTGTAGTATAAATTCATTGCTATCTGAAAAATTTGGATACTGCAGAACAGGCGGGCTTATTAAAGCTGATTTTAACATTTGAAAGGAATGCTCACATTCTTTTGTCCACTCAAATTTAACATTTTTGCGACTCAATTTATTCAAGGGATACGCGAACTCCGCGAAATTTCTAATAAACTTTCTATAGTAGTTGGCAAATGCTACGAACCGCTTTAATTCATCAACATTCTGCGGCTTTGGATAACTTTCCACCACCTTAAATGCCCCCAAGCATCTCTGTTGTCTGCGCAAGATACTGAAGTATCGCTTTAGTGTCATTTCATTTATACACCGCTGGATCTTCTTCTTATGGCAATGGTTGTACAGCTTGTATATCACCACCAGCAATCCGACCATCAAAACGGTACAAATAATCACAAGAATAACGTTTGTGGTCTCCTGAAGCTGCTGCGTACACGCCGTATTGCTGCCGACTCCAGCTGTCTGGGCAATCACCACTTCTTCCTTGGAACTAGTACCACCCATTTTTCACCAACAACGCCGTGCAAGGATTCGTAACGACACGACGTGTTATACGTGCCGGGTACTCCGGTGTTCTTTTTTCCATTTTAAAGACCACTGTAACTTTCCACTGTTTGTTTGAAATATCTTGTCCGTATATGGAGCACACGCGCTCGGCCCCGTGCCGACTTATGATCCTGGCAGGGTCGCCATGTAAGGTTGGGTGTTGTGGAGAGTAATGAAACGAGTGAGCTTCGAGAATACACTGACTATATTGAATAATGGAACCTTATTATATAGCTAACTACTACTACATCACAAGGTGTATGAAATCCGAGAGCTGAATTCCCTCGGATTCCATAATCTCCCCTCGCTTTACATACATGACTGCACATTTGTCCACACCAAATTCCATCCTGATGGCGCTACTGAAAGTTTCAGTTACTTTCAGTAGCTCCATCAGTTGCAATTTGTTGGGGGCAAAGAGTTTCAGATCATCCATGTAAAGAAGGTGAGATATGACCTGACCACCTCTCCTCAACCGGTAGCCTAGACCTGAATCCTCCAGCAATGTGCTCAGAGGATTCAGGGCTAGACAGAACCATAGTGGGCTCAGACTGTCGCCCTGGAATATTCCCCGTTTAATCCATACAGGTTCATCGTTCCCCTGGATCTGTCGACATCCTGGATATCGAAGGACCGTCCTCCATTGCCCCATACACGACTCAAGGAAGGCGCGTAGAGTTGCATCTATCTTGTACAACTCCAGCACCCTCATGAGCCATGTATGTGGCACCGAGTCGTAGGCCTTCTTATAATCTATCCAGCATGTAGACAGATCCTTGCGGGATCGACGAACCTGTTGGCTAATGGCCATGTCGATGAGGAGTAGCTCCTTAGTACCGCGGGACCCATTCCTACATCCATTTTGAGAGGCAGACATAATGGAGTTTTTGTCAATGTGTGTATTAATTTTAGCTCTCAAAATGGATGTAAGAAGTTTATAGACCGTAGACAAACACGTGATCGGTCTATAATTTTTGGGTTCCGCGGGACTACCTGACTTATGGAGCAGGTGGGTAACGCCTGTTGTTAAAAACTGCGGTAAGGACCCAGACTCTAAGGATGACTGGAATTGGGATGCCAGGCAAGTGTGTGAACTACTAAGCCATTTGAGCCAGAAGTTGTGCAGTCCGTCCGGTCCCGGTGACTTCCAGTTCGGTAACGGACGAACTGCTCTGGCTATATCTAAAGGTCTAATCAAAATTGGCTCCATTTCTGGGATAGGTTCACACACTCGTTCGACATCACGCATCCAGTCAGCCTCAGTATGACAGACGGGCACCGACCAGATGCTGCGCCAGAAAGAACTCGTGGCAGCATCATCCGGGCGGCACACGTCTGTCATATTTAGCTCGGGTCGCTCCCAAGCTCTGTATACCCACCTCTCATCGCTCTGGAACATGCGATTCTGTGAGTACCGATCAACCCGCCGCTTATACCTCCGAATACGGTTCGCCCATGCATAAACTTTCTGCTTCAGGAAGTCGATGCGCTCTGTGACACGGGACATGTATTCTTGAGGACTGATTCCAGTCCCCGAGAATGCCCGCCTCACAAAGCGCATCACACGTGGTCGTGTATTGCCCTCCCTGAAGCAGTGTAGTTTGCCGATGAGTACCCTGGCCCCGTCGATGCGGCGCTCGATCCTGCGCTGCCAGGCTGGTACAGCTGGTTTTGGTCGAGTAGCTACGTCACAATTTGGGAACTTGACGTTAGCTAAACGACATGCCGCAACAGCCCCACAGTACAGGATCGAGTGTGTATCAACGAGGTTCTCGCTACTCTCGAATATATTCTCGAGTTGCGAGTCCAAGGCACACACCAGCGCCCTATTTTTATTATGCATGGGTAACCGTGGTAATCGGGGCATAAGTTCGGTAGGAGTGGATCGATATTCACGAAGCGCATCTTCCAGAGCGCTCCTCAATCGGTCGTCACTGGCTACTTACCACAGCAACCCTATCATCTTCCTCTACAACAGCTGGGTTGAACCGCAGCGGGGTTGCGTCAATAACTGACGCTTGCACCGCGGTTTGTGCCGGAGTTAAAACGATACGGTTGCTCAGTACCTCTGAGCGCAGCCTATCAAGTACGGCGTCGTCCAACATGTGATTGCGTTGGATGACCCGCACCTGATCCGACAGTCGTTGGGCCGAAACGTTGACGGTTGGTTCAAGTACCTGGAACAGAGACAGCATCCCAACACGGTATGCAGTGTGGTTAGTTCCCCCCTCTGTAGCCCCATAATATGCGCGCATGACTTGTTCATTAATGGCTCAGTCCATTAATGAACAAGTCATGCGCGACACATTTCCACCGGCAGCGGGGACCCTGTTCGGGGCCGGTTGGCCTCGAGGTCCCAAGCCCGCTGGTGGCCGTCCTCTTCCTCGTCGTCGTGGTGATGGTGGTGGAGTCGACGGCGGGGAGAAAAACTCGTCGCTCGAGTTCGACGCAACTGCAGCGACCGGCGACACGGTGCTCACGGATGTGGCGCGTCGCGGCGGCTGCGAGGCGGAGCTGAGCGACGAGCCCGGAGATGGTGTGTGTGCCTCTTGTAACTGTTTGGCTCGGCTTCTTGTAATCATTGGTGACTTATGACAATTGTTTTTCGGTGTGTTTTCCCCTATTTTCCATTTTTGGTGTGTTCCATATAATTTGTTTTGTTGTTATAAGTTTTTTTTTTCTTTTCTTCATTATTTCTTTCAATTAATTCGTTTCGTTGGGGTAATTTGGTAAAAATATTAAATTAAATCGGTTTGATGAAAAAATTTTCGTCACGTCAATTTGACATCCGAGCCACAGATATTATTATTATTATTTAACGTACTTATTCCATTCTATTTCAGACCACCCTATACGAACGACAACATCACAGTATGCTTCGCGGACATCAAACGCTACCCGTTATCAGACAGAGATAGCGCGTGGCTCATATCTAAAAGGATACCAGTCTGTGCCCCTGTGTTACTTAGCGCATACCTCACTGACGACCCACCCCCGAAGCCTGAGGAACACTGCTTGCCGGATTTCAGACCTTAGTCGATCATTATAGAGTCTGTGTTAATGCCAATCTATTTGCTCAAATCAGAATAATACTGCTTGTCTGATTTTAGACTTTAGCTGTAAAAAAATAGAGTCTAACCTCATTCAATCAGTATATGGGTCTTATCTAAGAGAATACGAGCATGTGCCCGCGTGTTACTAAGTTCTTACCTCACTGATGACCTGCCACCGAAACCTGAGGAACACTTCTTGTTGGATTTTAGACCTTAAGTTGAATCGAATAAAGTCTAAATTGGTTTTCAAGAACGACAACACCACAGTATGTTTTACGGATATCAAACGCTCTGGTAACGGGTCGCCGACATCAAACCCTAGCTGTTATCAGGCTGAGATAGCGAGAGGCTCATATCTAAGAGGATACTCAGTTCATACCTGACTGATGGCACCGAAGCCATGGCAAGCCGAACACTGCCTGCGGGAATTTAGACCCTAAGTGAAACCGAATAGATTCCACTAACTTAGTCAGTACTTGGGTCACATCAAAGAGAATACTAGTATGTACCCCCGTGGTACTAAGTGGATACTTCTCTGAAGACTCGCCACCGAAGCTTGAAGAACATTGCTTGCCCGATTGTAGACCATAATCGTAAGAATATCCATTGAAAGAGATTTTGTAATGATGCGAATCATGTCACTATCTAAGAAAAGCCCGGCTGCCCACCAGGAATCAGAAGCTTACCCAATTATAGACATTAAACCTAACTACTTTAAGGTCTAAAATCGCCAAACCGCCTCAGAAAACTCACATTTCCAACTTTAATTATAATTAAACCAAAAATTGGGTCTGTACATCACAAATGCGCCATTTTATTATGTTTATGGGGTAACACATGGAGATTTGATAAAGAAAAATGGGTTTCTAAAGAATAATTGATATTTTTAATCGAAAACTTTGTATGTCGATGATTCATGCAATTATAATAATTGTATGGAAAAAATATAATTGCGTCAGGGGTGATACACACATTAGTAGTTGAGCAGTACAGTCAATCAGAAGCAATAGGGGATATACATGTAATTTTTTCTTCACTTAAATCAATAAAATATAGTACTATCAGCCCAAGAAAATAATTAAAAGTTAAGTTCAACTACTGCTTGTCGTTCAAATAAAATATTTAACTCCTACAATTTTCTACGACAGTTCAAACGTCCGTGACTGTCGCGGCCATTAATGTCATTTAATGTGATGTCATTTACCTCTATCTGTCTTGTTTACATCTGATTTTTTATCCTTAATATATTAATTTGACTAATTGTATGTGCTTTTTTCAAGCAAACATTGCAATAACAATATTATAATAAAATCTTAGTGAAACTTTAAGTACTTTTCAAATAAAAGTGTTTCTTTAACACATATACTTTGACGTCACTACCGGCGCTATGGAGGGACGATGCGTTTTGAGTTTGCGTTCCGTTTCACCAAAAACACGCTACATAAAATATTAAATTGTAAAATAAGTTTTGTATTAGAAAATTAAACAAGTGTACAACAATGTTTTATAGGCCAATACAAGGCATTTTTAAGAAATAAAAAAAGTTTTGTAGTTCTTGCATATTCCCTATTACTACAGATATTCATTCGGTTCGTGCCGATCGGCAGAAATCTTTCGGCACCTATCATTACTGAATCATGATCGCTCCGGATCAGCATGAGCGGCCTTTTCCCGAAGGTATGGCTGAACTGAATATATGTATGTGTGTAACACCCCTTATATTAATTAATGTTTCAACTGAATAAAGAAGAATTAATTATTTATGTTCATGTTGACTGAAGTGTGTTATTGTATATTATTAATTATAACTGCATTATTTTGTGACAATAGTTATTAAATAATATTATAAATATTAACAACTGGTTTTATTTTAATATTTACTTGAAAACATTTTAAGGAAAATGCTGGACAAAGGGTACAACAATAAAAATAACAACTTACAGTAACCTAGTCGTATACCTTGTCCCTTAAAATAATTATAGCTTACAATTAAAACTATTTAATATTATGAAAATTAAAGTAAATGTTAGTTAATACCTAATTCATCAGTTCTTTAAAAGTACACAATATAAAGAACGTAATGCTAACTACTCGTAATCACAATGCTTTGAGGAGCTTTCTTAAAATATTACTCAAAAATAACAACAGGGAGCATTAAAATAAAATAAAAAATAAAATTGAAAAATAATTAATTAATTGGTAAATTACTATTCATACTTTTTAACGTAGCACTACCCCGGCCTCCTGTATTAAGCCGTGTACGCACGTACGAACAAATTTGTTACGTTGCATGATACGCAACAACGTGGTTCGCACGTGCGTACCACTAACGAACATTGAACACTGTTCGTCAAACATGTTTGCGGCGATCCTATTAGTATGTTCTGCATGGACGGTGTTTGAAGAGCTTTAATAAATGTTATTTAACAAAACTGTTCGTAAAGAACTTGACTAGGTACAGACGGGGCGGCAGAGGGCGCCATGGCTATTAAGATAGAGTTCACGACTTGTGCGAGAACTCCATTCGAACTATGTTCGCGTTCGTGTTCGAATATGCCGTCCATACGTACGAACCAAATGTTCAAGTTTGATGCTTGTGTTCGCTATGTTCGTGTTCGTAAGTGCGTACATGGCTTAGATATTTATCTACATTAATTAACATAACATAACAACACGCCTGTAATCCCCGAATGGTTACGAAGAGGGAGCGAGCCTATTGCTTTATCGTTAGGATCACTAGGGTGCTAGGTAGGTAACTACTATAGGGTTAGGATAACTAGGGTGCTAGGTAATTACTGTAAGGCTAGCTTTATAGTCAGTAGGGTCTTAGGTACTGAACCAAGCTTAATTGTCTCAAACATAGTCACATTGTACGCACTTGGAATAATGGCCGTTCTAAACTGTAAGTCCTGGTTCGTATACAGGGTCCGTTTACACCCCGTATGGCTATCACCAGATTCATCGTTCTCTTTCGCAATAGATACATTCTGAGCAAATAAACGAATATTGTATTCTATTCGGCTTCAGACACCTTCATTCTTCGTCATCCATCATTCAAATTTCTTCACCATCACCTTGATAGCCCTACTCTCATCCTTAGGATAGTTCAGGCCGGATTCAGCCAGTTCCTTTAAGGTTATAGTAGAGATGGTCGTGAAGCCGGCTCTAGCTGCGCTGATCTGCGAAGCGGGACCCGTGAAGACTGTGGATGTGGCTTTGATGCCGTGGTGGAGACTGAGGGGTTTCCTGTAAAAAGATATTGTTCGAAGATTTTAAAAGAAAGGACATTTGGTTCTTGGCTTTAGAACAAAAAACACCTAAAAACTAAGAAACCAGAAAGTAGGTTCTCCAAAAGGGCCAACATTTGTCAAATTTACTTTTCAAGAATGTTATCAACACATCTTTAGGTATTTCGTGCGGTTCTCCTTTTGCCACTTGGCTACGGAACCCTAAAAATGAGTTTAACTACTTGCGCCCTTTTTTGCTTACGGCAGCAGTATTTTTATGGCAAGTATTTGTTTGACTCAAAGCAAATCGAACTGGGTCAGTTGTTTTGAAAAGGGTAGTAATAAAATCTCTGAAAAAAATGAGCATACTCAAAATAAATACTAATACTATTAAAATATACTAATTTTGGTGAAAGTAGGAACCGTTATTCACTAAAAAATCGCTTTTGAATTTTGCTAAATGTTTACATTTCATTGCTGGTGACTGTACAACTTCAAGTGACAGTTGACGCCGTTACAAGGTCTATAAATATTACTACGTTGCCATGTGCACGTTTTATCAATTGCAGGCGTAAGATAATAATATATTGACGCGAACACAGATACGACTACTTGATCTTTTATGTTATCTGTCATTCGCCGTTTTATTTTTGGATTGGTTAATTAATGTTTACAACACTTGTGATCCCCGAAGGATGAGGCAGAGATGTACTTAATAGTACCTTCAAACACATTTCGCCAGTTATGTTACAGTCCTATATATGTAATAGGGGGCGAGCCTATTGCCATCGACCGGACACAGATCCAGACTCCGTTGCTGCTACTGAGAATTTCTTGATGGGAAAACTTTGCCCAACCCAGGACCTCATGCTCAGCAGTCGCGCTTGCGACCACTCGACCAACGAGGCATATAAACGAGGTAATTACGCGTTTGCAGCATTATTTATGTAAGCTACACAATGTTAGTGGCGTTGGTGTGTGGAGTCCATTACGATAATCGCCCTTACTGTTACGAAATAGGAGATGTTGACTTCAAAGTGTGCTAAATGTGCTATTGACTACCACCTGCTGTATTTTCTTTTTTTAACAACGACTTTGTTAATTATTTTTGGCCTTGGTGAGGTACAAATACCGCAGTACTGATAACAATGTAATATTGTGTTATCTGATAATGGTGAATTGCAAACAAAAATAGATTCAATGGTTTTAATGAAGCACGCATCCTCTCGTGGTTCATTAAACCACTGAAATTATTTATGAATTATGACCACAGAAATTGGTTATGCCTGCGCGTTACGACGGCGCAGGCACAACCGAGCGTGTGTGGCAAGTCACATGCACAGCTCTCAGTCGTTTTAAATTTTTATAACAAATAATATTCCTAAACCCACTAAAGCAACCACATTATCGTGTGTCGTGGGCCGGTGATGCCATGGTTGCAAATGAGCCAACCGACAGACTTGCAGTAACATGTGTCCTCTATGGAAGGCGATTTTGCAAGCACATTTAAAACTGTCATGTCACTCATCGTCTATAGCCGGCTTAACAGAGCACGCCTTCCGGTTTTCCGTACAAATGAGTGACATATACACACATATGAAGATCGCGACTAGTTAGGACTCAGTAATCAACAGTAAGAATAGCCTACCTTGCTGCCAGTATCCGTGATCCAAGTTTAGCTCCACGATAGTCCCTGGACACGACCAGACCGAGAGCATAAAGTATCTGGTCCATCCCGAAGTATTCGAAGACGTCGACTGATTCCTCGGCCGCTTTTAGAGCTCCGTACACGTTCTTCCAACTCTCTCCTTCGATCTGAAAGAGTAAAAGTAATTAGGTTGCACAGTTCTCATTGGATTCACTGGTAGTGCGAAGCTTGAAAGTCTGACGAGAAGTCTTACAAAGACGTAGGTATAGTAACTGGGTCGACGAGGTTAGACTGGCACTCGTTCTTTGTAAAATACTGGTATGCAGCTGCTTAGAGTCATAGCCTAGCATTGGACTGCCAAGTCATAGGTCTCAAGTTCGAACCCATGACACGCATGCACCTCTGATTTGTCGGATTCATATGCGTATTGTTATTCAATACGCATATGAATCTGAAAAATCAGAGGTTAATGCATTTGTTACGGCTAATAGCCGGAGTGCGGCTACACCTATTTTTAGCCGGGTACAACTAGGTGCAGCCGGTTAAACTTAGATGTATCCTACTTATCTTCGGTTAGAACATGCAACCAATTTGGATGTAGTGCCTTTGGTCATAGATCTAAACTAACCTAACCTAATCTTTTTGGTCGCTGTGTCCTAGCTAAAAAGGTTACACAACTGTTACCGGCCGCACCTAGGTTTAGCCGGTTAGAACTAGGTGTAATCGTACTTCGGCTTTTAGCCGTAACAGATATACGATAAGTATTTGTAATTATCATTTGCTTCGGTAAAGGAAAACATCGTGAGAAAACCAGCACGCCTGAGAGATATTTCGCGACGGCAAGTAAAGCCAAGTCAGAGGTCCATGGGCGGCATAAAAACGCTGAAACGAGGTTAGGCACTAACCACACGATAAAGAAAGAAGGAGCTGCTTAGACTATATTTGGATGCCGCTCTCAACATGGTTGTGAAAAGGCTATGTAGATGATGATGAAATTTGATAGGTGCCCCAAGCACCCATGACCAATTAGGTGGTTTTGATATGAAATGATAGGAGCCTACGCATTAGTGTAGCCTCTACAAGGTAGACCAACGACCTGGTCCTAGATAGCGGGAATAAACACGCTGAATGTGAGTATTAGGGACCTACCATGACGTGGGAAAGAGCTGGAGCTAGACGTCCTACATAGTTCTATCACTTTCCCACTCTGTAACAATACTGTTTTAATACGTCATGGTAATCCCCCCATGATCGGTCGTATTTAACTAATTGGAGGAAGTAATGTGTGCTAAATTCAATTTCTGTGTTGAAGGTACCGGTTAAAACCGATCCTTTTTTTCTTCCAAACACTCTAAGAGCTTTTGGAAAAGATTGGACATACGGGTAGTCTGAAAAGCCTATAAAGAGAAACACATTAGGTAGGTACTTACCACATCATCGCTCTTTTCTCCCTTACAGATTACCAGACACACGTTCAAAGCCACTAGTTTACTCCTGCCATTCTTCTCTTCATAGCAAGCTAGCGACATCCTCTGTAAGAGGTATCCTCTCCAGAACTCTTCCATACTGCGCACGCTCAATGGGTCATCAATGAGGTCTAAAAGGCATTATCATATTGGTTAGTGGAAGTTATTTGGCAGGATCTACATAACATCACGCCTGAACTCAGTTAGCCACAGGTGTATTAAATAGTACACACATGTACATAGTACAGTTATGTTTAAGTCCCAAGATTACTTGGGCCCGGCCCGGCTTCTTTGTGCCCGGTTGCTGGCAATAGGCTCGCCCTCTTAATAGAGGGCGAGCCTATTGCCAGCAACCGGGCACAAATTCAAACTCTGTGGCCGCTAATTCCTAATAGAATAACGCAATAACACTTTGTCCGACCCGGGAATCAAACCCAGGACCTCATACTCAGCAGACGTGCTTGCGACCACTCGACCGATGAGTTTCATTGTAATATGGGGAGAACCTATTGCCACCAAATTCATAGTCCGTACACAGGATCCGAGGGTGGTTGTCATATTTACTGCTGAATGCCTTTTGTCACTGAACTCTAGGCGACATGCGACATCTGAAATAGTGAGTTGAATTTGTAACATTCGGCTTATCGCCTAGAGTTGAAATTTAAACATAACGTGGTAATACCAATTTAGGCATCCCTTATTGTTTGTGAAAATGGTTATAAGCTCTCCTAGATTTCTCCCGTTAAGGAGGATCCGCTCCCAATAGGCGAACTAGGAAAACCAAGTTCGTTTAGCTAACTGTTCTAGCAAAGATATTCAATGCGAAAGAAGGTCAGTGTCATTTAAAAAATATCTGTGAAGAATCAATTAGATTTTATGTCTATGACTATGTTGTTTTATGGTCAAGTACATTTCCGTGATTTTCCCATACAAAGTGGCAATCTTTTGACGAAGACATCATTAAAATAACAAAGAATCTGACACTGAAAATCAACATTTGAAAATAGCCAATTATTACACGGTAGTTAACCACGATGATAATATACTAAACAAGTTACCTAGTCATGTAAATGGCCTAAATAAAAGAGTCAAATTATGTGTTGTCAAGCTAAATTCGTACTTACTACTAAGAACACACAAGGCTTCATCAGGGCAGAGGTTTCCCACGAGGATCTTAATAGCCTCTTCATCATCCTCTGGTGGTAGATCTCGGATAACCCACGTTGTCCCATTGTCTTCCCACTTGTCCCAAACACGAGGACAGGACGAGTCCCAGACTCTTTTGAAGCCCATGGTTATACTGTAATGGTAGAAAAATATGAAGAGCAAAACAAAAAAAAAAAAAATTGTTGTTTAGTTAGCATAATCCCCGAAGAGTTAGGCAGAGGTGGTGTGTAGACTTTTGTTTGAAGTCCCATGTAATAGGGGGCGAGCCTATTGCTATCAACCGGGCACAAATCGAAACTCCGTGGCTGCTTCTGTGAAATTCCTGATGGAAAATCCCAATAACACTCTGCCCGACCCAATAATCGCACCCAGGACTTCATGCTCGGCAGTCGCGCTTGCGACCACTCGACCAACGAGGCTGTTGTTGAGTTAATAAGATGGAAATGCCCGAATACCTTCGGATTTTAACCGAGTACTAGTTTCGCTGTTCGCCTAGCGAGTTCAAAATATTGGGCTTTGATATGATAACCTAAGGCCTAGTGGTTCAAATGTCACAGGATCGAGTTTCGGGGTCGTAGTCTCCGAGTCGAATTGTCACGGGGTTGAGTTGTCCGGGCCGAGTTGTCTCTGGGTCAATTTGTCGTAGAATCTTCGAATGATCTCAAGAATATGTTAGGATTGAGTTTAAAATAAAAAATTTTAATCGAAACTAATTTGGTTTAGTTTAGATGGGATACCTAGTTGTAAGTAATTCGTTTGGATAATATTCCAACAATACAAGAAACTTAAGTATTCTGCCGACTCGTAACAAGTATTGTAACTACTCCACGTATTAATCATGCTATTTATAATTCGCAGATGCACTGTCATCATCATCACAATGATAGCGCAATTTAAATTGACACTCCCTATTTACAATTTTCTACAAAATTTGTCTGACAATATTTTAATTTAAAACAATTCTATAAATAAAACCACTTACCTAAAGAGTACGCAAACTTACAAGTTACGTACTGTTAGGTTTTTAAGTAAGTTTGTTTTTATTGCTCGTTATTTTCTGAACACACGGTCGTCATGACGTTGTTATCAAGATATTACTAACAACTGACTGAATCTAGACTCCGATAATGTATACAGTTTGACCCTAAAGGCCTGTTAACACTGATCAACATAACAGTTGACTGTAAAATGTAATTATTTTATTAGCTGACGGAAACACACAAAGACTATCCCAATCATAGGCATCATCTGTCTAGCCCTTTCTCAACTATGTGGAGGTGGCTTCCAGTCTAACTGGATGCAGCTGTATTCTAGCATGCTGCATGCTTTTTTGGTCAGTCATGTAAACAACGAAAAGAAAGGTAGACCTCGCAGGAGATGGCGGAACGAGCTGGACAGAACGACCAATGGTTCACATTGGCCCTGGATCGAAAAATTTGGAGGCCAAGGGGGAGGTTTGCCCAGCAGTGGGATGACACAGGCTAACAGTAACATGTAAAAAGGGTTAATAGTATTACCCAGTAACTGGTTTGTGAAGGTCAGGTCCTCCACAACAAAAATAAAGAGACTACTTATAAAATATGGGAAAAAAAATTGAAGACAATTATTACCTTATTAAAACCTAATCTATTTATTCCACTGCTTTAATAAACGACACGTTAACACTGTACAGATGATACACTAGTGTGTGATAATGTTCGCTTCCTGACGAGAGGTTCGCCTAGACCTAGATTGAGTAACTGTGCTCCTTAGTGTCGCCTTCCACTGATCAACATTCACGTTACGTTTAAAGAGATAATCGTTTTTGCGTTAGCGCGCGTTTATACTGTTTCCAAGATGAGGAAATAGGTACATTTGTGATTTTGCTAAAACCGTTTCTGTGTCACAAACCATTTTAATTTGACTTGTCACCTGTCATGGCAGGTTTAGAGTCAGGTTTTCCGGTCCGAATTTAGATTTATCCTCAAGCGCTCTTACTCTTATACTTGTGACCTTGTACAAATAAACGTTGAACTTAGCTCATTAGTATTTTTGAAAAGAGTAACCATGGAGTTTCTTGCCGGTTCTTCTCCATAGGGAACAACCAACCCGAAACGTGTACTTTGTTTTGACGTTTCAAAAGTGCCCGTGTACCTTTATCTATTGTACAAATAAATAAAATTGAAGTGTCTGTTTGTAATTTGAAAATAACAGCTTTTTACTGAATCCATATGAAAGTATATACGGTACTTATAAAAAAAAAACCTTTTTTTTTGTCTCCTTGTTCCGGCTAATCTCCGAAACGGCTGGGCCGTTTTTGATGGGACTTTTACAGGCAGATAGCTGATGTTATACGGAGTAACTTAGGCTTTTATTTTATAAAAAAATATTAGGGTTCCGTACAAAAAAAAAACCTTGAAAATGTTAACAAAATCCGATTCAAATAGGGAAGTAATATTTTTATAAGAATTTCACGCGGACGAAGGTCGCGAGAAACAGCTAGTTATAAATAAGAATATTTTGATTTATATTATAAGGAGTTAAGTCTTACTGAATTGAGGCCTTACAATAATGCGACTAATTAAACATGTTTGATAATTATCGCAATTTTGGTGATTCGGTAAGAATTTGAGGATTATGATATGTTATCTGTTTTATTATGCGGTAATTTGGTAATCGTAAATAATAATTGTTTATCATGACTTATGTCACGTTGTCTCTTTTAGCATGCGAAAAAATCGTGGCAAGTTTTTATCTCAATAAGTTATTTTTATGGTGACTGTTCATTCTCGCCGAGACACTGGGAGGCAGACAGTGCACGTAGGAACGCTTGTCAAGCTTCAGTGTTCCCTGCTTGGTACTCTCACCCACTAGCCCTGCCTCGGAGTGTCTCGGCGAAAGTATGCCACATTTATAGATACTGCTTATTAGACCATAACAATAGTAACTAAAATACAAGTAGCTATAAAACCATCATAATCTGCTTAGATTTTTTGCACCTATGTTCCAGCTTAACCGCATACAGCTGAATGCCAGTATTTTGCGAGGAGTAGGACACAGACGTAGAACTGCAAAATGTGGCATTTGAAAAAAAAAAATATACCAGTAAGTTGATTAAACAACAAAAATATACAGTTTTATGTTGGTTCGTGGAACTCGGCCTTTACTGGCGCTTGGTACTCTCTTGACCTTGGTAACAAGCACATAATAAATATAATATAAGACGAATTTATAAAAGCTTTAAGCGGGTTGCTATTTGCTTTTTATGTAGTTAAATATTAGATTTTGTTTTTTGTAAACTAACAACCGGATTACAGTATTTTGTTGAAATTCTTGTTTTTGTTTAGAGTACATAAATAGATTTTCCGGTCTCTTTTTTGAACGTGCCAAATGTAATTTTTCGCCACGAATTATTAAACATAATATAACATCATCACGCCTGTAATCCCAGAAGGGTTAGGCAGAGGTGTAATAGAACACCCACATTTCACCAGTTATGTACTCTCATGGGGCGAGCCTATTACCATCAACCGGGCGTAAATCCAGACTCTGTGGCTGCTACTGATAAATTCCTCATTGAAAATCCAATAAAGTGTTATTGGATTTTCACCAAAAAAAAGATGGATTGGATTTTCTTTTGTTTTTTTTTTTTGTGTTTTTGGTTTTTTGTGTGTTGTTTTTTTTTTCCTTTTTTTTTTTTTTTTTGGGTACTCTACTTTTACTGCGATCGCCAACCCGCCTGCCAAGCGTGGCGATTATGGCAAAACCCCCCTTCTTGGGGGAGGCTTATGTCCAGCAGTGGACTTTTCGGCTGAAATGATGATGATGATGATGAAGTTCATTTAATCCCATATAATGACTATTTCATGAAAAAGTCAATCAATGGAATATGAACTTAGAGGGTTGTATTGATGAGTTTAATTACTATAACTTTGTAAAGCCATATTTGTCACGGTCGCGAATCATATCTTAATTAACATACAACCTGACACTGACCTGTTATTTGCAAAAAAACGGGATACCTTGGTGCCTGAAGGTAAAAGACAATCAGGTACCTAATCATTTTATTCCAGACCTGGTCTTTGAACTAGATAGATTAAAACTAGATAATTATTTGTCCGTGAAAGGATGTAATTGATCTACTTTTTAATCTGTGCTAGACTACAAATACTACAATCAATGCTACAATCAAGGTTGTAGGTTTGTGTCGCATGTTTTATCTATCAGCTATTGTTGAATAATGTCAGTCACGTCCAATTTGGCCATTTGGCCAAATTAACCTTCGAAAAAAATGCAGGAGGTTTTCAATTGCTCTGCCGATCACTATAAAGTCCCCACTGCGTGTGTACGAATAATCTAAAATGGCCTTGTGGACATAATTATGGTGCTAGGGTTATTAGTGCCCTTAATTAATTACGGATAACAGCTCGTGGCTAAATAATAACAGCCGCACGGTTCAATCTTTAAGGTTAAGCAGTGATTGCCGAGGTTGGTCCGTGGATGGGTGACTATCATTATACAGGGTGAATTTTTCAAGTGGGCGTGCATGGCTTAATTCGAAACTATGAAGAATAGCAAAAAATAGGTACACAATAGGAGTCTCGCCAAAAATCCAATGATGCACTTTTAGTTTTCATCAAAATATATATTTTGATTATTTTGATTTTTTTGTGTAACCAATATTCCTAGCCAGGAATCGAACCCGTTGATTTTGAAAAAAAACCACACACTGTATTATTACACCGTTGATAGCTTCGCTATTAAGATACAGATATATTTATTTTGTAAAACATGAGTACTTAGGTATGTATACATAATACAAGTCTTATAAATAAAAAAAAAGTAGCTTCATGGTTTGCCATATAGGAATGGCGTACAAAAACATGTTTGAAACACTGTTTTAACCTTTCACGGTTTACAACTAAACTTATACTGTCACTTACGGGATATCTTCCGTGATTGTTGATTATTTTGAGCTCCCGATATTTCGACGCTGTTGCAAGCGCCATGATCGCGGGTTGACTGGAGAAAGCGGGTAGATGGAAAATAAATTGTTAAGAGCAGACAAATCTCTCTACCGTCTTTCTTTGTCTTTTAATAATAATAGTACGCACACTACTGGAACTCCACACTAAGATCACGGAAGATATCCCATAAGTGACAATATAAGTTTAAAAACAAGTTTGGTTTAAAAAATAATGAAAACTTCAGTAGCGAAGGGTTAATTTTTGTAAGACGTATTTGTCTATAGAAAACTGACTGTGCCATTTTTCAAAGGGAAGCCAGTAGGCATCGAGTTCGCCACCTTCGCCACTGGTAAACTTAATTAATCATAATTCTGGGAAGTAATGACATACGGTGTTGCGGACAGTCATGCAATGTCGAGTAGATCGGTTTTCACGAATATGCTAATAGCAACAAGTTTCTTGTTAAGTGATTGCACTGTAGAAAATTAAAGGCGCTGTTTTCTGTCTAGACTTTCTTAGAAAATAATTATTCTAATTCCAGCTCTTTCCCACGTCATGGTGGTAATACTCACATCCAGCGCGTTTATTTCCGGTATCTAGAACCAGGTCGTTGGTCTACCTTGTGGAAGCTACACTAATGCGTACTACCCTATCATTTCATATCAAAGCTTCCTAATTGGTCATTGGTGATTGGGGCGGCTTTCATCATCATCTACATAGCCTTTTCACAACCATGCTGAGAGCGGCATCTAAATCTAGTCTAAGCAGATCCTTCTTTCTTTATCGTGTGGTTAGTGCCTAACCTGGTGTCAGATTTTTTATGCCACGCATGGGTCTCTGACTTAGCTATACATGCCGTCTCGTCGCCGTTTTCTTACGATGTTTTCCTTGATCGAAGCAAGTGATATACAATACTCACATGAATCTGAAAAATCAGAAGCCTTGGATTCGAACTTGAGAATTATGACTTGGCAGTCCGACGGTCACTGTTAGGAGTGCTATCACTGTTAGGAGCGTTTACGACTTACGGCATTTCATACACAAACTTTCAAGTCCTTTTTTTGAACCGATTATAATGAAACTTCATACGCATAAGCAGGAGACATATAAGTCTAAAAAGTTTTCAGAGAACATTTTCGAAACGTCTTTAAAAAAAAAAATTAAAATTTCTGTTTCTAAGTAAAATCTAAAATCAGTCTAATTTAGCTGTAACACTATTTAAAAAAAAAGAACTAGAAAGTTTCTATGAAAAGCCGTAAGTCGAAAACGCTCTTAAGGTTTCAATTGATCGCTATTAAACAGCAAACCATATTTTTCCTTACGAATCCCCAAATTTCCACGAAATACGAACGCCAATAACCTAAACCGAATCAAAAGTTGTGTTTTAAACCCTCCTCGCTATCTATTTCTCTCCACTTCCAGCCAGCATTTCCAAGAAAAAGGAATAAATGGAATTAAAACGAAAATAAGTAAATACTGCGTTGGTGTTGAAAATAAGTAAATACTGCGTAGGTTTGAAAATAAGTAAATACTGCGTAGGTGTTGAAAATAAGTAAATACTGCGTTGGTGTTGAAAATAAGTAAATACTGCGTAGGTGTTGAACTAGGTACTAAGGTAGGTAGGTAGCTAAAGTAAAACTGGTTCATAAAACTAAGTAAACAATGATTGGTTAGAAATTGTTGACAAATTTTTAGTTTTAAACAGAAATAATTCAGTAATTTGTTATGTGACTAATAAGGTGATGAATGTATATGGATTGAGAGGGAGAGAAAGGCCAAAGAAAAGATGAAAGATGAATTGTGTGAGGAATTTTAAGTAAGAAAAAAGAGTAAATGATGACGGTGTGACGGCAGACAGAGGAGAATGTAACGTGTTGCGTTAACCCCAAGTAATAGGGCCAGATAGTGCAAAGAAATCTGTCATTGTGTCGACACAATATGTCATTTTGTCGATTCTTCTGTCAAAGAAATCCTTGTCTACGGTGGTCATGCTACGGGGGCAGGAAGATACTAGAGCCATAGGAGCCTTCAATAATATACTATACATAAGTTCGTTAGTCAAAGACCGAAGCACGCTATTGGTTTGGAATTTGACTAAGAGTTCTTGTCAAATCTGAGGTTTGTCTAACCAAATCTAGGAGCGCCGGAGTTCCGAAGTTTGACTGTATGGGATACACTAAAGGTACATAACCAAATTATAGCTTATTGTAAATTGTTGCAATTATGGTTCACTTATCTTTGTTTACATGTTGTGTCAGTAGTTAAGGTGTGTGACGCAATAAGGTTCTCGCCCATAGGCCAATTTACTCGAGGTATGGACAAAATAATGATGATCTAACCAAGAAACCTTATTTCGGTTAGATAAACATAATCATCATTATTTTAATACTTATGTAATAACCGGCCTACCAACATAAATAAAAAAATGCAAAAGATTCGTTCAAACTAAACTTTTTCTAGGCGTTTCCTAGTTTCAGAAGGAAATCATCTGAACACTGACTGTCAGGTCTGGACTCCACAATACCACCATAGAGGAAACGAGCGCCACACAGCGCACCACTCACCGCACGCCGCTCATAGCACACCGCTCACCGCACGCCGCTCACGTCTCGTGTCGTCTCCGCTAGCCTAAACAATTACGAGATATGGAGATGTGTCGTAATTGTTTGTGTCTCCTCTCTGCTCTTTCAACGGTTTCCACTAAAGCTAAGTGAAGGCAAGAAGTGTACGAAATTCTATTTTCTTACAATACATCTCCTCTGTTCTCTTGTCATCTCCGCTTCGGTGGAGTCCGGCCCTCAGACAACTTCAAAAGACAGGCCGACTCATTAAAAAAATCTATAGTACAACAGGCACTGTTGCACGTCAGCTCTGTGAATGGTTGTCAGAAATAACACATCTAAATTTTTTGATTGGCTTCTACCAAGTCGCGGCATAAAAACTGTGACACCTTAGGCGGTTAGGCACTAGCCAAACGATACAGAAAGAATGCAACATCACCGTACCTGCCACCGTATACGATAAATTAGGGGTAGGCTTCAACAGACAGACAGTGCGATTGCGACGGGCCTTATGTCGGTACCTACCAATTTAGCAACTTCTTAAAATTACATAAAACGGCGGCATGGTTCTTTCCGCTTACGTCTTGATCATTTATAAAATATTTAATTGCAAGACAGTCAGAGGTTACACTAAATATTTGGCAAAAAAATTGTACAATCTAAATAAAACATTGCTACAAAACATACACCTACCACGCAGAAAAAACATACTCGCAATTATTGATAGACAAGTAATGCAAGATAAATACATAAGAAGTTGACAGAGACGGCCTTATAAACACGAACCTCAGTAGATTCTCAATCAGTTGCCTTTTGAACTTGAACTGGTATTAACTATATCTTCAAAAATGTTGACAGTGATATTATCTTGCGTCTTTATCGTGTTAGCCATTATATATTTGAAAGGCAAATATAACCAGTACTATTGGAAGAAACGTGGTGTGCCTTTCTACGATAAACATAGAACTGGTGGTCCTTTGTGGCAATTCATCACGGAAGATAAATCATTCTTTCAAATTTTGAGTGAAATCTACTGGAGCTACGAGAAGGCGCCTGCTGTTGGTCTTGGTTCGTTCGGCGATCTAGGACTGTACGTGAAGGATCCCACCAACATCCAACACATCACACAAGGTGACTTTCAAGCTTTTAATCACAGAGGGATTGCTTTTACTGACGCAGATATCTTGGCACATAATGTTCTTATGTTGCACGGCCCGAAATGGAAGCTCATCAGGCAGAAGATGACTCCGCTTTTCACTACTGTTAAACTAAGGAATATGTTCTACATTATTGACAAGAGCGCACAGGATTTTGTGGAATTCTTAAGGGCGAAACCAGAAAGATTAACAGGAGATACCCCTGAACATTTGAGTCAGTTCTGTTCTGCTGCTATCTCAGCCGCTGTGTTTGGAATTGGAACAAAATCAATCTTCGATTCTCCATTCCGTGAAATAGCAAGAGAAGCCTTAGTTCCTACTTTCTGGACAAACGTAAAGTTTTCGTTAAGTGGAATCAGCGAAAAACTCTTTAAAGCTTTAAATCTGAAGTTGTTTCAAACTCATCAAGAAGAATTTTTCATTGGAGCTATTAAAAGTGTAATCAGACAACGTGAAAAAGAAAATGTAAAGAGACACGACTTCGCTGACATATGTGTTGAACTTCAAAAGAAGGGTACGATGGTGGACAATGAAACTGGACTGAGTTTGGAACCGACGGATGAACTACTGGCTGCTCAAGCTTTCTTCTTCTTCTTAGCCGGTATTGACCCTACTGCCGCTGGAATCTTTGGAGCTTTAATGGAAATGGGAAGAAATCCTGATGTTTTGCAAAGAGTACATGAAGACGTAGACTCGCTTTTTAAGAAATACAACGGTAAGCTGACCTATGATTCTATCGGTGAAATGAAGTATTTGGACAACGTTTTGAGCGAGAGTCTTCGACTGCATCCTCCGATTGCTTTCTTAACGAGGCAGTGTGTACAAGATTCCGTGTTGCCGGTAGGTAATGTGCCTGTTCAGAAAGGTGTGAAGATATTTACAGCTATTTTTGAGCTGCACCACGACCCTAAATATTTCCCTGAACCAGAAAAATTTGATCCTGAACGCTTTGAAAGGGAAGGAGAGGTTAGTGATGCGACGTACATGCCATTCGGAAAAGGCAATAGATATTGTATTGGAGCCAGATATGTCAGAGTTCAGATCTTGACCGCGATTGTCCATCTTCTTAAACACTATACAGTGCGGACATATTATCTTCAGAAAGGAGGCTTAAAATATAATAAGGAGCAGTTTCAAGTGAGATTGAAAAACGTTAACATTGAATTTATTCCAAGGTCTCAGTGATTTTATATACAAATTAGCTGTTGCCCACAACCTTCGTCCACGTAAATCCTAATCCTAACTTCCTAACTAATATTATAAATGCGAAAGTAAGTTTCTTAAATTGTTTGTTACCATTTGACGCCTAAACCACTGAACCGATCATCCTGAAATTTTGAATATACGTTGTCAGGTGTACAGAAACGGAAATAAGGTACCTTTCATACAGAAAAAAAGTACTGTTCCCGAGGAAAACCACAATAACTTTCTTATGATAATAGATGGCGCCACGTGTCTTTCGAATCATGATTTAATTATATTATTACAAGCAGAGTACAACCCGAATTGATTGTCAAATCCTAAATTAACGCGAGCGAAGCCGCGGGCAAAAGCTAGTTTATTATAAAAATATATAAACTCTATTTGATTTGGATTTTGTTAACAATTTCTTCTTTTTTTTTAATACGTTTCCCTAATATTTTTTTTAAATAAGCTTAAGTTACTCCCTATAACATCAACTATCTCCCAGAAGATGTCTTGTCAGAATCGGTCCAGCCGTTTCGGAGATTAGCCGGAACAAATAGACAGACCGATAGACAGAAAGACAAAAAAAAAAAAAGATTTTTTGTTTAAATACTTGCATATGCATTCAATAAAAGATTATTTTGAAATTACAAATAGACGATGATATTCAATGTTATTTATTTATATAGATGTAAGTATATATCATGTGTACTTGTATAACATGTTTGCAAAAATGATGATTTGTGTGATTGCATGTCAAGATTTTTTAGTGAGGTTCTAGCTTAAGGGTTTAATTTGTAACTACTGAATACTACTTTGATACATATTTGTAATATATTTATTTGAATTGACGAATTTTATTTGGCGCAGTTGGTCTGAAAACACAATTACTGATGGAGTTACACTTACTTAACTTTCTGTAATGGACTTTTTTTTTTGGACGAGTTCATCATCAGATGATCCCTCCCGCTCTGGGCGGAGCGGAAGGGAGTGTCAGACTTCTACTGACTAAAATCCATCCATGTTCCTTCTTTGCCCTTTGTGTTCGAGGCCCTCGGTATCTCTCTCGAACAGTCCCGAAGCCCCGGGCTGTACTGGACTAGACATTAGTACATAAATAATACACGGAAACAATGGTTAGAGGTAAATATCGAACACATTATGGACGCAAATATTGCATAACATACATCTAAGATCCCACTTCGTAACTAACTCAAATACCCAAATACTAAGTACCAAGTAGATAAGTACTATTGAAGGAATAATAAGAAAATTACGAGCGTGTATTGTGTATGAAAATACAGCTGAACAGCTCGTGACAGACCTCAAACTATACCAACAACTGAGGCCAGACAAAAACAACGACAGCGCGAAGCAGATAGAGAAAGTATGTATATTTCTGTCTCGTTTACTCTTAAATACTGAAAGATCTCAAATTTAATGACGTGTGTTTGTCTCACTATTATTTTATAACATAACATAACATCACGCCTGCCCGAAGGGTTAGGCAGAGTGTACCTAATACATTTCGTCAGTTATGTTTAAGTCCAATGTAATAGGGAGCGAGCCTTTTGCTATCAATTGGGCACAAATCCAGAATCCGTGACTGCTACTGAGAAATTCTTGATGGAAAAACCCAATAGCACTTTGCCGACCCGGAAATCGAACCCAGGACCTTATGCTCAGCAGTCGCGCTTGCGACCACTAGACCAGCAGTCTATCATTATTTTATATACCTAGCAAGTTGTCTATTGTTAAACTTTGTCTACGACTTCGAATAGTCGGGTCGTAACGACGACGATGTACTGTTTCGACATTTGTAGTAGATAATTGTACTAGGTGCTGGAAATTCGTGTGATGAGCTTCAATTACGCAAGTGGACCACGAAGCAGGTGAAATTTTTGACAGAAGTATACTCCTTTTCCAAAGATGGTGGAGGGACATTGTGTTATGTTCAGGCATCTACTGGCCAATGGTTGTTGTCAGGCTGGTGTGTGACGTCAGGTGAAGGACAACGTGTGGGTTTTGTGTGACGTCAGTTATGATGCTTAGTTCGTATGTGGCGCTGTAGATGGCGCCACATGCTAAATTCTCTGTTTTCTAAAATCAAAAGAACTTCTTTATTTTGCGTGCCTAACCTGGTGTCACAGTTTTTATGCCGCACATGTTCGTCTGACTTGGTATTATCGTCGAGAAATAGCTCAGGCATTTTTTGTGTTTTTTTGTGTGTGTCTTTTTTGTTGTTGTAACCAAAACACAAATTCAGTTTTTTAATTGCAATTCATAATTAATATTTTAGTTCACTAGTTAGCCATATTTCTTATTTCCATACAGTAATGTTCGAAATTAATCAAAACAGCGAAATATTTGACAGCTATTTCCGACGTTGCCCACTTTCTGTATAAACGCTCTTAATCAGATCTAATCACGTAATATTGTAAGTCAGACTGGGGTCATCACGTTATCTGTAAAATGTAAGAAAGAGGACGTCACAGTCACTAAGTTGATATTACTGCACATCTTTCTGCATGCTGCATATCATTAATTTATTAACAATTACTTTATAGTAATAAAATTAATTAGAGAATGCACTGTAATTGTGACCACGAGATCGGTGATTTAAGATATACGAGTCAGTATGTTCATAATATCACTTTGGTATCATTAAGATTAAGCAGAGATTTTCCATGGTATAAGTGGCGAGTCTATTGCATTCAGCGGGAAAAACTCAGTTATGTCCGACCTGGGAATCGAACCTACGACCTCGAGTTTAACAGTAGCGCTTGCGACCACTGACCAACGAGGCAATGAAAATAAGGTGAAAAACAATACTGAAAATATGTGTAGAAAATGAAGATAAATACAGGGTAAAAATCCGAATAATGCAGGGCGGGTTTGACCGGCCAAATAATACATTTTTTTAAGATACGGTATCACACTCCTCTGACGGACACCTACTGGGTACTACTACTTTTAAACCTTTCGAATAATTGGCTAATGAAAATAATATTTAAAAGTACCGGGTTTTTTTTTTTAGGATGGGAAATCATCGAGTGCCCCCCCCCCCCCCCCCCCGCTCTGGGCGGCAGCCCATGCGGACCCCTACGTGGTTGCTGACATCTCTTTGAGGCGCGCGTGGAACACAAACGCGCCGTCGACACGCAGAAGGAGGTCCGAACCAGGGCCGGCGCGAGAGATCGCCGCCGCCAATCGCCGTTACGAGGAAACGGCGCTGCTCCGCCCAAACGGGGCAGACCTCCACAGTGTGCTGCACCGTGTCCTCCGGACGATCCTCGCAATGAAAACACCCGGGCGTTTCCTCCCGCCCGATTCGGTGCAGGAACCTCCCGAAACAACCGTGTCCAGTGTGGCCCTGCGACAGGCGGAAGGTGAGGGCGTCGTGGCGCCTCTCTAGCCACTCCTCAAAGGGGGGACTTATAACTTAAAAGTTCCGCCTTGGGGTTTGCTACAATGGAGCGCAGCATTACAAAGAACGGGCCGAAAAAAAAGTGTTTTTTAACGCGATTAAAAAAAGAGGATTAGATTCTCAATTCGACGCGTATACAGGGTATACGAATAATTAAAAAAGTAGTGGTTAGTAGTAGTTTAGTAAAAAATACTAACAACCTGTTACACGTAGCTTCTTTACATCACATTTAATAACTTTTGTACTACGACTTTTGGAAATTCGCAAAAAAAAAAATAGTTTTCCCACCAAACCAAATTGACGCGATCATCTGATCATTTACCTACTATGAAACGTGTTTTTTGTTGTTGTAAAGAAGCTACCTGTAAGAGGTTGCACCAATGCGAAATACGTACTTTACCATTTTACCTTTGGGAGAGTGCAGCAAAAGTCCACCAGTCGAGAGCCCCCGCGGCGCACTAAGAATACCTAATATGGCGAGACTGTAGTTCGCCAACACAAGAAAACACAACTAGAAAATATATTGTGGCGTCTACTCAGACCCCGCACTTGTAGTTAAAGGTTAAGTTATTGTAAAACGCAACGTCTCTCTGTCCGTCAGTCCTTTATTGCGTGCGTGTAATACAAGGCCACTTAAATTGTTTTTGTGTTAGTTATTACATCAGTATATCGTAGTATATTAAAATTTATATAACGTATCATTAAATAGTTTTTTATCATCGGCTAATCGTCTCTTCGTTCATCAACTATAACAATCGCAGCAGACAAGTTCAGACTCGTTTCCAAGAACCCCCCTTCACGTCTCACACGGTTTAGCTGTCAACGAGCGAATAAAAGCTTTCTGTCTACAAATTTTACTCTAAACACATTTCACACACATCATTCACACCTCACACACATAACATCATCATCATTCATTTCACATCTTTGACCATTTATTAATAAAAAAATCATCTCCTACACCATGTATATCTCAAAACGCAAGCGTCGGAGGGTTGGCTTGGTTGTTGGTTGTTGTTAGCGAAAATAAGTTTGTTTGTTACCTTTTCACGCCTAAACCACTGGTCAGGTCAGGTCAGGTGTACAGAAACGATCATAGGGCAACTTTTATTCCAAAAATAAAAAAAACTTTTCTCGAGGAAAATAACAATAACGTTCTTATGATAATAGACACGTGGCGCCAGCCACGTGTCTTTCGAATCATGATTGAATTGTATTATTATAGAAACTTTAGAAGAGTGTTAAGAGTTTTGTACAACCCGAATTGATTGTCAAATTCTAAGTTAACGCGAGCGATGCCGCAGGCAAAAGTTGGTAGATTATTATATGTACCAAATTTCAGCTACTTACCAGTGATTTCACATCTTTCATTCTTTCATCATCTTTTTCTTAAAAACCTGGACTCATAGTTTTTGCCCAAGAGAAATGTAGCTCCCCATCAGTGAAAAAGTTTTCGGAATCGGAGCAGGAGTTCCATAGATTACCCCTACATGCAGACTTACAACCTTACCTTTTTGAATATTAGTAGTAGATGCTCAGTAGGCAACAACTCACTTTTTACTTGAACTAGAAGATATAATCTTGCAAAAAGTGGTACACTGTCCTTCTAACTAGAACAAAAAATATTCAGGTTTCGCATATACTAAAAATAATGTTGTATATGAAAGGCAGACATAACAAGTACTGCTGGAATAAATGTGGAGTACCTTTTTTACGAAACAAACTACTACAGAGGATAGATCATTCTTTCGAATATTTATCGACATATACATATAGGTGAATGCGATCAGTTCATCCATCTGTCAGTGACAATATTTCAGAATAATGAATACACTGCCAGCTCTTGAACGAGGTTCAGATTTGCAGATCACGATCAATTACACTGCTGGACCAATCGGTGTTTGGTGGACCCTGCACCTACCCTCCAACAGTCATAGGATACATGGCAATGTGCTTAAAATAATCCAGAAAAAGAATAAAGTCAATCAAAAAAGAAAACATATTTTTTGTAATAAAAAAAATAGATTAGGTTACGTTAGGTGTCGAGGAGGAACACAATGTGGTTTTAGTCAGTAGAGGTCTGATAGATCCCTCCTCCTGCCCCACGGAGGGGACATCCAATGAGAATTTCTGCACAAAAAAAAATGTTGGGTTATATGACAGCCGGGACCCAAAATCAAAGTAAAACAATAAAATTATTTATGCTCGTCCATTTGTTTTTTTAATTCTTTGAAATTGTTTAAGAAACGAGATAACCTGAATTTACAAAACAAAATACAGTTCAAGATTACACGTGTCCAATTTAGTTACATAATATGTTTTTATCACAATGAAAATAATGTTGATAACAATGTCAAAACGAATTATTCTCAATACAAACACTTTTTTAACTAATCATTTTTATAGTTTCCATATCACAATAATATAAGTGCTGCATTGTAAATGGCACTTGAATACATTATATGCATAATGCCCGTTCTGTAACACTAAACAATACCTAACTGAATGCCTTAATAATAAAAGCTCCAAGACCTAATATTCCAACAAAGCAAAATATTCATTCAGGTGTCGCTTAGAGTTTTTGAAAACAAGTATTATATCACGCCTCGCCACTAGTCAACACTTCTTCAACAACTATTCAATGTTCCACTTTACGAAACTTAAGCAAAAATTGTCTTACTCGTAAACACAACACTGCTTTTGATTGCAACAATCACAGGTCCCTCTGAATAAAATGAACGTCAACGTTTTCCAGTCTTACTTGGAACTGCTCCTTCTTGTATTGTAAGCCTCCTTTCTTCACATATGTTTGCACTGTAAAATTTCTTAGCAGATGGATAATACAAGTCAACGTCTGAATTCGTGCATATCTGGCTCCGATACAATATCTATTGCCTTTTCCGAACGGCATGTACGTCGCATCACTGACCTCTCCCCTTTCAAACCGTTGTGGATCAAATTTTTCTGGCTCTGGGAAATATTTAGGGTCATGATGCAGCTCATAAATAGGTGTAAATATCTTAATACCTTTCTGAACAGCCACATTACCCACCGGCAATACAGAATCTTGTACACACTGCCTCGTTAAGAAAGCAATCGGAGGATACAGCCGAAGGCTCTCGTTCAACACGTTGTCCAAATACTTCATTTCACCGATAGAATCATAGGTCAGCTTACCGTTGTATTTCTCAAAAAGCGCGTCTACGTCTTCGTGTGCTCTTTTCAAGGCATCTGGGTTTCTTCCCAATTCCATTAAAGCCCCAAACATTCCGGCGGCGGTAGGGTCTACACCAGCTATGAAGAAGAAGAAAGCCTGAGCAGCCAGCACTTCATCTGTGGGCTCTATCCTCAGTCCAGTGTCAGGGTCTACCATCGTTCCTTTCTCTTGAAGTTCAACACACAAGTCTACGAACTCGTGTCTGGTTACATTATCTTGCACGCGTTGTTTGATCACTTGTTTGATGGCTGGAATGAAGAATTTCTCTTGTCCCTGGAACAACTTTAGTCTTAAAGCTTTGAAGACGGTATCACTAACACTACTAATTGCAAATCTTAGATTCGTCCAGAAAGTAGGGACCAAGGCCTGTCTAGCCATTTCACGGAATGGAGAATCGAAAGTTGATTTGGTCACGATTCCGAAAACAGCGGCTGCTATAGCGGCAGTGCAGAAATGGCTCAAGTTATCGAAGGTATCTTCTTTCAACCTTTCCGGATTTTGTTTGAAGAATTCGACAAAATCTTCTGCGCTTTTGTCAATAATGTAGAACATGTTCTTTAGTTTGGCAGTGGTGAAAATCGGAGTCAACTTCTGCCTAATCAGCTTCCATTTCGGGCCGTGCAGCAGTAGAACATTATTGGCCAGGAGATCGTCGTCGAGAAACGGAGCTCCTCTGTGATTAAAAGCTTGGAAGTCACCAGCTGCGACGTGCTGGATGTTGATGGGATCCTTCACGTACAGTCCAAGGTTGTCGAATGACCCAAGGCCAACAGCAGGCTCCTTTTCATATTTCCAGTAGAGATCGTTAAATACTTTAAAGAACGCTCGACCTTCTGTAGCGAACTGCCACAAGGGACCGAAAGTCTTATTTTTTTCGTAAAAAGCCACTCCCCGACTCTTCCAATAATACTCGTTGTATCTGCCTTTCAAATATATTAAGGCTAATACTAAGATAACACTAGCCAATAGCACTGTGAACAACATGTTGGTAGGTATCTTCTAGTTCAAGTTCAAGAAGCGACTGATTTCGAGTCAACTGAGCGTCTGTTTATAAAGCGGTCAATGTTTACTATTTATCTCCATTCATGGCGATAAAATTATTAACCCGCGAAACTTCTTTATCTACAATATTTTTTTTATCGTCCGACCTATTTGTGCTTCATCATTGTTGTTGCACAGACTCCGTGGCGTGGCTCAGATATTCACAGTTTTGAGTTGTAAACATAAGGCTCTAAATCGCTCGTTGGTCGTGTTCTTCGTGGCAACTAGCAACGGCGGCGTTAGGCGGGTGGCGGGGAGAATGCTTGAAAGCAAGTCTGAACTTGTCCGCTGCGATTGTTATTTTCCACGCATGAAGAACACGAGGCTTCGATGGTAAACGTGGCTTGACTTTAATAATATATAGATCAGCACTCCGAGATACTACTGAGAAAGTCTTTGTCATCACTACATAGCATAAAACAAAGTCGCTTCCCGCTGTCTGTCTGTCCCTATGTACGCTTAGATCTTTAAAACTGCGCAACGGATTTTGATGCAGTTTTTTTAATAGATAGAGTGATTCAAGATGAAGGTTTATGTGTATATTGCACCCGTGCAGAGCCGGGGCGGGCCGCTAGTAAGTAATAGCTTTAAAACGGGAACGCGATTATTTGCTGCCAGAAATATGTGGATACATACGAAAGACATAATGAAAACTGTGTCATTGAAAAAATATGTTATTAAGCCTAGGTATGAGATATTTTTAAACCAGCTTACACATTAAATATTTACGCATCAAATATTATGTAAGTATATAAACACTAATGTAAACAAGTCTATCCGTCTATTGATACTAAAAATTACCGCAAAACAGGAAATCAAGCTGTTAATTTTTTTATTAAAAATTACTTACCTTTTTGTAGAGGTACAATCACGAGCACCAATATGTAAACACTTAACAACTTTTTAAAGTGTTTTTCTCGTACTGTTCTGATTAAAATTTCAGGTTGGTACGAACATAGTATTCTGGAACTCATATTTTTATGAAAGATCCTATCCCCAAGTTACAATCGTGAAAATTGCTTTTAAATTTAGGAAAGTGTATACATATTGATGCTCGTGTCTGTACTTTAACATACCTACTTTGTTGGTAACATACTTGTTAAAATATAGAGATACATAACGCCTGTTTTCTCCATAGTCTTAGGCAGAGCTGGTTCCAGCCAGGCAAAATGCCTGCTACTTAAACTCTAAATGGTGCTACTGAGAACCCAGGGATCAAACCCAAGATCGGCTACATATTCGAAGTCGCGACTTGTTATGGTTGCCTTAAGTCCAGTTTTGCTCTCTTTAATATTAGTCTTCTGGGCACGTTCCCGGATGACAGCGATGCGGAGGAGTACTTTTACACCTAAATGACTCGTTGTTTTCGTTTTATATATAATGTATTTAGTGTTAATCTTAATTTAGTTAAATTATGTTATTTATATAAGTGCTGTGTAGTTTGTATTATGGTAACTTTAGTGTCTGCGTAGGCAGTGGGGGTAGCCCCATGGAAAAAAGGCGTGAAAATGAATGTATAATGTAAGAACATTTATAAGTTTTACAATAAATCTTTCTCTATTATTTATGTACCTTTGCAAAATAAAATTGCAGCATATACAAGGGTATGAATTCATTATACCATACTAAGATGACCGGTACAAAAAAATATTGCAGGAATGTTTTGGGAATACAATAAATTTGAATTGTTTTATTTCCTCATACGCAATGTATCGTTACCGTGACAAAACGCACGTAGCGAACGGCAAGCGCGACGACGAGTTCGATGAACTTTGTAGCTAGGCAGGAAGTGAACAGCCGCATTCACGCGTCGTTCGTTAGATTATTTCAACATTCAATGTTGGATTTTTGATTTTAGGGGTTTTATTTACACAAATGGAGTGCTGCGTAGAGGGATTGTTATTTTATATTGAAATAAAGAAATAGTAATAGATAAAAAAGTTTAAAAAAATCGGAGAAAAATTCCGGTGAAATATGATTGAATATAAGGAGCTGAATGCACTCTGTCAGTTTGTGGAGGGCTGTCTCTTACACCTTGTATAATTATGATGATGATGCCATCTAGCCGATTTCATCCACAGCGACTGTATTCAATGGCTTTTTAGGGTGGTTGTCGAAAGCTTTAATTAGCTGCTCTTTTATTCAAGTCCGGAGTTTTCTCCGGAAAACTTTAAACAGATCTGGGAACCACCAGTTGGACAGCAACGCATTTTTATCGATAAGTTGTAGATAGTTATTTAGGGGTGTGCGGAACAGGGTGTAAAACTCCTCACCCTCCATATAAAAAGGGGGATCCTCCAATCAGACAGGTGTTGTGTCTGGTGGGCTAGTGCCCGACAGTAGTAGCGGGTTCTTGTGCGTATGCCTAAGTTGAATAATCATGATATCGCGATGCAGGATTTTTAGTTCTTCATTTGCACCATAGATGTTGCTAGCATAGCATAGACTGCCTCGTTGGTCTAGTGGTCGCAAGAGCGACTGCTGAGCACAAGGTCCTGGGTTTGATTCACGGGTTGGGCAAAGTGTTAATGGGTTTTTCCATCAGGAATTTCTCAATAGCAGCCACGGAGTCTGGATTTGGGCCCGGTTGATGGCAATAGGCTCGCCCCCTATTACATGGAACTTAAACATAACCGGCGAAATGTGGGTATAGGTACTATTAGGTACGCCTCTGCCTAAACCTTCGGGGATTACAGGCGTGATGTTATGTTATCTCGCTAGCGTTTTTTTGGCACTTGATTAAGTCCGCTACAGTTATAAAGTTTTTGTGTATTAGTATTTTGATTTTAAAAGGATTCTAGTTCGAATGTTCCAACATCCAGGAAGATACGTCTAAAGTTTCTCTTAAAATGATTTATCAGTACAATTAAGATAACAATACAAAATTGTATAAATATGGCTATCATGAAAATTTTTACCTATAAATATTACATACATAGGTAGATAAGATAGATATAATGTAGATAAAATGTTTATAAGTTACACAAATAGATTGGTGGATTAAAATCGTCCAATCATGCGAGTCGGACTCGCGCATAAAGTATTCCGTAGTATAGCGGCAACACAAATACACATTCTGTGAAAATATCAACTGTCTTCCTATTACGGATCATGAGATACAGCCCGTTGACAGACAGACGGACAGACAGCGGAGGCTTAGTAATAGGGTCCCGTTGGTTACTCTTCGTTTACGGAACCCTAAAAATGACAATGGGTTAGCAACGTTTGTCACTGGTGATATATTATGGGTTCTTGGGGTTGGGTTGTTTGGTGTTGATGGTTTTTTTCCTTTACCTCAATACCACCATAAGTAACTTAGAACCTTTCACATTAATTTCACCTCCTAATTTCCACCACTGTTTGCCTTTGCACCTATCAAAGATGTACTGGCGATGGCGAAGATTGTAACTTTGATAGTTCATATCTCTGAAACGTGACGCCTTAGAAGATTTTGTCTCATTCAATACTTGTTGGTGTTGATACCAGCTAATGCTTAATGCACGTTTTATGCGTGGCTAATAAACAGTGATAGGAATAGGTAGTGCCTATTAGCCTAAACTTCGAAGAACAGAGACAAGAAACGGAGACTTCCTTAGGACTAAATTATTTCCGGCACATCTGTCTCGGAATTTCGAGACAACATTTAAATACATTTAAAAAAATGTGTTATTTGAAATAAGTAATTCGTCTATATTTATCTAAAGTTTGTCTATAAATGTGATAGTTTGTATGGATGTACATAGTAATGGACATGGAAAAAAAAAAAATCAAAAAAAAAAAAAAAAAACCAAAAACCAAACCAAACCAAAATCATGAAAATCAGCATTTTCAGTGGAATTGAGTACAATTCCACTGAAAATGCTGATTTTGGTAGTGATATAGATTAAGGTGTGGAATAGCACATATGCTACTTCCTATTAAAAAAAAAAGTATAGTTCCCATAGGATACAAAAACAATAGTACACGCGGGAAAAGCCGCGGGCATTAACTACCTAGTTAAAAAAAAAACGTAAGGGTCCTTTCACACCACCGATATTGTCTGGCGATTTTTAGAAGATTTCTATGCAAAAAAAAAACGAAAGAAAAAATGCTCAAAAATCGCCGGTCGATATCGCTCTAGGTTAATTAAATAATTAATGGGCTCTAAAGGAAAAATAAAACACATAGAATATTGTTGTAACAAATATATGAATATTAATATTATTTTAAAATATGACGTAATTGGAAACCATGAAACAAAATGTACAGAAGGAAAAATTTAAGAAACAAATTTATGTTTATCTATCTTTAAATGTCTATGTCATATTTATTTTACTGACGTTGAGGGATGCAATTTTTACTCAAATCAAAGTGCAAATTAACCTTTGAAGTATAGCATTTAGGACAATCAGTTTTAATAGTGAACTACTAACTGTTCGGTTTTGATAAAGAACTTGATGCATCAAAAATTGCTAAGAATTTGAAAATCTTTATTTGTGTTACAAATACCATAAAAAATAAAGAACGATTTTAATTTAATCATCATGATTCGATTCGTCAAGTTCAGTATCAGAACCGAAATTTTCTTTGTCTGATTTACCGTTTTATTATTTTAAAGACAAAATGCCTTTTTTACACTTGAACTTTAGAAATCTCATTAAACGTAGCCGAGAGTGAGCTAGAAACAAGATATTTACTTCGAAACGTGTACGGCTTATTATTCAAACATTGTGATTCATTGTGTATTACGATCAACAAGTCATTTACAAAATGTTCTCCAAAAAAAAATTCAGAAAATTTTATGGTTGTAACGACTATGTATGTTATTTATTATGATATATCTAGTCGCAAACTTTAGGTAAATATAGACGAATTACTTATTCCAAATAACAATTTTTTTAAATGTATTTATGTGTTGTCTCAAAATTTCGGGACAGATGTCTCGGAAAAAATTTAGTCCTAAGGAAGTCTCCGTTTCTTGTCTCTGTTCTTCGAAGTTTAGGCAAATAGGCACTACCTATTCCTATCACTGCTAATAAATTCAAAGTTGTATTGAAGATGCCATCAGTGAATGCATTTTAACTTTGATAGTTCATATCTCTGAAACGTGATGCCTTAGAAGATTTTGTCTCATTTAATACTTGTTTGCATTGTAACCAGTTATCGATGAATAGGGATCATAAGCGTGGCCGCAACTTTGGAAAAAAATGGCGAATGTTCGGCCGGCCAAATAATTCTGGCAGTTCTTCTGTAGTATAGGCACTGTGTATGATTGGCAGCCCCTGATTGTCTGTAGATCGCTAATTTATGCAGTGTGGAGCGGCAAGAAATGAAAATTAATGTAACTGTCCACGTAACGCGCCACTGGACGCTGCGCTGCAAGACATGCTTCTCCTAATTTGCGGCTTAACGAAAGTGAAAGGTGCATGACTGCGTTTTAGAAGAGAGATTTGATTTCAGAGTCTTTAGTTTGATAATGGTTGAAATCGGACGGAGGAAAGGGTCACCCCGATCTCTTCTAGGTCCTTGACTTTCCTAGGTTGTCTGTGTATTGAACGCGGGTTTCGTTTAGGCTAACCAGTTAATCATTGGTACCAGGCAGACCGTTGTTTTTGTCTCGTCATATACTTTAAGGTTACGTAATCGTCGCTAGGTGTTATTAAAAGACGCAGAAAGATCTCTTATCTTCTTTCTCTCCTTGAGTCACAAAACCAAAGTAAAACAATAAAATGATGTATGCTCATATTTTTTATTAAATTTATGAAACTACTAAAGAAACGTGATAACATGAATTTAAAAAAAAATATAGTTCAAGTTTATACGTGTCCAATAAATAATTTTGTTACATAACATGTTATTATCACAATGTAAATTAATTTTAATAACAATACCAAAACGAATAATTTTCAAAACAAATATAATATGTCTAATTTCCATATCAAAATACTAGAAGTGCTGCATTGCAATTGAATACATTACACACATCAGACCTTAATGTCCGTTTCGTAATACTAAGCGATACCTAACTGAATGCCTGCATGAAAGCTCCAGAACTTAATATTCTAACAAAGCAATATATTATTTACACATTCCCGTACGCAAAATACGCGCTTGGACGTGGAGTTTCTGACACCAGCCCGTACAATACAATACAATATTTAGACATTCATTCAGGTGTCGCTTAGAGTTTTTGAAAACGAGTATTAACATCACGCCTCGCCACTACTCAACACTTCTTTAACAACTAGTCAATGTACCACTTTACGAAACTTAAGCAAAAATTGTCTTTCTCGTCAACACGGCAGCTTTTGATTGCAACAATCACAGGTTCCTCTGAATAAAATGAACGTCAACGTTTTCCAGTCTTACTTGGAACTGCTCCTTCTTGTATTGTAAGCCTCCTTTCTTCACATATGTTTGCACTGTAAAGTTTCTTAGCAGATGGATAATGCAAGTCAACGTCTGAATTCGTGCATATCTGGCTCCGATACAATATCTATTGCCTTTTCCGAACGGCATGTACGTCGCATCACTGACCTCTCCCCTTTCAAACCGTTGAGGATCAAATTTTTCTGGCTCTGGGAAATATTTAGGGTCATGATGCAGCTCATAAATAGGTGTAAATATCTTAATACCTTTCTGAACAGCCACATTACCCACCGGCAACACAGAATCTTGTACACACTGCCTCGTTAAGAAAGCAATCGGAGGATACAGTCGAAGGCTCTCGTTCAACACGTTGTCCAAATACTTCATTTCACCGATAGAATCATAGGTCAGCTTACCGTTGTATTTCTCAAAAAGCGCGTCTACGTCTTCATGTGCTCTTGTCAAGGCATCTGGGTTTCTTCCCAATTCCATTAAAGCCCCAAACATTCCGGCGGCGGTAGGGTCTACACCAGCTATGAAGAAGAAGAAAGCCTGAGCAGCCAGCACTTCATCTGTGGGCTCTATCCTCAGTCCAGTGTCAGGGTCTACCATCGTTCCTTTCTCTTGAAGTTCAACACACAAGTCTACGAAGTCATGTCTGGTTACTTTATCTTGCACGCGTTGTTTGATCACTTGTTTGATGGCTGGAATGAAAAATTTCTCTTGGGCCTGGAACAACTTTAGTCTTAAAGCTTTGAAGACGGTATCACTAACACTACTAATTGCAAATCTTAGATTCGTCCAGAAAGTAGGGACCAATGCCTGTCTAGCCATTTCACGGAATGGAGAATCGAAAGTTGATTTGGTCACGATTCCGAAGACAGCGGCTGCTATCGCGGCAGTGCAGAAATGGCTCAAGTTATCGAAGGTATCTTCTTTCAACCTTTCCGGATTTTGCTTGAAGAATTCGACAAAATCTTCTGCGCTTTTGTCAATGATGTAGAACATGTTCTTTAGTTTGGCAGTGGTGAAAATCGGAGTCAACTTCTGCCTAATCAGCTTCCATTTCGGGCCGTGCAGCAGAAGAACATTATTGGCCAGGAGATCGTCGTCGAGAAACGGAGCTCCTCTGTGATTAAAAGCTTGGAAGTCACCAGCTGCGACGTGCTGGATGTTGATGGGATCCTTCACGTACAGTCCAAGGTTGTCGAACGACCCAAGGCCAACAGCAGGCTCCTTTTCATATTTCCAGTAGAGATCGTTAAATACTTTAAAGAACGCTCGACCTTCTGTAGCGAACTGCCACAAGGGTCCGAATGTCTTATTTTTTTCGTAAAAAGCCACTCCCCGACTCTTCCAATAATACTCGTTGTATCTGCCTTTCAAATATATGTATTAAGGCTAATACTAAGATGGCGCTAGCCAGTAGTACTGTGAACAACATGTTGGTAGGTATCTTCTAGTTCAAGTTCAAGAAGCGACTGATTTTGAGTCAACTGAGCGTCTGTTTATAAAGCGGTCAATGTTTACTATTTATCTCCATTCATGGCGATAAAATTATTAACCCGCGAAACTTCTTTATCTACATTTTTTTTATCGTCCGACCTATTTGTGCTTCATCATTGTTGTTGCACAGACTCCGCGGCGTGGCGCTCAGATATTCACAGTTTTGAGTTGTAAACATAAGGCTCTAAATCGCTCGTTGGTCGTGTTCTTCGTGGCAGCTAGCAACGGCGGCGTTAGGCGAGTGGCGGGGAGAATGCTTGAAAGCAAGTCTGAACTTGTCTGCTGTGATTATTAATTTTCTACGCACAAAGAACACGAAGAATCTTTATTGCGTTATATAATTTATGTCGCAATAATGGTTGTTCGATCATACCTATTCCTTTAGCAAGTTTAACATTCTGGGAGTTACTGTTGCCGTCCAGTTAAACAAGAGCACAGGAAAGATCAAGTTAGTAAGCGGGAAAGCAAAACGTTCCTTTAATACAGTTTTGAATATAAGTTTAACGGACTTCAAAAGGAGACTTACGCAATTTTTGTTTTTTTTTTGTCTTGTCGACAGGTCTATGTTCAGCGCATGTCTCCATGAAATATATCCCATAAGGAATTTATTAATGTGTATTTTATACCTATGTTTGGTGGAGGAATCGCCTGCTATTTATAGCAGACAATTTGTACGGTATGTTTGGTAAATCCTGGGGCAAGCTCGTATTTACATTTAGTTTAGAAAGCAAAACCGGGAAATAATGTTGAGAGCTGAGGCAGATTGTAGGCGGTCAATTAATTAGTTAGTTATTAGGTTATTATTTTTTTACAATATAAAATTTTGTACAACGTTATAAGTTACCAGACGGATGCTGGCGAATTTTTTAGGACCCCTAAAACACCAAGGAGTGGCGAAGTGCGGGTGTTATAGAGATCGGAGGGGAGAGTTTTAATTCTCAGCATAATTTGAATAAAAGACTAAATTTTAATTTATCTATATCAAAAGATAGGTATTAGTATTGCGCATAAATTACACAATTTCTTTGCAGTGGCTTCTAGTTGTGAAGTTTTTAATATTCCAAAGATCTGATTTTCAACATTTGATTAAATGTCTTTTGATTTTTAATTATTGATATCCATTTAAAGGTGTTTAATTAGTAAATGTTTAGTGAAAATTGCACAATCTTTTTGTCGTGGCTGGGCCTGAAAAAAAAACTCTGCTGTACTCATCACCATCTCTGGTCCAGTTGAAAACCATTATCGGGCACTAGTTGCATTTTGCTGAACTGGGCACATTTGGTGCAGCCGTGAGACACACAATATTATCTTTTTAGGGTTCCGTATCTCAAAAGAAAAAACAGAACCTTATAGGATCACTCGCGTGTTTGTCTGTCTGTCCGTCTGTCAAAGCCAATTTACTCCGAAACTAATGGACCGATCAAATCAAATCATCAAATCATTATTTATTTGTCAGAACATGGTCGGTATGTATATTACATGGTCTTGAGTTAATGTAGATTGTCTCATCACATTCTACCACATGGGCGTACAAATGTTAAACATACATTGGTGATTAAGAATAATATTTTTTTAAAATATAATTTAAATTCAAAAAGGAATGTCACAAATGAAATAATATAAATAATAATTGAATTAAATTACAATGTCAGTGTCATTTAAGTAGTCATTCAAATTATAATAGGATTTATTACATAAAAATTCTTTAAATTGCTTCTTAAATCCAGCCAAATCTAACAGTCGAATAATTTGTTTGATTTTATTATAAATTTGCGGGGCTCTGCAAAATATGCTTTTCCGCATAAGAGCTGTAATGGCTCTGCGTCCACGTAACATGTCATTTCGCCTGTTACGTTGTACAGTATCAGATAGATAAGAAAACAAATTCGGATTTAATCTCATAAATAAGGCAGTTTCATATATATACAAAGCTGGTAGTGTCAAAATTTTATGCTTTCTGAAATATGGTACACAACTGTCCGTCACCTGAAGCCCAAACATAGATCTTATGCAGCGCTTTTGCGCTTTAAACGCGGCTTCCCTATTTGTAGAGTTACCCCAAAATATGATAGGCTGTGAGTAGTGCATCCGTGTTAACGGTTGGAGCAAGCTTATAAAGTGTTTCGATATGATTCTTCCAGTTAAGCTGTCTATCTATTATAAGTCCTAGGAATTTAGCACTGTCCACGTCATTAATTACAGTGTTTTGTAATTTCACGTTCATTTTTGTACTAGATTTTCTATGGCCAAAGTGCATAATTTGAATTTTACCTAGATTAATTTTTAAGTTGTTATTGTTAAGCCTAGATATTATTGAGATTAACGCGTCATTTACATCAGCTTCGTATTGGTCAGGTTTATTACTAGCTACTGTTACCGTGCTATCATCAGCAAATAGGGTTATGGGGTAATTTATGGCTTTCGGCAGGTCATTAATGTAGATTAAAAAAAGTAAGGGACCCAGAACACTGCCCTGTGGTACGCCGAAGAATACAGTACGTTCTTTAGATAGGTATGTAACTTCTTCTTTCGTCTTTAAGTTTAAGTCTGTTATAGCAGTTTTTTGTTTTCTATTTGAGAGATAAGTCATTATTAAATTAATAAGTCATATTATAAATCCAGAATATTACCTCTTATACCATAGGAGCACAGTTTGTTTCTTAAGATATTGTGGTCCACATAGTCAAACGCTTGTGTCATATCACAGTACATAGCACAAACAGGTGTCTTTTTATCAATATTAGTCATAATTATAACTAATATTCATTGTATTCAAGAAGTCATAGATTGCCATATTTATTGTCTTATTTTTCCGGAAACCTTTTTGCTCGTTGCAGAGAATCATATGTTTTTCTAAATATGCATATAGCTCGTTATAGATATACTTCTCATATATTTTTGAGAAAATAGGCAAAAGCGCAATAGGTCTATAGTTTTCCATTTGCTTATTATCCCCTTTTTTGAAAACGGGTTTTACAATAGAGACCTTAAGACGGTCAGGAAAAACACAGTGAAAGATACATAAATTAAGGATATGGCTCAGATGGACAGAAATTAGATCAGCAACATGTTTTATGATCTTTGTTGAAATTTCGTCGTACCCTACGCTATTGGTGTTTTTTAAACTTTTTATTATATTAAATATTTGAATTGGTTGACATGGTGCCATGAACATGGATTTTTGTGTGTTTAAAATGTGCGCAGTTGATTTTTTGCGAATCCCTGGTATTGGTACAATTTTATCAATGAAAATGCCGATTGAATTGAAATTTGGTACATGTGTAAGTCGGTGACCCAAAAACGGACGTGTAACGTAAATTAATGAATTTAAAACACTTTCGGGGGGTAAATTAGAAAATGAAAAAAAAAAAAGTTACCGTGAAAACTATACCGTGTTATATGCGTGCACATGTTCATGTAGCCAATTAGGGTATTTTTAAGTTAATTTTATTTGTTATTTACTAACAAAGCATAAGTTCATACTAACACATAGGGATCAATTGATCTGATTTAAAAATTTTGAATTTGAATTTGAATATATCAAATGAAAGGGCTCATTGTGAGCATCTCAAATATTTAGTTTTTTTTTAATAATTTTAAAATAAATAGTTTTGAAGATATTTAAGAAAATAGACGAAATTTGACCATTAACTCCGAAACTAAAGGGCCGAAAATTTTGAAAAAAATACAAAATAAATAGTTCTTTGCCTATAAATTACAGAAAAGTCGACAGGAATTTAGATAATTAACGTACGGTACCCTCTCCACGCGAGTCGAACTCGCACTTGTCCGGTTTTTTTTCGTTTAGATTTTTTTTTTTAAATTTCATATGTTACTTTTTCTTTCTTTCTTCCAATCTAACCGTTCATCTCGACAGTAACAACACGGAAACCGAATGCATTATTATCTATTTACTCTTCCAAGTTTGTGAAACATCATCAGACAGCAGCGGTTCTTTCAATGAATGCTTCATTTTAAGAAACAGGACAGTATTGTTTGTTGTTGATACAACGTTGTTTTGAAAAAAGAGTACTCACGGTTTCTCGTGTGTATCTTTGTTAGTTTGTCAGGAAACTCTGTTGGTGGAAGATCAGAGGAAAATGAGAAATTCGTTTCTTTTAGTGTTTGTGTTTGTTGTAATTAAATGTAAGTATACTTTTGTTTTGTTTTAATAGCGTGATTGGTTTCGATGTTTCGTTTATGCGAAGCTTGTGGCTTGTGGTTCGATCCCCAAGGTTAAGCAGTGCTTGCCTAGGTCGGTCCGTGGATGAGTGACCATCATAACATACCGATGTTTCTTCGTGCTTCAGATAGCACGTTTCGCCGTTGGCTGTCATAAGGAGTAGTCAGCAGCCCGAAAGTCTGATAACCAGTCTTACTCAGTTACGGTTGTGGAGGTCGGTTAAGCAGTCTCTCGCATGTAAATTACTCATATTCAGCTGCATCCGGTTATTGAGAGTGGAAGCCGACCTCACCATTGATTGAAAGCTAGATGACGATGTCCCGTTTATGGAAAATTGTCCTGTATGTAATGAAATTGTGTAGCTGTGTATTTTATGATCGAGTTACGTAAATTACCTGGAAATTGGGTGTAATTGGTCGAATTGTTGTGGTAACTAATGGTTAAAAAAGGGAGAAGCCCTATTTTTCCAAAGGGATATATCAACGCCACCAATCATGATGATGTTGAAAGCGCAAGTTTTGGAAGATTTTTACGACTTTTGCTATAAGATAAATAAAGAAAGAATGAAAGAAAAAACATTTATTAGCCCGCACAGGACAACACACACAAAAAAAAAGGTTAAATTAGCAGTACAACAAAATTATATAAAAAGAAAACATAAAACAAAAAAAAAAAACAAATTGGTCCTATCCGAGGTCAAAATGCTCTCCCTGGTGCTGTAAAATTTAAAAAAAAACATCACAATGTTGGTATTCTGATAGGGCCCAAAGTCAACGAATAGGAATAAAAAAGTGTACAACGAATAAATAAATATAAATATGTGAAGTTTAATAAATACAAATTTAAAAAGAAGAAAATAATAATTACATCTACACCCCACATAACTACACTGTTTGTCTATCTGTGTCATGAAAAGATTAAACAATAAAAGTAAAGAGATCTACATAACATCACGCCTGTATTTCCTCGAAGGGTTAGATACAAGTGGACCTGATAGTACACCCACATTTCGCCAGTTATGTTTAAGTCCCATGATATAGGGGCTGAGCCAATGCCATCAACCGGGCGCAAATCTAGACTGTGTGGTTTCTACTGAGAAAATGCTGATGGAAAATCTCTGAAAGACTGCCCAAGCTAAAGACCTAAAATCCAAATATTTTATTTCACATAAGCCTACATGGGCACTTATAAAAAAACTTTGAGAAAAGGTGCACGGTTCGGGTTGGTGGCTCCCTATGGAGAAGAACCGGCAAGAAACTCCATGATTACTCTTTTTCCTGGGAATTAAACCAGGACCTCATACTAAGTCACGATTACAAACACTAGGCTAACGAGGCATAACATAATCAGCCTATAATGTTGGGACACAGCCCTCCTCTCTGTGAGTGGGAATGGGCTATAATCCACCACGTGGGCCCAGTGCGGGTTTGCAGATGTCACATGTCTTCGAATTTTTGGTTCTAGGACATGCCGGTTTCCTCAGTACATTTTCCTTTACCGTTTTGAGAGCAGTGGTGATGAAATAAATTACACAAAGTAATGCGCCTGCCTGGGTCCGAACCCACGACTTACTGTTCATAAGTCGGGCCGCCACCACTGAGCCACTGATGCTCGTTACTGGCGATAAAAAGAACAAATTCGGTCACCTAACTATCAACTGACCGAACCAAATAAAGTTGAACCCAAAATAAGACGTAGTATTACAAGTAAATTACGAGGGGCAAACTCAAGCCAAGTTCTTCGCTTCCCCATTAACTATAGCCTAAAGAATTGTGACCAGATTCGTGCCAACCTCAGTGGTGTTTTTTCCTTTTTGGCAAGTTCAGCACAGTTTGAAATATATGCCACAATATGTTTGAGATTTTTATTTTCTTCTTTGTTTAAAAATATCACTGGTAAATTAATTGTCCGTAGAAGAGGTTCTTGATAAAACAGCATAGGCTCTTAGTTTTTCCTATGAATGATTCTGTGTCTGTTTCTGCTACCAAGCAGAATTGTTTTTGTTGAAAGATGCAATTTCATTTACGTGCACTTGTTCAGCTTGGTGTCTGAGTAGCAAACAAACATTTTTTTGTTAGTCTCTCGAATGTTCCACCAATATCTGATATCTGGCTATCTTAGCCCCGTAAACAAGATCTTCACATGACAATTGCCGCGATCTACCTTGAAAAAACAAATCATCATCATCATTTCAGCCGAAAGACGTCCACTGCTGGACATAGGCCCAAGTGTCGCCACATTGACTGGTCCCGTGTGACTCGTATCCAGCGGATCCCTGAAACCTTCACCAGGTCATCGGTCGACCTAGTGGGAGGCCTTCCAACGCAGCGTCTTCCGGTTTACGGTCGCCACTCCAGAACTTTTCGGCCCCATGGGCCATCCGCTCTGCGAGCAATGTGCCCTGTCCACTGCCACTTAAGTTTAGCAATTCTTTGGGCTACGTCGGTCACCTTGGTTCTTTTACGGATGTCTTTATTTCCGATTCGACCACGCAAGAAAACTCCAAGCATAGCCCTCTCCATTGCTCTTTGGGTGACTTTAAGCCTTCTGATGAGGCCCATTGTGAGCGACCACAGCGGAAAAAAAATACAAAAAAACTTCATAAAAAAATTACTTAATTCTTATCACCATCAATTTGGCGGCCTTGGACTGTTGACTAATAGACGTCTTCACTTTTGTGCCATGTTTCCCGGCTTGTGTGTTTTACTTTATGCTTGTTTCAGATACCCACACTCAAAACCTCGCAGTTGGATCGAACCGTAAACTGACATCGAAGTCAATATGCGACACATCAGCCAAGTCAACTCTAGTAGAACATTTCTTCAATATAATCTTCACAGAGTTCCATGACACGGCACCCGTCTGTGTATGCGTTCAAATGTGTCCAGACCAACCGACATACTGTTACCCCAATGGATGCCTAAGAAGAGAGGATAAGACTAAGAAAGTCGAAGTTCCAGTGCAAAAGATCAGTGAGAATGCAAAGTCAATCTTCTTTATTGACGAGAACAATGATTTCATGAATGATTTTATTACAAAGAATTATATCGACGATAATACACCAATAATCACTCCAGGTTCGTTTACTGTTTCTTTTATTTTGTATGTTGGTTAAAATGCATGTATATAAGCATCTTTTGACATAAATATGTAATAATGAAAACTTTCCCTTGTAGGTACTTTACTCATATTATAACACACCTCCCGAGCATTAAATTGCAGGTATGGTTAAGTGGTCAACTGTAACTCATATTCATTATATTTCAGGAGCTCAGCACCCTGATAGACCCGCAACGGCATTAATGCGCCCAGATCCATTTAAAGACAGATACAAGATTCTCTTCAACTATAAGAAATTGCCAAAGGTGGAATTGAAGTACAACCTTGCTGAACAGGTGAAGAACATGAAGTCAGAAGCGTTAAAAACTGAAACCGTAGACGTGTCAAATACGAGATGGCCGCTGAATAAGTTTGACCGCCGATTAAGTGTTGGGCCAAGAACTGGACCAAATAATCCTATAACTCAACAAAGTAGTAATAACCCAAAATACTTTGTGTCCATGTTCCCAGAAAAAGACGCGAACTATCTACCCAAATACTTCAAACGTGAGCTACTAAACGATACGAATCGTAAAATGGATATCAAAGCGATTTATGTAGTAGGGAAATCTGAAACAGAAAGCAATATATTCTCATTAGAAAAATTAATTGATAGTTTAATCGAAAGCAGCTTCGATAATAATGCGAGCTCACCCGATGCTGGTGCCGAAACTGTAGTCAGTGAAACGACTGTCCAAATTAAAAAACCGAATGATGAAGCCAAAGACAATACAACTAAGCCTTCGATGAAAAACGAGACCACAAATGTAATATCAATGAATTTAACAAACGAAAATGTTGATAAAAATAAATATTTAGATGGTATGTTGAATAACTCTAATAATTTTAGTCAAATGATTGCGACTCTTTCTAAGAGGATAGACAGACAGAATAATACTAGTTTAGAAATTATGAAGGGCAGGACAGGAACTGGGGATTTCGAAGACGAGTCTGTTAGTTTCACGTCAGAGATACCTATAGAAGCGCCATTACATACGGAAAGTGAAAATTCAACTACGGAACCTATTACTGAACCAACGGTCAATGAAATAAGAACGACAAGAAAAATCAGAAAAAGAATAGCAAGAAAACTTCAAAATGGCAAAAAAAATTAATAGTTAACACTTTTTAGCTTTAATGAATAAGAATGTAACATTTTGTAAGTTTACTGGTATTATATATTAAAATATATTTTTATAAGCACCTTGTTTAGAAATCTGACAATCCGAACTCAAAATAGTTAATTGCCAATTATTATCAGTAACTCCAAAGAATTCCAGTATTTCTTATTATTTTTGTTATAAAATGCTTGAGTTATAGATAATTGGTGGTTTCTTTACTTACACTTTCTTTATCACAAATCACAGATATAATACTTGCTGAAAAAACATTTATTTGATCTTTTTGAACTATTATCCTCAACCACAATGTAATATTGGTAACGAAACATTTCCACGGGTAACGCGTTTTCCAATTAGAAGCCAGAGTCAGCGTAACAGACACAAAGAGAATACGTGATGTGTCAAGCATTTCAATAGCTTTTGCTTACTCTGCAGCATATTACATACTACACGTGAACTTGAGGAATGAGGTTATACAATAACGTTGCGCCTTAAAAGAAGATGTAGTGACAACAATTGGCGAGAGTATGCTTAGATGATTAGGTCATGTGGAGAGGATGAGTGAAAGGCGACTAACAAAAGACATATGTGAGTGGCAACGCCGGGAGGAGACGCCCTAGAAGGACATACACTGACAGTGAGGTTATGTTTATGACCAGGATGGACGAGGTAAAAGAAGTATGTAAGGATCGTAGCAGGTGGCGTTCTGTGGTTTCTGCCTACCACCACAGGAGTTTATGTATATATGTGAACTTATGGTAGCTGTATTAAAATAGACCGAAGCTTTCTTCCGCTGACGTTAGGATGAGTCAAATTTATTGTAAAAAAATTTGTAATGAAAGAATATTCAACCTGTCCTCATGTTGGGGAGGATCAAAACAATAGCTTCAACATGACCGAGCCTCATGCCAAAAAGAGCGCGATATGATTAATTTTCTTGAAGAAACCAGCCGCGGTAGCCACGTGCCCGAAATCATATTCAAACATAAATGGCATAAAATTATCTGTCGAATAAAGCCAATTTCATCGATATTAAAGAAAATACTATGTTTTATTTCTATTGAAAGTTTTCCGCCTCTTAAAAAATACCCTTTAGATGCTGCTTTCACTTAATTGAATCGTCTGTCACTTGCCTTTTGCAGCCTTAACTACTGGACAGATTGTTATGTTTGACAAGTAAGTAGTCTGGGACCTGTAGAAGAATATTATAGGCAAATTTTCATTCTGGATATATTTTCTGTTCCAAAATTGATGAAAAGTCGAATACACGCACACAATCAAACAACAATACATGCAAACGCAGGCAGTCGGGTAATTTACTTGTCTTTTTCTAAAACAGTAATAAATTTTGTCAAAATCACAGAGCAGTAAAACTCACAAAATGCCTACCATTGTGATTTAAGAAACAAATGATGACCCCCATTCTCGCCAATCCTTTCAAATGTCACAGCTCAAAAAACTTATAACAGCCGACATTGTCCAAAATTAATTCACATCGGCCAGCGTAAATTATACGCAATGAAAACTGTAATTTTGTAGGACGATACAATGGAATTGAACCCAGAAAGGGTTGGATGTAATGGTGGAAAGCATCTGGGTCCGTTCCGTGAAATGTGTCGAACACGGCTTGTGTAATGGGACTGTTTCTCAACCTTTTTATTATCTATCGGGGTGAAACGTTTAATCTAAGTAAATGTGAGTGAACTACATACGTAAGTAAAGGTTTTCTAAGAGTTCTTTTACTCTCTCATCGACGATACGTCTAGTCAATTTACTTGCGTCCATTAGCGACAGTAGAGGCGTTTTTTATGACCGTCTACCTACATTGAGGGTGAGGGGACTCGAAAAGTGGATCATGAATCTAGTTGGTAGATTTTTAATCTTCGATATTGTGATATGGCAGTGGTAAGCAGTGATAGCCTAGTGGTGTGACTCTTGGACTGACAAGTCATAGGTCTCAAGTTGGAACCCAAGACACGCACCTATGATTTTTCGGATTAATGTGCGATGAAGAAGACATGCTACACCGACCCCAAATAAGTTGGGATAAGGGCAGTAGAACTATGATGATGATGATGTGCGTATAGTATAATTATCACTTGCTTCGTTGAAGAAAAAGATCGTGAGAAAAACTCTGGCCAAACGTTAGGCACTAATCATACGATTAAAAAATAAGTGGTAGTGGTATATTTGAGTTCGTTTGTAAAAGCAGTGGTATGCCAAAGTTAAATACTATGTAAGTCAGGCAGGTTATAAATGATGCAAATTCTGAAGCTGCTTCAGAGTTGGTTGCGTTTCTGCTTCACCCCAATCGGCCGGCGAGTTTGTTGGGACTGTCCTATGTTACTTTGATGTTTTAATATTGTTAATAACTAGTACGCCATCTTTGCTAAACAGCCATATTGGATTTAGAATGACGTCACTTCGCTAAACATGCGTTACATCCAAACTTAACTTGTATGCAAAATTTCAGCTCATTCGGAATCCGGGAAGTCGGTAAAATTTAACTTCTAAGATTTTTTTTACATAGTTACGGATGAAGCTAATAAAATTGTGTGAATAACAGATTTTCTCACTCTATCTTCGATTAACCACCAGCAAACAGAAGGATACCTTTCAACAAAACTTGGCAACTAAAATCCCCTTTCAACCTTTGAGAACCGCAGCAAAAGACCTCGATTAGCGCTATTATGGCGATATAAAAGTAGGATATTAACTGTAATAAGCTTTCATTGGCTGTATAAGATTACTAGCTGGGTTTAGGCGTGTATTACTGGATACGAACATCTTTTGTTTCATGATTGCATTTTGGATTAACAGTTTTGCGAGCTGATGATGTTATTGGGGGATTGAAAGGCTTTTCGGTGTAAATATGATTATTATTAATAAAAATCCTTTCGTACCACCCGGTGACTCGCCCACTTGGACATGAGTTGCCATTGCTGACCTGAAAGTCTTTAAATAAACCCCGGATCCTGGTTGACCGCAGCAAGAAAAACCTTCTCAGGTGAAGATTCATTGTTCCATAAACGATGGGGCACTTTATATTGTGTCCTGAGTGTCCTGTTGTTGGTTTGTTACAGGAACTGATGGACGCTACTGAAGGCCAAACTAGTAGTTCAGTTCTGGGCTGACATTATTTTGACATAAATTGCCATCGACACGCTAAGAAGAAGATTAATACTAACCTGTTACTGAGACAGTGGCCAAGGCAAAGGCTTCGCTCATACAGATAAAAAATGGGGGTCGATCATCCTGCTTGCTCTTGCGCATAGAGGCTGATATAAAACTTCTGTACCGTTTCGTAAGCTGTGCTGAAGAAAAAGAAAACAAAAGGCCTGTCTCAGTTAGAACCCAAGTAAGTCAGAGCCGGTACCACTAGCCAACCACTGGTTCCATACTTGAATCATTTTTAATACAAATTTGTATTTTCACAAGCTAGTGCTTACGCCCACTGTCGTCGGAATATACCCACGGAAAAATACTACCGGGATATAATGATATATTTATTTATGTATTTATAACAGCTTAGTCTATCATTACAGGGTTTACCCTAATGCGACAGTTAAGAACTTAAACTAATATAGTAAACTATACAACATTATTTTTAGTATATGCGAAACCTGAATACAATTTGTTTAGATTATGTAACTGAATCGATTCCGTTATTTTTTAAACCATGTTATATTTTTTCCCAAAAATATTTAAAAAAGTTAAAAGTTAGACACCGAGCGACTTTAAGTACGTATCGCAATAATAGGGTAGTTGACACTATTAAAAAATAATTCCAAAACACAACTTCTCTAAAAAATACTTCATTATAGACCTGAAAACCCGATTAATTTTCAATTAATTGATAAATTAGATTTTGTTTGATTTAGTTACTTTGAAATCAATAAATAGTTGAGTCTTTGAGTTGATTAAATAGTGACGTCATAGCGTGCTATTTCCATACAAAATTTAAGGGCGAATCACGTTTTGACAGCTCTTAAAAAGTAAGTCAATTGATTGGTTTGTCAACTACCCTATTTAGGTACCTACTGCCAAATTATTATTAGCTGAAGGTGACCACGATTTTGTGCGGACAACTAGATAACAGAACAAGCTTATAACTTAGTGATTTTTCATGATAGAGTATTAAATTTTACACCATTAAAACAGCATAACATAATTACTTACATAAACATAGTACAAAACCTAAACACAAACATAATTCACTTATATTAAAAATTAAAAAAAAATAAGTATTATTTTGCTTGTAGCATAATATAAATACATAGTAATAATACCCTTGTGAATTATATAGAAACATCCTGTGTTCTGACTCGCGTCAACTGTGTGTTAAATTTCACAGAAATCAGTGCTGGTATTAAAATGGGACTAAACGTAACAAACAAACTCGGTGATTTTCAAAAAAAAAATATTCTGAATTATCTACTGAATAAGAGCGTCGGTGTACCCCCCCCCCAGGGTGTGTCGTGTATATTTTTGAAAAACAGCTTCATGATTAACTCACTTCCCTCCCGGTTCATTTAACAAATTAATAAGATTAGACCATCAATAATGTCGTTTGGATACAACTGTTAGAAAGTAGAACAATTGTCTTTGGAGTAAAGCGAGTGCCCAGTAGCAAGTCGAGAAGTGGCGTGTGATGCAGTGACAAGCGGGAGCGGACGCTGAAGCGGAGAGCGAACAGTCGATTTTAAATTTTGTAACTGCCTCGGGGAATTATACAATATGTCCAAGAGTATATCTACTTAGGCCAAGTAATCTCTTTCCAGGCAAGGCAAGATAAAGGTCTATGAAGGACTATTTTAAGGGCAATCTATCCATTTCTCTGAAGCGAAAGCTAATGGGCATGTGTATTCTCCCCATCTTGACCTACGGTGCACAAACTTGGTCTTTGACTAACATCCTAAAGTCCCAACTCAAGGTTTGCCAACGTGCTATGGAGCGCAGTATCTTAGGTGTGAAATTAACAGATCATGTCCGATAACACTACGCTGCGCTCCAAAACGCAAATCGTTGACGTGGCTCAAAACTGACTGGGCAGGACATGTCTGTCGCATGCCGAACGAACTGTGGGCCTGTAAAGCTTAAGATTGGTGCCCTGAAACAGTGACACGGGAACGCGGCAGACTACGAAGGAGATGGCGGGACGAACTGGATGTCATCCATGAGAATTGGAAAAAAGTAGCACAGAAGCGTGACCTTTGGAAGGAGTGGAGAGAGGCCTTTGCCCAGCAGTGGGACAATGTGGGCTAGCTATAATAATAATATAATATAATAACTGCCTCGTTGATCTAGTCGTCACTAGCGCAACCGCTGAGCATGAAGTCCTGGGTCCATGGGTGCTCGGCTGATGGCAATATACTCGCCCACTATTACATGGAAATTAAGCATGACTGGTGAAATCTGTGTACTATAGAAACACTTCTGCTAACCCTTCGGGGATGCAGGCGTGATGTTTGTGTATGTTTTATAGCCATGCCAAGACCAAAGGTGTATTTAGCGTTTGTACTTTTGAGACCTACACCTTCATTAAGGTTCATTCATTTCCCTACCCTTATCTCAAATAGCGTCCATTCTTCATTCATTTTTATCAGTCTTTATCTTTGTATTCATTTTCTTCCTGGTTATATTATTACTATTTTTAACTGTATCTATCCATTAGTTCTTAGTTCTGCCTTTTGTCTCTCGACTATCCACATTTAAAACAATCCACCGATCAATGTTTTGATGTGATCTCATTTTGTCACGTGTCACTGTAGATAATTATACTACTTGGAAATCTGGTATGGTGTGGAATTTCGTTTGGAGAATGAGCGTGCATAACTTAGAAATTGCGTATCGTGGAAGGCTAGCTTTTCGGAGATTGCATATTATCGCTACAAAGCCGATAATTGCATCTATTTCCTGATATTTATCGTACCCATACCGATATCCTTATATTTTAGATAAAGAATATTGTTTGTACATCGTAATCTTGTAGGTGTAATTACCTATCTTATAGATACTTTAGACATTATAGTATCTTCTTCTAATCTTAATTCAGTGATGCCTAATTGAGATAGTGTTCAGACAAAAACCTTATCTTTGCAAAAATATGCATTTTAAGAATGTTATGCTGATTTACCGTTATCAAAAGAAGCTCTCGATTACCTCACTGTTTATAATGTACAGGGGCTTTCGTTACGTGATTTTTTTATATTGTGCAATACATTCAAATATTTAGAATGATGTACTTTTACAAGTCATTATAAATCAATCATAGTTAGTCTATCGCGGTTCACAGCTAGCATATGCAAGTTTAGCAACAAGATCTTGCCGTCTGCCTTCCTCAAATGGTCTAACTGGTCTATCCCAGTAATCTTTAAGATGTCCCTCACTACTCTTGCTACTAGCCTTTTTTACATTAAATGGGCCTACTCTTGACCTCAATCTTGTCTTAGGACAGAGATGAGGTCGACGATGGGACGAACTAATCCAAAAGAAGCCTATTGTCTCGCAATTTAAATAAATTGGGAACTTGGGAACACCGACGCGACGCAGGCAGGGAATTCCACTCCTTTGCTGTGCACATAACAAAAGATGTAGCAAAGCGCTTCGTGCGAATGTGTGGAACATCGAAAAGGTGTGGGTAGCCTGCAGTACGCCCGAACTCCCGATGGAAAAAGGGAGATGGTGGATTGAGCTCGGGAGGTCTTTGACACTCTCATCGAAGTACTTTCTCTGGGGGCGTAAAATTGAATGTGGTACCAGGTGGCTTAAAAACGGAACTAATGGTGCAGTTGCCAACATCCAAGGTGATACTCTCTATACCATTCTCGTTTGAGCACTTGGTGGATAGTATGCTTACGCCGGGAGCAGCAAACACTGCGTTACCGTGTTTCGGGTGACAGATCTCGGCGATAAGCGTAAATCTATCGATGTGTGGCCGCTTTTGAGTTTCAGCTCGGTGGGTCTCTTGGACGCAAAGAATGTCGCAGTGAGTTTTGCGGTAGACATTGGAAAGAATTTCTGATTTGTCTTGTGAGAATCCTTCGATGTTGACCGAGACTACGCACAAAGCCGATTTTATAAGTGGACTTTGGATTGCCATCGTGGTGAGAGGATTAGCCAGTCAGCAGGGGGCTCGCTGACTGCCCAGGGTGCGCCGGACGTATAGTGACTCAGTGGATACGTCGCTCGGGGAGGCTCCTTTCATGCACCCAAACTAGTAGCTCATTTTTGGGCTGATACAATTTAGATTGCCATCGACACACTAAGAAGAAGATCGAAGTACAATCTGTAAAAGACCAACAAGCATACAACTTTGCGGCCGTCACTATAATTGCTTATTATAGTGACGACTTATCTTCCGACCCATATGCCTAATTACGTCTTATCTTAATACATTTTTGTAAGGCTCCATGTTCTTTCTGGTCACATTATTCCTATTTTAGTATTCTTTCGGAATTTGAGTTCACCAGCTCTGTGTGTACCTTCGATCAATATCGAAGATTTCTCGAGAGAAAAGGCACAAATTGTCTCAGAACCCTGTCGCACCCCCAACTGTGACATATTATGCCTACAGGAAACACACCGAAGTCAGGACCAAACAAGACCAGAAATTACCGGCCCAATACTAGCAGCTGAAATGGCACACCCAAAGTATGGGAGTGCAGTGTTCGTCAAACCTGGCACTGCAATAGTGTCCACCTTCGTCTAATCTATTGTTGGGCCTACTTTTGTCTTTCGGCTATCAACTTTCAAAACAATCCAGCTATGAATGTCTTGATGTGATCTCATTTTTCTACGTTTAACTGTAAATAATTCAAATATTTGCTCTGTCATTGTTTATTATCTTGTGTTTTGCTAATAAATGACATTAATAGATATTTAAACAAAACACTGTCGCCATAGTTTTTGCGAGTCACGATGAACATTTATATTTTATCGCTTTTAACAGATCCAGAGTGGAAAACATTGACGCACACACGACGTTCAGTACACATACATACACGTTCTGAACAAATGGGAATTCTTCAAAGGTAATTAAAAAATACTCGGTCAAAATGTGTATGGAATGGATTAAAAAAAAAAAAAAAACCTTTGGTGTGGTGGTATATTTCCATCACATTGGAATTTCTCAACTAGCAACCTGGATTTGTACCCAGTTGGTGACCATAGCACAAGCATTATCATCCTATATGTTCCCAATGCTGGGACACAAGCCTCCTCACTTTGAGGGGGAGTAGGGGTTGGTAGTGTCACATGTCTTCGAATTTTTGGTTATATGACATGCTCGTTTCCTTACAGTTTTCTTTCACTGATGACAATAGGATCGCCCCCAATTAAATGGGACTTTAACAAAACTGGCGAAATGTGGGTGTAGCTACTGAGGTACTCCTCGGCGTCATGTATATGTTTGTATTTAGGTTTAATTTTGCCGTATCATGCTTCGTAATCATAATTGCAGTAGGTATAAGCTGAACGAGTTCCTCCCAGTGACCTCTGTGATAATAATGATATATGAATGATATCAATTCAAGATACAATGTACCAATTTATGATAAGGTAATGATATGTGTATGAATGGCCAATGATCTGCGCGGGGCAAACGCTATCAAATACCAGCTTAGGATTTCCGGAATAATTCTGAGAATTTTAACATGAAGTAAAACTGTAATTGATAATTCTCCTTCAAGTTACGTGGGCTCTAAACCTATTAGAGCCATCAGCTTGTGTAAATCATCGGTTTAAATTTAAGATCGGTTTAGATTTAAGAGATGGCTGTAAAAAACACACGCATTATGACTTTCGGGGTTCTGACTATCCACTAACAACTGTCAGGATCTACAAATAATAGCCAGGATGGGAACTTAACGTGCTTTTCGAGGTACGGAGGGGTCTCGTTTCGGTAAGTAATGGATGATTATAGAGAGCTCGAGAAAATTAAATCGTCTTACGAAAAATCACAATCGTAGTGTAGTTCTAACACCGCTTAAGTAATTCTTTGGCGATTTTGATATTTTGATGCCGTTTCCTAGATAGTTGGAAGACGCTTTGTTTCAGCCAATCAGAAACAAGCAACTCTCTATCTAATTTGAAGTGAACACAAATTATAAAATAGTTTTGTACTGTTACCTAGGTTAGGTGTAATTACGCAGCTTTTTCACTTTCTTGTAAAGTTGCTATTTTTGACTTACGTGGTGTTGTAATGCCTCGCAAATTAGTCCAAGACAGCTTAAAAAATAAATTAAATCACTTAAGCGTAAGATAATTCAAATTTCGCGGGCTACCCTGACGCTTCCCCTTAAGTAACCCTTTTAAGTCCTAACCCGCTATCCTCCCCACAAAAACCACATCCTTAATTCATTCAAATAAAAGAAGAAAAAAAACCAATTTGTACAGGAAACAAAGCTGGGCCATTCAGAACAGTCTTTTTCTATTAAGTTGTGAGAGAAAAACTTTTTCCATTTGACCCATTAAGCCGGCGGCACGACACTTTGGTTTGCACAGTATATTCTAATAATGTTCGAGCTAATACTGTTTATCTACTAATAACGTTACGTGTTGAGTTATGTTGCAGTTTATAGGACAGTGTACCTTAATAAATGTGTTCTTAGAGGTGTTTTTACCTCTCACATGAAAATATATCAATATTTCTTTTTTTTATATTAAGGCTTGCGTTTGGCCGCAACTCGCTTGTTGTGAAGGCGCGGCCTAGGGTGGAGCACGTTTGCCTAGAAGAAACCGATTCACTCGAACTTTGAATAGATCCAGATTATAATGACCAGGGAACAGCGAAGCCAGCAGTGAAGCCAGCACTGACTGGTGGTTCGCACAATAAATTTGGAAGGATAATATAACGTTGACGCTTCGCCGTATTTCTGCTCGTCCGCTATAAAACCACCACCGACAATATTCTGGGATACAGCGTACAGTTACAAAGACAAGTAATATAATGAATAATATGTCTAAATGTCTACGTTAATTTTGAGGGAACGATTCAAAAAAGAACTCTCCAAATAAAATTATCCACCGGAATCCATAGGTAATTTAATGACATAACATTTAGAATGCTAAAATGAACTCAATTATTTCGAAGAGACACTTTAAAGAGGGCTCAGAATGTTTAAGTCGCTCTTCCAGTTACATTTTATTCATCCTCCCTTTCATATCTTCTTCTTAGCGTGTCCCTTTCATATGATATGAACGAAATCTTCCATTTTATCATTTATAGACATTTACTCATTTAATTTTGTCTAGTTCTCATCTTAACCCAGAATTTTCCCAACTATTTTATGGGTCGGCTTTCAGTCTAACCGGATGCAGCTGAATGCTAGCATGTTACATGGAGCGACTGCCTATCTGACCTCCACAACACAGTTAGTACAGGGTAACACGATACCCCTTGGAAAGACTGGTGGTCAGACTTTAGGGTCATTGACTACCTGTAACGACTGTCAAAGATCTACAAAGCCGCTCTCAACTAATTAACGTGCTATTCGAGGCACCGAAGGGTCTCCCTGTAAAACACACGGCCACCCATCCATGGACCGACCTCGGCAAATTGCTTAATCGACACGAGAAGCTGTTTTTATTTAGGCACGAGCATTTTTTTTACGAAAATCAACGTTACAATATAAAACAGAATCTCAGTGTTATATCTACACTTGTAAAACCCATTAAGTTGGTCCCTAAATTGAGGCAGAACTTTTTTGCGGCTCGGAATTTTTGGCCGAACATCTTGATAACTCTTTTGGACGACCCAAAATGATTTAAGGCTGTTCCTTACTTCTTGTTCCGAGATAAAAATGAAGGTTTCTCTGAACTTAGAAACCAGATTTGGCTGGTTTTGTTCTAGGTCCTTTGTTTTGTCATGGAATCTTTTTTAAAATTGGAAGAAACAGTTTTCGATTTTTGAGAAAAAAAACCGGACAAGTGCGAGTTCGACTCGCGTGGAGAGTGTTCCGTACGTTCATGTGTTTTTCTATAATATAAAGGCAAAGAACAATTTTTTTTTATTTTTTTCAAAATTTTCGGCCCTGTGATTTCGGAGTTAATTTTTGCCTATTTTCTTAAGTAACTTCAAAACTATTTATCTTAAAAGTATTAAAAAAAAACATTTGAGATACTTACAATAAGCCCTTTCATTCGATATTTAACACGATAAAGTTTACAAAACTTATTTTTTCATTTTCTAATTTACCCCCAAAAGTGGCCCCCTGTTTAAAATTCATTAATTTATGTTACACGTCCGTGTTTGGGTCACCGACTTTCATATCTGTACCAAATTTCAACTCAATAGTTTCAGTAGTTTCGGAGTAAATTGTCTGTGACAGACAGATAGACAGACAAATATGCAAGTGATCCTATAAGGGTTTTTTCCGGTAGGTACGGAACCCTAAAAATGAAAAAATGCGGTTAAATCGAGTAGACTGGACAGCGGAATGGCTATGGAAACCGTACTAAAGTAAAGTCCGCTGTTCACAGTACGAAAACTAATAGCTTCAGCAGTTCAGATTTAGGAACTTAACACTGTTGACTTATTAATTTATTACTGTCAATAGAAAGAGGGATTTGCATGTGGTTGAGATGAGAATGGAATCGAATGGGGATGGGGATGAGGATGGTATGGGTGGGGATGAAATAGATAAAATAAGAAATGAGTATATAAGAGGAAGTCTGAAAGTGGCGCCGGTGACTGAAAAGTTGTGTGGTAATCGGTTGTCGTGGTATGGGCATGTGATGCGGAGGAATGAGGAAAATGTCGTGAGAAAAGTTTTGAGTACGAATGTGGATGGGTAGAGGAAGACCAAAGAAACGATGGATGGACTGTGTAAATAATGATATGGCAAGAAAGGAGGTGTCTGATGAGATGACGAGTAATAGAGAAGTATGGAAGAAGAAGACATGCTGCGCCGACCCCAAATAAATTGGGATAAGAGCAAGAGAATGATGATGATGTCAATAGAAAGAGATCTATCAGTAGGTACCTCCGTATCTGTAATTAATTGAACGCGCATCATTTGCGGTCAGGAAATATTCCACTAAACAACTTTGCTTATCTCATGAGAAAATCTGATTCTCCAAACTGTGAGGTGTGTGGAAAGATAGAGGATGCATAGCATATGTTGGTGGAATGTGTCCGATATACTAATAAGAGAAACGCAGTTATCAACGCGATCAAATTGTCGGTAATGGCTGTTGGAGTGTTCCATCGTATTTAAGAAAAGCCTACCTTTGAAGCAGCGAAAATATTATAAAGGATGCCTTTCGGCTTCGTTAAAGGATCCTTAACGAAACCAAAAGGCATTTGTTCTCCCCGTCTGTGCTATCATTTTTTTGTTCTAGAACATACCTGGGAACCTTCTAGTTACAGAGATATTGGGGGTCAAAGCTCCAACTTTTTCACAAGTTTTTTTTTAAATACGTGTTTATAATGTAAGATTTTTACTTTAAACACCTCAACGACCCCTGCACCATTCAACCTATCCATCAGCACAATGCTTTGAGTGCGTTTCATCGAGTCCTACCGTAAGTCCGTAAAACGTGATTTTTCATCCCAAAAAAAAAGTTGTTTCCTAGCAATAATTTTTGCGTAAAGTTACTTAGTTTGATGTACAGAATGCTTGGTTGACTGCTTAAGTTAATTTAGTTATGTGTTATTTTGATAAGCTAAATTAGTTTAGGAAGAAAGTTGATATTTGTGAAAGTACGATGGGATGGACATCGTCGCATTAGTGTACAAAAATCCCTTAAATAAAGAAGATTAAAAAAATACTTATTAATTATTTCTGTCCGTAGAAAGAGGTATATTATATCAGTCGGTACTTCCGTATATTCTTATCAAAAAAAAATTGGGAAAAGGATTGCTTATCAATTTAAAGTTTCTGTGAAATTCCAAGTACCGTCTTTGCCAGTCACAACATGGGAGGGCTTCAACGTGTTTGTCAATTTACTAAATAATTAATTATCCTAACTGTACATAGGTACGATGGTAATAACCTAATTCCTAAGGTCAATATATCTCTTCAATGATCAGTAGACACAAGTTTCTTGATACGGATACCCCTGACCCCGATCACATCAGACATCTTAGCCATTCGGCAATTTAATTGAATATTTAATGGGTATAGCCGTCCTGTAATTTCACGGGTTGGATCAATCAATTAATCCCTCATTGGTAAATGGACTGCGAGGTCCGATTGAGATTACGGAGTTTTTGTGTTAGTTAATGATTGATACTGATCTGGGGAAGTTAAAAGTTTATTAGTAACTGATATTAAGGAAAAGAAGGCCTAGACAAGGAGATGGTTCCTTCAGTAATACCTATAGTGCCAAAATAAAATTTTTTAGATTGATAAGCTGCCGAAAATCTTGTGTCAATTCAGTTGAAAGATTTTGCAGAAATACGAAGCGTTTTTAAAACGAATTACACTTGTCAAGAGACCCATCATCTGCCTAGCCTTTTCCCAACCTGCTTCTAGTCTAACCGGATGCAGCTGAATACCAGATATGGAGCGACAGCCTATCTTACCTCCACAACCCAGTTAGTACTAGTACGCTACTCCTTGGTAAGACTGGTTGTCAGACTTTTTGGGCCACTGACTACCTGTAACGACTGTCGAAGATCTACAAATGACAGCCGGGACCAACGGAAGGAAACAGACGCCATAGTCTAACACTTGTATCTGTCTACAACATTATTTTTAGTATATGCGAAACCTGAATATAGTTTGTTCAGAATAAGTAATTGAATCGATTCCAATCATTTTTAAACAATTTTATATTTTGTCCCAAAAATATTAAAAAAAACTAACAAGTTGGACACCGAGCGACATTAAGTACCTATCGCAATAATATTTAGGTATCTACTGCCAAATTATTATTATCCATGAGCTCAAGACGACGCTGGAGGCACGCGCGCGGGCGTGCTGCGTAGTGACCACGTTTTTTTGCGGACAACTAGGTAAAAGAACAAGCTTGATGATACAGTTTTGAAATTTTGTACATAGATTCTTTACATAAAAATACTAGACACGTGTTTCAGGTTTCGCTTATACTAAATCTAATGTTGTATAGTCATGTTATTATACGTAGTTATTACTTGAGTTTAAGTAATTATGACAAGAATTTGAACGAAGTAAGACCAGCCCCCGTAGCATGACCACCGTAGACAAGGATTTCTTTGACGGAAGAATCGACAAAATGACAGATAGTGCAAATAAATCTGTCATCGTGTCGACACAATCTGTCATTTTGTCGATTCTTCCGTCAAAGAAATCCTTGTCTACGGTGGTCATGCTACGAGGGCCGTCAATGAAAGCAGAAAACTTTTGACAGTTCTAACTTCAAGCAATTACTAAACCACAGAACAAAAATCGCAGGTATCTTAAGTAATGACTTTTACTCAATTAATCACTTTGACTTGTTTATAGATACGGGTGTTAGGTATCGGGTTCCGTTGGCCCCTTAAATATCAGGTATATTTTTAGCCAAAAATCTATTTGTTTTTATAATATTATTGCTTTTATTTAAGTTATTTTTATCTTTGCGGCTTATCCTACAAAATATAAACGGAGATAAAAAATAAACATCTATACCGTTTATATTTAAATAAAATATCCAACAAATATTAGAAACCATTCTAGATGCTTAAAATGTGAGAAATATTTATTACTCCCAGAGGTAAAGAAATCATGAAAGCTGGTGGAGGAGTAACATACTATTGTTAGAATGAGCGAAAGAGATTTGAATGTTTGTAGGTTACATTTTGTTTTCAAGAAACCTAAATATGGTGTTTTTAACTTCACGCTTCATAAATCTATAAGTGTATACTTAAACTGCCACAAGAAAGATCAAAATATAATAATAAAATAATAGTAATAATGGGGTAATTGGTAATTGTAATAGGTAATAATAATAATCGGGTCATTGGTAATTGTAATGGAAAATAATAATAATGGGGTATATGCCTTCAAGGGCCTGATTCAGAAGGCAGTACTCCTCGATACGGCTCGTATTGTGAGGAGGTTTCTGTCTCTGGAGCCCTAACCACCGGTAGCTTGGACCCTGCTCCCGATACCGGCAGACCGACAAACTTAAATGTTTTTATATGGTTTTTTTTTTAAGAAATATTTAAAAATGTAAATAATGTGCTAGAAAAACGGATATAGGAAATAATGGGGTAATTGGTAATTGTAATGGGTATTTGGAAAAAGTAAAGTATGAAGATCAGTTATTAGACGCCCGATGCATTTCTGTTTTACGCCAGTTTCAAGGAAAGTGCGTTAAGGAAATAGGTACTGTGGGGATAGGCTGTATGTAATGGGTGAGTATTTGAGTATAAATAAAATGCGTTTTGGGGCAGATTCGAATACTTATTTAGATATCAAATTAAACCAGTATTTAACAAGTATTTCAATCACTTTTGGCGCACGCCTAGCTGTCCCTACACTTTGTTCATTCTCCTTTCAATCTTGGTGTTTATTTACTTTTTATTTACAACGATGCAGAGTTAATTCCTAAATGACCACAAAGGTTAGGTCTCTACAGTACCTACTTGAGATTTTTGATTAACTGGCATAGGTGTTCTAAGCATATAAGCGTAGATAATAGAATCATTTTCCTAGGGGCAACCACCTACCTATCTATCTGGGGGCGTACGGTATTAATTTAATGTTACTTCGGCGTGGGAAAGAGATGAGATATCTATCTCTGCTATAAAGGGTGGCGGTAAGACCCCTGAAGACAAATTCCCGTACTTAAAAACTTTTAAAATCTAGTCGCAATCTCCTCTCAGTCACAATCAGTGTTAAAATCTTGTCAGACATATATATGTGACGCCTAAAAGCCGAAATGCGGCCTAGTTCTAGCCGACCAAACCTAGGTGCGGCCGGTAATTGCGATTTTTCATCAGGAATTTCTAAGTAGCAGCCACGGAGTCTGTATTTGTACACGTTTGATGGAAATTGGCTCCCTATAACATCATCATCATCTGCCTAGCCTTTTCCCAACTATGTTGGGGTCGGCTTCCAGTCTAACCGGATGCAGGTGAATACCAGTATTTTACATGGGGCGACTGCCTATCTGACCCTGTTAGTACTGGGTAATACGAAACCCCTTGGTAAGACTGGTTGTCAGACTTTTTGGGCCATTGACTGCCTAACGACTGCCAAAGATTTACAAATGACAGCCGGGACCAACGGCTTAACGACCAAAAACAGAACAACAGAACTGTGACCAAACGCTACATCCAAATTGGTTGCATGTTCTAACCGAAGATAAGTAGGATACATCTAAGGATACATTTAACCGGCTGCACCTAGTTGTACCCGGCTAAAACTAGGTGTAGCCGCACTTCGGCTATTAGCTGTAACATATACGTAGGTACATATATATTTGACAGATTTAGATCAGAATGCAAACGTTCTCAACAATTCGCGAATTGCCCGTTTACCAAAAGAAAAGAATTTCCAAGTATATTTCTATTAAAGGTGACACCAAAGTAAGTCGTTCATTGCCTCTCTGAATCCCTCAAAAACCTAAGGATTTAAACTAAATCTTTTAATTTAAAAAAAGAAAACGTCTCGACTTTTCACGAGAAGTTTGACAAAAAGAAAACTCAATTTCTTTCGTAATTCGCGGATCATAAACAGATTGAAGCTTCGGACACTTTCGGAATACTTCGGTGGGGATCGGCTGTTCGAAGAGGAAGGAAGCCGGAAAGCGATTCGTTTCAAGGAAGTTATGGGGTAATAAAAGATGTAGATAATGGTAGTTTTATGGTTTATATTGTAACTTAGCAGTTTGTATGTTCTTTGTCAAGGTTTACTATATCGATGATAATGAATTTCGCTTCTTAATATTGTTACATTCGTCCCCAATTCCCTTTATTTTTAACGCAATAATGATTTTATTTCTGCATTTGTTACTCAGACTTGATCACATTGAATTCGAGCCTCTTCTGGTTGCAATTCATCCCAAGAGCAGAAACACTCTTCGGTGCGGTGCGACATCGAGGGAAGGTACGGACCCGCGCGTCAACGCGAGCCCACGCGAAAAACTACGAACCACCAGGACCACTAGGATAACCACTAGGATAAATAATAGCACGAGAACGTCAGAACTTGCTCTCGCGGTCTTGGGTATCCTCGAGGAATTCCGAGAATGCCCGAGGCGCGCGTCCGAATCGCGAGCTTGTGTGAGGCGACGTTTGCCATTCGCGCCGATATTCTACACACACAATTGTAGTACCATCTTATTTAAAATGCAACCGCAGAAAGAACGCAAAAGCTTGCAGAGAGACAAGTAACAATCGATTTAAATGCAGCAGGTTTGCCAGTTATGTTTAAGACCCATATTATAGCGGGCCTGCCTGCCTCTTGCCATCAACTGGGCACAAATCCAGACTCGGTGGCTGCCACTGCGAAATTCTTGATGGAAAAACTCAATTACAGAGTTCCCGACCCGGTAATCGAACCCAGGACCTCATTCTCAGCAGTCGCGATTGCGACCACTAGACCAATGAGGCAGTCATACTACAGTACTCCTTCAGTATATACTTTTGACTTTTTCACCAATATCGCTGATAGAATGACATTTTGTCTAGAGACCCTCAAATCATTTCCCATCAGAATTCATAGAAGCAGGAGAAACACACACAATAACCCACAATTCACAACACTCGCAACACAATACAACACACACAACACACACACAAAACACACCCCACACACAACTGTTTAGAAAAAATAATAAGTTCACGTGATTTAGGGCCTTTGTTATCAATAATCTAATTAAAATCTCGTTGTTTTATCGATTCCCCTTAATTTACATTTCAACCACGTAGCCGCGAATCGAATATTAAAACTCTTTTATAACATCGCCGCACCCCATACAGCGTCGTTTTATACAATAAAGCAGAATGCGCTTAAAAGCGGTGCGCCCATTAAACCCGATTCCTCTGTTGATGTTTGGAATTATTTTTTTCATCTTTTTTAGAGCGATTTTCTTGCTGTTGGCGTAGATGCTTATCTGAAAATATAGGTTGTGGTGTTTCTGCTTTAAGTACTTTGTTTATGATTCAAGTATAATAAGGCTAGAGGGTTATTTGCAAAACTATTTTTCAATTGTAATGCCATTTATTTTGACGTTTCGACGACATTCGAACGTGTCGCCTAGGGGGCGACATTCATTGCGTTGTTCACGTTGCCAAGATGACGATTTTTTAAAACATGTGCAGAAAAGGATTACAATTTCCTTCAAATTATCACGACGGTAATCCCCGAAGGAATAAACAGATGTGTACCAAATAGTACACCCACAATTCGCCAGTTATGTTTTAAGTCCCAGGTAATAGGGGGCGAGCCTTTGACAGTCGTTACAGGTAGCCATTGTCAAGAAAGTCTGACAACCAGTCTTACCAAGGGGTATCGTATTACCCAGTACTAAATTGGTTGTGGAGGTCAGATAGATAGGCAGTCGCTCCATGTAAAATACTGGTATTCAGCGGCATCCGGTTAGACTGGAAGCCGACCTCAACATAGTTGGAAAAAGGCTAGGCAGATGATGATGAAGTTATAGGGGGCAAGCCTATTTCCATCAAACGGGCACAAATCCAGACTCCGTGGCTGCTACTGAGAAATACCTGATGGAAAATCGCAATAGCACTTTGCCCGACCCGGGAATCAAACCCAAGACCTCGTGTTCAGCCAGTCGCGCTTGCTCGGCTCGACCAACGGGGCAGTACTTTTTAGTCATTCAAAATCCATCAGTCGAATTGTGATTTAAGTGTGCTACTTACCAAATTGGGTGTTACTAGCACTAAGCGTACCTACATCTTACACACACTTAGACTCATCCTACAAGTGCTTCAATAATTCAGTGAATATAACATACCAATGAACACCTAATCATACCGTTTGAAACACTCATTGCTTCGTGAACAATAATTTTCACAGAGTACTAATAAGACAGAGGAAGTCATGAAAATGTGAACGCTGCAATGTGCATTTTTATTCATAACAAAGTACCCCGTCCTCGTATGAGTTTGAAAGAGAACTTAACAATCTTCCTTCAGTAGCTGTCCTGTGGATACCGGTAGGATGACCAAATTGCTCAAATTTTAGCCATTCTCAGCTCTGTGATCGATGGTTACGTTAACTGACTATCGTGTTTATGGTTAACACAAGCTTTCTCTATGTCTATAATAATAGCTTATGTATTATCTGCATATAATGTTCCCAGTTCTGAGACTAATGTTCCCACTTCTGAGACACAGGCCTCCTCTCTATCGATATTAGTTGGATCCAGCGCGGATTGGCAGATGTAACATGTCTTCAATCGAGACATACTTTACCGTTTGAGAGCAGTAGTGATGAAATAAATTACAACCGTAAGTTGGGGCCGTTGCCACCACTGTCTTTATACTCATAGCTCTATAATAATGTCTAACATCATAGTGTTCTGAAAGCGCCAATTAACATTGTACACATAAGTGGCGTTGAATTGACACCTCGATAACAAGGAGGTTGTAACTGTTGAATTATTACAGATATTCAAGCTTCAGATTTGGTGTTAGCTGTGTAATTTGAAGATGGTTTAGTGGCTTTGTATTCTTACAAAGCCACTAAATAATAACAATTATTATGAGCCGTTCTGGGCTCATAATAATTGTGTAACTGTAGCTTTATAGGAGTGTGAGGAACAGGGTGTAAAGTTCTTCATCTCCTATAGAAATGGGAGGGTTCTCCGACCAGACGGGTGTTGTGTCTGGTGGGCTACTACCAAACTTGTTGTCGGATTTTCCTATATAGTTTTAAGTCATGGATAACATTAATAGCACGATTCAGAATTTTGATGTAAGTTTTTTCTTTGTGGCCATAGATGGCGCTGTAGTACTTTTTTTACTATATTGCTGTAGTACTTTTTGTACGGTCCGCTCTTGCTCGAGCTTTCAGGTTAAGTAAAAACAAATGAAGGAAGACATTTAGAGCATGTTTTTTTTTTATGGGAAATCATCAAATGACCCCCCCCCCCCCTCGTGGAAGGGAGTGTCAGACTTGTACTGACTAAAACCCACCCATGTTTCTTCTTTGCCCTTTGTGTTCCATGGCCGCGGTATCTCTTTCGTACAGTCCCGCAGCCATGGCAGGCATCGGATTTAGAGCATGCTATGACTTACAGTGACACGGTATTCGGGCCGAAGCAACGGTACGCGAAGGATACAAGAAAAGCGCGCGAGATTCTCTTGTCGCAACTCGCAAACTGCATCGCCGCCGCATGACCAAGGCCGTGAATGAGGTCTTAAGACCTGTCAACGGGATAAATGTTTTGAGATTCATATCCATGTGATGTATACATAAAATGAAACATGATAAAATGTGCGTGGCCATGCGATTGCGCCTTGAGATATCTTGAAACCAAAGAAACTATTCTAAACGTACTGCCGTCTTTTACAAAGAAGAAAAAAGGGCTATGGGTACTTTTACTAAATGTGTTTTGTGTAATCAGGCGCTGTGTAAGATTAGGAAATACGAACTTACACTATTTGCACTAGCAAAGATAAATTATAGTAAAGTTTACTACACCTTTTTCTACTACGTCACTGTTGCAATATGCACAATAAACAAATCAATTTACAAGAAAACACTCCCACAGCAAAAAGAGAAACAAAACAGAAGAACAAACAACATAATTCTTAAAGTAATTCCAACTTTTTAAAACACGTACAAACAGAAAATGCGACAGGAATTCGCAATTTAAACTGCGTCCGAACTCATTTACAAATGGTCACCCTAGCTGGGACGTAAACTACATTCTTTAGCGCCAAGGAACAGCTTGTTCCAGCTCCGGGCACCATGATTTACATAAAAAGCGGACAGTCCACGTCCCGCTCGCTCGTAATTGGACAATTTTGTTACTCCACTTTTTAATACTATGCGCTTTTGCAGTATTTGCTTGGTGGCATAGAATAGGAATGTTCAGAATTGCCTATGAATTTTCCCTCTTTTAGCAGGCATAAAGTTTGAACTGAACTATAACAAATTGTTTAACTCGTAGTTTGTGCACTACAACCCACTAAACGAGATTTTATTATCTCTAAATGTGTTTAAAACATCGTCCTGTTTCAGTCAATCGTTTGAAGTTGACAGTGATATTTTACTTTAAATAAGTTTAACGGGAACGGAACCTAACTAAATCCTTATTAAAGCAAGTATCGTTATTCGAATTTTAGATTCAGTTCTTCAAATACAGTGTGTAAACAGATCCTTCACGAAGCCGTCAACTAAGCATTATGTACATCAAACTAAGTAACTTAACGCAAAAATTATTGCTGGGAAACGACACGGTGAAAAATCACGTTTTACGGTAGGACTCGATGATACACACTCACAGCATTGTGCTGATTGGATTGAATAGTACGGAGGTCTTGGAGGTGTTTATAGTAAAAATATTACATTAAAAACATGTATTAAAAAAAAAACTTGTATAAAAGTTGTAATTTTGGCCCCCAATATCTCCGTAACTAGAAGGTTCCCAGGTATGGTCTAGAACAAAAAAATGATCGCAAAGACCGGGAGAACAAGTGCCTTTCGGCTTCGTTAAGGGTCTATTTACACCCTTTATTATCTCCATTAAGGCTTCTAAATAGACCTTCTGCGTTTCCACTTTACAATCGAGTCCAGTTGTTTGTGCAACCCTCAGCGTTGTTTTAGCCAATTATTACTGATACCAATTCGAAGTTCATGTTCTTTTAGGAAACATTATATTGGGATCACAAATTGGGTGCTACAGTACCCATTAATATTGCTGTATTTGGAGATATTATTAGGATTGATTATGATGTTGATTACATGAAGGCAGGTGTCAATTATCTTGATAGGTAAAAGTACTGTTCTCCTGTTACCTGTTCTGTTTTCCTTCAGTGATGTAGCATTTCGTTTTAGTGCGTCGTAAACCCAATTGATTTTCTAGCCGTTTTTATTTCAAGACTTTCCAGTCACTTTTACGTGTAGTGGACTCCGTAAATGCTTTATCGTTTTTGACCACAATTTCTAGCAAATCTACTCGTTCCCTCGTCTCTCCGTTCGTGTTCGACTGCCTCGTGGGTCTAGTGGTCGCAAGCGCAACTGCTGAGCATTAGGTCCTGGGCTCGATTCCCAGGCAAAGTGTCATTGGGTTTTTCATCCGGAATTTCTTAGTAGCAGCCACGGAGCCTGAGTTTGTACCCAGTTGATGGCAATAGGCTCGCCCCCTATTACATGGGACTTAAACATAACTGACGAAAAGTGGGTGAACTAATCGTTACACCTCTGCCTAATGCTTCGGGGTTTACAGGCGTGGCATTGGTAGATTTTTGACAGGCGTTACAGGTACAGTGACCCAAAAGTCTGTTAAGTAGTCTTACCAAGGGGTATCGTATTACCCAGTACTAACGGGGTCTTGGAGGTCTGATAGGCAGTCGCTCCTTGTGAAATACTGGTATTCAGCTGCATCCGGTTAGAATGGAAGCGGACCCCAGCAAAACTGGGAAAAGGCTACGCGGAAAATGTTGTGTCATTCAGTTATTACGGGATCGAGTATACCTACAAACATTCACTAATGTAGGTACATTAGTACTTACTTGTAATCGTCTTTGTTAGAAAATCGAAGTAAGTTCTCTGAAGTATTTTGAATCGCCAGTCTGATGAGGTGAACTTTACCCAATTTTCCGTCCCTTTCCAACATTTTGTACCGATACAACGTGTTTCATTTTCACCACCAACTTCAGCCAATCACCGCCTTCATAACTTAAATCGAATGAAATTGATTGATCATACTTTTCTACGGTTTTTCATGTTTAAAGTTCTGGAACTCTCAACTGTAGCTCACGGCCCAACTCGATGAATAAAAGAATTTCTTTTGAGAAACTTCACGTTGCTTTAGTTTTTCTTTCGCTTGTATTTTTATTAAAAGGAATGTTCGGAGATTTTTTCTTTTCGCAATTTTTGTGAAATAAACGTTGCGTGAATGATCTAAACTTGTACTGAACGGTACGGTGTAATTGGCCCAACCAAAGTCTTACCAAAAATGATTATTTTTGGAAGAATCGTTATTGATTTGAAGGACAAGCTTACTCAAACAAAAGGGCAGTTGGCACGATGACCTTAAAAAAAGTAGCTTCTCGTGTCTGTCTGTGTGACTATTATATACTGGAAACCGCGTGTTCTTCACTCGTCAGTTTATTTAATTCGCCAGTTTCGTTGATTAGTCACTTTCGCTGATTGGACAGTTTTGTGAAACATCAAGCCAAGTTACTGGGTAATACGACTGACATTATAACTTTTTATTTTTGATTGATTATTATTTATTTTTTTATTATTATTTTATTTTAATTTTTAGATTGTACGAATTAGATTTTTTATGTATCTTACTCTAAATTTTGCTGTGTCCCGACGGGGTCTACAACGGCTCTTAGCTCTACTTGTTAACACCATGTTTTACCTTGTGGAACGCAAATAAAAGAATATGAATATAATATGAAATTAGACAGTTGAGTGAAAGATTAAAAATATAACAATGGTGTGATTATATTAATAATTAATTTCTATCTATTATGTACATTATATACAGACTAAAAAGAACTAAAGTAATGATAAAAATAAGACTAAAAGTAAGAAAATATAAACATCTAAACAACGACGACAATAGGACACTCAGGCGTCAAAGTATTCCTCCGCATCGCTGTCATCTGGAAACGTGCCCAGAAGACTGGCAGCATTGCCACGCTGAATAGAAATGCTAATTCTTTGGCCAAAGAAAGAGCCAGCCCTCTGGTCACGCGAAGTGTCGACCAGTTGGCGAGAGATTTCCTTAAAAAGGAGACGCGCACTCGGTCCCCATGACCCGAGCGTTTCGACCATAAACGGCTCAAAACATTAAAAAGTTATAAAACAGAATATTTGAACAAAATTGTTCAAAGAAACCGACTTGTGTACAGTTTTCTACCGACTGAAACTGTCAAATCGAAGAAACTCGCAAACACTGGAAAATGTCGTATTGACGCAACTGTCTAACTCACAAAACTGTCCAATCAGCGAAACTGACTAATCAACGAAACTGGCGAATTAATTAAACTGACGAGTGAGCGAAACTGACCAGTGATACATGGACTCATAAATATTGTTCCTATGACTAAACAATGTATTTCCATGAATTACCATCATTTATTCTGTAAAAAAAATGTTAGTGATAAAATTAAAAATAAATAAATGCATAAACACAACTTAGATATAACAAATAGTAGTAGCAGTAGTAGTGTAGTAGTTGTGTATAAGGTCTAACTATTTATACACGAAACATTTTAAGAGTAACTTCTATATGTCGTAAAATCACCATAGCAACGAAAAAAAAAATATCTGAGTGTTTTTTTTTTACGAAATTATTATAATTCTAAATTTTTTTGAATCTTTACTCCCATATTCTAACAATGACACTAGGTAAATACGACGTAGTAAATTAGCGTATGGATGTTTAAAAATAAGGAGCCGGTATTTATTTGGTGGGTTAAATAATTATAAATTATTTATTTTTATAAAAAAATATACTCAGATAAAAAAAAGATTTCCTTGAAAAGGCTTCGTTATAGCCGTTAGATGATTCTCTGAAAATATTTCGTGTATGAATAGTTAGACCTTATATAGTAGTATGTAGTTAAGTTCAGCCTGTAAATTGACAAAAGTATTTGTTTTTTATCTAATAAGACAATGACATGTATTAAATAATTTTATTTATTTATTTATAGCACATAAATCGCGATGTTTTGTCAAGTCATAATGATCGTGCAAAACAGGGACAGGTCACTAATTAGAAATAAAACATTTTTTTTTATAAAAATCAGTAGCTACCTTCCAATTCAGTTACCTAACCTCTCTAAAACTTTCAAACCGTTCTAGAACGTTCTCGAAGTAAAGGAACGTCGCATACCAACCGGCGCGGCGCTCATTACGGCGGCGGCACGTACCACGCAGATTGCTTTAATGTCTCTATCGGAACAGTTGCCTAGACCTTAACCTCAGGTGACGGGTTACAAAGATGGTTTATGGCGCAACTTTGGTTTGGGTACGTGTACACAGTGGGCGTGAGTGGCTGCAGTGTGGAGTTGGAGGTGTGAAGGAAATGGAGTGTAACTTATAGTGTAGCTTTTGGATTTTGAAGGATTTTTTTTAGTATTTTTCTATGCAATCTTTAAAAGTGTTAAAGACGAAAGGAGGAGGTTATGTTTTCCAGTAGTATCTGATTTTATGTTTGTACTGTACACCGATCACTATAAGTAAAAAGGGTAAAATAAAAAAAGTCAATGAAACAAACAAAGTCACCGATGTCCGAAAGTAACGTTATTTTAGACTATTTTAATATTTTTTTGGAAGTCGGTTTTTTGCTCATTGATTTCCTACGACATCATCAGCTGTCTTTTCCGTACAATACGTGGATTAGCTTCCAAACTAACCAAAAGCAGCTGAATACCAGTATTGTAATGGAATAACTGCCTATCCGACCTCTACAGAAAAATAAATGTCTGCCAATTACCCTTAGATGTTATTAACTTTATAAAAAAATCTACTTCTGTCCAAAACTCAGCTACACGGACGCCGCTCACTAATGCAGTCAGAGCAGGTTGGCGTTTGTTTAACAGATACGTTCGAATCGAATGTGCCGACCAGAGCAAGTATACAGTGTGTAAGGGACAGCCCTTCGCAAACTGATAGAGTGACAAGAAATTATTTCAGGAACGTTATCGGAATCCAATAAATTTGATTTGTACTATTTCCTCTTACGCAATGTATCGTTACCGTGGCAAAACGCATGTAGCGAACGGCAAGCGCGACGACGAGTTCAGGAAATGAACAGCTGATTTCACGAGTCGTTTGTTGGGGTATTTCCAAATCCATTGTTAGTTTTTGATTTTAGTCAAAAGAACAAAGAATGCAATTTTACATTGAAATAAAAGAATAGTAATTGAAAAACGATAAATGAAATGATAAGTTTCCTGAGACAAATTCCGGTGAAGTATGATTCAAAATAAGGAGCTGAATGGACCCTGTCAGTTTGTGGAGGGCTGTCTCTTACACCCTGTAAAGCACCCTTCAGCCACTCTTCCAACCATACCAAAACAATTCTTGGTAACAATTTTAGATGTCACCTAATATGTCCTCAAAATTATCTATCAACGATCCAAGTTCGGTTCAGCTACTTCCATACTTAGTGTGAAAAGGTTGTATTCATTAGCAAGCAGCCTGTACCCAGCACAGCTTGGTTTAATGTTCCTTACCGTACAACTATCTTGCTCCAATTTATCGCCACTTCGCTTGCCAGCCTTGAATAAAACTTAGCGTTTTATTTTTTCGTTTTTTTAGTCTTGCAATTTTTGCGTAGTTTTTTTTTTGAGTCGAGTAGGTGGAAGTTTTTAATGCGGGACTGAGAAAATTCTTGGCGTCGTTGTTTGTATGATGTTTATAAAGGCGCAGTCGAAGCGTCTAATAAAAAAAAAACTATAATGTCTGTTAGTTACTCATAAAATATTATATTGTTTAGTGATACTTGGATAATTTTGGGGCTTAAAAGACGCTTACAGAGTGGTGCCGTTTGTGAACATTCGTGTTTTTTTTACTTTTGAAAAAACAAAATGGCGTCATCAATTCCGAATATACGCACAAAAATTTTGAAATCAGAAATTTTGAGACATTTAATTTTTTCATTTTAATTTCTTTTACTACGCAATTCACAACATAACAAACTTAAATAAACAGCCTTATTTTATTTTATTCCGTACACAATAAATACACGCTTATAACCATTAAAAAGCTCCGAGTATCGACGCGGGAGTTATTTATTCAGCTCCAAATGGATTGAAAGTGATTGATGCGCGCCATCGCGCTCCTGGTATAAAAGTTGTTATAAATCACTTTATTGCCCATTGCTGTACTGCAGAGGTTAAAAGAGGTTTTGTGTTTTTTTAGGTTAAGTAAGGACTTCCATTTGACATACTTTAAAAGTAATCTATGATTATACTTGTAATTTGAGGCAATTCAATCGGTAATGTCTTTACAAGAATCGAACCTAATTTATTAATTTAAACATGTATAATAAATACTGATACATGCTGACTTGGTGCCATATGGCATTTTCTATCAGTTACCAAATACATGTAAACGGACCCTTCACGAAGCCGTCAACCAAGCATTATGTACATCAAACTAAGTAACTCTCCGCAAAAAATATTGCTGGGAATCGACTTTTTTTTGAGTTGAAAAATCACGTTTTACGGTAGGACTCAATGTAACGCACTCAAAACATTGTGCTGATGGATGGACCGGTGGTAGTGCGGGTGTCGTAGTGGTGTTTAAAGTAAAGTTCTAACATTAAAAACACGGTCGTATTTAAAAAACAACTTGTGAAAAAGTTGGAACTTTGACCCCCAATAACTCCGTAACTAGAAGGTTCCCAGGTATGGTCTAAAACATAACAATATCGCAATGACGGGGAGAAGAAGTGCTTTTCGGTTTCGTTAAGGGTCTTTTTGGAGTCCCTTATGATTCTTTCTTTTTATGATTTCCAGCATGTGGCCACTGCGGCTGGCGCGAACATGGCGTAATCTGGCTGTATTTCGGAAATAATGCGTTGAATGTTGACTTCCAAGTGCTTGATTGTTTCTGATTTATCAGCGTAGACTTTGCATGTCCTCTCCCCCATTTTCCTGTGTTTTATTTCAATTTAAAATTCTCCTTCTCTAAAAATACCCGTTTATTCTACAAGGGCTTTTAGCATTCACATAAGCTTATATTTTTCGTTGGTAGAATATTTATAGTCTAGGCCCCGAAGTTGTGTCTTAATTCATCTATTCTGCCTTTAAAGTGTGAAAGAGCCACATACATACAAACTCACAAACATAGCATAACACCACGCCAGTAATCCCCGAATGGTTAGGCAGAGGTGTACCTATGTAATAGAGGCCGCCTATATTACCATCAACCGAGTACAAATCCAGACTCCGTGGATACTACTGAGCAATACGTGATGGAAAAACCGAATAACTCTTTGCCCGACCCGGGAATCGAACCCAGGATCTCATGCTCAGCAGTCGCGCTTGCGACCACTCGACGAACGAGGAAGTTACAAACATCCACGTATATATAATAATATTCCTTATTTTCCTATTAGACTCCGTATCTCAAACTCCCAGTACTAAAATTCATTGATCCAAAACAGGAGTAGTTGGGTACACGTTATGATAAGCGCTAGTTCCGAACTATGCACGCGTCGGTCTAAGTTTCAGTCTAGTCAGCTCCAAGTCGGTTGGCTCTAGTTATTGTAGTTCGATGTGCAAGTTTCTGCTGTAAAGATGCTGTGGGGGATGCAGATAATGGGTTGGTGGAGTGATATGATTGGGTAATGTGCGCTTTTGATGCAAGGAGAACTTCTTTCTCTTTTAATTTCTCCTTGATTCTCCTTTAGATTACAAAACAGGCTACGTTCTACCTGCGCAAGTAAATCGGATTAATTCGAATTAGTTCTTGAAACATATGATATGTGGTAGGCTTTATAAGTATATGATTTACGATACGAAATAGACACCCGGGAATTAACTGGAGTTAAACTGAAGTAGATAGAAGCTCATCTTTAGAGTACACGAAACTTTGCGCTAAGATCACATAGGCCAGAATAGTAGGTATCCTGCTCGAAGGACCAATGTGAAAAGTACCGAGAACCAGGTTGTGTGAGAAATTAAAGGATAAATTTCCTTGGTGATTTTGCTGTCTCTTACGACATCATTTAGGGAAAGCCAAATGACAAATAAAAAGAAAGCAAAAACTAGGATTGTTGTTAAGGTTTAAAATCTAAAATAGTCACATAGTCGTAAAAGAAAACAAAAGAAAATCTAGATGTTTCTAACACATCTTTTATTACAAGTACTCCTTCAAACTGAACACTTATCCTTTATTACACTTATCAACTCTTAATTAAGACAATACGTGTGTTTCCAAGACGAAACTGTTTGTTCAGTACTCAGTTATCTTAATTTTGACATAATGAGAGCATTCCTTTGTCTCTGTTAGGTATTGTAGAATGGTAAATAAGGACTTTAGAATTAATAGGATTTTGAAGAAAATTCCTCGTCTTTGAGGTGTGTTTTCGTTGGGTAAAGCGAGGATAACGTTTAATTGGGACTCATTTCGTTTTCTTATTACTAACTAGCTGTCACCCGCGGTTTCGCGCGCGTGAAATTTAATAAAAAAATATTTGTTTAATTATCCGACTCTTTTTTTCTATAATAAACGTAGCTTAAATTACTTCATATAATATTAGCTATCTGCCAGTAAAAGTCCCGTCAAAAACGGTCCAACTGTTTCGGAGATTAGCCGGAACAAACAGACAGAAAAAAGTTTTTTGTGTGTATAAATAGATGTTCATAAGTAAGACCTTATACGTAGGTTGAGTTGTTTGAAAACTGCTACTAATTTTCACTAATACTAAGACACATCTAAATGGATACCTAAATAAAGATGCGCTTTTAGATGTGTAATGCTTGACAAGGCACCGACAGTTAAAAATGAAAAACGTCCTTTTATTTAAGCATTGATTTTTGTGTCGCTTTTGTTAGTGAAATAAAAATGCAAAAAAAAAACAAAACAAAACAACAAACAAAAACAACAAACAAACAAAGACAACAACAAACACACATAACACAAACAACAAATTTTTAACAAAAAGAACAACAAACAAACAAAAACCGAAGAACAACATTTTCTTTTTCGACAAATTTTATAACGTTGTCTCATTCAATAATTCTGCTCCAATATCGACATTTAGAAAATAAATACTATAAAACGAGCTTGTTTACTCCTAAACAAGTAACTTCCTTTAGTAGTTAAAACACGTGCCAGCAGCAGTGAAACGAGATACTGCATCTCTAAAGTTAGTCGAAAGTGTCTGCGTAAGCCCCACCCTTATTGCTCGTAGCCCGTAGCAATGTGCTACGGCGTAGCTCGTAGACGCTACGAACTATGAAAGTTATCTAGTGATAGTTGAAAAGTGCGGTTCAGACAGCGGACTTTGACAGATATTTCAGTAAATTATCTGTCAAATTTAGCTGTCGGTTTCACAGCTCTTGTAATGCGGTTAGCGTCGAAATAAATAATCGTTCTCTTTCTGCCGATCGTTTGAAGATGTGAGAGACAGAATGATGTTCTGTGTTCGTTCGTTCAACGCATTTATTGAACTGTGGTGCTTGTAAACCTTAGAATCTATCATCTAATGTTTAGTGAACTTACATTTGTTTTTAAATTTCTTAAGAAAAACATTTAAAAATATAAAAAATAGTAGCCCACCGGTATCGGGAACAGCGATATTATTATTAACGAGTTTAGTACGATCTAAAATAAAATTCTGCTTTAAAAAATGTGTCTCTCTTTTTATAGCAGTCGGCTCTATTTTCACTTAATTTCCCACCATCTTCAAGCGATAATAGATAAAAGCAAAATCTCATGAAAATTTTCAAGGAAAACATAAATAAAGCTGAAAATATGATCCAATGTTATATACAGCTACATTGTAGCTCGAGTAAAGCCTCTTTGGCGCAAAGTTTTTCAATTAAAAAGGTTTTACTGCGACCACGGCAGGCGATGTATGATACTGGACGGTTTTTGTTGTATAATAGTGTTATAGTTAGTTGATGGTAGAAGTTTTGGTGTTATTTTCAGGTGTATTTTTAGCTTTATTGGCCCGCGTGAAGTTATTTAAAAAAAAATTACTTTCCCCGTTTTTGCAACATTTTTAATTGATGCTCCGCTCCTATTGGTTCTAGCGTGATGTTATATAGTCTATAGCCTTCCTCGATAAATGGGCTATCCAAAACTAAAATAATTCGTCAAATCGAACCAGTCGTTCCTGAGATTAGCGCGTTCAACCAAACAAACTCTTCAGCTTTAAAATTAGTACGGATTTGTCATTGTTGAAAATAGGCCACCTTCATTATTATCATAATCGTTCTCTTGCACATGTCCCAATTTATTTGGAGTCGGCGCAGCATGTTTTTTTTGTTTCATACTGTTCTGTATGTCATCATCTCAGTGGTCATCTCCTTTCATCAAATTTTTCACTGGATGAATAGATGGGCCATATTATTACCACGTTTAGTTCTTCATGAAAATTATGCTTCAAATTACAAAGCGTTTGGCGTTTCTCACTTGTCAAAAATATTGCTTACTCTTTCAGAATACACAAACCATCTAACTACGTACTCGGTCGTAGGTACTTCAAAATAAAAGTTGAGCCATGACAAGCAATTTTCTAGCGCAGGCATCTAAGAAAACTGAAAACAAAAACTCTTATGGCATCACAATTGCAATTCAGAAAGACCAATAAAGAAACTAAATTGTAACAAGTACCTTTTCAAAAATGTCGTGAGATAAAACAAAATAGTCTTCGGCAATTTGCGCGAAACATCGTCAACCTTCGGCCTCCATCGCTCACCGTCGACACTGTCCCGAACGCATTCCATTTTGAATTGAGAACGTCCATGAATTGCCGTTTTTGTTGCTGCTCGGTTGAACAGGCATGTACTGCCACCAAAAAGGGTAGATTGAAAAATTTTCGCGCGTCCCACGGAATATTGAGGGGGATTCTTAACCTAGGACATGTTAAGATGCGTTGGTATGTATTTATGTTGCATTTTTAATGAAGAATTTATTAGTAAATGACTTTTTATTGCCAACACAATTTTAGCCGGATGTACATGAAATTTTTGATAGATCCTGAAATCAGCAGACTTTTGAAAAGAAAAACAGACTGGACGACAAGATTTTGCTACAGAATTTAAAACTGTTGAAACAATAGTGCAGCTAGGTACCCATACTAGTGGACTATGGACTGGATGGAATATGGACCTCATGCTCATCTCAACCAATATCACCCCCATAGTATAATGAGCCTTAAAAGTTTTCACTGCACTGGGAACACAAGACTGTGAGAGGAATTAGGCTATAATCCACGTTGCGCGCCCAGAACCACCACGCAGGCTATTTCTCACTCTCCTGTCAAATGCCAAAATTAAATTAGACCTACCCAACACTTAATCCTAAAAACTTTTCCCGCTTACATTTCAAGACACACTTAGAAACTTTCAAATTACTTTAAAAAAAGAACACAGCTTCGCCCACAAGAATTTCAATATAAACCCAACGCCAGACGGAAACTATTTGAATAAAATCCCTTTTGTTGCGCGTAACGACACTGTCTCGGCCATTATGTGGAATAGATAGGAACAGAAGGTCGAGTCCGTATGACAAGCGAAAACGAACGAAGATACCATAGTCTTTCAAACCGTTTTCGGTCATGGCGGCATATCTCTGTGGACACTAGCGATCGACTCGGAAGATATTATAGTATTATCATTGACACTAGAAACGAGATATTTACCATGTTTACTGTTTGTTTTGTCTTCCCGATATTTCGGTGCTGTTGCAAGCACCATGATCACGGATAAACTGATAAAGTTATTGCGGGTGGGTGTTTAGGAGCAGACAAATCGGTCTACCCTCTTTCTTGGTCGTTCGTGGAATCAGGATCGAACCACTGTTGTTGAGTGTTAATGATAATGTTAGTGACCATGATAGTTTAAAAACTTAAATGTGCACAAGTGTGTGCGCCGGCACAGGTACTGTCTCTCTTTCTTTACTCTCATAGTCCGATAGGACGGCATCAGACACTATCGGAGATAGATCAAGCGCCAACGGCTTAACATGCAACAACAAGCGAAGACTGATGCACAACACAACTAACAATATCTAAATTGGTATTTGTTTTACAGTGATTCATCGCCTAAATATTTGACAGGGCTTGAAGTGTCAACATTTTTGTAATTTCGTCATAACTAAGCTTAGGACATGGTACTTACTTATGTTTAGTCATATTTATGAACTGTCAAACTCATATACAGGATCCAAAGCTACGCTACGCTCCCGACCCTGTCTATGAGTGCTTTGAGTGGCACACGTGTTTGTGAGCCAGCATCTCTTTTCGCTAATTACTTGAACTTACCTTCTGTCTGTATATATTCTGTGGCAACACTGCCTCGGCAGTTACATGAAACTAGCTCGGTTGCGCGTGGAAATACTAGAGAATTACCTTTATTACGCAAACGTGCGGTGTATGGGTATTTATTAGGTATTATTTACATTACTGTTTATGTTCAGTGGCTGTGAAACGGTCTAGGATGTTAGTGGTAATGGATTTTGAAGTTTTGTTTAGAACTTTAGAGTCTGTTTTTGAATTTTGAATTAGGTGGGCGATTTTTAGGTAGGTGTCGCTTTGTTTAATCTGGCGTAGGCTTTGACATTAAACTTTATCAGGTCCCGGATTAAATGTAGCGAAATCGGGCCTATTTATAGACTGTGAAGTTTTACTTTGGTTTTCTACACGTGCGCGAAGATATAGGCCAACGAATGTAACCTATTTTCTATTTTGTCGTTACTATTATATTCTATTTCAGAGGATCTATTCTATTCAGTATGGATAAAATTGTCTTTATACCAAATTGAAATATAAGAACTTTGCACCTCTTAACACAAAACTTTTTGATTTGTCTAATTTGTAGTATGAGTTTATTGGATTCGGTCTTTAATAACAAAATAAGCTCTTGGCTATAAAGAGCTTGGTATTAAGAACCCAGTCAGATTTCTGACCATTTTTTTTTGGAACCATATGTGCCCCTCCGTCCTTGCCTTCGAAAGGTCGTTAAACCTTTGGTCCCAGCTGTCATTACTAGATCTTTGACAAGTAATCAGACGCCCGAAAGTTTGACAACTAGTTTTACTAAGGGTATCTTGGTATCCAGTAACTGGATTGTGGAGGTCTGATTCAGTCCATGAAAAAACACTGGTATTCAGCTGCATCTGGTTAGACTGGAAGTCGCTTCTTATAATATAGTTGAAAAAACGCTACGCAGAGATAGGTGATGAGAAGATCGTCCCAGGGTGGGTGGTAGCAGCAAGAAACTTAGGGGTTGAGAGACTCCTATAAACTGATAATGATGATGATGACAGACTGCATTACCGAATAACGCACCTATTAATAAATAAAGAAATTAAACCCAAAATGCAACTTTAATGGGCGTTAGTCGTAAATATTCATGCCGGGGCATACGCAAAATGAATTCTGATTTATTCAGAATATTATATTATTACGAGCAACTGAAATACAGGGTTATATTTCAGTTCCTGGCTTCTTTTTAAAGAGGTCAGTAGCTGTTGTGCTTAAGCCCCGAAATGCGACAATATTATCCTGAATGGAATAATCGGAGCATACATTTTGAATTGCTTGTTGCGAAATGTATACATTTTCTTATTTGTTAGCATGGCTGTCGAGCGTAGAGAATTAATTGTGTACATTTTCTCAATTAAGGAATGTATGTATGTTTGCTTGAAATATATTGGACCGAAAGCGTAGTTGCTGCTAAAACATCTTCCTATGTGGTTCATACGCTGAAACTTGGTACAAGAAAGGCGAAAAAAGCGTGAAATGAGTTCCAAATTGTAAAACGCCCAAAATTTTCTCAAAAACTTCGGTAACACGTCTTTCGGCTGAAATGAATTCAGCCGAAAGACGTCCACTGCTGGACATAGGCCTTCCCCAAGTGTCGCCACATTGACCGGTCCCGTGTGAATCGCATCCAGCGGATCCATGCAACCTTCACCAGGTCATCGGTCCACCTAGTGGTTCGGTAACACATTTCTTCTTTATTCTCTAGGTATCACATCAATAACATAAAATCATGCCTGTAATCCCCGAAGGGTTAGCCAGAGGTGTATCTAATAGTACACACATATTTCGCCAGTTATGTTTTAAGACCCATCAACCGAGCACAAATCCAGACTCCATTGCTGCTATTGAGAAATTCCTGATGGAAAGACCCAATAACACTTAACCCGAGTCGGGAATCGAACCCAGGACCTCATGCTCAGCAGTCGCGCTTGCGAGCACTCGACCAACGAGGCAGTCGAGCTAGTCAGATACACCGTTTCTGCGAGGAAACGAACCGGAACCCAATTACACAAAAAAAGTAGATTGGTTAACTCTCATTAGTAGCTCCTAATTTAGACATGTGTACTGTGTAGGTATTCTGTAATTGATTCGCTGTAAACATAGCATAGTAATTAATGTTATACAGTCTTCTCTGTAAAGTACAAAACATTTTACCTAGAACTTTCCTTCCATTCTAGAAAGAAATATACAAACGTTTTCTGCAACAGCTGTTTATATCTACATTGCAGTAAATTGCAAGAAACTGAGGAAGCGTGTGTAGTTACAAGTATTGCTATCTTTTTACTGAACTCCAATATTGCAGTACGTGACTTTGTGTTGTATTACCACTTTTCAAGGAAGCTTGTGTAATGTGTGGAACATCAAGAAAATGGTTGGAATTGGTCTCTAAGTATATGTTTTACAGAAACAACTTCTTTAGGCTCCATTTACGGCTTCGGACGATGCGTATTTGAGACAAGCGACACGCGCACTGTTCACTTGTTTTTCGTCGCTTCGCTGTGACTCCTAGCAAGCTGCATAGAACTTTCATTTGTTTAAAAGCTGTCGCAAGATGCATGTACGCATTTGCAGTGGCGATTTTGACGTGCCGTTTTTTATCCCGATTTGCAAATTTCTGTATTAAGCCATGTCTACAAGGGCTAACAATTCTCAGCCAAACTGTGGAACTCTCTGAGTATCTGTGTTCCCCCTCACATTTAACCCGTCTGCCTTCAAAGCAAGAGTAAACAGGCATCTTCTGGGCTTGCTCGTTCCATCATAGACCTCATGTATCCCTTTCCAATTGCAATTTCTATTTCAAGTATCGGTGTAATATTGAAACAGAAGCTTCCCTTCATCAACGTGTGTATACCCATTGACAAGATACTTATCTAAATAAAATCTTACCAGGAGCAGTAGGAGTACCTACTCAATATTGGTAGAAGATTGTCGACGTAACAGGATTACCGACTCGCGAAAAGAATCACTTGGGAGCTATGCATTTGTCGCTTCATTTCCCAGTTTTACTTATGCAAATAAGTTTCGACAGCGGACGAAAACCTGCTGAAATGAAAGCGTTTGTTTCGACCACATAGGTGGCGTGGAGTTGTTGTTAATACTTTTTTTGTAAAGAAGTTTTAATGTTGTTCAACTATTATTGATTGAGGTAAGAGTAGGCCCATTTAATATAAAAAAAAACAATCAAAAATATTTGTGAGTTTTACAATATTTAATGCTCAGTGCGTTGAGTTTATCAAAAACAAATACATTTCTTCAAAGTATGCTGAAAATCAGCTACGTCAAAATTACAAAAAACAGTCCCCCGAAACGCCCGCCCTCCGCCACGTCCTATTGTTTTAGAAGGGAAGAAGAAGTGGTGGAACAAAGTCCACAGAAACACATCTGTCTGTTAGGTTAGAGCTCATGTTGTAAGGAGCTTATGCCTATCGTTACTTTCAAATAAGTTTTTATTGCATTTACTGAAAGATATCTTTTTTTTTCAGAGAACAGTCAACCTGTTATCTGTTTGTTTTAAAATAACAGTTAAAACTGTCCAATAGAACAAAAGAAAAAATGTATTCAAATTCGCTTATACCAAAAAACTTTAAACACAACACCATTCCACCCCCACCTCTGTTTTATGAAGGAAAACTTTTTGCAGATGCGAGAGCGTCGAGCTCTAATGACGTCGGGTCACCGGCCGCTCCGAATATCCCATAATGGACCATTGTATGTACCGCTGTTCAATGATGGATGGCCACAAATATTTAAAAACGAGCGCTTTTATTCTTAAAAGGATTTTGGATGGAGGATGCTGGGAAAGTGCCTTGGTTGTTGTGGATTGTGATAAGATGCTGTGGTTTTGTTATTGTCTATGTATACTGATACTATTAGCCCGCAGATGGGGGTTCATGGACGGCTCAGACTTCAAGTGCGTATGCAGTGTCTCCCCACACACAATAGCCCACCTTCCATCTTGCACCGCATCCATTCCATCTTGCCCTATCATCTGCGCACTTCATGATCTGTGATCAGTGAGCGGGGTTCGCATGGCTCAGTTTTATGCTAAACATAAAATTTAAACTTTTTGCTATCGATACGCTAAGAAGAAGATTAGCCTGCTTCATCCCACTGCTGGGCAAAGGCTTGTGTGTATATTGTAAGTAGAAAATGTGTTTAGGCCGCATCCTAACCTAAGCGAACGTCACGTTCATTTTGTTCGAAAAAACAAAACGCGTGATCGTGCTGAAAGAAAAAACGCCTTTTTACGAACAAGTCAGTGAGATACTCAACGTATTTGCGCGGCGATCGTTTTTGTCAGGACGCAGGGTTATGCGACAAACAACTGATTTAGTTATTTCAGGATCGTTAACACGATTGAATGATGACGTCTTGAGTAGAAATTTACCTAGGCTAGGCTGTAATTGGTTTTGTTGGTGAGGTAAGGTAAGTTAGTTGCACAGTTCTAATCTAAATTTACATTTCCACATAGTTAAATTAATTACTTGCTGTAGTAGGGCTGGGATACACGTTCTATAGGGAGATAGACACGCGTATACTTATTAACACAAATAAGTTTACGCAAATGCCTCTGTGAGGATACGCTTGGTAATTAGTACTAAACCAAATAATTAAATATTGCATAAAATTAGTTCCCGACTCATTTCGGAGGTGTGATGGTCACATACACACTAGAATAAGCCCGAGCGTCAAACTCGTGAAATTCCTTTTTGCGCTGAGGTTAATGAGAAATGTGAAACCTGATGTTTTTCACATAAAAATATCATATTCTGGCAAAATCTAGCAACAAGTTTTTCCGTCCATAAAATTGTGCAACGAGGTCCCCTTTTAAAACCTTTTAAAATGTGGTGTTCTTTCACAACGGAGAGGAATATTTTAAAATATATCAACACCTTAGTTATTTGCATGTTTAAGTATTTGTTTAAGAATTATCCTATTAATTGACTGCTTATCATTTTGTGGAGGTTCTTCAGGAATCTATTCCTATGGATCAAAGTTATGAATGTTTGTTTTACCGGAATACGAAGTGTGAATGATGATTGCAATAATGTTGTAAATGTCTTGACGGAATATTGGGTGTGAAGTAAACCCACATTTATAAATACCCGTTCACGACCTCGGGTAGGGCAACTTACGAAATGATTTATGTCAATCGACACTCACGCTCGATATCATGCCATGCCACGACTCGACAGAGACGACAGCGCTTGCCGGTCATACCCGCTCTGAAGTCGTGGCCGCCACGCAGCTAGCCAGTTCATTTCATTCACTCGCGTTCCATATCGTTCGTCATCTATTTCCGTCGTGCGAGCAGATAATACACTCCAAACCGTAGCTCCGCATGTCGAGTCGCGGTGGCTCATGGCACGCACAAAAGAACTTCTTTAATTTGTTTCTTCCGCAGTAGGTGTCGTAAGACGCGTCCTACTTGGTTGTGGTCAAAGGTCTCCTGGCTAGTAGTATACATTTTACTTAATCTACCTTTTAAATCTCCTCAGCCTAGCCTAGCCTAGCAGAATAAGAAGTGGTTATTAATAACCACTTCTTATTCTGTATCCTAAATTGGTTAATCCTACCTACCTCCAAACGGAAAACAAGCACAAAGATTCTGTCTAAAAATAAGCCAGCACGTATCAGTAATTCATCTTCCAGAGTAGGTCGATTAGATTGAGGAAGGCAGGCTAATGTGCCCAATTCGGTGCCGATGGAGAGGCAATTTGTCTCTTTGAAACACTTGCAATTTTAAAGCGTGTACGTGCTTTTTCTTTGTTTAGCTTTAGTGGGCGTTAGATTATCCTCTTTTCTGTTTTTGTTAGTGTTGGGATATACAGCCGGGGTGTCGGCTTCACCTGTTTTTTTTAATTTGGCTGACCTGCTTTTGGAGTTAGTGAGTAAAGTATCGGTTAATCTTGTACGGACATATTGCGGAAATGGGTCAGGACACGGATACAGACTGATACTTAAATAAAGTTGTTCAATTTTTAAGTTCAATGACGATTATAATCAATGTGTCAATACATATTATTTGAATCGATATCAAAGTTTGTATAAAAGACATACTTAGGTGTGGATACTCTTGTGAATACCACACGTAAACTTCTGGGTTTCTCTGCCTTCCAGGTGTACAAACGTCTGAATCTATTGAATGTGGATTCTCATTAGAGAAGTTATGTGGGTTTCTTATTAGAGACTACCACTGGTGTCAGTAATGGAGTACCTAAAGCTGGATAACTTTAGAGTAATTTTTTGAATGTCGTGTCATGATCGAAATAAATTGTTTGTATAAACGCACGCACGTGAAGCTACTAAAATCTGTCAAATTTCTTTAATAGATTTTCAACTTTATCGCTAAAACATTAGGTTCAAGGTTGATTGGGAAAAATTGACATTTTCGGGTAGTGTGTTGTGCTGGCGTCTGTACTTTGACAGCGCTAGAGCCATGGCAATTATACTTAGAGTAAAAATTCAACGACTCAAAATAAACCCGGATAAGTCAATCGCATTACAGATAAAATCATAGCGAACTTTATTTCCGTAACAATAAAGATGCTATTGTATTGCTGCCACTGACAAGTATGTCACAGTGATCTTTGTTATCCTTAGGTTCGAAGGGGGTGGTGGGGTCTAGAGAGCGAGCCAAGTGAACGAACTAAAACCCCGACATCCCCTTCGTTCCTGTTAAATTGCTGCTGTGTTACGTAAAATAACAGCTGTAAAAGACTGTAGTTTGTAGGTCAATCCCAAAATTCCTAACCTCAGCGACCGGATTTTCATATAAACTGTATTGCCGCAGCTTCCGGGGATCCGGACCGGCAGAACAACAAGCAAATAATAGAGACAAAGCCTCAAGTTATCGGATTATAGATAGAGGACAGATGCAGTAGCCACGAGGATGAACTATGCAAGTTTTATTTAGGGATCAGTCCGATTTATAGTCTGAAATTGAGGCTTGAAAAAGCTAATAAAAGCGCAGTGCAATTGACTCGTATATACGAGTCCATTATGGAGGAGCACGTGGCTAAATAATAACAGCCGCTCGGGTCGATCTTTAGGTTAAGCCGTGCGTACCTAGGTTGGTCTGTGGATGGGTTACCACCACATACCGATTTTCCTCCGTGCCTCGGAAAGCACGTTAAGCCGTTGGTCCCGGGTGTCATTTGTAGATCTTTGACAGTCGTTAGGTAGACAGTGGCCCAAAAAGTCTGACAACCAGTCTTACCAAGGGGTATCGTATTACCAAGTACTAACTGGGTTGTGGAGGTCAGATAGGCAGTCGCTCCATGTAAAATACTGGTATCAATAATCTAATTAAAATCTCGTTGTTTTATCGATTCCCTTAATTTACATTTCAACCACGTAACCGCGAATCGAATATTAAAACTCTTTTATAACATCGCCGCACCCCATACAGCGTCGTTTTATACAATAAAGCAGAATGCGCTTAAAAGCGGTGCGCCCATTAAACCCGATTCCTCTGTTGATGTTTGGAATTATTTTTTTCATCTTTTTTAGAGCGATTTTCTTGCTGTTGGCGTAGATGCTTATCTGAAAATATAGGTTGTGGTTTTTCTGCTTCAAGTACTTTGTTTATGATTCAAGTATAATAAGGCTAGCGGGTTATTTGCAAAACTATTTTTCAATTGTAATGCCATTTATTTTGACGTTTCGACGACATTCGAACGTGTCGCCTAGGGGGCGACATTCATTGCGTTGTTCACGTTGCCAAGATGACGATTTTTTAAAACATGTGCAGAAAAGGATTACAATTTCCTTCAAATTATCACGCCGGTAATCCCCGAAGGAATAAACAGACCTGTACCAAATAGTACACCCACAATTCGCCAGTTATGTTTTAAGTCCCATGTAATAGGGAGCGAGCCTTTGACAGTCGTTACAGGTAGCCATTGGCAAGAAAGTCTGACAACCAGTCTTACCAAGGGGTATCGTATTGCCCAGTACTAACTGGATTGTGGAGGTCAGATAGGCAGTCGTTCCATGTAAAATACTGGTATTCAGCTGCATCCGGTTAGACTGGAAGCCGACTCCAACATAGTTGGGAAAAGGCTAGGCAGATGATGATACGAGTCAATTGTACTGCGCTTTTTATTAGCTTTTATTTAACTTGCCTTGTTAGTTGGTCGGTAAGTATGTATTGGTGAAATCTTTCAACTGTCTTTCGAACCAGTACCGTCCGACCGATTGAACTAAAATTTTGCACACCCCTTTGGTTCTGATGACAATACATTTTTATGATAGACATGACTTGATCCTGCAGTCAGGATTGCCTTCTCACAAAAGAACTCCTCAACGGTAAATAGCACGGATACGAAACTTAGTATACTCGTATAATGTTGGTAGATAAACCTAATTATCTTTTTTTTTCATTTTAATAAAACCTTGTTTTTTTTCACAGTTTGAATTATTTTGCCATCCTATCGAGTCGTTTTTTAGCCCATAATTACACTAGTGATTTGAATTTTCACTTTGCTTCCCGTATTCAGCGGAATCCTGCAACTATCATTAGAGGCATTTAAACATCTGTTTGTGTTTCTGTACAGTGTGTCAAGCATTGCTTTCTATAAGCGAATGACACTTTACACGATATCTGGTCTAGGTAAGTTATTATTATAAGCCTGTACTGTCCCACTACAGGGCAAAGTCCTCCCTTCCCTCCTTCCACATTTCGCGATCTAGTGCGATTGTAGGCCAATCCTTTGAGAAAGAGTCCAGCTCATCTCGCCATCTCCTTCTGGGCCTGCCGCGTTGTCGTTCCCTGCTATTTGGTAATTTTTTCGCAGTGCGAGGAGCACTAGCCAAAAATTCAAAGATAAGTAAATGTTATTACTATAGATAATACTATAGATAATACTATAGATAATACTATAGATAATACTATAGATAATACTATAGATAATACTATAGATAAATGTTATTATTATAGATATTTAAATGTCTTTACTCCCAAATTAGGATTCAGAACAGTCCCAAGCCAAATTGCCTAGTGTTTCGGCGAACTCGATCAAAATCTCTTACACCCCATTAGACGACAGAATTTAAAAATAATGCCGTCTACATGAAATCCGACGATCAGACAGACACTATCAGACGGAAAATTCCTTTTTCCCAACTTGTCCTTTATTTGTTTTTGTAGAATAAAACAACGATGTAGTTCGCACAACAATATTTTATTGACTGGCTTACGCGGTCGACCTACACTACATTTATAATACGAGACAAATAAACTTAGGAATACCCTACATTACACCTCCACCCTTATTTACTATCATACATACACAGTTTAAACTTTTAATACACTTAGAATCTTTTATAAATATACATATAATGAAACCATGATACTTTATACCTAACCAGATAACAAACATTTAATTCATACACAGGTACTTAAGCTTACGTCTAACACTTAGATAACTATACATACATACATCGTTCTATTTCCTATAATTAAATATAACTTAGGATAGGCCATATCTTTGCGGTGGTCTCCTATTTCTAACCGAGCGAGTTTCACCAGCAGTCGGGCGCGAACGACTATCTAACTGCTTAGACACGCTCGACGCGGTCGACTCCTGCTCTGAGCCCGCCTCCGCCCTACTGCACCCCGAGCCTCCCACACCAACTCCTGAGTACACCTCATTTGGTATTTCCGTAACCGGTATGGTCGGGCAAACAAGTACATTACGTAACTGTCGATTAGAAATTTGTGACGCTGCCTTTGTGCTGACTATCACACCACCTGTAGGTTGCGATTGATTTGACTTACATTTAAGCTTTAATTGGTCAATGTGCCTATGTATCTCTGTGTCATCTAGTAATCTTATTTGATAATCGGTAGTACCCAAGCGCTCGATTACCGTACCACTTACCCACTTCCTTAAACCTTGATAAACGCGGCACCAGACCTCGTCCCCCGCCTGCAGCACTCGGTGCGCCCCGCCCGCTGCGCGCTGCTGCCGCTGCTGTGCGTCGGCCACCTGTTTCTCGCGCGACGGTTTTAGTCGGTCTAACCGAGTTCTTAAGGTTCTACCTTGTAATATTTGTGATGGCGTTTCTTTTGTGGTACTATGTTCAGTAGTTCTATAGACTAGTAAAAACCGCTGAAGCGCAAGTTCTACATCCTGCTTCTGAATAATAGCTTTTTTTAATACTCTTTTGCACTGTTTGACTGCGTTTTCTGCCAAACCATTAGACGCCGGGTGGTACGGTGCCGAGAATACATGTTCTACCCCGTTATTTTCTAAAAATGAATTAAACTCTGCACTACTAAAGGGAGGGCCGTTATCGGAGACTAATTGTTTCGGTATTCCAAAACGCGACCAAATTTCCCTAATTTTACATATGATTGCCTGTGCCGTAGTTGAAACGACCGGACACGCTTCTATCCATTTTGACGTAGCATCTATCATTATTAAGTATTTGTAACCGTGTATTGGCCCTAAAAAATCCACGTGCAATCTGGTCCATGGGCGAGTCGGCCAGGTCCACGGTTGCGGTGCATGGTGTACCGGGGCCTCGGCCAGTTCTGCACAGACTGTGCAGTTCCGACACAGGTTTTCCAACATTTCATCAATCCCAGGCCACCACACATAACTTCTAGCTATGCATTTGGTTTTGATTATTCCCATATGTGTATCATGCAGTTCCTGTAACACCCTGTCTTGACAAGACTTTGGAACTATTAACCTATGACCCCACATAAGACAACCTAACTCGGCGTATATTTCTGTGCGCCTATTGAAATACGGTCTAAGTTCCTTTATTTCCACTTCCTTTGGCCAACCATCCCTAACATAGCTGACAATACGGCTTAACATTGGATCTCTTTTGGTCTCTTCTCTTATATCTTCATGTTTAAGTTGCAATGCTTCCGAGGCAAAGTGGAGGTACGTTTGTTCTGGAATTTCCTCCATATTTGACCCGTTAATAGCTTTATAACTTTCCACTAATCGAGACAAAGCATCAGCTGTGTTTGAATTTGTATTTACGTATTCTATATGAAAATCATATGCGGATAATATTAACGCCCATCTCTGTAACCTACTAGCTGTCATACTCGGAATTCCCAGTTCCGATCCAAATATACTAACCAGTGGTTTATGATCCGTTTTCAACACAAATTGCCTGCCATACAAGTATTGGTGGAATTTTTTTACTGCAAATACTATAGCTAAAGCCTCTTTATGTATCTGACTGTAATGATATTCCGCGGAGGTGAGCGTCCTTGACGCGTACGCTATTGGGTACTCCCGGCCGTCGGGCGCGCGCTGCGCGAGTACCGCGCCGACACCGCGTGAGCTCGCGTCACACGTCACCACGACGGGCCGTGACTCATCATAGTGTGTTAATACTTCCGAGCTAATTAATAACTTCTTTGTCTTGTTAAATGCCTGAATTTGTGAATTCCCCCATACCCAATGTTTACCTTTTCTCAATAATTCGTTGAAAGGTGTTAAATGATAACTTAAGTTTTTAATAAATTTACCGTAAAAATTCACCATGCCTAAAAACGATTTCAGTTCGGATACGTTAGTGGGGGCGGATAGTTTAATTATCGGTTTTATCTTTTCTGGATCTACTCTAACGCCCTCACTATTAATAATAAATCCTAAGTATTTGGCTTCTTTACTCAAAAAATCACATTTTTCTTTTTTTATTTTTAAACCTTTTTCTTGTAGTATTTCCAGAACTTTATTTAATGTCTCTAAATGTACCTTAATCGAATTTCCCGTTATTAAGATATCATCCAGAAATATTGTAACATTAGGTATTTTATCGAACAATTGGCTCATAATTCTTTGAAAAATTCCCGGACTAGATGCCAGTCCATACACTAATCTATTGTATCTAAAAAGACCTTTATGCGTATTAATAACTGTTAATTCCTTCGATTCATCTAACAATATCTGATTGTACGCTTGAGACAAATCTAACTTCGTAAAGTACCGACTACCACTTAATCTACTCAATAAATCATCTATTTTTGGCACAGGATACTTATCAACCCTTAACATACGATTTAATGTAACCTTATAGTCAGCACATAAGCGTAAAGCGCCATCCGGCTTGTGAACAATTACCAGTGGTGTGGCCCAGTCGGAGGTGTCAACAGGCTCAATGACGCCCGCGCGCAGCATGGCCTCGAGCTCGGCATCGACACGCGTGCGCAGCGCGTACGGCAGCGGGCGCGCGCGGCAGAATATCGGCACGGCTCCCTCCCGCAAATGCAGCGTCGCCCGACTGCCAGTGAAACACCCCAGTCCGCCATCAAATAACTTACTGTATCTAGAATAAATATTACATATTATATCGTCTCGCTGTTGACTACTTATCTCAGCAGATACACTAGCATTGTTCATTATTGTCATAGGGGGTATACAAATATTCAATTCTGAAAGCCATTGCCTTCCTAGTAGTGTGGTAGTTCCCTTATCGAATACATATAAATCCAATTTCTTTTTACGATTTCTATAAGTCACCGTTACTTCCAGATACCCTCCTGGCTGAACTTTGCTTCCATTATAAAATTTAACTAATAAATTACATGGCAGTAACGGTATGTTAGCAAAATGTTTTTGGTAAGTATTTCTCGAGATACAGGATAACGCTGACCCTGTGTCAATTTCCATTGATAAAAGTACATTATTTACTAACAGATTCATGCTCACCGGCGTATATTGGCTTAAAGACATTTGATACATAGGTTCTTCCAGATCCCCTAAGTCTTCTCTCTCTTCTTCCCAGTGCGTCTCAAACGCGTGCATCGTAGGTGCCGCGGCACCGGCCGTGGTGCCCGGCCATATTTTCCCGCGCCGACCATAGGGCCGGCTGGCGGCGCTCCGACCGCTGCCACGGCCGCCCGCCCCGTTTCGCGCCATCCCTCTGGTACCGCTCCGTGATTGTTGAGAACGACCCTGAGTGTCGCTCGTAACCTCACTGTTGTCCGGGCATATGCGCCGCAAATGCCCGATCTTTCTACATTTACTACACTGATACTTGGAGAATTTACACTCCAGTTTTGTGTGTCTGTAGTCCCCGCATGCTGAACATCCTCCAACATGCATGCGATGTACATCACCCGTCTGTTCGAACGCTGCCGAACTTCGCCGCAACACTGTATTATTTCTCGAAGTTTCGAGCCCCTTCGAATAAGCGTTTGCACCGGCCCCGGTCGGCCCGGTGACGTCACCACGCCCATCTACAGCGGCTGCATCGCGCTCCGCCGCCTCCAGTGCGCTCGCCACCGACACTGCTTTAACGAAATTTATATTTCCTTCCGCGAACAATCGTTGTCTAATAAGATCACTCGAAATACCACACACGAATTGGTCTCTTAAATTATCGTCCAAACTTGCACCGAATTCACAATACCGAGTTATTTTTTTTAACTCCGCAACATATTCCGAACTACTCTCACCAGATTGTTGTCTTCTTTGTTTAAATTTATAACGTTCTGCTAAAATAGACGGCTTTGGTTGTAAATGTTCTCGCATGACCTTCACGACCTCGGTGAAGGACATGTCCGCCGGTTTCCGAGGACTGCACAAATTCACTAGCAATTCATACGCGGTTTCGCCCATGAATGCAATCAGCGTTGGTAATTTTAGTTCGTCCTTCACCGCATTCACCACAAAGTACATATCCAGTCTATCACAGTACGACTGCCAATTTCCGTTCTTCATGTCGAATTCGTCAAATTTCGCCATCCTCGTCGCCATTGTAGAATAAAACAACGAGGTAGTTCGCACAACAATATTTTATTGACTGGCTTACGCGGTCGACCTACACTACATTTATAATACGAGACAAATAAACTTAGGAATACCCTACATTACAGTTTTATCGAACGGGAAGAAAATTTCCATCTGTTCAAATGCGTTCGGAATTATTTTTCGGATTTCTGTTATTTCATCGTACGCCACTTGGGTTACAAAAAGTTTTTGCTGCCGAGCAATTTTGTTAAGCAGTTTTTTGGAAGGATGGCAAGAAGTTGCCTTTCCATATTTTGCTCGAGTTTCGTTCGTGGGATGTTTTTATGAGATTTGGGAAATTGAAATGATTTGTGGTGGTTGAGTGTATGTTTTGATTTTGCAAGAAGCGTAAAGATGTGATGTGGTGTATAATGTTAAGTTTAATCGAGTGCTCTTACGGTTCGTTACTTAAATAACAACACAAGATAATAATATTACACCTGTAATTCCCAAAGGGTTTGGCAGATTTGTACCTATTTATTTACTTATTCAGAAATACATTCTAAGCTTACAGTTTTTTTATCAAAACGCTTAAATGCTAGCAATAAATATGTCGTTTGTAATTACAAAAATTCCGAAATCAAAATAAAAATTCTATATTATGTTGGTATCCTTTGTAATACTGGTTGAGCCTATTGTCATTCTTACTAATACATACTCGCGCCGTTTCGAAAAGTGATATAATTTGTCTTCATATTAAAAACGGATGTCTATTTGGATTGTATAACTAAGGGTCTGTTTCACCACCTGCGATTAAATTCCCGTTAAGTTATTTAATAATAATAAAAAAAAAACATAAAACTGTTACTGTTACTGTGACACTGGATCCTGCACTAGGATACCCTATGTCGCGGGATCCAATCTCTTTCGACAAATATGGTTGATTGTTAAAAGATATAAAATGCCACGGTTCTAATCCCAAATAACTAAAACTAAAAGGTATCTCAAGGTATATATGTTCACAACTTAACAAATCACTTGGCAGATAATTTTATTCAATTTCTGTTCCATTTTTGAATTTATTCGGTAACTAACGGCGATTCGGACATCGTGAAATAGGCCCTTAATGTAGTAGCTGTTAAGTTCTGACCTTGACACACTTCCCAACAACCATTCTTTTACTTCCCTCACAAAGATCCTCATTATAATCTTACAGAACCCGAAACCTCTAAGTCCCTTCTATACTCCAACTAAGGCATCAAGCCTCACATATAGATGTAACAGGATATTACCCTAAATCCTCGCAGGGCCCATTAGACTGGACAAACGGGATTAATTAGGGAACCCACTTGGCAACTATCGACCTACTTAAACATAAGGCCGGCTCGCAAATTGGTGGAGAGGTATCGGTATCGGGAAATGTAAGTGCTGGACGGCTTTAAAGGGAATAAAGTGATGTAGTATTACTTTACTTATTTATTTATTTACAACATTAGTTTTAGTATATGCGAAACCTGTTACACGTGTCTAGTTTTATGTAAAGAATCTATGAAAAAAAAATTCAAAACTGTATCATGAAAAATCTCAAAGTTATAAGCTTGTTCTGTTACCTAGTTGTCCGCACAAAAACGTTGTCACCACGCAGCACGCGCCTCCAGCGTCGTCTTGAGCTCATTGATAATAATAATTTGGCAGTAGGTACCTAAATTATTACGATAGGTACTCAAAGTCGCTTGGTGTCCAATTTTTAACTTTTTTAAATATTTTTAGGAAAAAATATAACATGGTTTAAAAATTATTGGAATCGATTCAGTTACTTATTCTGAACAAACTATATTCAGGTTTCGCATATACTAAAAATAATGTTGTATATGATATTTAGCGTTTCTGAAAATCGGTGGTGTTGGTTTTTACAAGCTTTTATTTCATTTGCAATGTTCGTTAAGGTCAAATCTTGGAACTATCCCATACCCAAACGATTTAGCTAGAATTTTGCAAACACGTTTATTGTCGATGACAATGCATGGTTAGCTAAGTGACGTCATTCTAAATGCAATATGGCGGACTCCCAAAGATGGCGGACTAGTTATTTTTATATGATATGGATATACATTAAAAGGTTTTGCAGAGAAGAATACGAAAAAAAAAAGATGGCACACCTATATTTAAAAGCTTGTTTTTTTTACAAAGCTTTTTATTTTGCTTATTTAAATTTAATTGATGTTGTAGCTTTTATAGTTTTTATTCGCAATAGTCTCATTGCCGGTAATTCTCAGAAGTAGCTGGGACTCTGGATTTGTGTGACCCTAACAACTACCTATTACATCTGTTGAGTTTTGCCAGCTAATTTGATTTAACCCTGTATAGATGTTAATATAAATATGACGTCAACGTAATCTAACCTCATAAAAGCTATCTTATATCCAGCAACGGACGAGACATATATACTCTATCTCCCCCATTTCGCTGCTGTAGGAAAGGATTTTATAAATAATCGCATGAGGCTGTAATTTAAAAGCGAATGGAAATACATCAGCGGTAAGAAATATAAATAACCGCAGATCTGGGGAAGTGTAGACAGGAATACGGAATTTCAGAAGTGCATGCATGGATGGTGATGGTCGCTTTGAACGAGATAGTACACTTGCTTGATTAGAATATTAGTAGGAGAGTACAGTTGCTAGTCGTTGGTTGTATATTTTTGTCTTAGCATTCTTGTTGAGAAAAGTTTGAAACGTACTTATGGCAATTATTCCTTGTTTCAATTTTTTTTTTTTTATACAAAGAAATTGGGGCACATAATATTTTGGAAATACTTGTATCTCGTTTCTCTACTTTCACTTTATAATCACGACTTAAGAGTAGCTGCTAATAAAACTTAAAATCTAAGAAAACACTTACATAGATAGCAGTAGCGTGCCTTGGGGCCAACACAATGCCAAGGCTAGCAGACTGTTCAGAAACCCTAACACCATGACGAGCTTGCATGTAAGTATCGCCACTAATAGTTATATCGTAAAACCTTTATTATTATTACTTACACTAGAAACGGGATATTTATCATGTTTACTGTTTTCTTTGAGTTCCCGGTATTTCTTTTTTTTTTAATAATGACTATAATAGTTTAAAATCTTATACCTTTATTATATTAACGCATAAATCTGTAGCACAGTAATTATTAAACAATATTCTCTTAAACATTTTACTCGACCAAACATCCAAGTGAAATTCAAACGCAGCACCATCTCGAACCGTGGGGTGCCCACGGGAAATGTGGTTTTATGCGGACGCTACACAAATAAACTGGTTTTAAGAAAGCCCCCAAGTCTCGTCGAAACTTGTCCGGTACGTAAAATGCTTCGGAATTCTGTCCGAACTGAGTTGCATTCTAACCGTACTCGGACAAAACGTTCATATTGATCTTTTGTACGGATGAGGAATAATTAATTTTCGGTTACGTGATCTTTGAGTTTCGGGTTAGTTCGATGGGGAATGGAGGAATGTAGGAGTTGGTTCTTGTGTGGGATTTATTTCGTGTTGGCTAAGAAATTGAACGATGTTATATCTACCCGGGCGTTTTATACATCGAGTTTTAAGCTTGTGGCCGCAAGTGCAACTGCTGAGCACGAGGTCCTAGGTTCAATTCCCGGATCGGACAGTGTTATTGGATCTCTCCATCAGGGATTTCTCAGTAGCAGCCACAGATTTCGGATTTGTGCCCGGATCATGGCAATAGACTCGCCCCCTATTACACGGGACTTAAACATAACTGGCGACATGTGGGTGTTCTATGAGGTACACCGCTGCCTAATCCTTCGGGGATTAAAGGTTATATTACGTGTTTTAAGGTTCTTTCAAACCGTTACGGACAGATTTCGAACCGTCTGAGGACAACAGACACTGACAGATACTTCGGTACATTATCTGACAGATTCTGACGTCCGTAGCAGTAATCTATCTTAATCTGTTTGATCAAACTTTAAGAAGGAGACTGCCTCACATCAAAAATTCATTATAATATGAGTGACAAAGACGAGGCTCTACAAAATTGATGTCCGGATTCCGTTCGATTATGCTTGGAACTGCTCAGTGTCAGTTGAATCAACCCACACCTAAACCGCAGCGCCGCAACGCGTAGTAATATGTTCGCATGCTGATGAATATTCAATTGATCGAATGATTGAATCCTGTTACAACCTGAACAGATTCAACCACATTTGTTAGGTCTTTCGCTATTCCATGGACAGGCCATTCGGCAGCCGATCATTCCCGAACGTGGCACGAGTGATGGAGTACCAAGCCATAAATAAGGCATTCGCACTTTGTTTCTGCGCTTGTCGAGTCTGCGATCGTAGTTCTGACGCCCCGGGCACACGCTCAAGCGTCACGCGCGTTGCGACAGAAAACTAAAAGGAACTGCTTAGGGCATGTAACAAGTCACCGCGATGCGACTAGCGACTCGACGTTTCTCACGCGAAGCTAACAAATGTAAAGCGGGCGTGTTATTTGTCGCAAGTCGCCGTTGTATACTGGCGTTTTTTTTAAGCGTAACACCATTATATCTCATGTCTTATGCGACACGTGCGTTTGTTGCTTATTTTCTTCGCGTGAGTACCATCGTGTCGCAAGTAGCGTCGCAATGACTCGTGGCATGCCCTAAGCAATATCGTTCACTTGCTTTCTTCACACTCGCTGTCGCAGGACGCGTCTCGCTTGAGCGTGTACCTCGTGGCCGTGAGCCGACTCAACGCGAATGATGTCCTATACAAATCTCGCTTCTAACATGGGAAAGGTGTGAATCGATTGTGACGAGAGGGTTCTCTGTTTGCACTTTACAAGTAAGTCTGCAGAGTTGCTTGAAGTTGGTTTTTAGTAGGAAGTAGTTGAGATTCTTGTGAAGTAACACATCTGCGGCAGCACCTACAATAGTTTTACTTAACTTTCTTGTATTCCTGTTTGAAGGGTGCTGAGAAAGAAGAAACGGTTCCGAAGCGTTTCATTTATTTTTACAACGACTTCAAACAGGATTTACATGTCGGATATGTCGGGATTTATTCCGTTAGGCTCGTACATCATGTGGGCAGACGATGGGTTTCGTTCTATGATAAAACACTGGGTGCGATACACTGTTCCTAGCAAAACTAACGAATTACTTGAGATAACACGGGGCACAATGAATCGGGTACAGTTCAAAGACGTCTCAACTCCGCCGCGATCAGACATTGAATGTCACCCTCGCCTCGAGTTGAACATCAGGGCTCTGTAGAAACACGCTGTGGTAAGTAGGTCGCGTCATGTTACCAGTGGCCACTAGCGCGTTTGCCTATTCATTTTATGTCTGTACTAACGACCGGATCCGACAAAAATATTATTAAGCTTTTATTTAACTTGCCTTCTTACTTCTTAATGTATTAATCAAATTGTGTAACTGAATTTCAAACCAGTTCCTCACAACCTCACACTTTTGATTCTGGTGACAATACATTTTTATGATAGACAGACTTGATCCAGCAACCAGGATCATCTGCTCATGAGAAAACTCCTTAACAGTTAATAGCATGGACACGAAACTTTGTACACGCGTTTAATAGATAAACCTGATTTTAATTTAAAAAAGATCTCGTTTTTTTAAGTTTAATTATTCCATTTTATCATTCCATTCCACTAGATAAAGTGACATTAACAATGTCACTTTATCTAGAACTTCTGGTGAAGTATCAGTGTTGCCTTCTGTATTTCTTGTGTCCATAGACAATAGTAGAACAACGAAATGTCTACAAACCCAAAAAACGCGGTATTTTATTCTTAGCGTTGCTTATTTTCTTGCTGGAATAAATTACAATAATAATATGTATGTACAAAGTTCGTGAACTCTTCAAACTGAAGTGGAAACCTTCAAATGTTTGTTGATCAACTTCGGCAAAATTTTGAATTATTAATTTTGTTTACGTTCTGGTGTCAGCGAAGTATGATGGGTTATTAGGAAGCTCTCGGAGGTAACTTTGGCTTGATTGTGTTTATGTTTCGTAAGAACAATTTGACGGCTGAAGATAGGATGATACACGTACAGGGCTGTAGGTGATCATTGTTCTTTAGTTTTGTTCTGTGGAACATCGTCTTTTTATCCAATATCTAAGTATTTCTTTGTATCTAATTAATATTATCACGCTTTAGAGTGACGTCATTTTATTTCTCAGCAAACCCTTTCATTTGGTACCCATATCAAGGGAATGCATAAAAAATAACTAGTCCGCTATCCTTGGGAGACCGCCATATTGGATTTAGAATGACGTCACCTAGCCAACCATGCATTGTCATCTAAGCTAAACATGTATGCAAAATTTCAGCTCAATCGAAAACCGGGAAGTGGATCAAATTTAACTTCTAAGATTTTTTACATAGTTACAGGTAAAGCTAATAAAAGAGTGGTATAAAAAATTAGGCCGACAGTCCAGCTATCTAACGCCCACTAAAGCTAAACAAAGAAAAAGCACGTACACGCTTTAAAATTGCAAGTGTTTCAAAGAGACAAATTGCCTCTCCATCGGCACCGAATTGGGCACATTAGCCTTCCTTCCTCAATCTAATCGACCTACTCTGGAAGATGAAGTCAACATGCATTGTCATCCAAACTTAACATGTATGCAAAATATCAGCTCAATCGGAAATCGGAAAGTGGGCCAAATTTAACTTCAAAGGTTTTTTTACACAGTTAGTTACAGGTGCAGTTAATAAAAGCGTTTTAAAAAGATAACGCACAGCCTGGACCGTTGGGAGCATGAAGTTGCAGAAAAGTTTCTCATTTAACAGTGGTGGGATGAACACCAAAAAATCCATATTTTTAGAAATACATAGGAGTAGAGTTAAATTAGTATGTTATTATGAGTTATGATGTTTTGTATGGAATGCCATCATTTTTGCCGATGGAGAAGTTAAAAGGCACGCGGCTTGCCCATGCATAAAAACACTGCGTGTGATCTTTTAAAATAATCATGTATGGCATTGTCATAGGTATGTACATATGTAAAAAAAATACTAGCCTCCCGAAATGTAAATGTACTAGTAGTATACAAGGCGTAAACGGACACTTCACAAAGCCGTCTACCAAGCATTCTGTACCTACATCCAACTAAGTAACCTTACGCAAAAATTACTGCTGGGAAACGATTCTTTAATACGGTGAAAAATCACGTTTTACTATAAAACTCAATGTAAAGCACTCAAAACGTGTTGTGCTGATGGATGCATTGAATAGAAAACGAGCCATTGAGGTATTTAAAGTAAAGTTATAACCTTGGAAACTAGTATTAAAAAAAAAACATGCCAAAAAGTTGTAACGTTGATCACCAATATCTCCGCAACTATAAGTTCCCAGGTATGGTCCAGAATATAAAAAAATATCGCAATGACGGGAGAACGAGAGCCTTTCGGCTTCATTAAGAATCTTTTTAGACCCTTTAGAGGTATCACAAACCCAACTATATATCCCTTCATCCTGAAAATAGAACGTCCAACAAAACGGTCTTTCTCAAATCTCTTTTAATACATTACAACGTCCCTTTCAATTCCAACTGATCTCAAGGAAGGATATTCGTTGGCAACATGTTCTTTATCCGTCTAATTTATTGGAAAAGATAACCATTAGTGTGTGGTATTGGCAGCCGAGTATTGAAGGGGAATTGACTTGAAATGTTACGATTATTATTGCCAGTAATATCTGAGTCGAAACCGGAGCCTCGGGGTACGATTTCTCCAGAAAAGTGAGTGTGTTTTGTTTGAAGATTCCAACAGAAACAGTGAGTTCCTACTCACTGTTTACAATCTATACCCACTTCTATACAATTATTCTTACTCTTAAAGTCAAGAGTAAGCCCATACAGAATTAAAAAAAAAAAAAAAAAAGTATTATAAAGCTGAAGAATTTTTTTGCTGCAACGTGCTAATCTCAGGAACTATTGGTTTAAATAAAAAAAAAACTCTTTTAGTGTTGGATAGGCCATTTATCGCGGAAGGCTATATTATAACATCACGCTACGACCAATAGGAGCGGAGCATCAATGTAAAATGTTGCAAAAACGGGGAAAAATAGTATTTTTATAATAAATTCACGAGGGGGAAGGTCGCGGACACCAGCTAGTTTTAAAATAAAATTCTGTGACATAGAAAACATATAGTTCTTACACTTTGTTACTATGGTTTGGTTTGATGGATAAATTTGAAAGGAACTGAAAAAATTAAAGTGAAACCTGCTGGAAAATTAATTCAGTTAGCAATAAAAGACTTCTTGTTTTCTTATTATAACTTTATGCACAAGTAATAAAAAACACCTTACAAAAGCCAATAGGCATTTTCTACAAGTATTGTGCGTGTTGTTTTTATTTTATTTTTTTCAATAATTGAATCTAAAAGTGTACAGACATACTTTTGACAACACTAGTAGACTTTTTTCGGCAAAATAGCTTTTTTTTTTTTTTTTTTTTTAGTATGGTAAATCATCCCCGCTCTGGGCGGAGCGGAAGGGAGTGTCAGACTTGTACTGACTAAAACCCATCCATGTTCCTTCTTTGCCCTTTGTGTTCCAGGGCCGCGGTATCTCTTTCGAACAGTCCCGCAGCCCTGGCAGGCATCGGCCCGTGCGGACCCCTACGTGGTTGCTGACATCTCTTTGAGGCGCGCGTGGAACACGAACGCGCCGTCGACACGGCCTGTCGTCATAAGACGGCCGGACTCTGCAACGTAGCTGGATTTTGGTTGTAACAACAACCAGAAATCGCCCTCCTAATGACTTTATTGATTTTGTTATTATCTCGTTCCCATTACTTCTGCATAATCGAATTTCTTTTACCCAAAATTACTAATACAATGTCAACTTCAAAACGTCTTCCTCATACACAAAGCCGCACTCAGTACCTAAGGTCCTAGCACGCACACGCGACGTAAATACGAACGATTTTAAAGTTGAAAATATTCTTTTGTACACAAACTGAGTAAGGGCGAATTCCACCATTGGAACTGTACTGAACTGTTGTATAACTATCACTTGCTTCGCTGAAAGAAAACATCGTGAGGAAACCAGCATGCCTAAGAGATATTTCTTGACGGCATGGAAAGCCAAGTCAGAGGCCCATGGGTGGCATAAAAACTCTGACAAGTTAGGCACTAACCATACTATAAAGAAAGAATACCAAAGGAACTGAACCCGATCAACACAACTAAATAGTGATTAAGGGCTATCAGTGATATCTTTGATGTGGAATGTTGAAACTGACAGCTCTTGAACAGGGTTTAAAAGTGTTAATCTCGTTCAGTTTCCTTCATAAAATTAGCCGTTACTTAGTTTTGAAACTTTAAATCAATAGGCGAATACTAATTCAGCTTTTCGCAAAACAATAAAATAGAATATTTTTAATTAAAAAATCGCCTGTATTTGCGTTACAATTACGTCGCGTAGTCGTGCTAGGACCTCAATACCTGAAATTTGCTGTAATTATTCACCGTACAAAATAAGTACGGCGCCTGAATTTCAATAAGACGTCTTGAGATTTTCTCTAAGCAAAGAATGGCGGTTATAATAAGCATATTAATAGCAACCGTGGTAAGCCTCCGGATTTGTGTGCTTAGAATGTACTTTATTTGTTTTGTTTTCTTGTATTTTGTGTAAGGAGGAAAATATTGTTATTGTGTTTCTGAGAATTGTTGAAATGCTGATTTTGTCGCTCCTTGAGTTTAGGATTACTTGATGAGACATATTAATAATACTATTTAAATCCTTTTAAAACTGTTTGTTTTCTCAATGATGATCACTTTTTAATGAATTGTCTGGTCTTCATCATCTGCCTAGCCTTTTTCCCAATTACTTTGGGGTCGGCTTCCAGTCTAACCGAATGTAGCTTCTTTCTTTATCGTGTGGTAAGTGCCTAACCTGGTGTCAGAGTTTTTATGCCGCGCATGGGCTTCTGACTTGGCTTTACATGCCGTCGAGAAATATCTCCCAGGCATGCTGGTTTCCTCACGACGTTTTCCTTCAGCGAAGCAGTGATAATTATACAATACGCACATGAATCCGAACGTAGCTAAATACCAGTATTTTACATGGAGCGACTGCCTATCTCCACAACTCAATTAGTATTGGGTAATATTATGATACCCCTTCGTAAGATTGGTTGTTAAACTTTCGGGCCACTGACTACCTGTAACGACTGTCAAAGATCTTCAAATGACACCCGGGACCAACGGCTTAACGTACTTTCCGAGGCACGCAGGAAATTCGGTATGTAATACCCATCCACGGACCAACCTAGGCAAGCGCGGTTTAACCGGAAGATCGATCCGACCAGCTATTATTATTTAGTCACGAGTTTCTCCGAATGAATACAAAATTAATGGTCAATCGTCATGTGTAAACCTAATAAAAAACCCAAGTGTTAACCTGAATATAGTTTGTTCAGAATAAGTAACTGAATCGATTCCAATAATTTTTAAACCATGTTATATTTTTTCCCAAAAATATTTAAAATAGTTGGACACCGACCGACTTTAAGTACCTATCGCAATAAATTAAGTACCTACTGCCAAATTATTATTATCAAGGAGCTCAACATGACGCTGGAGGCGCGCTCTGCGTGGTTACCACGATTTTGTGCGAACAACTAGCTAACAAAACAAGCGTATAACTTTCTGATTTTTCATGATACAGTTTTGAAATTTTGTACATAGATTCTTTACATAAAAATACTAGGCACGTGTTTCAGGTTTCGCATATACTAAAACTAATGTTGTATAACCATTACTTAATCATAAGTGCATTGTCATCGATATGTTGTCCTTTGAGACGTATCCATTGTTCGCCATCAAAGCTAATCAGCACCTAGCATTCAGACGCGTTTGATGTGATGAGACCGACACACAATACTGTTGCAGATTAGGAATAGATGCTGGTATCAGTTGCTGTATGTATTCCTAATCTGGCCAACATAGGCTAACAGTATTGTTAACCTGTGTCATTTCTTTTTTTCGATCCAAGGCTAAGGTGGGCCACTTAGGAATACATTATGTAAGGAATGATATTTTAAATAAAAAGAGGTAGAAATCGTCAAGCGCGCGCAAATTTTTGCAGACAAATTCAGTCAATTACACTATCAGCCATCTCTTTCTGTATCATACGTTCGTATTATCTATCGCAGTCGTAACAACGCAACCAAACACGCGCGCATTTGAACGCCGCTCAGTATGAACGTAGCGTATCTGTCTTTATAATATCATTGTATGTAAGAATAGTTATTATTTAGAATCTCTATTTAGAACAAAGAAATCAATTGTCCTCCTAGCATGCCCCGACAGATTAACAATATACCAACAGTTTAGCTTCACCGCAAACTAAAACTGTACAATTTCGTACAACGTACTACAAAACAAAGACCCCATTTTGTCAATGACCCCGTAAACTTTCCCAGCAGTCTTCCCAAATAAAATCAACTTTCAATATTTATGACAAGCACGAACCAGTGTAAAGCGTCACCAGTCAATATAAGTACAACAGATTTGCGTACTGAGGGAAATCTTCGTCAACACACCGCAACGGTGGCAAAACACAAATTAAAATTGATAAACAGAAAATTTCAACAACCATTGCCGGTTTTGCACCAACGAAAAAAATTCTCTCGGTTTAAAACCAGCAATGGATGGCGTTGTAAACGAAGAGGAGGTTTTGAAAATCTAGGTTGAAGATCTCGTGGTGGTAGGTGAGAAGTGTTTGCAAAGCAAGCTAAGCTGTCTAAGGAATTAGGAGCCTCTAAGTATTCACGGACGCTGAATAAGTGCGCGCTTTGATGTCTCACAAACTGCTGTTTGTAAAGTATGGAGTACTAGGTACTCAGGTAATGGGTTAAGCATAATGGTGTAGGTGATGCTCGTTTGACAGAGGTGGTGGGACATTTTGGAGTGGTGTACAATATTTTGGTAATGAAATAACATATTAAACAACTTTTTCACAAATCTTTAACCCTGTGGGGTGTAAAGTTATAACACGTTTAGACGGACCAGCTGATTATTTGTGTGTCGGATATGTCAGGATTTATTCCGTTAGGCTCGTACATCATGTAGGCAGAAGATGGGTTTCGTGCAATAAAAATACACTGGGTGCGATACACTGTTTCTATTTAACTAATAAATTACATGAAATTACATTTTAACACAATAACACGGGTCACAATGAATGGTACAGTTCCAGGACATCTCAACTCTGCTGCAATCAGACATTGACTATCCTCGCCTCGAGCTGTAAACATCGGGGCTCTGTAGAAGCACGCTGTGGTGTGGGTAGACTTGTAAATAGGTCGCGTGATGTCACCACCACCGCACTTGCGATTTTGATTTATTTTATGTCCGTACTAATACTAATGGCGCTACTGTCATACGATGTTTCACCCATTCGTACGTCATCATCATCATCAGCATTCTCCTGCCTTTATCCCATTTTATTTGGTGTCGGCGTAGCATGTCTTCTTCTTCCATACTTTTCTATTACTTGTCATCTCCTTTCTAGCCATATCTTCCTTCACACAGTCCATCCATCGTTTCTTTGGTGTCCCTCTATTCTTATAGCCATCTACATACATAGTCAACATTTTCCTCGTTTCTCCGCATCACCATGTCTATACCATTCGTACGTAGTTCCAATTATTACAGCGAGATGTCTCTCGTGACTACATAACTTTTCATTTAAGATGACAAATGGTCGTAGAGAATAACAGGGGACGTACACAAACCACAAACAGTGATGATCTGACAAAGCAAGACCGTAATTCGTTAATTGAACGCAGTTAAATGTGCAACTAATTTGAATAAGCCTTATGTGGCCGCCATTACGTGTGCTCATAGAAACTAACGGTGATAGAGTGTAGCTGTGAATTGGTAACATTTGCCAGAGCAGCGACAGTGTCTAGGCCCCCAGGGTTTCAGGAGTAAAATAGGTTTACCTTATTTGGGTGTTGGGACCAAAAAGGACGTTAAATCTGAAGGCTTTGCAAAAGAAGCAACCCATGTGACTTTTTTTTGTTTTTAGAACGTTGCCCCATACTAGCAATTTCTCCTGTATCGTGGGTGCGTTTACAAACATTTAAACTCACATACACAAACAGCCAGACCCGGAACAACTACCTGTAGGCCATACAAATATTTGTTCCGTGCGGGAATCAAACCTGCGACACGCAGCGCAGCGGTCAATAGCTCAGCCATTGCGCCGACCGCGCCGTCGATCTTAGACATCATTGACATTGGTGATAGTCGGGAAGAAACTTCGTAGGGAAACCTGGAGATATATTAATTATAGTCTAAAATCGTCGATCAACTTGAGCAAGCGTGGTGGTTTGGCCTTCTGTGTACGAGAAAAGGAGTTGGCCCTGCAGTGGGATATGGCTCTGCAGTAATCTTTATCTCAACGAAATAATTAAAGCCCGCAGTAACTATTAAAAAATATTCCAAGCACCGATCCATACTATAAAGTTTTAATGTTCTTAATTTCAACTTACTTCCGCTTGCTTCTTGCTTCCGCTTCTTGCTTCTTTACTTTTTCTTACTTTTTTTCTTCTTTCTTACTTACTTCTTGTTCTTTTTATCATGCAATCATTTCAATAAGTCGGTGGCTGAAACACACCTGAATCTAAACACAATAAAAAAATAACTCGCTACTCTAATTACACGCTACACAAACACATACACATTGCAACTGCAGCAATTCCACCTGGAATTCTGTCCAGCACTTAAGGGGAGCATCGTGTAGATAAAAGTAAATTATCGTGCATATTTCCCTGAGGGATGGCTAGCGTCATTGCGAGAAAGTCTAAGTCTAGGAAAGGATATTGTGGTGCTTGCAAGCTACCTATTTGCAGAATGTTCATTAGTATTAGAATTTTATTCTACTCCTGTATTACTCAATTAAAACGTGCTTGCAGTTATGATGAGCGTTCGAGGCTCCATTGACGCAATGTAATGTAGGAGTATGGCAAATGCAGCAGTGGCGAAGGTCCACTTTGAAAAATGGCACAGTCAGTATGCTATAGACAAATAATATAATCACATTAAAGATATGTACTCCGGCTTACTTCTTATAAAAATTGACCCTTCGCTACTGAAAGTTAACATGTCAACATGCTTTCATGAGCTTTGTGAAAATACGTTTTGTGCACTACAATAGCCTGATTTTGGTACAGGGTTCTGATGAATGAAATTATCTGCCAGGTATGTTAACCGAAACTTAACCAGTGATTGTAAAACATGCATTGCAGCGCAATTGCTACAGAACACACGTGATGGCATGTGTGGCGTGTTTGGCATGTCCCAGAACCAAAAAATAGGAAGACATGTGTCATATACTTCTCATAGAGGTGACACTTTTGTCCCAGCACATTGCAGCAGTGAAAAAATTATATGCCAAAATAATAAAGCGTAGTTTTCTCTCAAAAAAAGAAATTCAACACCTACTTAATAGAATAGGATCGGAACTATACACATCATCACTTGCCCACACGCATTACTAATAAACTGGCGGGCGGCTAGACATTAGAAAATATGATAGGATAGCAATATTAATAATATGAACTTCATCGAATGCCGACTCTCCAGCTGCAGACGCGCAGCTATTCCATAATAGCTATGTTCTAATGTTCAGCTGATTTGAATAAGCCTTAGGGAATATTACGTATTTTGATAGAAATTTATTTTCTTATTTGGTAAAGATGAATTCGTAACTTAGGACTGTCTCGTTGGTCCAGTAGTCCCAATCGCGACTGCTGAGCATGAAGTCCCGGGTTCGATTCACGGGTTGGGCAAATTGTTATTGAGTTTTTCTATCAGGAATTTCTCATTAGCAGTCACGGTGTCTGGATTTGTGCCCGGTTGATGGCAATGGACTTGCCCCATATTACATGGGACGTAAACATAACTGGCGGAATGTGGGTGTACTATTAGGTACACCTCTGCCTAACCCTTCGGGGATTACAGGAGTGATGTTATGTAAAACATATTATGTAACTCCTGTTACAGGTGACAAAGTCGTACTCCTGGGGTAGATACCAAAGATTTCTACAAGAGCTCTTATTATGTGATAAGGCCTGCCACAGATCGAGGGCGAGGATATCGATGAATATTAGGACCTGCAAAAAGAGCATAATTTTTTAAATAAAATTACCAATCTATAATGTTCCCATTGCTGGGAGACATGCCTCCTGTTTGTAAGAAGGAAAGGCCCGTATACTGCACGCGGGTCCAGTGCATGTACACAAAAAAACATCTTACCTTAATTACATAAGTCAGACAATACACACAGATGAGGATGCCGATGTGTATTGACATAAGCCCAACTGAAACCTTGGGCCACCCAATTCTGAGTGTAGATTTCTTCCAAATCTTTCCAGTTTAGGCGTATCATCATAACATAACATAACGTCACGCCTGTAATCCCCAAATGCATAGACAGAGGTGTATCTAATAGTACACCCACATTTTGCCAGTTATGTTTAAGTCCCATGTAATAGGGGACGAGGCACAAATCCAGACTGCGTAGCTGTTACTGAGAAATTCATCAATGAAATAATAATCAACAAAAATTTTAAAAGCCTTTTCTTCCATTAAAATTATCAATAGAACGTACATAATCTCTATTCCCATCCCAACACGTAATACAACCACATGTGCATTTATATTAAGAGCAACACAAACGTCATCCGTTGACTTAGCGCGATTGGTCTAATTGCTCCCTATGCATGCACCCATCGCCCCATTGCTCCCGTTGCTCCCGTTGCTCGATTGCTCTTGCTCAGCTCTGCTAATACAATTTAAAGCAATTGCTCCTTAATCTGCTGTTTGTGGTTAGTGTTTGATGAGATGTATAGCGTGAATAGACTGACTGTTTGTGTGGTGCAAAGGAATGACAGCGTCTTTGTTTTAGTAAGTGATGGGCGTTAAGGGCGATTTTACTATGGCATGTTCAACATTTTAGCATAATCGAGAAAAATCGTGGTTTTGTCCCGCATTTATTACGTATTATAATTATATCAGTAAGGTTGCGAGTTGTAATTCGGAAAAAAAAAACATGTTCCTCGATTCTTTTCTTTAGATAAACTTATTATTATGATACTGAAATGCAAAAGCATTAAACCCGTAGACCAGGGCTTCGGACTACCACGACAGGCAACATTTGACCACCAGGGCCTTATTTAGAAAAACCGGTGACAGACATTACGACAATTTTGTAGTGTTTTTTCATAGTTTTTTTTTCTTCTATATTTAACAGTACTTGTCGTTTATGTGAAAAATTAATAATGCGTGACAGATTATGTCGCATTTTTTTCTAGTGACAATTCTTCCACACCATTCTCAAACCACTGCAACTCTTGTGAGCCAGAATCAACAGTGGCGACCCCCAGAAATGCGCCGATACAATTAAGCTCGCCGAAATCCCAGAGAAACAATTTTACTGTCTTGGATCCCGCAACATTGTGTCGCATTGTTGTACTAAATATGGCCGCAACCGTTCAATAATTTTATCTTTTTCAAACCATTCGCTTGTACTTTTTAACACAGCAACAGGATTGCCTTGTAAAACTGCGGCTTTAAATTTCAAAGCCTGTCACTCCCGAATACACACAATTTTATCCCTTACACAAATATAACGGCAGGTGTGTATTCTGTGTACTTTTTCTGTGTATGCTGTGTACTGTGTTGTGTACAAAGGTTTAAGCTGGGGTTAAAGGTTTAGAAGAATTGGTGGGTTGTGTATCAAAACAAATGCCTTTGAATCGTCGTGTGTGTTTTGATTTCAAAAATCCGAAAACGCACCAGAGCTAAAAACATGGGTTTTCGAATGTTTTGACTGCAGACATAAAAAAGTGAAAATTTTGCTTCACAGAAAAGCTGTAAGTCTGGCTCAGTTGGTGGAAAATATTGAGTTTCGGTAGTTTTAAAAGTGGTTGTAACATGTTAGTAGTAAATGTTTTGAAGCAAGAAATATCTAGAATTTGAGATTACTTTTTAGTTACTGAAATACTGTACTGTAAGTTAGGCGTGTAGTCCAATACTTTGATTTATTACGACTGTACCAAATAGATTTAAAGCACTTTATAGACTTGAAATAAAACAGTGACCCCATGTCTCAATTTGACACGTACTTGGTTATTGGAAGTAGATTATGTATACTTTGTACCCATCGTCATTCTCTTGCCCTTGTCCCAATTCATTTGGGGTAGACTCAGCATGTCTTCTTCATTCAAACTTCTCTTTTACTCGACATATACCCCCTTTCTCGCCATATCATCCATTACACAGTCCATCCATGGTTTCTTTGGTGTACCTCTACTCTTATACACATCCATATTCATACTCAATACTTTCCTCACGACATTTTTCTTATTCCTCCGCATCACATGTCCATACCACGACAACCGATAACCACACAACTTTTCAGTCACCGGCGTCACTTTTAGACTTCCTCTTATGTACTCATTTCTTATTTTATCCATCCGCGTGACACCACACATCCACCAAAGCATTCTCGTCTCAGCCACATGGCTTTCGTTCATCTCTTTTGTGGCCCAACATTCTGTCAACCGTCAGTATAATTTAAATGTGTTGCCTGGAGGTACCTAATAATTTACTATCTCCCCCAAAAAATCAGTACACGCCACAACATTTCGCCCTGAGATCCGTAAATGAACTGCGTGACGTCGACCCCTCCTTCTACCCCCAGAGCCCCAAAATTGCCTCGTATGATTAAACGTAAGGATTTGCAAGACGAATGCTTGCCGAGCCTTGAAGACGAATCACGGCTGCGTTTGTGAGGGGCATTATGTTTACCTTATTAGCATTGTGTGGTTTATTTCTGTGTCTATTGGTCCTTTGAGTCTCGTTTATAAAGTTTTGACCAATTCCGTCAAGATTGGTGGGTAATTTGGCGATAAATTCTGGGTATTTTTCAGTTTGGGTGGGAATGGGACCTAAGAGTATTGTGGTAGTCTGATAGATATGTCTTGGTAGGCTATTAAGACCTGATTTTAAAGTTTTTCTTGTCAAAAGTTTGTTTAATTGGTTCTTAAAAATAGCTATCTTTGTGTCTCATTTCTTCTTATACAAATACAGCTGCCTAACTCTTCATATTGGTTCTTAAAGATTTTTGTCCTTATACGCCTTGAGCATTGATAAAAACCTGCAATGCTCAAACACAAAATGAAGACGTTATTTTACCGTCTAAAGTCTTTTCATTAAAAAAATGTTCCCAAGCAACTATGCGTTGTAGTACTCTGATAAAAAAATGTTTAACCACTTGCATTGGAGATTACAGTCATCATCTGCCGAGCTTTTTACCAACTATGTTGAGGTCGGCTTCCAGTCTAACCGGATGCAGCTGAATAGCAGTGTTTTACGTGGAGTGACTGCCTATCTGACTTCCACAACGTAGTTAGTACTGGATAAAACGATACCCCTTGGTAAGACTAGTTGTCAGATTTTCGGGCCTATGACTACCAGTACCGACTGTCAAAGATCTGGAAAATATAGCCGTGATGAGTAACTGAAGTTTATTTTGTAAATTGGTTTTACAGGTCAAAATTTTTATTTTTAATTTAGACTATATGAGGCCAGTGTTTCGTCCCTGTCTACTCTGAGTAGAAATAGCCGAAACAAAGTCAGAGGTCACAGTCTCTTTTAAAGTCTAGACAAAATCTTGGTCAAGTCAAATGAGGACCGTCCATATTAGTGTGAGATGGTCTTTTCAAGCAAGAACCGCTCAATGTTATGTTATATTTCACCACTGACAATTATTACGACATAACTTTTCATACATTTCATCTACATATGAAGTAAGTAGGTAACCCACCTCTTCACTGTTCTGGACGTAGTGCTAGACAAGTTATTATTAAGGAAAATTTAATGCAGCTCCTTGGGGCTCGGATGCGCCGCCGGCAATTAAACCTTAGTTATGACGTCGCGAGGAAACCTTCACGGAAACATGGGTGGGTGTTCTGGACGTGAACTTTGTAAGTCTTGAGAAGGATGTTTTAGGTAGATAAAGGTTCTTGAATGGGCTTATTTGGAGTAGTAGATAAAGTCTTGTATGTATTAGCTGGCAGCGTATGGCTAAAGGTCACAGCACACATATCAACTCGGAAAGGGATCGTCACCGTATCAACTCGAGCCATTCAGTATTCTTTGTATGAAACTCCCTACTGCCAAGCACACTAATCGGAATCGTAACTAAATCGCCTTGCCGGGACAAGCTCACGAAGCGCGGTGCGGTGCGTGGTCAACTTGCAGTTCTCGCACTTACAGCTCATCGTCCCCGCGCTCTTCAACATTATTTTTCCTCTTCGTCCAGTGCTGTGGCCATAATATTCTCCATCTCGCGGATTGGGAACCGAGATATAACCGTGCTCTACATTTCACGTTCGGATTCAAACTGATCTAGTGCCAGCCAGGTCAACCAGGGGTCGGTGAGCCGTAAGCGCGGCGTCGCTTAGCCGTAGCCGATTCGACGTATCGGAGCTGCTGATCTGCTTTGGTTACTTGCTTACGGCTGTTTGACGGCGAGGCGAAATGCGATACGGTGACGATCCCTTTCCGAGTTGATATGTGTGCTATGACCTTTATGAGACAGCGACACTCTTTCAGTCCCTCATAAACTGGCACTAAGTATCTGATGTAATCGGGAAGTACTTTCTGAATAAACCGTACCGTGTCAGTTGGTGACAGCCGTTTTGTTGAGCCTCCGTCTATAGCCTACAAATGGGGCATGACAACAATATCTTACCATACTCGAAAGTTGATAGAGAAAATATATTTCTGTCTCGTTCATTGTTACTACTGGATCTAATAAGTGTGTCTTTATCTCATTATTATTAGGGTGTTATGGTAGAGCTTTAGAAGCTTCGCTCAGAACTGTTGTTGTTCCTGTTCGCAATGTTGTCCCGTATACACCCACCGGCCGCCGACACCTCGTAAATCGCACTGTATTTTCAACTACCGCTTTATTAATGTGGGGAACGAGTACAACCTTCATTTTACTCTATTAAGTGGTCACTTGTGAGTTAGGACCATTATGTGGTTCATAGGGAGATTCCGTCATCATAATTTTCCTTTTGTTTTGGACTGCCTTATTGGTCTAGTGGTAGCAGACGCAACTATTGAGGTCTTGTGTTCGATTCCCAAGTCGTGCAAAGTGATATTGGGTTTTGTGTTCAGAAATTTCGCAGTAGCAGCCATGGAGTCTGAATTTGTACCCGGTTGATGGTAATAGGCTTGCCCCTATTACATGGGACTTAAATATAACTGAACATAACGGACATAACATAACGATACGTGGGTGTACTATTAGGTAATTCTCTGCCTTACCCTTCTTGGATTATATGGGGGGTGTTATGTTATGCTAAAATAATAGAGCAATTAAAAGAAAAGTATGAAAGAAGAAGATATGCTGCGCCGAGCCCATATAAATTGGGATAAGGGCAAGAGAATGATGAATAATGAAAGTCGACTGAGTTCGATGAAACTGACCATTCACAGAACAAATCTTTGTTTGAACTAGAGTTAAACCTGGTCTGAGAATATGAAGGTTGCCTTGTGCTATGAAAAACATTTCTTTTTTTTGAGGATTCTTTCTGAGTATTTATACGAAAACCCCGTTCTGAGAAACCTAACTGAGGAACCCTTTCCTCTCTTTTGCGGTAACCGTGCCTGCAGAATGTAATACAAACATAAAAGCAAATAGAGATTTGATCGCAAATCCTACGACACTCGGGAACACAGTAATTAGTTTAAGTAGTTGGGTTCCAAAGATCGGAAATCAGTTGGCATGTATAACTAGAACATGATTTAAAAACCATCATCATCATCAGTTCTGCCGAAAGACGTCCACTGCTGGACATAGGCCTCCCCCAAGTGCCGCCACATTGACCGGTCCCGTGCGACTCGCAGTATGCGAGCCCACAACCTTCACCAGGTCATCGGTCCACCTAGAGGGAGGCGTTCCAACGCAACGTCTTACGGTTCGCGGTTGCTACTCCAGAACTCCCAATCAGCCATCCGTTCTGCGAGCAATGTAAAAACCATTTGATAAGAAATAAACCCAACTTAATCAAAGGTTACACTAATAAAGCCAACAATAGATTCATCAACGATGAAAAGTGTCGTAATATCTCATTGGCTAACAAGGCACGGTCGTCAAAATGGCGTCGATATTCAGGGGTGCACGATTTGCATATCAATGGGACAAACGTCAGTTTAATAGGGAGTTAACTATTTACTCGCGGGTTTGCGTTGAGTTGAAAATGTATTTTTTTAAACAAGTAAATTACTTTTTTTGAGAGCAGCGGAGGCCCAGTGGTCGCGGGTTCAAACCCAGGCAGGCGCATTACTATGTGTAATTTATTTCATCATCACTGCTCTCAAAATGGTGAAGGAAATCATCGTGAGGAAACAGGCATATCCTAGAACCAAAATTCGAAGAGACATGTGACATCTACCAACCCGCACTGGGCCCGCGTGGTGGATTATAGCTCATTCCCTCTCATAGAGAGGAGGCCTGCGTCCCAGCAGTAGGATAATTATAGGCTGATTATGCTTATTAAAGTAGTTTTTTGTCGTGTTAGTAATAAGTAACTGAAGTGTGGTCAGATAGGCAATTGTTCCATGTGGATTAATAGTATTCAGCTGCATTCGGTTAGACTGGAAGGCAACCCCAACTTAGTTAGGAAGAGGAAAACCTACATTACTAAGTTGGCCAAGAGGCTCATTGGTGACGATAAGCTGGTTAGTACCAGGCTTCATAGCCTGGCCCATCGGCGCAAAGTTGCATGTTTGTCTGTCTTTTACAGATTGTACTTCGGTGAGTGTGCTCAAGAGCACCACGAACTTATTCCACCATCTCCTTTCTTCCATCGGGAATCCAGACGTACTGCAGGTTATCACCCATACCTTGTCGATGTTCCACACATTCGCACGAAGCGCTTTGCTACATCATTTATTATGCGCACAGCCAAGGAGTGGAATTCCCTGCCTGCGTCGGTGTTTCCAAGTTTATATGACCCCAATCTATTTAAATCGCGAGTTAATAGGCTTCTTTTGGGTTAGCTCGTTCCATCGTCGACCTCATCTCTGTCCTCAGGACTAGATTGAGGTCAAGAGTAAGCCCATAAAGAACAAAAAAAAAAAAAAAAAAACCTTAATCATATTAAGTATATGATGAAGTAATGTAGCTTTTCTGACTTGTGGTCTTGTCACTGGTACTTCGTTCACTATTACTAAAGGTGAGCTATCAAGATAAACATAACATTAAAACATAACATCACGCCTGTAATCCCAGAAGGGTTATGCAAAGGTGTACTAATAGTACCCTCACATTTCGTCAGTTATGTTTAAGTCCCTTGTAATAAGGAACGAGCCTATAGCCATCAACCAGTAGTAGGTAGTTAATATTTACAGAACCACATTAAATATTTTTTATGAACAGACAATACTTTAAAAAATGATTTTTCATTTCTAGCCGTTCGTATATTGAATTCTTTGTCTCCAATCGACTATTAGAGAACAAAATGGAAGTCTGAGCTCGCGTCGCCACGTAAGCAGCTTATAAAGCTTTGTTTTTTTTTTTACGTTGAAAACGTTATTTTCTCTGAATTCTTTAATACTGACTGCTGTTGTATAACATACCTTTTATTATTCTCAGAAGCCTAGCTTTTTGTGAGCTCGTGGCTTAGTAGTAACAACAGCATAAGTCGGTCTACAAGGTTAAGTGACGGTCGATTAATTGGTGACCATTCATTACATGTCGAAACCCAAGTGTGGCTCCGAAAGCACGTTAAGCAGTTTCCGGGTGTCAGTAGCGGGTGTTTTTGGATTTTCTTGACAGTCGTTATGGCTAGGCAACTTTTAGGATACTAAAATTTTACAACCAGTCTTGCCAAGGGTTAAGGCGTAAACCCACCGCGGCGCATGCTGTGCACGGGCACGCATTTTAGCTGTGTGGATTCATTTGTTTGACAACGTAGGTCTACGTTTCCACTGCAGTACACACTACACACCTACAAATATGTACAACTGTAGCGTGCGTGGGCCACCGCGGCATAGTCGTGGGTTAATATTCATGTATAGTGTGTACCGCATGCACAGCGTGCATGGCGTTGACAGCGTTGAGCTATGTGAGCGCCTTATTCGAGAAAGCCACGCATGTACTAATGACGTCAATTGATGACAGTTTGCAGTGGACACAATCACATACATTTTCTTGCAAAGCAAAGCTTAACACACGTGCGTAGCCTACCCGTGCGCCGCGGTGGGTATGCACCTTTATCGTAATAACTTTACTCAGTAACTAGTTTGTGGAGGTCAATCGCCTAACTGGTCTAGATAATATGATTTTACATAGAGCGACTGCATGAGGAAATTGATTTAGATTGATAAAATACATTTTAGCAAATAGAGGGCAAACATGTCGCATTTAGGGTTCCGTAGCCGAAGGGTTACCAACGGGACCCTATAACTAAGCCTCAGCTATCCGTCTGTCTATCAGCGGGATGTATCTCATGATCCGTAATAGGTAAAAAGTTGAAATTTTCACAGAATTTGTATTTTTGTTGCTGCTATTACAACAAAAAGTAAATTAAAAATTAAAGGGGGCTCCCCTACTGCGATAGTACAGAACCCTTCATGAGAGAGTCCGACTCGCACTTGCCGGTTTTTTTTCTTGTATTTATTCGCAATACAGACAAACATACTGCCATATCTACGTAATAGTGGAAACTGTCATTATAACTGATTAAATATGCCCATTGAATCGCCAATTGCTCGAAATTAAATAAAAACTTAAATTAACTCAATTTCACAAGCAAATATAATTTATTTGGTCATTTTAATGTACTGTGATAATTTAAAATACTTATTTGATTACGAGCTTTTCAGTTTTGTTCGTTTAATTGGGATTTCAATGCGTGGAATGGAATTTTAAATATTGGAATTTTACGAAATAACTGACTTTGAACAAAGGTAATGTGTACTTAATTGCTTCGAGCCCAATGGCAATATGCCAATGGTGTGGTTTGGCGAGCAGAAGGTCATAAGTTCGATACCCAGTTATTGCTATATTTTATTTTATTTATTTTATACTATTCGGGAAACTTACAGCTAATATAAACAATGTTCAAATTTACACGATAGGCTCACGTACATGGGCAATAGGATGGGATGAGAACAAGTATGCGAGTTTGGATTTTTTACTGAAAATACTAACTATTTAGTAATTGAATAATTATGCAACTCAATTCAGGTATCAGCACTGAAAATGTCCTGACATTATAACCATATTCATATTTTCAGGCAACTAAAATCATTAAATTTATTAATTCGTTTACACAACGTAAAAAATGACAGACTTAAATACATAATATATTCGTCACATAATGAATATGAACAGTAGGTTATTTCTAAAATACTACTATAATTTTCTCTACAAATCCCCACCTCATGTCTTCGTCGACTGACATAGAACATTCCTCTAAGCCTACACTTGTACTTGGTCAGCGCAAACACGTTGCAGGTACAAGGTACATAATCATTTTCTATCCTGTCAGCTACATGTAAACCGTTGGTTCCCGAACTACGGTCCACGGACCGCCAGTGGTCCGCAAGAGCTAATATACGGTCTGCCATAACTTTCAAATTACATCAACAGCATCATCTGCCTAGCCTTTTCCCAAGTATACTGTGGCCGGCTTCCAGTTGAACTGGATGTAACTGAATACATGGAGCGACTGCTAATCTGACCTCCACAACCAAGTTAGTACTGGTTAATATGATAAACTTTGGTGAAACTGGTCGTCAGAGGTTTAAAATGACATATTCCCCTTTTTTGAAGATCAACATGATGCAAATCTTTAATTTTTTTGTTTAAATATTGTGTTTTCTACTGCACCAGTATAGTACGAGTATAATATTAATGCATGTCACTATTAAATTGAAGACAAAGCCAAAGATACTCGCAGTATCTACCAGGTACAAGGTTGGTTATTGACCGACCGTGACATCACAAGTTTCTTTATTTAGAACCTAATGCTTACAAAAAATAAATCAAAAATGGTCCCTTGTCAGAGATTGGGAGCCACTGGGTCTACACAGACTGCATTAGGCGCAGCAATCTTTAAGCCCAGTACACACGTACGTGGCTTTAAGGCAGTATCAACAACGCTTGTTGACGCTGTTCTGTACCAAGGCTTGTTTACGAAAACGTAGTGCACGACTGTACAATGTATGTGTTCACTTGTCTACGGGAATGTACGTAATTATGTGTGCATTTCCAGGTATGTCTACATAAGTAGGTTTGTTGTTACAAGGTAACGTGTGCTTTGGTAATTGAAAATGGAGAGTATTTTGTTTTAAGATGTTTATCATCGTTGAGCTGTAGACAGATATGCTTTTGTAAATGATAGTAAGAGGACTCACCGCCACAGTTTCCTTTATTACCAGCATTCAGCATTGCTTTGTTTCGGTTTGAAACGCTCGTATGACTGCCGGTAACATTTACATTTTTTGTCTCTTAGGTTAAAAACGTTTCATCAATCCCTTGCGTGTCTTAAGCAGCGATAGGTGCCAATTGTTCTTTCCCCTCGCCACCTGTTATAAAACTTTTAACAGTAAACAGTATTCTAAGGTAATCTAAAAAGAAAACAGTCCACAAACATAATCGCATAAATATTTATCTTTTTTTTTTGTATCCTAAAAGTAACTTTTATAAGTTTGGGCTTAAGTAAGTGGAATGTTATTCGATTCGCACATTGTTTATTCAAAAACTTTTATGATTAAGTCTCGGAATTGAATTTACCCAGAGCGGCAGGACGCGCTCAAGTGTTTTGGGACATACTGCTCCGTAAAATTACGGTGAAAAACTTTTTTCAGCGTGTTATAGACTCATCTTTTCTTTAACCTAGGTTCACCCAATGCTGAGCTTAGGTCATCCATTTTGCCTGCCTGTCTGACCACGTTTTGGGAAGCTTTTCTCTAATACACGGTTATAGACTGCCGGTCGTCAATGTCGGCGTTCTATCTTTAAACAAAAAGTCTGTCACGTAGATAATGAGGTGTCTTCAAGTGTTCACCTTGTTGGGATATTAATAGTGTATAGGTGTGCGCAGTGAGTAAGCAGTCGTTTCAACAAGATACAAGCAAGCCTAGTTAAAATCATTTAAACGAGTCCGTATAACTGTATACTTTAAAATACGTTTTGCTAGTCGTTACACTTATTTATATGGAAATGATAATGTTGTCATGACTTTGACTGTCTATCGTAGAAATCAGTGGGTGGTTCATATTTACAAGATAACATTATGGGCCTAAAACATTGCTAATATATATGATAGACCCCCAGTTATGAAAGGCAGTATTCCGTAGTGGTTAATCGGAAATCTCTACGTGAGCTACTCAGTCATTCCATTCGGTCATAAAGCACATTCCCGCCATCCTTCACGTCCATATGTCCGCGCAGCGTAGTAACTTGTTTATAGGTTCATATTTGTCAATTCAATCGGTCGGTGTGTGTCAATAAAAAATATTTTCGTAATCTCGCGCCGATGCCGACGTTGTCCAATAAGGAATATAAAAAGAAAATGTTTAGAATTGGAGGATAAATATAAGGAAGTGTTTGTGTGAAGGAATGACAATTTTGTAGTGGAAGGCCAACTAACAAAAATGGTTATCTACTGAAATTGGATTTGGTTCAATTGAAGCTAAACGATTAATTACATGATATCTTGACAATCATTACAGGCAGTCACTGGCCCGAAAGTCTGACAACCAGTCTTACCAAGGGGTACTAATTGTGTTGTGGAGGTCAGATAGGCAGTCATTCAAAATACTGCTATTCAGCTGCATCTGGTTAGACTGGAAGTCGAACCTAACACAGTTGGGAAAACCTAGGCTAGGATGATTAATTACTTGAAATTAGGAATAAACAATGATCGAAATGCACATGCAACACCACGATGATTACGACTGCATGGCCGTGTCTTAATCAACGCACCAATACGCGATCATTTGTTCGGAGTACCTGGTGCGGGCGCCGCGACTACGCGTTGTAGTTCGCCTAACTCACCACATTGCCTATTCACATGATGATCTCTTATATTACGACACGTGGTACTTCTCCTTAAATAAATACCCATAAAGATTTCTTTCACGTATAATTCATTCTAAATAAGAGCTCGCAATTACCCTCTAACGACACACATTCTGGTCTAGAACATCCGCCTCTTACCCAACACAAAATTAATAGTAAATATCTCACTCGAGTCAAATAACCCACTTTAAATAAGCCCTGAACAAAACAAAAACTTTCACAAAACAAAATTACCATCGCGACGCACAACTTATTACGCATCAAATTGAACAATCCAGCGTTACTCAAACTTCTTCCAATTCAGACCCCCGCGGCGGCCTGACACAGCGGATACATAGAATTTTCCACTCAGTATACATGTCAAATGTCTTTGTGATTCTCAAAGTTTACCCCGCGGCGCAGTGACGGGGCGCAGAAATGATAAATGACAGCCGCTAATGAGAGCCCATCAGAAGTTACTGAATTATTTCAATGATGAAGCTGAATGTAGGACGGCTTGTGTACTGACTTTGAGTTGTGTTGTTATTTTTCTTTTTGTGTTCGGGTTGAGAGAGGGTAAATACGAGTAGCATTGTCGATCTTTGTGTGCCCACATAACAATGACTACCATATCATAAGTACAATAAGCTTTTAACGTACCTTCTATTTGACAAGATGTGGGTCGTTACCCAACACGAGAGTGTAGTACGCACGACCAATCAAGCTATGCAAAACCAAAGCGAGGTCAGGTTATATTGGATATGTATAGCTAGTTGTGCCGCCGTGTGTACGGGTTGGTTGATGTCACGTGTCTTCGAATTTTTGGTTCTAGGTCATGATATCCTCACGATGTATTCTTTCAATGTTTTAATATAAGGTTAGTATACGATACCATACCGTTAGCAAATTGATTTTACTTTCATTGTATAAATTGTCTAAAAACTGCACAGCAAGCCATTTTAAATGGATTGTCAATAATTTTGTGTCTTACTTCTGTCACCTTCATAGAACTTTCTGATCCACTCAAGTGTTATTAAAATCACATAGAAAAGTAGCGTTTTTTTTTTCATACTGCCTTTTTTTCAACTCAATTATATTTGATACTGAGCCAAAAATATTCAAATGACTGATATTTAGGATGTCCATTTTCAACAAAGCCTGCATTATCCTTTTGCTTGCAAACGAGAATAAAAATAGGCTTAAGCTAAGATCACTTAGGGACATAAAGAAAGAACGGAATGTTGCCTTAATGTTCCGGGACATAGATAAAGTGTCTATAATCTACTTTTTTTTTATTTTCCATTTCCGTGTTCTATATTTGTGGCAAATGTTTCGTTAAAAAAGGACCAGTAATTATCCTACTAATATTATAAATGAGAAAGTTTGTGAGGATGTTTGGATGTATGGATGTCTGAATGTTTGTTAGTCTTTCACGCAAAAACTACTGACGGGATTTAGATGAAATTTGGCACACAGATAGTTAATAACCACTTAGGATACTTTTTATCCCGGTAGTATAAACCCGTAGGGTAATTACCGAATTCAACGTGGGCGAAGTCTCGGGCATAAGCTAGTTACTTAAAAAGATAATTATGCTCTGCACTTATAACTTTCTATGACCTTCTAGTATAAGTTGAGCTAGGCTGACAGATGATAATCAGTGTTTGACCACCTTTACGTAGAAAGCCATCACCGTAATTGTGTAACACTTTTTTGTCACCATCAGAATTATCATTGTCAAGCTCTAGTGCAGCAAATGATTGAAAAAAAGTTTTTGTGAATGCGTAAATTACTCGATAAATGTTCTTGATCATCAAAATGAAAGACTTACCCATGTAACTATATATTTAAGTTTTTAAGCTGACATGGTCACTAATACTGAAGACGGGATATTTACCATGTTTACTGTTAGTTTTGTGTTCATGTAAATATGCTACACAAGTACCTCACTGGGGAGAAGAAGTTTCTTTGAGGGACTAGAATATCTACGGGGCGGAAGGGATACCGACGCGAAAGGACACGTATTCAGTTCATCATTCTGAGCCTCCCTACATAGATGTTTTTCATCAGCTGCACAAAGGCCTCCCCCATATCCTTTCAGGTACTCTTCTCCTGCGACACCTCGAACCAGCCTTCGTGATGCGCGTCTAGATCATCTCGCCAACTCTCATCGGTAATTAAAAAAAAATCTGATGTTTCCTACAAAAGTGCAGTACCTACACGATCAAAATGTTTGGAACAGCTGATATTTTCTTTAATAACCGATGAAAAATTTCTATGTAGGGGGGCCCAGAATGTTGTACTGAATACGTGGTAACTGTTTTCGTGTCGGTGTCCCTTCCACCCTGTTTACTACTGTCATGATTAGGAGATCTACAGTTATTAGTATAACTGAAACTTTATAATTGATAACAGACCACAACCACGATCATTATCACAACATCCTTAAAAAAACATAAACTAATAAACAGAACACAAACTTCGTCCATTATTTAAATCCGGTAATAATTCGAGAAAACCAATGTAACGCCATAATAGAATCACTCACGATTCATTCGAGAGACTTCGTCCCAAATAATTATACTCCAAAGTACTGCGTCACAAGTTGTCCCAACTTCGGGGCCCGACCGAGAAGTTTTTTATTTGTAAATCGCCAATCCGAAAGAAATTAACATTTTTTCTGACAGCCAACAAGGATTGCGTTCTTTTATTTGTACGCTCTTTTGTTTACTGAAAATGAGGTTTTGGTAGTTAGTTCTTAATAATAAGACTGTTTTTTTATAACTTTTATTTGTAAGGAACAGGAAGGTTTTCGCGTTTTACAATTCAAGGAAATTTCTTGAACAAAAATCCTTTTCCTTTTTCTCTGAGCATTTTTTTTTTCGGAAACTGTTTTAGGTAGATTAAAATCGGGTCCTTGAGGAAAACCTGACCTTTGCCATTTACACGAGTAATGCCATTTGGATAAGGTACATTTTAGGCTTCCATTTAAAAATATGGCATCTAGGTTTCTTGTCTGTACAAGAAACCCAGATACCGGTTGATTGGGAAAATTTGACAGTTTCGGGTAGCTTGATGTACTGGCGTCTGTACGCCAGCACATCAAGCTTCTTCAATTTTACCAATCAACCTTGAACCTTATGCTTTAGCGATAAAGTTGAAAATCTATTAAAGTGTCAGATTGTAGTAACTTGATGTGCTCGCGTCTGTACTCAACTCACTTAGGTCTTTTGAAATATGATATTATAATATTAATAATTATGTATTTATAGTATTTTATACACCCTTTTAGTATATTTTAATCCAAAATAATAAAAAAGAAACAGATTTACACCTACCACTGTTTGTGTCTACATTACCCAAAGGTTGACTGGTAGAAAATGCCTATGGCATTAAGTCCGCCTCTGTACTTTGTGCTTGAAGTGTTAAATAAGTAATAAAATACGTGTTGATCCACGTTCGCTTACAAACAATAGTTTTTTTAAATAAATTACATTCTTCGAACGAACCCAATAAAAAACAAATAGACACAATAAAAACTCATCCAAAAATCATGAATACACCAGTGTTGTTATTGCATAAATTCTATTTATACTTTCCATATAAAAAAGTTTGAGAATTTATGATGTATTTTTGTGTGTCGGCAACACTGAAGAGTCATTTGTTATACAATTACAAAAGTTTGTAGTGGAATTGACAAGTTTGTTTGGTCAAATTGGATTATTTAGCATTGTTACTTTCTTCCTGGCTTTGCCTCATTAGTCTAGTGGTCGCAAGTGCGACTGCTGAGCATGAGTTCCCAGGTTCGATTCTCAGGTCAAGCAAAGTGTAATTGGGTATTTCCATGAGGAATTTCTCAGTGGCAGCCACGGAGTCTACATTTGTGTCCAGTTGATGGAAATAGGCACGCCCCCTATTACAGTAAACTTAAACATAACTGGCAAAATGTGAGTGTACTATTAGGTGCACCTCTGCCCAACCCTTCGAGGATTACAGGCGTGATGTTGTGTTATTTTTATTTCAACGCTTTACTGTATTACCGTATTTATTACTGGAATTTTATAACAGAGAGCGTATACAATTTCATTAAAGAGCGTATTCATGAAGTCCCAGAACTTCGTGAATATGTGTAATTGTGTATCGTGTTATTTAAAATTGTGCCTTGTCGAACATTCTTATGTTGTTGTTGTTATCGTGTGGTTAGTTGTTCCTAACCTGGTGTCAGAGTTTTTATGCCGCCCATGGGCCTCTGACTTGGCTTTACAAGCCGTCAAGAAATATCTCTCAGACATGCTGGTTTCCTCACGATGTTTTCCTTCACCGAAAAGCAAGTGATAATTATACTATACGCACATGAATCCGAAAAATCAGAGGTGCGTGCCTTGGGTTCGAACTCGAGACCTATGACGTGTCAGTCCGACGGTCACACCACTAGGCTATCACTGCTCAAATATTACATATTAAATATTTACCTTATAAAAGGAAGTCGACTTTATAGTCGACCGTCCGTCCGTTTGTCGTCGTCTTTATTATTAAAGATAAGACAAATTAAGATGATTGGTTATTTATAGAATCCTTGACCTTAAAAAAATGTAATATACCAATAAAAAATAAAAAAAAATATAATTTTTTTAAGGTCAAGGATTCTGCGTCTTCTGTTTCAGCATCTTGGCGTGAATGTCTGTGTTTTTCATTTTTGTTAATCTTATTGCATACAATTCTGTAATATGTCCTCTTGGGAGAGGGCACTTACTCCTATCACACAGGTTTATCGCCTAGCACAGGAGTCAGGGACTTCACACAATTATGTAACCATTTTCTTGTATATTAAAGATTATTGATTATTTATTGAGTGTCGAAATTATCCCACGGAATGTATTAAAGGGATAAAAAATAAATCCTGTGTCCTTATCCAGGTCAATGGTTTCTTGGTATGCCAAATGCTAGCCATCCAACTCTTCTTTATGCTCGAAAAGTTAACTTTTACAAAAAGTAGTACGGAATATTTACCATAATAATAATTATGTCAATGAGGCTTGAAAAATTAACTTTAACGTGAAATTAGTAAGGATTATTTAAATGCTAAAATGTCCACTCTTGATAAAACTTCCAATTTATACAACGAAGACTTCTTTCAATGAAAAAGTATAACAAAAATGGATGCAAAAAAATAAATTTAAAAACTGCGAAAATGGTTCCAGTGTCCTACTACGTTTCCAGGCAAGCGGGAGCGTCGACTTCCGATCCTACCGACGTCACATCCGCAGCGCCCCTCGCGGGCAAGCCTTTGTTGACTGAAAATTGTAAAATGCATGTAAATAATAAATCCTTTTTGAAAAAATGAATTGTTTCTCTCCATGCTTTTTTTTGCGTTATTAATTTTTGCTTTTTGTTAAGTGAAGATGTGCGTTGTGATGCGTTTTGTTTACTTTCTGAAATTGGAATTTTGGTACCAATACCATCACGCCTGTTACCTAATAGTACACCGAAATGTGGGTGTACCTAATAGTACACCCACATTTCGCGAGTTATGTTTAAGTCCCAAGTAATAGGGGGTGAGCCTATTGCCATCAACTGGACACAAATACAGACTCCGTGGCTACTGAGTAGTTCCTGATGGAAAAACAAAAACCAATTTGCCCGACTCGGGAATCGAACCGGACCTCATGCTCAAGAGTTACGATTGCCCTAACCCTTCGTGGATTACAGGCTAGCAGGCAGGCAGGCAGGTTATTATCTCCATTATGATTTAAAACAATGATAATTTGATCGCACAAATGAACATAAAAAAATAATTAGATAAGAAGCCTATCACGGCTTCTGCATAACCACATTTAACAAACTTAGTTTATCCATTGCACCCTATTTTCTGGCTGATAAAACATAACATATAAACCTCAGACCATAATTCCGGCATATAACACTTACCCTTTTATTATTTCTATGTAACCACCCATCAAAAACCTCAACACTTTCCCCAACGACCGTACCTTAAACCCACCAACAAGGCAAGCCGTATATCCTTAAAATTGGCAAAAAAGAAAAGAAAAAAGCCTTTCTTCCTCAGGTAACCAGGAACCTTCGAAGAACGTATGGTCATAACGTCCAATAAACTTTATCGCGGCTTCGAATGGGCCGACAATGAAAGCCGTGGGTGAACCGTGGCCGGTCCGTGGCCGAACCGTGGGCCATAAAAACTAGCCGTAACCCTCGTTCGTCCGCTTTACTTCTCAAACGTGGCTAAATAATGGACGGTTGTTGCGGTAAGGGCTGGCACGTGGTGTTCATAAAGTCATGAATGAAATAATTTTATTTTAAAAATGCTTTTGCATTTTTCAGATCGTCATAGTCTAACATCTCCTTTATAATAATTTGTTTGTAATGTATATTTTTTAAATAAAAAAAAAAATATTTCGTTATTATCTACTTATTCTATTATTCTGCCTTGTTGCTCCAGTGGTCGCAAGTGTGACTGCTGAGCATGAGTTCCTGGGTTCGATTACCGGATCGGGCAAAGTGTTATTGGGGTTTTTCATCAGGGATTTCTCAGTAGCAGCCACGGAGTCTGGATTTGTGCCGTTTGATAACAATAGGCTTACGCCCTATTACATGGGACTTAAACATAACTGGCGAAATGTGGATGTACTTGTGAAGCCACACCTTTGCCTAACCCTTCGGGGACTACAGGCATAATGTTATGGTATGTTATATAAGGTTATATATTCAAATAGATGGACAAATTTTAACACAGCGTTCAGTACGTCTAACCAAAGATTTTCAAGCGAACTGATTAAAGTAATTTTATTTTGAGCAAAAATCATTGGGTAACCAACATTTTTAGTGTATTTTCGTTAGCTGTTTTTTTTGTAAGTATCTAATTCGTTTTTCTTATTTTTTTTTACCATTATCCTTATTTTGGTGATCTATATGATTTCTAAAAGTTTGTCCATCTATTTTAATATGAGTTTTTATTGAAACTTTTATGCACAACTAAAAATAACCATACAAAGGCGGATTTAATGCATGCATTTTCTACCAGTCTAGCCAGAATACGAAAACAGTACTATTTTCAGCTACACTTTGTCTCCAACAACCCTACAATCATAACGCTTGCTACAGTAACAATAGACCATAGAGAATAGAGCCTCAGTGGACGATTGTATGACATCGTCGAGTATTTTATGTGTTGACTGTAACCTGGTTACGACTCCGTGCCATTTCCTTACGTGTAAGCAGAAATGGCTTGCTTCCTTTATACTTTGAAATAGATACATGGTCGCGAATTTTATTATCTGTATAGCTTTTGTCAAGACACTTGTTTTGTTGCAAATATTCTCTGTACCGGGCGATTTGACGACGTTTGAGGGTGAGGTTTATGACCAGCGGTGGACGGCTATCGGCTCAAATGATGATGATACGCTGGACGGGCGCAATGTTTAACATGATAGTGATTAGTGATGACAGAGTTACATCATTTTGCTTGATGTTTACGAGGCCCTGGCACCAGCGCGAGGTGTAAACGTAAATCATATTTATTACTGTAAATTGGTTTTACAAAACACTTTAACATGTCACATCATGTTATGCTTTAAAATGAGATGGGCCGGTGTTTCGTACCTGCCTACTCTGAGAAGAAACATCCGAAACAAACTCAGAGGTCACCGTCTCTTTTAAAGTCATTGGTCAAGCCATATGAGGACCATGCAGATTAATGTCTAAGATGGTCTTTTGAAGAAATAACCACACAGATTTGAGTGGACCTGTCCAGTAAGCTAATTACATCGATTTTCTAATCGAAAATACAATTATCTTGTAGCATTTTAGTTAAATTGTTTGCATCAAGCACAACCAGAATCATCCATTAATAATAATATATAATAATAATAATATATAATAATAATATTCCACAACTATCACACAACGCCGTCTAGTCTCAAGCTAAGCAGAGCTTGTGTTATGAGTACTAGACAACTGATAAACATATTTATATATTTCTAAATACATACATATATAGATAAATTACACCCAGACACAGAACAAATGATCATGCTCATCACACAAACATTTGTCCTGGGTGGGAATCGAACCCACGACCTCCGGCATAGCAGTCAGAGTCACTGACCACTAGACCAACAGGCCAGTCAAATTTTCATAATTTTAAGAATTTATTCATCTATACATATAATAAAATCGTAGACTTTCCGTGTCTGTACATTACAGATTTTTGCAAAAAAGTCACTGGAAAGTGCGAGAAATAAGTAATAGAAAGCAAAAATATCTTTTTTTAAATTTTTGTCTGTTTGTCGGTTTGTCGGTTTGTCGGTTTGTCGGTTTGTCGGTTTGTCTGTTCGTTTGTGCGCGCATCACGTAAAAACCCCTCATTGTATTCAAAATCTAAATATTACAAAATAAGAAGCATTATTGTGGGTATTATTTAGCGTTTATTTCATCAAAATCGACCAAAAGACGCAACAGATATTAACTTTTAAAATTTTGTTAGTAACCTCATACGCGATTTCTATGATAAAAATAATTTACGTAAATAGGTCTTAGTCGTAGTGTAGTCACTCGGAATGGCTGAAAACTAATTTTGTTTTATTTTTCCTTTTGTCTTTACTCTTTGCACGGAAGTAAAAAGTACTACGTACGCACGCGACGCCCAGTCAAGCTTTAAAAAACCAGTTTATGCGGATCTCTCATTGTATAGAAATCTATACAAAGCGAGGTCAATTTATACTGGAATTTTACAGCTTCATGTGCCGCCGTGTGTACAACTGCAATTCTTGTTTGCATTAAAAAATTGCCACCAGAAGAGAGGTTAACGCTAATTTAGTCTCTTTCTAATAAGGTGAGCATTCATTTTATGTAAAAAGTAGGATATGATGGAAAGGCTGAGAATACAACATTATTAAAATAAATAAATAAAATATTTTCAATTTTCGTTTCCGAGGCAATTAAATAATAAAAAAATAGCAATACGAGAAAGCTATTATTATATATTAGGCGTCGGTAGATAGGTATTAAAAAATTAATCATAATCATAAATCTTTATTTCATTCAACATCAGTAGTAACAGGCACTGGTATATGCACAATCTTAAATAGAGAAAGGTGTCTGAAGTAGGAAAGTCCTGAAGTACAGATCACCTCTCCGGCTTAGATATATCATTTTATTTGCAGCAATTTACAGCAACTCAACCTGAAGTTTATTTAAATAATAAAATTACTATTATTTGGATTTTACTATATTTAATGGTGACCAGTGAAATGATGTATTAAATAAGATTAGTTCTTAGATAAAAGGTAGATAAAAAATATCCCACAAAATAAAAACTTTATGGGGACAATACCAAAATAAGACAATGACGTTGTCAAATTCAACCAGACCACCTTTTTCCAATGTTGCCCGCACACAAACTAAATAAAATAGTTTCGTTTGAATATTAAAACAGGCCTTTCAAGATTTCGTATTTTTATATGTGCCTACCGAAATGACTTTGAATACTAATAATTTAGTAGATTAATGATCATGTCCACATTGTGCGAGTGGAAAAAGGCTAAAACCCGGCAGTGACAAGCCTCAGAACGGCTATTTAAAACTTACGTTAACGGAGTAAAATACTTATATGAACAAACTAACATTACGAATGGGTTGCCTGATAAAGTTAAGTCAAGGCTACCCTTTATTATAACTAACGGAACTAATCTTTTTTTCAAACCAAACGAAATAAAAATGGAATTAGAGTAAATATCTACAAAGCAATCAAGCCTGTTAGGTTGTCATCTTTTTGTCCCTACTACAGAGTTGTAAGGTATAAATAGATAAATTGATACTATATGTCCACTCATCTATTTTCTTATTAAAATATATATTAAAAGAACAGATAGGTAATTTTATTACAAACACGGTGGCATAACGTTCGGTTGTCTAAGTAAAATCGGTCAAGGCCCACGGTTGTCGCAATTTTAAATAGTCTTCACTTAATGATATCAGGCAACCCATTTGTTATGTTTTTTTCATGTATATTAAACATATTTTTGACTAAGGAAACATAGGATTTTTTTTGATACTAGACAGGCTTATTTATATTGGTAGGTACCCCAGAGTGTAGAGGAGTTATATCCGTAAGAGCAATTGTTTCACTCGCGGCATATCTTTAACGTTTAAATGCCCATGATTGCACTTGCATTTGAACTTCGGAGCAAAACATTAATAATAGTCAGTAGTAACATAAATATAGTGAATAGTCAAATGGCTTGCTTGCAACACTATTTGTTACATCGATCTGCGTAATACTTGCGTCTACGCTTGAACTTTTTTTTTTGCCCGTTCATCAGAGTCCTTGGAAAAGTATCCGCTTCGGCAATCATCTTCGGAAATATGAGATTTAATATAATTCCCACGTTCTTCTTCATCTTTTGTATCGATGATTTATCACATTATTAGCACCCAGGTGGTTACGTTAATCGCGGTTTCAGTAGAGATTTTGACAGTAAGTCCTCTAAATCGCAGGTGTAGGTACACTTTAGATACTCCAGGAAGTCACAGTTAGCTGCTGCTACCATGGAAGTGCGTGTCTATTAGGGGCCAGCCATAAAATTTATGACGTAATTTAATTACGTCATACGTGAAAGAGGTGGGGGGTGACAACAAAGTGTGACATTGTGTGACAATGGGTGGAAGGGGTCCTAAATTTGGTGACGTCACATTTAAAAAACTAATATTGCTAAGTTTTAAAAAACGAAATTTGAACTATTAACGAAAAACTTATTAAAGAAATATTTCCAACTCTATCGGCGGGCAGCGTGTAATTTACAAAATATGTGACGTCACACTTGGGAGGCCGGAGTCTCAAAAAATTTACCTTCTGATAAGGACGGATTTTTAGACCCCTCCATCCGGTGAAAAAATCATAAAATTCGTATGACGTAATTTATGGGTGGTCCCTTATGTATCACCTTTGTTAGAATATTACAATTATACGACTAAAATCCTAAAAGTGCGGAATGAATGCACTACAATGCCTTGAAAAACCAAACTTAGAAGCTTTATAGCGATGTTCGTGTTAATTCGGAAACATGAAGATTCCCGAAGCGCATAGTCTTTCTGGTTCTATTGCTAAATACATTAAATTCAAGCGTTTGCAGTATTTTTAAATTGCACGCTTTGCATTGCATTGCAATTGTTTTTGCAAATTCTCAATTTTGTTTCCATCGTTTGTGTCCATCACATTTTTTCCATCGGTTGATTGAGCTCTCAGAGCTGAAAGATTATTTTTTAAATTGTTGAGGATATTAACCGTTGGGGCCTAGGATAGATCATGAGTTGCATCTATATTTTGCTTACGTTCATAAACTTTGAGAATGGCAAAAGAATGTGCGCTCACGTGAGCGAAGCCGCGGGCACAGCTAGTTTATGAATAAATTCTTAAAATTATGAAAATTTTGTGTGTGAAACGAGTATTTTTAATTTTAAAAGCGACGTATTAAGTTTACGTTTATACCACGCGCTCGTGCTAGGTCTTCTGTTCACGACTTCATCGATTAGCGATGAACGTGCAGTGTCACTTGTTTCGGTAAGTACCGTAATTAATAATATATTATTATCCTATTATGATTTTGCTGATTCTGTAGTACTCGCTACAAGCGTGCGTCTCACATAGACAACATTCTGTAGTTTTTGCCTGCCCTCAAAGGATAAAAGCGTGAGTTTATGTATGAAACAGCTCCACTCCTCCAATAACTACCAATCCAATATAATACCATCGATTGACAATCAAATCTAATCTAAAAAATGGTCCATTATCTCCCAAAGTTTGATGTAGGTATCTAACCTCGTAAGTCCCTTCTTTCTCAGAATTATAATGAAAAGTCTTCAAAGTCGTGATCTTGAAGACTTATTCTAGATAGAGTTCACTCAGCTTATGCGATGCGCGTACAAAGAAAATTAACATACAGATAGTTTGTGAGACGTGGCGTCGGAACGAGGTCTTAGATTTAGGTTTTCATAAGGATCTTGATAAAATGAAGGATACATTGAAGCTGATTAGAAGTTTATTCGCGAAAGCTAGAGTTAGTCACTAGAGAAAACGGCGATGTGGTAGACCAGTGGGCCATAATCCACGATGTAGGCCCAGTGCCGGTTGTGGGTCCTAAGTCTTCGAATTTTTGGTTTTACGGCATGTTGTTTTCCTCATTGATATGAAATAATTTATACCAATGGGTCACCAATGCTCACCAAGGGCAGATTAACATAGCGAAATGTTAATCTCTCACCTGGACCTCAGTTGCCATGACTGACCTGGAAGTCTTTAAATAGACTCCGGACTCAGGTTGGCTGGCAGGCCTGTTCAGGTGGAGATTCATAGATGACTCTGTCCTGGAGTGTAAATGTGGTGTTGTCCCACAAACGATGGGACAGCTTGATTCGCGTCCTGCCTGTCCTGTTGCACATCACAGGAGCTGATGGACGCTACTGAAAATGCCGAACACGTCGCTAAATTTTGGACTGACTCAATTTAAATTGTCATCGACACGCTAAGAAGAACGTACCCTTACTTCTATTTTTTCGTAGAATACAAGCGCGATTTTTTATAACTTCAAACAAGATTAAGCTCTGAAAGACATTGATTAAAAGAACTTTGACCCAAAAACTTATTACCTGAGACGTCTGAAACATAATCTAATCATAATACTGTTTTAGTGCTACCCCAGACGTCTGCCCTGATCACAGGTAATACTTACCTAGTATTCTAGCGCAGACGTCTAATCAGAGGTCTGTGTGTAGTGTGATCGCGACGCGATCCATCCCAATTCCATTTGGCGATCAAATACTATCTTCAGTTTTCGTTGTAAAGTTATAGGGTGTAACATTTCTGAGGTCTTATTTTTCTTTTTGGGTTCATTTTTGCATGGAGTCGTAGATGGTAGAAGTATGTTTTACAATATTACTGGTTAAACGAGGTACATCTTATAAGAGAGTTTTAGTACTCATGAAAATGAACAACTTGTACTGTGTGAACAGCTTCTCTTCCCGTACATAACTCATGAAAACACTGGACTGCCTTGTTGATATAGTGGTCACAGGCACGACTGCTGAGCACGAGGTCCTGGATACGATTCCCAGGTCGGGCAAATTTTGTTTTTCTTTCAGAAATTTCTCAGTAGCAGCTACGAAGTCTGTATTTGTGCCCGGTTGATGGCAATAGGCTCGCCCCCTATTACATAGGACTTAAAAGTAATTGGCGAAATGTGGTAGTTGGCGATTACAAGCCTGATGTTATGATGATAATGATAATGATGCTGCAGTACAAGGAAAAATTCTGTTAAGTACTTGTGTCATTGTTGAATTTTCTTCAAATTTCTGTTATTTTACTAACATCCTCCATTTCTTTTAATCTACAGCAGTTAGTTGTAGGTAACGTCTTTAAGTTTTCATATCATGTAATTTAAGTAAAACCAATGAAAAATCCAGTAATAACCCGTGCATTTCATATCGCATAAGTTTTATCTCACACGTTAGTTACCACTTACAGTTCAACAAGCTGTAATGATAACATCTGCACACGTCTTATTACAATATAATAAAGATCAGATCAATCATTACAGATAATATTGATATCATCAAATAGCGCTTGCAGAAATACAAATTGCTGAACAATATGTGTTAAGCAATTTACTAAAAGATATGACTGCTCAATCTTACTCAAAAACTCGTGGTGCGGGTTCGATTCCCGCACGGAATAAATATTTGTATGGCCTACAAGTAATTGTTCCAGGTCTGGCTGTTCGTGTATGTGAGCTTAAATGTTTGTAAACGCATCCACAATACAGGAGAAATTCCTAGTGTGGGGCAACGTTTTGTCTAAAAAAAAATAGGCTCACGGGTCGTTGAGCTCCAGAAAATAGAGTTGAGGTACACGTTGACTGACACACGCGAGTCACCTATCGGGATAGGTCCACTCAAAACTGTATACTCTCATTCTTCAGAAGGTCCTTCCAAAATTGGTCCTGCCTTCTTAGACTCTTAACTTATCAAAGTAATATAATGTGTCGACTTTATAATAAAAGAGACTGTCATTTTTGAGTTTATTTCGGGCATCCATCTCCCCTGAGAGCGTTTTTTATCTGGCTGTACCCTTTCAGCCAGAAAGGAAAGGACGGCGCCATCTTGTTTAAAAAAATATCGACAAATATAGTATCTTTAAGTTAAAATAAGCATTTCTTTTAATTTCAGTTTACATAACATCACGCCTGTAATCACAGAAAAGTTAGGCAGAGGCTTAATATATTATGTTTAAGTTCCATGTAATAGAGGGCGAGCCTTTTACTATCAACCGGGCACAAATCTAGACTCCGTTGCTGCTACTGTGCAATTCCAAATGGAAAAAGCCAATAACACTTTGTCCGACCTGGGATTCGAACCCAGGACTTCATGCTCAGCAGTCATGCCTTCGGCCACTAGACCAAAGAGGCAGTATTTCAGTTTAATCAAACAAAAAACACCATTCGCATAATCAGTACCTGAAATCCATAACCCCAACTTATTACTCTATACAAAAAATTACGATCCACCCTGTATACGAGCACCTGCGCCCGGGGTCACGTTCTTATTAATTCCACAGAATAGAAATTGGATTCCCTTATTGAAGCAACGATTATTCCAATGGTTTTCATTTTCGATTCGCGCGTCGTCGCATAATTTATTCCAAGTATAATTGAACAGGGATCCACTGCGTTTTCGTCAATACTCCTGATTGTAATCTTTTGGGAATTAGCTGGTAGATAATAAAGTAGTGAATAGACTCGGTTGGGACTTTATAATCAAACTAGTGGATTGTATAGATATAGGTGTAATACTATAATTATCATATAGTGCAACGTGTGAAGACCGTACAAAGAAATGACGGGAGTGGCCTCTGTGAGGTCAGTGTGTGGCGCGCAGCGGCGCTCACGCGGCCGGGTTTGGTACCCCGAGCCCCGCGCCCGCCCTGCGGTTGTCCACGGATATATGAAGCGCCGACAATTAGTCTTGTGAAAACTGACGTTCTTCTGGTTTCTTTTAGAGAATAAATAATCGTTATATCTGTATCTATGAGTTCATCAAGTTATCAAGACAAATGTTGAACAAACTTTTATAACATACAAAAATTCAGTCTTGAAGGGGCCGGCGCTATATGTTTTTTTCTTGCGCCTTTCTCTCCTGACAACTGCCATGTTATTATTCAATTTTTAAAGTATCATAAAAGCTGCCCACGTGTTTTGCTGTTCGTTCTTATAAAAAAACATTTACAAAAGGTTAAAACTTTACCAATTGTGGAGTTATAAATAAAAAATGGATTCACTTCACGTGCACAATAATCCATATGGGCCATTTGCCTCAATGAAACTGATAAAACATGCTTATCATAATTATTATACTTTAACCATAATTTTCGTTAAAATAATAGGAAGATCATCTATCAAAATCCAGCGCACCACTGAGAAAAAAAATGAGATCAAACAATGTGTCATAAATATTTTTAATTTTGAATCTAGAATTGACAATTTTAAAAGAAGAATATGTCTTTGAGGTTTTGGAAAAAAGGCTAAAATGCAGAGGTAACTCTGCACAATGTAGTTGCACAAGTTGTTGTTTACCAATTTTCAAGGTAGTAGATCAAAACGATGAAAGCTGCTCAACTGAAAATTATGGACAACGGTTTGGCTTAAATCGTTAACGTGTCATCGATTCTTAAGCAATGCACCTTCCATTTGTAGCTCAAGTTAACGCTTGTATTGTATTGTATAACGGGCAGGTGTCCGCAACTCCACGTTAATGCGCGTATTTTGCTTGCGGAAGTTAACGCTTAATTCTATTCCGATAATGATGAGACTGTTTCAGGCCTTCAAGGAGGAACGTTTTCAAGTAATAAAACAAACAGCACCTTAACCGCTCAACGATAGTTTTCTCCTAAAACTAGTTCTACCTGCCATTACATGTTTTCTGTCACCTAAAGATAAAATTTAACAGTCTTCTGGTCTTTAAAACTATCGTTTTGGACGTTAGATCCGCTCAAGATCCCTGTTATATGGGACTGAAACTAAACATACCTGCAAGCGGCCCCTCATCTAAACATAACATAACATCACGCCTGTTATCCCCAAAGGGTTAGATAGAGGTATACCTTATAGTACACCCACAGTTCGCCAATTATGTTTAAGTCCCATGTAATAGTGGGTGAACCTATTGCCATCACAGGCACGAAGCCAGACTCCATGGCTGCTACTGAGAAATTCTTTATGGAAAAACCTAATAACACTTTTCCCGACCTGGGAATCGAACCCAGGACCTCATTCTCAGAAGTCGCTATTGTGACCACTTGGCTAACGAGGCAGTCCCATCAGCTAAATGTCAGCTTTATGCCTCTGCTTCATTTCGGGGATTATAGAAGTGACGTTTAGGATCTGTTATGTCCTCCAGCAGCTAACTACTTCTCCTTCAGGGAAGGCCTCAAAAGAGTAGTTAGAGTTACTCTCTTGTCTGGTTCAACCTTCTGTTTCTACTGTCTCATGGTAGAAGTTCTAAGATTTGATCTCAGTTCAATACGTTAGTATAGAACGCGACCTCGTTAGAGGTTGCCTCGTCACCTCGATGCAGTACAATGGCATGTAGAACGAAGTATCAGCAACCATTTCTATAGGGATTTCTGATAGAATATCTTCAACAGGTTTATGATGGCTGTAAGTGTTAGCCGTTAGCGGGAAATAGTTATTTTTTATTGTATTGTTGGAAAAGCATCTGTGATCATGGAGTTTCTTGTCGATTCTTCTCCATAGGAAACGACCAACCTGAACCGTGCACCTTTTCTCGACGTTTTATAAGTGCCTTTGATTTTGATTTTGAATCATAATATTATGATTGTTAGGGTTAGAATCAAGCATGGGGTTCCTTTTCAAATTTCCTCAACGACTAGATAGGAAAAGGTAATTAATGCAAAACGAATGTAGAAGATATGACTACGATGTTATCAAGATACAAGGTGTAAGGGAAATCGGCGCGCATACTGTTACTATGAATCCTGCACATGAGTTTTGATCCTTCTTCACGTTTCGGCTTTATTTTTGCCTGTTTCTTACAAATACATAATACATGGTCAAAATGCATGAGCCAGCTGATAATGGGAAAATGATACTAATATAGCGAACTAACTATAGCGAAGTCTAAACAGAAAATGTATTAACAAATTGAAAAGATGTTGCGGAGTAATGGCTACTGATGTCGAAAATACAAGCTGAAAACACCGATGCTAAAATGGTTACCACGTATTCGTATTTAAATAATTCGTCGGTAAAAAAAAAAAACAGCCGTTTCCTAGAAAACTTCAATACCGATGACTTTCTATGTTGGTGGGTTCAGAATGATGTACTAAATACGTGGTTACCGTTTCAGCATCGATGTCCCTTCGACAGTTTATAATGTTTTCTATATTTTTTGCCAATTTTCCGAGTAATAAAATGACAGATATAGCAATGTACATCAAATCACACGTTCTATTAAGTAAAATAATTATCGAAACTTCAAACCCAATCGACAATAATCACAGAACTCTTTGAAATTCAAAAATATGTATCTATTCCACTGGCTAATACACGCTTGATTAACCCACGTGTGTTTACTGAGGCGTGTTAACACTCAATTTAAAAATACATTTGTTCAAATTAAGAACGTTTGAGCGATACGACTTCAAAGGAGGATGGCATTAATGCATACCGTATGTGAAATAATTGAGCAGGCTCCTTTAGCACTAGACTGTATATTTTGAACGGATGGATAGGCAATTCAAACTCTTTTTAGGCCCATTTTCCTTTCTGTCTCACTTCGACTATGACGAGTTTAAATATAACATAACGCCTGTGATACCCGAATGGTTAGGCAGAGGTGTATCCATTAGATATCCACATTTAGCCAGTTATGTTTAAGTCCCATATAATAGGGGGCGAGCCTATTGCCACCAACCATTTTTTAAACCTTGCCCCACTCTGGGAATTTCTCTTGTATGCATTTACAAACAGTTAAACTTACATACACAAACAGCCAGACCCGGAATAACTACCTGTATACGTGTGTATTTTAACTAATATCTTACTGTGAAATAACCCCTGCTCTCAATATTTATTTCATAAATCTTGAATCAGATAGATCGTAAAGATTAAATCGCCAAAAAGTACAAGAACACAACACCATGACTCATTATTAACAATATCAAAACAGATTAAACACACAAGATTATCGTGTTGACCGCTAATATATCTTTAAGTAGACAGAATGGAAGCAAAGAAAACAATTTATATGTTGTGTGAGGTGAATAAAACATCAGTTACCGAGAAATATTACACATATAGCCAGATTAATGGTGCTAAGAGAAGACGGCCATATTGGACTGGGAGCGTGGAACAAATATAATTGGTTAATGTACCACTAATGAGATAATAGGGCTTATGTCTTTTGTATATATCAGCATGAACAGCAAGAATATTTACGGCGATATAATATGAGCTTGTTTCAGCATTATTTAAGAAAGTTAAGACCTCGGTTGAACTCTCATGAGATTCGTAAATACGCATGAAGATAATGCTTATGAAATTATAAAATCGGGTTTCATAAATAATGTTGTAATTTTCAACGTACTGTATTTTGAAACCCGAATTTATGTTTCTTCTAATCCAATCAAGGGCTCTTAAACTGAAAAATTCATTGATACTGCGTGATTATCCAAACTCTCACAATCAATTGACAGTAAATTGATGAGGTAACCCATACATATCCCTTCCCTTGCAGTCTGGTTAAAAAACGATCTCTTTCTTATCTTGTGTCTAGTCTTTGAAACTATTGTGAGTTAAAAAGTACAAATTAACAGACCGATTGATTTGACGATTTTTTGGATATGTTTAAAATAAAAAAAAAGTTTATCATTTCATGCATCCATGCTCCCAGTCTAAAACTTATGCAGTCGCGACACGCGGTGTGTACCAACCGATTTAGGACATGGCGGGCGATAGGAATTATTATCAAACATTATTTTTTATGCGCCATGACAGACGACGCGTTGTGGCTGAGATAATGTGCCTTTGAGCAATAAATTGAAGAATATTAGGAGGGATAGACTGACATGAGGAAGTGATGTTTGCAGATCATGTTATGGGAATACACGTATGCCTCGTTGGTCTAGCAATCTCAAACGCCATTGCTGAGCACGAGGTCTTCTGTTAGATTGCTAGGTAGGTAGGTCATTGGGTTTTCAGGACTTTTTAAATTTCTCTTTCAATAGGTTCGTCCATTATTACATAGAATTTAATTGGTAAAATCTGGGTGCACTATTAGGTACACCACTGCCTAACCCTTTGGGGATTACAGACATGATGTTATAGTATAGAAATTGATGGTAAATTCAACATGATTTTCAGTCTTTTTACTTCACCTGCCCCCGTAACATGACCACCGTAGATAAGGATTTCTTTGATGGAAGAATCGACAAAATGACAGATTGTGTCGACAAAATGATAGATTTCTTTGCATTATCTGTCATTTTGTCGATTCTTCCGTCAAAAAAGTGCTTGTCTACGGTGGTCATGCTACGGAGCTGGTTAGGCAATAACCACACGATGAGGACTGATAGTCTTTTTACTTCATATTTTTATTTTATTTCCCACTCATGTCGGTGTTACAACTGACATTGGCAGAATTTTCGTCATCGGCACCTATTTCTTAGAGAAAAATGTAATAGAATAGAGTGTGTATGGAATGAAAGTGGAAAATGGATGAAGTGGATATGAAACAGAATAAATAGAGCCTTACAAACAATTTTTGTTTTGTATTCCAACAAAACTAGAACCCTTCATTATGTCATAATATATAGTGAAAATATAAAAAAAAAGATCTAAAAATATTCATATCTACAACATCCCATAACCGCACCACCCCAATGAAAATTATTATGAAGTATTATTTTTTATCCGCCGTGATGGACGGGGTATTATGGCGCTTGGCAATATAGGCCAACAGTCGCTTAGTGATTTTTTACTTTCATGGGAACATTTTGTAGGCTGCCATGTTGTGTGTATGGGGTTTTTCACTGTTAGAGCACCGGCTATTTGTTGCTGAGGGCCTGTAAACGGCTTAAATGTTCCGTTATATTTTGCGCTATTGAAGCAGGATTTTGGTTGGAGCCGCGTGTATGAATAATACATGGTATGTAGTTGTTTGTAAAATGGTTTGTGTTAAATGTAAATGGTAGGCGTATTGGTGTATTTTTGAGGTTACGCATGTTTTTGAAATAATTATCTGTAGCATAGATAATGATTCGGAGTAACGCCAAATTAGTCTCAATATTCACACGCGCTCATTAGAGTACCTATTATAGATTTGCTTTTAGTAGACTGTACTAATGTGAGTTTTAATTTTAGCACAAATACAAAGATGTACTCAGTTCACTATCTCGTAATTATGAGAAAATGGCTCGTTTAAGCAGGTCAATACTTTCTGCTAACACAATTATATCCAAATACCTACTCCACGAACCCTAATAAAGTAAACACCCTTTTGCAATTAATCATGAATAAAACCTCGTATTAATAAAGAACAAACCCACTCACAAGTTAAAAGCCGACAAAACTTCGTCTAAACCGCGCTCAAAATATCTGAACTCAAACCGAAAACTCATCAAATCTTGACGTATTTAAGGCTGATATAAAAATTTTCGACAAAAGCGGAGTCGCCGGTAAAGTTTCACAATTAAGCCTTCGTGGTATCGTATCGTTCGACTTTTGTTAGCGAATTTATTAAAACCTTGCTCGCGATATTTTGTTACAGCTTTTGGGATCCTTTGAGTAGGGACTATTTGACTTTTAAAGACCTCGGTAACAACGGATTTACATATTTTATATGTATACACAGAAGATTCTTTTATATGTACAATTGCTGCACGTGTAAGAGAATCTTTTATTGGATCATCATTATCTGCCTAGTCTTTATCCAAACTATGTTGGGGTCGGCTTCCAGTCTAATCAAATGGAGTTGAACATCAGCTGTTTCAGAATCAGTCGTTGTATAAATGTGCCTTTATAGTCGATAACTTCTGAAAGTCTAGACAAAGTAGTAATTGTTGTCAACGATAACGATGGTTAAAAACAGCAAACATGTGCATGCATTAACATGAGCTATCAAAAACTACTTTTGAAAGTCGTATTAGAAATATGATGTGCTTTGAAAACCCATCGCCCTCTGGTATTTTAACAGGTTTAATAGAGGCTTAAACTAATTCGTAGTTTGAAATGGATGCCCAATAGTTCTTGAAAAAGCTTTTGACACACTTCAAGACAGGAAACATGGCCTTTTTTTAAATTTGCCAACTTATTAAAACTTATTATCGCTCATTTTACTACCCCACAAAAATATTCAGCCCTTTTGTCATGTTTTCAATACATAATCATAAACAGAACCATACGTAGCGAGAGGGGTACCCCAAGGCTCCATCTTTGTTCCCCGGCGAACTTCGACGGTAAACAATGAGTTCCTAATTAATTTCGTCTTTGAAGGTGTGCGTGCGACTCCCAACTTCTAAATATTATATTAATTTCTCGAATTTTACTTTAACACGGGAAATTTAATTTACGAAAACACGTTAGTATTATCAGTTGGCAAGAATGTATGTTCTGTTACTTTTGAGTTGTTTCAATGTATTTTAGAAAGGGTTTATAATGTTTGTTATTTAAGATTTTATTTATCCGGGACAGTGTTCTTGTTTGAGGTGTAATATAAAGCTAGTAATGTAAAGCTAGATAGATGATAAGTTAAAACAGCTGTGTTTTAACTTATCATCTACCTAGCTTTACATTAACTATGTTGGAGTCGGCATCCAGTCTAAGATGCAGCTGAATACCAGTATTTTACGACCTCCACAACCCAGTTAGTGCTGGGTAATACGTTACCCCTTGGTAAGACTGGTTGTCAGATATTCGGGCCACACACTAACTGGGTGGCGGTCATTCGGGTGATTGTCCAACCAACCAACGGTTGTTTTAATTATAAAGACCAATTTGAATATTACTTTTGTTGAATTAATACTACTACTTTTGTACACAAATTTTGTTATACAAAGGACAATGTCCAGAATCGCCCTGTGCAACTGAAGTATCGGACATGCACGATAATTCATTGGATGTTTTATCATATTTTTTGCAAATACTTTTGTATCACGGACTAGCTGTTTGGTAAAATGAACATTAGAAGTATTTAACGCGAAAATATCCGCCATCTTTGTCAAACGTCATGTCGATGTCGGATCGAAAAAAAGATCAGGGATGCCCAATCGATTGTAATAATCGATTGATTGATTTTTAAATGACTTGCGAATTAATGTTTCATTTTTTATAATCTGAATCTCATTTTTATTTATTTCGAATAAAGTGCAAATAGAAGCTACAATAGAAACATACAATCACTATTCCATTTATTATTATTTTCTGAATACTTTCATTTAAAAAACCTAATAAGTATACTTTATGAATCAGGTCGTACTCGATTTTAAATAGGTAGTTACAATAATACTCGAGTGAACAAACCGATATATTTCATTACGATCGTTATTCGGTGTTATCCAATATCGTTTAGAAAAGTGTATGGTTTACTTCTAACTAAACGATTATTTACGTTCCATCCCTATTTTAGACGCCAGGAAATGGTCAGCTGTCACTGTCAGTCACTCACCTGTGTGTTTTATAATCATGTGATTCTATTTTAACACAAATACAAAACGTAATGTTAAATAGATTTTAGAATTAAAAGTTGCATTTACACACACGGCTGTTGTTTTTGTTTCTTAAAAATCACTCTGAGCTATGAAAAACTAACCGTAATATTCGTGGTTATGGTTCGATTATAACCTCAAAATCTGTAACTTTTTCTTAAATATATCTGTTCTGCAGCTAGTCCGCTACAAAAATAAGATCTTACAGGAGTTTACCAATGATCAACAACACAACACATAATTTTCCGATGCTCTTGGTCCCAGGGCGAACAATGTATGGGCGCTGAGCAATGTCCTTTGCAAAAAAACAAAAAAAAATGTAAATTAATTTACAATCTAACGAAAAACTAAATTAAAAGGACTAACGAAAAACAAAATCTCTTGAGAATCGTCTTGAAAATAAGTCTTCAATTTTAGTCGGAAGGTGTACAAATTCAAATTATCTTGAAAAAGAAAGGAATACTTTAGACTTGTTCTCGGTATCTCCTTGTAAACGATATCGTAGACTTTAACTAAGACAGGTTTATGAAGAAAATTGCTGTAATTTGAGGGCACGTAATAATTTTAAGTTGATTAAGAAAAAAAACAAAAGGGCTTAGAATTAATTGTGTAAGGGCGATGAGCAAACGTTGAGCGTTGGGCGTTGTAACAAAAAAAAATAACTGAAGTAACATTTTAATGTAAAAAATGAGGATCGTTTTTAAAATAATGTAATGACTATATTCTTATAGAGGTAAACCACGTAAAGCTGCAGTTAAAACAATACCGAACACACTCTATAAATTTGAATTTTGTTGCAAAAATCTAGGACACCAAAAAATCTCAGCCTTCCCCAAATCTTAAATCATCAAAAAAAAATGTGGCTTTGGACGACCGTGCTTGGATACAAGCTACTCTTCCCATTCGTATGGGAGGACTCGGCGTCCGCAAAATTTCTAGTATTAGTTTACCGGCGTTTATATCTTCGGTCCATGGCACTGAGAAATTAATCAGGAATATCCTGGCTTCCACACTGATTGATTTTGATGTGCCGTGCTTCTCCGAGGCTATTAATGCCTGGAAACTCGCTTGCCCGAATTCTGAAGAACCCGTCCTTCCATTTTCCCAGAGACGTTGGAACGAGCCGCTCTGCAGAGTAGTTCAGAACAATTTACTGCTCACGTCTGCTACTACTGCTGAGCGTGCGCGTCTGCTGGCTGTGGGTGAGTGGGAGTCGGGTCTTTGGCTTCACGCACAACCGTCGTCGAGCATAGACGACACTACTTTCCGCCTTGCTGCTGCTCTACGCCTAGGCGCCCCTTGTTTTTCTCCTCATCGCTGTCACTGTGGTGAAGCTGTCAACAGCCTTGGACACCACGGCCTTTCATGCAGCCGAAGTGCGGGCCGCTTTGCACGGCACGCGAACTTAAATGATATCATCCGTCGAGCTCTTGTCACCGTCGGCGTTCCAGCTTTATTAGAACCAAACGGCTTGGCACGCGACGATGGCAAGAGACCGGACGGCATGTCTTTGTTTCGCTGGAAGATGGGTAGGCCTTTAGTGTGGGATGCAACTTGTGTCGATACTCTTCATATTCCTAGCTCATCGTGTTGTGCTGGGGCTGCGGCTGCGGCTGCAGAGAACCTCAAGCGGCGTTAATATAGTAACCTAATTGGTAACTATATTTTCGAGCCGTTTGGGGTTGAAACTCTAGGTCCGTGGGGTCCGAGTGCTCACAGCCTTTTCAAGGACATTTCTAAACGTTTAGTTGACTCTTCCCGTGACCCAAGGGCTGGCTTTTACCTTGGCCAAAGGCTTAGCGTTGCCATACAACGTGGCAACGCCGCCAGTCTTTTGGGTACATTACCAGTTGACAACGTTGAGGAGGAGTTTTTTGACGCCATTTTTTAAGTTTATTTTTAAGTTAGTTAGTTAATATAGGTTATTTTAATTTATTAATGTATATAATATCAAAAAATATATCATATTATAGATCAATTCCCTAAAACAAACCCCATTCACAGAAATAACAAATCACAGTTGTCATTATAATATTAATTTATAAAAATAATCTTTTTTTTTTTCAATTTCGGATGGTTTCTGCGGATAATACGCAATCAGCAAAACAATTAAAGCCTGGCCGAAAAGGTCGGGACTTTTATTTTTTTCCAACCCTTTTACCTGATCCCCGGCTAATAAATCCGTTGAGGAAAATTTTGGTGCAAGCGATGAGAGGGTTGAAGACTGTTGTTACTCTTAGAGGTTTGATATCACCACTGAAGTTTTTTGAATTTTATCCAATGTTGGAGTAAAAATGTCTTCAAAAGCCACCTTTGATGGAGTCAAAGGTGGCTAGGACTGAGTGGATGTGGATGGCGGACCAGGTATTGTGGCGTAGTTTGGTAGAGGCTATGTTCAGTTTAATACAATGGGTGTAAAAATACCCTCAACGAAGCCAAAAGAGACTTGTTCTCTCCAGATATCAGTGCTAGTGTGGTAGGTAGTGGGGCTCAAAGTTCCAACTTTTAGTCAGGTTTTTAATGTACCTTTACTTTATATACCTCCATGATCTCTGTACTATGCAATGCATCCACCAGCACAATGTTTTGAGTGCATTACATTGAGTCCTACTGTAAAAAGTGATTTTTCACCCAAAAAAAGGGGTTTCCCAGCTATATTTTTCGCTTAGTTACTTAATTTGATATACAGAATGCTGTGTTGATGGCTTCTTGATGAATGATGGGTCCGTTTACACCTTGTATTTGGTAAGGGTTAGAAAGTCCATAAAACATCATCTTCATCTTCATTCTTATCATAATTCTATTAGTGATTGATTCAGTGCGTATTCTTCCTCCATCTTGTATGTTCTGCTTCTTACAGCGATTCATAATCATACTCAATATATCCCTCACGACTCAAGGATATTTGATTTTCAACACACTTCTCCTATTTAATTGTTTGTCAACAAACATCATTACATGACATCCCACTTTGATGTACTGTATCAAAATTAATCAGTCTTTCGCGAAATAGTTACTATTTTATCACTATAATTATTTGAATACACGAGATTCTGATTCTCTGATATTAAATCGAAGTTAGAAATTACCTTTGCTACTTGTTTAATTAACTTCAGATATTGAAATAGTTAGCTGAACTTCACGGAAGCAGATTGTTAACAATATTGCAGTTAAGTATTAGTTTGCACTTTGATTGTAATTTGTCAAATTGATGTGGTTTGTGATCCAAGAGTCATAATTATACTTTCATAGAATAAGCCATTTTTTTGTTCTTTGTTGAATAATTTAATTTGCAAACCCACTGATGAAAAAAGAAGAATTGCAAAAAGAAAAAGGGGCTTAAAACGTTTGCTTTAGCAGAATCATAATAGGATAATAATATGAAGCACATTAAAGGGTCCCAGATTCTGCTGAATTGGTCATTTTAGGCCCAATTTTTTTTCCAGTTATGGGTTTTGATTACTGATGTAGCGCATTTGTAGTTGACGTAAAAACGTGTCAATTTTCAATGAAAGCGGTCACTTTTATAGACGGTGACGTTTTGACACAATATCTCTACTACTACTAAACTAAATGCGGTAATTAACAAATGCAAATTAACTAAACTTGAAGATAAAGTTTTTATGCTATCAAACTCTGTGGTAACTGCTAAAAACTGCAAATAAACCGATGAACATTCAACCGCTTACCCAACAAACTTGTACCACAAAAAAATGGAAGGAAACGCCGACAAAGCGATATAAATGTTTTATTGTACTTTTGTAACTGAATTGCATATCAGGCTTCGTGTTTTATTAATAACGACGAGTCCAACGTTGGGCGTGGGCTTATGTGGGTGCGGATTTGTGTGTGTATCGGTATTAATACCTGTGGAATAATTAAAATGCGAGGTGTACTTGTAAGTGTTATTATCGCTTTGTGTTGCAAATTGAGGGGATGGTTTTTTTTTGTTAGCATAGCAAGCAGCTGTTTATGAGTTTTTAATCTGTTTGATCTTTGAATTTTATTAATTTTAATACAGCCAGATTATTGCTTTGTGCAGTGGATTCTTGAGTTGTGCAAGCAGGTTATGCCTCGTTGGTCTATGGAGGTTGGTCTATCTTGAGTGCGACTGCTGAGCTCGAGGTTCTGGGTTCCATTCCAAGGTCGGAGAAAGTGTAATCCTATTGCCATCAACCAGGTATCACATGGGATTTAAACATAACTGGTGAAATCTGGGTGTACTATTAGGTACACCTCTGCCTAACACTCGGTAATTACAGGAGTGATGATATGTGGCGTGGCAATAGGCCCGCGCCTTATTAAATAGGACTTAAACATTATTCGTGAAATTTTACTATTGGGTACACCGCCTAGTCCTTCGGGAATTAGTTGTGTGATGTTATGTTATGTTATGCTAATAGTGTGATTAAACTTGATACTTGTTATTGTGTAATGTCCAAGTGTGTGTGTTTTTGCAAGATAATCTATTTGGTAAAAAGTTTATATCTCATAAATAAGCTTATAGCACACATACACACTACACCACCAAAACTACCTCAACTAATTTTCTTCGCTACTACGTAACTCATCTGCCCGGTCATGGCTCAGCTATGTTGAGATCGGCTTCCAGTCTAACCGGATGCAGCTGAATACCAGTATTTTACATGGAGCGACTGCCTATCTGACCACACAACCCAGTGAGTACTGGGTTATACGATACCCCTTAGTAAGACTGTTTGTCAGACTTTCGACCTACTGACTACCTGTAACGACTGTCAAAAATCTACAATTGACATCTGGGACCAACGGCTTAACGTGCTTTTGCGAGGCTCGGAGAAAACTTAGTATATAATAATGATCCACAGACCGACCTTGGCAAGCGCAGCTTAACCTTTAAGATCGATCTAGCCATATTGATATCCCGCCTTTTCTGGGTTCAATATTTATCCAAGGACCCATTTCTCCCTCCAAACAAATTCTCATTTTAAATCAACTCCTTATAAACACGTCACGAAAACCTCAGAGATCCAACATGGTCGTAATGTTAGAGATTTCCCGCAACTTTATCATGCAGCGCGGCCTTAAGTGTAAGACGACGTATATATAAATTTTGTTTATCACTAATAGGCGACTCTCGTACGTCCACGGAATATAAATATGTCTACTCTATTGTCACTAAAGCCGGTAAGAAGTATGGCGACTTGAGGCTTTGTGAATTTGGATGTGGGCCTTGAGATTTTTATTTTGAGTGATGGGCGTGTTTTGGTGTTAGATTTTTTTGGCGAGAATTCTTTGTTTGCTAATTCAGTATGCTTTCTTTTTGGCAACTAAAATTTGTAACATAACATAAATTCATTTCTCCTTAAATATTAAATGTATTTATATGTCTTGAGCACAAAGTACAAAAAACGAGCAAGCGCGCTTAAGTTAGCTTCCCAGAATTATGAGTGGTATTAACAGTGGTTGAACAATTCAGTTTTTCACTTTCATATGTACACAAAATATTAAGTGTTCATTTCTAAAAAAATGTTGTTACAAATGTGTCGTGTTTGTGTTATCACTACACACACGTGTAGCGATTGTAACATGACGAGGTTCTTCTTTTTCTTCCGTATCGATGATAGGTTTTATCAAATGATTTGGGTCCAGGAAGTGAAATCTTTAATCACGGTGTCAGTAGCGTTTTGAAGACCTGTAATTAAAGTCGAGGTGTAGGAACACATGTGGGTCATGGTCTACCTAGGAATTGCAAGGATCACAATTATTGGAAGTTTGCAAATTGGCAGGCATCGATACATCAAAAAGCCACATGACTTCGGTCATCCTGCAGGATCGATATGCTATTGAGTTATCAGTCCCGAGTATCGATCGATATTCTATACCGAGATTAATTTTAAAGAAAAGTACAGTTGGAAAAGAAATTTTGGAATCAAGTTACCCCAGATTTAAACTCAAAGTAATGAGGCATTAAAAAACGGACGATAAGACCAAATTATCTCGACTAGAACCGATCATAAACCCAAGCTGTGTACGTGAGTCTGTAAACCTAGAACCCAGCCTTAAAAGTAAAAGCCTACCAAAAAACCTACTTTGCCCTTAACACTAAAATAAAACAGACCTTTTCCCAAAAAAACTGCCTACATTAAGGCCTTAAGTTGTACTTAAAAGGTCATTAACTAATTTAAAGGTAGTCTTTAAAGTTATAAAACTTTTTACTACCTTTGACGTTATTTTTTTCATGACGAGTTTTAACGACGTCGTTCAAGAAAATGGTACCCTCCCTTTATAGGTTTATTTAATTATTTTTTATTTATTCTAGCAATTACCTAATTATGGGGGCTGTTAGCTTCATGGGGAGTTATTTGCCATAATGTTTTAGGTGGTGCCTTGGGAGTTCAAGAACATCTGTACCTAATTTTAAGGCGGCACACGGCAGTGAAAATTTACTCAGCTGTCAATGTTGTTGATATTGTTTTAGATGGCTATGTTGGGGAGGTGTTTGTTGGTTGATTAACAGAGGTGTGGATTTAGAGAAGAAGAAGAAGCCTTTGTTCTTTGCTTTCAAAACAGTGAAGAATCGTTGTGAAGGTTTCTTCACAAGGTTTCTTGAACCAAAAATTCAAAGATATGTGTCATCTACCAAAACGCACTGACCCCGCGTGGTGGATTTCAGACAATTTCAGTTAGAGAGGAGGCATGCTTATGCTTTGTTCGAATATCTGCCGAGAAATGACTTTGGAAAATCCATAACATCACGCTTGTAATCCCCGAAGGGTTAGGCAGAGGTGTATCTATTACGCCCATATTTCACCAGTTATGTTTAAGTCCTATGTAACAGAGGGCGAGCCTATTGCCATCAACCGGGCACAAATCCAGACTCCGTGGCTGCTACCGAGAAATTCCTGATGAAAAAAGCCAATAACACTTTACCCGACTTGATAATCGAAGCCGACAGTCGACCTCATGCTCAGCAGTTGCGCTTGCGATCACTAGACCATCGAGACAGTCAGTGGAAAATCCACTTAAATAAAAATATGTAAAACTTTCCATGGTATATTCATATAATTTTATGGACAATCTCTTACAGAAGATACCCTCTTTTTTTTTTCGAATTTTAAATCATCATGATCCCCCCGCTCAAGGCAGGGCGGAAGGGAGTGTCAGACTTCTACTGACTAAAAGCCATCCATGTTCCTTCTTTGCCCTTTGTGTTCCAGGACCCAGTATCTCTTTCGAATAGTCCCTCAGCCCCGAACAGTCCCGCAGCCCACAGAAGATATCCTTGAACTCGATTTGGAAGAAAATAAACGATTATCAAATCTCTTTCATCTTCATGCGAACACAAGGACCAAAGGTGTTCCTAACAAGAGAAAAAGGACCAGAACTTTACAATGAAGGTCTCATTAAAAGTTTTTCGAGGGAATTAAATAACGTCTCCGAAACGAATCCGTTTACTACGTAAAGTTTTTAACAAAGTTTTGTATGAAAGTAATTTTGAAGTGGGGTTTTAGTTCTTAACCCCTTAGTGGTATTAACTGGCAGTTTGTGTTTATACTGGGTGTTTTTTTAAACGTAGTCAATACTTTCGGGGCGTGTAGTACTCATGAAAATAAGCAACTTTTACTGCCATGAAATCGCGAAATAATATCAGCTGCTTCACACATTATTGGTCGCGTAAATGATGATTTCCACCAAACGGGTCGCATCGCATCGGATCGGAAAGTATACGAACGGATGCGGCGACAGCCGATCGCGCCCCACAGGACACGATCAGCAAACGATCGGCTCTGTACCGCCGCTTGCGAACGTATCCGTTTCTGCGCCTAGTCAAATAGTTTCATTCCTTCACATTTCCATGCGCCGACAGTCGAAAGGATGCGATCGGATATGAGGACAGGCGAACGGAGCCGATCATGCGTCGCAGAATACTTTCAGCTACGATCACGTGTCGCGGAAGACGCCTGCGATTAAGCTGCTGTACGCGGCTTGATATTATAGACTTTAAATAATGTGTACACGATTTAAAATTCTTTAAAGATTGTAAAATCCGTTCCAATTCGATGCGACGCGAGCCGTTTGGTGAAAATCATCCTTAACTCGAAAACATTTAGGCAACAACAGATTTTTTAAATCATACTTCATAGTTAGCTCCATAGTAAAAGTTGTTCATATTTATGAGTATTTCACTGCCTTAAAGTATTGCCCACGTTAAACCAAACACTCTGTAGTGTAATAGTCTGGTCGTTATATTGTGGTGTTGCTTTTAATTTAGCAATTTTACTGCCTCGTGAGTTGCAAGCATTGAAGCAGGAGCGCTACTGTGAAGATGAGTTCTCGGGGTCCATTCCATTAAGGATTTCTCAGTTTCTTAGTCGTTTCAGTGACTTCCTTACCTAGTGTCAGAGTTTTTATGCCACACATGGGCTTCTAATTTGATTTTACATGTAGTCGATAAATATCACTCAGGCATGCTTGTTTGGTTTCTTCACCAAGTGATTTATACAATACGCACATTAATCCGAAAAATCAGACGTGCGTGTGTGTGACTTTGGCAGTCCGACAATCACACCACTAGACCTTCACTGTTGAATTTCTCAGTTGCAAACCTTAGTCTGCATTTGTGAGTAGTTGATTGCAACACGCTCACCATCTGACTAAAGTAAAAAGCTTGTTTTACTCTTGGTGCACGGCTACCTGACCTTTCGGGTATTGCAGGTGTGATGGTATGTGATGTTGAATATCTTTGAATGTTTTTTTTTTCACTTGTTCACAATTTCTTTTTGCCTATTAGATTAGACAATTTCACACTAAAGATATTGTTTTGATATTTTTTTACATCTAAATTGGGTATGCTATTATCAGTATTATGGTATGTCAATATCAAAATACTTCTCCAAATGAATTTGAAAGCCCACCGCAATGCAGTTGGACATAGCGCGCCGAAATGAAATCGTGACGTAATTAAATGTTTACCATCGGTGGCTTCGCCGATAATTGTTTTCAGCGGCGCCATCGCGCCATGTAAAACACTTGTGACGAGTGTAAATTGACGGGACGGAATTGTTATTGGGCGTTTTTTATAGGCCGAACACAGTTCAGCTGTGTTACAAACGCCAGGACATCAAGCTACTCGAAACTGTCAATTTTTCCCAATCAACCTTGAACCTAACGCTTTAGCGATAAAGTTGAAAATCTGTTAAAGAAACTTGACAGATTGTAGTAGCGTGATGTGTTGGCGTCTGGAGAAATATCAAGATTAACTAAACTGTATAGAGTAGAGAATAAGCTGTACATTCCTATAAATTGCCACTTCAAATAGTTCACCATAACAACAAAGTAATCTGCTCATTTTTTGTGCTTGTCTGTGTGATTAGTATCATAACGATAGGCTTTTCAGATTATGAGTTTCTGTGTTTTCTTTTTATTATTTAGTTATTTAACACTTCAAGCACAAAGTACAGTGGTGGACTTAATGCCATAGGCATTTTCTACCAGTTAACCTTTGGGTGATGCAGAGACAAGCAGCAAAGCGTAAGCGCAAGCAGCAAGCGGCAATTATTGTCTTCTTCTTGAGGAGCTGGCTAAATAATAACAACCGCCCGGATCAATCTTCAAGATAATTCGAGCTTGCCTAGGTTGGTCTGTGGATGGGTGACCATTACATACCGAGTTTCCTCCGTGCCTTGGAAAGCACGCTAAGCCGTTGGTCACGGCTGTCATTTGTAGTCGTTACAGGTTACTGGCCCAAAAGTCTGACAACCAGTCTTACTAAGGAGTATCCAGGGCTGCGGGACTGTTCGAAAGAGATACCGCGGCCCTGGAACACAAAGGGCAAAGAAGGAACATGGATGGATTTTAGTCAGTACAAGTCTGACACTCCCTTCCACTTCACACACGCCCAGAGTGGGGGGGGGGGGTCATTTGATGATATCCCAGCCTAAAAAAAAAAGGGGTATCGTATTACTCAGTATTAACTGGATTGTTCTGTATGGTGTCCGGACGTAAAGAATAGCACCATCCTATATCTTCCCGTGGGTGTCGTAAGAGGCGACTAAGGGACTTACCAGAGAATGGGCAGCAGCGTTCTCTGTGATTTTTATAACAAACATACTGCGATCGCCAACCCGCCTGCCAAGCGTGGCGATTATGGCAAAACCCCCCTTGGGGAGGCCTATGTCCAGCAGTGGACGTCTTTCGGCTGAAATGAAATGAACTGGATTGTGTAGGTCAGGTATACAGTAGCTCCATGTAAAGTACTGATATTCAGCTGTATGCGGTTAGACTGGAAGCCGCCCCCAACATAGTTGGGAAACGAACTCTACAATTATAACTTCATCATAGAGTATAAATAAACAATGTTATGTTATTCTACACTCTGTACCACCTCAAACCCACATGATCGCAACCAAAATAATCACGCCAGTGTAATTACAAAATAACAATTAATTTGTTCTTGTCATTGGTTTGGCCGACGTTATCGTTGTGTGTGTAACCTTTGTTATTGGACGTAACGCATTATTGTAAACCTATATGGTTATCATACTGATTTCATTATGTAATAAACGTTTTAGATAAAAATAAAGGTCAGAAGGTCAGGTCTAGTCAAAAACGCACGCACACCTTGACATGACACACGTACGGTGAGTGCAAACGCGTCTGGCATTTGTTTTGTTCATCATCATCATCATCATCATTTCAGCCGAAAGACGTCCACTGCTGGACATAGGCCTCCCCCAAGTGTCGCCACATTAACCGGTCCCGTGCGACTCGCATCCAGCGGATCCCTGCAGCCTTCACCAGGTCATCGGTCCACCTAGTGGTAGGCCTTGCAACGCAACGTCTTACGGTTCGCGGTCGCCACTCCAGAACTTTTCGGCCCCATCGGCCATCCGTTCTGCGAGCAATGTGCCCTGCCCACTGCCACTTCAGTTTGGCTATTCTTCGGGCTACGTCGGTTACCTTGGTTCTCTTGCGGATGTCCTCATTTCTGATTTTATCACGCAAAGAAACTCCGAGTATAGCCCGCTCCATTGCCCTTTGGGTGACTTTAAGCCTTCTGATAAGGCCCATTGTGAGCGACCATGTGTTTTGTTCGGTCTTCACGAAAAAGTTTATCACTTTTGAACTTTGTCACATAAAACTCGTTCGCTGACGTGTACCTAACTTTTTTGATGTCGCCATTAGTATTGTATATTATAAGAAAAGGTTAAGGTAAGTACCTGGTAATAAATATTATTTGAGGTATTGTTTTCGGTAGTCAACCGTGCGTACAGCTCTTTCACAACAATTTTATCTCTGGCAGCAACACATTACAGTAAAAAGAATTCTGTCGAGAATCGAGATTCCTGTGATTTTGTTGACAGTCTTGTCAGTGGCAGCAACTCAATAGCAACCTTATCTTGCCAGAAATAAAAATCACTATGATTTTTATTGCGTACGTTTTGCGTGTTGAATGGACCCAACCTTCTGTCCTTATTTGTTCTTTGGTTTTACTCCCTCAAAGTACGCTAATTGAAATCCATTAGCTGACCACGCGGTGTGTTTAAAATTTCGAAGTGATTTTGATAAAACAGATCTGTTTTTGTCGCGATAAGTGATCTGCAAGGTTATTGTGGCCATTTACGTTGAGTGGGTGAACATTTTTACAAACCACAACTTTGTTTTTATGGTTCCGTAGGTATAGGTGGCAACGGTAGCGTATTACTGAGCCCACGCCGTCTCTCTGTCTATGACAGAACGGTAGTATGGATTCATCACAGGCTTGCAAAACCAAAGGCATTGTACATTCGTCATGATAGAGTCAAAGCTGAAATGTATCTCAGCAATGCCCTTCAAGGGGTCTAAATTGCCGCTTTAGCACAATCATAATAGGATATTAATCATAATTCGTATAAATAAACTGGTCACAAAGACTGAAAGCCGTCCCCAATATAGTTAGGAAAAGGCTAGGCAGATGATGATGATGATGATGATGGTCATAAAGTGACAACTCATACTAGAAATTTAACGTGATTCTTATTATTATTTTAGAACGACCAATGAAACTCGGTACAGACAGCTAGAAGATCTTAATTATAAGGTTAATCAAGCTGCCCTTTAAGCTGGTATAGTAACTTGGTGGCAATATAAGGTATAGTGGCAGTATTAGATATAATGATAGCAGTATTAGAAATGATGGCGCCTCTCCCTTCTGCTTTGCACATCTTCGCACAGCTTCGGTGGATAAACCACACATCTTTTCATCGTTTACACATCTCCTCGCCTCTCTGCTTCACACACCTCCACTCGTCTCCGTTTTGGTGGTGTCTGGGCTTTAAATATGGTGGCAATATTAAGTACAGTAGCCGTATGAGATATGGTGCCAATATTTGTTATAAGTTTTTTTTAATTTTTTTTTTATTTTGTATGGGCTTACTCTTGACCTCAATCTAGTCCTGAGGACAGAGATGAGGTCGACGATGGAACGAGCTAACCCAAAAGAAGCCTATTGACTCGCGATTTAAATAGATTGGGGTCATATGAACTTGGAAACACCGACGCAGGCAGCGAATTCCACTCCTTGGCTGTGCGCATAATAAATGATGTAGCAAAGCGGAACATCGACAAGGTATGGGTGATAACCTGCAGTACGTCTGGACTCCCGATGGAAGAAAAGAGATGGTGGAATAAGTTCGTGGAGCTCTTGAGCACACTCACCGAAGTACAATCTGTAAAAGACCGACAAACATGCAACTTTGCGCCGATGGGCCAGGCTATGAAGCCTGGTACTAACCAGCTTACCGTCGCAGCTTACTTGGCCGGCCAGTAGTTGCAGTATTGGACATGGTAGCAGTGTACGTATCTGTGGTAGTATTAGGTAAACTGGAAATACTTTCCCGGGCAAGCTCCTTCATAAAAACCTCATATTATTATTCTTCACCAACGACCAATGAAAGGCGGTACAGGCAGCTCGAAGATCATAAAAAGGTTAATCTTCAAAATGTTTATAGATACCCTATAAACGGGCAGGTTAACGTTAACACAAGTAATTGACCCGGTTATCCGGATCGTTAGGTTATCCTGTGTACACTTTATCCGGATTTTTTCCGCATCTTAATTATTATTGTGGCAAAAACAGTGTAAAATGAAGGTAGATCGGTGTTCGGGAAGTTTGCGAGTCATTTCGTGTTTATTTTGATATTTTGAGGTTACATTTTTCAATTTTGTTTTTTTTTTGCAAATAATTTTGGCAATGGCAACACCTAGGACTAGTCAGGGATAATAAAATAATTGTTAAACAAATTGACTAACAACTTAAATTGTCTGTGTATCCAAATTTTAATCACTATTTTTTTAGAAGTATGAGATGGCTATCATCATCATCTACTGCCCATATACCATTTTATTTAGGGTCGGCGAAGCAGCATGTCTTCTTCCTGAAGAAGTAGAGAACTTCTCTGTTAGTCATCATCTCATGAGTCACCTGTAATCGCCGAAGGGTTAGGCAGAGGTGTACCTAATAGTACACCCACATTTCGCCAGTTATGTTCTAAGTCTTATTTAATGGAGGGCGAGCCTATTGTCAACCAGACACAAATCCAGACTCCATTGCTGCTACTGAGAAATTCCTGATGAAAAAAACCAATAACACTTTGCCCAGCCCGGGAATCGAAATCGCGCTTGCCACCACAAGACCAACGAGGCAGGGAGTCATGAGTCACCCCCTGAAATTAAATTACTATATCACAGCAAATTGATCTAGGGTGTGAAATTACAAAACATTTATTTCCTCTGATTGTACAGTCGCCACCGCATCAAGATACCACAAACTGTCAAATTTTCTCATTCGATTTTGACAGTCAACATTTTATGGTTTAAAATCATTTGTCAGTTTGTGGTAACTTGATGCTCTGGGACTGTACATACAGAGATTGCTACTGGTAACGAGAAAAATAGAAATACCTTAAACTATAAAACAATATTCTTTACTAGATCCGCTATAATATCCCTAAGGATTGTCTGAAAGAAATGGGTTACTTGCTACATAATTGAACGAGGTATTGGAAGTTTTTCTCAATATTCTTTGAATACAATTTGTTACCGATAGCTTTATTTTGTTTAGTCTGGATTCGGGCTAAAGGATCGGAAGGGTGTTATAGGCCGTTTGCGGTTAAAGTTCTTGCATCAATCTTTTTGTTATTTCAATAGTAATTTAATGATAATATCACACCTGTAATCCACAAAGGGTTAGGCTTACCTAAAAGTACCTCGTAGTTACCTGTAGAAATGGGTAATTTCGCCAGTTAAGTTTAAGTCCAATGCTAAAGGGGCAAGCCTATTGCCATCAATCGGGCACAAATACAAACTTCGTGGCTGCTACTGAGAAATTCCTGATGGCAAAAACCAATAACACTTTACCCGACCTGGGAGTCGAACCCCCATGCCTCATGCTCAGCAACTAGACCTACGACTTACCAAAACAACGAGGGAGTCTACTATAGTAAATACTACTATTACAATAATTGTAATATTATGATCTGCTACATTTTTTTTCTTTTTATACTTTTTCCTGTAGTTTTTGTGTCTCAAACAACGCTAAAAAACAATCAGATGAATTGGCAACCTCTTCTTTTTGGAAGTTGGTTAAAAAAAGTAGGGAGTACACACGACGGCACATCAAGCTTTACATAACCAGTATAACCTGACTTCGCTTTGTATGAGCTTACCGTACGATGAGAGATCAGCTTAATTTGGATTTGCATAGCTTGATTGGCCGCCATGCGTACTATAAGGAAAAATGAAACTACTGGGAACCATATGCGTCACATCCTTGCGAAATAGCCATCAGCTGTGACACTTGTGTGCAAAAAAAAGCTACAGCACCACAAACCTGTAAATAAACAAGTTACTAGCTGAAATATAATAAAAGGGTGCAAATCAAACGCAACAGTGAGCTTATCTCCATAAATATCTAATCAGAAATCGGTGTTCCAAATTCAAATATCAAACAGACGATTTCAATTGGCGAAGCCAGCACATACTTTATTCAGGTCCTTAATGCTTCGCTAATACTCGAACTGTAAAAGCGAAACACGACTTATCCACCATTTTACCCCACTTTAGGAGTGCCAAAAAGAATAAAATTGTACGGTATGATGAAACAGGTTGGTCTGAGAAGGTTAGATTTGTTTTACGACTGAAATGTCACCCTTGTGGGTGCAGTTAGCCATTTACTTACCGCCTGTCTAGCGTCTGTTGTGTATCACGAAAAATCTTAGCGAAGACATTCTCGAATAATCCATAATTATCTTGAACTCCCCGTCCTTATCTAATTTTACATGGGGTCGGCGCAACATGTTTTCTTCCTTAAATGCGCGAATCCATTAGGCAAGTTACTTGTATGCAAGTTGCAAATTGCATACAACTTGAACAAACCTGCATACAAGCTACAACTTGTATGACGTCGTTTGAACTTTGACATTTTTATTCAAGTGAAATTGAACGTGTAAACGTTAGTTGCACGTTTCGCATTGCTAACGAGTGACGTGTCCTACTCAATTGTTGAACATCTCCACTTGCATGCAAGTAAAACCTGCATGCAATTTGCACGCTCTTGAAAACATGTGTCCAATGCAAGCAACTTGTACGCAAATGTGCCGTCATACTTGCATGCAAGACTTGCCTAATGGAATCGCGCCTTTATTCTCCCTTGTCAACCACTGTTATCATTTACTCCCTATTGTTTTATATCAGTCCATTCATCTTTATTTTAGCCCTTGCAACATTTATACTATTTATTGTTCAATAATCCGTATCAAATCTGCGAAATCAATTACAATTGAAGACGATCATAAGAACCACAGGATTATAATTTCTTTTGCATAGATTAGACTTGAGGTCGATCCCGAGGTTATCCATTTTGTCGACGAGTCTATGTTACCCAAAGACTAGGTGCACTAAGACTTCTGCACTTTCCTGCATTAGCCAGAAACGGTGAAAGCATGTTCGGTTCCGTGTTATCCATTCATGAATTGCTTAGCCTATCTAGTACTAATGGACTTTGCCGTTTTATTAATCGTGTCCTCTATGTGCTTGAAGTATTGACCTTTTTCATTAACTGTTATAAGTGGAATTACGTACGGTGAATTTCTCAAAAATTCGCGATTTCGCATTTACATTTTGTAGTATTATTTTAGTTCATCGTCCCCAAATGGTATTTTTTTTTCAGAGCTTGCTGACGATTTTAAGTTTTTCATAGACTCATGGCACGTATTTAACAAAATTACTGTTTGCAGTTTATGTTAATGTGCTATCGAAGAGAAAATAAATGAAGAGCAACTACATAGCTTGGAACCAATTAATAAATACAATTTACGTAGTCAATATTTGATAACTCCTTCTAGGATTTTGCTTTGATGACGGAATGATCATCTTTCAGCCCTTGTCCCGTTATACTTGGGTCGGCTCAATACGTTATCATCTTCCATTCTCCCCTGTCAGACGTCACGGCATCATTTCCTCCTTTGTCTATAACATCATTCCTCACACAATCCATCCTTTGGAACCTTCCTACGGAAATACTTAATTTACGAACTAAATATTTTTGACTTATCGTCCACGAAACTACTCATAAATAACCATTTACAAGCTCAAATCACCAATGGGCAACCAGAATGTCACAGCACTTTGCTACTTATTAATGATTGGTGTCTGTGATACTTTACTTTTGAGTAGCCTCGCTGAAGACAGTACTTTGACTCAAAAATCACTTTGTCTCTCATGAATTCCGCTTGCGGGCGCCATGTTGCATTTTAATAAAACCGGGCTAAATGTTTTACCATGCAATATCCCACATAGCTTCTCAACAAATAATTTGTTAATACCGTACTCACTTTATTTTCCCCACCTACCTGCTCGAAATAAAACCGGCAAAGAAACGGCCATATACAAGACCTCTTTGTTGTAAAAATACGTGATGCCGGCTGGACCAATGAACGGGCTTAGTTCCAGGCTAGATACGTTAGGGGTCTCTGCGGCCCCCTAAAGCTAAAATAGTGGAGATAGGAGATCCTACCATGATGTTAGGTAAACAGTATATAACGCTGCCTCTAAATTTTCTGGATCTTTCTTAGAGTAAAAGGTCGGACTATTTTTGGATGTTGGTTTAGAAAATTAAATTGTTGGAGCTTTTGTTTGAGTTCTGCTTAAGAAGTGGTCGGTTTGATAAGGTTAAGGTTAAGTCGTTAATTAAAATTACTGGATTTAAACCGTCAATATTTTGTGAAGATTTTGTACTGCTATATAAATGAATTCTTGAGAGTAGGTAATTGTATTATTATTATTTATTAAATTGAATACTTTGACTGACTGCCTCGTTGGTTTAGTGGTCGCAAGCATAAGGTCCTGGTATCGATTCCCGGGTTGGGCAAAGTGGTATTGGGTTTTTCCATCAGGAATTTATCAATAGCAGCCACGGAGTCCGGATTTGTGCCCAGTTGATGGCAATAGGCTTGAACAAAAACATAACTGGCATAATAGGGCTTCCATAAATGCCGAAACGCCGACCGGGACATTCATTTGTTGTACATATTAGTAGGATAAACCTTGATGTGAGCAAGATTCTTCGAGGAATTCTGGGTTTCTGAAGAATTTTTTTTGTAGAGGTTTTAAAAAGTGAATTTAATCGCCAGTTTTGCGCCACCATGCGCAAACACAAGTAAATTTTGTTTTACACTTAGTAGGGGCGCAGCCAGGTATTTGGGAGAGGTGGGGTTTAACAGTTCTGGCCTGGGAATATAATAAGGTGGCAGAACAGCTACGTTTTCAATTGTGTTGCAAGCCTTTAAGACATTTCTCGAGACACATACGAAAGCAGTGTCTTTCACACAAACACGAGCGGAGCGAGAGCGAAATTTCACGATTCTGTCCAGATAGATCAACCAACAGGACCGGGACAATTGACTTAATGACCGGGACACAATGTTCCAAACTGGGCCATGTCCTGGTGTATCGGGACGTATGGCAGCCCTACGCTAGACGCAAGTCGGGTCGCAAGGCGCATCACCTGATTTCATGGCGGTGTTTAAGCACGCTCTATTTTTTTTATTACATTGGTAATTTCTTATGTATTGTGGGTGCTTTTACCAACATTTAAACTCACATACACAAACAGCCAGACCCGGAACAACTATCTGTGGGTCATAAAAATATTTGTTCCGTGCGGCAATCGAACGGGAATCGAACAGAATATGGAATGCTGACTAGATTTTTTTTAAACCTTTTTTATATACGATGTTTATTTAGTTACTTCGGGAAACAGGATCCACGAACATACAAAAAATTGATACCTCCCGTTTCAACATTTTTCACCCGGCCTCACACACCCGGGTAACTACTGGAAAATAAATAGTGCTCATTCGCGCAGTAATTAGGTTAGACGGATAAATTGGCGCCCCGGGCGTTATGTGCCCGGCTAACGAACGGACCAACCGGGTATATACGGGCTAATCAGTATGCTCAAGTACCGGGTAACATTGACCTTGCATTGGAGGGTTAAATCGACTTTTTTGGTCATTACTGTTGGCTTTTATTGGGTAAGGTGGGTACCTGCATAATTGTCGCTTAGTGTTATTGCGTCGTTATTCGGTTTGCTGTTGGAGTACCGTTCCTGGTTTAATTTTCTTTTATTACCTAAGTAAAAGTTTCACGTTTCTATGTACATATAGTCTTAAAATACAGATTGTTGTTACCAAACTGATTCAATAACCAAGCCTTCAGTGAATACCTTGATTACGTTTTAAAGTTTTGAAATATTCCTCCATAATATTAATAAAACAGGTTAAGGCGCGGTTTCCTAGGTTGGTCCGTGGATGGGTGACCACCCATTACATACCGAGTTTTCTCTGTGCCTCGAAAATCACGTTAAGCTGTTGGTACCGGCTGTCTATTGTATTGTGTTGTGTATTGTGTATCTTTGACAGTCGTTAAGTAGTCAGTGGCCCGAAAGTCTGACAACCAGTCTTACCAAGGGGTGTCGTATTACCCAGTACTCACTGGGTTGTGGAGGTCAGATAAGCAGTCGCTCCAAGTAAAATACTAGTGTTCAGCTGCATCCGGCTTGCCTGGAAGCCGACCCCTACATAATTAGGAAAAGGCTAGGCAGATGTTGAATATGAGTAAAACAAAGATAATGATGATGAAAACAGTGTCTGAATTATTATTTAATTAAGTGCAACACATCTTATAATGGAAGTAGCGTCATGTTCATTAGCACACTTTGAAACGTTGAACACAAAATGTGTTCATATTTTCCAGAAACTGCTCCCGACACTTAGGTACTTCTCATTAATATGCACTCAGCTCAATGCACATAAGCACCGTTTCGGCATCGCTTCGGATCGGGATCAGATAGTAAAAATGAGGTGAAGTGATGTCAATCTCGTGCAGTGCTAATGTGTTTAACTTGACTAAAAGCTAGCGCACACAAGGGACGGGTAAGAGCATTTTATCTTTCATCATGATCACCCTGCCCTCGTCCCATGTTACTTGAAGTCAGCGCAACACGTTATTTTCTTTCATTTTCCTCTGAAAACCGTTACGCTATCATTTACTCCTTAAAAGCATTTTATCTTTACAAACATAAATTCAATGTTTAGAGATCGACCCCATGGCATGAAAGAGGATTTCACTTCACGGCATGGAACATTGAAATGTGTATCTTGTTACCACTAGATAAGTATGAATTTACGGTAAATATAAAATGCCCCGCCGTGCTGTCGCCGTCCTGCGTTTCTACCAGATATGTTCGAGGATGTGCCAGTTAGTGATGCATAGCTAGCTTAGCTCACGGCTTGAAAAAGAAGCGATATTATTAACCTGTGTATCGTCGCACATACAATATAACAGCAGTTTGACCCAGCTGCTACGCCCACGTAAGTCAAGTGCACGCACCATCAAATCTACCTGAAGAATTCCAATAAAAAGCAATAAAACATCTCCTAGTAGCGATAGATTTCCCACAAGCGTTCGACTCTGTGAAGCATGGCCCCTGCGACACCCGGATAAACATACAACCGTCTATCATTCCGGTTGTGGCTGCCAGCCAAAAAGTATCGCGTACAAACTCGGTTGGCTGCCCAACAACCGAATACCAGCCAGTGTTTTTCTGGGAATTTACAATTTCACACAAGGTGGAACATTGCACCCTAATCTGTGGAGACTTTGGCCTTAGATAGGATCTTGATTAATTTGTGGACTGTTTCGTTTGAACAGTTAATTACGATATTTAAGAGAGTACTTTCTGATGTATTTTGTTTTAAAAGACAAACGGCTTACGCTCCCAGGGAAACGCCAAAACTGGGGCAAGAACAAATAATTGAGATTTAAAATCGAATTTCAACGATTTTTAAATACAGCCTAAAGAGTTTCTACGACCAAATATGGCGTCATTCTTATTGATACAGCAGTGCTAATCTTACGTTAATTGGGAAATATTCAACCCGCCTGCCGATCCTGTCACAACTTCGAGTGAGGATAGTTATTTATCTTAATTATAACCCTGTCATAAGTTTAAGATAACTCTATTCACCAAGACTTAGGGCAAACTCACGAGTCAACATACTTTACATATTGTACTCATAAGAGTACATCGGCTTTGTCAATACCACGTAGGTTTGGTAAAATTTACTGATGAAACCTATCATAACATAGCATCACGCCTGTAATCCCCGTAGGATAAGAGGGGCAGAGGTGTACGTGTACCTAATAGTACACCCACATTTCGCCAGTTATGTTTAAGTCCCATGTAATGGGCGAGCCTATTGCCGTCAACCAGGCACGAATCCAGACTGTGGCTGCTACTGAGGAACCCCAATAGCACTTTGCCCGACCCAGGAATCGAACTCAGGACCCAATGCTTCGCAGTCGCACTTGCGACCACTCCAACGAGGCAGTCACGCTACTGCTTGCGGTCTACTGATGAAATTGGTATGCAAATTACAATTTAATGATAGCATTTGGATCAGTTCAGTTTTTTGGAAGCGTCGACACAATCGATACTGTATTGGCTATTAGCGGTATAATAATGTGGTCGATGACGCGGGTCGTCGTCGCGTCGGTTACAAAAACAAAACGTGAACGCAAACCAGTTTGCGTTACGTTTTGTTTTGGTATGAGTTACGTAATGGTATAGGATTGGTCGGGTTAACGAACTTTGTGTTTTGTTTTTCAGGGTTATTTATTCTAGTAGTAGTTTAGTTTCGTTCAGGTATGTAAACTAACATCATGTTAATATTTTTGCTATTTGTTAGGACAATAGTAATATTTGTCATTCATAATTATGAGATTAAGAGTGTTTCAAGTTCAACATGGTTGCTGCATCGTGATTGTGTTGAAAAGGTTTTAGTTTTAAACATAAAAATAAAAAACAAACATAGTTCTAACATAAAAATATATTGTACAATTTAATTTTTGTTCTAGAGCTATTTCTTCTGGCTTCATAATTTTTTAACATCACAAATGTCAACAGTTCCATGATTATCAGCCGTCTTTACAAAAACTTAGTAGTTTTCACAAGCACTTAGAGGCACCTAAATAAACGCGTAAATATTATTGCACTATTGGAATTTCATCGTCCGTTTCAATATAGGCGTTTCTCAAGAAATAGCCTAAATGTCAGCCAAAGTGTACCTACTATGCTAAAATTACCCCTCACGATGGAAACAGCGATCATCCCCCCGTAATCTCATCACTCCGCTTATAAGCTTATATCCGCTGCGTTACCCGGGTAAGCCTTTGAACCGGTGACACGGTGCATACCCGGATCATGAGAAGACTGACGGAATGACATGTTGAATCGGTTGTGACGGTATTAATGGAGAAAAAAAGTAGAGGCAGTTTAAAAAATTTAATGGTGGCACTACACTTGGCAGATCTGGTCAAATATTCGCCTTCTATCATCAAAACAAAGTGAACTATATCGCAACAGGCATAAAAAACATTTTGTTTTGATTCAATATCGCGCAAATTTTGACAAATACGCTAGCATGACAATAACCGGTCATTACGAATGAAGCTAGGTAATGAAAAACTTGTAAAAAAACGTATGAATGCATAGTGGCATGTCAGTGGTTAAAGAATATATCAACATACCAGGAGTTGGTCGTCGCCTCATTGGTCGCACACGCTACTGATGAACATGAGGTCCTGGGTTTGATTCCCAAGTGGGGTAAAGTGTTATTGGATTTTTCCATCAGGAATTTCTCAGTAGCAGCCACAGAGTCCGGTTTGTGGCAATAGGCTCGCCCCCTATTACATGGGACTTAAAAACATACCTGGCGAAACGTGGGTGCACGATTAGGTACACCTCTGCCTAACCCTTCGGGGATTACAGGCGTGATGTTATGTATGTTATGTAAAATACTAATCTATGCGTGTTCATGCGATTCTCGGGAAAATTCATCCAGCTGCTACCAGCCACCCTGCGGAGCCACCTTCTCTTTGCTAACTCGAAGCAAAGGAAAACTACAAGATTCTCAGAAGATTTTCCTCAATATAAACACAGTTCTCATCTAATTTACTACCTAATCTCGTAACAAGACGCCATATTTCAGAAGTTACAACAACTCAAACAAAATTAATGTTTCAAAGACTTCAAGATTTAGTTCAGAATTATGGTTATTTGTTAAGTTTTATTATCGAAGTAATAAGCTTAGGTTTTCGCTTCAGAGTTATAGACAGATAAAAATATATAAAATAATAAAATTATTTCGGTTTGTGGTTTTTCTCGTTAGTCGTCGTCGAGTCCAAAAGTGCGCAATTTGTGAGCTCATTGCGGCAATTTTGTTCTTTCACCGTTTTAATTAATGGCTATGTAAGTTTGTTGTGAAGTGGAAGAAAGATATTTTTCAGCAAAATTTTGTCAAATTATTCATTTAAAAGTCATTGCGCCTTTAAAAAAAACCCGGAATTGAAGCGGCAATTTATTAAACACTAGGCTTTTACCCACGTCCGCATAAAATTTATAATTTTCAAACAAAGTGTATGGGAAAAGCAATTTCTGACTTTTTTAGTATTTCAACCTGGGTTGGCCCATAGAAGTTTTTGATCAGTATTAGAAACAGGATTAATTTTTTTTGCTAACTGTACTTTTTTTAAAATCTTGTGAATGCTGATCAAAATTTCACATAAAATTATGGATAGTCTCCTAAGACCATTTTGGTTTAGCTACAACGGTTAAGGGAGTTCCCATTAATGCCCTGTTTAAAGTTTCCACTCTGTCCACTTCCATTTTCTATCTCCTTAAGTTAAGCTTGCAGCTTGCATGTGTACATTTAAAGTTCATCATTCGGTCACCGCCATATTAAAAAAATATAAAAGGTTTAAAATCTTCAAAAAATTAAACCCTTTTTTTTAAACGATTGACAGAAATAAACGATGTTTTAAATGCGTTTAGCTTGATACAAGCAAGAGCCAGTGGCTCTTAGAATGAAACATAATTGTAGCACTCAATGTAAGCAACATTAATTCATGCATATCAATGATGACTTTGTTTTTTCTAAAATGTTTCAACATGTTGCGACAAGCTTTAAATGTATACAAACAAAGGTCTTCATTCATGATCATTGATCTCTTATCTTTATGGATAATATCACAGATATAGATAGACCTAGATAACGCAAGTATCACGATCTGTATGAAAACCAAGCGTGCCATTTTTTGACTACCTATTATGACGTCACAAGCACTATTTAGAGATGGGAAAATCAAATCGATTCAAACACGCCGCCGCGGACGGCGCCCCCCTCGTCCTACCCCGCCATGACGCCCACTGACGTCCGACTAGCGCTATGCTCCGATGCATACTGAGTTCGAAATTGGTCACTTACGATTTTTGTACGTAAGCTAGGCACGCGAAATAGTTGCTCTCGCGTTATCTAGGTCTATCTATATCTGTGGATAATATTAAAAACAAATGAATAGTCATGATTATTGTGCGTTTTTCTGTTCTACAAGTATGGACAGGTTTCGAGACGCTGTTTGTTGTAGTAAGGTTCAATTAGATAACTTAGTTACACAACAAAATATTTATCAATTCTGATAGTGGTGTTTGTAAACAATTTTACCTATGTATTTATAAACATGCGCAGTCATAGTAAATTTGTTTTAATTTGTAATATGGGGTCTGTTGGTTAATATTGTGCAATTTGTGTGATAATTAGAGACAAAGAGGGCTTTATAATAACTATCGCGGGGGTCAATCTTCAAGGTTAAGCAGCGCTTGCCTAGATTGGTTCGTGGATGTGCCCCTCTCTGTGCTGCTGTCATTTGTAGATCTTTGACAGTCGTTACAGGTAGGCAGTGGCCCAAAAGTCTGACAACCAGTCTTACTAAGAGGTAGGATAGCTTGGGAAAAGGCCAGGCAGATGATGATGATGAGGGCTCTGATAATAACATGATAATAAATTACCAATTTCTCTTGACTCTTCCACGGATCAACTTTCAGGGTTTTTGAACAGGTACAGGTATCTCAGCGTGTCAAAATAAACTGAACATAATTACATAACATAGCAACAACTAGGGCGGGAGGGGCTGGGGTGTAATCTAACTAGCGGGCACAGTGTGTGTTGGAGCGCCTGATAAATTCGTCATAGCAGCGAGCGACGATGCGTCCTGTTTTAGTTTTTAAGTACTTTATGTAATAATTGTCTACCCATTACTGCTTGTGTCTTTACCACGCTAGTACACCATTTTTTAGTAATTCCAAATGCTCCTCGTTTTATAATAACCAAGTCCTGGTTGCTCCCGTACAGTGCGGCTGTCCAATGACACATGTCTTAGAAAGAAAGAAAAGAAAGAATAAAGTTTATTTGACGTCAGTTCATCAAACACACAGAATAAAGAAAATAAATAAAGAAACAAAAAAATAAATGAAAAATTAAAAAAAAAAAAATACTAAAAAAGAGAAAATACGTGTGCTGTGTGCCTCACGGCTGCGCCAAAAAGGTCCATTTCAGCATTCATGCCAGACAGGTGATGCTGTCTGACGCTGGTCTTCCAATGAACCTTTGGGGGGTAAGTGACGGAACAACAGTTTCAAACATAATATACTTATACATATAAATAAATAGATAGATAACGAGTAAATAATGAAATGTGTATTTACGAGGTTTGATAATAAAAAAATAAAAAATAAAAAAATGTAAGTAATAAGTATTTAGTAAGTTAGAGAGTGACACTGGTAACACTAAACAAATACAGACATAAAATAAGAATAAGCTAGGTGAGGGAAGAAAGTGATGAGAGTGGTGAGTCAGTGTAAAAGAATTTAGGTTGCACAAAAAAAAAAAAACTGAAAAATTGAATAATTGAATAATAACAGAAGAGGCCAAAACCTTGTGGTGATCAGAAAAATTCTAAGCCACAGACGTATATAAAGGTAGGTACGTTCACAGTGCACTCGCACACAAGCGCTGCAAATTGCTGAGCGTTTATATTTATATTAACGAAACATTAACTGCGACCATATCCAACCTCTGCTGTGCTGCTAACAAATACTGCCGCAGTCGTGTTCTGAACGTGTGAATGGTGCCCAGTACCCGTAATGGTGGGGGAATATTATTCCACACTTTAGATGCAGCGTATCGGAAACTACCTCTGAAAGCTGCTGTCCTATGGGACTGTGTGTCTTCTAATTTTTAGTTCCAGGATAATGGGTTCACACGACACGGTTGGCTGAGCGATTGACTGTTGCATTGCGTGTCGCAGGTTCGATACCCGCACGGAGCAAATATTTTTATAGTCTACAGGTAGTTGTTCCGGGTCTGGCTGTTTATGTTTGTGAGTTTAACTGTTTGTAAACGCACCCACGATACAGGAGAAATTCCTGTGGTCAACGTTTTAAAAAAAGGGTTTCTTCACTGTTTCAAGACTAGTGGTGGAAACTAGACATACCTATTTAATAACGATTAATCAGATTAATATTATCTAAAGTAAAAAAAGATAAATGAGGCGCCAAAAAGTATTTATTAGTTTAATCGTTTATAAAGATGATGTCAATAGAAATAGATAGATATCATCTTTGTTATGTATGACTTAATATGCTGTATCATTTCGAAATACTTTTTTGATTTCATCATATCAAAACAAAACCTTAAAAATTGTGATCTTGATTAGGTATCGTGCTTGTTTCATCATTCAGTGATAGTGGACCACGCATCGGTGCGTACGTGCAGGTTGGTACCTAATCCGACCTGTGTTTGTACAAAGATAGGTGAGATAAAATATCATAGTCATCATAGTTTTGTAAAACTTGGTGCTCGTGGCTAAATACTCAATACTCAATACTTTATTGCATTCCACATGTAGTACTTAGGTGGTAAAACTTAAAATTAGATCACATGGACCCTGTCGGGCACAGCAAAATAAGTGAGTTAGGAGAGAGGAAGCACTTGTAAATTATAATTATTACACAGTAGGTAGGTAATTTCTAAGATAAACTAATAGTAGGTATAAATTATAATATAGAATATAAATAGGTAAATAATAACAGCCGCTCGGGTAGATCTTTAGGTAAAGCCGAGCTTGGCTGGTCTGTGGATGAGTTTCCTCCGTGCCTCAGAAAACACGTTAAGCCGTTGGTCCCGACTGTCATTTGTAGATCTTTCAGAGTCCTTACCGGTAGGCAGTGGCCCAAAAGTCTGATAAACAGTCTTACCTTGAAAAGGGTCTGATTATAGAGCCAGAGACAACCTTAGTATTAAAAGAATCTAAAAATATATTGCCAGAACCGGTGCTAAACACGTTGGAAAATCCTGTGATTTATCAGTCGACTATCGAGACTGGGATTCTCGGATGCATGCCCTACTCACGAACTATGGTCGGGGCCATTAACACTGCAACGGCCAGATTTACAAAAATGAGAGGAGCTCGTGGCTAAATAATAACAGCCGCTCGGGTCGATCTTTAGGTTAAGCCGTGATTGCCTAGGTTGGTCTGTGGATGGGTGACCACCCATTACATACCGAGTTTCTTCCGTGCCTCGGAAAGCAAGTTAAGCCGTTGGTCCCGGGTGTCATTTGTAGATCTTTGACAGTCGTTAGATAGTCAGTGTCCCAAAAAGTCTGACAACCAGTCTTACCAAGAGGTATCGTCATACCCAGTACTAACTGGTTTGTGGAGGTCAGATATGCAGTCGCTCCATGTAAAATACCGGTATTCAGCTGTATCCGGTTAGACTGGAAGCCGACCCCAACATGTTGGGAAAAGGCTAGGCAGATGATGATATAACTATAAGTGTTATGTTATGTTGTGTAAGCTATAAGGATAAGTTCTGTTTATCATAATTTTGCATGAGTGGTTATTCCATACTGCACATAATACCTATGCATAGTTTTTATAACGCGGTAAACCTATGACATCTTCTGTTGCGCAGTAGTTCAGAAGAGATCATACGTTTTCCTTTTACTTCTTAATTAGTACACAGGCAAATACTTCTTTAAACGACGGTGTAAGTGTCATCATCTCCCTGTCTCCTTTCCCAATGTAAGTTGAAGTCGGCTTCCAGTCTATCCACAAATTTCCACTCATAGACAAAAATAACATACGCATGCATGTAAATTCTCTTGTGGTTGCATCACAAATGTGTCAAATGTTACTTCGTTTTTTTTTGTCTTTTTCAAGAAAGCTGCCATGAACAAAATCTAGGAGGAGGAGAATGAAAGAATAAACGAACACAAAAAAGTATAAATTAAAAATGTACTGTTAATTGTTTATATCAATTTATTTACAAAAAATACAGTTCAGAGGTGAATATGTAACATTACTTCAATGTATCATAATTTTCATTTAATTATCATCCTCATTTCAGCCGAAAGACGTGCACTGCTGGACATAGGCCTCCCCCAAGTGTCGCTACATTGACCGGTCCCGTGCGACTCGCATCCAGCGGATCCCAAGCCTTCACCAGGTCATCGGTCCACCTGGTGGGAGGCCTGCCAACGCAATGTCTTCGTCGCCACTTCATTGAATTAATTTGTGTTTAATTATCTCTTTACTGAACTTTTCATAGAAACTAAGTATTTACAAAAAAAGGACTACACTAATAGTAAAACTAAGTACCTACATTTATATTCCCTTATTTGTATTTGAAATAGAAGACACTACAAGTCATAGACTGACGGAAATAACAATGGTTTTCTTTAAAAAAAAACATATTTCTCAAAAGGAATGTTACTTAGTTGAATTTTAACTTAAATGAATAATTTACATTTATTTAAGTTAAATTAAATTAACTTAAACCGATGGAGACACACTTAAACAATAACTAGATTACACATTATTTTGTTTTTTAATCTCAATCATAAACGCATAATAAAAAACGCATCACAATCATAAACGATCACAATCACAAGACTAAACAAACATATTGGTCTCGATCATTAAATGTAAACTATTTGTTTTTTTTATTATTACAAAATAGGCCTGCTCTTGACCTCGATTACGCCTCATGGAAAGCGATGGATGAGGCCTATGATGGAACGTCATAGCCTATTGTTATTTGTGCGTCGGTGTTCCCGAGGTCATCTATGATCCCAATCTATTTTAATTGCGAGGCTTCTTTTGGGTTAGCTCGTTCCAACGTCGACCTCAACCCTATCCTCAGGACAAGATTGAGGTCAAGAATAGGCTCACAATAAGCCTGCTTGCACCACAAATTGTTAATTGCATTTCACGCTAAACAACAACAGAACTATGTTTTAAATACGTTTAGTACTAAATGCTTTTAGTTATTTTTAGTGCAAGCGGGGCTTGCACTTCTCGTTACTGACTTAGTCATTTTACATCTTTGTAGCTGAATATCACTTGCCTAGGCTAAACTGTCTTAGATGAAGTGGAATACAAACGCCAGCACATCAAGCTACCCGGAACTGTCAAATCCCAATCAACCTCGAACCTAATGCTTTAGCGATAAAGTTGAAAATCTATTAAAGAAATTAGACTGATTGTAGTAGCCTTAATAAGCTGGAGTATATACAAAAAGGATTTTCAGTCAACGATCATTACTAAAAAAATAAAATATCTAAATCTAAATATCCCTTAACTTCAAGTCATAATTGGTGGTAGGGCTTCGCAGTCCGAATGGGCTTTTTTCAAATGTTGGAATGCAGTTCTTCTGTTCAGCTAAAGTGAAGCGACGCAGCAGCCAGGCTAACCCTACCTTCACTTGGAGACGAGCGAACCGATTACCTGGAAAAGAAATTGAAATCATTTTTAAGAAGACACGTAAGTGCGTTAAGGCTGGGTAGAGAGAGAAAGACAGAGAAATAAATGGGTGCCTATTGCCATCAACCAAGCACAAATCCAGACTTCGAGGCTGCTACTGAGAATTTCCTGATGGAAAAACCAAATAACACATTGCCCGACCAGGGAATCGAACCCAGGACCTCATGCTCAGCACTTGCCACCGCTTGCGACCTCTAGACCAACGAGGCAATCGAGGCAAAATGATGATGATAATAATATAATGAAGTCTTCATTTTCTCAAGTATTTTACAGCGAAAATAATTAGGTAAAACCGAGGCATCAACCATACTGTTCTAAAATTGGATGATATTAAAAAAATGTTAATCATGTGAATGAGATTAATATTTGTTGTTTCAAGATGCCAATGACCGTTTTGATAGTAAGTAATATCTTATCCAACTACGCATGAAGAACACGATAGAAATAGAAATTAACGTTGATTGCTTACAATTGATTCCAATCTGTAGACAGACACGTCTACGTTTTTGAACATGTAACTAACAATCATGACTTAAACAAAACTAATTTAGATAACTCACCAATACAAATACGGTTTCCTTCACCAAAAGGTAAATAAACATAATTATTTATTTTCGAATCGTTCTCTGGTGAAAACCTCTCCGGATCAAATAAATCTGGGTTTGGGTAATACTTCTCATCTCTGTGAAGGGCAAACACTGGGATAAATACGACGTTGTCCTTTGCTATCGCTATTCCAGACGGAAGATGTGTGTCTTTAGTACATAATCTTTGAATGACTCCTATTGGTGGAAACTTTCTCATTGCTTCATTAAGCACTTTGTCCAAGTACGGCATTTTATCGATGTGATTGTAAGTCAGTTCTTCAACATCACCTTCGAAGGCCTTGTCTATTTCTTCGTGCAATTTCTTTAAAATTGTTGGATTGTTAGAAAGTTCTATTAGAGTGTAATGCATTGTGCTAGCTGAGGTGTCTGCGCCAGCAATGAAGAAGAAAAATGCTTGTGCAGCCATAATTTCATCAGTAGGTTCCAGTTCGTAACCTGTGCTAAAGTCTTGCATTATTCCATGTTTCTGAAGCTCCAAACAAATGTCTATAAAATCATGCCTCTTCGCAGTCTCGTGTCTTCTATTTTCTAAAACTGTTTTAACAGCGCCAACAAAAAACTTTTCATACTCACCGAAAATTTTCAGTTTTAAGTGTTTGTACAGAAAAGGGAATACATTTGCAGTCATAATCACGATATTTTGGGTGAATGATGGTGCTAGAGTTTTCCACGCCATGTCTAAGAACGGTGATTCCATAGTGTTCTTGGTCTGAGTATCTATGCCGAATACTGCCGCACCAATAGATGATGTAGTGTAGGTGTACAGACCGTTGAATGGTTTTTGCCTCATATGGATGTTATCTTCAAGAAAATCCACAAAATCTCGGGCGCATTTGTCCATAATATAGAACATATTCTTAAGTTTTGCACTTGTGAAAACAGGACTGAGTTTCTGCCTTAAGATTTTCCATCTTTGGAAGTCGTTGATGAACAAAATGTTATCAGCTAGAAGGTCGTTTGGGTTTGCTATTATACCACGGCTGTGGAAGCTTTGGAAGTCACCAGCTAGCACAGCTTGGATGTCTTCAGGATTCTTCAACATCAGCGTAGGAATGGTTCCCGAAGTCATACCAATATACGGTTCATCGTGCTCATTGTATATCTTCTTCAAAATCTCTGGTATTGACTCTTTACCGAACATAAATTTAAACATTAAATCGCCGGTTTGCACTACATTTTGCTTTGTCCAGTAATTCCTGTTGGAAGACTTGAAATACCACGCAACTATACACACTACTATTGTTAACAACAATACTATGAACAACATTGTGAACAAGGTGCGCACTCGCGAAGGTCACTTTACCGACTGATAGATAACACCACTTGCCTCCTATATTTAATCACAATATTCACACTTATATACAAATGAATAGAGTTGTTTGTTCATGATAATCTACGCATTCATTTGGTTTTCGTTTAATTTATTAATGACTTTGGTTCTAGTTATCGTGTTAATGATTGTTTGTTATATGTAAGTATAGAAAACGGTAGCCATAATCATGTAGTTCTTCCGTGTGGTAGGTGGTACTTTTGTTCAATGACCAAGCAGAGATAAATACGTCTTTAAAACAAAATATTTTTGTTTACTTGCGCATATCTCGTCTGAGTACATTCAACCAAATGATGTAGCATAGTATGGGCTCAATGTCAGTTGGTAAGTGTTTATTTGCGGGCCCCTCAATTAACAATGGAATGAGATTCATCCGGTCGATTACTTTGACCTCTGTCAAACTATGTTATGATTACCCTGATTACCTCATCGCAAAAACCAAATAATAGTTTAAGCAATAAGAGAATATTATAACAAAAACTGCTTACGATGAGAGGAATGTACTGTATTGCAGATTAATAAGCATTTGGCTACTATATTTATTAGGTTTTTTAGTAGTACGTAGTTTTTTTTATACCACGTTAGCAATCATTTTACAACTAGCTTAGTCTAGTAGTAAGTCTTCCAAATTGGATGAATTGGTTTCAAGGTAAATGATGTCATCTAATAAAATAGGTAAGTCTGTGATTCAAAGCAAACAACATACAATAGTGTGTACAGTCACTATCTATTGAAAGCCAATAATAATAGCGTTGTGAAAGGAGATAAAGATCAAGGACTTGAGTATCTTGACTTAGCACACTAGGTTGTTGACATGTGAAATGCAGACTTCGTAGTCTTTGTGATGACAGAACCATTCCAAAACCTTTGTTGTTCATTACTATGACACAGGGACGACATAATGATGACCATGGAGAAATAGATGACTTTAGTTGTAACCAATGCCCTTCGTGCGTCAGACATCATCACCTGTCTGGCATGACTGCTGAAATGGACCTTTTTGGCGCAGCCTTGAGGGTCACTACGTATTTTTTTGAATTTTTCAATTCGTCATATTTATATTTATAACTTTGTATCTTTTTTTTATTTATGTGCTTGATGAACTGACGTCAAATAAACTTTATTATTTCTTTCTTTTCTTTCTTTATAGGCAAGAGGATTGATCAGTATATTGATCGAGTTATCATGAATATGAGGGCATGCAAAAATATTGAAAGACTTCAATATTTTTGTACATTTTGTATATTTTGTACTACTCTGTTCTCTAATAACGAAGATCTTCGTTGTTATCATCATGTCTAAATTGAGACACTGATGAACAATAAATGAAAGCCAATTAGGTAGTATTTAGCTAATGATATTTAGGTGCTAATGCTATCATCTATTACTATGTACGTCAATGCGCTAATGATGATCATTATGATAAGATACGTTACTACTATTACATAATGTTTGTGGTTTATACAGTTCCACTATCAATATGGCGACACAATTAGAAAAACTTGCATTTAATTCTCGTTTTTCCAATTGTGTCGCCATATTGCTGTCTAGATAATAATTGTTAAAATATGCAGCATGAAAAATATTCTTTTCGTAACTATTCTTACAATCCTTTGGTTACTTTTTACGATATCAACTCAAAAAAACAACGGCGAGAGAAAATTCCTTCCCTGAAACCTCTTTCAAAGATAGCGCCAGAAAAACAATCGCCAATTAAGTTTTTTTCCAAAAATAATACAGGAACTCAAACAAAAAATATAAGTACGGAAACCAATTTGATTGGAGTATAAAAAGTTCTTTTTGTTGAACAACTTAACTTGGCTTCGTTCCAGCCAAGTTTCATGTTACATTTTTATCTCCATACAACTTTCATTTAATCTGTTTCGGCTTAAAACTTCAACGTTCAGATGTAAGTGCCTTATGTAATGTATTTTCATGCTTGTAAGCTTGCAAGTTGAAAGGTATAACGTGTGGTTGGGAGAAAAAGTAATCTAAAGTAGAGCTGCTTATGCTTGAGAAAGAGTTAATCCGGCAAAGTACATCTGCCATTCTTATTGCGGTGACTGTGTATACTAAACAGGATGATTGTATTGACGGCACGGTTGGCGCAGTGGCTGAGCGATTGGCTGCTGCGCTGCGTGTTGCGGGTTCGATCCCCGCACGGAACAAAGATTTGTATGATCTACAGGTAGTTGTTCCGGGTCTGGCTGTTTGTGTATGTGAGTTTAAATGTTTTTAAACGCACCCACGATACAGGGGAAATTCCTAGGGTGGGGCAACGTTTTTTAAAAAAAGAATAAAAAGAATAGAAGGTTTTTTAGATTAGTGTTAGCATCCAAGAGGTCGCAGCCTTTTGCAATGGTCCGACCAGATAAGCTCATCTCTCGATACGAAATTTCATGATGCGCTTTACTTGGCCAGGGATAGACAGAGATTGCGACACATCGTCAGGGAAAAGATGTTCTCAAGGAAGGATCACGACCTTCAGCAATGATAAGTACGACTTGAGGAGGAGGTTAGCGTATGCCTTACTTTGACAGCCACTGTAAACTGAAACAGTCAAATGTGGTCGGGTAAATAAACGTTTTGTTGGGTCGAAATCTATAGCTAACAACTGGGGTCGGCTAAAAAGTTAGCATACGCGTAGGAGTCTGTCTTTTTATTCTTATTACTTGATCCTATTATGTCTATCCTTCTTTGTCGCCTTTTTATCATTATTTTGTGACCTATCTATACTATACTGCTAATTATCGTAAGTATCACTAGCGAATATGCAAGACATCTCAAGCTGTAGAAAACTTTTTGATGTAACATAATTTACCTATGGTCTGTAAACGTTCTACAGTTGGCCTCGCATTTGGAAACGTTGGTATCGCAAATATGACTTCCCATTTATCGGGTTAATAACTAATAGTGAAACTATTGCAAAACTTCAAAAGATTGAACCAACATTCAATTGTTTCTTTGTTCTTTTTTTAGCCACACAATCACTCAATAATGTACAAACAATAAAAGCCATTCGTAATAGTGACCGCAGAATCTCAACGAATGACGCCTGAAACTCCTGAAAGTAATATGTGTCGCTTGTGAAGAGGGTTGAGCTACACTTTTGTTGGCAGCTGATTTTCATTACTGTCGGTTTGAACACCTGTCTGGCTTAGACGTAGCTTTGTTGTGAAGCTGGCTTTAGGATGCGTGTACAATACTGCCGTCATAATGAAAAAACGCACAACTAACATTTTATAAATATGGAGAAAATCGACTTTAAAGTTTTATAAAACATGAATATTAGTCTCATTTGGGCCTTTTGAGCCTACTGTATCTCCGAATTCCTTGAAGATAAAATTCTATAAAAAATTGCGTAGATGTGCCTTTTTTTCTGATTCTAAATATGTATATAACTCAATTTTGACAAAAATGTTAGTTGTGCCCTTTTTTCTTACGACGGCAGAATATAGCTTCTAGTAACTACATATAGTCCTACTCATTTTTTGTAAAGGTTTCTATCTAATACCAAACAAAGTTATGGATATTTGGATATCTGGCTACGAGCTCAAGTAACATGCGTGTTGTGACGGCCCCTGCGGAAAAAAACATTAAAAATATTTGGTTAGAGCATTCTGCGAGCCACTGTGACGGTAATCCCCAATCTGTGGTGTCCCTTGAAACGAAGATTTGAACGGGGCGTTAGAGTGAGTTATCATTATTATACCTAGCCTAGACTGTCCCACTTGTGGGCAAAGGCCATCGAGGACCGTCAATGGTCATCGAATTCTTTTTAAAGGACGTAATTTCGGCGACTTACTTTGTGCGGCGTAAATAACGCTTAATCTTCGTTTCATATATCCCTTGCAAGGATGAATTTCGAAATCTTTAACAATGATAGGAGTGGTGTACTTACATGATATCTTTATTTCATGATTCTTGGAAAAGAGTACAAAAGCTAAATAATAAGTTACAAAATATTATTATTATTTTAAGCTATAAATTTTGATTCTGAGTAAAAAGTATTTTGATACTTGGTGATCTAGGCTCAAAAGCTTAAAATAATAACACAAAGATCGGATAAAGTTTTCGTTGAAATAAGAATTTTCCAGGAATAAATTGTATAAACAATTTTAGTCAGTGCTTCTCTAATTCTAGACGAGGATATTGAACCGAACATCCACGTGTATATTAAATAAGTTTTGAGAATTATTTATTCACTCTTTGGTTCGCGGGTCAGATATTACCCCGCGGGATCGTACTACTTGGATAAAAATATTTTATATCCTAACCCAGGTCACGGTTTGTCTATGTGCCAAATTTTATTCAGCCATTTCAGCTGATAAAGCGTTTAAAGACCAGACAGACAGTTACTTTCGCATTAGCCACTAAACAATGTACGGGACATAATATACGCTCAAAGTGGTACTATGAATTCACTACATGATTCTGGACCCAAAAGAGATTTAATTTTTCGCCGCATATTAAAAAAAAAACTGCTGTTACGTACAGACGCCAGCGCATCAAGATACCCGAAACTGTCAAATTATCCCAATCAACCTTGAAACTAATGTTTTGGCGATAAAGGGGGAAAATCGATTAAAGAAATTTGACTTCATGTGCTGGCGTCTATACATTTTGAGAATTTGACCAGGTAGGTTCCCTTTTGTGTAAAACAGTAGACTTTTAAATAACTGCTAGCTAAACTTACTGTATGTACAGTTACCCAACAAGTAAATACGTCGAAACAAATCGATAACAATTCTCTCGGTCAATCATTTCGCAAGGCATCCTTGTTTGCTCCAATAATAGAATTGATGCCACTCCAAATCACGAAACGCCAATCATGTCATAAACCCATGTCAAAGTTATCCTATCTTATTCAAAGTTTGCTGGTGTCAAAGATAACATAACATGATGCCTGCATTTTCAAGTAGTTTTAGGAAAATGATTTGTGTAGGTCCAATAGCCAAAGTATTGACAAATTACCTGCATCTGGTAAGACTGGAACTCGACCCCAACATAGTTGGGAAAAAGCTGGACTAATGATGTTGACACCTGAATTTGGAATTGAGAATAGAGATGAGATGACAGAATGAGAGCAAAGGTGTAGTACCTTATCAGCCTACAATATTTCCATTTCTGAGTTTCAGGCCCTGATCTCTCTATGACTGGGAGAGGTTTGGGCTAATTAGTCACCAAGAGGGCCCAGTGTAAGTCCAGTGCCAGTTTTGATAATATTTTCCTCTATCATCATTTCAGCCGAAAGACGTCCACTGCTGGAGAAAGTCCTCCCCCAAGTGTCGCCACATTGACCGGTCCCTTGCGACTCGCATCCAGCGGATCCCAGCAACCCTTCCCAGGTCCACCTAGTGGGAGGCTGTCCATTGCCCTTTGGGTGACTTTAAGCCTGATGCGGCCCATTGTGAGCGACCACGTTCCTCTATCATGTTGAGATAATTATTGATTATCAGAGTATTAATATGCACATTGCTTTGACACAGGTTTTCAAATTCAGTGGACCATGATCCACTGAATTTGAATATAATCTTCAGAATTTTAGTTCTAAGAAATGCCGGTTTCCTTACGATGTTTTCATGTTCATTGAGAGCAACAGAATAAGTTCTAAAACTTAACCAATCTAGTCTTACCCTTAGATATAAGATATTTTTAGTGTTTGCCCCGCGGTGCCAAAGTTACACAATATTCTTTGTTTGTCTGGCATGCGTGTTTTTCTTTGTTCTTTTTGTAGCCAATAAAGAAGACAGGTGACGCGGACTTAGGTCTGGGAATGTGCCCCACCTGAGTATTACAATGTGGAGTAAATTGAAGTGAGATTTGTGGTGTTTAAGTTTTCTTTCGGGGTAGAGTAGTGGTCTCTGTGATAAGCGTGTAGTGTGTGTATTTGGCTGCCTCGTTGGTCGAGTGGTCACAAGCGCCACTGCTGAGCATGAGGTCCTGGATTCGGTTCTTGGATCGGGCAAAGTGTTATTGGTATTTTTCCATCAGGAATTTCTCAGTAGCAGGAGTCTGGATTTGTGCCCAGTTGATGGCAATTTGGTTTTTTTTTTTTTTGGTTTGTTGTTTTGTTTGGCGAGATGGGCAGACGACATAGTTGCCATCGGGGGAAAAACCTGGATGAGGCTGGCACAGGACCGTGGGGATTGGCACGGGAAAAGAGAGGCCTATACCCAGCAGTGGGTGAGTTCGGGCTGTGGATGATGATGATGGCAATTGGCTCGCCCCTATTACGATGGACTTAAAACTTAACTGACGTAATGTGGGTATACTATACTATTAGGTACACCTCAGTCTTACTCTTCAGGGATTACAGGCGTGATGTTATGTTATATGTGTATTTGAAATCTAAAATGGATAATCGGCTGATAGGTAGGTACTAAAGTCAAAGTAATAGTTAAATATTTTATTTAAACTAGACCATTATTTGAAAATCTTACAAGATTTTCAAGAATAGAAGAATTAGCACTTTGTTTACGATTATTATTCGATTCTTGGAAATCTTGTAAAATACTTTCAAAAGAGAGTACCTCGTTGTTTCGTTAGAACAAGAGTTTCTAACTGAATAAGGTTCTTTCATCAATTGGCGTCTTTCAAATGAGGATTAGTACTTTTATTTTGAGCTACATTTATATTTAACTAGCTGTTGCACGCGTACTTTGTCCGCGTGAAATTAATAAAAAAATACTACTACCCTATTTGAATCGGATTTTGTTAACAATTTCAAGGAACCCTAATATTTTTTCTAAAATAAAAGAAAAATCAATCAAAATCAGTAAAAAAAATCAATAAAAACAATATTAATAAAAAACTCAATCAATTATCAATCTAATATCTGTTAGCAGTGTGTCTATCAGCTATCTACCAGTAAAAGTCCCATCAAAATCGGTCAAGCCGTTTCGGAGATTTACCGGAACAAACAGACTGACAAAAATTTAAAAAATAATAGTTAAAAAGTACCGTATACCGAAATTACAAACAGACACTTTAATTTTATTTGTTTGTATAGATGTCGAATCATCATTGAAATAATATTGATTTAATTTTGTAGAAAAAATTAAACCGAAACAAAATTTACAAATTCTTAGAAAAACGATTCCAACGAGTCCTCAATACTATAATATAATATTCCACGAAATTCTTATAATAAGAGAAATAAAAATCACGAAATACGGGTATCTACATACCCGCCCTACAAACGGCCGTATTGAATATGAAATGATAATTTTCTATTTTCTAGTCCTGCCCCGTGCCAACTCCAGGGAATTAAATGTGTCAATATTCAAACGGGCGAGTTTTTTCTTTGGAAGATTTCTCTCTTGGGTGCATAAGTATGGACAAGACAAGGTGTACAGGAAGCGAGTCCATGGAAGTTATTCACACTGACTATATTTCACTGTTTCTATTAAACTAACTGTTATTGTGTTAAATTGTTATTTCAAGTATTACTTTAAATTACACGGGGCACAATGAATCGGGTACAGTTCCGGAAGTCTCAACTCCGCTGCGATCAGACACTCCATGTCGTCCTCGCCTCGAGCTGTAAACATCACGGCTCTGTAAAAGCACGCTGTTGTGTGGGTACACTGATAAGTAGGTCGCTTGGTGTCACCACTGATGCGCTTGCGATTCATTTTATGTCCGTACCAATGACCGGATTCGACAAATTGTTACCCTGGCTGTAACAAGTCTTGGTGTAAGCCAGATCATTAAATTTTTTCTTGTGACCAGCCTGGCTGTTAGAGAGATATTATGATTACAAACTTTACAGTTTAGATGGACAGTCTGTGAGGTTTATATTAAATCCAATTTGTTTCTGATTTCCTCTCGATGTTTTCGTTTACCGTCCGTTTTGACAACAGTGGCGATGAAATTAATGGTATTCCATTTAACCCAAGGGTTTGAATCGAAACCACGACTTGCAAATTGAAAGTTGACAGTCGTTACAAGTAGTCAGTGGCCCGAAAGTCTGACAACCAGTCTTACCAAGAGGTCTCATATTACCCAGTACTAACTGGTTTGTGGAGGTCAGACAAGTATTCTCTCCATGTGAAATACTGGTATTCAGCTGCATCCAGTAGGTAACTGGAAGCCGACTCTAACATAGTTGGGAAAAGGCTAGGCAGCTGATGACTACTAGGCCACCACTGTATGCTGCGGGTGCACAACAGAACGAGGACGAATTTGGTACTGTTACAAATATTGACCATTACATTTACTCCAATAGCGTGTTCCATTCATACTCAAAGGTATAACCAGAATCTCCGAAGCGCACATAAATATTTGTGCCCCGGGACAATGTATGTTTTTAGTTTGTTTTCTCATGTTTTGCAAGCTTTGAATAATTATTTATGAAGTCCTCTGTTTCTGCGGGGGTTGCTCCTTTGTTTTATGGCTTGTAAAGAATAGTAGATGTTTTAAACTAGCTGTGTTGACAGCGAAGTGGAAACTGTGGAAATCCGGGGCGCTTTACTTTCTTCGTTTGGTTGTGCCAGTATCTAGCTTGTATGTAGTTTTCATTTGCCACTGCAATGCTGCTTTTGCACTGCAATGGCTTCTTTTGGGTTGGCTCGTTCCATCGTCGACCTCATCTCTGTCCTCAGGACTAGATTGAGGTCAAGAGTAAGCCCATACAGAATATATAAAATGCTGGTATTTTGCCTTTCATCATTATAATGGCAGTACTTTACTGCCACACAACCCGACAGAACCCGCCCGTTGCCTGCCTGCTTTTAATAACAGCCGCTCGGGTCGATCTTTAGGTTGAACCGTACTTGCCTAGGTTGGTCTGTGGATGGGTGACCACCCATTACATACAGAGTTTCCTCCATGCCTCGGAAAGTACGTTAAGCCGTTGGTCCCGGGTGCCATTGTAGATCTTTGACAATCGTTAGGTAGTCAGCGGCCCAAAGTCTGACAACCTGTCTTACTAAGGGGTAACGTAATACCCAGTGCTAACTGGGTTGTGGAGGTCAGACAGGCAGTCACTCCATGTAAAATACTGGTATTCAGCTGCATCCGGTTAGACTGGATGCCGACCCCAACATATTTGGGAAAAGGCTCGGCAGATGATGAATGGCAGTACTTTACTGTCAGTATACGGTCCTGCACACTTTCGACTTTCAAAAATGTTTCGAAGCGAAGCAATAGTATGCTTCAAGGCACCTGATAATTTTGTTAGAGCAAAGTGTATACGAGCTGCAATATGCTATCGATATGATGCTATTTATTTTGAATGTAGGTACAAACTTACAAAAAAATATTATAGGACATCCATAACCTAATATCACGCCTAAGCAGAGGTTTACTTAATAACTTACCGCCATTTGTTGGTTATGATTAAGTCTTATGTAATAGGGGGCGAGCTTATTGCCATCAACCGGGCACAAATTCAGACTCCGTGGCTGTTACTGAGGAATTCCTATGGAAAAATCCAAAAACACTTTTCACGACTCCAGGACCTTATGCTCAGCAGTTGATCAATGAGGCAGTCCAAATTCAGTCAAGTCAGTAGAAATTAAAGGTGTATACCGTGTATAGTATAATAATTACAATTAATTTAAACTCATAACTTTTATTGATACAGTCAAACCTAAATTTATCACCAGTACAATATTGTAACTCTTAATTAAAAACTAATATCGATAGTGCTGCAAACGTTCTATTAATTAGACATATCGATACACGCTGTATAAAGTTAATGAAAATGGGTTAAATTGAAAGCATCCTGTAGTTGATGTTTAGTTCATTATTGCGTTGTATCGATTTTGGATAGATTGAATTATCTAGTAATTGAAGTTTTAATACTTTGTACCAGCTGAATGTTGTTAATTGTTAATAATCTAATGTAAAAGTAATTATGTACGTGTAATGTAATTAGTATTTAAAATAAAGTGTCATTTTCTATTTTTTTTTTCTTATTACTTGATTACAGGAAGTTTTTTTTCATATGTCATACAATCAGGAAACTTTTGAAAGTTTCTTCGTTACACATCAGGGCCAGTCTGTATTTATGATTTTTATTGCAGAGCTAGCTAGCACATAATTATTACCTTCTAACTCTTTTGTAAACTGTCATTCATCACTCGAGATAGCGTGACGAGCTGGACTCCTACCAAAAGGATAGTGCCCAAATAGACAAAAGACAGAGAAAAATGGAAAGAGGGAACGGAGGCCTTTGGTCTGCAGTAGGACACATCAGGCTCATAATAAAGAATGCCCACCCTTTCCCAGCAGCTCCTTAGACTATATAAAAAGCCATCATCATTGGCAGCCTTGTTCCACCCACCACTGACTATTCATAGGCTTCATTCCTTTTGTGTCATTCTACACTGGTCAGCCCAAGTCGCAACCATGTCTTACACCGCGATCTTCTAAAGAAGAATGGCAGGGTGTCATGCAATCTGGGGACCAGATTTAGAGCTCGCGTTCATTCATAAAAATACTCTCAAAAGATAGATCTCGGCGAAATCTTACTTACTATTATTAATGCGAAAGTTTTTGGGGATGTATGTTTGGATGTTTGTTACTCTTTCACGCAAAAACTACTAAACGGATTTAGATGAAATTTAGCACATAGATAGTTTATAACCTGGATTAACACATGGAATATTTTAGGACATTTATTTATTGGACAATTACCGAACTAAACGCGGGCGAAGCCAAGGGTATAAGCTAGTTAAGATATAATTGAATCACAACATATTTTGTAAATATCGAGTTTCGCCAGAAAACACTGTTGAAAGAATAGTGGTGGCCCTTTTAAAACGACCCACCCATTTGCTGGTGGTCTTTCCAACATCTGGCTGATGGTATGTGAAGACTGAGGGACCGCACTTTAAGTTTTTAATATATTTGTTTACAAATTCCCAGATTTGTTCTACAATTGTTTTAAGTCTACTACTAAATCCTACAATTTCTATTTTGCTAAAAACGAATGTGGTCCCTCAGTTCACACGCACATATAATTATTTAGTTCCATGTAAAAATAAATATAGAAAGCTGTTCTCGATTTCCGATTTTCTTTAAATTTCCATTTTAGAAAGAAACTATTGGTACATTGCACTAGCAATATTAGCTTTTAATAAAGAGTTAGAAAGCGGACGATTACAGCATCTTGGTACAAAAGTATTATTGAGAAAGTACTGATTTAACTTTGCTACTTCTGGTAGTTAGAAGTTTGCTCTATAAGATAGATAAAATTGTTTTCAGTTAAACAGTAGCCGAACCGATTTTCACAGATAGGTGTTTTAAATCAATTGATAATGTGGTTAGCATAATCAGCCTATAATGTTCCCACTGCTGGGACACAGGCCTCCTCTCTATGAGAGGGAATGGGCTATAATCCACAACGCGGGCCCAGTGCGGGTTGGTAGATATCAAATGTCTTCGAATTTTTGAGTCTAGGACATGCTGGTTTCCTCACGATGTTTTACTTCACCATTATTGAGAGCAGTGGTGATGAAATAAATTACACAAAGTAATGCGCCTGCCTGGGTTCGAACCGACGACTTACTATTCATAAGTCGGAGCCGCCACCACTGGACCACCGCTGCTCTCGCTGATAATGTGCTTAAGAACCTTTATATTTGCTTTTAGGCTATAACAAACTGACTGCCGTGTTGGTCTAGTGGTCGCAAATGCGACTGCTGAGCATGAGGTCCTCGGTTCGATTCACAAGCCGGGCAAAGAGTATTGGGTTTTTCCATCAGGAATTTCACAGTAGCAGCTACGAAGTCTGGATTTGTGCCCGGTTGATGGCAATAGGCTCGCCTCCTATTACAAGGGTCTTAAAAGTAACTGGCAAAATATGGTTGTCCCTATTAGGTACGTCTCTGCCTAACCCTTCGGGGATTACAGGCGTGATTTTATGTGATGTATCAAACATCATCATCTGCCTAGTCTTTTTCCAACTATGTTGGGGTCGGCTTCCAGTCTAACTGGATACAGCTGAATACCAGTATTTTACATGGAGCGGCTGCCTATCTGACCTCCACAACCCAGTTAGTACTGGGTGATACTATACCCCTTAGTAACACAGGTTGTCAGACTTTCGGGCCTCTGACTACTCGTAACAACTGTCAAAAATCTACAAATGACAGCTTGGACCACCGGCTTAACGTGCTTTCCGAGGCACGGAGGAAACTCAGTATATAATGGGTGGTCACCTATCTTCTGACCAACCTGTGAAATAACGAATTGAGTCAATTTCATAACACTAGCTTATGCCCGCAGCTTCGCCCGCGTTGAGTTTGATTGTTGTCCCACGGGATCCTGCTACCGGAATAAAAAATATCCTATGTGTTAATCCAGGTTATAAACTATATGTGTGCTAAATTTCATCCAAGTCCATTTAGTAGTTCTTGCGTGAAAGAGTAACAATCCATCCTCACAAAATTTCGCATTTAAAAAAAGGTAAGTAGTAAGAAGATTGTACAATTTAATAGAAGTACTAATTAGCTACACACAATCCATAGCAGAAAAATCTCAAACACACTTTAAAAAAATCATAATCTTACCTTAATCAAACTTTGAAACGAATAAACTTAAAAAGCGCTAAGTACTCGTATACAAATTACAATAAGTTAAAGCTGAACGTTTGGCCTCGTACCAGGAAGACAGAAACTATCGGCACACTCGCGCTAAGTGTGGCCCGCACTTAGACGCGGTACAATTTATGTGTTACTTAGCAAACTGGATGGCCAAGTTGGAGTTTGGCACTGAAACTAGCGGAGAAGAGATTGAAATTACTTAAAGTTGTTTTTATTCCTAGAAGTATATATAACATTAGTTTTAGTATATGCGAAACCTGAAACACGTGTCTATTATTTTTATGTAAAGAAACTATGTTCAAAATTTCAGAACTGTATCATGAAAAAACACAAAGTTAGAAGCTTGTTCTGTTACGTGGTTGTCCGCACAAAAACGTGGTCACCATGCGGCACCGCCGCGCGCGCGCTTCCAGCGGCGTCTTGAGCTCATTGATAATAATAATTTGGCAGTAAGTACCTAAATGATTGCGATAGGTACTTAGTGTCGCTCGGTGTCCAACTTGTAACCTTTTTTAAATATTTTTGGGACAAAATATAACACAGTTTAAAAGTTATTGGAATCGATTCAGTTACTTATTCTGAACAAACTATATTCAGATTTCGTATATACTAAAAATAATGTTGTATAGTGAGTGGAGATGGGTGAGTAGCTCAGCAAAGTATATTTAATTATTAGCCATTTGTTCCCCACTGCAGGGCTTTCTTCCACTTATGCCTATCCTTAGCGATTATTGGCCAATCCTTATGAAAAGAGTCGAGTTCATCCCGCCATCTCCTTCTGGGCCTGCTGTGTTGACGACTGCTGCCGTTTGGGGCCTATTATGTGGTTACTTTAGCCCATAGCTCTTCCGGCATGCGACAGATGTGGCCTACCCAGTTCCATTTGAGCTTGGCAGCCGTGTGACCTACAATGGAAATTTGAGTTTTGGAACGCAGTATCGAGATCCTGATACGATCAGTAAGTTTAACTCTAAAGATACTTCAAAGTATTAATCGGGCTAACGTCTCCACTGCTAGTCCTCTTCTTCGTGATTACGAGCGTTCCTTAATTCACAATGTTTGAACCAAACAAAATAACCGCATGAAATTCAAACAACGGGTTGTATTCTCTTTAAATTTTAACGCTTTACAAAATAGTAGCCATAAGTCTAGTGAATTAATAAAACCACAGCTAATATACAGAAACAATCTTTTAAACTTTTTCAACGAATACCTACTAGTTTACATTAAAAAAGATACAGCAGTTTCATACATTTTGACCGAGTAGGTATTGCACTTTTTTAGGAATCAGCTGCTTTTTTTTAATAACCGATGAATAATTTCTATGTAGAATTCAGAATGATGTACTGAATGCGTGGTAACCCTTTTCGCGTCGGTGTCCGTTCCACTCTGTATGACGGAGTGTTAGTATTTTCTTTCGGACCCCAAATATTACATTCAATCAAATCTAAACTACTCACTGACAAAAAAGAAAATGAGAAAACTTTCATTTCTTGTCCGCCATTTTCATAGCTCAAACCCAAGTGTTATCAGATGGAAAAATAACATCGAAACTTTTAGCGACCAGCCGTTTAAGTGCTTGGTTTGCGACCAGTGACTTGGTCGTCGTTGAGTAGCAGTAGCGACCAGTGACAGACCGCCACGGGTCACACACTTGAGCAGCAGGAAATCGTGCTGATAAAAAGATTAAGACTTGTTTTAGGACTGGTTTTTATTTAGATTTTCTATTTTTGGGACTTTTACTTTTACTATAGATAAGTAAGAAGCAGTAATATTCATATTGTGGGGGTATAAACCAGGCATAGGCAGTCGGTCCATGTAAAATACTAGTGCGATAAGAGTCAGTTTTCTAAGATGTGTATTAAAAAGTCTTATCGCAAAAAGCGATGTTTTCAAGACCACCTTTGGATGGATTTCAGGGAGAAGGAGAAACAATACTGCAGCATTACATGAAACCATTAACAATTTAATCAGCCTAACTGCTGGGACACAAGCCTTCTCTCTGTGGGGAGGTACTGCGAGCCACAAGCGGGCCTAGTGCGGCTTGGTGGATGACATATAATGTCTTAGAATTTCCAGTTCTAGGACATATTGGTTTAAATTATGTAAATATAGTCATAATTTTCGCCAATCATAATTTCTTGTACATATAATCAGTTGTATGTTGCTTGTTCTACCAATGAAACGAAAAAAAGGGTTCCTTACTATCGTAGTAGGGGAGCCTCCATTAATTTTTAAATATTTGTTGTTATAGCAGCAACAGAATTTACATTCTGTGAGAATTGCAACTGTCTACCGATTACGGATCATGAGATACAATCCGCTGACAGACAGACGAACGGACGGACAGCGGAGGCTTAGTAAGAGTACGGATTTCACGGGCTACGATTAACAGATCCCATCCTTAGCAACTTTCCACGTGGCTTGTCGGCCTGATTACCAACAACATAAAAAAATAAACCTTTAAGATATACAAAGTCAATCTCAACCCTAATATCTTCGCCCTCATCACTCACATGGGACATAACGCCAGCTCCGAGCCTACGTCGGCTTTGTTTGTTGTTCCCTTTGATGTTGGCGGTGCGTGCGATTTGCTTCTCCTTCTAATTAGATGTGTCTTTGAGTTGGCCCTTTTTGTTCTACTAATGGTTATTGGGCTGCTTGAAGAAATTGTGAGGGAGGCTCTTTGTGTTCTTGTCTGAGCGTCTTTTGGTTAGGCCTTTAGAGAGTTAGAGGTCTTTATGAGTTCTTAGTCAAATATAATGTGTGTGTGGGAGACACGAAATACACATTTAGTGAAAATATTTTTTGGTATAATCAGACATTATAAATATACAACATTAGTTTTAGTATATGCGAAACCTGATACACGTGTCTAGTATTTTTATGTATAGAATCTATGTACAAAATTTCAAAACTGTATCATGAAAAATCACAAAGTTATAAGCTTGTTCTGTTACCTAGTTGTCCGCATAAAATCGTGGTCATCACGCAGCGCGCGTCTCCAGCGTCGTCTTGAGCTCATTGATAATAATAATTTGGCAGTAGGTACCTAAATTATTGCGATAGGTACTTAAAGTCGCTCGGTGACCAACTTTTAACTTTTTTAAATATTTTTGGGAAAAAATATAACATGGTTTAAAAATTATTGGAATCGATTCAGTTACTTATTCTGAACAAACTATGTTCAGGTTTCGCATATACTAAAAATAATGTTGTATACATATAACTTTAGTTGATTACTGTTGGAAAACATCGTAAGAAAACCGACATGGGTATTTTTTTTTTGTTGCCTCCTCTGTCCCAATCCTGGCCATAGGTCCCCCTTTCCACTATTTACATTCCTCGTCGGCATGTCCTAGAAAATAAAAAATCAGAGACGTGGTGACATCCTGCGTGGTGTATTACTGCTCTCTCACAGATTAGGAGGCCTATGTCCCAGTCGTGGCAACATTATTGGCTGATTTTTGAATAATTTCCTTGTTTTACACATAACATAACATCACGCCGATTAGGTAGAGGTGTACCTATTAGTACATTCACATTTCGCGAGTTATGTTTAAGTCCCATGTAATAGTTGGCATAATCAGCTTTATTCACACTAATTCAACTTTTACGAAGTTATGGTTGCCATCTCTTTTGTCAATGTTAATGCAAATCTAAAATATTTGCGTTTTTTTTAAAGTTTAAAATCAAATCGATCGTTTTGTGTTTCGATTTTTTTTTGGAAAATTTGAAACGAAAATTCAAGACTTAAATCCATAGCGAAAACTTTAATTTGTTCCAGGAATTAGTAACGTTTTCATTTCCGAACGATACTACACTCCTGGTTCTCTAGAATTCCCAATATCCTGAGTGCCATTACATCCTAAATCATTTGCACAAACATTCCGAATCCGAACAAACATCTGTAGATCACACGGATATTCCTATTTAACTAGACTGTAAGTTGAAATCGAGGACACTTTATGCACAGAAATCGATGGTTTGTTAGTTTTTTGTGACGTAGTTTTTCTAAGATTTTAAAGTGGTCTCTATATTTTAGACTTAGAAGGTTAAGTACCTCTGTTTTTATTAAATCACGGTAAAAGGACCTCCATTAAACATGATTTAAATGAAAACTAGGTAGGTACTTAATCTAACACTAGTGAGGAATCTAGTAATAAGGTAAGTACCTAAAACAATCTATGTAGATTGTTTTAGGTACTTGACTGACATAACATCATGCCTGTAATCCCAGAAGGGTAAAGCAGAGGTGTACCTAAAGGTACACCCACAGTCTGCCAGTTATGTTTAAGTCCCATGTAATAGAGGGCGAACCTGTTGCCATCAACCGGGCACAAATCCAGACTTCATGGCTGTTACTGAAAAAAATCTGAAAGATAAAAACTTTGCTTGACCTGGGAATCGAACCCAGGACCTCATGCTCAGCAGTCGCGCTTGCGACCGCTAGACCAACGAGGCAATCAAGTTAAAATAATCAAATCTAATTATTATTTTATGTGTGGCAAAATTAAAGCTTTTCAAGTCTCATTATTGTGTCACGTATCAAAATAAATGCTTAAATTCATCCTACATCTTCTTAGCGGCTTCCTCAATGAGTAATTAAGTTACGCCATTTTAAATGAGTCTTCTCGAGTGAAATCTCTGATTACCTCTTCGCACCATGTGCGTTACTTCAATCCTGTTAATTCTAACAATTGAAGTAAGGCAGTGGTTCCCAAACTTAACTTGACTATGGACTATTTTGATTTCTTTAACTTTGCAGGGAACAACATGGTTATGAATGTTTTCACTTATACTTAGTAATATTAATAGTTGTCATATTCAAAAGTAATATGCGTTAACAGGAAAACATTTTTAATAAAAAAAAAACCACATATGTTTTATATTACAACAATAATACTATTGTAACACGTACAATGATCCACTTTAAGGACTAAGTGCGGAAACCGAAACATAGAATACTATTGTATTACTACTACTTTACTATTGTATTGTACTGTATATTAATACTATTTTAATAGAAAACACATTTAAAATTAATGTTCTGTTTGCATCAATGTAATTTTTTAAATTAGCATCATTTGTACAAGTTAAAAAAAATATTTTAGTGTTAAGGCGCAAATCCACCGCGGTGCACAGATAGGCTACGCACGCGTGTTAAGCTTCGATTTGCAAGAAAATGTATGTGATTGTGTCCACTGTAAACCACGGACACGCTATGCATCAAATAACATCATTAGTACAAGCGTGGCTTGGTCGAATAAGGCACTCACATAGCTCAACGCTGTCAACGTTATGCACGCTGTGTATGCAGTACACGCTATACACGAATATTAACCCACGACTATGCCGCGGGGGGGCACGCAAGCTACAGTTGTATTTAGTGGTGGGTGTGTAGCGTGTACTGCTGTGGAAACGTAGACCAACGTTGTCAAACAAATGAATCCACGCAGCTAAAATGCGCCGCGTGCCCGTGCACAACGTGCACCGCGGTGGGTTTGCGCGTTTAACCTTTGTTGGACCATGTTTTAGCTACAGGTTGAGAACCAATGTCTTCTTGGTGGAAAATAGGAGTATGAAATAAACTCGTATCCGTTTTGTTTCGCATCGGAAAGTGTTCCTTTGAAAATTTTCGACGCTCAAAGCTGCGAATCCTTATGAGCTTGGCAAATTAGATTGCGTTGGCTCTTGGGGGTTTAAAGATAGATCGTTTGATTAAAACAGCTGAGCTGCTCCGCTAATGTTTGTGCTATCATTAATTAAGTGCTTACGTATTTAACGTATTTTAGATTGAAGGACTGCGCCTTTGGCGATTATATGAAGAGGTTTTAGAATTTATATTCTTAGTGTATTTCTTCACAAGAGTAAAAATAAGAAGAGTGTAATGATCGTAGCAGTTGCAAGTGGCGTTCTACTACATTATTTTTAGTATGTGCGAAACCTGAATACAGTTTGTTCAGAATAAGTAACTGAATCGATTTCAATATTTTTTAAACCATGTTTAATTTTTTCCCAAAAATATTTAAAAAAGTTAAAAGTTGGATACCGAGTGACTTTGAGTACCTATCGCAATAATTTAGGTACCTACTTCCAAATTATTATTATCAATGAGCTCAAGACGAAGCTGGGGGCGCGCGCTGCGTGGTGACCGCGTTTTTGTGCGGACAATTAGGTAACAGAACAAGCTTTTAACTTTGTGATTTTTCATGATACAGTTTTGAAATTTTGTGCATAGATTTTTTACATAAAAATACTAGACACGTGTATCAGGTTTCGCATATACTAAAACTAATGTTGTTTAGTTTCTCGTACCCCTAAAGCAATAGGTAGGTGTATGTATTACTAACTTTTGCTCTGGGCTTCGCTCCCGCTATGTATACCGTTAGTGAAAGAATTTTTAGAATCGGATTAGCAGTTCCGAAGATTATCACCTACATACAAACTAACAAACAAATTTTACCTCTTTACAAAATTAATAGACGTAGTTTAGAGCAACATGTAAGGAAATACTCGTAGGTTATTGTATTTCGGTACATAAAGTTCCGACCAGAAGAGCATTTATTAGCGTTAAATGTTTTTTTAGAAATAGCCTGGCTATCAATCATTTACCTTAGAAGTTCTAGTTATTGGGGAATGGGTAGAGCTACTAGGGATTCAGCTTCAATTTCCCATTGCCATAATCTATTTTCTTTGCCATTTAGTTTAACTACCAGTCTCACCAAGGGGTATCGTGTAACTTAGTAACTAGGTTATGGGGGTCAGATTAGCAGTTGCTCCATGTAGAATACAGCACCTGATAGGACTGAAAGCCGACCCCTAAACTATAGTTTGTAAAAGACTAGGCAGATGAATCAATTTTCTCTGCTCAAATATTGCGCCGTGATTGCGGGATGGGTCATCCCGCGATCATGTCGCTTACAACAGCATCGAAATATCAGGAGCTCACTATAGTTGAAAATCACGAAAAATTTACAGTAAATGACAAAGTAAGTTTAGTTATGAAAGTCATTCAAATAACAATATTTGAGCATCTTTTTCCTCAAAAGTCACAAACGGAAGCAAGAGGGCAATAGCATAAACACGGGTTCTCAAGCAAAACAATTATTTAGAAGAGAACTTGAGAATTCTGCTCAAATACACCAGTTACACAGACAGTTGACCAATAGTTGAAGTGGCTTCTTGTATTTCATGAATCAGAATTTAGTCCTGGCATTGTTTATTCTACCTCTGATTTTGCGATACAATGGCCTTTATTCTTGTTGACGTAAGGTTTATTTCAGTGGTTGAATAACTGGAAAAGACTGTAAACAGCCACCGTTTGAGCTGTTTGAATTTAGAATGAAATATGGAACATTATTTTAGCGAAAACTAGAGAACATGACACTGTTTTAAGCTTTCACGGTTGACAACTAAACTTATACTGTCACTTACGGGATATCTTCGTTCTTCGTTTCTTCATGTTCTTCCGAGTATACAATCATGGAAGAAATCCCATAAGTGCCAGGATTGTAGTTAGGGACCTCGCGCACTACACGGCTACGACACGACTTTTGGCCGGACCAGCCGCTATCTTGAACAAACTGATCGGACGCGCGGTCGTGCGACCAAACATTCTTCCTGTTCTGAGCTGCTGCGGCCAAAAGACATGGCCGTGTAGTGCCCGAGGTCCTTTACAGTCCATAGTCAGTTTTTGAACTAAGCTACACTTTAATGAATGTTCAAATACTATTCCACTGTTGGAATTTCAGCTTTGGGCGATTCTTCTTTATCGTGCGGTTAGTGCCTAACCTGGTGTCAGTGTTTTTATGTCGCCCATGGGCCTCTGACTTGGCTTTAAATGGCGTCGAGAAATATCTCTCAGGCATAGTAGTTTCCTCACGATGTTTGCCTTCACCGCAGCAAGTGATAATTATACAATACGTACATGAATCCGAAAAATCAGAGTTCTTGGGTTCGAACTTGAGACCTATGATTTGGCAGTCCGACGGTCACTATCATTGCTTACCTGTGCAGCTTGAGGGCTTAAAATCCAATAGTGTGCTTTTATTTAGGCATTCATTCCTTTCCCCATATTAAAGGTCTTAAACCCGATTTACATTGTGCAAGGACAGTGGCGAGTGGCGCAAACCTAGATAGTGACAGTTCTATCGCTACTGTCCAATCGGTTTACACCACTGTCCTTATCCACTGTACTTATCTACTTCGTTAAACACTTGAACAATGTAAATAGGTTCATTTCTCAATTTTACTAGAAAAACCAAAATTCATCGTTCATAGTTATTTGCGGACCAAATTATCCATAAACCGATCCTTTGATTTCCAATCGAGAACACAAAAACAAAAAATCGGCGAAACTCTAATTGCTTCAAAGCGGTATATTTTATTTATTTAAACACACTCAGCCCTCTGCTTGCGTATTGATGGTCCTCTCTCTAGTACCATACAAAGTTAACAATACACCACCATGAACCTTTATTTCAACACGCCCAACGTCTGTTTTACAATGCCTCAGTTACAAAGCTATGCTGGCACACGTCTCTTGAATAGATTTATATTCAATTTAACTTTTCGCTGTTAGGTTTCCATTGGTTACAATAAATAAGCCGGTGATAGGTCGGTTCTCTGTTACGGATGTTAAAAGGTGTTAGTTTGCGTGGATTCGTATATATCGTATATACGGTAAGGGCATTACTTTATGGGCACTTATGTCCTGTTTTGGGTTGTGTATACTTATTTATGTTCACTGTGAATACCTTTTTTAAGGTTCGAAACTTCAAAGAACCTTTATAATCATATGTATTTGACCGTCTTGGAGGAGCTCGTGGCTAAATAATAACAGCCACTCGGGTCGATCTTCTGGTTAAGCTGCGTTTGCCTAGGTTAGTCCGTGGAGGGGTGACCACCGACCACATACCGAGTGTCTTCCGTGCCTCAGAAAGCACGTTAAGAAGTTAGTCCCGTTTGTCATTTGTATGTCTTTGACCGTCGTTATAGGTAGTCAGTAGCCCGAAAGACTTACCAAGGGGCATCGTATTACCCAGTACTTACTGGTAGCTGTGATGTCTGTCTTGATCATATCTTGATCATGTTTTGATATCGATACCCTTCACGCCTGTCTGGTTTCTCTAGCTCATTTCATTTGCTCCTTTTTCTTATTTATTGGGCGGTCAGTTTTATCTTCTGAAAACGAAAGTTTTAATTTCAACACAGTAATCCGTCGTTGGCCTAGTGGGCATAAGCACTTCTGCTTAGCATGAGGTCCTGGGTTCAATTGCCAGGTCGGGCAAAGTGTTATTCGGTTTTTCCTTCAGGATTTCTCAGTAGCAATCACGGAGTCTGGATTTTCTCTCTTTTGATAGCAATAGATAACTTAAAATACTTATAATTTATTTGTGTAAAACAAGTAAATTATACGTATTTCGGCGTCTCCATTTGCTTAAAAGAAGGCTCCAATCACTGGTTGCTAAGGTTTACTTGTTAAAGTAATAAAACATTTTTAATTTTTCCACAATATGCTCGGCCTAATATGCTCGGCAATTACCTACAGGGCACCTAAACATAACTACATCTTTTTTTTTTCGGCTGGGAAATCATCAAATCACCTTCCGCTCTGGGCGGAGCGGAAGGGAGTGTCAGACTTGTACTGACTAAAACCCATCCATGTTCCTTGTTTGCCCTTTGTATTCCAGGGCCGTGGTATCTGTTTCGAACAGTCCCGCAGCCCCGGCAGGCATCGGCCCTTGCGGACCTACCGATTTGCTGCTGTCTCTTTGAGGCGCGCGTGGAACACGAACTCGCGACATAACTACATCTCTGCCTAATCCTTCGGGTAAATCGGGCGTGATGTTACAGTAACACAATACAGTAATTAAGACTGGCCAGCGACCCGCCCACAGACTGCTACGTTTAGTTTCGTTTCGAACCTTACGAATTAGAATCCGATTCGCTCTTGACCAGTTTTTTTCGTAATACTTGATATAACGTACCTAAAGTAGGCCATCTTACCTTTTTATGGCACTTAGGTACTGAATATAGGCGATGAAAGGTTTATATCGGGTGAACGTATCCATTACTCTAGATAAACATTAGGACATGGTACTCAAATGGAATGGATCATGTCTGGAATAAAAAACGAGGCGTTTTTTTTTGAACAGGAGAAAGGAATACGATCTTTCAAATAATTTTAGACAGACTATGAATGTACTCATCACAGATATAGATGTACCTAGATAACGCAAGTATCTCGATCCGTATGAAAACTAAGTGTGCGGTAACCAACGGGACCCTATCACTGAGCCTCCGCTGTCCGTCCGTCCGTTTGTCAGTCAAACAGTTGAAACTTTCACAGAATGTGTATTTCTGTTGCCGCTATAACAACAAATAATAAAATATATAAAAATTAAAGTAGGCTACGGAACCCTTCATGCGCGAGTCTGACTCGCATTTTGCCGGTTTTTTGACTACCTACTATGACGTCATATTCACATTCACGTCTATTTACATTTAGTTACTATACAAAGAAGTTACTATACAAAACAGACTACATTTTTGTTCTTTAAATGTCTAGAATTAAGTTATTATATAGAAACGGGATATTTAGCATGTTTACTGTTTTTATTGAGTTCCCGATATTTCGGCGCTGTTGCAAGCACCATGATCACGGATAAACTGAAGTTATTGCGGGTGGGTGTTTATGAGCAGACAAATCGGTGTACCCTCTTTCTTTTGTTCGTTTTTTGCACTCAGTACCGCTACCACTGTCACTCGCAACTCGATTCTGTTTCCGACACACGCAACTCACTGTGTCCGCTCGCGAACTTTTTTCCGCACTTTTCCGCTTTTTACACAGCTGGACCACTGGATTCCAGGCTCTCGACAGTTGAAACCCATCATCCCGGTTGGAGTTCCTATATTTGGTAATCTCAATAGCTTCTCTAACCAGTCTAGGAATATAGTGGCGTTCTGTCGAGGTGACCTTATGTAACTCAATCCAGTGGTTTGAAAAATGGTGGTGGTGGTGTACATCGAGTGGTTCTATATCATAATGTTAGTGACCATGATAGTTTAAAATCTTAGAATTAAGTTCTTTAATTGTAACGTTGTTTGTAGAAAATTAGGTTGCTGCGACCACGTTAAGCATAAAATGCTTAAGCCGGGCACACGAAGTAGGTGCTCTTGCGTTATCTAGGTATATCTATGTCTGTGGTATTGATACGAGAATAGGAACAACATGAGCTTTGCTCACTTATCAACAAATTTCTGGTGTAAGGGAGTTGGATTATTTTGAAATAATAGGCCGATCGTTGACACAACAAGAGATTTATTCTCATCGGATGACACAGGCAGACTGAATTCTAAAACTAGCAAAATATGAGAACCGCATACAGTAGTAATGACAGAATTCCAAATTCAAAATTAAAATTAAAATTAAAATTAAAATTAAAATTAAAATCAATCAAAATCAAAGCATTTATTTCAAATAGGCCAGTTACAGGCACTTTTGAATTGTCGAAACAAAGACAACAATGAAAAAATAGTTACAGTCCCAGTCACAAGGCATAAAAACTGTGAAAGTACTGTAGTTGCCCATTCCCTAACGTAGATCTCTATGGAGAAGAACGGGCAAGAAACTCCATGGACACTCTTTTAAATCAGAATACTTTTACAATAACTTGGTAACATCATTTATGTTGAGATGGTACATTATGTGAGAACGATGTAGCAAGATGTGTACTTTAAAAGTGTCCATAGTAAAAATAAAATAATTAATTCAAATAAACCGTGGCAACCAAGAGGTGACCAGTCACAAATGACAGCGCCCGTCCATGAACATGACGCATGTATCGACACCATTCAACTCAACCATTTTGAAGGGAACACCATGATCCGACACACGCGCCACCATCAGCGAGACATTTGAGTGAGAATGACATACTCATAACCGCCAGGGCACATTCAAGTCAAGAAAATATGTAGGTTTCCAGCGAATGACAGCTTTCTAGTACAGAGTGCTCACACAATATGGGCTATGCGGTTATATAATACGAAAGAGATTGAATTTATACATTGCAAAGATATTTGTACAATCTTCAGCAGCTCCAACATACTCTATCCATTTATGCGCCCCTGTCCTTGTGGAGCAGGACCAGTATTGAGCCAAACATTTTTATCAGCGATATAATCGTCCAACTTGTAATATACTTGCTTACATATTGTGCGTTTAATGCATGTTTTAAATTTAGTTTCATTCAGTTCAAGAATACTTTGTGGAATTTTATTATAGCATCTCAAACAGTACCCCATGAAAGATGAGTCTACTTTAGCGAGTCTGAAGCCTGGCTGAACTAATTGGTCTCTATTTCTAGTACCGTAATTGTATCTGTCGCCTCTTTTATTAAAAAGATGTAGATTTTTTCTTACATACATTATGTTTTCATAGATGTATTGACAATGTACCGTCATGATGTTAATTTCCTTAAACAGTTCCCTTAGAGAATCACGCCTTCGAAGATTATATATGGCTCAAATTTTAGTTACCACAGATAACAATTACCGCTGACATTCTCGATACGGATAGGTTTGGTTTTACATATGGAACCACATAGTAAATTCATGAATTTAGCACATGATGAATTAGAAACATCAGATTTTTTAAATAATAATTGACGTAAAATTTGAACACTAGTGAGTCTAGTGGGGCATGTAGGTACCTTTTTCTTTTCTTCTTCGTGTCGCGGGCACGACAATTTTTATAGTTTGCTAGCCCATAACTTCGCCGCTTCTATCGCGTCGTCGGTGGCAGCGCAGTGGTCACTTCGGCTGCATATTTTTGGGCTAAGAGGTCAGGATGAGCATAGTGAGGAGGTGGGCATAGTTTGTAGGTACTGAATTTATGGTAACAATTTATATGCAACCTGTATTTAGAGCTCTGCAGAGAGCAAGTGCCATAATTGCTGAAAATAATGATGATGTAGTGTCTTTTACAAACATAGACCCATGCCCCATGGTAACAGAATTTGAGGAAAATAAATCTTTTTTTTTAAAGTTTTGTAGCTAGTTACAAATAATGCGCTTTTTGTGAATTCACTAAGAGACCAATGGAATAAATCAACGTCACTAGCAATGAGGTTGAGAGTGTGAAGTACAAGCGTCAGTGGCGCCTCACCTAATAGACATTTAGTCTAGTTTACCAATTCAAACAATGCTTAAGCTCGAACAAAACGGCAAGCAACTTTAAATTGACCTGTAAACAATGCCAAATGTACATCAAAGGGAATGAATCAATCGAAAATATTTAGATAAAATATTTGTATGTTTGTTGAGCCAAATGAATCCTAATGTTCAATCGTTTGGTTTCTATCTAGAGTTCATTGTTCATGAGGTCTAGAATAAAAATCCAGTTTCAGTTTGCGGATTCCATTAGTTATTGTTTTGGCAATTACAGAATGTTATTTATTTTACTCTGCCTCGTTGGTCTAGTGGTCACAAGAGCGACTGAGGTCCTGGGGTCGATTCCCAAGTCGGGCAAAGTGTTTTCGGGTTTTTCCATCAAAATTTCTCAGCAGCCACGGAGTCTGGATCCATGCCCGGTTGGTTGCTATAGGCTCGCCAACTGTTACATGGGACTTTAACATAACTAGCGAAATGTGGGTGTACTATTAGGTACACCTCTGCCTTTCCCTTCGGGGATTACAGGCGTAATGTTGTGTTATGTATTTATTTTAGTCCATCATCATCAAATTATCTTTCAGATGTCGACTGCAGGATATAGGAGGTAGAAGGGAGGGACGGTATAAGATATGGGGGGTATATAGGTTTTTTAAAGTATTAGTTAATAATTTATAAAATTATTTTGAGTATTTTAATGAATGGGCCTCAGTTGCCTGACAATAAAATGATTGATTGATTGATAGGCCGCCGACACAGTTTCACAACATCTAGCTTTTTTTTTTTTTTTTTTTTAGGATGGGAAATCATCATAATGACCCCCCCCCGCTCTGGGCGGAGCGGAAGGGAGTGTCAGACTTGTACTGACTAAAACCCATCCATGTTCCTTCTTTGCCCTTTGTGTTGCAGGGCCGCGGTATCTCTTTCGAACAGTCCCTCAGCCCTGGCAGGCATCGGCCCGTGCGGACCCCTACGTGGTTGCTGACATCTCTTTGAGGCGCGCGTGGAACACGAACGCGCCGTCGACACGGCCTGTCGTCATAAGACGGCCGGACGGCGAGCTAGCCCAAAACTCGCCGTCCACAGGCCTCACAACATCTAGCTAGTTTTCTTTCAGTCCTCGATATTAAGACATCAGTCGGTCTACCTTCCGGTTCCGATACCTTCAGGTTCTTTAATGTAAAGTCTACCATAGGTTCTTCTTCTTAAACCTATGACCACCCAATAACTCAGGGGTAGTCCAAGGTTGTCTCTTCCAAATCTCTCCACCTTTGCCAAAGGTTAGTGTGCCGCAATTATTATTTAATTCATGCCACTGTCCATTTATCAATAAATAATCCATTTCCTATAAATACATTCGTGTGAATATAATTCAAAGAATTTATAGATAACACGCAAGTGGTTGATGTTTAAAGGTATTTTCCATTCTGGAATGCATGGAAAATCAAGTGTTAATGTTGAAAAACGTAATAATAAATTTATCGAACATTTTACGTTTTAAGTAAGCATTTATACAAAAATCTGCACAAAAAGCTAAACATACTGGATTTAAATAGATATATGTTAAAGAAAGAACTTGGTAAATGGCTATTGCAACAGGACTATGTGGCAACAGAAAATCTGTTAACTTACATCTCTTAATATAATATAACATAATATCACATACATCGATCACATACCACCCTTTATATCGAACTATTATATTTATTACATTCACGGACTCACTTCCTCCCCCACACATATCCCACTCACACACACCCACACATACCACACATACCCACACATACCACACACACCCACACATACCACATACACCCACACACCCCTACACATACATACATATCCTTGTATTACTTATGATTAGTTTCTGTTATTACTTTATTTTTATTTCTGTACAGCTGTTAGTACAAATCATTGACACTGTCTTCACTTGTTTCTGATTGTGAATATTAACAGAATCCACTTGGCTAAACCCTATCTTTTAAGATACAGGCTAGTCCTAGTTTAAAAGATAGAGTCTCTTATTGCATTAAAATGTAAAAATGATTTTCAAACAATGTATACAGTGCAAAGTGCTATGTTTTTGTGAAATAAATACTTTATTATTATTATTATTATTTTATTATATCCTATTTTACAGTAATTGCGTTGAGGGCATTACATTTTTAGGAAGTCATTGTACCTATTAATGCTTTTGCAAAAAAAAAAAACTAAAAATATTTTTGTAGGACCTCAAGGGTGTATAGCGCGTGTTTTCATCATATTGAGATCTAGAAATTGGGCACAAACATTATCTTTAAATGTTTACAACAAATAAAAAGTTACCAATCTCTAGTATTGCCAATGGTTATTAGATATCATCTCTGAACATTTACTTTGCGTTATCCACGATTAGGCCCATACATTTACATTGATTTAATGGCCTGTATGACGAGCTATTATATCTAAATTTCAGGCTAAACGTTCTAGGAACACTACCTGGCATTACCTACCTATTATAGCTAACACTTTAGCTGACGTAACGTTTATATCCATTACACCATTACACCCATTATACGGAATAATTACAATTACTGAAACAATAGATCAGTTAGAGCGATCTTGTGAAGCAATTAAATTAATAGCCGTGGGCTATATTGTTCTATTAATGGAGTTTAAGTTTTAGAATAGTTAGTTATTATTGTAAAACTAGTGATGATAGCCTAGTGGTGTGGCCGTCGGACTTACAAGTCAAACTGGTCTCGAGTTCGAACCCAAGGCGGCACCTCTGGTTTTTAGGATTCATGTGCGTATTGTATAATTATCACTTGCTTCGGTGAAGGAAAACATCGTGGGGAAAGCAGCATGCCTGAGAGATATTTTTTGATGGCATGTAAAACCAAGTCAGATGACCATGGGCGGCATAAAAACTCTGACACCAGGTTAGGCACTAATCACACGATACAGAAAGAATTGTAAAACTGTCTCGTTGGTTTAGTGGTTAGAAGCACTATTGCTGAAACTGGGTTATCCCATCAGGAATTTCTCAGTAGTAGTCCAAAGTCTGAAGTTGTGGCTGATGGCAATAGGCTCACCCTCTATTACATGGGATTTAATAAATGACTGACGAAAGGTGGGTGTCCTATTGTACACATCTGTGTTATCATTCGGGGATTTCTAGTGTTATGATTTTAATTGTGTCGGTTATCTGGCTATGGAGGGCCCACTTCTTTTTAAATACCTCGTTCGGGTCTGAAATCCAACAAGGGAAGGGCGGGCGTTTTGAGGGACTCTCTTGTGTAACTGACGTTCAAATAGTGCTGATTTTCAGCCTAGTTTGTATAAATTACTTTTGATTTTGAGGCGCTATTAAACTAAAACACAAACCGACATCATTTTCTATCCCACGCACTGACACAGCCATAAGCACACGATACACACCCTTGCATACACCCACGATTAAATTCTCAACACTCACTCATTCACTCACCTTACACACCCCGTTCACCACACAGGCATACATCATACACTCACTCACACACGCCCCCCCATACACTCACTCACACTTAACCATTCCCCACACACCGTCTTAGTGACAAGCATATTCACTGTTTTATTTTTATTTCTTTTATGTCTGAATTTTGTATTTTTTTCTGTTATAATTGTAAAAAAAAAACTAATTTGTTAATGTTTATAAGTTGTGGAAGAGTGGAGTCTCCTAACACAGGCTTTAGACGCCTAAAAGAAAACTCCAATCACTAGCTTGTAAGAAAAACTTGGCAAAAACGATAAATCATTTTTCATTTTCATTTTTTTTTATTTTTTTTCCAAAAATCTTTTGAAAAAAAATAGGCCATACGTATTATATTTCAGTTCATTCAATAAAGACACCGACAAAGTGCTGAGAGTCTGTCTAACGTCTAAGGATGATTCACAGCAGAAGTTATAATTCCCGTTCTCAGACCACTACAATATCTACAATATCTGCATGCTAATCTTCCATATTCAAGCCCCAACCTAATTCTACTCCACCTAAATATTCAACGCAATTTGAATAAGATCTTTGTTCCAAAATTATCTACAATACATACTGTTATAGAACGTTAATTTCTCGTACGGAATACAACCTGAGAGTCAAACTTCAGAAGCCGCAGCTGCTGCACCAAGATTCCGATGCTAATGAACTGAAGTTATACCATAAAAGCATATCAAGATATTAGCATTTTGAGTAGGTTTCTTCTGGGTGTATGAGGCTCACATCGGAAATTATACTTTGAAGTATGTCGTAAAATGGGACGGTATAATGTTATGCATATGACGTAATGGTGAAAAATTGACTGTCGACTTGAGAAGATACCTGGCGGCCTAGTGAGTCTATCGATGATAACGGGAATGGTAAAGTGAAAAATCCACTGGATTGATATAAGCTACAGAAAATGGTGATCCAAGACAGTTAAATTGTTTCTCTGGGACTTCGTCGAGCTTCATTGTTTCCTGGTGGTCGCCACTATTGACTCTGGCACACAGGAGTTGCAGTGGTTTGGGAATAGTGTGGCTTGTACCAAAATGGGTACCAGTACACTTGCGTGAACCCATTTGCGCAAAAAGACTTTAGGCGCGCATGGTTTTTTGCGCAAATGTCCTAAATCCACCGACAAGCTTTTTTTGAATCCTGTTGACAGTCGTTATAGAAATATAATACGCATAGAAAGCGGATGTTTCTTGTCTGCAGATGTTTGCTGGGTGGAGTATGCGCAGGACATGTCAGGGTGACAGCACTAGCTCACATGTCCAAAATCGCTTGACACTGCACTTGCAGCTGCACTTTTTTATAATATGGTTCTGCTATAGCAGACCAATATTGTAAAGTGATTGAATGAATGCATGGTTATCCTTCTATGCTGAAATGAAAAGATAAATTGTGCTGTGTCCCAATTCGGAAGAGGCCTTCGCCTTGCAGTAGATCGCGATAAGCTAAGTTTTTTGATCAAAACTTTTGAAAAGGGACAGCGCTCCGGAAACTTAACGCATTCATTTGTTTTTTGACTTATTGGAGACCTCACTGTTCTTTGCAATTGAGGTTTTCTTCCGTGGAACTAGGAGCAAGTTTTATTGTTTCAGTCTCAGTTGTGACTTATTTATTACCGTTCTTTCGATGACTAATGAATAAAGACCTCGTGACGTAAATCGTTTTCATGAAAACGGCTCAAAGAATCCGTAAATGATTTTAGATCCCCCAGAGCAGACAGATCCCAGGGTTTTCGTCGGTAATCAAAACACCGGTCGTTCCATACAAAAGTACAACACCTACACGCTGAAGATGTATGGAACAGCAGATTTGGTTTGGGACTAAAACCATTCCAATCCATGTCAAAAATGTTTGTGACATGGGTAGGATTACCCGGTGTCTAAAAGTCCCCCAAAAGTAGCCCAGCAGTCGGACATTCAGTAATTTCGTTACGGGGATCAGTTACCAGTTCTTCTGTTTCTGTTTTAAGTTTGAGCTGACCTCAACACAGATCAAGCTAGGTACTTTAACACTGCACATACCGCATTGTGTACTATTAAACTTACTGCCGCTTTTAGTTTAACAAGGTCGGGATAAACTGAATCTATTTACGTTAGAGCTGAGTTTTTGTCCGACTTTCCTTGAAACTTAGTTCTTTGCCTCAGGGAAAACAAAACACGAGACAAGAATAGCCTTGTAACAAATACTTAGTATTTATCTTGTTGATCGTTGCAATTTGTGGGATCTAAAGCAGCATTTAAAGTAATAGGAGTAATAGGATAGTAGTAGGAGCTGGGTCAATAATTTGTTTTTGTTTGATTGGTTTGAGAGTATATTTCCGACGTAACCTATTAATAGTCATATATACATTGGTTCTTTTTTTATCTATGTACGCGATATATTTAGAGGCCAAAAGCGAAAATTCCATTAAAGGCTTGTATATGTTGTTTGAGATCATTTATGAAGACAAGAGGTCGTCACTAACCATTTTCTCAAGACTACAATAATCTATAAATCTATACATACTTGCAAATAAATACAAATGAAGTTTCTGTTTGTAATGTCAAAATAACAGCTTTTTACTTTTGAATGTATATGAAATTATATACGGTACTTACAAAAAAATGTTTTTTTAGTTTTTGTCTCTTTATCTGTTTGTTCCAGCTAATCTCCGAAACGGCTGGACCGATTTTAAAACCTGTGGATACCGAGAATAATAAAAATTAAATCCCATGAAATAGTTAACAAAATCAGAATCAAATATGGGAAGCAAAATTTATGTAATAATTTCGCGGGCAACAGCTAGTTATAAATAAAATCCATCTTATCCTTCATAATTCATTTCACACTATTAATTTAATATAATATAATATTTTAAACTCACCCTTTTTGCCATGGGAGGAGGCTGAAACTACAGAATGCCATCTTCTACGAATTCCATCCTTACATAGGTACTCCTTCTACTTCATCCATGTTAATACTTTATTCCCAGCATATTAAAATAATTTCAAACTGAATTTCACTCACTTTAAAAGCAAGCACAAACATCTTCACACGACTGCAAAAGATCGTACAAACATTCTCCATCCGTTCTCGACTCAGCAAAACATGGCGCCGGTTTACTCTCAAGTTAATTGGATGCTGTTTACGCTGAACTAATTAATACATTATCATTAGAGGACAGCTTCTATCTGCTTTTAAGAAGGGGGGAATGATTGAGGGCGAGCTGATTGGAACTTGTTTTGTTGAGTACGGCTTTTCGTTGTGCACTTCAGGGTATTATTTACTTGAGTGAACTTTTTAATCTGGAGGTTTTTTAAGCAATCATATTGTTGTAGTAGAACGCCGTTTAGATGTGCGGATCGTTTACAGTCAGTGCCTTTAAAATAAAGAGCTTACTATCATTTGAGAAATTATATGCGTTGAGGATAGAGGATTAATCTGGCAGCAATGAAAGACACACGAACACTGCTACAAGATTTATTTTCGGTATCCACAGGTTTTAAAAGTATTACATTCACTGATTTTGGGCAAGGATGGCTATAGACAATTCTGGAAGCGAACAGACACGAAGGAGTGCACTAGTCTCCTAAGTTTTAACCGCGTTTAGATAAAATTGTTAAACTCTAGCCATCGTTGCCCAAAATCAGTAATGTAATAGTTTTAAAACCTGTGGATACCGAAAATAAATCTTTTAGTAGTGTTCGTATGTCTTTCATTGCTGGTAGATTAGTCCACTGTCCTCAACGCATATAATTTCTCAAATGATAGTAAGCTCTTTATTTTAAAGGCATTGACTGTAAACGACGTTGAACAGCGTTCAACTAAGAACTCTTGAACGCAATTTAGATGTCTGAACGGGGTCAGTTACATTGGTCAAATTCACACTGAGAAGTGTCATATACAAGGTGGAAGGGACATCGACGGACAAACAACCTTGCACTCTACATGCCATGTTTAGATTCTGAATGTCATGTTAGATGGTTTTAACCAATCGTATAAGTTGACATGGTGGTACGGCTGACACAATTTGACGGTTCTTTCAAGATTTCAAATAAAAGTTCTTATATTAAAATTGATTTTATTTTTAGGATCGAGAAAAAGAAGTGAAGCGGAAACATAGGCTTCATCTTGAAGACTGAGAATAACATTTAAAGAACCGAAACTCGAATACCTTACGTGTTCAAAGGAACGAAAGAAAAGAAAATCAATTCCTCCTGAACAGTCCTAGTAACATATAAAGGAAAAGCTTCATTTAGGCCCGAAACGACAATTCCCTATTTACTTTGGGAAGGAAACGCCTGCTACATTCTCCTTCATATAACCTATTGTTATTACAGACGGCGTACCTAAAGACCTATTAAGCCTCTTCGCACACGGTGACTTTTTTTTCGATGCTGACGCGCGTCGGCATCGCTACTATCGTCTGTTGTATTGAAGTAAACGTGCGACTTTTTCTGACGACGTGGGCGTCGGGGAAACGAAAAGTGGAGAACGGTGGGAAGGTGCTGCGTCAGTGCATCACATACACGCTGTTGACTTGAACTCGAAACGTTTATGATGGCTGTTTAAAACCTTCTGCGTGTATGCTTTGATGTATGAACGTGGAAGAGGCAAAAGGAGTATGTAAGGAACGTAGTAGGTGACATAAATTTTTTCTAGTTTATGCCAACACCCATGGGAAGAAAGCGTGAGTTTATGTATGTATTAATCTTCCTGTACTATGGGACCCGCGTTTGCCTCGCGACTGAACCGCAACAATATCGCTATTGTACCGACACATGTTACATGAGAGAAGGTACACAACCAGCGACAGCGTCGCGGTCGTTTTGCGTTTGCATCGCAACTGCTGCAAAAAGTCTCAGTGGGCGAGGGCCCTAACAGTTGGTCGTTAAAACGAAGCAGATAACTCCTTAATTGCTACGAAACCAAATTCTTATCGCGTCGGGGATCTTTGTAAAAAAGTTATTTGAGATAATGGCTTGAATGGCTTTGTAAAAGGTTTGAGACAGCCGCCCCTGATAAGACGAGAAGTTTTCTGTATCTTTTGATCAGTTCTACCATAAGTTTTTGGGACTTTTTGACTGATGCGTACGAAGATAATTTCGGGGAGCCTAGCTTTCTAAGCGGCATAAGTTGTTTTGGCTTCAAATGACTTCATATCTCTCAAGGCCTTTAAATAGGATTAGCTTATGCTTTTTGATAGCTATTTCAATCCACTATTTTTTTGGATTTTTCCGTTTTCATTTTCAGTGATGGTCCCTTTGTCGAGAGCACATGGTGCGGATTGATGCACTTTTTTCGTCACTATAAATGGTCTTTCTTACTGAGTGTGCAACTCGACCTGAATCGGTTTGAATTTCTTTTTGTAGATCCTGTTTGTGAAATCTCATTGAGATGAGTCTCATTGAGTTGGAGGTTGAAGGCTTAAAGAACTTTGAAAAGCCGTTTGGAACCTTAATTATTCCTTGAGAAAAGCATTGAATTTGCTGTGAGTGACTATTTAGTTGTGCAACGCACGATGGGTACATTTGTACTCAATGAGTTATCTCATTACCTACCATATGAACTGGCTAACTTTTTGACCACGACACGATCTATCATAATATAGTCCAAGCCGACCCTACAAATAAAGAAAGAAAATATTTAAACAAAAATCCACAAAAAAACTTCACACAACATTTTACGTGTCAAGATAAAATATCCCTGTAGTACCTTAGAATTTTTCGGCTCAACAAATATATTCGTACGCGCCCTAGAATATTTTCTGCCTAACTTAGACCACAAAGTAGGCCTACAGATCACCTCATTGTTGCCTAGTTTCAAGAGTTATGAAGTCATGTATAAACTACGAAAGATCACATATTTCTGTGGCACGTTTAAAATATACGAACATATATTTTTGGCGTGGCTGAGCATAAATATGAAGAACTTATAAGGTGTGTAACATGGATAAATAAGGGTGATATATTATGTAAGTATGCGGAGCGGGTTGCGAGGTTAACGCAACTGTGTGCGGTTTTGAAACTTGATATCAATGAAATAGATTGTGTAGTGTATGTGGAGTTTGTTCCACCACTTTTTTCCCAAGATTAGAGACTAGGAATTGGCAAAGGGGTAAGTAGGGAGTTGAGGAGCTCGTGTCTAAATAATAACAGCCGGTAAGCCGTGCTTGCCTAGATTGGTCCATGGATGGGTGACCACCCATTACATACCACCATACCACGTTAAGCCGTTGGTCCCGGATGTTATTTGTAGATCTTTGACAGTCGTTACAGGTGGCCCGAAAGTCTGACAACCAGTCTTACTAAGGGGTATCGTAACACCAGGTATTAACTGCGCTGTGGAGGTCAGATATGCAGTCGCGTCATGTAAAATACTGGTATTCAGCTGCATTCAGTTAGACTGGAAGCCGACCCCATCATAGTTGGGAAAAGTCTACGCAGGCGATGACCGAGTGTGTGTGTTTATTTCATTATCAACACGGTTGCAATGCTATTTTCTTTCTTCTCTCTTCTAAAAAAGCCAATGAATTTATTTTCTTTCCAAATCTCCAACACGTGTTATCATAACCAACAAACTGCATCGCCTTATAAAACCAAACAGCTGCCATTTTGCACCAATCTTTAAAATTTCCGCAGTGCCCCGGGTACAGTCAGCCAGTTATTTCGGTGTCGTCAGCTCGTGACCGAAGCGGTAATGCTCACAATATCCTACTATTTATGTGAGCCGGCGATCAGTCATGGTGCCAAGACTGGATCCACAAGGGAATTTCGATACTAATACTTTTGAAGGAGTTCCGATAAGTGACGGCGTTTTTTATTTTTTTTGATAGAATATGGTTTAGGGGATATGGAAAGTGTTTTAGACTGTCTTTGGACGTATTTTAAACCCCCGAGCAAAAAAGAGGGGTGTTATCAGTTTGAAGGTGTATCTGTGTATCATAGCTCCTGAACGGATGAACCAATTTTCATACAGTCTTTTTCGTTTTTAAAGTGTATATTTTGGATGTTTAAATAAAAAGGTGATCATTTACCTTCTGTGAAGAGAAAAATAATATCAGGTCGGTTTACACCAAAGGTCAAAAGTGAGGTGACCTACTAACAGGTCACTTCACTTTTGACCTTTGAAGGTAAACGGTACACACATTTTACCAATAATAACTTACCTAGAATTCAAATAATCAATGATTTCAAATATTTTTTTTTATTATAATCAGCCCAAACATGGCATAGCTGTCAGCGAAGGTCACAGAGAAAATGAGCTGTACCGACTAGGTAGATCCTAAATGTTCGTTCCATGAATAACCTCCTCCTTTTTGAAGTCGGTTAAAAAATCTAGACTCCAGGGCACTAGATAGAAGCGTCGAAAGATAATGATACGAAATCCTTGTTTTGAAAAATCTCGGTATTATTTTTAACATTATTTACTGAAATAGGCGATGTTAAAAAGGTGTTGTAGTTCACGTCTTAGCATAATAAATATTTATTATACTGGGTATTAATTGATTTTGTTGTATTTTAATTGTATTGCATATTTATTGAACTTTAATTGGATTTTAATTGAGTTGAGTGAATTTTAATTGTATGTCATTATATTTGAGTGAATTTTAAATGTATATCATTGTATTTGAGTCAATTCTATGCGTATCGTAATTTATTTTATTTTCTCTAAATTGTATTTGTGTTATAAATGTTATATTTGTTTGAAGTGTGATAATACTGTGATAAATGGCGATGAGTGTAAATTACGAGTGCGCGTCTCCTTTTTAAGGAAATCTCTCGCCGACTGGTCGACACTTCGCGTGACCAGAGGGCTGGCTCTTTCTTTGGCCAAAGAATTAGCATTGCTATTCAGCGTGGCAATGCTGCCAGTCTTCTGGGCACGTTTCCAGATGACAGCGATGCGGAGGAATACTTTGACGCCTAAGTGTCCTATTGTAGTCGTTGTTTAGATGTTTACATTTTCTTACTTTTAGTCTTATTTTTATCATTACTTTAGTTCTTTTTAGTCTGTATATAATATTTAGATTTTAACATTAATTTAGATTTTAATATTAATTTAGGTTTTCTTGAATAAATGAATTTATTATTATATTTATTTTCCTTCATGGCCAAAACCATTCGCAAATGAGTAAATACATATTTGTCGGTTTCTCTATGCTAATACGCCAGAGCGTCAGCCTAAGTGTATATTACTAAAGGAAACGTCTATACAATTCCCTTTAGGTCTTGATCACGCTATGTATCAAGTGTGCCTAAGTGCCTAATACCGTCTTCGGGAGAGCCTAATCCTAATACCTTGTTCGTGTACACGTCATTCAATGTCGATATGAACGCAATTGGGTAACTATGTAGCAGACAGATAAAATACCTTTTGTATATTGTATGATATTTTTGAGGTAAATTTTTCGATGAGTTTTTAGTTTCTATTTATTGGTAAGAAAACGTTTTTATCAAAACTTGGCCAACTTTTATGTTTGTGGGTTTAATTTGACGTAATATCACGCCTGTATACCCAAACAGGTAGGCAGAGGTAATATTCTCTTTACTATCCTACATGCGACAAGTGTGGTTATGAATGATGTAATTCTAGCCAAATCCAATATAAAAAAAAATGCTGCGATCATTTTTTATCTTAATTTGACCGAGACCTATCTTTTGAGGATATTTTTACGAATAAACACGAACTCTAAGTGTGGTCCCCAGATTGCCTGGTCAGCTGCCTTTCGTTAGCGGCCAGTTAATAATTAACAATATTTAAAGCGACGGCAGTTCCAATTTTGGGGTATCGGACGGAAGAGAGAAAAACTGTAAGTGTAAAACGGCTGAATTATGAAAAAACTTGTGAAGAAAAAATTAAAACAAAATTATTATCACCAAAGACTGCTCGTTTCTTTATATAAGAGGACATATGTACATCTGGAATGTTCCATTGTGATATACAACATATTTACCGGACTTATATTTGCCCCCAATATTCAACAAACAAGAAGCTAAACACTTAACTTCATGAATATGTATAGCCTCAAGTTATAAACAACTCGATTTTAGCCTCAGGATCGACGTTGAGAACAGATCCAGTGAGCCAAACACTAACACAAACAGAGGTTTCTTAGGTTTCAAGTTACATGACTATTAATTTATTATACCTAGAAATATACATCTTAGGTTGTTTGTATCTAGATAAATGAAATTAGTTCGAGGAATACTTTGTAATATTGTTAGTAATTAACGTGATAATATACGTAGATATTTATTTAATATCTACGTATATTATCACGTAAAATAACAAACCTGAAGATTTGGAAAACCTCTAGGCCGTGTCTTAACCAAAGCGATCATCACGCGTCATTTTGTTCGTCGAACCCGCACCCTTTTTTATTTCAGAAACAATTACATAAATGAGCACGAATTTTTCACTAACGTGACACGAGTGACTGAATACACGTGCGTCCAGTTGGTGAATCTCAAAATTAGTATCACTTATTATTTCGTCATCTGAACACGCCAAGATTTTTTTTATTTCCACGTCTCTATAACTCCAGTTTTCATAATTTCATCTTATTACAATGATCTCTTCAACAACAGTCATAAAAACTTTTAACTTTACTGTCTTCGTTATTAATCAACAGCAGTATTTTATAAAACTGCGTTGAAATAAAATAAATTATGCAATTTTCTTTACACCTTCCTTCCTCGGTGTGGCGGAGTGCAATCTAATTATGTGAAGCAACTCGCCGCTTGCGGGCGCAATCTACTATTTAGGATGCTGAATGCTTGTGGATATGGCGTTTTACGAACAAACACCAGCACATCAAGCTACCCGAAACGGTAAAATTTTCCCAATCAACCTTGAACCTAATACTTTAGGGCGGCGGGACTGTTCGAAAGAGAAACCGTGGCCCTGGAATACAAAGGGCAAAGAAGGAACATGGATGGGTAGGTGGACAGTCAGTACAAGTCTGACACTCCCTTCCACTCCGCCCAGAGCGGGAGAGGTCATTTGATGATTTTCCATCATAAAAAAAAACCTAATACTTTATAACATAACATCCCGCCTGTAATCCCCGAAGGGTTAATCAGAGGCGTAACTAATAGTACACCCATAATTCACCAGTTACGTTTAAGTCCCATGCATACTAGGGGCGAGTCTATTGCCATAATGAATCGGGCACAAATCCGGACTCCGTGGCTCCTTCTGAGAAATTCCTGATGGAAAAACCCAATAACACTTTGCCCGATCTGGAAATTGAACCCACGACTTCATGCTCAGCAGTCGCGCTTGCGACCACTAGACCGACGAGGTAGTTTATGTGCCTAATCCTGGTCGAAACCGAAAACTATGATGGAGTGGAAGTATGTGACGTATGTCTTCTGGACTGCGACAGATTTGGTTGGCCCCGTGTGTCAACAAGCGTTGAAATATTTTTTTTTGTTAAAAGATAATTGTATCGATTATTCTTCCTTTAAGGTACGATTCCAATAGGCAAGTCTTTCGTGCAAGACTTGCCCTTTCAGCTTTGTTTAGGATCTTTTGACACCCTTTAAAGTAATACCACCTCCAAGAAAATATTCTTAAGTCCATGCTGATTCCACAACCTCGAGTCGCAGTACGAATAAAAAAAGTTGTTTTTTTATTACAACGACGCTTGTTGGTTCAATTTTGAAATTCAATTTAGATTTAACTTAAAGCTAAAATGTCTTCTGGAGCACTCGACCAGTGTAGTACTTAATCAACTGTGTAAGTGCATCGTTCTAGACTTTTCCTATTCATAGCGTTGCGTAGTCTCTCAATACATAGTCATAGTCTATGGAATGATCTGCCGGCGTCAGTGTTTCCGTAGCGATAACCAAGGAGTCCTCACTAGGATCCTACAGCTTAACGGCACACAAATAGTTTAAAACTTTGACTAACACAGAGTAAACTTTTTATCCCGATAAAACCCAATTCTGAAGTCCATGCGGACGAAGTCGCAGGCAGATGCAAGAATATTCATAAAAAATAAAAGTCCATGATTCCTTCACTAATAATTATACCAGTGATGTACAAGATAAATTCAGTAAGTACATATGAATCAATTAGTTCATGATAACTGGTCGATGTGGTTGAAACCAGATATTTCTCAAAAAGCAAGCGCCCTGATTTCTGGGAATAGGAAAATGAAATTATTCGAACAGATAAAATGAATAAACCGAACTGATATGAGTCTAACGGACTCATATCAGTTCGGATTATTCATTTTACGAGTTCTGACTATGGCTGCTACTGTGTGATGTGTACATGATGTATCTGTTACCGGCCAAACCCGATTTCAAACCAAACCAATTTGTCTTAGGCCAAACCGGTTTACCCATTCATCGTGGCAGGATATACAAACCCAAACAAAGCAATTACACAGCGACCAACTAGGATATAGCGCTCGCTGTCCGCTGCCTACGCTGCTCGCTACGCTCGCTCGGCTCGCGCGCGGTCTGTCACAATTCTGACCTAACCTAACCCATTTAGTCGAGGTGCCATATGATCGTCTTTTTGTGATAGATCTAACCTGGTAGCTTCGGATTAGAATGATTAACTAGTTCGTCCTGAAATCGGATTTTGCCGGTAACATTATATCTTTAACATAAAAGTACGTAGGCAATCTCTCATGGTTAGATATTGGAATTGTATAAAATTTTTTGGTCTTCATGGTATTCTGGTGAAGACAAAAAAAAAGTAAAGGCACTGATTCTGAACTGAATTAAAATCTTTAAAAAAGGAAGGTATCTAATAATAAAATCATAATTATAGACTATTGTTGCCAATAAGCCTCATTGCATTGTGGTGATAGATCGTTTGGAGCTTCGCGCACTGATTGTTGATTTATCGGTCCCGCATGACGAGACCCTCGTGAAAGCAGAGAAAGATAAACAATAATAATTCAAGTATCTAGATCTGGCTCGCGAGGTTGTCGACATGTGGGACGGGACTACAGCAGTCATTCTACCGAGAGTCGTGTCGGCCAATGGCTTAATAGCTAATAGCCTTGACCAACATCTGAGGAGGCTCTCGCTTGGCAACTGGATCAAGGGCTTGATTCAGAAAGCAGTACTTCTGCAGCGCAGCGCGTATCGTTAGGAGGTTCTTCTCTCAAGAGCCCTGACCACCGGTAGCTCGGACCCGATGCCGGTGGGGTACTATTGTTTATATTTTTAACATATATTTTATATTAGTATATTTAAAAATTTAAATAGTATGTGTTTCAACGAATAAGGAATAATAAATTATAACATTATTATAAAAATTAATCATCATCTGCCTAGACCATTCTAAGTAACTAAGTTGGGTTCGGCTTCTAATACTAAATAACATAATTTTACATAGAGAGACCTGACCTCCACAACCCAGTTAACACCATAATCAAAAACAGCTTATTTTTCAATAAACCACCAAGACCGGCATAGCAAATCACAATAGATTTAATTTCCCTAAAAGTCCACAAGAAATCCTTCTCCAATTTACAGCCGGCGTTTGTAAAACCAGTCATTTCTTTTCATTCCCTTAAAAGTGTTCCGTCATTTCGGCGTTATGAGCTTACTGGACGAAATTTAATAAATTCCCCTTCGTTGACGGTGAAGAAATAAATGACATTTAATGACAATAATAATGTATATTGAAAAATGAAGAGAGTAATGACATTGAGATTTCCTTTCTTGTCTTTAATGAGTTTTTGGAGGCGAAGTTTGAGGTAGGTGTCTTGATTTTTGTTTGTGGGTAACTTTGAGATTTTTTTTGCAGTCAGTTATAAAACCGTCGAAAGTAACTAAAGAATACGGAATCTTCGAGTTCATATGTCACTAATTTGCTTGGAGAACTATTAGGGTGCCCTCTTCCTTCGCGTTACGATCGCTTTGGTAAGGACGCGGCCTCATTGCTTTTTTTGTTAAAGAAATGAATGTTTTGTTAATTTGACTGACATCTATATTTGGTGGTAAGCAAAGTCATAATGGAGTAAACTTTTTTTATAGTATTTTGCTAAAGTGTGCCTTATTGTCAACATCATTCGAGCACCAATAGATTCTTGCATCACTGTTTCACATGCCACACGTTTATTTTTTCTAATCTTCTTTATTTAAAAGGGACGTTTGTACACAAAGGCGATGATGTCAATCTCATCGTACTTTTTCACAAATATCAACATACTTCCTAAACTAATTTAGCTTATCAAAATAACACATAACTGAATGAACTTAATCTAATTACTTACCTAAAAAATTATATAATATTTTTGCTGCTTCCGAAGTAGGTTTAGTTAAAATACCATTACCAACGATTTCACCGCGTTGATAACTGCGTTTCTCTTATTAGTATATCGGACACATTTCATTTATTTCATGTAAGAATTTTTACATTGTTTCGAAATTTTACACTAATTTATAAAATTAAAAGAATTATAATAGAAATCATTATTATAACATTAACCAAAAAAATAATAAAACATTTGCAATTATGTTAAATAGCAAATTAAGATGCTCCATTACAATTAATGCTAAAACTATAATATTATGTCAATAAAAAATAGTAATGTTATAAAATAATAAATAATGTAAAAATCAATTAAATCAGAAAAACATTCCATCAACACACATGCTGTGCATCCTCTATCTTGCCACACACCTCACAGTTTGGAGAGTCAGATTTTCGCGTGACATAATCGAAGTTGTTAAGAGCCACACGTCACGAATCCTAACCACATCCATCAGTCCATTGAAAAAACCGGTAACTTTCCCATTTACAAAACCATGTAAAACTCAACACGAAACTTCTGTAACAATAAATAACGACTTTAATCTCCTGCAAAAATGTTGAACAAAGTCCGAGAACTGTGTTTTAAACTAGCTGAACAAATTATATTTTCATTAACTTGGCTGGAAGCATTTTTCTCAATGTTTAGGGTAAAATAAGATTTACCTTGCTCCCATACATTTTTGTGGCGACATTTTTGGCCTCGTTAGCCCACTATGCGAGTTTGTGGAAATCCTTTGCGTTGTTAGCTTTCAGACTTCGTTAGAAGATTTTTGTGTGAAATTTTATTTTGTACTACATGAAAATTTTATAGTTGGGAATTATGTTAAAGTGGTGCTACCGCAGCTTTGTGCTTTGATGTTCGTTCTACGTGTTTATTGGATTTATTTTTATTTAAATGGATGGTGCTTTGTTCGTCGATGCTTTTGTGAGAAAGTATTTTCAGCGAAATATATAATAAGGTCGGGTTCTAACACGTGGGACTTAAAAAGCTGTCGACATGTGTTTTTACTATAAGTTAGGTGGCTGCACACTTTACACTGCCTAACCTTTTGGAAATTTATGAGGTGATGTTGTTATTTTTCGCTTCATTATTTTTCGACAGGAAAGCTGAAAAAAGAAAAAAAAATATTCAAAACAAAACCTGTGATGAAAAACTAAATTTTTTAACCGACTCCTAAAAAAAGAGAAGGTTGTGTATTCGGCTGGCATCTTTTTTTTTTGGTATTTGCACCGATTAACTCCGATTACTGGACCGTTTCACGTGATTCTTTTTTCATTTGGTGGAGTTTATAGGTTAGTTTCTTTACGTGTTTTTCTTCATGGCAAAATATTGATGACATGATGATCCCTTAATATCTGCTATTTATAATTTATGTGGGATATTACAACTAAAAAGGGTTAAATGAAAAACATTTTTCAGAAAAACTGACCCCCCCCAAAAAAACTGACCCCCCCCCAAAAAAGTCAAAAATAACTTTAAGTACCTACTTTTGGAAGTCGGTGGCAAAAAGTCAATGTAAGCAAAGTCACCGACTTCGACTCCAGTTCTTCATTTCAGTGTTTTCATCGTAAAAAATCCATGAAAACTTTACAGCATATCAGTTTATTTGTTTGAATTTAAACCACTTAAAATTATCAACAATCCGATCACGTGTCTTCAGTCCTACTAATAACTTCCATTCAAGAAACCTAACCCAAGCGAACCCAGGTGTCCAAATTATACTATCGTCTAACCTAGAAGAACGTGCCTAAACATAACTAGACGACTTAACTAAGTGAACGCTAACAGCTGTCAAGTTGAAACGTGTTCCTAACGTGGTCACGGAATAGATAGTTTACAGAAGGACCGCTCCATACATCATCATTCTCCTGCCCTTATCGCCAATTTGCTTAGGATTTGCGCGGTATGTCTTTTTCTTCCATACTTCTCTATCTTATCAGACATCTCCCTTCTTGCCATAATCATACTCCTTACAATCCATCCATCGTTTCGTTGGTCTTCCTCTACTGTTATGGCCATCCATATTCATGCTCAAAACTTTTCTCACGACATTTTCTTCGTTCCTCTGCATCACATGCCCATATCAAGACAACCGACTACATCACAACTTTTCAGACACAAGCGCCACTTTCAGACTTCCTGTTATGTCTTACTGAGGATAGCTCCATACAACAAGTGATACCGCACGCACACATAGTCACGGACACTAGTACAGACGGTGGAGTATTTAAAAAAGAGCAATTTTCACACAAGGCTGGAACTTCCTAATCCTTCATCTAGTGTTCACAAGCTACTGCTAAACATGAGGTCATGGATTTGATTGGCATGTCGGACAAAGTATGTACCTTATTTTTAGGTTTTGATATATAATTTTTCAGTAGCAGCTCCGAATTTGTGCTTGGTTGATAGCAATAGACGCCCACTATTTTACGTGAAACTGTACATCTCTGCCTGGATTACAGGCGTAATGATATTTTGGACTGTCAGTTTCATTCAAAATATTGATAATACGTAGTAGAAGAAATAATAAGGTGCAAATTGTCAAGTGTATTCGTTGACTGTACCTACCTATTAATGTAGATGCCAAAAAAAGCCCGTCGCGAGTACCCCTGCAATTTCTGTACGTAAAGCGTGTCTATGGCTTCAATGTTCCTATTCGTATGATACGCTTGATCACAGTCGCTTGTAGAAATATGCACATTAATTTTGTGCCAATAAGGTTCATTTGCGGATGACCTAAGCTTGAGGTAAGTCATAGTTCGCTCTAAAGATGTGTACTTCTGTACCTATTACTTTATGGTCGTAATGTGTACTTAGAGTAGCGAGCATCCCTGATTGGTGGTAATCTTTCGTATAATATCATGCACGATGTGTCTAAGAAATTGAATGGAAATAGGTCTTTGGTATTATTTGTAACTTTGTGTGTTTGTGTGTAAGTTATCATTTTTCAGAAAACTACTGGACCGACTTTCATCACGTTTTTTGCTTCTCACGATAGAATGGGTATCGTATTATTCAGTTACTGGATTGTGGAGGTCAGATAGGTGGTCACTCCATGTACAATATTGCTACACAGTTGCATAGGGTTAGATTGGCGGTCGAACCCAACATTGCTGAGAAACGGCTAGTCAGATGATGACGCACAATGATGATGGAACGGAGTATATGCAAGCGTTTCAGTTTTAGTTGTGTGGCTTTAAACAAGCTTTAATTTTTGCAGAATCATTCTTACTATGATTACTTTTAGAGATACCAATTAACACATTATAAATTTCAAAATAGATGTGGTGAATCCCTCTGAAGTAACATAACATCACGCCTGTAATCCCCGAACGGTTAGGCAGAGGTGTAACTGACAAGTACACCCACATTTCGCCAGTTATGTTTAAGTCCCATGTTATAGGGGGCGAGCCTATTGCCATCTACCGGGCACAAATACAAACTCCGTGGCTGCTACTGAGAGATTCCTGATGGAAAAACCCAATAACACTTTGCCCGACCCGATAGTCGAACCCAGGACCTCAAGCTCAAAAGTCAGCTTGCGACCACTAGACCAACGAGGCAGTTCCTATGAAGTAATAAATACAAAACCGAGAGAATACTTTCCGTACAAAATAAAAAGTAAGTCGTCGACCGTCAGTGAGCGCGCTAGTCTTTAGTTGGGCATTTCAAAATGACAAGCAGGAATTAATTCCCTATAAGAAAATCACAGTTCCCTATGAACGTTTAAAATGGAAAGTAATACAGTATTACCTACTGTCTGTTTGTCTAGGTCACAAAGAGTAGAAAGGATGGACTTACAACCTATCCCAGCTAAGTGCTATTATTAACAATTTTTAATCCACCTTATGTATGTCAAACGTGATATTAAGTAAAGCTCGAGCATTAACTGTGTGCTTAACTCGTTAAGTATTTTGAGCGTGATTTTGAACATGTCTGCTTACTTAAATATTTGCATATTAATGGTCGTAAATATACGAGAAGTATGTAAAGTGCGGAACCGGCGAAGGAGAGCTTGAAATTCAAGCAGAGCATGGAGGTAGATTAGGGTAAAGTAACACGGTGTTTTTTTTTTTTGACAGACTTGAATGTCGCACTGCTGGGCATTGGCCTCCTCGATATCCTTCGAGGTACTCTTTTCCTGCGCCACCTCCAACCAGCATTTTTTTTTTTTGTCATTTATTTTAATTTTGTTTCTTTATTTTTTTCTTTATTCTGTGTGTTTGATGAACTGACGTCAAATAAACTTTATTCTTTCTTTTCTTCTTTCTTGATGCAGGTCCAGGTCATCTCACCTCTTCTTCCCCGGCCAGCCTCGTCGGCGATATTTTAAAACAACTAAGACGAAATAGGACCTATAGACCGACCGCTTTAATGAGTCCTTAAGAAGATATGAATTTAAATGGAATATTCTGAAGGTTGATCACTTATAGGTTCAATTAGTATCGTAATACCTACGTGGATTATGGTTATTTTAAAGCAAATAACTTGTGGGATATTGTTAGGGCTTTGTGGACGCTTAATGTGCCTTTGATGGCGCAAGGCGGAGGACTCATTAAAGGGTTCGGTCTATAGGAACTACTATTTCAAGTGGAATTCAGTGAAGGAATAAATAATTAAAAATAAATAACCGATCGACTCAATGTCAAACATTTTGGAGTTGCCAGGTTTTTATAAATCATTTGAAAAGATAAAATATCTCACACGTGGCTGAAGTTAGGACTACAGACAGAATCGATCTAACTGTATTTTGCCCATTCAACATTTTCAGTGCTTGGCGCTTTCATGCCTATTATTCATTCATGAAGTAAATTTCACGCTCAATACGTAGCTCCTAAATATGCCTTTGAGCAAAATCCATGCATTAGCGGTAAAAGCGGCAATATTGCTTAATTCTTGCTCATTTCAGTCTTCGTCCTCCCGTATCGGTACAAACTAGACATTAATATCTAGCTCAGGCAGTGATAAAAATATAAGCCAGTTAAGTCGGTCAGCAAGTTGGTAGTGAGGTAATCTACAAAGGTTTTTGCAGAAGAGTAATAATTTATCGACATAAATGACCGGTGGTTGAGTTATTTAGTCTTCTTTTTCGAAGCCTGCCTCTGACTTGGCTTTACATGCCGTCGAAAAATATCTCTCAGGCGTGCTGGATTTAAGTGATAATTATACAATACGCACACGAATCCGAAAATCAAGTTCGAACTCAAGACACGCAGTCTTGGGTTCGAACTTGAGACTTGGCAGTCCGACGATCACACCCACAGATATAGATAGGCCTAGATAACGCATGTATCACGATCTGTATGAAAACCAAGCGTGCCATTTTTTGACTACCTATTATGACGTCACAAGCACTATTTAGTGATGGGAAAATCAAATCGATAAAAAGACGCCGCCGCGGACGGCGCCCCCCTCGTCCTACCCCCCGCCATGACGCCCACTGAGTCCGACTAGCGCTATGCTCCGATGCAGACTGAGTTCGAAATTGGCCACTTACGATTTTTGTACGTAAGCTAGGCACGCGAAGTAGTTGCTCTCGCGTTATCTAGGTCTATCTATATCTGTGATCACACCACTAGGTTATCACTGCTATTATACAACATTATTTTTAGTATATGCGAAACCTGAATATAATTTGTTCAGAATAAGTAACTGAATCGATTCCAATAATTTTTAAATCATGTTATATTTTTTCCCAAAAATATTTTAAAAAGTTAAAAGTTGGATACCGAGCGACTTTGAGTACCTATCGCAATAATTTAGGTACCTACTGCCAAATTATTATTATCAATGAGCTCAAGACGACGCTGGAGCCACGCGCTGCGTGGTGACCGCGTTTCTGTACGGACAACCAGGTAACAGAACAAGCTTATTACTTTGTGATTTTTCATGATACAGTTTTGAAATTTTGTAGATAGATTCTTTACATAAAAATACTAGACACGTGTATCAGGTTTCGCATATACTAAAACTAATGTTGTATACTTAATTTTGTAAGGTCACTTGTCGGACTCCTCACTAGAATGGTAGCTCAGTAGGTATAGACAGAATAACCTAAATGATAAATGGAAACAGTTAATTTCACTTACTTTGGAAGGCCGCAATTGGCGTTAGTCACTGAAAAGCTGAATGGAAATCGGTTATAAAGAATGCATCTGCAGCTGAGAAATAAGAAATTGATTTTGGGAGAAATATTTTATATTTGAACACTGAATTGGCTTAAAGTTTATATTGTTGAAAAAGAAAGAGGCTGATCGAAGAAGAAGCCATCAACCCTTAATAAATCAGGATGCAAGTGGACGATGAAACACAGACGTGTAAATTGAACTATACCGCAATTTCGACAAGCACTTATCCAGTGGAATTGGTCGCGAAACACAGTCTGCGTCCACACTCATCTATCAATGCTAGCTCGTAATGTACGGTGCTCATTAATAAGGCCAATCGGCTGTGTTTTCCGCCTAGGCTGAACATGTTTCTGGATGTGACAGTTGACGGTCGAATGCCGAATGTTTTGGACTAGCGTGGTGTATCTAGTTCGGTGGCATTTTTTTTGTCGAAATCTGAGAGTCAGTTGTTTGTATTTTTGCTTTAAAAAGTAAAACGAAGAAGATATATTTTAGAAAAATCTGTTAGGTAGTTTTTAATTATATTGGTTCTGCAGTTCTTATAGCAAAAGTACCAAAAGGATAATTTCCTTCAGTTTATTGTTAGTTTTGTAGAGATAGTAACTAAACAGGCTGTATAAGACATAGACACGTAAGTAAATCGTCACCATAAATTCAGTGCATGACTAAGCACATCAGAGTTGATTTTTTTCATAACCAAGGAATTTCTACGATTCCTCCACCGTATTTTTTTTGTATTAGAACAGTCCCGATGTCATATCATTATCTCTATATCTGCCTAGCCTTTTCCTATAAATATGTTGGGGTTGGCTTCCAGTCTAACCGGATGTAGCCGAGTAGTATTTTACATGGACGGACTGCTTATCTGACCTCCTCAACTCAGTTAGTACTGGGTAATACGATATACCTTGGTAAGACTGTTTGTCAGACTTTCCGGCCATTGACTTATCTGTAACTGAAGATTTCTCAATGTGTTGCGTGATTAAAGGCTACCTAGTCAACACTGTTGATATCGGGGATGACACTGGACATCTAAAGCAGGGGAAGTTTCAACATAACATCACGCCTTGTAATCCCCAAAGTGTTGGGCAGAGGTGTACTTAACAGTTCACCCACAGTTTGCCAGTTATGTTTAAGTCCCATGTAATTGAGGGTGGGCCTATTGCCATCAACCGGGCACAAATTTACACTGCGTGGCTGCTACTGAGAAATTCCTGATGGAAAAACCCAATAACACTGACCGACCCGGGAATGAGGTTCTGGGTTCGCCCAGGACCTCATTCTCAGCAGTCGCGCTTGGAACCACTAGACCAACGAGACAGAGAAGATTTAATTCAGGTTAAAATCACCCTGAAATTATATACAAATAACATCCCAATAATGACCCCTATTGTAAACAGTCCATTTATAATGAGTGCCAAATTATATATTAAAACCACATTTGGCGCAGCAGCAGTGGATGAAAAGGTGATAAAACCGCAGCATGTACCCACAGCTTGCCAACCAGAATCTATCTACGAATAATCGTTCATAGCGGTCAAAACTATGGTTACGGACTGGTAGTCAGTATTTTAAGTAAATACTTTTTTTATTTTAATATATTTATTGTGTTTTACCTGGTTAATATTGAGCAGTACTGATCTTTGACAGTCGTTAGGTAGTCAGTGGCCCAAAAATTCTGACAACCAGTCTGACTAAGGGGTATCGTATTACCTAGTACGAACTGGGTTGTGGAGGTCAGATGGGCAGTCGCTCCATGTAAAATACTGGTATTCAGCTGCATCCGGTTTTAGACTGGAAGCCGACCCCAACGTAGTTGGGAAAAGGCCAGGCAGATGATGACGACTGGCCCAATGGGAACGCCTTGTATGGTTGTTGGGTTCAAATTAAGGTAGGTGCCTTACTTTGTGTAATTTATTTCATCACTAACACTCATCAACTGCCTAGACTTACGAAATGTCTTGTCTTGTCTTGTGTTTAACTTTTCGAAATGTCTTCTAAAAAAAAGATAATTGGAAATTTCTGTTTCCAAGGAAAATCTAAAATTTGTCTAAAACTGTAACACTATTTTTCGAAAATATTCTCTGTCAAGTTTTTAGACTTATGTATCCTGCTTATGCGTATGAAGTTTCATTAAAATGGGCTCTGTCATTTCTAAATAAAATCATTTGAAAGTTCAATGAAATGCCGTAAGACGTTAATTTATTTAAATACCGATGTATGGTAAGTCACAATCAACGTATTGCAATTATTTGAGCACTAAAGCCCGTTTTACGTCTCCATATTCTCAGTACACGTGCTAAAATTCCCACTAACGCGCTAACGTCTGTTTGTGGAACAATATTACTGTATTGACTTGCCTGGTTTCAGTTTGACTTGAATGTTGAAATTGTTAGCAGTTTCCAAGTGTTAATGATATGAGGTTAGTAGTTAATGCTGTGATTGTAGTTTGGCGTTGAGGTTAACATAGACCCTAGGTTCGATTTCCTGTTGGGCAAGGATATAAGTCTTTTCCAACAGGAGATAAAAATAAGACTTGTTTTAATTTTCGATCGATTGCTATACGGTCGCCCCCTATTAGAGAAATGTGGGGGTAGATCTTAAGGTACATCTTTGTCTAACCCTTCGGGATATGCAGGTGGGATCATATGCAATGTTATATCCACACTACAGTGCACCATCGCCGCTTTGTCGTCGCGCTCGTGCCACTGTCGCAGTCATTTTTATACAATATTAGTTTTAGTATTCGCATATACCTGAATATAGTTTGTTCAGAATAAGTAACTGAATCGATTCCAATAATTTTTAAACCATGTTCTATTTTGTCCCAAAAATATTTATAAAAGTCACAAGCTGGTCACCGAGTGACATTAAGTACCTATCGCAATGATTTAGGTACCTACTACTTACTGCCTAATTATTATTATCAATGAGCTCAAGACGACGCTGGAGGCGCGCGCGCGGGCTCGCTGCGTGGTAACCACGTTTTTGCGCGGATAACCAGGTAACAGAACAAGCTTATAACTTTGTGATTTTACATGATACAGTTTTGAAATTTTGTACATAGATTCTTTACTTAAAAAATCTAGACACGTGTTTCAGGTTTCGCATATACCAAAACTTAGGTTGTATATCTACACGATTTTCCACTAAAAACTACATCTTTTAGAAAACAGACTAAAATATATAATGTTTCTGAGTAATGTAATTGTTAAAAATGACACGTGTCTCGTGGCTGTTAGTTGCGCAGCCGTGAGATGTTCTCAACTTAGTGCAACGCTCAAAGGCTCTTGAATGTTTGGTGCAAGTTGGAAGAAAATGGCGGTCTATCATCTTCATCAGCATTTCAGCCGAAAGACGTCCACTCCTGGACATAGGCCTTTCCCAAGTGTCGCCATGTTGCCCGGACTGCTAGAAAATATTTTTTGTTTTGAGCAGTGTAGCCAATTACTTCTCCAGAATCTCTCTAATTAGAATGTTTCTCTGACATTATTCAAAATGAAATGGCACTCGGAACAGTATATAACAGTAAAATATCTAGTTGATTAGTAGTTTGTGCAACTTTTATTAATTTAAAATGCCGTTAAGCATCATCGATAATTTAAATTAGTTTATTATTAATAAATAGTTGCTAGAATATTCTATCAAAGTTATGAACTGTCTAACCCGTGTGCTCGATTGTGAGTTGCATATTATTTACAAGGCAAACTGTAACTTGGCACAGGATCTGAGTGTGGTATGTGTTGTGAGAAGTTAGCGGGTATTAATCACAATAATAATATTTCCTTTCCTTTATTTATATTTTTACAAATTATTTACATTTTTAATTATTTCATTTTTATATATAAAAAACCTTTAAAAATATAAAAAAATTTAGTCCACCGGTATCGGGAACAGGGTCCAAGCTACCGGCGGCCAGGGCTCCAGAGAGAGGAACCTCCTAACAATACGAGCCGTGTCCAGAAGTACCGCTTTCTGAATCAAGCCCTTGATCCAGCTGCCTAACGAGAGCCTCCTCAGGTATTGGTCAAGGCTCTTGGCAATTAAGCCATGGGCTGATACGACTATCGGCACAATGATCGCTGAGTCCATATCCCACATGTCAACAACCTCGCGAGCCAAGTCAAGATACTTGATTTTCTTATCTTTCTCGGCTTTCAGGAGGTTCTCATCATGCGGGACCGTTATGTCAACAATCATTGGGCGTCGCTCTGATCGATTCACCACCACTATATCAGGCTTATTGGCTACAATAGTCCTGTCAGTGACGATGGATTGATCCCAGTACAATGTGATACTGCCATTTTCGAGAACTGGGTCGACATACTTATAGTACGGCACTTCCGATTCCACAAGGTTGTATTTTAGAGCAAGTTGCTGATGGATAATCCTGGCTACAAGGTTGTGTCTATGCAAGTACTCTCCGTTAGCCAGACGAGAACACCCGGAGATAATGTGACGGATTGATTCACCTGGACGGTGGCATGCCCGACATATGTCAACCGTACCGTCCTTCACAATAAATCTGCGGTAGTTATTCGTTATCATAACTTCATCCATAATTGCACAGACAAAACCTTCGGTTTCTCCGAAGAGGTCCCCGCAACGTAGCCAGGCCACGGATGCTGGTAGGTCTACATCGGGCCCATGCAGGGCCCGGAAAAAGCGTCCGTGAAGCTCCTTACTCTACCATACCTCCATGCGGTCGTTAGTGTCATGCACTACAGGTTTGCCCTTGGTGAGGCCCTTGTCTACCGCGACCACATCTCGATGCATCCCTACGTCGGTTTCAAGGAAATATTCCCTGAGACTGCATATCTCGCGATTGTGGAGAGTCTTAGCGTTTAAAAAGCGTCGACCCCCACACCTCCGCGGGATATACAGTCTCATAACAGTAGAACGCGGGTGATGCATTCGATATGCCGTCAACAATGTACGGACCCTCCTATCCAGAGCGTTTAGTTCTGTTTGAGTCCATTTGAGTATGCCGAAAGAGTACACGAAACCAAACTAATTGATTTACATCATTATTATTAGTTTATTTGTAATCAATAAAATTCCCCAGGGGGGAAGTTAGAGGAGAAAACTCTCATAATGCATCAGTTACATTAATTTGTAAAACCATAATACATAACATAACATCACGCCTGTAATCTCCGAAAGGGTAAGCAGAGCCGTACCTGATAGTACACTTACATTACGCCAGTTATTTTTAAGGCCCTTGTAATAGGGGCCTATTGCCGTCAACCGGGCTCAAATCCAGACTTCGTGGCTGCTACTGAGAAATTCCTGATGGTAAAACTCAATAACACATTTGCCCGACCTGGGAATCGAACCCAGGACGTGCTTGCTCAGCAGTCGCACTTGCGGCCACTAGAACAACGAGACAGTCAGGCAGGCAGTTATATATTTTTTTTTTTTTTTGTTATGAGCCTAGAGAGTTTTTTGTGTACTGTCCCACTGCTGGGCAAAGGCCTCCCTCAATTCCTTCCATGAGCTCTTTTATCGTGCCTCTTCGAACCAGCCCTCGCGATACGCGTCCAGATCTTGACCGTCAAAAAATAATTGGGCCATCATCATGTCCATGCCTTTTCCCAATTATGTTGGGGTCGGCTTCCAGTATAACCGGATGCAGCTGAATACCAGTATTTTACATGGAGCGACTGCCTATCTGACTTCCACAACCCAGTTAGTACTGGGTAATACTGGTAAGACTAGTTGTCAGACTTTTTGGGCCACTGATTACCTGTAACGACTGTCAAAGATCTACAAATGACGGCCGAGACCAACGGCTTGACGTGCTTTCCGGGGCATGGAGGAAACTCGGTATGTAATGGGTAGTCATCCATCCACAGAACAACCTAGGCAAGCACGGCTTAACCTAAAGATGGACCCAAGCGGCTGTTATTATTTAGTCACTTGCTCCTCCTATTATTAATTAAAATTAAATCGCAATGATTTCATAACTTGCACCACAACCAAGCAAAGGTACCAGGTACATACAAACTGTCACAGAACGCAATCTGCATCTCCCTGCTCATTACTACATTACATAATGAGGTTTGTATACCGTCTAGCCCGACCTTTATGAAATGTTCACATCGCTCACGTCCTAAAATGAATCTAATTTCCAACTCAAAGGGTTCACAATCGTTTGTGTGTAACGTGTGCAAATGCGAGTCAGCTTCATTGAACTTAAGCTGTTTTAGTTAATTGTTGCTACTGACAGTGGAAAGGTTTAGTGTTGTATGTAATTTTATTACCCGTGTGTGTAAATAAGGTCTTATGGCTGCTATTATTTGTATGTTAACTAAGAGAAAATGAGCAGGTAAGTCTGGGTTCTGACGGTATTAGTTAACATTAAAATCTCAACTTTATGTTCGTCCATAACAATTTAAAAAAAAAACGTTACATTCAAAACGTGCCAAAAAGGTGAAATTAATGATAAAGAAAGACATGTGTCTGAAACTGTTTTAAGCTCGACGTGGTTATGACATGTCTTGTATTATACAAGGTGTAAACGGACCCTTCACCCTTTCTCTTTTTTTTATTTCTGTCCTTTTTTATTTATAATATTTGTTATGCGTTGTATGATTATTGTTAAGTTATTTTGTTTGTATGCACGTCATGTCCCTGCGAGAAATAAATATTATTTTTCTTTCTTTCTTTCTTCAGGAAACCGTCAACCAGTATATTCGTTAATTAAGTAACTCTACGAAAGAATTGTTACAGGGAAACGACTTTTTTTTGGAGTGAAAAATCACGTTTTACGATAGGACCCAATATAACGCACTCAAAACGTTGTGCTGAGTCCCAATTTTTTCACAAGTTTAATGCATCCGGCATTAAACTTGTGAAAAAATTGGGACTTTGATCCCCAATATCTCCGTGGCTGAAGGTATGGTTGTATGGTTCAGAACAAAAAAAAATATCGCAATGAAAGGGAGAAGAACACAGTGTGTCTTTCGGCTTCTTTAAGGGTAGAGTGAAACCCATTATGATATAATGAGTTTAAACCCGGAGTTATTAAATGGTTATTCATTGTTTTTCGTTTGGATTTTCAAAACTTACAAAATCTGTAAAAACAACAAAAAAAAAAACAAAAAACAAAACAACAAACAAACAAACAAAAAACCACCTTACACATTGTTTTCAGAAGCATTGAATTATATGAAAATATAAGAAAGAAACCTATATTTTAATATAACTTATACGAACACTTTAGGCATAAAAAAAAACAAAAACTGAAACGATCAATCAAAAACTAAAATCACCCTTTTGCAACATTGCTGCGCAAGGTGAAACGGTGCCAACACGACATTAATGTGATCTAGATAACAACATTAAATGCCTTACATTACAACTGCAATCGTGTGTAACAAGCCTTATTACTGCAACGGTCATAACCCACTAACTGCATGCGGTAAACACGGTTCAGGCTTCACCTGTGGGAAAAGTTCTCTTTATTATTTAAGACTAGTTGTTGCCCGCTACCTTCGCTCGCGTGAAATTATTATAAAAATTATTACTTACTTTGCTTTTTGAATCGGATTTTGTTAACTGTTTCAAGGGTTTTAATTTTTTTCAACGAAACCCTACTTATTTTTCTAAAATAAAAGTAGCTTAAGTTAGACCTTATAACATCAACTATCTGCCAGTAAAAGTCCGGTCAAAATCGGTCCAGCCGTTTCGGAGATTAGCCGGAACAAACAGACAGACAGACTGACAGACACACAAAAATTGAAAAAAATGTGTTTTCGTTATATGTGCCGTACATATTTTCATAACCATTCAGTAAAAAGCTGTTATTTTGATATAAAATAAAACAGACACTTCGATTTTATTTATTTGTATAGAAAGTTTGTTTCATGTATTATTTAACATAATACATGAAACAAACTAGCTTTACTTTAAAGCTGCCTTTTGCCAGGTTTCGTCGTAAATAGTCCCGAAGGCGAACTAAACACGGGTGTATATAGTTCGCCGTCAGGACTATGTGCAGTACGACATACAAGGTTTCGCTCGCATTCAAAAAAATGTAACTTCAAAAAAACAATTTTTCAGAAAATCATGGTTTTTCGATCAACATTGAACGCGTATATAAAGTTTCGTGTCCGTGCCATTAACCGTTAAGGAGTTCTCTCGTGTGGAGGCGATCCTGGCTGCAAGATCATGTCATATTTTTTTTTCTTTTAAGAGACGTTGCCCCACCCTAGGAATTTCTTCTGTATTGTGGATGCGTTTACAAACATTGAAACTCACATACACAAACAGCCAGACCCGGAACAACTACCTGTAGGCCATACAAATATTTGTTCTGTGCGAGGATCGAACCCGTGACACTCAGTGCGGCAGTCAATCGCTCAGACACTGCGCCAACCGTGTCCTTTCAGCTCAATCGGATACCAACAAGTGGTCGAAAAATAGTCTTCAAATTTTGAAGCGGACAACTTACATACGAACGGAGCAAGTTAAACAAAACCTTGTAATCTAATGATAGCGTTGATAAGCAGGGGGGGGGGGAGGGTACTTATCTCCCTCCCACCTACAGGTGCCCTACACATAGAACATAGTTCAGTCATGCGGGCTATTGCCAATTTATCTGATCGTTTTGATCAAAGCTATCGAGTCTAATATCGATGGTTGCTTTGAACTTCGACATTGTTAACAATTTGATTGTCTTTATAATCTGCGTTGGAGAAATCAATAAAGCTCTTGGTATACCAGTTTTGTGACATCTTTGGCCATCGTTATAAGAATCTTTTCATGTGATGATAATTACCTACATGAGTAGGAATAAGTAAATAATAAAACAGTAATTATGGCCACACTATTGAATTAGGAAACCTGTAATGATAGTGATGATGAGTTAATAAATAAATAAGTCGTGGGTTCGAACCCAGCCAGGCGCATTACTTTGTGTAATTTATTTCATTACCACTGCTCTCAAAACGGTGAAGGAAAACATCGTGAGGAAACCGGCATGGCCTAGAACCAAAAATTCGAAGACATGTGACATCTACCAACCCGCACTGGGCCCGCGTGCATATCCCATTCCCTCTCATAGAGAGCAGGCCTGTGTCCCAGCAGTGGGAAAATTATAGGCTGATTATGCTATGCTATGCTATGGGTTACCACCCATTACATACCGAGCTTCCTCCGTGCCTCTGAAAGCACGTTATGCCGTTGGTCCCGGCTGTCATTTGTAGATCTTTGACAGTCGTTAGGTAGTCAGTGGCCCCAAAAGTCTGACGATCATTGCAAGGGGTATCGTATCACCCATTGCTAACTGGGTTGTGGAGGTCAGATAGGCAGTCGCTCCATGTAAAATACTGGTATTCAGCTGCATCTGGTTAGATGGGAAGCCAACCCTAAATGAATAATGAGTAGGAATAACCTTTCATTATCATCATCCACAGCCTGTATTCACCCACTGATGAGTCAGGCCGGCCTCTCTTTTCTTGTGCCAATCTCCACGTCCCTGTACCAGTCTCATCCAGGTTTTTCCCCCGATGTAACTATGTCGTCTGCTCATCTCGCCGCCACAGGACCCACATTTCGTTATCCAGTTCTTGGACACGGTGAGAGCTTTAGTCCACCAGTCATCCCTGCGCCTTACTAGGTGTCCTGGTGGCCAACCATTACTTCTTAAAGGAGGAGTAATTCCAGGGTGGGAAAGAGATGGCGCTAGACGACCTGTAGAGCTCTGTCTGTTTCCCACACTGGAATTAGTCCTGCTTTAAAACGATACCGTAACCCCCTTGCCCAACTCCATTCTGTAACGCGATTTCCAAAATCGAAAACCTTTGTATAGATGCTAGCACTTCAAGCTGACCTAAACTGTAAAAAAATTCCCAATCAAACTTGAACCTAATGAAATAAAGTTGAAAATCTATTAAAGAAATTTGACAGATTGTAGCAGCTTGATGTGCTGGCGTCTGTATGTCTTCGGATTTGAACGGTAGGAATGTTACCTTGGGCAAATAGCCAAACCTAAACTTTGACCCTTTTTATGATTAATTTGATCCAATTCCACATCAAACAAAACTTTGAAACAGACTTTAGTTTGAATCTCTGTGCCTTTTCTAGGGTTCCGTACCCGTACTCCCGAAGGGTAACCAACGGGACCCTATTACTAAACCTCCGTTGTCCGTCCGTCTGTCTGTCTGTCAGAGGACTGTATCTCATGATCCGTAATAGGTAGACAGTTGAACTTTTCACAGAATGTGTATTTCTGTTGCCGCCATAAAAGATAAATTAAATATTAAAGGAGATACAACGATGGTACGGAACCTTCATGCGCGAGTCCGACTCGCACTTGGCCGGTTTTTAAATCATTGATGTTTCCGCTGATACCGTTTTTCAAAAGCAGATCATTTACCGATTGACCCGCGTCCGTTAATTGGACACTTGTACCGACCGCAATTGTTATTAGAACTGTTTCAAAGTCTAAAACAAACATTAGTTAAATGACAGCCGCAGGAACTTGGATTAATTCGAAATTACTGGATAATATATTATATTAGTTTTTGGTCTAAGTACATACTAAGCGTAGACAAACAAGCCTTTGATGTCTAAGTTAATCTGATATACAGAACCATCTTATTAAAAAAACAGTCTCAAAATATGTAGATTACTAGCTTGTCTTTTTTTTTTTTTTTTTTTAGGATGGGAAATCATCAAATGACCCCCCCCGCTCTGGGCGGAGCGGAAGGGAGTGTCAGACTTGTACTGACTAAAACCCATCCATGTTCCTTCTTTGCCCTTTGTGTTCCAGGGCCGCAGTATCTCTTTCGAACAGTCCCGCAGCCCTGGCAGGCATCGGCCCGTGCGGACCCCTACGTGGTTGCTGACATCTCTTTGAGGCGCGCGTGGAACACGAACGTGACGGCTTCCCATTCCCTCTCGCTCCGGACCATGGCTTGAACCAGGGCCGGGCGCGAGAGGTCGCCGCCGACTAGCTTATGTCTGCGGTTTCACCCGCGTGCAGTTCGGGAATTGCCTACGGGATCGTACTTCTGAGATAAAACTACCCAATGTCCTATTCTAGGCTACAATCTATCTCTGTGCTAAATTTCATCCAGTTACGTTCAGCTGTTCTGGCGTGATTGAGTAACAAACATCCATCCATCCAAACTTTCGCATTTATGTGCGTGGATGGCCAAATCCGAAACTATGAGGAACAGCGAAAAATACTAAAGGGAGTCTCGAGGCCTATTTTGATGAAAACTAAAACTGAATCACTAGATTTAAAAAAAAAACAATCTTCCTAGCCAAGAATCGAACACGTTCATTTTGAAAAAAAAAAACACACCGTATGAATACGCCATTCCATAGTGTCGCTAATAAGGATCAAATTATAGAAAGTAATTATATACATTATCATTAACACGACAAACGGAATATTTACCTTGTTCACTGATTTCTTAATATCCCGTTTCTAGTGTTAATGAAAATGTTAGTGACCATGATAGTTTAAAATCTTAATTATATACATCCTGTATATTAAGTAAGATAATAAAGAAGACTGTCCATGCTCGAGTCAATCTTACTTACTATACAGGATGTGTATAATTAAGATTGACTCGAGCATGGAAAGTCTTCTTTATTCTCAAACATTGCGATGACTATTTTTACTTCTAAAGTAATCGCATCAGTTCCCGACCCTCGAAATCGATATCAATAGTCTTAATGATCCGAATCCAAAATCCGTTCAAAGCTCTGCCTTAATATACCCCGATCATTATTAGGTGCGCTAACGAAGTGGCCAGCTAGCTCATCCGCTCATCCAATTATACGCTGATCCCGGCGGGTATAACTAACATAATTGGTGTTATGCTGAGCTGGCTAACTTTTCAGTTATGGTACTTTGTTGATACGGGGAGTTTTGATGATGTCGTTTAGTTTTGATGTGGTTGAAATCTGGTTCCTGGTATGGGTCTGACGAACTGCGGTTAATTATCTCTTATAGTATATATTTATACTTCATGTACAATAGTTGTGCCCGACTATACAGGGTGTAAGGGACAGCCCTCCGTAGACTGATGGGGTGAAATCAGTATCATACTAAGATGACCGGTGCAAGAAATTATTTATGTTATTCGAATCCAACAAAGATTTGTTTCATTTCCTCATACGCAATGTATCGTTACGTGGCAAAACGCACGTAGTGAACGGCAAGCGCGACGAGCAGGCAGGAAGTGAACAGCTGATTTCACGCGTCGTTCGTTAGAGTATTTCAACATCCATTGTTGGATTTTTGATTTTAGCCGTATTATTTTCATAAATGAACTGCTGCGAACATGGAATGTAATTACACATTGAAATAAAGGAATAGTAAATGAAAAAAAAAATATCTGGAAAAAAAATCCAGTGGAATATGATTCAAAATAAGGAGCTGAATGCACCCTGTCAGTTTGTGGAGGGCTGTCCCTTACACCGTATAAAACTTCAATGTAATTTTTGATGAAATCATTACCTCGCTTTTTTAACCACAACTATGGGTCAGTCAAATACTTGTCTATGGGTCAGTCAAATACTTTCTTGATTGACCCATAGCAAGCAGTTAATTTTATGTCACTCATTTATCCGGAAAACTAGAAGTTGCTGTATGTGGATGCAACCACGCTTTCGAGTTCTCCAAACACAATGAACAGGAACATTGCCTGTTCTCGTGACGATCACATTTGGTAACAACCACGGCCTCATGTATCATCTATCAAAGAGAAGAAAAACAAAACTGTTTCTACAAAAACAGATCTGACGATCGTTGATACAGGCTGTTGTCAAAATCCCCATGCCTGACACACAAGCCATATCCTGATTGTTTATTATCAAACTACACTCCTGCTTATCCTCATTTCCCTTCTACGCCATTCACCAATTCTTTGCCAAACGATAACTATTTTATTCCCAGCACGTATCCGGAACATATCTTGATATCCCTTACAAACTACTAACAGAACTAACCTCTATTATGATAATCATGTCACAATAAATACAATACGGTAAAGATAAAAAATAATTCAGTACGTCGTTACACCGGTAGATGGCGTTATAAATAAAAGAATATCGACACTATTTTTCAAGGGAAAAGACCCCGTTAAAATATTTAGCGGCCATTATTCGGTTGAGAAAAATGCGTGTCCCTTCCGTGTCCGTACTTTGTATGCAAATATGAAGACTGGGTTACGTTGGAAATATACGGGAGGGTTTTTTGTGAGAACACGAACAAGAAATGAATAATAACGACAGATGATAAAACATATTTTTTAAGGCAAAAAAAATAATTTAAAAAGTTTCCGACTCAAAAAACATCTAATATATAAATATTTACCGTATAAGTTTAATACAAGAAAATAAATAGTTAAATGCAAGCGTCGTTGCGTCGGAGGACCGTGTAGACCTCTGACCATCTGCTTCTAATAAGCGTTTAGAAGCAGATGAGATTCACACAGAAAGTAATATATAAAGCGGTCCCCAGCGGTCTCTCATTAGAAAATGTGGTGATGATCTTCAAACGGCTGAGCAGATTTTCTTGAAACATAGCTAAAAGAATACTCTCGATTAAGACACCTTTCAAACAAATAAAACATTATCAAAATGGGTTCATCCGTTCAGGAGCTATGATGCCAAAACAGGCAGACACAGATACACACTTCAAAATTATAACACTCTTCTTTTTTGGTCGGGGTTATAAAGATGCCAGAAAAGCAAACGATGTTTAAATTGTACTCAAAATGATTAGTTATTACAGCTGTTGTAAATGCTCGTCTACTGATTAAGTATTTTAAACCTAATGATAGAACTCACATTGCCTAAACCCGCTGGGTCTGGCTGGGTTGAGTTTCGTCGAATAGGAACTAAATAGGGGTTGTTGATATGTTTGTGGAAGAGAAATTCCATCGGACATACCCATTGAATAAATAGACAACTGATCTTCTTCTTTGCGTGTCAAACAGTATCCGAACAATATAATATAGCCACCTGCACAGCTCTTTCGTTGGCTTCGTTTGAATCCTGGAAGGTGCAGGTGGATATGCAGGATGGTCAAGAAAGGAGGTGGGGCATATCCTGCAGAGGGGCTCCACACTGGTATTGCATTTGAGACGGGTCGATGATATTTTGGCCAGATTATTTTTACAGCGGCTAACTAGGAACCGCAAACGGTTAAGGGATTTTCAGATTGGCCTCTGCTGTTCCTGTCCAGGAGGAAGATGTTCTGCTGGATTGATGAAGTGAGGAGGGGTGGGATGTCTGTTTCTCCACAATAAACATCTTTCATATGACGCACTGGCTTCTGAAGAAATCGTGACAACTGCTGATCAGATAACATTGTCTAATATTTTCTAAAAACTTATAAAATAAATGTAATTTAAGTAGGCCTAGTTTAATAAAAACAAAACTTGGCAATAAACTAATATCTCAGCATGCAATATTTAATATTATCAAGTAAAATTTGTAGATCAAACATCATATTTTCGAGATGATATTTAATAAATTCTCAAAGAGCTATTAGTTTAATCATAATATAATGGGATCAAAGGCATTCTTGAGATTATCAAAACTATTGACGAACCCTTTAAACTTTAGACTTTAATATTATTAAATTAGAAAATTTGTCTGACTAGACAGTTCCAATAAATAAATACTTCAACTAATTTCATTACGACTTAACATAACATCGAGCCTGTCATCATCATAATCTGCCTGCCTTTTCTCAACTATTTTGGGGTCGGCTTCTAGTCCTACCAGATGCAGCTGAATTTTACATGGAGCGGTCTGATCTCCACAACCCAGTTAGTACTGGCTAATACGATACCCTTTGGTAAGACCAGTTGTCAGACTTTCAGGCCACTGACTAGCTGTAACGACTATCAAAGATCTACAAATGACAGCCAGGATCAACGGCTAACGCTACAGAGCAACCTAGGCAAGCGTGGCTTAGCCTGAAGATTGATCCGAGCGGCTGTTATTATTTAGCCACGAGCTCCTCGCCTACATCGAGCCTGTTTTCCTGACTACTGATCATAAGGTCCTAGGTTCGATTCCCGGGTCGGGCAAAGTGTTATTAATAAATCCATAAGGAATTTCTCAGTGGCAGCCACGGAGTCTGGATTTGTGCTCGGCTGATGGCAATGGGCCACTTATTCGCCCCTATTACATGGGACTTAAACATAACTGGCGAAATGAAAGTTGTACTATTTTAGGCACACCTCGGCCCGTGATGGTATGTTGTTGAATCATTTCCATTTAGAATACTTTTTATGTAACATGGAACATAATTTATTTAAATGATGTTAATAAAATTAACCACAAACTTGTTGTCATGTTTTATATAATTGGGGCATAAAATCGAGTCATTCTGTTGTGTACTTGTAAAGTATAAGTCTTTAAATACTATATTTTTCGAACAACTAAGAAGTGAGTGTCAACATGACTTGTTGCTTTCAACAACAAATAGCGTTGAGAATGTTTAAATGGCTTCCACAAGTTTAGCGGTGTTTGCTACTTTGAAAGTGGGTCTTCAAAACACTAACATCTAGAAATTAAATTGTTTGTTGTTTTAATTGAAGTCAATCATCGCTTTATTCTAAGCCTAAATGTGTATTTAATTAAAAGGATTTTGACTACCTGAAAACAATATCTAACACAGAAATAGACATTATTTCTGTGTTTGATATTGTTTCAGGTTTGTTTTTATATTGTATGTCATTAGTTAATTGGGTTGCAAAATAAACTTGAGTTACGAGTAAATTATAACGAGCAAGGTATAATATCGTATTTTTTCCCCAATTATATTTTTAAAATTATTATAATCGCAATTGTACCAACAGTCCCGCCCAAAGATTCAAATTGTTAGACGTCGTTCTACCGCGTCAAAAAGATCATATTATTTTGCATTATTGGTAACCGACATTTCAATAAGTCTCGCTTAGTTGTCATCATCATCAGCATAGGCATCTTTCCATCGCACGTCACTCAACTCGATTTTCGACAACTCGCATCGAATTGCTACCAGCCACCCAGCGAAGATCGTCGGTCCACCGAGCCTGAGGGAGTCCTCCTTAAGCTTGCCGATTCGCGGCCTCCATTCAGAACACGTGCACCCCAACGGTCATCGGTTCTACGGCTAATATGGCTTGTCCATTGCCACTTCAGCTTACTTATTCTGTGAGCTATGTCGACGACTCTGGTTCTCTGTTGGATCACCTCGTTCCGGATGCGATCCCTCAGAGAGACTCGAAGCATTTAGCGTTCAAGCGTAGCCTCTCTTACTTCTACCGATTATCAATATCTATCGCTACTTACGGAACTGTCAGTCTACTCAAAGTTAACACTTCATCAAGTGACTCAAGTTAGTCCTCCTGACCTTGTATATACGAACGTGGCACGGCCATGGCAGTGAATCTCAGCGTAGACTAACCATAAACCCTGACTAGTGCCCAAATGTGTGGGCGAACATAGATGCACTCTCTCCAATACTAAACTGCGGTAAGGTCACATCTAGCGATTAAAATCTTCGGTCTGGCCCACAATACACCCCCGTATGTTTACGACGGGGACTATTGTCATGCGTTTTACGTAACACGTCAAGAAAGGATTACAATAGTGTGCGTGATAGATAATACTTTGATCTTCGAGGTGTTTGCATAATATACCTTAGGGTTTTTATTCTTTAAACATGTCTTCCTGGTCCTTTTTCTCCGATTCTATAAAAAATCACGACTTATAAGTGGTTCGTTTTAACATAGAAATATCTTGTAATATTGTCTTACAATGGCGAAGGAAAACATCGTGAAGAAATCGGCTTGTTCTAGAACCAAAAAATCGAAGAGATGTTGTAATGTGGTATCCACCAACCCGCACTGGGCCAGCGAGGTGTGAACGTTACAAGTTGAGCATGTTTATAATATTATCAAAAATATGAACCCAGACTGCACCCCACCGCTGAGGAAAATGTCGTGAGGAAAGTTTTGAGTATGAACGTGGATGAGTATAGAAGTAGACGAAGACGAAATAATCTATAGATGGACTGTCTGAAGGAAGACATGGCACGAAAGGAGGTGTCTGATGAAATGACGAGCAATAGAGAGAAGTATGGAAGAAAAAGTCATGCTGCTCCAATCCCAAATGAATTGGTCAAGAGAATGATCTCATTGTAATGGGCTCGTCACCCAGAGATCATCGTCTGCCTAGCCTTTTCCCAACTACGTTGGGGTTGGCTTATTGTCTAACCGGATGCAGCTGAAATACCGGTATGTTGCTTAAAGCGACTGGTTAACTGTCCTCTATAACCCAGTTATACTGGGTCATACGAAACCCCTTGGTAAGACTGGTTGTCAGTCTTTCGGGCCACTGACTATCTGTAACGACTGTCAAAGATCTACAATTGACAGCCGGAGCTAACGGCTTAACGTGCTTTCCGAGGCACGGAGGAAACTCAGTATGTTATTATCCGTGGACCAATCTTGGAAAGCGGGGCTTAACCTGAAACTCGTCACCCAGAGATAAAATTCAAAATTGTTGTGCAACGTAGTATTAAATTAACATTTGAGTCCTACATATAGGACCGGGTACGTATTTGAATATCGAAGATTAAAATACCTACGCTTAAAATACCAATGTTCAAAACATCGAAAATTTAAATATCGATTATATCAAAATGTCGAAAATTGTTATACCTACGCTTAAAAAGTCGAAAATTGAAATGCCGAGTGATTAAAATTTCGAATGATTCGAAATATCGAATGACATTTTGCCTAAGTTCAAAATATCAACATTTAATACATCCAAGTTCATAGTATCTACGTTAAAAATACCTACTAGTTAAAATACCGAAAAAAAAATTATATAGGCAGTAACTGATTACCATCTAGAAAACAAGCATGCAGCAATCATGCAACATGAAAGCAAGCATGGTTTCTGTCACGGCTCCGGCGCTGCAGGGCTCCGGCAGTCCCACGCGAGCTTAACTTTCAATTTTCGATGTTTTGAACATCGATATTTTAACTGTAGGTATTTTAATCTTCGATATTCAAATACGTACCCATAGGACCCCATAGACTCCACACTTTTCAAAGCCGAAAACAGCCAGTGATCAGGATGACGTGGGTTGATTTATATTATATTATCAGCGTGAAGGAATGGATCTTATACCCACTCACATAAGCCTCTTCTACCTATATGAATATTCGATTTTATGGCGTAAAGTAAACAGCCGTAGGTACTATATATTTCAATATTTTGATTTATTTTCGTCACGAAGACAAGTTCGTCATGCTATTTTATCTTTCGGTTTTGTTTTAACTAAAGCAAGCGCAAACACGCGACATTCGCGTACAATTTGTTTAGCGAACCCGAACGAGGAATCGCACTGGCAGAGGGATGCCTTCCAGTTTTCAAATGAATAAAAGAAAAAGAATGTATTAGACTCACACAGGACAAAACAAAAAAAAAATGGTTGAATTAACGATAACACAAAAAAAAATATAAAAAAGTAAACATAAGAAAAAGATATATACAAGGCCAAAAGGCCTCTGTCTCAGCATGGTGCAGCAATATTATCAGCCCTGTTATTCAGATAGGGCCCAAAGTGATGCCACGATCAGATAGGAATATAAATTTATAATACAAAATAAAGTGTACAACGAATAAACAAATATAAAAATGAAATGTATAAAAAAACGAACTTAATAAGAATAAAAATATAACGAATGAAACCATGTATTCGCACTTGCTTGCTTTAGTTAGGACGCAGGCTAAGGGTACGTACAGATTGCCGCTGTACAATAGCCAGTTGCACTCCTACAAAAAAATCGCGTGAGTCAAAGTTCGTGTGAACAGTCACTTGCTATTATTAAAAATAATAATATCCATTAACTAATCACAATGCTTTAACTCAAAGCGACATTTTAAGTGTATGCTACATGTTTTCTTAGACATACACAAATTACCTTTTGCCTGTTAGGTAACCAGAACCACTTTAAAGTAAACTAGAGTTTTACACGCGCGTCCAACAATGCGCGGCACAGCTCCAATCTGAACTTAGCCTAACATGTTCAGTCAAAAATAATGTATGAACGAACACTAAGCAAATTTTAAAAGTGAGTCTTTTTTTTGTTGATTACTAGCAATTCGGGCTCGTGAGGGAAGAGCTCGTGGCTAAATAATAACAGCCGTTCGGATCGATCTTTAGGTTATACCGCGCTTGTCTAGGTTGTTTCGTGGATGGGTGTTCACACCTTACATGCCGAGTTTCGTCCGTGCCTCGGAAAGCATATTAAGCCGTTGGTCCCGGCTGTCATTTGTAGATCTTTGACAGTCGTTATAGATAGTCAGTGGCCCGATAGTGTGACAACCAGTCTTACCAAGGGGTATCGTATTACCCAGTACTAACTGGGTTGTGGAGGTCAGATAAAATTCTGATATTCAGCCGCATCCGATTAGACTGGAAGCCGATCTCAACATAGTTGGGAAAACGCTATGCAGATGATGATGCTGATAGTAATCGACTATGTTGTATTTTGGAACCCATGCTATTATAAAATAGGTCTTATCTCCATGAACCTTCTGAAAACTTTAGCGGAGAGTTTCAGCTTTTAATCGTTAAAAAGTTGGCGGAGATTCATTGGCAGTAACACTAGATAATAAGTTATTTTAATATTATGCTACTAACACTATGAATGCCTCGTTGGTCTAGTACAAGTGCAACTCCTGAGCATGAGGTCCTAGATTCGATTCCTAGATCGGGCAAAGTGATATTGGGTTTTTCCGTCAGGAATTTTTCAGTAGCAGCCACGGAGTCTGGATCTGTCCCAAGTTGATGGCAATAGGCTCGCCCCCTATTACGTGGGACTTTAACATAACTGACGAAATGTGGGTGTACTATTAGGTGCACTTCTGTCTAATCCTTCGGGGATTACAAGCGTGATGATATTACGTTAACATTATGAATTCTTTGTGTTCAAAATTAATGTGTTAGTCGACTCGCTCATGAATCTATCTCTTATATCTGTTGCTCGTGACTTTACTGTGGAGAAAGTGTGAGGTAATACCTCGTTTACGACTTCGCCAGATGTATTGTGGTGTGACATCAAACAAAATAATAGCTACCTACCTACTGTTCTTCATATTTTTTCAGCATTTTCATGTTATGTGTGGTGTCAGGTGGCTTTGCAAAGTACGTCGGGTAGGTGATAACAATTTCATGTATGTATGGCTTTACGTAAGAATGTGTCTAGAGTATAAAATGTATAGAAGATCTATTTTCTTATATACATGTTGGTCTCCAGTTTACGTTTACATGAGCATCAATTTCATGGTCTCTTTTTATTTAAATTGGGTTCCTAAAATACCAAATGCAGCACAGATAATACATAAGGAAAATGAGCATCTTCGAACAGTACGTAAATTAAATTGTTTTATCTCAAGTAATCAGGTAAAGCATTTTTGAGGGGCTCGTGGCTTAATAATAACAGCCGCTCGGGTCGATCTTAAGGTTAAGCCGTGCTTGCCTAGGTTGGTCCGTGGATGGGTGACCACCCATTACATACCGAGTTTCCTCCGTCTCTCGGAAAGCACGTTAAGCTTAAGCCGGCTGTCATTTGTGGATCTTACCAAGGGGTATCGTATTAACCAGAACTAAGTGGGTTGTGGGGCAGTCGTTCTATATAGAATATTGGCATTCAACTGCATCCGGTTAGACTGGAAGCCAACCCCAATATAGTTCGGAAAAGGCTAAGCAGATGATGAATTAAAAAAAAGCAAAAAAGCATTTACAGAAGTGATACTTTTTCTGCAAATTTTGGGAAGAAGATCAATTATTTTCGGCTCAGGAGGAGATCAAGGTTCAAATAAGAACGTTTATTATAAGAATGAAAGACGAAGATTCTGGGTTTTGATACTACAAAAGGCAATACAAAATGGATGCTTAATACTTAGGGTTTCGCAGTTTAAGTGCCAGTGGACACTTCAACAAAACTTTGGGAGTTTCAATTTCAAACTTTAAAAGTACCTACTATTAAAGTGAAAGTCTATTGTACCTTTCAACGATAATAGTTTGGAAACAATTTTGGGATTACAAAATGTCCATATTATATGTGGCAATTTTCCCTTTGAGTTTTGTGAACCGTTATTACATACTATGACGCGTTCCCCTAAACTTTTTCTCCTGTATTGTGGATGTGACTACGTAGAACCAGACCCATTGTAAGGAATCAGGACACTGATACGGACTAAATTAAATACTGCGGACACCGAACTAGAACACAAGCTTCAGTTACGGTTCAGTCATTACATATCATCACGCCTGTACACTAGCGGTGCTGTGGGATCTTTCAGTTAGAGTTCAGTCATAACATAACATAACATTGCGCCTTTAGCGCTTTGCTGTGGGCCTCCAGCATCATGCTGAGGCGTGGAAACCTTCTTGTTGAAGTCATGAGGACGTCAACTTTTTTGTGCCGCTTTGTTGTGCTTATATTTGTTAAGCTTTGTATGTTCATTGTATATTTTTTGATGTTATTTTAAATACATGTCCTTACGACATCTTTTTTCTATGTTTCTTCTTTTCCTCGAAGGGTTAGTCCGAGGTGTACTTAACACTCACACCCACATTTCACCAGTTATTGACATCAAACGGGCACAAATCCGGATTTCGTGGCAAAGTCAAGCCGATAGAACCAGATTTCGCACCAGACTCGGACAGATATCGGATTGAAGTGGTCTGCAATCTGCGGAACCTTACTATAGTATTTGCAAAGAGGAGTTGTACGTGTCCAGAGTTGCGTGCTCAATTTGTCCGTACTGGTTTGGTCGTACCTTCTTCTTCTTCTTCTCGAATCGGTGACTCAGATTTTGTCCAACCAGTATGTAGCAACCTGGACAGCTTTGCCGTTCAAGTCCTGGAGGGTGCAATTAGTTGTGCTGGACGGGCAGGAGAGAAGGTGTGGCATATCCTGTGTTGGAGATCCACACTCGCATTGTGAACAAGATGGGTCGATTATACCCTATCTAGCCAAATTGGAACGTTAGCGGCCAACTTGAGTACAGTCGGTATCGTGCCCTTAAAAGAGTAAATCATTCAAAGTATGTATAGTACTTCGTGTGGTAATTTAATCTACGAACTCTGTCGAAGACAAGCTTGGGAAACTTACCAATCAAGCCTTCGGAGCCAACGTAAGCTTATTAAATCCAACCTTCCTTCTCCCTATAACGCTATCAAAATATCTGTAGGAAGATTGCCCTTAAAATAGCCTGCTTGTAACCCCACCCAACTCCTTTCAGTAAATAGCGTGAAGCTAAGATTAAAATGGCGGTGTAAACACGCGCCGCTCGCGTGGTCGGCGGTAATATACGACGGTCAGCTTATATGGCTGTATTTCACACCGTAGCGTAACATTTGAAGGGATTAGGAATTTTTCAGTAGCATCCACGGAGTCTGGATTTGCGTCCGGTTGAAGGCAATAGGGTTGCCCCCTATTACATGGGACTTAAACATAACTGGTGAAATGTGGGTGTACTATAAGGTACAGCTCTGTCCAAACCCTTCAGGGATTACAGGCGTGATGTTATGTTCTGTAAGTATAAACTTCAGTTCAGTTCAATTGATCTGATTTAAAAAAATATAATTTGAATTTGTAATCAGAAATATGTATCACGAAAAACATCAGCTTCCATACCTACTCGCCAAAAATGAATGGAGCAGTGGATCGTTATTCCGCAATCACGATATCGGTCCATAGGAGAAAGATGATCACTTTAATGGTCTGTACCACACCTTTAAAAACAAAAGCTCACGCATTTCTGATACTCGCTGTGCATACATTGACATTTACAGTAGGAGACTTTGTTTTTATTTTATTTTATAAAAACTTCTTAAAAAAACTAAGTTTGTGTGTGCATTACCCTGTATTGTCCCGTCAATAAGCAACTAGCCTTTGCTCGCGGCTTCACTCCCGTTATATAGGGAAATTAACCTTTTAAATGTAGCATATGGCATTTGCGATAAATTTAGCTTCCTATTAGTAAAGAATTTTCTGAATCGGATCAGTAGTTCCGAAGATTACCCCCCACATACAAACTAACAGACAAATATCTCTTTATAATTTATAAGCGATAACTCATGGTCCCTATCACTACAAAGTACAATCAGCTTTTCACATTCGCTTCGGTGTGAATGCAGTCTGTTAATCTGACGTGGCAACGTTTTTCCAATAGCTTACATTCATGTCGGGATAGCTATGAGAACTTATAGACGTAACATTGTAGAGGAAAATGTTTAAAATATAACATTATTTTATTAAATAACGTTCTTCCTATATTAAATTGTTCCGAATAGGTAATTGATCTTGCTAGAGGACGTCATGAAATAGATAACATCAAAATTATGAAAGTTCTATAGTGAAGTCATCATCACCATCATTATCTTGCTAGAAGACATGCTGGCTCATAGATAAATATCTGCAAGGGTCATATTGCTCGCAGAACGGATGGCCGATGGGGCCGAATAGGTCTGGAGTGGCGACCGCGAACCGGGAGACGTTTCGTTGGAAGGCCTCCCACTAGGTGGACCGATGACCTGGTGAAGGTTGCGGGGATCCACTGGATGCGACGCTTGGGGAAGGCCTATGACCAGCAGTGAACGTATTTCAACCGTAAGACGGGGCATATAATCTTTATTAGTGGTTAGCGCAGCATGTCTTCTTCTTCCATACATCTCAATTAATCGACATCTCAGCAGTCACCTCCTGTAGCCATATCATCTTTCACACAGTCCAACTATTGGTTATTTGGTATTTTTCTACTCATAAAGCCATCTATTTCATTCTCAAAACCACATGGCGTTTTCTTCAAAACTATATTATGAAGTTGTTTAATTCTTACTGCTGCATTTATATAGTTTTTAATAACCAATTACAACAATACTTAAACAACTCCCTAAAACCGCCTTTCAAAATAACATCAAAGAACTGACATTTCTAACACAAAACGACTTCAAAAGTCTTTGCAATTTCAAAACTATAATAATTCGTAGACAATTAGCGAGTCGAGGGAATTCTCAAGACTACAACTTCGCATTTCGCAACTGTAAGAAAGGGTCCTTGATGTAATTATTTTTGTAGAATTTTGACATAAGTGTCACTCGAGATTTTGCTGTTTATTTTTGAAACAATTCTCTCTTTTGGGAGTGGGTCAGTGAAGAAGGGAGAAAGATACTTTTGTCCTGCAGTGGGACGATACATGATAGTTAATTCGTTACTTACTTACAAAACACATCCAATAAAAAGTTTAAAAAGCATTGCCATTTTAAGAAATTAGGAATGATAAAAGTCATACATGTGCGTAAATAGTCATTGTGTCAAACAGTTTCTATAATCATGCGTCCGTGCCATTTATCTATTTTTTTGTTTTGTTTTGCACTTTCTCGATATTTATTATTTCGTAGTTTATTTAGTAATAATTTACTGTATGTTTATTTAATTTTTTGTACACATTATTACATATTATACATATTTAAGTACCTTTTCACCACCACCACTGAAACACAACAACACAACACATAAAACATCCGTGACGTTACATCCGTGACGTCTCTAATTCAGGTCCAGTAAAAAAAACCAGCGTCAGGCACTAGTTGCATGACCTTTTGCTGAACTGGTCCTATTTGGCGCAGCTATGAGGCACACAGTGTTACCTACATTTTTTCTTTAGTTTTAAGTTTTTTTTGTTTTTTCTTGTATTATTTTTGTTTTATATTGTGTGCACATGTGCCTTGTGCCAAATAAATGTTTTTTCTTTCTTTTCTTTCTATACACTGTTTTAAGCTTTCACGGTTTATAACTAATCTTACACTATCACTTACGGGAGTGTATCCTTACCCCGTATGTGACTGTTAGTTTGGGAAAAGTCACTGCAAGAACATAGTCGATTTATATTCTATATAAAGAAATATGATAAACTCGCGTCTAACCTCTACCTTACCAGAACGGCAAACCGTTCCTTAAATCAGCGATGGACAGTATGGTTCACGTTTGCCTAAGCGTAACTCAATCACTTTCAGTACTCAATACTCAAGTTTTTATTGCATTCCATATGTATTACATAGATGGTGTAACAAGGTAAAAGATCAATATGGACCCTGTCGGGCACAGTAACATTAGGAGAAAGGAAGAGGGCTAAGGTGCGATTCAATAATATTATTAGAAATTATAAATTTAATTGTGTGTATAATTTTGAATATATAAATAATACATTATCAGGTTTGTTCATATAGGTACAATATATTAGTTTTCTTTATTTATATATTGCATAAGAATAATGTAGGTAATTATATGAAATTATTGGAAGCATTTTTAATTTTTATAAAATTATGTTATTATTTATAATATATTTATATTATATATATATTTTTATTTGGTTTCCTAAATTCCATATTATATATTTATTTCGTAATGTTTGGTGTATTACATGAGAGCGAATAATTTTATTTCGTAAACAGCTGAATTATACAGACTCTGGCAAGGACTTCCGCTTCTTAACAATATGTTGTTCTGTGTGGTCAGATTTTATTGAATAGTGATCATATTCCTATGTAAAACTGCCAGCTTTACTGAAAAACCAGTGACATATAATAGTGAAGTAGAACTACCGCAGCGCTGGTACAAGTTTCAGTTGATTCACAAGCGGTCACCCGTTCATTCAATGTTCACGGATGAGTGCGTCGCTCGCCTCACTGCTTGCCGACTTGTTGATACATCGCCGGTTTTAACTCGCACGTAAACAGTCGAGGCGAGCTGGCTTGCTAGTTTGAACGACGCATGATTGAGCGACGTTTGTCGTGTACGTCAATTGTTTTAGACATGGATAGCAGTGTGAATTTTGTTTGGTTTTGAAGTCCTCATCAATCTCACTTGTATATGAATCCAGCAGTGGTATCAGGCTTTTTCCATAAAGAATGTCTTTATTGCAGCCCAGAGCCTGGATTTGTGCCCGGTTGATGGAAAGATTGCGAATATTGAGAGCGTGGATATTGGCACAATCAAAAGAGGCCTAAACTCAGGAGTGGGTGAAGTCGGGCTGTGAATGATGGTGAAAATAGGCTTACCCCTTGTTAAATGGGGGTAAAAGTAACTGGTAGGTGTACCTTTTTTTATTCGAATGGGAAATTATCAAATGGCCCGTCCCTCTCTGGGCGGCGCGAAAGGGACTTGTACTGCTGACTAAAACCTATCCATGTTCCTTCTTAGCCCTTTGTGTTCCAGGGCCGCGGTATCTCTTTCGAACAGTCCCGCAGCCTCGGCAGGCATCGGCCCTTGCGTGGAACACGAATGCGTCGTCGACATGGCCTGTCGTCATAAGTCGGACGGCCTGCGAGCTAGACCATTACTCACCGTCCACAGGCCCGCAATGTAGGTGTACCTTAAGTAAAGTGTTTCCTAACCCTTCAGATAGCTCAGTTATGTTGTACCCATAGTTTTTCGGTGCTTCGTTTAAGAGCTGAAGATTAGAGTCAAAACTTCACTGTATTAATTGATCACATTGGAATTAGAACCTCGGATATAAGTCATCGAATTCACAAAAATATAAGACTCTATTTGACAACCTCAATTTCCATAGTCAGTTTTAAACAGACGAATTTGAAGAATATTGAAAATCTGTAAACTCTCTCGCACATAATGCAATCGCGCAGATGTCGACAACACGCTCCGTAATACATTCAACTGTAAGTTACGTGCTTAGACTGCGTGGATGAGCCACACTGATTCTACAGGACTAGCATTCTATTCACTTGAATATACGGGAGTTTATCGTAATTGTATACGTTGAAATCGCCTATATTGTTGCTTAATTATATTTTCTATTACATACGTAACATACACAGTGTAAGGGATATCGTGACATGAACTATTTTACCAAGAATTCAGCATATGGTTTTAGACCCTAGCGTAAAAAACAATCACTTTGTATTTTTGTATGGAACACCTAATTCTTTAACATAACATAACATCATCATCATCATTTCAGCTGAAAGACGTCCACTGCTGGACACAGGCCTCCCCCAAGAAGGGGGGTTTTGCCATAATCGCCACGCTTGGCAGGCGGGTTGGCGATCGCAGTATGGTTGTTATAAAACACAGAGAACGCTGCTGCCCATTCTCTGGTAAGTCCCTTAGTCGCCTCTTACGACACCCACGGGAAGATATGGGATGGTGCTATTCTTTACGTCCGGACACCATACAGAACATAACATAACATCATCCTTGTAATACCCGACGGGTTACTGAACGCATAAATTATTCGTTTATCCCCACACTGAAACCACACATAGCAATTACACCAATGGAGCACATATCCTGATACATATGCTTCTTCTTCATAGCGTGTCGATGGCAATCTAAATTGTGTCAGCCCAGAACTGAGCTACTAGTTTGGCGCTTACGATAGCGTCCGTCAGTTCCTGTAGTGAACAAACAACAGGACACGCAGGACACGATATTAAGTACTGTTTTAAGCTATCACGGTTTACAACTGAGCTAGTACTGTCACTTACGGGATATCTTCCGTGATTGTTCATTATTTTGAGCTCCCGATATTTCGGCGCTGTTGCAAGCACCATGATCGCGGGTTGAATATCGGGAGCTCAAAATAATGAACAATCATGGAAGATATCCCGTTAGTGACAGTACTAGTTTACGATATTAAGTGCCCCATCGTTTGTAGAACAGCACCACATTTACACTGCAGGGCAGAGTCATATTTCAAACATATGCAGCTAAAGTATCAATACAGACGACATGGAACTCATCTCCTATTGGTTAAAAACAACACACTTACTTTGTAAATCCTCATGGAGAAGGCCCCTAGAAAAGGCGAAGGGGTATTTCAGATCCCTAACGACTAAATCCACACTGTGACCGTCCTAAGAACATAAGGGGACTTCGGATATGCTTCGGGTTCTCCGATGAATCGCACCGATGCCTTTACTGAGCTGAGTTGTAAAGATGTCCCGGGGGATACAAAGTTGATTCCTGTAACGTCTTAACCTATGGCTTATAGTTATGGCAATAGAGATGATAATTTAGTTGAGAGTTGAATATCGTATTTGGTATAAATAGGAAGTGTATGTTATTTTTGAAATTCCTTTCATAACATGACACACGCCTATAATCCCCGAAAGGTTAGGCAAAGGTGTATCTAATAAATGCAACACCTACATTTCGCCAGTTATGTTCAAGTCCCATGTAATAGAGGGCGAACCTATTGCCATCAATCAGGCACAAATCCAGACTCCGTGGTAGCTACTAAGGAATTCCTGATGGAAAAACCCAATAACACTTTGCCCGACCTGGGTATTGAACTCAGAACCTCATGGACCAACGAAGCAGTCACCTACATTCCATTCAGTTTCTTTGATACCTTAATCGATATGAGCTTACAGCAGGTCTTTGCTAGTCATATGCATCTCTTATTGTACAGCACAGAGCTCGATTACCCACCAGAAAACTGCTACTCAAAATGAAAAAATAAAATCTTAATATGTTAAAATCACGTGTTCCTGATGTTCGTACCCTATATATGCTATACTGCGAAACCAAACACTTGACATTTTTTTAAATTTATTCATATTAAATGGGCCTACTCTTGACCTCAGTTTAGTCCTGAGGACAGAGATGAGGTCAAGGAACGAGCTAACTCAAAAGAAGCCTATTAACTCATGACTTAAATAGATTGTGGTCGAACTTGGGAACATCGACGCAGGCAGGGAATTCCATTCCTTGGCTGTGCGCATAATAAACGATGTAAATGTGAAGTTATAAAATACATTCCAAAACATGACATACCACGTCTACGTAACAAGATAATTAGGTACTTACATACTACAACATTTCAATACAACATGCATTTCAAACAGGCCCCGTTGTTGGTGACATAGATGCTCATATTTCGTACCATAGCTCTTTCAACAAAATGTAGTATCAAAGCTAATTGGCAAAACTGTTGTTAAAACATGTTCTGGGAATATTTATAACAAAACAACTGAAAACCTTGACGTTTATGCATGTATTGGTTGCACTACCAGTATGCAGTGGTAAACTAGGAGGTTTTTTTAATGTTTTTTAAAATGTAGAACCACTTTTCCTGAATTTCAACAGTTAATTATTTCGACACGGTTCCAATTTCGAAAAACAATAGTTCGACTACTCATTGCTTCGACAAAACATTTATTCGTTTAGCATTAGTCCGACAGAACATACTTCGACAACATACAACTTTGAAAAACACTACTTCGACAGAACCCTTCTTCGATATGCATTTGTTCGGCGGATCTCTATTTCGACGGAACACACCTTCAACATAATACTGCTCAGAAATGTGATAATAATTGAATTTCGCGTTATGGTTTTAGGAACAGAATTAAAACATAAATAATAATCAATTATGTTTAATCTATAACATGGATTTAAAAACTAACAACTTCTAAAGGTATCATTTTTAACCGACTTAAAAATCTGGAGGTTCTCCATCCAGCTGACTTTTTTTAAAATGTTTGTTACCTCATAACTCCGTGATTACTGATCCGATTTACGTAATTCTTTTTTCATTTGGTAGAAGAAGCTTAGGCTGTGCTCTCATATTAATTATTATTCACATTGCTTGGGTAGTTTATGAGTTATCTTCTTTAATACATATTTTTTTCTTCTATGTGTATGAAAAGAGTAACCATGGAGTTTCTTGCCGGTTCTTCTCCATAGGAAACGACCAACCCGAACCGTGCACCATTTTTCGACGTTTTATAAGTGCCCATCTAGGCCTATGTGAAATAAAATATTTCGATTTTGATTTTGATGATCTGCTAATAACTTTTAGTAACAATGGAAAATGAAAGTTATCTCCTAAATACATAGGTACATAACTACTTATTCATTGCTCTCGGTTATTTTTTATAACCTTGTTCACAGAAAATTAAGTATTTTTTGCGCTGAATTTATTAAAATATTTATGTTCATTGAGTAATGAAATGAATGAATTATTGAATGACTAAGCAGAGTATATAAAAAGGTTCAGGCCCATTCTGACAAAATATATGTACATATACTTATAGGTAGTTAGTAGGTATAGGTAGTTTTTTTTTGTCACAAGTTTGGATTATTTTTTTTTTCTTTTTTTTTCTGCCCTTAACGTATCCATGACTTTACCAAATGATAAAGAGTTATTGTATACCTAATTTAATTTTCTTTGACATTTTTAATAATTAATAATGAAATTCAATTACTTTATTTTATGCGGCTCATGACATTTTTCAAGTGCTTCATTTATTTTATCCTAGAATTTATTAATTATGATAGTAAGATAACCAGCCCACTAATATTATATTTATATTTGTATGCCGATTATTGGCCGAACATACAGATCAGCCAAAATGTATAAATAACACCTTTTTGTACTTATGTTCACAAATAAAGTTTGATTTGATTTGATTTGAATACTTGTGTAAAGAAAAATAATAATATGGTTAAAGTGAGCGGAGTCAGGTGGGTTTTATAATGCTAAAAAAGCTGTGGGTAATGATGACATAAAATAATTGAATGACATGATACGAATATATAGCCTGGATCCGTGCCCAGTGGATGGTAATAGGCTCGTCTTCTTTGACAGGGAACTAAAACATAACTGGCGAAATGTGGGTGTACTATTAGGTAAACCTCTGCCTAACTCTTCGGAGATTACAGGCGTGATGTAATGTTAAAACCCTAATCTACATCAATGAACATATAAAAACGTAACCAAGCAAAAGTCGAGCTAATCCTTGGTGCTCCTATCAAAAATGATGGAATAAGTCATCCGTGAAATGTTCAATACTCCGTTAATAATAGGACATGCCTACTCAAAGCGATCTATATTGTATGAATATTGGTATATATTAATTATATTATGTGGTATGTACTCGTTGTATGTGTGGAGTTATGTGAACTATGTTGTGCGAGGGAATTTGATGCAGGTATGTGAACTTGTGAAGTGAATATGTGTTTAGCTGATCGTGTATTTGAGTGTAATGGGTGTAAAAGTACCCTTGATGTAGCCGAAAAGCACTTGTTCTCCCCATCATTACCATCAATTTTTTGTTCTAGATTATTCCTGGGAACCTTCTAGTTAAAGGTCAAAGTTCCAACTTTATCACATTTTTTTTATTTTTTATTTAAATTTTTGAACTCGTGGCTACATAATAACAGCCGCTTGGGTCGATCTTTAGGTTAAGCCGTGCTTGCCTAGGTTGGTCTGTGGATGGGTGACCACCCATTATATACCGAGTTTCCTCCGTGCCTCGGAAAGCACGTTAAGCCGTTGGTCCCGGGTGTCATTTGTAGATCTTTGACGGTCGTTAGGTAGTCAGTGGCCCAAAAAGTCTGACAACCAGTCTTACCAAGGGGTATCGTATTACTCAGTACTAACTGGGTTGTGGAGGTCAGATAGGCAGTCGCTCCATGTAAAATACTGGTATTCAGCTGAATCCGGTTAGACTGGAAGCCGACCTAAAACATAGTTGGGAAAAGGCTAGGCAGATGATGATACAAGTTTTTGAAGTTATAACTTTACTTTATATACCTCCACGACCCCCTTACTATTCATCGCATCTATCAGCACAACGTTGTGAGTGCGTTACATTGAGGCCTAGCGTAAAATGTGATTTTTGACCCCAAAAAAAAGTCGTTTGTTTCCCAGAAATATTTTTTGCGTAGAGTTACTTAGTTTGATGTATAGAATGGTTGGTTGACGGCTTCGTGAAAGGTCAGTTTACACCTTGTATATTCATAGATAAAAGACAGCGTAGTTGCACTGAGTCCCTATAAACAAGGCTTGTTGTATTCCTTGTCTACGTCCCTGGGTTCTTGTACTTATTTTATAGTCAGCAATCATGCAAAACCACCAAGTTAAATGGGTCATCGTTTATGGCCCATTTTACTTCCAATGACTAACGACACCGAAAATTGCCCTCAAGTCAAAACCAACTACCTAACAGTCAAAATAAAAATAAAATGTAGGCAATTATTCGCCCAAAGTAAAGTTGCACGAACAGAATCGCCAGTAAAAAGTCCAATTATCGAGGTCCGGAGATAGCAACTTGTTGCGGTGTGAGAGCCAATTTTGAAATCAGATAGATTGTGTTAAGGGCATGGTGACGGAAAGAAAATATTTTTAAGGAGGCTTTGTGCAGTGATAGCCTAGTGGTGTGACTGTCGGACTGCCAAGTCATAGGTCTCGAGTTCGAACCCAAGACACGTACCTCTGATTTTTCGGATTCATGTGCGTATTGAATAATTAGTTATCGTAGTAAGAATTAATAAGTTATCACTTGCTTCGGTGAAGGAAAACATCATGACAGCAAGCCTGAGAGATATTTCTTGACGGCATGGAAAGCCAAGTCAGAGGCCCGTGCGGCGGCATAAAAACTCTAACACCAGCCCCCGTAGCATGACCACCGTAGACAAGGATTTCTTTAACGGAAGAATCGACCTAACCTGCCCCCGTAGCATGACCACCGTAGACAAGGATTTCTTTAACGGAAGAATCGACAAAATGATAGATTGTGTCGACACAATGACAGATTTCTTTGCACTATCTGTAATTTTGTCGATTCTTCCGTCAAAAAAATCCTTTTCTACGGTGCTCATGCTACGGGGGCAGGTTAGGCACTAACCACACGATAAAGAAGAACAGGTCGCTTTGTTTCTTGTTTGGGTGTTTGTAAGAGGATGAGCAATAAAAACGGTGAAGGAAAATTTCGTAAGGAAACCCTAGCACAGAAAAGCCAATCCAACTCAAAGACATGTAAAATCTACCAACACGTACTGAACCCGCATGGTTACAGCAAAATCCTGCTCACAGAGGCCTCTGTCCCAGCAGATGGAACATTCCAGGTTGAATATGAAATAAGGGACCAACAGTTACGTAAGTTGATCAGATTGATGCCATCACTGGAAACACCAGGATGAGATCATGGGTTAATGCAGATTAGTGTAAAATCGGTGAAGTATAACTAAAAGTTTGTTATGGGTGTTGTGAAGGAGCACTGAGAGATGCCTTAATGTGGACATAGAATTAAAAACTTTTAGACTCGAATATGTTTGATAATCGGGATGGTTATGACAGTTTTGGTATTTCTAGCACTTTACGAATAACTATTTTCCTCTAACTCTTATTCTAACACATAGTAACATAATAAAACCTCCCCCTTAAGTGACGAACTATTTGCATTCAGTTTGGATTGGCAAAGGAAGCCCCGATAGCCGATTTCACTATATTGGCGATTTTCCGACCTAAAAACATCCATCGAAAAGTAAATAGACCAACCATCCGTGTACTAGGTGACTAGGTCGTTGCCTATTGCATTTGCATACATATCTATTGGCATGTAAAACTGTCAAAAAAGTCGCATGGAAGGTGTAAATGTATGACAAATCGAACATATATTTATGTTGCCATCATTAAAACACTCAATAGGTCGAATTTGCTCGTTCATTTGCAAACGCCATATAACATCACGCCTGTTATCCCAGAAAGGTTAGGCAGAGGTCTACCTAATAGTATACCCACATTTCGCCAGTTATGTTTAAGTCCGATGTAATAGTATACCCACATTTCGCCAGTTATGTTTAAGTCCGATGTAATAGGGGGCGAGCCCATTGTTATCAACCGTGCACAAATCCAGACTCTGTAGCTGGTACTTAAAAATTCCTGATGGAAAACCTACCAAACCAAAAAAACTCGATCCAGCCTTTTCGGAGATAAGCCGGAACAAACAGACAGACACAATAAAATTGTTTTTGTTATAAATACCGTATATATTTTCATATGCATTCAGTAAAAAGCTGTTATTTTTATATTACAAACAGACACGTCAATTTTATTTATTTGTATTGATAACAAGCATCAATCAACTCTTGCCTCAAGTACTAGAACCCCATAAGATGTTAGAAGCAGACATATTGAAACTAAACGATCAGCCAGTCCTTTTCCAAGATGGCGGCGAATTTCGTCCTCAAATTTCCCGCCAGCGCGCTCTGAAACCTGATAGCATCCATCGATAGATTGATTGTTCAACTGTTTGGTAACTATATCCTTCCCAAAAATAGTCGCAAGGATGCTCCCAAGGATTATGGGACCACTAATGTGCTATGTATGTAACCGGGTGTGAAGAGATTTGAGTATCTACTCCGTGAAGAGTTGTTGAGTTTAGTGAAAGTAAATAAAGGGGCTATTCACTTCTGTTGCTATGGTGACGGATTTATTTGATTTGAAGAAACTGTTTGTATGTGTTATACGTAGTTATACAGGGTGTAAAAGACAGCCCTCCACAAACTGATGGGGTGAATTCAGCATATCATACTAAGATGATCAGTACAAGAAATTATTTCAAGAATGTTGTGGGAATCCAATAAATTCGTTTTGTTTTATTTCCTCATACGCAATGTATCGTTACCGTGGCAAAACACACGTAGCGAACGGTAATTGCAACGACGAGTTCGATGAACTCTGTAGCTGGGCAGGAAGTGAACGGCTGATTTCACGCGTCGTCCGTTAGAGTATTTCAACATCCATTGTTATAGGATTTTTGATTTTAGCCGTATAATTTACATAAATGGAGTCCTGCGTACAGGGAATGTAATTTTACATTGAAATAAAGGAAAATGAACTGAAAAAAAAACCGGAGAAAAATTCCAGTGGAATATGATTCAAAATAAGGAGCAGAATGCACCCTGTCAGTTTGTGAAGGGCTGTCCCTTACACCCTGTATAGTTGTATGCGTATCCTTTTTCCAACTATGTTGGGGTCGGCTTCCAGTCTAGACTGGAAGTAGACCGGATGCAGCTGAATACCAGTATTTTCAATTACTAGCCCAGTACTGGGTAATACGATACCCATTTGGTAAGATTGGTTGGATGTACTATCCATATCCGTACTAATATTACAAATTAATTTGAAAGTAACTCTGCCTGTCTGTTACATTTTCACCTCTGCTTGTTCAACTGATTTGGATGTATGGCATACGAATAGACCATGACCGTTATCCCGGTAAAGTACGTTCCCGTAGACGAAGCCGCCGGCAAAAGCTTGGTTTGTATATTTACGCTTGTTGAGAAAAACTCGACAACAACAGATGTCAGGCAGTAGCCCACGAGGACACGGTGCAGCACACTGTGGAGGCCTGCCCTGCTTGGGTGGAGCAGCGCCGTGTCCTCGTAGAGGCGATTGGCGGCGGCGACCTCTCGCGCCCGGCCCTGGTTCAAGCCATGGTCCGGAGCGAGAGGGAATGGGAAGCCGTCACCTCCTTCTGCGAAGCAGTCATGCTAGTGAAGGAGGTGGCGGAACGTGAGAGGGAAAGAGCCTCACGTCCCAGCCGCCGTGGGAGACGCCCTGGGCGTCGGGGGTCACGTGGTGGCCCCCGGCCACCGTAGGCCTGTGGACGGCGAGTTTTGGACTAGCTCGCCGTCCGCCCGTCTTATGACGACAGATCGTGTCGACGGCGCGTTCGTGTTCCACGCGCGCCTCAAAGAGATGTCAGCAACCACGTAGGGGTCCGCACGGACCGATGCCTGCCAGGGCTGCGGGACTGTTTGAAAGAGATACCGCGGCCCGTTTGGTCGGAGGATACTCCCTTTTCTATGGAGGATGAATAACTTAACACCCTATTCTTCAAAGTTCCTATAAAAGCAAGACCAGGGGAGGTGGGTCTTAATCAGTAAACTGGTAATAGTCTAATCATATTTGGTAGGTAGTCAGGTCGTATATAATGTGACATTTTCCAATTATTGGTCTTTGTCTGTGTATTTAGTTCTGAAAATAGGTACCCAAGGCAGGTACCGTGACAAAATATTATTTCACCAGCGGCAGACCCGTATAAAACAAAGGTAACTTTTTTATTACTCTGTGATCTATATTTTATCAAACTTTGTTAACTAAGCCTATAAACTTTGAATAGAACAAAGAAAATATGAAAGACCTTGCAAGTTAGAACTTACAAAAAACTAATATCAGTGAAGGAAGCCAATAAATCAATCATCCATGTCTGCTGAAAGTTTTGTAAAGAAAAAATGTTGTTCTCATATTCGTACTTTGTTATTTGACATTGTACTGAGAAATATTTGGGAATATTGACGTGTCTGACTCCGCAGTCTAGAAAACAATGTTCCGAATTCGTGTTATGAAAATTGCTTTGTCTAGTTTTTGGGTTTACTATGATAGCAAAAATTACGCAGGAAATAAAACTAGGTACTCAAATGTAACCAGATTTTTCTTCTTCTTCGTGTTGCTGGCACTTCGGCAGCCTTGAACTTCGCTACTTCCACCGCGCCGTGGTGGCAGCGCAAAGGTCACTTCGGCTGCATGTTTTAGGGCAAAGAGGGCAGGATAGGAGGTGGAGCATAGTTTGCTATACAGCTCCACAACCACACCTCGCTGCTGTTTCGTTAAGGTAACACCACTTACTACACACTTACACACCCGATACAAAATCATATCATTAATGTCTCTTCTTCCACAATGTCACAGCACTAGCCATTTTAATACGTGACTTATTATATATTGACTAGTTTTTTTATTGGTTGCGTCGTCGTGGGCGATGTGCCTTAGTGGTCAGACCATGAAACCATCATGCAATGGGATGATTTTTTACAAAACATTTTCATACAAATTTTTACGAGATATTTTAAGATCAATCTTTAAAATTCTAGTCTGCTTCTACTTGTTCGAAAAATAGCAGCACCTATAGATTCATCCTGCTTGTAATATCTTTTCTTTTGCTTTATTTTTTTTAAAGAAACGTTGGTCTCCCACATTTGGAATTTCTCATGTATAGTGGATTACAAACATTTAAACTTACATACACAAACAGCCAGACCCGGACCAACTACAAGTAGGCCATACAAATATTAATGCTGTGCGGGGATCACAGCGGCGGGACACAGCGCAACAGCCAGTCGCTCAGCCAATGCACCAACCATACCCTGCGCAATACAAAGGCTTTCTGTAATTTGCGAATTCAGTCCACAATGCACCCTTTAAAAAAGCTAACATGGCAATTGAGAACCTTTTTCTTTTGTAAATCATCATCTGACTAATCTTTTCCCAGTTATGTTAGGGTGGGCTTCCAGTCTAACCGGATGCAGCTGAATACCCGTATTTTACATGGAGCGACTGCCTATCTGACCTCCACAACCCATAGTACTAAGTAATACTAAAAAGACTGGTTGTCAGACTTTTTTATTTTTTCATTTTCATTTGTAAATAATATAAATGAAATGTGTGTACAGTATATGCCTTGCTAGATACAAGGAAAACTGTGTAAGGCCGATTTCGGCGTGAATTAAACCGACTTCGGTGACGGGTTCGTTACGTGTCGATGTTCCTAACAACGGTCGGAGATGGGTCCATTGTTTGACGATACGGGATTTATATCAAAATTGGAAGTAAACGTAAGTTAACTAGTAGTAGGAAAGAACTTAGATTTGTAGAAAAACGATTAACATCTTTCTGATAATAATATTGAAATACATAGCATATAAGCGTGACAGTTAAGTAATCATTAAGGTCCTAGGGAGATTTATGTGTCTGCACCATAATTTTTTGCTGCTCAAGCTTGTCTTAACGTTCAGCAATGTTTATAAGTAAGGGGGTGAAAGCTTTATTTACAGGTGAAGTAAAGTTGTACAGCTTACAATCCTGCTGTGTCGATGGTTAAAATATTTCCTTCCAAAGAAGATTCTACATCACCTACAAATTGCAATCGACCAACCCTTATTGGGCCCACAAAGAGGATTACTGCCCACTCTCTCCCACAGAATGAATACGTATGTTCCAGCAGTGGGAACGTTATAAGCTGATTCATTTTGTCATCACATTTCTACTAAAACAGTCTCATAGTTCGCCTTGAGCGAGCGCGGTGGTTAGCGTGGCTTTTATGCATGAGCAGAAGATGAAGAGAGAAGTAAGAGAAGTCTTTGCCTTGGCGTGAGACAGAAATACGCTGGTATTGTTACAAGCTGGGTGTGGGATAAGTAAAAACACCACCGGTGAAACACAAAATATTTTTAATTCAACATAAAACATTTTTTAAACAATCACAAATTCATCACTGATTACTGTTCACTCAGATATCGTACTTGAAGTTCTCTTCGGTTCGCTTCGTAGTATCGCTATCAATCTGACTGATGGCTCCCGTAAACCCGACGGCGATCAAAACTAGTGAAACAATAGTGGAAATTCTAGGATAGTTCTCGAACCTTCTATACCGTTCGATATTGGAACATTTTACACTCGAACGTAGAATAATCTAGAAATTTCTCGTAAAACAGCTGACGTAACAGTCACAGTCCGTATTAACATGGAAAAGTCCAAAAACTCCATTTTCACACAATGGAAACCCTCAGCAACACCTGCTTGCATCAGGAAATGGTATCCGATGTTATCTGTGCCGTGTTAAGTGAAAACTGAAGTGTGCCGTGTAACCGTGCCGGATTTATCTCCTTGTAACGCTAACTCATCTGGGTGATTGAGTGTGGGAGCCAGACTTGATAAGGGGAATTGGAATTGAGACTGCACGGGAATTGAAGATGGGCTTTATATTGAAATAGGGAGGGCATTCAAGAAAAGTGTCCTTTGCCTTAAGAGGATGCTGCTGGATATGGTTTTTCATGTAAATCATCACTGAAACTCGGTTCCCAACAAAATGGAGATGATGAAGAAGAGAGGAGGCATGTAGGAATTGAGCTATAATAATAATATAATAATAAATAACTTTATTTCACAAAAATACAGCAATAAAAACAATAAAAACAAAATAAACTAAGACTGAAATCTATACAAAATATGGAAAACCCTGAATCTCAAACTAGGAAACCTGTATCTTGAGAGACAGTGATTCAGCTTAAAAAGTGATGCTGTATTAGTATAATAGTAGACTGTGTCGATCTACCTGAGCGACTATGAATATAAAGCTAATTTAAGTAATAGCAAATGTTTTATACGTAAAGTGTGTGTCTGTTTTCGTGTGTGTGAGTGTGCGTGTGTGTGTTTGTGTGAGTGTGGGTGTGGGAGCTGTAGCGACACTAAAGCAAAATAGTACAAAAAGAACTACAGCACCATCTATGTCACAAATGAAGAACTAACATCAAATTTCTGAATGGCGATATTAAAGTTATTCGCGACTTAAGGTCATATAGAAAAACCCGACACCAACTTTCGAGCAGTAGCCCACCATACACAACACCCGTCTGGTCGGAGGATCCTTACTTTTATATGGGGGGTAAAGAATTTTACACCCTGTTCTTCATACACCTATAGAGCAAGAATGGTTGAAATCTAAATCGTGTCAGTTGTCCTGTGATTAGTTGATTCCTGCCAGTATAGTCTCCGCTCCACTCGTCTCCGCTTTTGCAGAAGACGGGCCATAGCTCTTGCCGTAGTACAGTAGGCCGCAAGTCCGCTGTCATACTGAGCTGGCCTAGCGTATTACAGACTTTCAACAAAACTTTGGTAAAGGCGTGCGGCCTTCCGTACGATTCAAGAAATCGACGGATTCCGTTAATCTTATGGGCAAACATGATACATCTTTCAAGTGGTTGAACCACCATTGTTGCTACATTGATCTTGGTACCATTTGCAAACTATGTTTAAACAATTCTGGATAAATACTAGCAATAAATACAAGACATTGGAGAGTGAATAGATCACGTAAAAGTAAGCTGTTACGTGCTCTATTCAACAAGACTAAAAAGAAAACCAATTTGCACCTAGACCAATAATATCAGATTTAGTTATTATAAAACCAGAGGGCGCAAATATAACAAAATATAATTTTAGATACTATCGACAAAACCATTTTAGTATTTAATATTAATAACAGTACAAAATCAAACAGTTTCAATTAGCGTAAAATCTTTAATTGACATCACACACCATTTATGTTTCCACAACCGACATCAATTTGCCTGATATTCTATCAATGGACTATTGAAAAGGCATTACACACACATAGAAAAACACATACACACTCAGAGAAAATACTTCTAACGCACACACACACACTCGCATGGATAAATTAGACGGAATCAGTCAACACTCTACTTTGCCACAGCAGACATAATATTAGTATTAACATGCAGTAATTCAACTAGGAATAAATGGTCGTAATCGGCTCACGTAAAGCATTTACGCGAATTATAAGCATGCTTCAGGTAACAGGCTACTCCGAAGTCGGTACTGTCGCATCGATACAAGATGTTACGTTTTATGTGTGTAGTGTAACATAACAAAAAGTTTATATGACCACTTTTTTTTTTTTTTTTTAGGATGGGAAATCATCAAATTACCCTCCCCCACTCTGGGCGGAGTGGAAGGGAGTGTCAGACTTGTACTGACTAAAACCCATCCATGTTCCTTCTTTGCCCTTTGTGTTCCAGGGCCGCGGTATCTCTTTTGAACAGTCCCGCAGCCCTGGCAGGCATCGGCCCATGCGGACCCCTACGTGGTTGCTGACATCTCTTTGAGGCGCGCGTGGAACATGAACGCGCCGTCGACACGGCCTGTTGTCATAAGACGGCCGGACGGCGAGCTAGCCCATAACTCGCCGTACACAGGCCCGCGCCTACGGTGGCCGGGGGCCACCACGTGACCCCCGACGCCCAGGGCGTCTCCCGCGGTGGCTGGGACGTGAGGCTCTTTCCCTCTCACGTCCCGCCACCTCCTTCACTAGCATGACTGCTTCGCAGAAGGAGGTGACGGCTTCCCATTCCCTTTCGCTCCGGACCATGGCTTGAACCAGGGCCGGGCGGGAGAGATCGCCGCCGCCAATCGCCTCTACGAGGACACGGCGCTGCTCCGCCCAAGCGGGGCAGACCTCCACAGTGTGCTGCACCGTGTCCTCCGGACGATCCTCGCAATGGAAACACCCGGGCGTTTCCTCCCGCCCGATTCGGTGCAGGAACCTCCCGAAACAACCGTGTCCGGTGAGGACCGGCGTCAGGCGGAAGGTGAGGGCTCCGTGGCGCCTCTCTAGCCACTCCTCAAAGAGGAGACTTATCGCCACTATGGTGGCGTGCCCTGCACGGAGTTGCGACAGTCGCTCTCTCCATGTCACAATGAGATCGCGCCGGAGGTCTGTCTGCTGAGCGGCGATTTGCCGCGGCAGCGGAGTTTCCCCCGACGTAGTGCCTCCGCGCGCCATTCGTGAAGGCGCGCGAGGACTATCGCCTCCAGATCCCATGGCGGCAATCCGGCAAGGAGGCTCGCCGCCTCACCGGAGATCGTGCGGTACCCCCGGACTAGCCTTAGGGCTATCCCCTTTTGGGGCGCGTTCAGGTAGCGGGCAGCTTGCCGCCTCAGAGAACGTGCCCACACCGGGGCCCCGTAAAGGGCCATGGACCGCACGACCCCCGCGTAGAGCGTCCGGCAGGAGGCGTTTGGACCCCCCAGGTTGGGTAGGAGCCGCTTAAAGGCAGCCCCGGTCCGTTCCAGTTTGGGGGCCAAACGTCGGAAATGCTCCACGAAGTTCCACCGGCTGACGAGGACGAGTCCCAGCGTCGACCCGACGCCGATGGAAACCCCTCCTGCCGTCAGTATGGATCCCGAGGCCCATGAAAACACATGGCCTCAGACTTGTGCAATGCCAGCTTGAGACCCAATTGCCGGATCCTCTCCACGACTATCGCAACCAGGCGTGTCATATTTTCGGCCGGTTAAAAAATCTTATTAAACTATAACTAGACACGTATCGTTGACGACGTCGTGTTTTGCTGCGTGGTATCGCGTAACCGTCCTCGGAATTGTCGGAATACGACACCTTTCGGTCAAAAGTCCTCTTTCATGAAGTAGTCCCTGAAGGATTAGACAAAGGTATAATTAATCTTCTTTTTAGCGTATAGATGGCAAAAAGTTCAAATATGATCAAAAAATCAGCTGCGTGAACTCCGCTCGCTGATGCAGTCAAGTGGTCATCAAGTGCACAGATGATGCGGTGCAAGACGGAACGTGGGCCATTGGCCATGGTGTACCGTTAGTTATGTTTAAGTCCTACGTAATTAGGGGCGAGCCTATTGCTATCAACCATCAACTAGCACAAATCCTAGTTTTATTTTACAAAAAGGGCCTAGTTAGTTTACTGGTTGTCTTACATTGTGACTGCATTCAACGCATGTAATATCACACAAGTGCTATTTCCGAACTATCAAAAGCTTTTGACATCTAACCCAACGCTACATTATGACACACGTGTCATTCTCGATAATTTCGTCACTAATTAAAACCGCTAATAAATCATTGGTACAAAGGATCTGTGAATAACGAGCGCATGATTTCAGCGTTTTATCAAATAATTTGTGGATATAGCGTTTGGCAGGTTTGATTTCATTACGATACTGCCATTTAATTTGGCTGTAACCTGATTAAATTTGAGGAGAGGGATGGGTGGAAGTGGATAATTGGGAGAGTGAGAGGGACGGATATAGAACATGTAGTGAGATTGTAGTTTGTGATGGGCCGTTAGGTGATCGCGTTTTAGGCAGTTAGTTTTCGTAGTAACATTATATTGATTATGGTTGACCAAGTACATTTTGATATACAAAAAGTAAGTAACACGCTTGCATACTGAAATATTGTGTTTTTAAACAAGTAAATGTTCAAAATTCGTTATCAAGATTAACTATATTTAGCAGTATGCAGTTTCTTAGGACTGACGCTAAAAAGGAAACGTTGTTAGCGTTACCTAATACAGATTTGGGACACCAGGTCACTGAAAAAAATCTCTTTCAAAAGACATTTAAATGTGTTTACAAAAAACGGGACATCATCATTTCAGCCGAAAAGTCCACTGCTGGACATAGGCCTCCCCCAAGAAGGGGGGTTTTGCCATAATCGCCACGCTTGGCAGGCGGGTTGGCGATCGCAGTATGGTTGTTGTAGAATCAGAGAACGCTGCTGCCCATTCTCTGGTAAGCCCATTCTCTTGTTGAGAAAAACCCGACAACAACAGATGTCAGGCAGTAGCCCACGAGGACACGGTGCAGCACACTGTGGAGGCCTGCCCTGCTTAGGTGGAGCAGCGCCGTGTCCTCGTAGAGGCGATTGGCGGCGGCGACCTCTCGCGCCCGGCCCTGGTTCAAGCCATGGTCCGGAGCGAGAGGGAATGGGAAGCCGTCACCTCCTTCTGCGAAGCAGTCATGCTAGTGAAGGAGGTGGCGGAACGTGAGAGGGAAAGAGCCTCACGTCCCAGCCGCCGTGGGAGACGCCCTGGGCGTCGGGGGTCACGTGGTGGCCCCCGGCCACCGTAGGCGCGGGCCTGTGGACGGCGAGTTTTGGACTAGCTCGCCGTCCGGCCGTCTTATGACGACAGGCCGTGTCGACGGCGCGTTCGTGTTCCACGCGCGCCTCAAAGAGATGTCAGCAACCACGTAGGGGTCCGCACGGACCGATGCCTGCCAGGGCTGCGGGACTGTTTGAAAGAGATACCGCGGCCCTGGAACACAAAGGGCAAAGAAGGAACATGGGTGGGTTTTAGTCAGTACAAGTCTGACACTCCCTTCCGCTCCGCCCAGAGCGGGGGGGGGTCATTAGATGATTTCCCATCCTAAAAAAAAAAAAGGCAGTAGCCCACCAGGCACAACACCCGTTTGGTCGGAGGATACTCCCTTTTCTATGGAGGATGAATAACTTAACACCCTATTCTTCAAAGTTCCTATAAAAGCAAGACCAGGGGAGGTGGGTCTTAATCAGTAAACTGGTAATAGTCCAATCACATTTGGTAGGTAGTCAGGTCGTATATAATGTAACATTTTCCAATTATTGGTCTTTGTCTGTGTATGTAGTTCTGAAAATAGGTACCCAAGGCAGGTACCGTGACAAAATATTATTTCACCAGCGGCAGACCCGTATAAAACAAAGGTAACTTTTTTATTACTCTGTGATCTATATTTTATCAAACTTTGTTAACTAAGCCTATAAACTTTGAATAGAACAAAGAAAATATGAAAGACCTTGCAAGTTAGAACTTACAAAAAACTAATATCAGTGAAGGAAGCCAATAAATCAATCATCCATGTCTGCTGAAAGTTTTGTAAAGAAAAAATGTTGTTCTCGTATTCGTACTTTGTTATTTGACATTGTACTGAGAAATATTTGGGAATATTGACGTGTCTGACTCCGCAGTCTAGAAAACAATGTTCCGAATTCGTGTTATGAAAATTGCTTTGTCTAGTTTTTGGGTTTACTATGATAGCAAAAATTACGCAGGAAATAAAACTAGGTACTAAAAAGTAACCAGATTTTTCTTCTTCTTCGTGTTGCTGGCACTTCGGCAGCCCAGAACTTCGCTACTTCCACCGCGCCGTGGTGGCAGCGCAAAGGTCACTTCGGCTGCATGTTTTAGGGCAAAGAGGGCAGGATAGGAGGTGGAGCATAGTTTGCTATACAGCTCCACAACCACACCTCGCTGCTGTTTCGTTAAGGTAACACCACTTACTACACACTTACACACCCGATACAAAATCATATCATTAATGTCTCTTCTTCCACAATGTCACAGCACTAGCCATTTTAATACGTGTCTTATTATATATTGACTAGTTTTTTTATTGGTTGCGTCGTCGTGGGCGATGTGCCTTAGTGGTCAGACCATGAAACCATCTTGCAATGGGATGATTTTTTACGAAACATTTTCATACAAATTTTTACGAGATATTTTAAGATCAATCTTTAAAATTCTAGTCTGCTTCTACTTGTTCAAAAAATAGCAGCACCTATAGATTCATCCTGCTTGTAATATATTTTCTTTTGCTTTATTTTTTTTAAAGAAACGTTGGTCTCCCACACTTGGAATTTCTCATGTATAGTGGATTACAAACATTTAAACTTACATACACAAACAGCCAGATCCGGAACAACTACCCGTAGGCCATACAAATATTAATGCTGCACTGCAATGCACCAACCATACCCTGCGCAATACAAAGGCTCTTCTGTAATTCATTTTCTGTAAACGTTTTTATTGTGTCAATTTAAGTTATTTTCATTTGTTTGTTGTGTGTACTTGTGGCAGGTGCCAAATAAATATGTTTTCTTTCTTTCTTTCTTTCTTTCTTCCTTCCTTTCTTTCTTTCTTTCTTTCTTTCTTTCTTTCTTTCTTTCTTTCTTTCTTTCTAATTTGCGAATTCAGTCCACAATGCACCCTTTAAAAAAGCTAACATGGCAATAGAGAACCTTTTTCTTTTGTTTTCCAGTCTAACCGGATGCAGCTGAATACCCGTATTTTACATGGAGCGACTGCCTATCTGACCTCCACAACCCATAGTACTAAGTAATACTAAAAAGACTGGTTGTCAGACTTTTTTATTTTTTCATTTTCATTTGTAAATAATATAAATGAAATGTGTGTACAGTATATGCCTTGCTAGATACAAGGAAAACTGTGTAAGGCCGATTTCGGCGTGAATTAAACCGACTTCGGTGACGGGTTCGTTACGTGTCGATGTTCCTAACAACGGTCGGAGATGGGTCCATTGTTTGACGATACGGGATTTATATCAAAATTGAAGTAAACTTAAGTTAACAAGTAGTAGGAAAGAACTTAGATTTGTAAAAAAACGATTAACATCTTTCTGATAAAATATTGAAATGCGTAGTATATAAGCGTGACAGTTAAGTAATCATTAACGTCCTAGGGAGATCTATGTGTCTGCACCATAATTTTTTTGATGCTCAAGCTTGTCTTAACGTTCAGCAATGTTTATAAGTAAGGGGGTGAAAGCTTTATTTATAGGTGAAGTAAAGTTGTACAGCTTACAATCCTGCTGTGTCGATGGTTAAAATATTTCCTTCCAAAGAAGATTCCACATCACCTACAAATTGCAATCGACCAACCCTTATTGGGCCCACAAAGAGGATTACTGCCCACTCTCTCCCACAGAATGGATACGTATGTTCCAGCAGTGGGAACGTTATAAGCTGATTCATTTGTCATCACATTTCTACTAAAACAGTCTCATAGTTCGCCTTGAGCGAGCGCGGTGGTTAGCGTGGCTTTTATGCATGAGCAGAAGACGAAGAGAGAAGTGAGAGAAGTCTTTGCCTTGGCGTGAGACAGAAATACGCTGGTATTGTTACAAGCTGGGTGTGGGATAAGTAAAAACACCACCGGTGAAACACAAAATATTTTTAATTCAACATAAAACATTTTTTAAACAATCACAAATTCATCACTGATTACTGTTCACTCAGATATCGTACTTGAAGTTCTCTTCGGTTCGCTTCGTAGTATCGCTATCAATCTGACTGATGGCTCCCATAAACCCGACGGCGATCAAAACTAGTGAAACAATAGTGGAAATTCTAGGATAGTTCTCCAACCTTCTATACCGTTCGATATTGGAACATTTTACACTCGAACGTAGAATAATGCCTAACCTGCCCCCGTAGCATGAGCACCGTAGACAAGGATTTCTTTAACGGAAGAATCGACAAAATGATAGATTGTGTCGACACAATGACAGATTTCTTTGCACTATCTGTAATTTTGTCGATTCTTCCGTCAAAAAAATCCTTTTCTACGGTGCTCATGCTACGGGGGCAGGTTAGGCACTAACCACACGATAAAGAAGAACAGGTCGCTTTGTTTCTTGTTTGGGTGTTTGTAAGAGGATGAGCAATAAAAACGGTGAAGGAAAATTTCGTAAGGAAACCCTAGCACAGAAAAGCCAATCCAACTCAAAGACATGTAAAATCTACCAACACGTACTGAACCCGCATGGTTACAGCAAAATCCTGCTCACAGAGGCCTCTGTCCCAGCAGATGGAACATTCCAGGTTGAATATGAAATAAGGGACCAACAGTTACGTAAGTTGATCAGATTGATGCCATCACTGGAAACACCAGGATGAGATCATGGGTTAATGCAGATTAGTGTAAAATCGGTGAAGTATAACTAAAAGTTTGTTATGGGTGTTGTGAAGGAGCACTGAGAGATGCCTTAATGTGGACATAGAATTAAAAACTTTTAGACTTGAATATGTTTGATAATCGGGATGGTTATGACAGTTTTGGTATTTCTAGCAATTTACGAATAACTATTTTCCTCTAACTCTTATTCTAACACATAGTGACATAATAAAACCTCCCCCTTAAGTGACGAACTATTTGCATTCAGTTTGGATTGGTAAACGAAGCCCCGATAGCCGATTTCACTATATTGGCGATTTTCCGACCTAAAAACATCCATCGAAAAGAAAATAGACCAACTATCCGTGTACTAGGTGACTAGGTCGTTGCATATTGCATTTGCATACATATCTATTGGCATGTAAAACTGTTAAAAAAGTCGCATGGAAGGTGTAAATCTATGACAAATCGAACTTACATTTATGTTGCCATCATTAACATGCTCAATAGGTTGCATTTGCTGGTTCATTTGCAAACACCACCTAACATCACACCTGTAATGCCCGAGGAGTTAGGCAGAGGTCTACCTTATAGTATACCCACATTTCACCAGTTATATTTGAGTCCTATATAACAGGGGGCGAGGCTGTTGCCATCAACCGGGCACAAATCCAGATTCCGTGGCTGCTACTTCGAAATTCCTGATGGAAAAACCTTCTAAACCAAAAAAAATGATCCAGCCTTTTCGGAGATAAGCTGGAACAAACAGATAGACAGACAAAAAAAATGTGTTTTTATTATAAGTGCCGTATATATTTTCATAAACATTCAGTAAAAAGCTGTTATTTTGATATCACAAACAGACACTTCTATTTTATTCATTTGTATTGATAACAAGCATCAATCAACTCTTGCCTCAAGTACTAGAACTCCATAAGATGTTAGAAACAGACATATTGAAACTAAACGATCAGCCGGTCCTTTTCCAAGATGGCGGCGAATTTCGTCCTCAAATTTCCCGCCACCGCGCTCCGAAACCTGATAGCATCCATCGATAGATTGATTGTTCGATTGTTTGGTAACTATATCCTTCCCAAAAATAGTCGCAAGGATGCTCCCAAGGATTATGGGACCACTAATGTGCTATGTATGTAACCGGGTGTGAAGAGATTTGAGTATCTACTCCGTGAAGAGTTGTTGAGTTTAGTGAAAGTAAATAAAGGGGCTATTCACTTCTGTTGCTATGGTGACGGATTTATTTGATTTGAAGAAACTGTTTGTATGTGTTATACGTAGTTATACAGGGTGTAAAAGACAGCCCTCCACAAACTGATGGGGTGAATTCAGCATATCATACTAAGATGATCAGTACAAGAAATTATTTCAAGAATGTTGTGGGAATCCAATAAATTCGTTTTGTTTTATTTCCTCATACGCAATGTATCGTTACCGTGGCAAAACACACGTAGCGAACGGTAATTGCAACGACGAGTTCGATGAACTCTGTAGCTGGGCAGGAAGTGAACAGCTGATTTCACGCGTCGTCCGTTAGAGTATTTCAACATCCATTGTTGGATTTTTGATTTTAGCCGTATAATTTACATAAATGGAATCCTGCGTACAGGGAATGTAATTTTACATTGAAATAAAGGAAAAGTAACTGAAAAAAAAACGGAGAAAAATTCCAGTGGAATATGATTCAAAATAAGGAGCAGAATGCACCCTGTCAGTTTGTGGAGGACTGTCCCTTACACCCTGTATAGTTGTATGCGTATCCTTTTTCCAACTATGTTGGGGTCGGCTTCCAGTCTAGACTGGAAGTAGACCGGATGCAGCTGAATACCAGTATTTTCAATTACTAGCCCAGTACTGGGTAATACGATACCCATTTGGTAAGATTGGTTGGATGTACTATCCATATCCGTACTAATATTAAAAATTAATTTGAAAGTAACTCTGCCTGTCTGTTACATTTTCACCTCTGCTGGTTCAACTGATTTGGATGTATGGCATACGAATACACTATGACCGTTATCCCGGTAAAGTACGTTCCCGTGGACGAAGTCGCGGGCAAAAGCTTGGTTTGTATATTTACGCTTGTTGAGAAAAACTCGACAACAACAGATGTCAGGCAGTAGCCCACGAGGACACGGTGCAGCACACTGTGGAGGCCTGCCCTGCTTGGGTGGAGCAGCGCCGTGTCCTCGTAGAGGCGATTGGCGGCGGCGACCTCTCGCGCCCGGCCCTGGTTCAAGCCATGGTCCGGAGCGAGAGGGAATGGGAAGCCGTCACCTCCTTCTGTGAAGCAGTCATGCTAGTGAAGGAGGTGGCGGAACGTGAGAGGGAAAGAGCCTCACGTCCCAGCCGCCGTGGGAGACGCCCTGGGCGTCGGGGGTCACGTGGTGGCCCCCGGCCACCGTAGGCCTGTGGACGGCGAGTTTTGGACTAGCTCGCCGTCCGGCCGTCTTATGACGACAGATCGTGTCGACGGCGCGTTCGTGTTCCACGCGCGCCTCAAAGAGATGTCAGCAACCACGTAGGGGTCCGCACGGACCGATGCCTGCCAGGGCTGCGGGACTGTTTGAAAGAGATACCGCGGCCCTGGAACACAAAGGGCAAAGAAGGAACATGGATGGGTTTTAGTCAGTACAAGTCTGACACTCCCTTCCGCTCCGCCCAGAGCGGGGGGGGTCATTAGATGATTTCCCATCCTAAAAAAAAAAAAAGGCAGTAGCCCACCAGGCACAACACCCGTTTGGTCGGAGGATACTCCCTTTTCTATGGAGGATGAATAACTTAACACCCTATTCTTCAAAGTTCCTATAAAAGCAAGACCAGGGGAGGTGGGTCTTAATCAGTAAACTGGTAATAGTCCAATCACATTTGGTAGGTAGTCAGGTCGTATATAATGTAACATTTTCCAATTATTGGTCTTTGTCTGTGTATGTAGTTCTGAAAATAGGTACCCAAGGCAGGTACCGTGACAAAATATTATTTCACCAGCGGCAGACCCGTATAAAACAAAGGTAACTTTTTTATTACTCTGTGATCTATATTTTATCAAACTTTGTTAACTAAGCCTATAAACTTTGAATAGAACAAAGAAAATATGAAAGACCTTGCAAGTTAGAACTTACAAAAAACTAATATCAGTGAAGGAAGCCAATAAATCAATCATCCATGTCTGCTGAAAGTTTTGTAAAGAAAAAATGTTGTTCTCGTATTCGTACTTTGTTATTTGACATTGTACTGAGAAATATTTGAGAATATTGACGTGTCTGACTCCGCAGTCTAGAAAACAATGTTCCGAATTCGTGTTATGAAAATTGCTTTGTCTAGTTTTTGGGTTTACTATGATAACAAAAATGACGCAGGAAATAAAACTAGGTACTCAAAAGTAACCAGATCTTTCTTCTTCTTCGTGTTGCTGGTACTTCGGTAGCCCAGAACTTTGCTACTTCCACCGCGCCGTGCTGGCAGCGCAAAGGTCACTTCGGCTGCATGTTTTAGGGCAAAGAGGGCAGGATAGGAGGTGGAGCATAGTTTGCTATACAGCTCCACAACCACACCTCGCTGCTGTTTCGTTAAGGTAACACCACTTACACACCCGATACAAAATCATATCATTAATTTCTCTTCTTCCACAATGTCACAGCACTAGCCATTTTAATACGTGACTTATTATATATTGACTAGTCTTTTTATTGGTTGCGTCGTCGTGGGCGATGTGCCTTAGTGGTCAGACCATGAAACCATCATGAAATGGGATGAATTTTATACAACATTTTTGGACAAATTTTTACGAGATATTTTAAGATCAATCTTTAAAATTCTAGGCTGCTTCTACTTGTTCGAAAAATAGCAGCACCTATAGATTCATCCTGCTTGTAATATCTTTTCTTTTGCTTTTATTTTTTTTAAAGAATCGTTGGTCTCCCACACTTGGAATTTCTCCTGTATAGTGGATTACAAACATTTAAACTTACATACACAAACAGCCAGACCCGGACCAACTACAAGTAGGCCATACAAATATTAATGCTGTGCGGGGATCACAGCGGCGGGACACAACGCAACAGCCAGTCGCTCACCCAATGCACCAACCATACCCTGCGCAATACAAAGGCTTTCTGTAATTTGCGAATTCAGTCCACAATGCACCTTTTAAAAAAGCTAACATGGCAATTGAGAACCTTTTTCTTTTGTAAATCATCATCTCACTAATCTTTTCCCAATTATGTTAGGGTGGGCTTCCAGTCTAACCGGGTGCAGCTGAATACCCGTATTTTACATGGAGCGACTGCCTATCTTACCTCCACAACCCATAGTACTAAGTAATACTAAAAAGACTGGTTGTCAGACTTTTTTATTTTTTCATTTTCATTTGTAAATAATATAAATGAAATGTGTGTACAGTATATGCCTTGCGAGCTACAAGGAAAACTGTGTAAGGCCGATTTCGGCCTGAATTAAACCGACTTCGGTGACGGGTTCGTTACGTGTCGATGTTCCTAACAACGGTCGGAGATGGGTCCATTGTTTGACGATACGGGATTAATAATAAAATTGAAAGTAAACGTTAGTTAACTAGTAGTAGGAAAGAACTTAGATTTGTAGAAAAACGATTAACATCTTTCTGATAATAATATTGAAATACATAGCATATAAGCGTGACAGTTAAGTAATCATTAACGTCCTAGGGAGATCTATGTGTCTGCACCATAATTTTTTAGATGCTCAAGCTTGTCTTAACGTTCAGCAATGTTTATAAGTAAGGGGGTGAAAGCTTTATTTACAGGTGAAGTAAAGTAATTTTACAAAAGCTTATAATTCTTCTGTGTCGCTGGTTTAAATAATTCCTTCTAGAGAAAATTTAATTCACCTACAAGTTGCAATTGACCAAGCCTTTTTGGGCTTGCGAGGAGGATTACTGCCCGCTCTCTCCCACAGAATGAATACGTATGTTCCAGCAGTGGGAACGTTATCGGCTTGTTAATTTTTGTCATCACATTTCTACCAAAACGCTCTCAGAGCTTTTATGCATGAGCTTCAAGTCTTTGGCTTGGACTGGGACAGAAATATGCTAGTATTGTTACGAGCTGGTTATGGGATAAATTAAAACAACCGGTGAAGCACCAAATATTTTTAATTGACACAAAAAAAATTTCAAACAATGAAAAATTCACCACTGCTGACTGACTGTTTCTGCAAACTCGACGACTATTTATATTGCGACCGAAATTAATGGAACAACAGTGGAATATTTTAGGAACCTTCTCAAACCCTCTATACAGTTACATAGTGGAACATTCTAGATTCGAACGTAGAATAATCTAGAAATTTCTCGTAAAACAGCTGACGTAACAGTCACAGTCCGTATTCACATCGAAAGTCCAAACACTCCATTATCAAACAATGGAAACCCTCAGCAACACCTGCTTGCATCAGGAAATGGTATCCGATGTTATCTGTGCCGTGTTAAGTGAAAACTGAAGCGTGCCGTGTAACCGTGCCGGATTTATCTCCTTGTAACGCTAACTCATCTGGGTGATTGAGTGTGGGAGCCAGACTTGATAAGGGGAATTGGAATTGAGACTGCACGGGAATTGAAGATGGGCTTTATATTGAAATAGGGAGGGCATTCAAGAAAAGTGTCCTTTGCCTTAAGAGGATGCTGCTGGATATGGTTTTTCATGTAAATCATCACTGAAACTCGGTTCCCAACAAAATGGAGATGATGAAGAAGAGAGGAGGAATGTAGGAATTGAGCTATAATAATAATATAATAATAAATAACTTTATTTCACAGAAATACAGATCTAACATGTTTTATTTAAACACAGTTTAAATGAGCTTTGGTAGTAACACAATGCAATATAAACTAAGACTGAAATCTATACAAAATATGGAAAACCCTGAATCTCAAACTAGGAAACCTGTATCTTGAGAGACAGTGATTCAGCTTAAAAAGTGATGCTGTATTAGTATAATAGTAGACTGTGTCGATCTACCTGAGCGACTATGAATATAAAGCTAATTTAAGTAATAGCAAATGTTTTATACGTAAAGTGTGTGACTGTTTTCGTGTGTGTGAGTGTGCGTGTGTGTGTTTGTGTGAGTGTGGGTGTGGGAGCTGTAGCGACACTAAAGCAAAATAGTACAAAAAGAACTACAGCACCATCTATGTCACAAATGAAGAACTAACATCAAATTTCTGAATGGCGATATTAAAGTTATTCGCGTCTTACGGTCATATAGAAAAACCCGACACCAACTTTCGAGCAGTAGCCCACCATACACAACACCCGTCTGGTCGGAGGATCCTTACTTTTATATGGGGGTAAAGAATTTTACACCCTGTTCTTCATACACCTATAGAGCAAGAATGGTTGAAATCTAAATCGTGTCAGTTGTCCTGTGATTAGTTGATTCCTGCCAGTATAGTCTCCGCTCCACTCGTCTCCGCTTTTGCAGAAGACGGGCCATAGCTCGTGCCGTAGTACAGTAGGCCGCAAGTCCGCTGTCATACTGAGCTGGCCTAGCGTATTACAGACTTTCAACAAAACTTTGGTAAAGGCGTGCGGCCTTCCGTACGATTCAAGAAATCGACGGATTCCGTTAATCTTATGGGCAAACATGATACATCTTTCAAGTGGTTGAACCACCATTGTTGCTACATTGATCTTGGTACCTTTTGAAAACTATGTTTAAACAACTCTGGATAAATACTAGCAACAAATGCAAGAGATTGGAGACTGAATAGATCACGTAAAAGTAAGCTGTTACGTGCTCTATTCAACAAGGGTAAAAAGAAAACTAAGTAGCACCTAGACCAATAATATCAGATTTAGTTATTATAAAACCAGAGGGCGAAAATATAACAACATATAATTTTAGATACTATCGACAAAACTATTTTAGTATTTAAAATAAATTTACTAACAGTACGAAATCAAACAGTTTCAATGAGCGTAAAATCGTTAATTGACATCACACAACATTCATGTTTCCACAACCGACATCAATTTGCCTTATATTCTATCAATGGACTATTGAAAAAGCATTACACACACATAAAAAAACACGTGCACACTCAGAGAAAATACTTCTAACGCACACACACACACTCGCATGAATAAATTAGACGGAATCAGTCAACACTCTACTTTGCCACAGTAGACATAATATTAGTATTAAAATACAGTATTTCAACTAGGAATAAATGGTTGTAATCGGCTCACGTATACATGCAAAGCATTTACACGAATTATAAGCATGCTTTAGGTAACAAGCTACTCCGAAGTCGGTATTGACAAAATGTTACGTTTTATGTGTGTAGTGTAACATAACAAAAAGTTTATATGACCACGCTTTTTTTTTTTTTTTTAGGATGGGAAATCATCAAATGACCCCCCCCCCACTCTGGGCGGAGTGGAAGGGAGTGTCAGACTTGTACTGACTAAAACCCTGTTCCTTCTTTGCCGTTTGTGTTTCAGGGCCGCGGTATCTCTTTCGAACAGTCCCGCAGCCCTGGCAGGCATCGGCCCATGCGGACCCCTACGTGGTTGCTGACATCTCTTTGAGGCGCGTGTGGAACACGAACGCGCCGTCGACACCGCCTGTCGTCATAAGACGGCCGGACGGCGAGCTAGCCCATAACTCGCCGTACACAGGCCCGCGCCTACGGTGGCCGGGGGCCACCACGTGACCCCCGACGCCCAGGGCGTCTCCTGCGGTGGCTGGGACGTGAGGCTCTTTCCCTCTCACGTCCCGCCACCTCCTTCACTAGCATGACTGCTTCGCAGAAGGAGGTGACGGCTTCCCATTCCCTCTCGCATCCGGACCATGGCTTGAACCAGGGCCGGGCGCGAGAGATCGCCGCCGCCGATCGCCTCTACGAGGACACGGCGCTGCTCCGCTCAAGCGGGGCAGACCTCTACAGTGTGCTGCACCGTGTCCTCCGGGCGATCCTCGCAATGGAAACACCCGGGCGTTTCCTCCCGCCCGATTCGGTGCAGGAACCTCCCGAAACAACCGTGTCCGGTAAGGACCTGCGTCAGGCGGAAGGTGAGGGCGCCGTGGCGCCTCTCTAGCCACTCCTCAAAGAGGGGACTTATCGAAACTATGGTGGCGTGCCCTGCACGGGGTTGCGACAGTCGCTCTCTCCATGTCACAATGAGATCGCGCCGGAGGTCTGTCTGCTGAACGGTGATTTGCCGCGGCAGCGGAGTTTCCCCCGACGTAGTGCCTCCGCGCGCCATTCGTGAAGGCGCGCGAGGACTATCGCTTCCAGATCCCATGGACGGACCCGGAGATCATGCGGTACCCCCGGACTAGCCTTAGGGCTATCCCCTTTTGGGGCGCGTTCAGGTAGCGGGCGCTTGCCGCCTCAGAGAACGCGCCCACACCGGGGCCCCGTAAAGGGCCATGGACCGCACGACCCCCGCGTAGAGCCTCCGGCAGGAGGCGTTTGGACCTCCCAGGTTGGGTAGGAGCCGCTTGAAGGCAGCCCCGGTCCGTTCCAGTTTGGGGGCCAAACGTCGGAAATGCTCCACGAAGTTCCACCGGCTGTCGAGGACGAATCCCAGCGTCGACCCGACGCCGATGGAAACCCCTCCTGCCGTCAGTAGGGATCCCGACGGTGGCGCATTCCGAGGCCCATGAAAACACATGGCCTCGGACTTGTGCAATGCCACCTCGAGACCCAATTGCCGGATCCTCTCCACGACTATCGCAACCCCGCGTGTCATGTTTTCGGCCGCCGCCTCGTGCGACCTCCCTTGTGCCAGTACCAGCGTGTCGTCAGCGTAGCAGACTACGCTGACGCCGCTAGGGAGGTCGGCGCGCAGCACCCAGTCGTAACCGATGTTCCACAAGGCCGGCCCCAGAACCGATCCCTGTGGAACACCGCACGACATCTCTCGCCGGTTCCATTCTCCGCTCCGACCGGGGTAGACGACGGATATGACCACCCTAACATCCACGTTTTACACACAAAAATTACATAACATCATCCGTAATCATAATAATAATCATTTTATTATCAAGCAACTATGGCCTATAGATAAAATACACAAATTAATCTTATACAATAAACTAATACATTTAAAAAATCTTATTAAACTATAACTAGACACGTATCGTTGACGACGTCGTGTTTTGCTGCGTGGTGTCGCGTAACCGTCCTCGGAATTGTCGGAATACGACACCTTTCGGTCAAAAGTCCTCTTTCATGAAGTAGTCCCTGAAGGATTAGACAAAGGTATAATTAATCTTCTTTTTAGCGTATATATGGCAAAAAGTTCAAATATGATTGATCTAAAATTCAGCTGCGTGAACTCCTCCTCGCTGATGCAGTCAAGTGGTCATCAAGTGCACAGATGATGCGGTGCAAGACGGAACGTGGGCCATTGGCCATGGTGTACCGTTAGTTATGTTTAAGTCCTACGTAATTAGGGGAGCCTATTGCTATCAACCATCAACTAACACAAATCCTAGTTTTATTTTACAAAAAGGGCCTAGTTAGTTTACTGGTTGTCTTACATTGTGACTGCATTCAACGCATGTAATATCAAACAAGTGCTATTTCCGAACTATCAAAAGCTTTTGACATCTAACCCAACGCTACATTATGACACACGTGTCATTCTCGATAATTTCGTCACTAATTAAAACCGCTAATAAATCATTGGCACAAAGTATCTGTGAATAACGAGCGCATGATTTCAGCGTTTTATCAAATAATTTGTGGATATAGCGTTTGGCAGGTTTGATTTCATTACGATACTGCCATTTAATTTGGCTGTAACCTGATTAAATTTGGGGAGAGGGATGGGTGGAAGTGGATAATTGGGAGAGTGAGAGGGACGGATATAGAACATGTAGTGAGCTTGTAGTTTGTGATGGGTCGTTGGGTGATCGCGTTTTAGGCAGTTAGTTTTCGTAGTAACATTATATTGATTATGGTTGACCAAGTGCATATTGATACAGTAAGTAACACGCTTGCATACTGAAATATCGTGTTTTTAAACAAGTAAATGTTCAAAATTCGTTATCAAGATTAACTATATTTAGCAGTATGCAGTTTCTTAGGACTGACGCTAAAAAGGAAACGTTGTTAGCGTTACCTAATACAGATTTGGGTCACCAGGTCACTGAAAAAAAATCTCTTTCGAAAGACATTTAAATGTGTTTACAAAAAACGGGACAATGTGAACAAAATCGTATCACAAGAGCCAAAAAAGTCATTGCTCGCCCGTCTTGTTCTAGTTTAATGTGTAAAGATGTGCAATTATGTACATTTGATTTAAGGCGTCTTATGAATGTTTATTCCTTTGTAACGCTCTAGAGACCAAACGCGTGTGCTGATTTTGATGATTCTTATGTCAATCGATTTGTCTCTTAAGAGTATCTCTAAAGACATGACAGCAAAATCAAAGTTCAATATAACGATAACCTGACGCCATATTGTGAAAAACAAAAATATGAAAGTCGACGAACTATGGTAAGGGGGGGTATGAACGAATTGGTATTTAAAAATCATCTAAGTTAGGTTTATTTTATAATTTTTCAGTTCGAATGACCATTTAGGATTCGTAACGCGTTAAAGTTGGTTATTCAAAATGACAAGTCGTAAAAAAAGTGAAAAAATTAAAAAGTTAAATCGTCTGTGAAATTTTTCATATTATTAAAATAAAAAGCTAGAAAAAAAAAAAAAAAAAAAAAAACAAAAAACCCTACTGAAAACCAAAAAACAAGTACATTTGTAAGCAGGCTGGACCAGTTCCATATTTAATTACCTAATTAATTTTATATTCAAGTGGGTCCCGCCCGCTTCCAAAAGTGCTTATTTTTTGCATTTCAGTCGTTTTTTTATGACATTCCTTCAAATTCAGCTTCTATATATCTATAGTAACTAAAATATCTTTGAAACTATCCAAACGACCCTGTTCAAAGTCCTCTAACATGACTTGTTCCACCTATCATAATTAAAACCATCTTCATCCGTAGCCCCTGAACCGAAACATAGGTGTACTACATAAATATCTTGGCAGTAGCCTTCGGCATCACAGCTTAATTCAATGGTACCCGGGGGACAGCAACTAACGCTGTTTGCTTAGAGAATGTAAATATTTTAACACCAAATAAGATGGTGGCTGCTTTTGGAAAATTATACAGTATGTTTGAGTTATGTGAAGATGTGTTTGTTATATAACATCACGCCTGTAACCCCTGAAGGGTAGAGGTGTACTTAATAGTGCACCCACTTTTCGTCGGTTATGTTTTAAGTCCCATGTAATAGGGGGGAGAGGAGCTCGTGGCTAAATAATAATAGCCGTTTGGGGTCGATCTTTAGGTTAAGCCGTGCTTGCCTAGGTTGGTCTGTGAATGGGTGACCACATACCGAGTTTCCTCCGTGCCTCGTCAAGCACGTTAGCCGATGGTCTTGGGTGTCATTTGTAGATCTTTGACAGTCGTTAGGTAGTCAGTGGCCCAAAAAGTCTGACAACCAGTCTTACCAAGGGGTATCGTATTACCCAGTACTAAATAGATTGTGGAGGTCAGATAGGCAGTCGCTCCATGTAAAATACTAGTATTCAGCTGCATCCGGTTAGACTGCAAGCCGACCGCAACAAAAGGAAAAGGCTAGGCAGATGATGTAATAGGGGGCGAGCTTATTGCCATTAACCGGGCGCAGATTCAGGCTTAGTTGCTGCTACTGAGTAATTCCGCACACTACCACTTTGCCCGACCCGGGAATGAAACCCAGGACCTCATGCTCAGCAGTCGTAGACCCAGAGGCAGTCAGGAATAAATTAATGAAAATAAATAAGAATGATAGCTTAATTAACGTGTGTTTATTATTGGGGTGTTTACTTTTAAGCATGGAGCATACAACAGGGTCAAAGCAATATTTCACACACGAGATTGGTATCGACTGGAACGACGGTAAAAAATAAAGTTTTTTGAAACACATAATTAACCGTAACTGAAAGACCAGTGGCCGTTGACCTCTTAATCAACTGTCGGTTAGTTCTAAGTTAGTAAAATCTTTTTTTTTAATTTATAGCCTTTTTGTATTGATGCCTTTCACGCCTTTGTAATATCGCTAGCTAATAAATACTAAAGAAACAATATTCAGAACAATTGAGTGATAAATGAATGCGACATACTTATTATTGGAATAAGGACTCATTAACATTAATGATAGGTAATATTTATCCCATATCTTCCCGTGGGTGTCGTAAGAGGCGACTAAGGGACTTACCAGAGAATGGGCAGCAGCGTTCTCTGTGTTTTATAACAACCATACTGCGATCGCCAACCCGCCTGCCAAGCGTGGCGATTATGGCAAAACCCCCCTTCTTGGGGGAGGCCTATGTCCAGCAGTGGACGTCTTTCGGCTGAAATGATGATGATGATGATGAATATTTATCCGTGGTGCTAGGCAATTGGGCTTATCCCAGTTGTAGACGTCCCTTTGTGCCTGTTGGCCTAGTTTTGTTCTGTCTCCTGCTGATATGGAGGGAAGTGGACATTATGTTTTTCCTACTCCTCTGCTTCTTCTTTTTCTGATATTTTCGTTGCGGGATCCATTACAGTTAATTTTTTTCTTTGTCTCGGCGATTTTCTGGTTGTCGCCACTGTTGGTTCTGGCTTTCAGGAGTTGCAGTAGTTTGGGGATTGTGTGGCGGTCTTGTCCCTTAAATATGAATGCAACAATCGCGTATTCGATTAACTGAACAGGTTGCTGAGGACACGAGGTTAAATCATACATACGTCTTCCAAAGTCCTTCCTAACTATGTCTCAACTTACTTTAATTAATCAAATATACCTTTTAGTAACCTTGACGAACTGTTATGTCGAGGGTCTAATTTAGATCTAGACAACCTTAGAACTTGTGACCTGTTCAAAGTCTGACATCAAGGCCTATCCAAATTATATTAGGCAAAGCGATTGACGTAACCTTGTATCTTGTTTTTGTCGGGAATCTGAAATCTATTTTTAATCATTTCTGATCCCAGATGGTTCGACGAGAAGTTAACTTATAAGTTATAGAATCAGGCGTTATTTTGCCGAAATCCATGATATTAATGTTATGCAAAATATTTAATTTTAATTCCGCGAAAACAATCCAGGCTTGGATGCTGCACCGTCCCGCCAGCTAAAAAATGCACATGCAGGAAAAGCAATAATAATTAGCATGCTTTGCACCCAAAACTATACTCGATACGTGTTTCACCCCTCCACGGGGCTTCCTCTGGAGGTGTTGACTCAACAACCGCTCCGGCGGGCGCTCGTTGTGCATATATCCCGGGTGGGTGGGTCGTTCTGCGTCCTGTACTAGACCTGGATCGTTTTCGCGGAATGCTATTTTCCATAATATTTAATGGTTTACTAACATTTTGCCAGTTTTGTATAAGTCCTGTGTAATGAGAGATTATTCTATTACCATTAACCAGGCGTACAGACTCCAGGCTACTACTGAAAAAATGTCATGGAAAACCGTATAACACACATTCTTACAGCTCTGCTCAAGAAATTTCTTATGAAATAAGCAGTACCTTTGTGCTCTTCAATCTTAATGTAATGTTCTGTAAAGTAATTGGTGTGTACATAAATATATAACATAATATAACATTGCGCCTGTAATCCCCAAAGGGTTAGGCAGTGGTGTACCTGATAGTAAACCCACATTTCGTCAGTTATGTTTAAGTCTCATGTAAAAGGGGACGAGCCTATTGCCATCAACTGGGCGCAAAGTCAGACTCCGTGGCGGCTACTGAGAAATTTCTGATGGAAAAACCCAATTACACTTTGCCCGAGCTGGGAATCGAACCCAGGACCTCATGCTCAGCAGTTACGCTTGCGACCACTAGACCAACGAGGCAGTCCAGTAAATAAATAAATAAACACAATGCTTACTATAATAAATACAACACGTAAACGATGCACAAGTATTTCTGCTGAATATGAGGTCCTGGGTAATAGGGTTTTGCAACCAGAAATTTTTCAGAAGCAGCCGGCGTTTGAATTTGTGCTAATTGGCTAAATATAGCACCTCTGCTTAACCCTTTGTAGAAAACTGGCGTGAGGTTATGTTGTATTTATTTATTGGATCTCCAACAGAAACTAGACAATTACATGCAAGTATACATATATCAGGGGCAAATACAAACGTGCGCTTCCAATTATAGGAGACCACATCATTCACTTATAATCTAGGTACATGCAGTTTTGATAAGTTCAAAAATCTTTTTATTATTAGCCATTTGTGTCCCACTGCAGGGCAAAGGCCTGAGGGAAAGAGCCTCACGTCCCAGCCGCCGCGGGAGACGCCCTGGGCGTCGGGTGTCACGTGGTGGCTCCCGGCCACCGTTAGCGCGGGACTGTGGACGGCGAGTTATGGGCTAGCTCGCCGTCCGGCCGTCTTATGACGACAGGCCGTGTCAACGGCGCGTTCGTGTTCCACGCGCGCCTTAAAGAGATGTCAGCAACCACGTAGGGATCCGCATGGGCCGATGCCTGCCAGGGCTGCGGGACTGTTCGAAAGAGATACCACGGCCCTGGCACACAAAGGGCAAAGAAGGAACATGGATGGGTTTTAGTCAGTACAAATCTGACACTCCCTTCCGCTCTGCCCAGAGCCGGGGGGCTCATTTGATGATTTCCCATGCTACAAAAAGGGCAAAGGCCTCAAAAATTTTAATAAATCAAGATACATTACACAAAAATCATACAAAGGAAACAAGGTGAATCACGTAAAAGATGAACTTATTACTCGTAAATTATTAATATACCACATTGCAACTTCTCTAGTGTAGTTTCTGCTAGAGTACCAATCTACGGTGAATTCATCCCCTAGGATTCTCACATACAACATCTCATATATACACAACTGCTATTCCTATTTGCTGCAAGTATACAAACCCTAATAAGGGGTGCTACACACCTATTCTCGTCGGCTGTATTTGGGAACAACAAAACCGACCGAAAGCAATCACTATTCATATCCGACTCTTATTCGGCTTGTGCCGACGGGAAAACCCCGTTCGGCATCGACCATTGATGAAATATTTTCGGGCCTGTTCGGCACAACTCTAGTTAAACCGAGCGGCTTCCCAGATGTTGTCATCATCCGCCCATTGCTGAGTAAAGCCTGCGCCCATATGCACGACGTTTCCCTTATCAGCCCGAGCCTCAACCATGTCTTACCCGCAATCCTAGGAATCTGGCTCTTGGTCTGTCAACACTTTTTCTACCGTAACCAAGTCTTGCCAAGTGTCCTGCCCACCTCGGACGTATATATCAGAAATGGAGGTGTACATAATATGTATACAGGGTGTAAGCAGACCCTTTTCGAAGCCGTCAACCACGTTTTCTGTACATCAAACTAAGAAACTCTACTCAAAAAATTAATCCTGGGAAATGACTTTTTTTTTGGGGTGAAAAATCACGTTTTCCGTAGGACTCAATGTAACGCACCCAAAACATTGTGCTGATAGATGCATTGAATAGTAAGGGGGTCTTGGAGGTATTTAAAGTAAAGTTTTAACATTAGAACTTGTATTAAAAAAAAAAATCTTGTGAACAAGTTGGAACTTTGAGCCCCAATATCTCCGTAACTAGAAGGGACAAGTGCCTTTCGACTTACACCCATTATGTATATTCGATTTTACCGCCACGCTGTGCCGAACCGAACATGTACGTAGCAACCCTAACACAACCGCACAGTGTACAGTCGGTAACAAAATCTTCCACCCTGATGTATCTATTGCCCGATATTTCGGTCCTTCGTCTACCCACGACAGACGGGCGACATTTTGACGTGACGTCACACGGCCTGATGTTTACCCAGATTGTTCCATCGATAGAAGTTCTGTTACGGATAAGTAGTTTTGTTGAAGAGATATTTTTAGGATTTCGACGGACAATGTTTTGGGAGATTGTCGGGGACCTTTTAGTTTTGGGCTGTTATTGGTTTCGTGGAAAGTTCTGGATTGATTTAAGGTATTTCGGAAGATTAGGTGCTTTTTGCTGCCCATTTAGTTTATATCAATCAGTGATAATTTGTTGGTTCATACTAAAAAAACCAGCCAAGTGCGAGTCGTGCATGAGACTCGCGTATGAAGGGTTCTGTACCATCATGGTAGTGGAGCCCCCGTCATTTTTTTATTATTATTTGTTGTTATAGCGGCAACAGAAATACACATTCTGTGAACATTTTCAACTGTCTCCCTATTACAGAGCATAAGATACAGCCCGCTGACAGACAGAAGGACGGACAAAGGTAAAACAAATGCAAAAACAAATTAGTAATGGGGTCCCGTTACGGAACCCTAAAACTAACGTTTTCTATACTTTTTCAGTTTTTCAAAGTTTTTGCTAATAATGTGTCCAGCAGAAATGAATGAATGTTCTCGCGAAAATTAATCCTGATTAACTTTTGATGTAATATTTGGGTATGGCGGAACTCAATTTTTGCTAAAGTCTTCTAATATAAAGATTTCATAATAATAAGCAAGTATATCTTTAAAATCAAAATTAATTTAAGTTACCCCAAAAACTTGGTTACACTTAAAGCCAGAAAAACTACTACACCCAAAGAAGATTATAATAATCCCTGTACAAACCTAATATAGAGTAAAATGTTGGCTAATGACAAGGGTACGACAATGACAAATTGGGTATACCGACACACTGGTACCTATAACATATAGGACAACTAATTAATAGGTACTAGAGTCTGGTCTAGCTTACATGCCAGACAAACCTAGTTACTGAATCCATTTACTTTGACATTTACGTTAGGAAACATTAATTTTATTCTTGCTTGTGGGTGTTGTTGGGATGGATGAAAAAGGGATGAGGAGTAATCTAATATTTGTCTGATATATAGGATGGATAGATTATATGGAGTTATCGATCCTGTTTGTCAAACAACATAACAACACGCCTGTAATCCCCAAAGGGTTGGGTAGTAGTGTATCTAATGTCTACTCAGATTACGTCAGTGCAATGTAATTGCAGAATTGCAAATCCTTTTTCCATCGTATTGTTCAAAAAACTACGAGCCCTATTTTCTTTTCAGATCATCATCTAGGTACGCTTTATTTGTTTTACTCTTAGATAAAAATCTCATGTTTTTTGTTCTCAAAAACCAATTCAAAAACACATACATAACGAATTTACTCCAAACAAATCTACGAAAAATTGAGACTATCTTAAAAGCAAACCCATTTTACACTGAATAAAAAATAAACTGGCAATTTAAGGATTTTTCTAACAAAGAAATCTTAAAGGAACCTTTGCACAATGCTAAGTTATGAAGTCCCTCTATTTAAAGCTAACGTTTCTATTATTTATCGCGGGCCGTTATCTTTTGAATTAATTCGGGGACCCACTTACTTCGGCCAGAAGTGGACTTTATCAGGCCCAAATTTAACTAAATTTGTTATTTTATGAGAAATTGCTTCTTTGCTTCGTATCTGAGTTTATTTTGTTATGCCTGTTTTCTGAGTGTCTAGAGGCTAAAATTATGCTTTGTTATGACTCGGAGTAATTTTAATTGAAGATATTCGAGATAGTAATTCTGATTTATTTGTTTAGTAAAATTTGCTTCTTAAGAGAAGTTTACAAACAGTGTCTCGGTTTTCATCTATTATTACGATTTAATTGGTCGATGGTTGTGAATTATTTGGCCCAGGAATAAACATCGTAGTTTTTGATAGCAGCTATCGTTTTACATACTTTCCATCGATGCTGAACAATGAAATGTTATGTTTTTTCATTCTTAAATTGTTTTTATTCCTCCAAAAGTAAAAATACACATGCAAAATTTGTGGTAATTATAACCTTTGTGGTATTATACCTGACAGACAACATTTGTATTTCATATGTGGCATCATCAGGAGGGAGATCCTGGCTAAATAATAACAGGCGCTCGGGTCAAACATTAGGTTAAGCCGTGCATGCCTAGGCTGTTTTTTTTTTATATTCTGTATGGGCTTACTCTTGACCTCAATCTAGTCCTAAGGACAGAGATGAGGTCGACGATGGAACGAGCCAACCCAAAAGAAGCCTATTAACTCGCGACTTAAATAGGTAATAGTTCATGGATAGGTACCACCGTGGCGACCACGCATTACATACCGAGTTACCTCCGTGTCTCGTAAAGCACGACAAGCCATTGGTCCCGGCTGTCATTTGTAGATCTTTGACAGTCGTTACACGTAGTCAGTGGCCCGAAAATCTGACAAGTAGTCTTACTAAGGGGTATCGTATTACCTAGTACCAACTAGGTCGTTAAGGTCAGATAGGCAGTCGCTCCATGTAAAACATTGGTATTCAGCTGCATCCGATTAGATTGGATGCTGACCCTAACATAGTTGAGAAAAGGCTAGGCAGATGATGATGTGGTATACTCAGATGTTGACAGGTGCATATTTGCCTGGCGGGATCCCAGAGATATTGCATCCTGTCTCCAAGCCTGTAGCTTTGGCTGGAAATAAAATTACTTAATATTTAAATTACATAGCATTTTATTGTCATAGACTTTCATGAGGTAACTCCTCTAAATATAGAACAAATCAATGTCTCTTATCGGTCAACCTCAGGCTAATTGTAAATACCAAATATAATAGGAAGTGCGACCTAATTGCAAGGCAGCACTAATTAAGAGAGGCCACATTCAGCCGACCTATCAGCAGTGAGCAGTGCGTGCGACCGTGTGTGTTTAGCTTAGTATACAAGTGGTATATGAGGCGCTTTGATTAGTGGAGTGAATGTCAAACTGTGGTACTGAGTTTTGGACGTCAAATGATGTTGTTTATTTATGATAAATTTGGATTTTTGGAGAATTGCCATTGGTATTTAATTTTGACATTGTACTATTATCTTTATTCCATTAATTATTTATAAGTATACTCAATTGTTAATGTTTTGCTTGCTTTTTTCTGTTTTAAGCTATATTGTGTTTTGTTGATTAATCTTCTTTCTTTGTGTATAATAATTACTAATTATGTGAAAGATTGTACACCTTTAAGGTAGATTTTTTGAGGTACTAATTATTCATTATAAAAATCTCATGTAAAATGTACCAAAAATCACACCAATAAATAAATTTGAATTTGAAAAAAAATTTAAATTCAATTTGGAATAAGCCTTGCAATTGAGTTGTTTAAACGATATTTCCAAGTCAATGCAGCTTCCTACATTCTTCCTATCTCATAATTTTATGGTAAACTAGATGTGCCCCGCGACCAGCGTCTGCGTGCGTTATTATAAAAATATTGCTTCCCTGTATTGGATTTTGTTAACAAAACACGGGTTTTCATATTTTTTTTACGGAACCCTGATCTTTTTTTAAGATAAAAGTAGCCTAAGTTACTCTTTATAACATTAGCTAGATAGCTAGCAGTAACGAAGGTTAAAATTTTGTAAGAGGTAAGCCGGAGCACATGTCTTTAATGTGACTATATTATTTGTCTATAGAATACTGACTGTGCGATTTTTCAAAGGGAAGATGGTAGGAATCGAGTTGTATTGAACCTTCGCCACTGATAGCTAGAGTTGTCCAGCTCTAGCTATTTAGCTAATGTTCCAGTTTCCAGAGTCTAGCTGTTTTGGAGATTAGCCGGAACAAACAGACAGATAGACAGACATACCGACAGACATCATCATTCTCTTGCCTTTATCCCAATTCATTTGGGGTCGGCGCAGCATGTCTTCTTCTTTCATACTTCTCTATTACTCAGACTTCACAGACCGATCGACAGACCGACAAAAAATATTTTTTGTTATATACCTATATACTTTCATATGCATTCAGTAAAAAGCTATTTATTTGTGTGTAAAGACAGAAGAAGAGCTAGCTTTTTTCTTGAAAATCAATCTCATAAATTCCACCCCTAATTTCTATACGGAATAATTTTAAGTAAAATGTTTCGTAAAAACATCATTTTCATGCAAGTAAATCAATGCAGATGATTACAGTTTTTCGCTCCAAACCCAATTTTTCAAAAACCTTAATGGAAAAAGATTGCTTTACTTAATAAAAGCTTTAAAGAATAATGTGGTATAATCAATGTGATTTTAATCTACACTTAGGAAAGGCATTAAAAAATACGTCTTTTACCGAAAACGGCTATTTAAAACAATTGCCGTGAACCCTCGTCCAAGTCAATGGATGACCTTGTTTAGTTACGGCAAATTGAACTTTATGTTGCAAGAAATAGGGGAGTTAATCGATAAGCGATTACCGATAATTGGAAGCACGAGTGATGTTTTTAGGGGATATAGTGTAAGATACATCGGTTTTAATTTTCTTTAGCTTTTTGGAAAAAAAATAGCTTTAAACATGTAATTATGCATGTCACTTTAGTTAAGGCCGTAAATAATAAATTAGGTGCTGCAACATAGATGAATAATGTTGCAGCATACTACTATTATAGAAAGGTAAAATTTGTAAGTTTGTATGTAGGGGGTAATCTTCGAAACGAATGATCCAATTCTAAATTTATTTTCGTTGATAGAAAGTTACATTATTCGTGGTTGCTGTAGGCTATAAATTATATTTATATCATGCAATATTAGCCGAGCTATCATAAATTTTCCGGACGAAGTCTCGGGTGCAGTGCTAGTAGTTATTAATATAATCAATATACTTTGCTTTCACGTCATCAATCAACAACACTACTTTTCCCATATAAGGTGACACTCAAATTTTTAGACTAGACTCTGTGGCTGCTACTGATAAATTCCAGATGAAAAACCCCAATAATGTTTTTACCGACTCAGGAATCGAATCCAAGACCTCACACTCAGTTCATACAGAGTGTAAACAGACCCTTCACGTAGCCGTCAACCAAGTATTCTGTACATCAAACTAAGTAACTTTACGCAAAAATGATTGCTGGGAAACGACTTTTTTTTTTGGGGTGAAAAATCACGTTTTACGGTAGGACTCGATGGAAAGCACTCATAACATTGAGCTGATGGATGGATTGAATAGTACGGGGGTCGTGGAGGTGTGTGAAGTAATAATCTTACATTCAAAATATGTATTTAAAAAAACTGGTGAAAAAGTTGGAACTTTGACCCCCAATATCGCCGTAACTAGAAGGTTCCCAGGTATGGTCTAGAACAAAAAAATGATCGCAAAAACGGGGTGAACAAGTGCCTTTCGGCTATCTTAAGGGTCTATTTACACCCTTTATTATAGTAGTTTTCACATAGTGTTTGTGACATAGTGCACAAGTGAAGTGTAACTAACATAGTTTTTTTTGAGGTTCTATTTACTAACACTATTTGTACTTTATCGTACGTATGTTAGTCTGTAAGGTATATAAGGTCCCATTAAAATACATGGTCAAATTTTAACACAAGCCTTCAGAACGTCTAACCAAAGATATCCAAGCAAAAAGAACACTATTAAAGTCATTTTAAATAGAGCTAAAATCATTGGGTAACCAACATTTTTAGTGTATATTCGTTAGCTGATTCATTTTCTTGTAAGTATCTAATGCATTTTTTTTTATAACCATTGTCCTTGTTTTGGTGATCTGAATGAATTATAAAAGTTGGTCCATCTATTTTAATGGGACCTTATACAACAATATTTTTAGTATATGCGAAACCTGAATATAGTTTGTTCAGAATAAGTAACTTAATCGATTCCAATAATTTTTAAACCATGTTATATTTTGTGCCAAAAATATTTAAAAAGTATTACAAGTTGAACACCGAGCGACATTAGGTACTTATCGCAATAATTTAGGTACCTACTGCCAAATTATTATTATCAATGAGCTCAAGGCGACGCTGGATGCGCTTCTTGGTGTGCACGTTTTTGTGCGGACAACCAGGTAACAGAACAAGCTTGTAACTTTGTGATTTTTCATGATACAGTTTTGAAATTTTTGACATAGATTCTTTACATAAAAATATTAAACACGTGTTTCAGGTTTCGCATATACTAAAATTAATGTTGTATATCTATGGGCCAACGTAGCCTGAAAATAAATGAATGTTATGTCAATGTTTAAGGAAAAAGAGTAGAAGTAAACCTTCTGAACGTATCTGCGCAACGATACTAACGGGGTGTCCTCTTGTTAGGAGAGCACCTTTCATTTGTGGAAACGAGCCAAAGCCATGGGATTCGTACGGGAATTCCTGGTGTTAGATTTAGCTCAGCCTGGCACTGTTCCGGGGTATTGAGAATGATCTATTGTAATTACGAGTGACGGTATGTGTGGCTGTGTCCTCTGTGGATGATGGCTTTCATTTTGGTATTGTTTTCGCCATGTGAGTTATTTCTGTGGTTTAGTTTGATATTAACATAAAGTTACATATTTTTAAATTCAAACTCAAAAATTTAATTCGTTGTGTCACCCTAGTGCTAACTTGTTTTCTATTCATTTTTTTTTGTTTTGTGTGCTTGTAGTAGTGGTGGGTCACCCATCCACAGGCCCACCTCGGCAAGCACGGCTTATCCTAAAGATCGACCCGATCGCCTGTTATTATTGCGCCGTGAGCTATTGACGGTATGTATGGTGTATGTATTATATTGTGTACATAATAAAGAGTATTCTAGCTATCGGTCTTTGAGCAGATCACGATTCCGATTCCACTTAGTTCCCCAAAATAGACACGCAATTTAAAAACAATGTGGCGCTAGCGAAGAACTCAATAGTATGAAACGTCAAAATTCCAATGTCGATCGATCGGAATTAAAATCAAGAGTAAGCGCGCCTGTGGTCTATGAAATTCCGGACTAAACTAATGTGTACGTTGCTTTGTCATATACAAAAGGAACTTCGCCTACTAACGTTAAATTTCAAATCTACATCTTTTATTTAATCAAGCATCTTTAAAAACTTCCTCCCATTAATTCGGCACACGCAAGGGCGTTGTCAAGACATTTATATTAGTAAACAGTAACTTGTATTCAGGGGAGAATACGCTAATTGCAAACTAATCAGTCGTGAGCCTGCCTTGGTAAACATGACTATGCTAATATACATATTACCTAGGTAATAAGATAGGTCTTTGTTAATTGGTTTTGGTAGATACTAAAGTCCTTGGAAGTTTTCTAAGATTTCTGGAAGTTTATTTCAAATTGGCATTTATTCTTATGTAGCTGAAAACTTTTTATTTCGTCACGGTTTTCTCTGAGACGTTCCACACAGAAGATGGATTCTTTGATTGATGGCTGCGCAATAAATGTACGAAAGGGACATTTTACCAATTTTCATTGAAGGAGGAAGGGGGGGGAAAGCAGCGATAGCCTAGTGGTGTGACCGTCGGACTGTCAAGTCATAGGTCTCAAGTTCGGACCCAGGACACTCACCTCTGATTTTTCGAATTTATTTCCATATTGTATAATTATCACTTGCTTCGGTAAAGGAAAACATCGTGAGAAAACCAGCATGCCTGAAAGATAGTTCTCGTCGTCGTTCAATTCAGAGGTTTATGAGCGGTATAAAAACTCTTACACCAGGTTAGGCATTAACCACACGATAAAGAAAGAATTGAGGGATTCATTCAATAGAGGACCTGGCTTTCTTACACCTCATTTAATCTGTTCAAGATAGAGAGAGAGAGACAGAGATAGGCTAATTTTAAGCTAAAATATACAGTATCAAACAACACTAAGATGACGTACTATTCCTTATTTCTACAGAAAGCAGCATAAAGCCTTGTCCACACTAAGACATAGGTATGCCTTAATGTGGAAAAGGCTTTATGCTGCTCGAATAATGTCGAATATAGAATTTAATATATTCGACGTAACATAACACAACATGACGCTTGTAATTCCTGAAGGGGTAGGCAAAGTTGTACCTATAGCACTCCCACTTTACGCCAGTTATGTTGACCCATGTTATGGAGGGCACCAATCTTGACTCCGTGTCTGTTACTGAGAAATTTCTGATGGAAAAGCACAATAACACTTAGTCCTGAGAATCGAACCAAAGACCTCGTACTGAGCAATGTGATTTGAACACTAGACTAAAAAGCCTACAGTATGTTTGATTTACGATTAGTTAGATACATTATGCCACAGTGTGGTCAAAGCTTTACAACGATGACGTCAGCGCTAGTAACTTAACTATCCAACTATATACGGTGTCCGATGTCAAGCCCGCAAGGCGACCCTTACACGTAATTAAGTGAGCCAAATTGGCTACACTATCCAGTCTTAAAGTGATAAAGAGTGCTGTGATTATTATATTAAATTACGATAGCGTATAATTTGGACGTGATTGGTGGGGGCGAGGTTTAAATGGTTGTTTAAGATATTTTCGAAGGGTTTAGCATAATAATAATGATGTCATTCTCGTGGCTAAATAATAACAGCTGCTCGGGTCGATCTTTAGGTTAAGCTGCTGCCCATTACTTACCGAGTTTCCTCCGTGCCTCGGAAATAACGTTAAGTCGTTGGTCCTGGCTGTCATTTGTTGGTCTTTGGCAGTCGTAATAGATAGTCAATGGCCCGAAAGTCTGACAACCAATCTTACCACGGGGTATCGTATTATCCAGTACTAACTGGGTTGTGGAGGTCAAATAGGCAGTCGCTCCATATTAAATACTGGTATTCAGCTGCATCCAACACCAGAAAAGGTGCCGCAGATGATGATGCTGTCATCCTCAATTTGTTTAAATTATGTTGGAGACACCAGGCTAATGACACAGATAACCATCACATTCATTACATGTATTTTTAAACATTTGACCTTCACAACTAAGTTTTTAGGTGATAAAATTACGATCATTTTACTTACTAGGTATTAGCAAAGTTTCGTTTTCATGACAGAACTGATTAACATCCTCTTCCAGAAATAAAAAAATGTAGACCCGTTCAAGAAATGTTCGCACGAAGTACTTATTTTGTACTTCCGCCTAAATAAATAATCGAAAACTGTAGTTCGACTACCTCACCACAGAATTTACCTTAGAACGTGTTCTTCAATGAAAACCAGCAACAGCCATCCCTCCTCAACATTGCACCTCTAATCCTCGTTCCAGAATCGTCAACACTGCATCATCGACACTACAGAAACACAAATTGCACAATTCTGCTTAATTAACAGTAGCGAGCAGAACAGCATTACACAAATCCTTCGTAATTCGGTTCCACACAAACAGCTTAGCAATACCGTTTAGCGTTTGTAGAAATACTCTAAATTGAAATCCTAATGCGATAATCAGACAATTGTGGGGATTAACTGGTAGTACGACATGTGCCGTCGGCTAGTGGAATCGGATGCCATATAATCTGTTTCCGAATATCGTGTCAGATTTCATGTTAGTGGTTTTTGTTGAGCAGGTTCCAGCTAAAATGATGTTTGAAAGCAAATTTACAGATCGCCAAATATTAAAGTCGTATGTGTAGCTTTTAGAGCAACGGTAACTTGAAGCCAATGCGCGCATCCAACCATCGAAACAATTGAATATGCTTTCAAAATGTTGAAGGAAAACATTGTGAGTACCTACCAACACAGATCAGTAAATATTAAAAGCCTTTAATGGCATACGAGTCGAGCTATACGATAACTGACAACTGTTTGCACTGGCTGGACAGGTCTACTCAAATCTATGTGGTTCTTTCTTCAGAAGACTATCCTCAGACACTTATCTGCATGATTAATCTCCATGTAAGTTGACCAAGATTATGTCTGGACCTAAAAATTGAAAATGACCTCTGAGTTTGTTTCGGCTGTTTCTTCTCAGAGTAGTCAGGTACGAAACTTCGACCTCATTTAAAAAAAAGACGACGTGTAAAAGTGGTTGTTAAAAACTATTTGTAAAATAAACATCATTTATCATAACTCTTACCTAAGTAGACTATAACTTTTCTATTGCTGCAACACTCTGCGAGAGGGGAAGGCCACATGGTTCCAGTTCTCGTTTTTGGATGTCACATGTATTTTAATTTTTGATTCTATGACACGCTGGCTTCCTCAAAATGTTTTTCCTTCACCACACATAGGTACATGCATACTTGCACTGGTACCTTTAAAGATTCCTCACTTCCAGTATGCGATTGGATTGTTGCCAGAACGGCGATAGATTTGTCTCGATCACAGCTATAGTGTAATTTATCGTAGTTCACGAACAGTCGGAATATAACACAAACTTTATTTCAGAAAAACAGAAATGCTGCCACGTGTTCCAAAAAGCGTTATCTCGTAAATATCGAAAATTCTGGTTTATTTTTGCATCTTGGAAACTAAAACATCGCGAAATGATATAACATTTAAACGTTTAAAAAAAATTGCAAGAAAAATATGCATATCTTATTTTATTCGATAATGAAAACGAGTGACATTATTTTTATAATTTACTAGCGACTCGCCCTTGCTTCGCACGGTGCCACCTTTTGAGTCCAAAACTATTCTATCTTTCAAGCTGGAGTCAAAAAATAAATACACGTTTACAAAATTTCATTGAAATACGTGATTTTTAAATATTGAGATTCCTCGTGTTCTCAAAACTTTGATTTGTTGAGTTATCACTTTTTGGCTTAGGTGAACAGAATGGTGGTTATTCTAAATTGAATCCGAGTTATCAGTGAGGATGTTGAGCTTATAATAAATTTGGGTGGCGTTTAAATCACAACAGATTTCGGAAGCATCAGGACGGTTGGTGCAATTCATTAAATGGACCAATGTGTCTGAATGTGCTTGATATATGACCGAAGGTCTGTTTTGCGTGTGGTCTCTGTGAAGGGAGACAGCGGTGATTTACATAATTATGAAGAAGTTAACAGATTAGCCTTAGATAGAAAAAGCAGGCTTCAATTTTTATTCTTCTAGCTAGATCATCATTATCGTAAACTTATACTGTCACTTACGGGATATCTTCCGTAATTATCAATTATTTTGAGCTCCTCATATTTCGACGTAAGTGACAGTATAAGTTTAGCTTTAAACCGTGAAAGCTTAAAGCAGTGTCATCATTATCATTATCCACCAGCACATCAAGCTACCTACTACAATCTGTCAAATTTGTTTTCAACTTTATCGCTAAAGACAAGTTCAAGGTTGATTGGGAAAATTTGACAGTTTCGGGTAGCTTCATGTGCTGGCGTTTGTACAATGTCAATTTGTCTAGACCTTCAGATTCGACGAATTCCATGACGTTAATATTGATTTAGCTATCATTCTTATTTCTTTTGATACGTTTACTCTTCTAGGACATGCATGAACAAATTTCTAGCTGTGAGTTCTCAATCTAGCTCACGACCAAGTGCTCATGAGCCTCAGATGTTTTGTACGTAACATTTCGCCTATATCTTCTAAGAGTTAGACTGAGGTGCACCTTAATACGGTGGCGGCACGGTTGGCGTAGTCGCTGAGCTTTTGGCTGTTATTACACTGCGTGTCGCGGGTTCGATTCCGACACGGAACAAATATGTGTATGGCCTACAGGTAGTTTTCCGGGTGTGGCTGTTTGTGTATGTGAGTTTAAATGTTTGTAAACGCACCCGTGCTACAGGACAAATTCCTAGTGCGGCGCAAAGTTTTAAAAAAGAAATACACCGATATTTCGCCAGTTATGTTTAAATCTCATGTAATAGTCTGATCTATTGCCAACAGCCGAACATTAATTCAAATACCATGCTGCCACTGAGAAATTCCTGAAGGGAGAACCCATTATCACTTGGCGCGATCTGGAAATTGAACCCAAGGACGTTATACACAGCTTTGAAAGCGCAATACTTTGTGCGGTCCGCGTCACCATTGAAAAGTCAGCCTATATTCACGGGCCTGTGGACGGCGAGTTATGGCCTAGCTCGCCGTCCGGCCGTCTTATGACGACAGGCCGTGTCGACGACGCGTTCGTATTCCACGCTCGCCTCAAAGAGATGTCAGCAACCACGTAGGGGTCCGCAAGGGCCGATGCCAGCCAGGGCTGCGGGGCTGTTCGAAAGAGATACCGCGGCCCTGGAACACAAAGGGCAAAGAAGGAACATGGATGGGTTCAGTCAGTACAAGTCTGACACTCCCTTCCGCCCGCTCCGCCCAGAGCGGGAGGGGGGGGGGGGGTCATTTGATGATTTCCCATCCTAAAAAAAAAACCTATATTCACCACGCTGGTGATAACCACAAACCCAAAACTAATAAATCAAGTGCCGTCGATCAACATAACACTACTAACTCTTAACTTGTACCAACAATCACGCAGTGATTTGTAGCTGGAAACGCACCGTGATCGCTTGATTCACTCGCGCCTGTTAATTATTAAAAGCAATTACTGAATACCGTACTTTGTTTTATTTTCCAATTGTTTTCCCAGCGTTTATTGTTGCTGGGCTAAATAGAAGGCGTATAAACGGCAGAGTGGGGCAAAAACTAATTGTGAAAACAATTAACAACTAACAATTAAATTGCCAAAGTTAGTTGCAACTAACAACTAAAATAATTAATTGTAATTGTAACGTATCGCAATTAACAATTAATTAATTGTGCTTGGAAAACTTTGCAATTACAATTAAATTAATTGTGCTTGTAAAAATTTGCAAATACAATTGATTAATTGTTAATTGTTTGATACACGTTTACAATTACAGTTAACAATTAATAAATGTCAGTAACTGAAAAACAAAATGCAAACAATACAAGAGCATTCTCCTTTATTCTCAAAGGTATGTATAGCCTGGATTTAAGCCAGAACATTACGTAAAAGTGTAGACTATGGACTCCTGCCATATTTACATTCATCAAATACGTAGTTAAATTAAATATTAATTGTTTAAAACAATTAATTTAATTGCAAATAAAATTTTAATTGCAATTGAATTAATTGTAAACCACAATTAACAGATTTAATTGCAATTGATTTTAATTGCATTTCACAATTAAAAATAATTTAATTATTTTAATTGCAATTAATTTAGTTGAAATAAAAATTGTAATTGTTTGCGTCTACAATTAAAAAAATAATTCAATTGTGCCCAACACTGATAAACGGTATTGTTTGGTGCAAAGGCAAAAATATGTGGCAGCTTTTTTGTTACTTTGTAGGGTTAAGTCGATATTTTTGTATACGCAATCGGCACGTGTATTTTACTTTGGTACTTTTAGAAAACTCTTGTTGATAAATAATCTTCAAGGTTAGTGGGGTTGTGGAGGTAAATAAGGGGAGTAAAAACACTCTTTACGAAGCCGAGAAGCACGTGTTTATCCCGTAAATGCGATATTTTTTTGTTCTACATCATACCCGGGATATTAACCGTCAACGATCCAACTTTTCACACGTTTTTTTATTAAAATACACGTGCAATATATGTGTATTTTTTGTAAATACCTCTATGACCCCTGTACTATTCAATACATTCAGTTAAATGTTATAACTTTACTTTAAATACCTCCATGGGCTCTTGTACTATTCAATGTATCCATCAACACAATGATTTTAGTGGGTTACATTGAAAGCTACCGTAAATAGAGATTTTTCATCCCAAATTAAAAAGTCTTTTCCTACAAAACCAAAATTAGCCAAAATTTTAGCGCAGTGTTACTTAGTTTGATGTACATAAAGGTCCGTTTACACCTTGTATATAATTATCCTAAAATGTTCTCACTGCCTGCTGGGACACAGGTCTCCTCTCGAGGCGGAGTGGATTTGGATCATGCCATGGAAAAGTGAAGAGTTTTGGAAGAGAACTATTCTCAGCATTGAGTGACCAAAGGTTGAAGAATAAAATGGCTTGCGATGTTTTGGGAGTTAGGTAGACTCAAATGCTTTAGCACCGTAGACCACATACATACGCTGCGGCAGGTTATACAGAAGACCGAAGAGTATAACCTGCCTCTCTGCTTGGCGTTTGTGGACTATGAGAAAGCCTTCGATTCGATCGAGACTTGGGCTGTACTGCAGTCTCTCCAACGGTGCCAAATCGACTATCGGTACATCGAGGTGTTGAAGTGTTTGTACAAAAACGCCACCATGTCAGTCCGACTTCAGGACCAGACCTCAGAACCTATCCTTCTGCAGCGAGGTGTAAGACAGGGAGACGTCATATCTCCGAAACTGTTCACCGCTGCACTGGAGGATATCTTCAAGGTTCTGGACTGGAGAGGGCTAGGCATCAACGTCAATGGCGAGTACATCTCTCACCTTCGGTTTGCCGACGATATAGTGGTCATGGCTGAGACCATGGAGGACCTCAGTACAATGCTCGATGACCTTAGTAGAGCTTCCGAAAAAGTGGGTCTTAAAATGAACATGGACAAAACCAAAATCATGTTGAATACCCATGTAACACCCACTCCTATCAAGATCGGAGACTCTACACTCGAAGTTGTAGACGATTATGTCTACCTTGGACAAACGATCCAGTTAGGTAGGTCTAACTTCGAGAAAGAGGTCAATCGTCGAATCCGACTCGGCTGGGCAGCGTTCGGGAAGTTGCGTGGTATCTTCTCGTCCAACTTACCGCAGTGTCTCAAGACGAAAGTCTATGACCAGTGTGTGTTGCCAGTGATTACTTACGGGACCGAAACATGGTCGCTCACAATGGGCCTTATCAGAAGGCTTAAAGTCACCCAAAGGGCAATGGAGAGGGCTATGCTCGGAGTTTCCTTGCGTGATCGAATCAGAAATGAGGACATCCGCAAGAGAACCAAGGTAACCGACGTAGCCCGAAGAATAGCCAAACTGAAGTGGCAGTGGGCAGGGCACATTGCTCGCAGAACGGATGGCCGATGGGGCCGAAAAGTTCTGGAGTGGCGACCGCGAACCGGAAGACGCTGCGTTGGAAGGCCTCCCACTAGGTGGACCGATGACCTGGTGAAGGTTGCAGGGATCCGCTGGATGCGAGTCGCACGGGACCGGTCAATGTGGCGACACTTGGGGGAGGCCTATGTCCAGCAGTGGACGTCTTTCGGCTGAAATGATGATGATGATGAAATGCTGGTATTTGGTTGCATCAGATTAGACTGTTAGCTGATACCATCATAGCTGTTGGGAAACGGTAGGCATACGGTGATGATTGCTGGTAGTAGAATCGCTTAATACGATTTAAATAATTATGCTGCTTAATTCTTGTCCGAAAGTTTGTGAAGATGATGGATGAAGGGAAAGATGGTGTTTTTTTTAAATAACGGTTCCTCACACTAGGATTTTCTCCTGTATCGTGGGTGCGTTTACGAACATTTAAACTCACATACACAAACAGCCAAACCCGGAACAACTACATGTTGGCCGTACAAATATTTGCAGCGCAGCAGTCAATCGCTCAGCCACTGCGCTAACCGCGCCGTCAAGCTGTTTGTTACTTTCACGCAAAAACCACTAAATGAATTTGGATGAAATTTGGCACATAGGTTATACTTACGATCTCGTGAAACAATTACCGATAAACCACGCGGGCGAAGCCGCAGGCATAAGCTGGTGATAAAATAAAATGCTTAGTCGCTTGTAGCCCCTTCCGTAGTTAATTGAGTAGGCATCAGCCTTTATAGAAATTTTAGTAATGACTATATATATAATAGACTTGAGAAGCGTTATATTATGCCACTAATCATCACATTTTGAGATCTACCCTATGTTAACTGCCATACACGCAGCTTAGTAATTTACCGAATCTGTCGAATTTTCACTTCGAGGCCTATATCACAGACACATCACTTTCAAATCAAACATATCCAAACTAAATTCAAATAAACCCGGCAAATACATTGTCAGTGGAAGCAGGTATCGTGTTACACACACAGAGCATGGAATCGGCGCACAAGCAACATCTATGCCGCTTAAAATAATTTTTGTAACGTCAAAAGTGCGTGGAGCGCATTACTTTTGTCATAAACCGTCTGCAAAGCCGTTAGTTTATGTCTTATAGAAGTGTCGGCCCAGTGGCCACGGCCTTGATCAACGAGAGGTAGGTTTGTGGGTTCGAATCCAAGCAAGCACTTTGGGTAATTTGTTTCATTACCACTGCTCTCAAAACAATGTTTTGGAAATAGCTTGTCTTAGAACCCAAATGCGAAGTCGTGTTATATCTCGATTCCTTTTGTCAAGAGGAAATCCGATGCCCCAGCAGTGAGAACATTATAGGCTGATTCATCATCATCATCACCTTTTTCTAAATATGTTGGGTTCGGCTTCCAGTCTAACCGGATGCAGCTGAATAACAGTATTTTAATGGTAGGACTGGTTGACAGACCTATAACAATTCAATTCAATTTATTTACTTCAGACACAACGATCCATCATTTTGTTAGTAGGTACACTTAAAAATAATGTTAGCAATTAAAGAAAAATCAAAGACAAATCAGTCAACACAATACTATTACGTCTAAATTTAACATCAAAATAAAAATTAATACAACAAATAAGTAACGACTGTCAAAGATCTACAATTGACAGCCGGGAACATCGGCTCAACGTGCTTTCCGAGGCTCGAAGGAAACTCGGTATGTAATTGATGGCCACCCATCCACGAACAGACCTAGGCAAGCGCGGCTTAACTTTGAAGATCGACCCGGTTGTTATTATTTAGTTACGAGCTTCACTCCTCATTATAGGCTGATTATGCTTGTTATTTGTGTCCCAGTGCGAATAAACGGTAACACGCTTGCATTTTATTTAAAATGTTGACACTGCCGCGTCTAGCAGCGGCCGACGCAGCTCTTGCTCTGTGAACAAGCAAAGCATACAATGTCAGTAACACGTATCGCGTAGCCCAGCATCTATTACCTTTACAATGTAGATGAGTGCGCAGCAAGAATTATGTAAACCCGGCTATGTATGACTGCCATGAAAATTTAAACGTTCAAATGTTTTTTAAGTGGGTGATGAATTTTAAAGCGTTCGCGAGCTCTTTTTCGTTGGGCTGGAAGTGGGAATGGGTTTGATACTAAGTAGTGAAGATGCTCGCTATCGGAAAAATGAAGATATTTTAATGTGAGCGCCGTATTTGTGAAATCGAAAAACTATACCATGCCTAGCCTTTTCCCAAATATATTAAGGTCGGCTTCTAGTCTAACCGGATGCAGCCGAATATCAGTATTATACATGGAGCGACTGCCTATCTGACGTCCACAAATCAGTCAGTACCGGGTAATACGATACCCCTTGGTAAGACTGATTGTCAGAAATTCGGGCGACTGACTCCCTGTAACGACTGTCAAAGATCTACAATTGACAGCCGGGACCAACGGCTTAACGTGCTTTACGATATACAAAGAAAACTCGGTATGTAATGGGTGGTCACCCATCCACGGACCAACCCAAGCAACTGTGGCTTAACCCGGAAGATCGAGATCAACTATACACTCTCTAAATGTTATGGCAAGCGCGTCGTAATCGAATACGCTCACTTTTTTTATAAATGTCTTCCAATATATTTAGTTCATCACTGTTAGTCACTACTATAGTCGGTGTTCATAAGCATAGGGTACCATTTCATCAGTCGTTTCAGTAGCAGCAACGGTGTCTGAATTTGTGCCCGGTTGATGGTAATAGGCTCGCCCCCTGTTACATGGGACATAAACATAAGTGGCGAAATGCTAGTGTACTGTTTGCTACACCTCCCCTTTACCCTTCGGAGATTACAGGCGTGATGTTATGTAATGTTGTTATGATTTTTTAACTATGAAATGAGTTCTAAATTTTCTTTTTTTTTTGTATGAAATGGTCAAATGAAGTGAAGGCACACTTTGATTAAGACAACCAAAGACGATAAAAAACCGTGACCGAATCGTAAACAAAAGACGCTCTCTATCATATATTATCATTATTTAGGAAATCTTCCTACTTGTGCATAAACAGTACCGTCTAGTGGCCGTCAAATTGGCGCCGCCCTGCTTAAACGACCATACGCGATCTGCTTACATAACCAACGCTATGTATTTGCTTTCAATTCGTCGTATAAGCATTATATGTAATAGTGTGGTGTGTTGATACAGGCTTTGCTTATGTTAAAATCAGAGTTAATGGCTCTTGGCTTGATAATATTAGTAATGCAATCATAATACAATTGGAAAAGACTAAGTATAATTAATAATCGGAGACGTTCAGAGACGTCTTCGTTAGACGTGTTCAAAAAAAGCCTGTCAACATTATCAATATGTGTGTATCTAGAATTTTATATGTATATATATATCTAGGTACATGTATTACGTATAGTATACTATATTGTAAGTATTGAGGCCTTTGCCCAGCAGTGGGACAATATGGGCTAACTATAATATAATATAATTGTGTGCAAATCAGATTTTAGTTTAGTTCATAAAATTAGTTAATTTATGTTTTTAAATATACTGTTTATCCACATAGGTATATGTATACTCTTTTGCAAATCTTGTAATTCCGATTTAAACTCGCCGTTATACATAAGATATACATATATTGCAATTTGTGTTTATATCTTTTAATTTTATGTTCAATAAAGAAAATAATAACAGAGTAAAAGTTAGAGTTTGTTTACCTTAACCAAATAAAAGGAAAATGGGGATAATATCTCCGTATATAATCCCAGAATTATTTTTAAGTTCCGAAATAAAGCTAAATGTAACTTAAACTTCCTTGAAGTTTAGGCAAATAAACTCAACTTATTACCCTTTCTAATTATAATATTCATTTACTATTCCATAATGCATCATTAGTGTAATTGTCACAAACAAGACTGCTGAGTGTAGGGTGCAATGTTGTTTCTCAAATCAGTCAAACTTTAAGTTTTTAAATTATCATGGTCACTCACATTATCATTAACATTAGAAACGGGATATTTACCATGTTTACTGATCAACAACAAGAACAACAACAAAACAATCAGAAAACATGGTAAATATCCCGTTTCTAGTGTTAATGATAAGCCATTTTGCCAAGAAACTGGATTCGTGTAGGTTAAAGACAACAGATTTTTTTCTACGTGCTATTCTACTATTTTGAAAACAATTATTTAACTAAATTCTAATAAATATAATATAATATAATAATTCGAAATATGAACATTTTAAATGAGCACGCACTACTAGATTCATTAAAATAGGCATTCATTAAAATTAAGTTGACAGTAATTAAAATGTTAAATTATTTATAGCAATAATTTTATGTATTGTCAACTCAGCAAAATTATCGTTAAAATGGCCACCAAGTTAGTATTCAAATAATGTGTGTTCACGAAATGTAAACTTACAAAGGAAATATTTAAAATAATATGTAATGTACAATATTGGTCATTGATTTTGTACTAGCTGTGCCTTTTTTTATGTGGTGTTTAATGTATGAGCATGGTCTATATGTTGAAGTTACTTTAAAAGACAAAATTTGACATTCAAGCATTCATCTTCAGTTTTTTTTATTATTTTAGTATTTTTTTATTATTTGTTGGTAGTCATAAACATTTGTGATTAAAATACGTCGGAACTTCTCTCAAAACAGGTTTAAAAAAATTAATTGAGAAAAATCTTAATAAAGTATAAAAATTGACATATCTTCCAAACTATAAAACTTTAGCTTAGGGAAAGTAAGTAAGTTCAATAATTAGTAAATGACCTCCTCTATAAGCGAATTTGCTATGGCGGGTGCAGATCCAGTCACCCTGTATACTTTAATGAGCATGAAACCGAAACTAGAAATCTAAATGTTCGTTTTAAGCGAACATTAAACAAATAATAGAACAAACTATCATATATAAATCCTACTTAGCATTCCTAGAATAATATTTTAAGCCTGGATAAACCCTAACTGACTTTAACATGACTTTTGAACTAAAACTAAATTGTATTATACGGGTCCGCGAACTTGAACACGGTTTGTATAACTTATTTTTATTAATTTGGAGGTTAGAATTAGGGTTGTCAATCATAACAAAAAAAATAAAATAATAATTTATTATAAATACAAAAGCCAAAGAAAAAATAAAGACAAACTCCATTCCCAGACTCAGGAATTCATCTCGGAGAATAATCATTAGGAAGCACCAATTATTCATTTCAAATTATGGAAACACCAATTACTAGCAAACTAATATTTAATAAATGCGGTAGTAACGGTGTAAACGGCTTAAGAGCGTTAACGACTTACGGCATTTCATACAAACTTTAAACTCCTTTTTTTTTTAAATGAGTGAACCGTGAATTTTCATGACACTTCTTACGCATCAGCAAGATACATAAGTCTAAAAAGTTGACAGAGAACATTTTCGAAAAATAGTGTTACAGCAAAATTAGACTAATTTTAGATTTTCCATAGAAACAGTAATTTCCAAATAGCTTTTTTTTTAAAGACATTTCGAAAAGTTCTCTGTCAACTTTTTAGACTTATGTATTCTACTTATGCGTATGAAGTTTCATTTAAATCGGTTCAGTCATTTCGAAAAAAAAGGACTTGAAAGTTTGTATGAAATGCCGTAAGTCGTTAACGCTCTTAACGGATTTCACACACGTGAACCGTGAGACATAGGTTAGGACAAAATATAATTTTTATCTGCGAGAGATGCTGTGGGTAAAAAATAAATTGAATAAAAATTTGTATTTCACGGACAACGCTGGCGCTTTCATCTTAAGTTAATAACAGTAAAGTTTTAGATAAAACTAGCTTATAATAGTTTTAAGTAAAATGTAAATAGTAAATTTAAATCATATTTTGTTTAAAATACAGCCTAACACTGAACTGAAAATTGCAAAAATCCTAATAAAATTTGAATTTCGCGTGCTACCCTGGCGTTCCCGCCTTAAGTTATTAAATTAAATCACCAATCTTTCAGTACATTTACAGCTAATGAAAAAGTTAACTAAATAAGTGTGTGGCGGCCCTAACTTGAATAATGTTGCTTGATTTTTCATATTTTCACGGTTCGTTTGTCCAGAGCTGGTAGCACTCTAATTTTATGAATAGTGTATTAATCCATTCGAGAGTAATTGCATTATCCGATATAATGTCCAGAGCAAACAATGGAATCAGTGGTTAAATTATTTTCAAAGATTTTTCGGGTTTGGCCCTGGAGGCGGAGGGGAATATCACCAGAATTAAAAGATTTGAATAAGATAACATCAAGCCTGTTATTTCTAAAGAGTTTGGCAGAGGTGTACAGTCGAGCGAGCACTAGTATGAAAAACTTAGGAAACCAAACCAATTTTGTAAGTCTTAAGAAAATTCAAAAGCAACTTCCTCTTGAAATAACTATTGCAACTTTAAGATAAATGACAAAATTACATGTTAGGATGGCACCCGGGCACTAATCTAGAATCCCAATAACACTTTACCTGACCTGGGCATCGAACTCTCCACACCATTAGCAGGGGCGTTTGCGACCACTAGACCAACGCGGCAACGAGGCAGTCAGTGAAGTAATTTGATTAAGTTGTTTTATATTATGAAGAACTATGACCCAATACAAAAATACTTCAAAGTGAATATATAAATAACCGTTTTTCAACAACGTGACGCGTAACGTGATTGTTCATGATAACAAAAAACTTTCCCAAAGAAACATTTTTTTTACGCTCATACCCATACTTTATCACAATAAGACAACAGCCGTGAAATTCGCGCGTGCGACTCTCGTCACTAATTTACCAGTCACCATTTAATAGTCTCTTAAAATATAACTGAATTAAAAAATACCAAAAATAGTATCAAAGAAAAAAAATCTTCTCTATTTTCTTTGAAAACCTGATATATTTTCATAAAGGTATACCTGTTTACTCTAGATAAAATAAATGGTACCACAAACGTAAGTTTTAATGCCTAATTTAAATCAAGTAGGCAGATACTTAAACAATACTTGAAAACATGGAACATGGAACATTTAGGCAATGCGTGGGTATAAAGCAGTAAGTAATAATAAGTGTCGTAGGATAATTGAAAAAAACAGTTTTTTTACAAAATTACTATGATTGCTGAAAAGGGCCGGATTATTGGAAACTTTAAAAGATTTTCGTATTCATCATCCTCTAGTCCTTATCCCAATTTATTTGGGATCAGCACATCATGATTTTCTTCTTCTAAATATGTTCGTGTTGTTGTTAATTTTTGAGAAAAAACCCTGTCTGCTCATGAGGTTGGAAATCTTGATTGCTGATTGGCTAATCTAAGAGTCAACAACTCATACATATAACGTCTTTATTCTGGTTGATCAGAGTACAGTTCGGATGTAGTTATTAACCAATCAGCGCATCTTAATCATCATCATGTTACTGCCCTTGTCCCATGTCCCATGTCGGCACAACACCTTTTCTTCTTCCATGCTCCTCTGTCAGAAGTCACGGTATCATTTCCTTTCTCTTTCATTTCATTTCTCACACAATCCATTATTTTTTTCTTTGGCCATCCTTTCCCTCTTTCTCCATCAACATTCATAACAATCAGTACATCTATCAGTGTATAACGTTAATATCAGCTAAACTGTTTTTTTTTTTGATTTTAGCTTTTATTACGAAATTCTTTTTCAGTTTTCAATAAACCGGTTTTCTGAAAATTCCGGGCCTTTTGCAAAACAACGATTTTTCCAAATGCCCTTCTACATAATGTATCGCCTACGCTTTCTTCGAAGGGCTTAAATTATAAAAATAGTTCTCCGGTAACATTTACTTAAGCTTGACACAAATAGCCTGGAGCTGAAATAGGTCCCTAAATAATTTTGTTTGTGGTGTGTATTTTGCAAAAGTGGCCAAGTAAATATTCTGAGGTAAATTATTCTTAGCTCAACTAGGCAAGTCATAGGCAGGCAGGTTATTATTCCTATTTTGTGCCAAATAATGAAATAAACGGTTAACAAAAAGTACACAGAAGTGGACGCTCTTGAAGGATAAATAATTATGACGTTTGTCTCACACTAGTACTATTTCTCCTGCGTTTGCAAACATGAAAACTAACATACACAAACAGCCAGACCCGGAAAAACTACTTTCGTACCGAATTTCTCAGTACCAACCACGAAACTTTGATTTGCGCCCGGTTGCTGACTATAAGCTCACCCCCTATAACATGCAACTTAAACATAATTGGAGAATAGTGGGTATACTGTTAGGGACACCTCTACCTAACTCTACGCGGATAACAGACGTGATGTTATGTTAGAATAACTAGGAGGGTCGCCGTCTTATTTATTATTAATTACATACCGTAAAAAGAAGTCCTTAATAAATAAAAAAAGAAAATTAAATGGCATGTCCTCAACAACAATATAATCACACAATTAACTCCATTGACAAAACAAAACCATTTAAGCCGTAACGTTAGTAATTAACCTTACAATTGCTACAACTGACAAACTTGTTCTAACATCATTGTCGATTAGTTTCTAGTACGTACTAATGGCGGAGGATCAATGTTATTTGACTTGGAAGCAACTTTTGATAGTCAGCGCTATTGCTTTTACAGTCGGTGTGGAGTTAATGGTTTCTTTGACATCTGTATTTAGCTTTGAGGACGCTGACAGGAATACTTGAAAGTGGTTGATGTTTTAATTATTCTTCCTTTCACTTTCACACTCTCCTACTTCTTTTCAATCATTAGTGTAGGTACTCTAATCTGAGCTCGGAGAGGTGAGGTCTCTTCGATTATACGCCACTTTACTTTGTCCTGATCTGCCTTTTTCATATCTGTAAATATTTATTTCTTATTCAGTACTAGGTAATACTTACTAATAATAACAGCCGCTCGAATCGATCTTTAGGTTAAGCCGTGCTTGTATAAGTTGGTCTGTGGATGGGTGGCATTACATACCAAGTTTCCTCCATGCCTCGGAAAGCACATTAAACTGTTGATCCCGGCTGTCATTTGTAGATCTTTAACAGTCATTACAGGTAGTCAGTGGGGCACAAAGTCTGACAACCATTCTTACCAAGGAGTAACGTATTAACTGGGTTATAGAGGTCAAATAGGCAATCGCTCCATGTAAAATAATGGTATTCAGCTGCATTCGGTGAGACTGGAAGCCGACCCTAACATAGTTGGAAAAAGGCTCAGCAGATGATTACTAGGTAATATTCAATTACGTATGATTTTCAAGAGGCATTTTATTTACTTCACTGTTTTAGCAAGACTATGTGATTTGAACAACTCAACTTGCTTTCCAGAATGCCAATTTTGTTACCAAGTATTTTATAGTAGTACAGGACTTTGGTTTTCTGTTTCTTAAGACTTACGATTCTTGTTATGCATACCATAATACTTAAACATTCTCTGCTATCACAAACTTAAAATAGGAGGCTATAGGACTTTTTCTCATACAGAGAAGTCAGCATGGACCTGCGCGTTTCATCACCCGCTTAAAATCAAGCCGCCATAATTCAAGCACCATAAAGTGCAAATTCCCCGAACACAAACACTGTCAACGAATATGAAAATTTTAACATCTTAAAACCACGTTTTAAAATTCAGCACAGCTGTTGGTTGTATTCTTTAAAAACGCTGGCGAAATGATATCAAAATTCACTTAAACTTTGAACAACAGATGCAGCGAAATTCGTGCCAAAATCTGATTTAGAAACAGTTTAAAATTAAAAAGATTATTATGGAATAACAAGGCTTTGTTTTTGGTGAAAATTTTAAGTTAATTAGAAAAAGAACTTGCTGAACACACTGTTAATATTAGCTTATGTCATCCCACTGCTGGGCAAAAGCCTCTCCCCATGACTTCCAAATCTTTCGATCTAGGGCATTTTTTTTTTTTTTTAGTTGGCATGACCCCTTAGCCTGACCATCGTAGACCATCGACAAAATGACAGATTTCTTTGCAATATCTGTCATTTTGTCGATTCTTCCGTCAAAGAAATCCTTGTCTACGGGGGTCATGCTACGGGGGCGTTGGTTCTGTCCAACTCGTCCCGCCATCTCCTGCGAGGGCTTCTGACCAACGACACACACAGACAACAACGCACATGGTAAAACTACAAAATAAAAAAGATCATTTAAATGTATGTAGTGTCTTCCAACAGTACCATATTCTGTTTTAGCACTAAAACGTATTCAAGTGGAATAAACGCCCAAGCATCGTGAAAAGTTAGTTGAACTAACGACAACACTTTATTAACGGGTTTCCATTGGATTTGCGTGGATTTGTGCTGGCTTTTAAATCAATTGTAACTAGTGGAACATAGTACTATTTGCTTGTAATTCAATCAGTCTATGAATATTGCATATAGCTGTTAGGCAGCAACAGGCAATTTTAGATTTGCGCTTCTGATGCTGAAATCTTCTATCGTCTAGGCACAAGCTGAATGTACAATTAGCTTATTTAGTGGTCTCTAGTGGTGCACCAGCAGTGATAGCCTAGTCATGTATCCTTCGGACTGCCAAGTCATAGGTCGAACCCAAGACAAGCTCCTCTGATTTTTCGGATTCATGTGCGTATTGCATAATTATCACTTGTTTCGGTGAAGGAAAACATCGTGAGAAAAACCAGCATGCTTGAGAGATATTTCTCGACGGCATTTAAAGCCACGTCAGAGGCCCATGGGCGGCATAGAAACTCTGACCCAGGTTAGGCACTAACCACACGATAATGTAGGAAGAACAGTAGTCTGACATTTCTTTAGCGAAGTAGCGAGCCTGACAGCTTAACAATTAGAATCGCATTTCTTTCAAATTCATCAAAATCCATTTTCAATTTCCTCATAACAGTCACCTGCAGACCTCATAAACGACAAACCGTGGAAAATAGGTTACAGTATCAAAAGAAACAATCGTACGGCTTAAAGAAAAACCTATAATCACACGCACACACCCACACGTTCACTCACACGCACACACATTTTCAGTTCGTGTATACACGTGACAATAGGTGTCCCACACACGGAAATTCTTACAATTTCGATTCAATTTAGATTTCTTGCCGGCGCCTCTACAGGGTGTCCTGTTTAGAAATTGAATTTCAGTTTCGTGTGAAGTTAGTGTTGAGTTCTTGGATTTTATTTTTGTGTTTATATTGTAGGGTCTATGTAGCGTAAAGTTTTAGATGATAAGATTTATGTAATGCTACAGGCTTTTTTGGCGTTTAAATGATATTGTCAAGGTCAATATTATTTAAGCGCCAAAATAATACATTTGTGAATAAGTTCAGAAAGAAAACAAGATGGCGGTTATAATTCCTTGAATGATTATTTTTTTGTGGTTAAGTTGCTTTCGTTTTTCTTCTGCTGTAGCACGATCAAGTAATCGTTTAAACTCCCAGAATAAGATTTAGTTAAGTCAATTTTCCTACTCATTAGCAACCGTTTTCTTATCTAACAAAATCATAATTTTATTTGAACAATAAATTATCACGAACAAATCTCATAATTTACCATTTTCACCGAGACACGCAAAATGTACAGAACACGATCGCCAACAAATCTGTCCTAAACATTAAATTACGTCCCTACTGAAAACAAAACGCCTAATTTAATGTCCTTAATCACGCTATACGACGTTTAAATGTTCATTAAATGGATATTATTCACACTTATTAGCCCCTACCGTACTATTTATATTGACACGAACATAATTATCTTAGGTGTAATTGCATCTTTTAAATTGACAAACAATAAGACGCTGTTGCGTTTTCTTAAGAAAAACCAGCCAATTGTGAGTCGTACTCGCTTTTGAAGGGTTTAGTACCATCGTAGTAGGGGATCCCCCTTTAATTTTTAATTCATTTTTTGTTGTTATACCGGTAAAAGATATATACATTCTGTGAAAATTTACGGATCATGAGATTTAGCCCGCTGTCAGACAGACGGACAGCGGAGGCTTAGTAATAGGATCCCGTTGGTTACCCCTCAGGTGCGAAAACCTAATAAGTCTTTTCTTGCAACCAGTGTCATCAAAGGGTATCGAGTTACCCAGTAACTGTGCCTAAAGAGGTCAGATAGGCAGTCGCTTCAAGTAAAATACTGGTATTTAGAGATATCCAGTAAGACTGGAAGTCGACAACAATACCGTTAGGAAAAGGCTAAACAGATGATGGTGATAGACGTTTTTCTGTTATAAAATAGTGATGAATAACGCACTCATAATAGTGACCAAATTACGTGCGTTAACAATTCTAATAACTAACTTTCAAGCACTTCATAATAGAAAACAAATTTCCTAAAACCTTAGTTTCAGAAAAGTGTTGCTAATATCGAGCAATTTTTTAACCTTATTACTTAGAGCATAAGGGTGACAAGTGGCAGTGAGCTCGGTAGCACGTCCAAAGATGTGATTATAAGTTTCACTGGCATTAAAGCAAAAAGACATAATTATATTTGTAATTAGTTATATAATAATTATGTACCTACTTGTACCGCCGGCACCCAATAGGCTCATGCAAAATTGAATATTGCGACTTTATTCGCATTGTCCCGTTTTTTCCAAGCATCTACATTTAAAAAACTTAGCGTACAATCAGCTGTTCACAATTTCCAAATTTTTTTTGGATCTCTAAAATTTAAATAATTTTGGTAAAATAAGTATTTTAATAAGGAAGTACCCCCATAAAGGTATTAAGCGTTTGTTTTGTATTAATTAAATTAATTAGTAAGTTTTACTAACTTCGCACAGAGCACCCTGTACGTCACCTGTCCCCAAAGATAAAGTTGAGTGTTTCCTACATCGACGGTGTCGAATACGCGAACGAACGAATGAAATGATCTAAAGACGGTATTCATCAACCTTTTGTAACTTCCAACAAAAGATTTCAAACCTTATTGTCTTGCAGGTAAAGTTTCGTTTTACACCTCACTTTTGTGAAGAATTCTCAAGTTTGATCTACGGACAAAGTGTTAATTTTGAGAGCTTTAAACTGAATCCTGTTTGAGAATTTGTTCCTTCATAATGTTTGTTTTTCGAGGTATTATTTGAGATGTAGGTATTATGTACTTAATTAACATCAATGTATCTTTAAAGCAATGTTAGGCATCGCATTCTTATCCCTGATTACAAATTCAAATTCATTTATTTCAGGTACATAACCCATATTGGAAACATTATTAAATTATTCAATTAAATACAAAATCACATACAAATCAAACAAAACAAAAAACAAAACAAAACAAAATTTGAACAAATTAACGGCTCATACTAAGAATTACGGTAAAGATAAAGATAATTTTATTTGTCAAAACATGCGTATACATGCAAATTCAGCATGCAGGATGACACCATATGGATATTTAGTACTTACACGAGACAATACTAATTGATTTACAGATTATATGTGTGGGTGAAGTCATAGTTATGCACACAAACACTAAATAAAACGAGCGAGCTCGGTTTTTATTAGTGTGCGTGTGGCACATCATTTACCATATACCAATATATAGTCATCATTCACTTATGGTACTGAAGGAGGTATTATATTTTGCATCATATCACTATAGCAAGCTTGGCACTATGGCTATCGTCTTTGGTCAGTAAACAAGAAGCCGTAAGTTCAAACCTTGTATGCAACAATATATTCTTTTTCTTTTTGTATTCATTCTTTTGTTAAAACATTACTTAAAGTAGAATTTATAACGATTCGATCCCGTTCAAGGTTGGGTAATGAAGTTTCCAATGTTTGAGATAAACACGGAACTCTCAGGTCATTTTATTTTGACTGTTTAGAAAAAAACTACCGACAATTTAAAAATATTGTTTTCAAACACCTTCATTTATAAAAATGAGCGTTCTTAGTTGTCAATCTACGAGTATTTGCATTACTGAGTTTATTGATTACTACTCATGCGATTTATTTCTGTGGATCCAACAATGTAACATTTTATCAATGTTCAAAAGGGTAGAAATCGTTGTTTTGGATGAGCAAAACATATCTATATGTGAAATTGTGAGTGTAAATGTAGTGCTGCCCCACAAACGATGGGACACTTTATATCGTGTCCTGCCTGTCCTGTTGTTTGCTCCTGCGATGTGCATCACAGGACGCTACTGAAAGTGCCAAAGTCGTCGACAAATTTTGGACTGACTCAATTTGAATTGTCATCGACACGCTAAGAAGATGCGAAATTGGAAGGCGCTTAATGATATCGGTGAGTAACAGTTACATATAACACTATGTTGATATTATACCTACTTCACTTTAACTAACTCCTCTCACCTTTCAATGTTTACTACGAATAAATAATTAATGTAACTTAAGTGCAATACCTACCATAGTTATAATAATATATTATCATGAATGAAAGATTTTTTAAATTTATCTTAAGATGATTAAGATAAAAATTAACTTGGTCTAAAATTAGCTTGATTTAGCCCTTAGACAGTTTAAGAAAAGCTAATGTCAGTGTATATCTTATATTTAATTTTTTTATTTGTATTATTATAAAATTAATTAGGTATATATAACTTTATTATTTAAACATTGTGTATATTATGTATATAGTATTTAAATGTAGTATATATTTTATATAATAATAGCTATTATTAATAGTATTATAAATACTCTTTTTGAACCGGAACCGGATTTTGGAGACGTAGAACATCCTAGGCCAAAACCAAAGGCAAATTCATCGGCTCGACACCACGACATCGTGGCAAGGCACAAGGCTGTTCCCTTCTTGTCCACCCGCGTAAAAGCAACAGCACACAATATGTGCTTACAAACTGTCCACTGCGCACCGACAAAACCGACTACACTTTGCTAGGTCATAGATTAATTTTGATTGGGAGAACAATGTGCTGATTTATAGCGACGAAAAAACGTTTAAGTCGGATAAGGATGGGCGTAAATGTTACTAAACATATGCGCGAATATGGTTAACAGCATGAGGTGAAGGTTACAAGAAGTAATAGAAAACGAGGGTTTACAGACTCATTATAGTCGTATTTATTTTAATTAGTAGGCGAATATGAATCTTATTTTTATGCAAATAATGTTCATATTTGTTAAGCGAATGTAAACAAATATAAACCTTAGCAACAATTAGGTATAGATGTTAATAATCTCCTCCTCTAATCCTCTTTTTAAAAGCACAACTCGTAAAGTATTGAAAGTATGGTGAAGTGATGTTATTGTTATGCGGTTAGAAGTTGTCATAATTTCTTACTATCTAACATGTTGATTCACTTCACCTCTAATTTTACTTTGATTCAATTTATATACCTGCTACTTTGACAAATTATTTACGTCCATCCTTACCAACAAAAAACTTTGCCTTTGTCAATAAAACTGGTAAACAACAGTGTTTTACTCATTCGAATGTCTAGTATGGATAGCTATAGCCTATATATGTTTAAAACCAGTTCGTATTAAATCATTGTATCAGCCATACAAGTTTTTTTTGCTAACATACAACTCCCACCAAATTGAACCTTAAAACAACCAATGTAAGGAAGGCAAAGGTCCTTTCAAACCCAATGTTTATCTAATAAAAAATCAAATTATTTTATTGGTTTTATTTAATTACCTTTTTACTTTTTGCTTGAGTGATTTTATTGGTCACAAAATTAATTTAATAAAGAACAAAAAGCAAAAAACAGCAACTCCTCACCTGGGATCGAACTCACATCGTTAAGCTTAGGTCACTAACTGACGCAAGCGCTTACACCAATCAGCTATGGTGACCATGTTACACTTGTATAAAATGTTGGCCTTATTGTAAACCCCTTTTTTATTTTTTCCTTGTACCCTACAAGCTTAAAGATAAAAAAATAAACCCCGTGAAGGGTAGACTACGTATACGCACACAATGATAAGGAGCGGCTGTACGAACATTACCGGCTCGTACAATGACTGTTACCGCTGTGTGCGATGTAAACTATTTAGCTTTGCTGACTGTACATGTTTCACCCGTAAGGCGTACGTACAAATATTTTTAATATTACAAAATATTAAAATATAAATTACTACATAAAAACTAAATTATTAAGGGCACTTCAAAATAATGGTCGGTAATAAATATTGATAAGTCAGTAAAATAAAGTAGTCATAGATAGAATGTCACAAAAATTAAGAATTAATAAAATAAAATATAATTAAAAACATGTCAAATGGTGTCTTTCAAAAAGTCATTTATGTCATAATAACACTTGTCTGTTAATAAATCTCGAATCTTTTTTTTAAACAAATTTACCGGCAATGCTTTATATGACTGTACGGAGTCTTAAAAATTGCTTGCTAACAAAGATAATAATTTGTGACCGATAAATAATTAGGCTAATAGCAAAGATATGCTTTGACTGTCTCGTTTGTCTAGTGGTTGCAAGCGCAAGTCCTGAGCATGAGGTCCTGGGTTCGATTATCAGGTCGAGCAAAGTGTTATTGAGTTTTGTCATCAGGAATTTCTCAGTAGCAGCCATCGAGTCTGGTTTTGTGCCTGGTTGATGGCAAAAGGCTCGCCCCCTATTACATGGGACTTAAACATAACTGGCGAAATGTGGGTGTACTATTAGGTACACCTCTACCTAATCCTTCGGGGATCACAGACGTGAAAATATGTTTATGTATTTTATGCTTTATCCAAGTTGTCAATTGCAGACATAGATATAGTGTGAGCTTCATGTACCTACCAATTCCTCCTCCCCTCAGTGACACAGACATTCGACACACGCTAAGCAGAGCAGCCACTGACATTCATGCTGACAAGTCAACCAGCATGACTATCAGAACCAATCTTTTAGCTTGGCTATAAGCTGCCAGCATTTGTTTTGTTATAGTTTGTGGCTAAATAATAACAGCCGCTCGGGTCGATCTTTAGGTTAAGCCATGCTTGCCAATGTTGGTAGGTGGATGGGTGACCACCCATTACATAACGAGGTTACTCCGTGCCTCGGAAAGCACGTTAAGCCGTTGGTACCGGATGTCATTTGTAGATCTTTGACAGTCGTTAGGTTCCCAGTGGCCCAAAAAGTCTGACAATCAGTCTTAACGAGGGGTATCGTATTACCCAGTATTAACTGGGTTGTGGAGGTCAGATAGGCAGTCGCTCCATGTAAATTACTGGTATTCAGCTACATCCGGTTAGACTGGAAGCCGACCCCAACATTGTTGGGAAAAGGCTAGACAGATGATGATTTGTTTTGTTATAGTTACACAAAACTATAACAAAACTAATGCTGGCAGCTTATTCTAATAACACAATAACAACAGCAATTCTAATTCAGCCAGTGGCTCAGTATCTGCCATCATCCTTTATTGTAAACAAAATGTTCTATAGTCATCCCTGTGGCTATGTTATTGGGGACAGCGTTACAACCCCCTGTCATGTCGGATTATCTCGCATGTTATGTGGATGTGGGGTGGGCAGGTGGATAACAATTGGTTGGCGATTACCGCTGTGATTGGCAGGTGCATGTGTCGCTGGCTTTTGTGTAGTTAAGTCTAATTATGTGCATGAATGTTTGTGTAATTATGAATTACTTCATGAATTGACTGACAAAACAAATGAATTTTTGCCTCACATGCCTCAGGTCTGTACGGTTTTGAAAAAACTGTGTTCTTTTGTGAATAAAAAGGCTATTTGAAGTAACATCTATATAAAAATCTCTTGTCACGGTGTTTGTGGTCGCACACTTCCAGTAGGTATGAGAATATATTTCACATAGCTAATTTCACGTGGATAAAGGTTGCGGGGCACAGCTAGTTTTGTATATATAAATAAAACCTCTAACCAAAAATTGCAGTTTGAACAAAGTAACGTTTTCCAGGACACCTAGCAAAGCGCAGTGATAACAGGTGGACTAAGGCTGTCACCGAATGGCGTCCAAGAACTGGCAAAAGAAACGTGGGTCGTCCGGCGACGAGATTGGCAGACGACATAGTTGCCATCGGGGGAAAAACCTGGATGAGGCTGGTACAGAACCGTGGGGATTGGCACGAGAAAAGAGAGGCCTATACCCAGCAGTGGGTGAGTTCGGGCTGTGGGTGATGATGATGATGATGATGATAATGATGATGAACATTTACCACGGGATTATAAACTATTTTATCTGAAAAACTGACGGTAAAAGTATTTAGAGAAAAGACAATATTTACTGACATGTGCCCTGTTCTTTTATTTCCTGAAATTGAGTAAACAAAACACCTGTCCAGTGTAAGCTATACTATACAAACTACAAACCATAATATTTTTATCCGCGGAGGTCGGCATCTGGTCACGTCGTATCCGCCTTAGTATCCGCTTTAATTTCCGAACGGCATTTAACGTGATTTCGTGCTCTAACGACTGGTAGGGATGTAATGTGGTCGATTGTTTAGTGTCGATAAAATTTGTGTTTGGTTACACCGTTATGTAGTTGTGATGTTTCAGATGTTGTTGGTAGTAGTTTTCTAGTGATTTGGAAGCGTTTATAATTTCAGTTCAGTAAACTATACATTGCTTATTATTATTATACCAACCCGCACTGGGCCTGCGTGGTATATTCATTCCCTCTCATAGAGAGGAGGCCTGTGTCACAGCAGTGGGAACATTATAGGCTGAGCATGCTTGTGCTTATTCATTGATTATGCAAGAAAGTAAGGAAGAGATGTCTCAAAACTACTTAAATTTCGGACACACCCATTCTTAAATAATCAAAACATCTTTTCATCTTTCATCAATTTTTTATCATTGTGTTACTCCATAATGACTATTTAATAATGAGCTCATAATACACCTACTACATCACGCGCAAAATTAATCCGCGAATTGTTATGATCATTACTACTACAAGCAGTTTGAACATTACCAATATTCTCAGCCACACAAAAAGCACTCATCTGAAATATTATCGATATAAGAACCACTCATCCCTAACGTCCACGGAACAAAATGAGACCAACGAAAAAGTTACAGAACAGAAGCGTATTATAATTTAATTGCCTTCTTTAATTACGTATCGACGTAAATCTCTTTTAATTCTAACTTAATTAGCAAACGAAGTGGAACTTTTTTATGGAAAAAGACATTCTGAAAGTATACTTAATTGGACATTAAAACTTTTGAAGGATGATTTTTGAGACGAGGGAAAAGATTTCTTGTTAGTATGTTTTGAATTTCTTTAGTACCTACCCTAGACAATGCTGAATAATAATTGATATTGCCGATGTCCTAGTGAAGCCTGAAAGAATCCGTTGGATGTTAGAAGCGCAGGGACGGGTGATGTGACGACGCTTGGGCGAGGCCTATGTCCAGCAATGGACGTCTTCCGGCTAATATATAGGGTGTAAACAGACCCTTCAAACTAAGTAACTTTACGCAAAAATTATTGCTTGGGAACTAACTTTTTTTTGGGGTGAAAAATCACGTTTTACGGTAGGACTCGATGGAAAGCACTCAAAGTATTGTGCTGATGGATAGATTGAATAGTATGGGGGTCGTGGAGGTGTGTAAAGTAAAAATCTTACTTTAAAAACATGTATTTAAAAAAAAAAGTTGTGAAAAAGTTGGAACTTTGATCCCCAATATCTCCGTAACTGGAAGGTTCCCAGGTATGGTCTAGAACAAAAAAATGATTGCAAAGACGGGGAGAACAAGTGCCTTTTGGTTATGTTAAGGGTATATTAACACCCTTTAGGTATATATATATATTTTAAACTTTATGCACATTGTATGTGAAAAACACTGTACAAAGACGGACTGTTTATTGACCTCGTAAGAAAAGTAGACATTAAAGGAAGATATGATTTTTATAACAGCAGCTAATTATCATATGCCTATCCTAGGGAATCTTGTTTAGGACAAGCCTGCGACACTATTCCCAACTTATGCAACTTTTGAAAGCCAGAATTAACAGTGGCGGCTATCAGAAAACGCCGAGGCAATGAAACTGCGCGAAGTCCCGGAGAAACAGTTTAACTGTCTTGGATCCCGCAACGAAATGAATCAGTAAATAATAGTGGAGGAGTAATTCTAGGAGCCCGAAGAATAGCCAAACTTAAGTGGCAGTGGGCAGGGTACATTGCTCGCAGAACGGATGGCCGATGGGGCCGAAAAGTTCTGGAGTGGCGACCGCGAACCGGAAGACGCTGCATTGGAAGACTTCCCACTAGGTGGACCGATGACCTGGTGAAGGTCGCAGGAATCCGCACTTGGGGGAGGCCTATGTCCAGCAGTGGACGATGATGATGAATGATGAATTCTAGGACTAACTTGTTATGTTGAAATGGGCTTCTAGTCCGAAGGCTGAATACCAGTATTTACACATGGACCGACTGCATGTCTGACCCTTTGAAAAGACTGGTTTTTGTAATGTCGTCATAAAAACATGCTATCGTCCACTGCGAACCCTAGTCAGAAAATAAAATCTACTTTCTATTGGTGTTTGCGTGAGGTATTTTAAATCACGGTAAGTAATTGTTTACTAATAATATTATGTATCAGAGAGCGCAATCTGGACGGAATTCAAACACTTGACGTAATTGTAACAATAAAACAGCAAAAAGTGGCAAGTAATTACTTTTTATAAACTTGAAATGTTTTATAACACATAGGCTTTCCTGTACATTTTCTTTGTACTAAGTTTATTCAGGGTGCTTATTATTCTATTTTAATACTCGTTTTGACAAATGTTTTTGTTTTGGTATTCTTGAGAAACAAATAATTTTTCTGACTCCTAAGTCATAGGATCTCCTAGTTTGGGAGTCAGGATTTACTCTATCTCAATGACCTTTAATTCACTAAATTCATGTGACCTAGTCTTGAAGCAATGTTGAAGGTTTTTGTATAAATAGTGATTTTATTATTTTTTATTTTATTTAAGGCTGCCTCCATCTTTGTGCAGTTTTTAGTCCAAATATAAGCCATTATCTTATGCTCGCGGTTTAACCCGCGTGACGTTATTGACCTCCGGAATCATACTACGGGGATAAAAAATATCATATGTGTTAATCCAGGTTATAATCTATCTGTTTGCAAAATTTCGTCCAAATCCGTAAAGTATTTTATTTGTAAAAGAGTAACAAACATCCATCCATCCTCACATACTTTCGTATTTATAATATTTGTATAAAGTAGGACTAGTAGGAGGGGGGGTCAGTACAATTTACGTGGAGCTATTGATTTGATTTATACGAACGATAATTGAAAGTTGAAAACATTGCATCTGCAAATGCAGATATCCGAAACACTAGCTTTCGGATATCTGCATTTGTTTATAAAACCACGAACCCCTCTGATTGAACTACCGTCCCCACCCCAGAAAACGGTTCGTTTACCATGTAATGAAAACAGAACATAAATCATAACGTAACATACGAAAAAATGCAGATACGATAAGTATACGGATTCGTGAACAGGCTCGCGGAATTATGATGAATGTTATAGTTGCGTGCCCCCGACTTTGAAGGGGTGTAGGGCTGACTGTGGGCCGAAATTAGGGCGAATAATTTGGGCTGTTGGTTGAAAATTTAAGGTACATTTAACTAGTTATTAATAAGTTGTTGATTCGTTTAAAAAAACATCAAGTTTGGTGTTTAAATTCGAGATTGTATATTAAACAATTTATTAAAGACTATATTTTAAAATTACGTCACTCACGTCACTCATTGGATGCCTGAGAGTGGGCATCGATGACGAGGTCGACCGCGGCGAAGGTGGTGGGACGATCTGATCATGTTCGCGGGGCAAACGTGGCCAGAAATTGCACAGAACAGAGGTTTGGAGGGAGAAAGGGGAGGCTTTTGCCCAGCAGTGGGACGCTATGTAGGCTATAAAAAAAAGCTAAATTAATAAATCAATTATTCAAAATTAGTTACGTGTGTCAAATAGTTGTTTTTTTTTGCGAGTATTGCATGATGATTAATAGCAGTACAATTTAGATTGACAGTATAATTTTAATGTCAACTCACACAAACGAAAAAACAAAGAGCTCAGTGGCACTTTTCCATCTCTAATGGCTTTCATATGCATCACCGGTATAGGCTGAAATAGTTGCTTTGCCAAGAACTACACAGTCCAGAGGCACCTAAACGCAAAATAATATTATTCTGGCCAAAAAGAAAACCCATTCAGACCATGAATCACTATAATCTAATAATATTTCAAGTAGGTACTAGATTTTTATTACTTTTTTCTAAGAAACCTTAGCTTTTAGTCTGATTATTTAACTTCCAAAATAGAAACTATTACCTAGTTAATTAATGTTAGTTTTATCTGGCTTATATCCGTTTTTCAGGTAAGCTTGCAGGGGTGGCACTTAGACTTATTTTAGACTCCTTATTTTAAGGGAATCTAATTGTAATTGTGATGGGCCAGCCATATTAGCAATAGAACCTAGCTACGTTGGGGTAGACGTGTTCTTGAGTGGAGACTGCGAATCGGCAAGCGGTAGGACTCACTCAGGCTTGGTGGAGCGATGATCTTCGCAGGGTGGCTGGTATCAACTGGATAAGAGTTGATGAGAAGGGCGTGCGATTGAGGAGGTCTATGTCCAGCAGTGGACTGCTGTAGGCTGATGATGATGATGAATTGTGATTTGTGTTTCGCGACTGAGTTTCGTTTTGTTTTTAGAAAAACGATGTTTTACATTATAAACAAGCAACATAGAAGTAACATGACATCACATATGTGTTTTTCCCGAAGGGTTGGGCTGGTGTATTTTTAGTACTTACACCCTTATTTCGCGATTTACAAACAATAGAACACAAAAATACATGTTTCTGGTATCATTACTGTTTTTAACGAGCTGTTTTCATATACAACAAATTTTTGAAAGTGCCTAAATAATAACAGCCACTCAGGTCAATCTTCAGGTTAAGCCGTGCTTGCCTAGGTGGTCTGAGGATGGGTGACCACCCATTATATACCAAGTTTCCTCCGTGGCTCGAAAAGCACGTTTAGCCGTTGGTCCCGGCTTAGTAGATCTTTGACAGTCGTTACAGGTAGTCAGTGGCCCGATAGTCTGACAAGCAGTCTTACTAAAGGGTACTGGTATTACCCAGTACCAACTGTGTTGTCGAGGTCAGATAGGCAGTCGCTTCATTTAAAATACTGGTATTCAGCTGCATCCGGTTAGACTGCAAGCCGACCCCAATGTAGTTGGGAAAAGGCAGATGATGATTTTTGAAAGTGCCTATCGTGTTTCTATTTAACATCTACGAGTTACAGTAATTAATGGTAAATTGAAATTTTCTCTCCAAGAAACTTGTCCTACTATCCCAAATTCTAAAACACCCCTCTCTCACCGGAATTAACAGATTGACAGCGCATTATTAAATGTAACACAACACAATTTACGACCAACCCTACGCCTCCGAGGCTCAAAAGAAAATATATTATTTGTAACATAATATTAATTATACTAGCAACTGTTTCTACCTGAAATTATTACAAGCTAAGTAGAAAATTAATAATTGTAATACCAGAGGCCTCGTAATGCAGAATTTGACAGGTAAGGTTGGCTTCACACGCGATCCTTTCAATGTACGAACAATTTGTCGGCATTTTGTGCTATTCGTCGGCATTTTGTGTTGAAGCGGCTCAGGTTACCTGTATGGGTATGTTGTTAGTCTATTATGCTAATGAGTTCGGAGTTCTGAGTAGTATTTTGTGTGGTACGTTAACTGGTTCGGTTAATGTCTGTGGTTAATGATTTAATGCATTGCCGCAGTGGCTGTAATCTTTGGTTTATGGGAAAAAATCTAAATGGGTTATCGGTTTTTCCTAATTTATTTTTAATGCGACGTTCAAGAGAACAGTGTTATGTTTCTGTTGTAATTGATATTTTTGTTGATGTTTTGTTTTTTTAAAACTTTAGATGTTTCTGTGTGTTATATTAGGTTTTAAACTGACAGGGTCTTGGTCACTAACACTATCATAATGCAATAACTTCAGTTTATCCGTGATCATGGTGCTTGCAACAGCGTCGAAATATTGGAAACTTAAAACAAATAGTAAACATGGTAAATATTCCGTTTTCAGTGTTAATGTTAGTATCTCTGTGAAGTATAGTAATTCTAGACCTATATCACTACATAGTATAAAACAAAGTCGCTTGCCGATTTCAGTCCCTATGTATGCTTAAATCTTTAAAACTATAACTACTTTAAAAGGATTTTGATGCGGTTTTTTTAATAGATAGAGTAATTCAAGAGGATGGTTTATAAATATATTGCACCCGTGCGGAGCCGGGGCGGGTCGCTAGTTTTTCTATAAGCTCAACCCCCTGTTATATTACACTTAAACATAACTGGCGAAAAGTCGGTGCACCTCTAAATAAGTACAAGTACAACTCTGTCTTACCTCCAGGAATTATGGACTCCAAGTTTTGTTACGTTGAAATATTGTTTTTTTTTTATACTGTACATTAATGTACAAAACGTTATGTCATGCTTGACAACATTCCACACCCGACTATTTTTTGCGAAAAACTTAAAAAACTTGCGTGTGTAAGAAACCTTAGTCTGAATAATATTCGTAAAATGCACGCATGGTCGTGCATACCTTCGCGTGAACGATTAGGGGTTAAATTAATTTAAACTGCAACATTAACTAAATGGCTTCAGTCATTTATTATGATCATATTTTAAATCCATTTTCAGAATTTTTTTAATTCGCTGTTATAAGCCAACGGTCAATGTAGTCGCGAAATCGACAGCTCTATTTTAATTTGTGCCGCATTGGTGCTGCATTGTTGTAGCGATTGCATTGGTGAAGTGGGTTTCATTCCCAGAAGTGGGATGCCGACAACCTGAATCCGACAACAGCAGTTAACAGCTGGGAAGTCGTGTCGGTGTTGTCGGCGTTAGGTCGTCCCATATTACATAGGACATAGGGATCGTAAACATAATTGGCTAAATTTGGGTGTACTACTGGTAAGTAAATCCCTAACTTACCCTTTGGCGAGTATAAGCGTGATGTTATGTTAATATTATGTTACACTAGCTATGCCCTGCGACCATCGTCGCGAAATTATTATAAGAATATTTTTGCCCTATTTGAATCGAATTTGTTTTTAACAATTTTATTCCTTTTTATAAAATAATAGTAGCTTAGTTACTCCTTATAAAATCAGCTATCTGCCAGTAAAAGTCCCGTCAAAATCGGCCCAGCCGCTTCGGAGATTAGCCGGAACAAATAAACAGACAGACAATAGAAGAAAAACGTGTTTTTGTTATAAGTACCGTATATACTTTCATAATTATACATTTAGTAAAAAGCGGTTATTTTTAAATTACAAACAGACACTTCAATTTTATTTATTTGTGTAGATAACAGGTGTACTGAAGGATTGCAATAACAACCTTCAAACTCAACACACTCGATCGGAGATTACAGACGTGATGCTAAAAGACTCTTCAGAGATTTTTTTATTTGCCCGTAAAATTCCAAATAATATTTTTCCTGACCCAAGGAGTGAAATCAGGCTCTTAAGAATCACGATTGCGACCTTTACACATATGTAGTAGTCAAACTGATAATTCTTCATTTAAGTCTTCATATAGCCAAAACTGAAAATTCCCGGCAATCACGGTATGTATTTCCAGCTTCAATATTTAATCAGTTTTATTAATTAATCGCCTCTGCACTGCAGCTAAGAGAATACAGATATAATTCATAATGAAACTGCTTAACTTGCAAAGTGGATTCATTTTGTTATTAATATTATGAAACGGGTATTTTGGTATAAATATGCGCCTTTAAATACTGTCATTAAAATGTTCATAACATAACATCACGCCTGTAATCTCAGAATTAGTAGATCGAGAGGAAGAGAAAGACCAAATAAAAGATGGATGGATTATGTGAGGAATAATAACATGAAGGAAGAAGGTGTAAATGATAGCGTGACGATTGACAGGGGAGAATGGAAGAAAACACGTGTTCCGCCGACCCCAAACAATATAGGACAAGCACAGGAACACAATGATACTGAATTTAAACATCTTTTATTTTGCAATTTTACATTATAGCGCGAAACATTAAATGTTTTACACACTTGAACATAAAAAGCCTTGTATTGTATCATACCTACCTACCTAATCTGTCTCAAAATCCAAAGAAATCCGGTCCCTAAAAGACGCGCTTTTAACAGTAAAGTGACATCTTAAAGTATGTTTATAGCCCGTTCCGAAGCTTCTAAAGATGGCGTAAAAGCAGTATTAGATACACTGTAAATAAATTCACTCTCGCAGTAATAAAATGTTCGCCTCGCATCGGATAAGTGTTGTTTCTACGTCGGGAATAGAACCTGCTCCTGTTGTTCGGACGTAAAATTTTGAATGAGATTTTTATTGGAGGAACAATAGTGTAGCGATGTAGCGAAAAATTTTGAGTGCGTTTTCATTTGGGTGTTTAATTTTAAAATGTTGATTTTTGGAAATTTAGATGTTGACCTGCCTACGTCGACAAAATGACAGATTGTGTCGACATAATGACAGACTTCTTTGCACTATCTGTCATTTTGTCGATTCTGCCGTCAAAGGAATTCTTGTTTACTGTGGTCATGCTACAGGGGCTGGTGAAGGTTGCAGGGATCTGCTGGATGCGAGTCGCAAGGGACCGGTCAATGTGGCGACACTTGTGGGAGGCCTATGTCCAGCAGTGGAGGTGTTTCAGCTGACATGATGATGACGATGAGATGTTCACAAAATGCGTCACGTTTGTCTGTCTGTCCTGTCTGTCAAGAAACTTTTTTGTAAAGGTGTCAAATTAAAATTTGTATCAAATACTTGCGTCTACGATCTCAAAAATCAAATTTCTAAATCCACGCAATCAAAAGGTAATTATGACTGGGAATCAAAACCTATAGGGTATTTCCCGTTCACCTAGAATCATGAAATTTGGCAAGAAGCAATGTCTTACAGCACATGTAAAGGAAAGAAAATCTGAAAATCGTAAATAATACCTACAAGTTTGTACGGAACCTTCTGTGCGCGAGTCCAACTCGCACTTGGTCGGTTTTTTTTAGGTTTTCCAATTACTTACAGCACAGTCATCTGTTTTTCTCAAATCGAAGTGCGAAGTGCAGGAGAAAAGGTACATTAAATACATACAACATGTAACCTATTATTACAATTCAAATATATCCTTCCACATACAACAGTTTCATACATCTCAAGTGTCCTCTAATGTGTAACTGTCCTACATCGCTTAACCCTCTCACGTACGCTATGAAGCGAAGTGGCCGCGGGCGCAAATATTGTGCGAAATAAGCTTTGTATTCCTCTATCTTCATAATATGGAACGGGATAACTGTCTAGCCAGTATGTGACTTTATTTTGGTTTTACAGAGTTTAAAATTGGAGAGAAGAATATTACGAAGAACTACTACACAGCATAACGTCTGTGATCCCCGAATGGTTTATCAGAGGTGTGTCACACACAGTCATTTGCAGGTTATGTCTATGTACCATGTCACAGGGGCGTGCCTATTGCCATCAATCGGGCTCAAATTCAGACTCCGGACGGCTACTTAGAAATTCTTTATTGGGAATCCCAATTTCAGTGTGTTCGATCCAGGAATAGAACTAAAGATCTACTACTACACAAAGAGACAAATGTATAATTTAAATACAAATAGCGTGTTTGAAAAAAAAACCGCTGTCACTATTGATTTATAAAAAAATTATGGGTCTGCTCTTGACCTCAATCTTGTCCTGAAGACAGAGATGAGGTCGACGATGGAATGAGCTAACCCAAAACAAGCCTATTAACTCGCGACTTAAATAAATAAGGGTCATATGAAATTGGGAACACCGACTATATTGTCCTGTTACGCATACATCTACTTCTACGCGCATATAACACAGTCAAACACACAATTGTACAAAACTACATTTATATCTAAACCTATAATAAAACTCATATCAAATAAACAATGTCATCAAATAAAAACTCGTCTACGTGTGCTACGAAGTGCTACGATATCGTAGCATTCGTAGCCTCGTAGACAATTTGCTACGAGCATTTACTTTAAAGCTCCACTGAATATAACAAAGGCTTACCGACGAAGAAATATAAACTGATATGATATAAGAGACTGCAGTCTTTACGACTGATATTGAAGTTAAGTAGCAGTATTTTTATTTAGTTTAAGCACCCGTTTGGACGTGACTTTTAGTTTTTAGTTTTAAAACACAAACGTTTAGCTGTATTTTTTAATATTTGAGCGCATAATTTTACCATATAGTGCAAATGTTGCGAAGACCAGTGCAGACAATAAGTTCGGTAAGTGGATGTCATAAAGAGCGATCTGCGTAGCCTTTTTCCCACTATGTTGGGGTTGGCCAGTTGTTCCAGTCTAATCGAATGCAACTGAATACCAGTATTTTTCATGGAGCCACTGCCTATCTAACCTCCTCAACCCTGTTAGTACTCTGTAATACCCCTTGGGAAGACTAGTTGTCAGAAGGAACGGTGACTGGTTGGTCCGTGGTGGTCACCCATCCACAGGCCAACAAGTCGCAGGCCCTGAGGATTGACCTGTTATTATTAGCCACGAGCTCCTTATAAAGATGATGTCATAAAGAGCAAATCATAGAAAACGTCCAGGCCAACATGCATGCAAGCCCTTATAACATTTACCTGTGTATACAAGGTGTAAACGGACCCTTCACGAAGCCGTCAACCAAGCATTCTGTACATCAAACTAAGTAACTTTACGCAAAAATGATTGCTGGGCATCGCCTTTTTTTTTTGGGGTGAAAAATCACGTTTTACGGTAGGACTCGATGGAAAGCACTCAAAGCATTGTGCTGATAGATGGATTGAAAAGTACGGGGATCGTGGAGGTGTGTAACGTAAAAATCTTACCTTAAAAACATGTATTTAAAAAAAAACTTGTGAAAATGTTGGAACTTTGACCCCCAATATCTCCGTAACTAGAAGGTTCCTAGGTATGGTCCAGAACAAAAAAATGATCGCAAAGACGGGGAGAACAAGTGCCTTTCGGTTATTTTAAGGGTCTATTTAAAATCTTTATTTATTAGCTCCCCGCTCCTCCTCGCTTCTCCGCTCCGCTTTTTTACCCTCAATGGGTTATCGATGACGTCCACGAAATCGTACTATAGTACGTAGTACGATTTTGTTCTCTCAAGAGGTGGTTGGGACAGACTGGATACGGATGGTAAAGGGCAGCGTGTTGTGGGCAGCTTGGACAGATGTCCACTTGTCCAGCAGTGGACTGCAATAAGCTAAGGTGTTTTTTAGGTTTCCGTACCTCAAAAGGACACCTTATAGGATCACTTTGTTGTCCGTCTGTCTGTCTGTCAAGAACCTTTGTAAGGCAAGCGTACAGGTATCAAGTTGAAATTTATATCAAATACTCGTGTCTACGGTCTCTTTCAGCTGATAAATCAAACTTATAAGGCAACGCGATCAAAAGATATGACCGATTATGTCGCATATTTTGCGATTTCAAAACGGAGTTAAAACCTATAGGGTACTTCTCGTTGATCTAGAATCTTGAGATTTGGCAAGACGCAATGTTTTACAGTACATGTAAAGGAAAAAATCTAAAAACGGTAAATATGTAGTTTAATCACAATATACCTACAAGCTTGTACAGAACCCTCGGTGAGAGTGTACAACTAGCACTTGGCCGGTTTTTTAACGTTCTTATACAAAAATAGTCCCCAAAACAAAACAAAACAATATAAAATACTGATTAGAAATCTCTACTAATTTGGTAACTCTCCTTCTACTTAAGAGATTAAACTGTACCGTGCCACTTAGAAATAGCCTGTAATAACATTTCGATAAGTTATAATATCCCAAAGCGTAGCACCACATTAGATGCAATACTACCGACCCCGTAGGTACACTCTGGGGTAGGTAGATATCTAGATATGTGTCGGATCGTAAGGCGGACTGCAAACATGTGTGTTTGCCAAGGTCTGTGTTAGCTCTGTGGGACTACTTGGAGCTGTGTCTGCGTTCAATTTATTTTGAATATTTCTTTCAAACAAAGATGTCTACGCAGTAAATCGTTTAGGTGAATGAGATAACTACAAATCATAACTTTAAACTAGCATCAGGCCTGTAATCCCAGAAGGGTTAGGCAAAGGTGTTTCTTAGACCCCTATCTAATTTTTGTGTAGACAGACAAGCGTACGTCGCGTCCCGACCAAAGTACGAATGTATGGTCGCGCGTACAAGTTTCTCAAACACTAGAACTGACCGAGCACGAGGGGTCAGTTTTGTCTTATATTATCTTTTTTTTATATTTATTTCGTACAAACTAAGTTGTGTAGTAATCGGTTGTTGTGGTGTGGGCATATAATACGGAGGAATTATATTAATACTCTTTCGTACATTACCTGTTATGGCAAGCATCTTTTCTAATTCTAAACAACATTTAAAGAAACTTCAAGTAATAATTTTCTCCAACATGAACATGACGTCACAACCTCGTGTCTCTCACAACATTACAAACTTGATTAATATTATAATTATTTATACCACGACAGCCCTTTGTTCTAACTATGTATTTAATATTAATACTCTCTCGTACATTACTTGTTATGGCAGGCATCTTTGTTTTCATATCCGGAGTTGTCAGGGTTCACGTCGACATATTTTATGCCTACTAGTGCAAAATAAAAAGGTACCATAAACGCTGTTCTTAAAATATCGATAAAATATTGTTATGTCTGGCTGTTAACCTTGCCATTTTTTGTAGCCATTAAAAAAAAAAAATTGTCGTTTTTCTAAAAGCAAACAGTTAACATTTGTTTCTGTACAAAATCGAATCTTGGATTATTACATTATAGGCGAATGCTTTCTATGTGATGCGGAGGAAAATGTCGTGAGGAAAGTTTTGTGTATGAATGTGGATGAGTATAAGAGTTGAGGAAGACCAAATAAAGGATGAATGGACTGTGTAAAGGATGATATGGCATAAAAGAAGGTGACTGATGAGATGAAGAGTAGTAGAGAAGTATGGAAGAAGCAGACATGCTGCGCCGACCCCAAATGAATTGGTGAAGAGAATGATGCATAATTAGCCTATAATTTTCCCACTGCTGGGACACACGGCCTCCTCTCTATGAGAGGGAAAGGGTACCAATCCACCACGCAGGCCCAGTGCGGGTTGGTAGATGTCACATGTCTTCGAATTTTTGTTTCTAGGACATGCCGGTTTCCTCACGATGTTTTCCTTCACCATTTTGAAAGCAGTGGTGATGTAATAAATTACACAAAATAATGCATTTGCCTTGGTTCGAACCGACGACTTACTGTTCGCAAGTCGAGGCTGCCACCATTGGGCCACCGCTGCTCTCATACAAACTAACTACCCACACAATATCACAATCACAAACAAACACTACAAATACATCACCCCACCCACGGTTCCCATCGTCCTACCCAACGTATAGGACATAGAACGTTCCATCCAACATATAGAAGGTAGGACGTCCCAACCCTTTTATCCCACCCTCATCAGAACAAGCACACTGACGCGGACACGTCGCGTCTTGTTCAACGGCGAAATTGTTGCAGGAAATAGAGTGGACCCGTTTTGTTACGTGGACATTCTGCGACTTAAAAGGTTTGACAACCTTGAATATTTTGAGGTAAACAAGATTTTACGGTTGTTTGAGTTCTGGGAAATGAGCCCTGTACTCAGAAGTGAGTGATTGCAGGGTAATAATATGATTTTTATTAGAAAATACTTTGTTGAGTTAGGATAGTTGCTTTTTGGCTATTTGTGAAAATGGATGCTGTCAAAAACAAGAAAACAAAACCAGCCAAGTGTGAGTTGGACTTGCACACACAGGGTTCCGTACCTCCAAACAATATAATAACAATATTTTTAGCCACGGAACTCTAAAAAGGGAAAATGATCAGTTTCATCACAGTCCTTTTTTACGTGTTCATAAATATCAACAGCTGGCGTGATCTTTCGCCTGCCGTAGCCACAAGACACTTCAACTTTTTTCGTTACAGCGTTACCGGCGGACCAGCTGCGTATTTAAATCGGACTTTAGAATCGAGTGGGTATCTGTCAGAATCTGGTTTCCGTAGCCTAATTTAGGGTCATCATTTGCCTAGCCTTTTCCCAACTATATTGGGGTCGGCTTCCAGTCTAACCGGATGCAGCTGAATACCAGGGTATTTTATATTATTAATTTATTTTTTATCATTTGCTTCGGCGAAGGAAAACATCGTGAGGAAACCAAACCAGCATGCCTTTTTTTTTTTAGTATGGGAAATCATCAAATGACCCCCCCGCTCTGGGCGGAGCGGAAGGGAGCGTCAGACTTGTACTGACTAAAACCCATCCATGTTCCTTCTTTGCCCTTTGTGTTGCAGGGCCACGGTATCTCTTTCGAACAGTCCCGCAGCCCTGGCAGAGGGTGTTAGTATTACATCTTACTTAAAACTATATTAGTAACATGCAGGCACACTAAAATGAAAAAGAAAATCACAATCACAGGAAGGCTTAACAAGCTTTGTTGCCAACATGCAACCAGCTTTGTTGACAACACAGCTTGGTAAACCTCCCCATTGTAGGCTCATCCAGCCTCTCTGCAAACACCTTCAGAATACTGTTGCTGCTTCCCCTCACTCGGGATATTACTGAGGCAACTTTCTTCTGCATTATTGCAAAGTAATCGCCAGTGTGCCCATCAGCGAACATACCTGACGCACTACAGTACGGCAAACCTCAACAGCGCCCTGAAGGCATTGTTGTATTGAATGCGCAGGGCATTGTCTGCCTGATTGGTCTAGTAGTCGCAAGCGCAAAAGGAGTAAACTTGCTTTTGTGAGTAAACTAGCTTGTAAAACTGTCTTAGACAGCATGTCTCACCACAAATAAAATCGGAGATAACCACACTGGGCCCGCATGGTGGATTATGCTAACGTTTTAGTGAATGCCTCGTTGGTCTAGTGGTCACAATCGCGACTGCTGAGAATGAGGTCCTAGGTTCGATTCCCAGGTTGGGTAAAGTGCTATTGAGTTTTTCCATCAGGAATGTATCAGTAGCAACCACTGAGTATGGATTTGTGCCCAGTTGGTGACAATACGCTCGCCCCCTATTACATGGGACTTAAACATAACTGGTGGAATGTGGGTGTACTATTGCATACACATCTGCCTAACGCTTCGGGGACTATAGGCGTGATGTTATGTTATGTGATTTAAATTTGTTGGTGAACTGCTTGGGTTTTACCTTTATTTATAACTTCATCATTGGACGTCTATAAGATTTGTTTTTGTTAAAATTTATGTACGACGCATCCTTACCATGAGCATCATCTTTCTTCTGCCCTTATCCCAATTCATTTGGGGTTGGTGCAGCATGTCTTCTTCTTCCATACTTCTCTATTACTCGACATCTCATGAAACACCTCCTTTCTTGCCATATCATCCTTTACCCAGCCCATCCATCGCTTTTTTTGGTCTTCATCATACACAAAACTTTCCTCACGACATTTTCCTCATGCCTCCGCATCACATAGAAAGCATTCGCCTATAATGTAACAATCCAAGATTGGATTTTGTACAGAAACAAGTGAATCTAAACTGTGCGGTAGAGAAACGACAAAATATGATTATTTTTTTAATGGCTACAAAAAAGGGCAATGTTAACAGCCAGACATAACAATATTTTATCGATATTTTAAGAACAGCGTTTATGGTACCTTTTTATTTTGCACCAGTAGGCATAAAATATGTCGACGTGAACCCTGACAACTCCGGATATGAAAACAAAGATGCCTGCCATAACAAGTAATGTACGAGGGAGTATTAATATTAAATACATAGTTAGAACAAAGGGCTGTCGTGGTATAAATAATTATAATATTAATCAAGTTTGTAACGTTGTGAGAGACACGATGTTGTGACGTCATGTTCAAGTAGAAGAAAATTATTACTTGAAGTTTCTTTAAATGTTGTTTAGAATTGTGTAAGTTGTGTCTTTAGAAGGGGCTTAGACGTTTTTAACTTTCTGAAGACATTTCGTTCTATAAGTTTGTTTCTTCATCAAAAAGGTGGATTATAGAATTGCAGAACTTGCCTGACATTGATAGCGAAGACCTGTATATAAGAAAGATCTTTATGGGAATGTCATGCAGGATCTATGACTACTACAAATATTATAACTGTGGATGACCCGAAGGGCTCATTCCACCATCGCCCTTCTTCCATCAGGAGTCTAGGCGTACTGCGTGCTATCACCAATACTTTGTCGATATTTCACACATTCGCACGAAGTGCTTTGCTATTATGCGTACCGCCAAGGAGTGGAATTCCCTACCTACCTCGGTGTTCCCGTGTTCATATAAGCCGAATCTACTTAAGTCACGAGTTAATAAGTTTCTTTTGGGTTAGCTCGTTCCCTCCTTGACCTCGTCTCTGTCTTCAGGAAGAGTTTGAGGTGAAGAGTACTAATAGAGAAAATAAAAATCATACATACAGTTTTAGCTTATTGAATTGCCTTCTTCTAGTATAGAAAGAATACAAACATTGTAATCTAGAATGAGAAGACGAGAGAGTGAATGTTCAATGTTCATATTTTCATATCGAATTAAACGTTAAGTTACCTTGAAAGATACATCAAGACTACCTCATAATGAAATAGAACAAATAAAACATTTATTATTACGATGTATTCCATCAACAAAAAAGAAATATATATATATCTATAAGGTACAAATTTTACAGTTTTTCTTTAATCTATGTCAAGTTCACCCATGATTTGTTCCTGAACTAGGTAATCCTGTGTTTCAGGCGATTGGAGGTAACATTAATAGATTAAATAATCACATACCATATTAATCTTATTGGTACCTATGTAAAAAGGTATATCAAAATTTATAGTATCTTAACTTAGCTAACTTATTACAAAATAACAATAATACGAACAATATTTACTTTAGCACAAGTAATAACTTCTCTTTTTCTTCAAAGCCATATATGCATAACGAAATAGGCCAAAACACCATCAGTTTCGCGATGCCCTCATCGGGATTGTGATCAGGATCGGGGTATCGGCAGGTCAACGGGGTTAGGGGTCAATGGCAAAGGTCGGAAAACCGCGGACAACTTCATTTGAATTGAAGAACTGGTGTGAATGCCTTTTGTTAGAATTTGAAATGGAAAATTCGAAATAGAAATAATACCAGGCTAACTTTTGATTGATTCTTTGATTACTTTAAAGAATCCTTACCTTTTAAATTATTAACAAACCAGTCTTTAGTTTGATTTTGAGTCATTCAATTTTGATTTTAAGCCATTGAAAAACCAATTGAAAAGCTTTGTGTTATGGCACCATTGCTGCTGATGGGAAACCCTAACATCAAAATTTATCTGAAGAATAAGCAGAGTCAAGTGGTTACGATCGCGACTACTGAAAATGAGATCCTGGGTACGATTCCCGGGCGGCAAATAGTTTTTGAGTTTCCTCATCAGAAATTTTCTTAGTAGTCGCCACGGAGTCTGGTTTTGTGCCCCGTTGGTGGCAATAGGCTCGCCCCTGTATTACATGCGACTTAAACATAACTGGCGAAATGTGGGTATACTATTAAGTACACTTCTGCCCAACCTTTCGTGGAGCTTGAAATTATATTATTATAACAAAAAACAGTGTGAAGATTATTTCCCGTTAACCCTCCACTAAGCAACAAAGCATCAGTCCACCTTATTCACTTGCAATAGAGGTAGTTATAAATCTCTAAGAGTTAGGTACCGCACGTTGTGTGCCCGTGCATTTGTCAGGGACAGTCCCTTGTCGCTTCAGGGTGCGTTCGGGCAACTTAAATTAATAATATGTCTTCTATTTCAGGTTGCGTTCGTTTTAAGATGTTTAAGTTTAAGTCTGGGTAAATACTATTTGTGTTATATTTTGAATGAACTTATTCATTAACTAGCTGTTGCCTGCGACCTCCGTCCGCGTGAAATGATAAAAAAATATGAATTCCTCCTTGAATCGGATTTTGTTAACCATGACATGGGTTTAATTTTATTCACACAAAACCTAATCCATTTTCTAAATGTAGCCTAAGTTACTTCTTATAACACCCGGGTGCCCGATGGATTAGCTACTGATCATATTTGTGTAACCAAAAGTCAAAAAAACGAAATCCCTAAATTGTCCACGAAAATTTGTCATAACTGGTAAATTCACAATCAGTCATAACAGTTACCACTAGAAAATACTACGCGCAGTGCTTTTCCGACGTAAAGAATAGCACCATCCCATATCTTCCCGTGGGTGTCGTAAGAGGCGACTAAGGGACTTACCAGAGAATGGGCAGCAGCGTTCTCTGATTCTACAACAACCATACTGCGATCGCCAACCCGCCTGCCAAGCGTGGCGATTATGGCAAAACCCCCCTTCTTGGGGGAGGCCTATGTCCAGCAGTGGACTTTTCGGCTGAAATGATGAGTGCTTTTCCATTCCTGTCGCCATTCATAGGTCCCGGCAAACTATATTTCCATAAATTGAGTGACATTTTGGGATATAAACAAACGCTTATAACTTTTCTGTTTATGAATATTATTTATTGAGACTTTACATACAATTATAATAACAAGACCTTCTCTAATAAGCCCTTTAAGTATTTGTACTAATTAAAAAATAGTAGTGTATTATTATACAATGTGTACTCCTAAAGTGGTCATACTGTACGTACAATTAACATCACATGTCATTCTGTTACGCGCTGTATAATTACATTTTAAAATTAGAAGGTGTTCTACAAATAAATGCAATCATGGCGAACCAACATTAGTGCGTGGGCTTGTATGTGGGTGCTATATAATTGCTCGGATATTTGTTGTGCTATCATTTCAAAGAGTACCGAAAATATGATGGAAGAGAGAATATGTAAACATCACACTTTATTTCCTTGTATGTATTACTCATTATGTAAAAATCAAACTACTAAATAAAGGCTATATTTAACAGCCAGTTACATTATGATTTCAAGATAAAATACTTGCGCAAAACTGTCTATATCCCCAACATTTGTGCTGATTGCGCACGTGGCGTCGAAGTTCAAATGCTTTCATTGTAGAGACGTTTGGCCATCTGCCAAAAAATCTTCTCAATTCAAAAGAGAGAAAATTATTCAGAATTCAAATTGTCAATTCCAATCATTGATGGCCGCTTTGTGGCCAGGATTGTGAGTTCGATTTTTGAATGGGGTTAATTTTTTCTTGTTTCCTTATTGGTGAGAATAATATTGGGTTTAATTGTGTAAGTGCTTACATCAACGATATTTAGAACTTATAACAAGCGTTCTTAAAGATGATTTTGATTTGACAACTGTAGAAACTGGGACTGCATCCCCGATGCAGTCCCAGTTTCTGATTGAAACACAACCTTTAAAATCTGTTAAAGATTGGATTCGATCCATGGTGGTATTTGCCATGGTGGTAATTATCTATGAACTGAGTTGAAGAGATAATCATTCTCTGACTGTATATTTTCTTATATTCAGTGCTGAAATAAAATATATTATGACGATACTACTTATGGAAGTGTTTGGAAAGCCCATAATAAAGTGTAACTAGCCTCAACTCGACAGTGTAACCACACTGACACCATTTTACAAAAGCACTCAATACACACCCTCATCAATGGTGTGAACATTTCAGAATAAGGGGAACACCATGACGTACACTGCACGTGTGTAGAATGTAAGAAGACGTGTTTTGTTTTTTTATTTTCGTAAAAAAGTATGGAAAGTGCTGTTCATTTGATGACAATGCAGAATAATGTATGGAGTGTTTTTTTTTGTTTTTGTGAGAAAATAAGATGAATGAGAATCTGGTGTGAAAGTCACTGGCAATATAGTGATATTATGTTATGAAAAAATATGATAACAGTCAAATAATAATAATTGATAACAGTAGATCGAGTAGATAGAGTACTCTCTTAGAGAAGCAGCCAGTGTCCCAGCAGTGGGAACATTTAAAGGTTGATTATGCTAACTTCATCATCATCATCATTTCAGCCGAAAGACGTCCACTGCTGGACATAGGCCTCCCCCAAGTGTCGCCACATTGACCGGTCCCGTGCGACTCGCATCCAGCGGATCCCTGCAACCTTCACCAGGTCATCGGTCCACCTAGTGGGAGGCCTTCCAACGCAGCGTCTTCCGGTTCGCGGTCGCCACTCCAGAACTTTTCGGCCCCATCGGCCATCCGTTCTGCGAGCAATGTGCCCTGACCACTGCCACTTCAGTTTGGCTATTCTTCGGGCTACGTCGGTTACCTTGGTTCTCTTGCGGATGTCCTCATTTCTGATTCGATCACGCAAGGAAACTCCGAGCATAGCCCTCTCCATTGCCCTTTGGGTGACTTTAAGCCTTCTGATAAGGCCCATTGTGAGCGACCATGTTTCGGTCCCGTAAGTAATCACTGGCAACACACACTGGTCATAGACTTTCGTCTTGAGACACTGCGGTAAGTTGGACGAGAAGATACCACGCAACTTCCCGAACGCTGCCCAGCCGAGTCGGATTCGACGATTGACCTCTTTCTCGAAGTTAGACCTACCTAACTGGATCGTTTGTCCAAGGTAGACATAATCATCTACAACTTCGAGTGTAGAGTCTCCGATCTTGATAGGAGTGGGTGTTACATGGGTATTCAACATGATTTTGGTTTTGTCCATGTTCATTTTAAGACCCACTTTTTCGGAAGCTCTACTAAGGTCATCGAGCATTGTACTGAGGTCCTCCATGGTCTCAGCCATGACCACTATATCGTCGGCAAACCGAAGGTGAGAGACGTACTCGCCATTGACGTTGATGCCTAGCCCTCTCCAGTCCAGAACCTTGAAGATATCCTCCAGTGCAGCGGTGAACAGTTTCGGAGATATGACGTCTCCCTGTCTTACACCTCGCTGCAGAAAGATAGGTTCTGAGGTCTGGTCCTGAAGTCGGACTGACATGGTGGCGTTTTTGTACAAACACTTCAACACCTCGATGTACCGATAGTCGATTTGGCACCGTTGGAGAGACTGCAGTACAGCCCAAGTCTCGATCGAATCGAAGGCTTTCTCATAGTCCACAAACGCCAAGCAGAGAGGCAGGTTATACTCTTCGGTCTTCTGTATAACCTGCCGCAGCGTATGTATGTGGTCTACGGTGCTAAAGCCTTTTCGGAATCCGGCTTGTTCGGGAGGCTGAAAATCGTCAAACCTGCGCGCGAGACGATTCGTGATGACTCTTGAGAACAACTTGTAGACATGGCTTAGAAGTGAGATGGGCCTATAGTTCTTCAGCCGGGCATTGTCGCCCTTTTTGAAGAAGAGTACCACCACACCCCTGCACCATGCCTGCGGCGTTTTCCCCTCGAGTATGACGGAATCAAACAGCTTCTGAAGGGCCTTAAGTACCGGTTTTCCACCCGCCTTCAGGAGTTCGGCCGTAATTCCGTCATCACCCGGTGCCTTGTTGTTCTTAAGCTGTTTAAGAGCCATCCTAATCTCGTACAGGCTGACATCCGGAATGTCTTCGGTATAGTGTCGGGTCAGTCTAGCTCTTGGGTCGTTAGCTAGAGTTGCAACAGGATTTCTAGTTGAAGTGTACAACTGCCCATAAAAACTCTCGATCTCCCTCAGCAGCTCCGGTTTGGCGGATACGATACTGCCATCGTCGGTCTTCAGTTTCGTTAGCTGGCTCTGCCCAATAGCCAGATCTCTTGAAAATACCTTGGAGCCTTTATTCCGCTCAATAGCGTCTTTAATACGCTCGGTATTAAAGCGGCGGAGGTCGCTCTTCAAGGATTTAGAGATCCGTCTATTGAGCTGCCGGTATTTCCACACCTCATCTGAAGACTGCAGGATCATCTCACGCCGCTCCTTCATGAGCTCGAGAGTATGATCAGAGAGTTTTTTCTTGTGTGCACGACGTGTCTTGAAAAACTTAGACCCAGTCGTGTGGACAGTTTCCACGAACCCATCGTTGTATTCGTCCACTGAGCTTCCTAGGCACTCGAAACGATTCTGGAGTTCAAGCTGAAAGCTCTCGGGGTTTTGGATCTGGATTTGTGCTGGACGGAGCGTAGACTTCATCAGTCGAGACCTTTCAAGCTTTATATTGATGTTCAATGTGCCTCTTACCATGCGGTGATCGCTCCCGGTTTTCACCGAATTGATCACAGAGACATCATTGAACATCTGCTTCTTGGTTGACATGATGAAGTCAATCTCATTTTTAGTTGCACCCTCGGGACTCTGCCAGGTCCACTTCCTGTGCTCGCGCTTTTTGAAGAAGGAGTTCATCATATAGAGGCCCTCCTTCTCCATAAAACTAGCCAGTTGGTGACCCCGGTGGTTCCGACTTCCAAACCCAAATTGCCCCACCTGCAGCTCATCTCCATCTCGTTTGCCCAGTTTCGCATTGAAGTCCCCCATGACAACGGTGAAGTGAGTCTTGAAACCATGCAGGGCTTTGGAAATATCCTCATACATGGTCTCCACTTCGTCGTCGGGGTGTGCCGAGGTCGGGGCGTAGACCTGTATGACCTTCAGCAAATATCTTGAGGATATTTTGAGTACAAGGTACGCCACCCTGGTCGACACACTCTCGATCTTCACCACGTTATTCACAAGGGGCTTGTGGACGATAAACCCAACACCACCCTGGGACTGCCGGTCACCCTCTCGGAAATAGAGCAGGTTGCCGGATTTCAGGATTATCGTGTCCTCACCCTCTCTTCGGACTTCAGATAATCCCACAATACTCCATCGCAGCCTGCTCAATTCCTCTTCGAGTTCCGTTATCTTCTCGTCGGTCCGGAGTGTACGCGTGTTATATGTTGCCAGGTCAAGTCGTCGGTATTGGCAGCCTGATCCCGTCCGGAGATTCTTAGCACCCCTTGCCACGCCGTAACCTCGACCGCTACCATAGTCGAGGGTAGACGGGCTGCCGGGTACTAGGGGCCATTTTTTTATTGTGCTCGTCATTTAGGGGGGTTTTGCCATAATCGCCACGCTTGGCAGGCGGGTTGGCGATCGCAGTATGGTTGTTGTAAAATCAGAGAACGCTGCTGCCCATTCTCTGGTAAGTCCCTTAGTCGCCTCTTACGACACCCACGGGAAGACATGGGATGGTGCTATTCTTTACGTCCGGACACCATACGGAACCGCTATGCTAACTTGCTAAGCTTCTAATTCGCTCTTAATGTTAGATTTATTGTGTTGTGCAATGTGCAGACAAAAAAGTTACAAATTCCTTCGTGCGTTACTCGATAATTTCAAACTTCCTTGAATCACTGAACTCAAAAGCAAACTCCTTTGGTTTTTAAAGTGAATCTCGACGCTGTTTGAATCTTGTTTGAATTTCGAAATCATTCGTTTTTTGAATTAATTAATCCCGAGTTCTCGATGCTTTTTGAATTCCGAAGTGATGTCGAAAAATCACACAGAAATTCGAACAATAACAACTCTATACAAAACATAGACAACTCTGTCACAGCAAAACCTCTTGTTTTATTCCAGTCCTATCTCCAAAATCTGTAGCAAACAGCTTCCGAATTCAGAAGCTTGTTGCTCACTTGGGCCAAATAAATCCTCTCTCATGTAAGCCGCTATTCGTCACAAAGACCCCTGTCATTTGTGTCGGTATCGCTTCGCACTACCCGGTACGTGAACGAAATATTGAAGCTGTGAGATCTCAATCGAGCACTTGATTACTGTGTTTTCGTCATAGTTGGGTCAGTTAGAAGTGGTGTGGAGTTAGGGTGGTTCATGGTGGCTGGAATAGAATTTATAATAACGGAATGCTGTATGGAGCGGATGTGTGTAATGTATAGTATCTATGTACGCGGTTGGCGACATGTGGGACATGAGTGCAGCAGTCATTATGCCAATAGTCCTGACGGCCAATGGCTTAATAGCCAATAGCCTCGACCAACATCTGAGGAGGCTCTCGCTTAGCAGCTGGATCAAAGGCTTGATTCAGACAGCAGTACTTCTGGAGGTTCCTCTCTCAAGAGCCCTGACCACCGGTAGCTCGGACCCTGTTCCCGTTGCTGATGGGCTACTATTTTTTTATAAGTATAAAAGACGCTAGCCTATTACTGGGCTACTGCTGGGCAAAGGCCTCTTCTCAAATAGAAAACGCACGAGCATTGATCACCACGCTTGCCATGCTCACGATGTTTTCCTTCACCGATATCACTGATGTCCAAGATAAATTTAGAAAGTAAATAATATCTCTTGAAAAGGTCACGGATGTGTGGGCCTGTTACATGGGACTGAAACATACTTACCTGGCAAAGTATGGGTGATATAAGATTTTAAACTATCATGGTCACTAACATTATTATTTAGACTAGAAACGGGATATTTACCATGTTTACTAAACAAACAGTAAACATGGTAAATATCCCGTTTCTAGTCTAAATAATAAAATATGAATGTCCTATTAGAACACCTCTGTTGAACCCTTCTTTTTAATTCATGTGATGTTATGTAAGAGACTGGTTACTTTTATGCAGGAACCTGAGAGACAAAATTGTTGAGTCGGTCACTGCTATCCTGCACAGAAAAATCCACTCGGAATATAACTATGTTGGTTGATCTACAATAGGTCAGTATGATAATGCTGTAAAGTGTAGAAGAACAGTTATTTGTTAAGTTTCTGATTTTATGAAGGTTTATCTCAAATAAGTAACATGTAAGTCATAAAAGTGTGATATCTGGTGTTAAATTTTGAAAGTATAAAATGACTTGTCTATGCCCTCGATTTCGCCTGCATGGTGTTCTGTAGTCCTACCGGGATAAAAGTTATATTTTGTGTGTTTATCCAGATTATAAACTATCTGCGTGCCGAATTTCATTTTAATCCGTTCAGTAGTTTTTGCGTGAAAGAGTAACACATCTATTCATCCTCACACATTTTAAAATTTGTGTAAAATAAAATTCTCATTAAATACTTTTCAAGTTTTTAACATTGAAAAACTTTAGCTGATGACTGTACACTATTCAATAAAAATACTACATCAGTCAAACTAAAAAAGGAACACAAGCACACTCCAACTATTTATCTGTACACATGTACAATGTTTGCCCAACGAAAGCAGCTGAGCAAACCTCGCAATAACGTAACACAGGAAATAGAGCGTAATCAATTTGCCAGGGTACACCATGAGGTACAGAAAGTAAACGTCACGGGGTCAGTGGGCAAGGGTCACTATTTTTGGGACACACTGGGGAAAATAAAAGATGGCGGCGTATGTCTATTGAACTGTCAGTTTGGGCTTTTCAATTCTTTTTTTTGTATTTGAAAATGGAACTCAGTGAAACGAATGAAGTGGCGTGTTTGCTTTTTTTTTGGCGGAATAGTGTAGCCTGAAAGATTTTATTTATAGTAGTAGTTGTGCTGGGAAAATGCGAGGTATCTGTAAATGATAGATTGAAGAATGATGTGGCAAGTCATAGTGGGTAGCACCACTGATAATTGTGAAATGTATTGTATTGTAGGGTCACTAATTTTTTTGCAGTGCCCTTACAGGCTGCATGTTTGAAACTTTTATTTACACATACTTCATACATCTGTGAGTCAGTTCATAATAAAATTTGATTGTTTTGAAATGTAGCTATTAACAGATCAGCGTTCGTAGTCATCGACGTTTTTCTTGGGATAACCCAAAAAAAGCTGGATTTTTGCAATAATCCTGAATAAACGATCATGAAACGGCTTGTTCATATGATTACGAAATCCTTTGCAATAATCCGGTCCTATGCAATAATCCTAAGATTTTAGAAAAGATTTTTTTTTTCTAATGTTCATGTAACATTTTCTTTTTTGTTTTCATCGTTTAGTAACGCTGATCGAATGTCATTCTGTCTAGGATATTTGTCCGAATGATAACTTACCCGAACTTAATATCACATGCCGTAAAATTTAAATCCCTAAATACAATATGCCCTAAATCCGTTTGTCATACATATTAACGACTATGTGACGCGCGTTCGCTACGCTCGCATTTTACATTAGACACCCACTTTCTGTCACAAATATCGTCGTCGCTCCCACTGGCCTTCGGCCTACGCTCCTCACGCCAGCTAGCAAGACTTTTAGGATATTTTTTAGGAATGATGCTGATTGCCCATGCGTTGCGGTAATAATACACATTATAATATAACACAATACTTAGGACATATGACTTTATTTCATGCAAAATTAGGAGATTCATTTATTATAGTACTCGATATAATGACAAAATAGTTTTACAAGTAAAGATAGTAAAACAAAATTTCGAAGCTTTGAACATTATGCTTACGAAAGATTATATAGCAAAACTGTTATCGATAATGATTTTCGGACAAACAATTTTTGGAGAAGCAAGAGAGTACCAATAAAAGCACTACCTAGAACTATAAAACCAAACCATAAATACGAAACTTCAGAAATTTACAATTGCATTTTGAAATACATTTTGGTGAAATTGGGGCACTCCATTGCTCAAAGTTCCGATGTGTATGTATGTGAAAAAACTTTTTTTATTTCTATCTGTTTGTTTGTTTCTGGTTCCGCGTTTGCTATTGCTCAATATTCGAGCACTCAATTTCGGGTAGTTTAGTTTTCACAATCACTTTTGACCTGAGGCTTTCTATGTTTTTTTAGAAGCTTGCGAGCTATAGACCGACTGCTTTAATGAGTCCTCCGCCTTGCCTCATCAAAAGCAAATTAAGCGTCCACAAAGTCTTAATAATATACTACAGGTTATTTGCTTTAAAATAACCATAATCCACGTAGGTATTACTATACTAATTGAACCAATACATGATCAACCTTTAGAATATTCCATTTAAATTGATACCTTCGCGAGGACCCATTAAAACGGTCGGTCTATAGTTGGTATATTTTTTGTGTTGTTTACGTGCAATTGAAACATTTAATATGACTTAGATATTGCATTTATTGACATACGTAAAAATATTTTTTTCAAACTATTTAGTGACTAGCGTAATTTTTAAAATGTTGAAAGACCTACTTTATAGTTGAAAGTAGGCTAAAATTAACGCATTTTACCCTGAAATTTTCCAATAATTACCTACAAAAATTTTAATTGCAATTATGTTGAAATTGTTTGTAAACAACCGGTAAGAAATTCTGCTAAGATATTTCTACCGCATTCCAGAGAGGTAGTTTTGAGGGAGTATTCTGGTGCTCAATATCATGTTGATACTTAAGTGCTTCCTTTAATTTTGCGTTTTATTCACATTTTTTTAATATTAAATGGGCCTACTCTTGACCTCAATCTAATCCTGAAGACAGAGATGAGGTCGAAGACGAAACGAGCTAACCCAAAAGAAGCCTATTAACTCGCGACTTAAATAGATTGGGGTCATATGAACTTGGGAACACCGATGCAGGCAGAGAATCCAACATAAGTGATTTTTTTTTGGGTTATAGTCCAGTCATATGTCTGGTCTTCTTCTTATTAATCATGTGGTTAGTGTCTATCCTGGAGTTTTTATGCCGATAGGCCTCTCTTGGCTTTACATGCCGTCACGAAATATCTCAGACATAATGTCTGAAATGACTGGTTTGATCTAACAAATTAAATGATACAAACAAATTACTAATTTACCATTTAAAATACAATATTATCTTCTTATCGTTAATTAAGTAGGCCCAGAACTGGGATGCAAGTTTGGCACCTTCAGTAAATCTTCCAGGTCAGCCATGATAGCTCATGTCCAGGCGGGAGACCAGCAGGTGTAAAATACAATATTAGGTATAAGTATCAACATTTAACTCACAGTATCAATCTATTTTATAATTAACACTGATTTAAACACAACATTGAATTTAAAATTCATTTTATCGCCATTTAAAGCCATTCCTTTGTTCGTACCATCTGCATTCTAGCTATATATTTTACCAGCAACGATTAAATTGTCATTGGCAATAAATATGTACTGTATTTCAACTATACCACACTACGCTAATTGTCTGGACAATTAGCTAAACAGCATGCAATGTGATATTACAGCTTTCCAATGTGAAAACAATATGTAATTAGGTATATACTGGAGCATAGATAGGTACCATTTCATTTATTTAAAACGATGATGTGTTTGTGCTTAACAATCATTATATTTGTAACTTAGTACGCTAAACTTATATTGTCACTTGCGGGATGTCTTCTGTGATTATTCATTATTCTGAGCTCCCGATATTTCGACGCTGTTGCAAGCGCCTTGATCGCGGGATGACTTATATGTATAGTATGCTGATTATATTTTATGCACTACCTACGAAAAATTTTAAATAACATTTTAATAAACATTTAGTTCAATTATTTGTTTGCAATTTATTATAATTTTTAGTATAGTTCTCCAATCAGAGTTCTGAAAAAAAGGTTTAATAACGAGAGCAGCAATTTCCGTATGTCTAAAATACGTAGTATTCTTACATTTTCCACTCATTTGTTGGCACTGAGATCAGAGGCACGATTTTGAAATTTTCGTAACTTTAATACGTCGAATCTTAAATTAAAAATACTCGTTTCATTTATAATATTTTTATAATTTTAAGAATTTATTCATATCTCTGGATAATTTACTGATTGTGCTTGTTGCAAACAATTTAACTTAAATGCTGTAATATTGTATTTTCGATTAAAAAATCAACGTATTTAGGTTACGAAAAACGTCAAAACTCGTGCTAGGGCCTCGGATTCTGACAAGAATGTAAACGTTTTTAAATACAGATATTAGTATTCTTTATTTATATCTGTTACGGCTAAAAGCCGAAGTCAGGTTACACCTGGTTTTAGCCGGCTATACGTAGGTACGGCCGGTAGCAGTTTGTTAAACTTAAGTATATATCCTTTTTATTGCTAGGACACACCAACAAAATGGATTAGGTTAGGTTAGAACTGTGACAAAATGCGCACGAGCCGAGCGAGCGCAGCGACCGGTGCCGCGGCAGCGGCCGGCGAGCGCTACATAAAAATTGGTTGCATCAAACCTCCAAATTTTAAGCCGCAACTAGGCATAGCCGGCTAGAATCAGGTGTAACCTTACTTCGGCTTTTAGCCGTAACATATTCATATTAAACCTGAATGAGAAAAAAAAATATTTCGATAAAACTTCACTATTTCTGTTTTTCATTCAAAATGTCTGTTAAAATACTTGCAAATTAAACCTATCAGTACATTGATAAACTCGATCCACTTCACTTTCACTTTTCACAAACGCTCGATACCGGAATAGGGTCACAAAATTAATTAATTCCGTAGAAAATTGGAGCCCGGTGTTCGATCCTAATAATATTTCATGTTTTAAAGTAAAGTTTAATTAAGATCAAAATTTGAGCAAGTCTTCGAACGAAATTGAAACATGTACGTTGCAGTTCATGGTGGTTAGAACAAATTAGCTTTGGCTAGAGTTATCTATAGCGGTTTATTTGTTACATTGTTGCAATGATATTTTCAGTGTTTTGTTGCACTGTCAAAAATCTTAACAATGTTTAATTAATATATTATTATATGTAATATCTCATCTTTTGCCGGTTATTTGTGTGATCTTTTTCAATTAAATATAAGCAAGGAATATTACAGTTTAAAAAAATTTGTTTCAAAATTATTATTTTTAAGACGGTTTGGATACAGGAGTTAAAAAATGACCTTCTAGTAATTCGGATACTACAATGTACACGACCAAAGTGTGATACTATGAGCTAGTGCCTGCCACTCTTTAGTCTCCAAAACAAGGGTGAACAGGCATCTTTAGGACAAGCTAATTTCATCGTAGACTTCATAAGCACGATAAGAATGCAGTTAAAAATGGGAAAATAAATAAAAGGAAGGTACTTATAGATCCTACATTCAGAAAATAGTAAAAGTCTCAAAGAATAGTCTTTTAAAAAGAAAACGAGTAAACACTAGAGCCTTTTTCCTAGCCGAACTTTTTCTTTTTAGTTTTCTCCATTCCGTTTCTTTTACCTATTGACCTTTGAACTCGCGCTTGACTTGCTCAATACTTTCGATAGTGATTTTCTTAGGAAACGGTAAAACGTGCTAGCTCATTTAGACTTGGAAAAGTACGTCTCGAGAACACACTTAGTGTTCTTGGAGAAGCAAAGATATCGATATTGGCCGATATTTGCTGCTAAGGTATAAACGCTCATTGTAGTCTGAGTACCTATGTTTTTTGGGAAGATTTTTTTTTTTTTTTTATAATTTCATTATCGGTTTAATTTATGACCTATTATAGATGGCCAGTGACCAAAATAAGGTACCTTTCATGAACCGTTTATCACAGTCTCGAAGGTATATTTCAAAATCATTCCTTACATTTAAAGGCCCAACAAAACGTGTAGGAAACAGCTGTTTTTTTTTAACCGACGAAAAATTTCTTTGCCGCGTCGGTGTACCTTCCCCTTTGTATATTACTTCTGAACTTTTAATCGGTTTTTTGTTGGGCCTTTAAATGTAAGCAATGATTTTGAAATATACCTTTGAAAAGCTGTTTTCTTTTTAAATAACCTATGAAAAATTTGAATGTGGTTTAGTATGATGTACTGAATACGTAGTAAGTTTTAGCGTCGGTCCACCCTGTATTATCAGCAATCAACAGTATTATAGTATAACGCAAACACTTAATAGTGCACTTTAATCACAACAACACAAAGTACCAATTTCAAAGTTCAGTTACATCCCACCACATATACTAATCACCTCGTAAAATAACATAGTCATGAACATAAAACAACAATGGAATTACCGGAGAGGATTTTTAAACGCTCATAAAATGTGTTCGGAACTGATAAAGTGGAATCTAAAAGTTATAAGGGTAATATATTGAATTCCTTTTAATATGGCCCCTTGTTACACCGGTTTAGTTATTGGAAACTAGTTTTCTGCCGTCATGATGAAATGGTTACCTATACAAATATTTCTCGGACAGGGGGATGACGGATGAGGCTAAATATAGTAAACCAACCAGATTTTTATATCGATATTAGAGAAGGTAAGAGAAGCGCGTGACTAAATAATAACAGCCGCTCGGGTCAATCTTCAGGTTAAGCTGCGCTTGGCTGGGTTGGTCCGTGCATGGGTGACCACCCATTACATACCGAGTTTCCTCCGTGCCTCGGAAAGCACGTTAAGCCGTTAGTCCCGGCTGTTAATTACTAGATCTTTGAAAGTCGTTACAGGTGGCCCGAAAGTCTGAAAACCAGTCTTACCCAGGGGTATCGTATTACCCAGTACTAACTGGCTTGTGGAGGTCAGATAGGCTGTCGCTCCATGTAAAATACTGGTATTCGGCTGCATCCGCTACTGGAAGCCGACCCTGATTTGGGAAAAGGCTAGGCAGATGATGTTAATGAAAAATGACTGCGGCAAACCACGAAGGCGATGGTTATGAATATGGTGAGACTACTTCGATGTCTTCTTAGACATTGGTGAGAAGTGGCACAGAACTAGGAAGATGAAAAAATAAAGATATGCCTAAAGTACAGGTTAGTTCAAAGAAATGATTGATCGACTTTGATCAGGAACAAAAATTCTTATTTTCAGATCTTTATTCCTTGTTTTAACCAAAGAAGTTTGGCTAAGCCTAATTTCAATTCCACTCATCTCACTCCATTTCACTCTTATCTTTTAGCCGTACCGTACTCGTACATTGAAACGTTCCTTTTGTGTCACGTAACGTGTGTGACACAGAACGGTGTAACAGCCTCCCGCCATTGTCTCCACGAGATTTAAAATCACTTTTGTTGAATTTCCTCATCTCACACGGGTATTCACAGGACCATACGTAATAGTATTTGTAGCAAGAGTAATAGATTCTCTTTGTTGAACATTGAACGTATTAGGAAGGATTGTAGAAATTGTTCGCTGATAGATTCAGAGTTCTACCTTCAATAATTATTCTTTTGACGTTTTATTTTTGGTTTAATATTCATTTGATGCTTGGAGCCATGATCTGATAAAGGTAGCAGAAATCCTCTGTATGCAAAGTATGCACAGGACCGGTTCATGTGATGACGCTTTAGGGAGGTCTATATCCAGCTCAGTTGGCGTCTATTAAAATGATGATTAATTTATTCATGCTAAAGTTTTCTAGTTCATAATTCACCGCTCCACCTTTCATTATTTGTCGTGCATATTTCGCCTTTTCTTGTAGGATAACATCTAGATGTTTGCACATTTTTTTGTCTCTTATTACGACGTTAATAGCAGCAGTCGTACCAAGGGATATAGTAATTCTAACTGGGTTGTGGAGGTCAGATAGGCAGTCGCTCCATGTAAAATAGTGGTATTCAGCTGCATCTGAGCCGACCTCAACATAGTTGGGAATTGGCTAGGCAGATAATGACGAAGAGTTAATTTATTTCATCAGACACCCAATATGGAAGGATGCTATGTTCATTGTTGAATATTTAAGGCCAAAACTTTTCAAGTTTGTTAAATTATTATAAGCCTCAACTTTTCCTTAACAATTTTGTGTTAAGTTGGATCCCTAAAGCACAATATTTTTCAGCCATATTTATGTGCATAATTTAGCACTCTTTATGGTGTTGCTCAAGTTACCAAGGACCGTCCCATAGCATCCCATGAGGGTCGTTGACAACTAAACGATGGTAAAAGGGATAGCCAGTAGAAACTACGTAATGGGATATGGTATATAAGTAAATAAAGTTCAGCTTTTCAGTTTAATAATGTGAAAGATTTGACATACGATCTACCCCTCTTAATATGGTTCAACTTTCATTTTTTTTTATTTTTCATAATATGGCGTCTGGTTGACGCCATATTGAATATTGATTACTGTCGTGTCTTTTGTGACATTGGAAGATTAAGACAAATCGATTGACGTCAAAATCGGCCCACGCGTTTTATCTCTTTAGCGCTACAAAATAACAAAAATACATAATATAGGCAAACACATTCACATGTCGGGTAATAACAAAAAGTGTACAAAAGCGAAATTCGTATACAACCATTGAATATAGGTTAAGCCACTTAATTCTTTTTGTTGGATGCACTGACCTGCCAACTTATTACTGACAATTTTTTGTGTATGTCTACCATCACGCCTGTAATCCCCGAAGGTCTAGGCAGAGGTGTACCTAAGAGTATGCGCACATATCGCCAGTTATGTTTTTAAGTCCCATGTAATGGGGGCGAATCTATTGTCATCAACCGCGCACAAATCCAGACTCCGTGGCTGATACTGAGAAATTCCTGATGGAAAAACCCAACAAGACTTTGACCGATCGGGAATTCGGACCCAGGACGTCAAGCTCAGCCGTCGCGTTTTCGACTAGTCGACCAACGAGGCAGATACAATGATGATAATGCTCACTTACATCAAATAAACGGCCAGAAACTGTAGGCTCTTAAAACCCTTTGGAATTGGACTCTAGCCTCTACATACGAAAGTACATCCTGCTAATATTAATTTATAATATTAGTAGGATGTGATGCGAAAGTTTGTGAGGATGTATATGTCTGTATGTATGAATGTTTGTTACTCTTTCACGCAAAAACTACTAAACGAATTTGGATAAAATTTAGCACACAGATACTTTATAAGCTGTGTTAATCTGATACTTTTTATCCCGGTAGTACGATCCCATGAGACAATTATCGAAATACACGCGGGCGAAGCCATGGGCATAAGCTAGTAATTAATATCCCCACACCTTCCGGTGCGAGTATGATACCATTCTTACATACTCATAAAGATACGTCCACTTTTATACACTTAATCATTTACGCACACCAATTGCGAGTACTTCGACTGTCGCTTCTATAGATTCTTATTCTATGCCAATGAGTTTATATTGCCAAACTGGACCGTCCGTGATGTATGGCGTACCTGCCACATTGAGGTAAACTATTGGTCATTTATTTACTTAATTGGACTACTGTGCATAGTAAATGTAGGGGGAATTCACAGGTATGTACAAGCCCATTTTAAACATAGCTTACATAAAACATGACACCTATTATGTAATCCCCGAAGGGTTAGATTTGTACTTATACACCTTTATTACCTTTTATCTTTATTTTTACCAGCTGTGGCCCAGTGGTGGCGGTCCCGACTTACGTGCAGTAAGTCGTGGGTTGGAACCCAGGCAGGCGCATTACTTTGTGTAATTTATTTCATCACCACTGCTCTCAAAACGGTGAAGGAAAACATCGTGAGGAAACCGGCATGTCCTAGAACCAAAAATACGAAGACATGTGATATCTACCAACCCGCACTGGGCCCGCGTGGTGGATTATAGCCCATTCCCTCTCATAGAGAGGAGGCCTGTGTCCCAACAGTGGGAACAATATAGGCTGATTATGCTTATGCTTAAGCTATCTTAATTTTGACCGAGACCTATCTTTTGGGAGTATTTTTACGAATTTACGTGAGCTCTAAGTGTGGTCCCCAGATTGCGTAAGGCGTTGCCATTCTCCTTTAAGGTCGAATCGCCAGGGGAGCCCGCGAAATTATTAATAATTTTCTTTTTTTTTTGCAAAATGCATGTCAGTGTCAGGTTGTACTATATGTTAATTAAAATTTGATTCGCGAACGTAAAAGACATGACTTCATTGAGTTAATAATCATTGAAATCATCAATAAAATCCTGTAAGTACATGTAATCCCATTGAATGACTATTTTATGAAAAAGTCATGAAAGAAAGGAAAAAAAATACATTTATTTGTCTTAGTGATATTAATTTCACCAGTTATCTATAAGAACCCAAGCTAAGTTTTCAGCTATCACCCAGTAGATACATGAGGTAGTTATTTCACCAACCCACGGCTTTATCTCCCTATGTTGTACGCGATCATTTGGCTAGACATTGATTTCAATTTATTTTTACAAAATTTCCAAAACTAACTATAATACGTTATTAAAATAAATTGACTAGACAATATCAATTTTTTGTGTTTTTATTGTGTACAGCTACATAGTTTCAACCTTAGTAAGTTTCAATTGTAGAAATTGCTGGGAAAAGTGATTTTGGCTGTATTCACAGTTTGGCTGTACTTATCCAGACGAAGCCTTACACATACACAAAGAGCTCTACTTCTAACTGTAGAGCACTTAAAATCAAGTTAATAAGTATCATATTTTTTGGAGTTTTCACCTACTAAGCCCTTAAAACTTTGATTGAAGTAAAGTGCAAAAGAAATAAGAAACGAAAAAAGAACACATTATTCCAAGAAACAACTTAGTCGGTAGAGTCCTTTTGACCGCATTCCCGACCTTTATAAGAGAGCAAACAATCGTCTCGTCGTTCAAATCTCTACATAATACAAGTCGACTTTACTTAACTCTATGTAGAGTCAAAAAGTACTTTTATAACAAAAGAATCGTATACGTTTCATTTCGCGTAGCTATTTGCAGTTTTACGAAAGGCTCTGACCCAAAATGCGAATTTTAATAAAAATATATCGGTTTATACGGTTTTGGAGCTGAAAACATAGCTAAAGGTGGAGTGGGGTGTTTATTATTGTATTATTCGATATTACAATTATTCTTTTGTCGACTGCCTCGTTGGTCTAGTGGTCGCAAGCACGACTGCTGAGACCTGGGTTCGATTCCTGGGTCGGGCAAAATGTCGTTGGGTTTTCAACACAGGCCTCAAATGTCACCATCCACAACAAATGCTGTAAAATATAAGTGTAGTAGAAAAGCATCAAGACGACGAAGCTTGTTCTGTATGGTGTCCGGACGTAAAGAATAGCACCATCCCATATCTTCCCGTGGGTGTCGTAAGAGGCGACTAAGGGACTTACCAGAGAATGGGCAGCAGCGTTCTCTGTGTTTTATAACAACCATACTGCGATCGCCAACCCGCCTGCCAAGCGTGGCGATTATGGCAAAACCCCCCTTCTTGGGGGAGGCCTATGTCCAGCAGTGGACGTCTTTCGGCTGAAATGATGATGATGATGATGACGAAGCTTGAAGAGCTCACGGTTATCTTCTCAGATATCTTGAAACCGTCAATTAAATTAATCAGAAAATAACACTATCAAACCAGTCACCCAAATGCAAACAGTTATAGACCGACCGCTTTACTGAGTCGTCCGCCTTGCCCCATCATAGGCACATTAAGCGTCCACAAAGTCCTAAAAGTATCGCACAGGTTATTGCTTTAAAATAACCATAATCCACGTAGGTATTACGATACTAATTGAACCAATACGTGATCAACCTTCAGAATATTCCATTTAAACTGATACCTTCGCGAGGACTCATTAAAGTGGTCGGTCTATAGTTAGCCTTTTGTCACTAAACCCTCACAATTTTATCAAAACAATATCCCACAACGCATTTAAAAATACTATTTCCACTCTTTCCACGGAAACACTTTTAACTCCCGAATAATAACTGGCTTAAAACGTATGAATGAACAAAGGAAATTAAAAAAATCTGACTACCCTAGTACCCGTTATATCCATCCTGGCAGCTTTCCAAAAAGTTCTGGATGGAGATAATCTTGAAAATTTAGCCGTTCGTATAGAGTAGTTGGGGAATGGAAGTCACGTATGGGTGGCGTGATGTGCATTCCAGGTAGCCCGCGTCTGGTTAGATGCCCAAGTGTAGGATACCTAGAAGGATTAGCAAGGGAATTGATAAAGAGTTGAACGCTGGATTGGGTCTTGATTGCGGGGGAATGGATTGTGTCCTGGGAATTGTAGGCGTGATGTTATGTTGTGTGTTCTGTGTTGGGTAGTTTCTCTTTTCAATTCATGTAATGAACCTCAACATTAAGGCAATTAGAGACCATTATTAAGTTAACAATCAGTTCTTTGCTTTAAACGACGATGGCTCAGTTCTAATATATAGCTTTTTCATTTAATTTAATTAAACTGGTCTCAAAATGTTGAAGGAAATCTTCGTGAGTAAACTTGTCTGTAAAACTGTCTTAGACAGCATGTCTCACCGCAAATAAAATCGGAGATAACCACACTGGACCCGCATGGTGGATTATGCTAAAATTTTAGTGAATGCCTCGTTGGCCTAGTGGTCACAGTCGCGGCTGCTGAGCATGAGGTCCCGGCTTCGATTCCCGGGTCGGGCAAAATGTAGTTGGGTTTTTCCATAATTAATTCCTCAGTACTCAGCCACGGAGTCTAGGTTTGTGCCCGGTTGATGACAATAGGCTAAAAATCATAACTGTCGGAATGTAGGTGCACCATTAGGGACACCTCTGCCTAACCCTTCGGGGATTACAGGCGTGATGTTATGTTCAGTTACTAAATCATCTATGGACACTTTAATGGGAAAAGTAGTGTGATTTTTCCCTTGTCATGATTGTATTAAATTAGTTAGTTAATCGTAAAACCTATGTCACTCGGTTCAGTATTCGCTCATTTTTGCCTGCTTAACTTTAACAGAGAAATATATATCACAAAACGCTTTCATAATACACCCCTCACAAACATACGTATAAAAATCCCTACATTTATCGAAACACCTGATCGGTCCGATGTCGCTGACATTTTAGGGTTCCGCAAATTAAAAAAAATATTACTCAGGTAAATATTTGAAGGCGATTCGATACGCAGAACCACGGAATTTGGTTGATTAATAAATATCGGTTTGGTGGAAATAATTGCTTGGATTTTTCGGTACAATTATTTTCTGTATCGCATGTGTGTTTTTGACATGACATATTTTGGGCTGTTTGATATAGATTATCAGTTGATTGGTTTTTCTATTGATACTGAATCAAATTTTTGGTTTCATTCATTCATGATTGAAATGGAAATTGAACAAGAGTTATGCTGTGTATTCATTATTGTTTACGGTTTTGGTTGTGAATGTTTTAAGTTTGAAGGACTAGTTTTCAGGACTGTTTTCAAATAGATAATGTTGTCAGTAGCCATCTAAGTGATGTTTATTTTGCAAATAGATTTTTACAATTACATTTACACGTCGTATTTTTTAAAACCAGTCATACTCTCTTTTAAGGTCCAGACATAATCTTGATCAACTCACATGAGCGCAGGTAAGTGTCTGCGAAGGTCTTTTTAAGAAAGAACCACACAGATTTTAGAGGACCTGTCCAGCCAGTGCAAGCATTTGTCAGTTATCGCGTAGCTCGAATCATAATTCAAGGAGCTCATCGACACGAAAAACAATACCAAAGAAAGGACATTTGTATAGGTCGTAGTTATTGGTATAGTCGCCCTAACTCTATGTCATCCGCATTGTGAATTCAGTCTAACCCAGCTACCTTTTTAAGGTGGTCGGTCCACCTATATCGCTGGTGCCCCACATAATACTTGCCAATACAAGGTCTGCACTCTCCGACTCTTCTGCTACACCGGTTGTCAGTTCTTCGACAGATATGGCCTGCCCGCTGACACTTGAGCTTGCTAACCCCACATCGATGTCGGTGACACTGACACCAGTCCGCTCTCCAGTCCGGCTGCAGAAATATGTGCAGGGAAATTAAAAATATTACATAGGCAAAAATCTCCAAAAATACGAAAAATAAATGACAACACAGCCCTTTTTATTTCAGTGCAGTCGTCGAGTCAACTACGCATGACGACACGCAGTCATTTGGGAAACTAACGTTCCGTCAGAAAAAACTCATCCTGAAAATGTTTGCCACAGTGGAGTTTACTACTCTGTTGTACATTTGGCAGAATAGCTTTGTATGCAGGTTTTGAATATAATTCATTGCTATTGGTTACTAAAATATTTTTAAACAAAAATAGGCCTTGTACGCCGTGACTCAAGTGGATTTGGGTAGGTCATCTCGCTAGACGCGGAGTTGGCCGATGGAGCTCAGACTGAGTGGTGGCCAAGGTCCTAACCTCGTTGGGTCGACAATATCGTCAAAGTCAAGGGTTAGGGACGCACAGAGCCGGGAAGTGTGACAGAAAAAGGGAAGATCTATATCCAGCAATGGGTGGATTCCGGCCGAAGAGAAGCCGATCTAATCAAATGAGATTGTTGTTTTGTGTCGATAAGCTTGATACTAAAAACAGGGTATTAGATAAGCGATAAATGACATGACTATTCAGCAGAAAATTGGCCATAGAGCAAGCTTAAAACCAGCAAAATTAATTATTGATTGACATTAGTTAGATAATCACTAATGATCCGAGCGGCTGTTATTATTTAACCTCTTGATAACTATATAAAAAAAAAAAAATTACTCAACAGCCTACACACTCTTCTCTTTTCCCAACTGTACACGTCGTATACGGGCCCCAAAAAAGGCTCAACTGTGCAGAAACTTTACCTTCACTATATCGCAAGCGGGGTACGTTTGAGAACAAAATGCACTTCTCCAGTTGCTATCTTTTTTTTCGATTTAGGCACGTAGAGAGTTCGGCAGCTTTGTAAGTTTGGGGGAGGACGTATTTCGACGATATTATGAAGTATGGAGTGTGTTTTGATGTTAAGAATTTTTGAGACATGTTGAGTTCTGTAGAGGAGTTTTCTGTGTTTGCGCGCTGTTTTGAATACTCAGGGTGTCATATTTCATGTAGAGAGGTTTGTGGCTCAATAATAATAGCAGCACGGGTTGATGTTCTAGGTTAAGCCACACTTGCCGAGGTCAGTCCTTGCATGGATGACTCAGAAAGCCTGTTAAGGCGTTGGTCTCGTATCTAATTTGAAGATCTTTGACATTCGTCAGTAGCCTAAAAGTGAAAATCAGTCTAATCAAGGGCTATCTTGGTAGTAGAAGTATCCAGTAGGGTTGTGGAAGTCAGGTAGACAATCCATGTAAAATACTGATATTCAATTGCATTTAGTTAGGCTGAAAGCCAACTTCAACGTAATCGGGAAAGGGTTAGGCAAATGATGGGATTAGGGGATGATGGGGTTCTATTGAGAAGATTAGTGGTATCCAAAATACCTCTATAATAAAATATCTCTATGGAATGTAAACTCTGCTATCATTGTGCCGATTGTCGTGACGGCCAATGGCCTTATAGCCAAGAGCCTCAACGACCAACTTTCGAGGCTCTCCTTAGGCGGTTGGATCAAGGGCTTGATTCAGAAGGCGGTACTCCTCGATACGGCTCGAATTGTGAGGAGGTTCCTGTCTCTAGATCCATAACCACCGGTAGCCCGTGGTGGTGGACCATGCTCCCAATACCGGCGGACCATTATTTTTTATATTTTTAAATGTTTTTTATATGGTTTTTTTAAGAAATATTTAAAAATGTAATTAGTATGTAAGGAAAATAAATAAACGAAATAGTAATGTATTAAGGTTCATAAAAGTTTTGTAATACATGAGGGACTTACAAAGTATGCATTAATAATTAGATTTTGTAGGTACAACCTATTGCTGGGTGAATCGCTGCTCTTCTAGCTAGATTGCTGAGCAATCTGTATTTATAAGAGATATATAATAAACTTGTACTGTCACTTACGGGATATCTATGGTTTCATTATTTTGAGCTCCCGATATTTCGGCGCTGTTGCAAGCGTCATGATCGCGGGTTGACTGGAGAATGCAGGTGGATGGAAAATAAGAGCAGACAAATCTATCTCCCCTCTTTTTTTGTCTTTTGCTACGCGCACTACTGGAACTCGACACTAAGTCACGGCAAAACACACTCACAGTATGACCAGGTTTTGTGAGTCCTTATTGCGATGCCGGCTGCATGCATAGATGGCGGTTGAGTTGTAAACTGTGAAAGCTTAAAACAGTGTTAGAAATATAATATTTCAGCACTAGAAGCTTTAGTTTACGTGGGTACTCGTAGTCACCATTATATGTGCTGTAAGCTCACTATCAAAGGCACCATACTAGTTAATTTAATCGTTTCACTGCAGCATGAGCTTTTACGCATAATCCTAACATATCAAACGTTGACGTCAGCGTTATGTATTTATGAATAAATCTGTGCAACGTGATAAAGCACTACGGTGATGGCGCAAATCCACACTCCAAGCTATTATTATAAATGCGACGCACAAATCCAAAGTTTTAAATTGATGACAGAACTGCATTGCCAGCCTGGATGATAGCGAGTTTAGTTTGTAGTAGATAACCGAGTGTCTCTATTTTACTTTTTATCATGACTATAAGGGTTTGGTCAACTCCGTACGGACAACGGATACTGACACATATTTTAGTATCTATGCATATATCACCGTAAAAATAAAAACCGTAAAATTATAATCCTGCGAGATTGTAATCTATCGAAAGATTGTGAGCAGTAACATACTGCTTACAATTGAACGCATTACTTTTCGGTAGATTATAATCTATAGAAGTGAAACCGTCAAATTGTGAAATGGCATGATGATGATTTTGAATGGCATGCGACGGAACGCACTTCGCGCGCTGATTGGTTGAACGTCATGTGCCCCGCGCCGCCATATTTGTCTGTTAAATGTTTTGGTGATTGTAAATTGATTTCGTGTTGAAAATAACTTAAAGCTTTAGAATTATAGTTATATAAAATTGTTGTTGAAGTAAAATGAATCTGTGATTAACCAAATAAGTGCAGTGTGAATGATAAATAAGTTAGTGTTAGGCACCGAACATAGCCTAAGTTATATAATAATGCGTTAAATTGTAAGCAGTATGCTGTGGTAATTGTAACATCTCGATGTCTGTACATTGAAGATATAAAAAAAAAAATATATATGGGGGTCTTTATTAAATCAACAAAAGCCAAATCAACAGTTTTTAGAATTTTTGTCTTTCTGTCTGTATGTTTGTACGCGCATCACGCAAAAACAACTGCATGGATTTGAACGCAGTTTTCACCGCTCTACTGCTAGATGCTTAACTTAAAATATAGGCGACATTAGATATAGTTTTGGACCAGATAGATAGGTGGCACTGTGCGAAGCAAGGGTGCGTCGCTAGTTTTATATAATAATGCATTAATTTAAAAAAAAAAAACATTACACATCCTGCTGTGCCTTTGGCATACACACATCTATTAGACTTGCATGAATTCCAGGTGGTATTTATCGTTCTAGCAGTTCCGTCTGTACATACAAGTTTTGGGCAGGACCTACTTAGACGAGACTTACAATTTAAATGAATTATGGTCGAATTTCAACCAAGAGATCACTATTTAGTTTATTTTCTTATTTTATGTTATCAAATATTTATGCTGTCTGGCTTCCGTACGTTTTTCACGGGTGACCATTGAAAACCAGCGCTGTGCTGTGGGCCAGACAGCATCATGCTGAGTGGTAACCTGCTTGTCGCATTCACGACGTGAAAGCTGTTAACTTGTATTTTTTTTTTTGTTTCTGGCATTTTGTATTTATAATATTTGTTATGCGTTGTATGATTATTGTTAAGTTATTTTGTTTGTATGCACGTCATGTCCCTACGACAAATAAATATGTTTTCTTTCTTTCTTTCTTTCACTAGTATTATCTATTAAGCCCGTTATCCAGAGCAAGTTCCGCAAATTATTCGTACCGGCTCGATAGAAGCTTTAACTAGGATATAAACGGGTCTCTATTAACACTCATCTCACTCTGCCTTTCATACTTGAGACGCCTGCAGCTTGACACCGCATTGTTCAAGACATGCTCACACATTGCAGGGTCGTTTGGAGAGCGAATATAATCGAAACAATCCTTTAAAATATAAAATACGACTACACTAAAGCAAGTTGTTGTATTTTACGCTCTCGTATCCTGGAATAAGCAATAAGCAATCGAGCATTTAGCTATGCGAAAATGCAGAAAATAGCATTAATAAATTAAAAAGTAATAAATTGATTAGATTTAAGTAAAAATAATCTTGTATTATAATCATTTAAAATTCAGTACTTTATAACAATCAGTTCTGATAAAGAAATAGATGTAACAACAATGTTCAATTCTTATCATAGAAAAGAGTTTCAATATAAGCCTCTATAGTATTTACATTTAAGGTTGATTATGCATTGTATAGTAGGGACCATAAGTCCAGTAGCAATTTCACAAAACGATCGCATCAATACAAGTCGCACTTACGACCTTTTTCCATAACTAACATTTTGCACACATACACGATCTCGTATATCGCACTCTTTCATCATTATCTAGTCAGAAAGAGTGCGATATAATGATCATTTGCCTTAGTGACAAGCCTGTCATGTCGCGACTGCATATTAAGTTAGTGGTATTTAATTTCAAACTAATAATTATGTGTCTATCTGGCTTAGTGGTTAACGCTATAGTTAAAATGTCTCGCACGTTGTTACATCCCTAGAATACACCCTTAAGTGCCTAGTCAGCACCACATCATCATTTCCGTCTAGACTTAGTGCATTGGTCAGGCAATAGAGCCAGTTCGGGTTGAGACTCCTACCGGATAGGTCGCAAGTCAGAATATTGACCAAATTTCCCGTTTTTATTAATGTATTTGTGCCTTTCACTAATATAATCAATTAACCTTCAATAATCGTTTTTTTTAAAAAGGCTTTTATAAAGCGTGTCCTAACATTGGTGGCAGCGGCAAGGGATTTATTTCCCGTGGAACGTCTCGCGAAGTGTTATACAGTGAAAGTGTCCTTGTGCCAAGTGTATCTTGTGTAAACCTACGACCCGAACTCAACGAAGACCTATCCGCGGCCTAAGAGAGGCCAACCCTGGCTGTAATAGGCCAACTCCAGTGGCCTACGAGAGGCTACCCCCAGCTCAAAAGAGGCTAAATCCAGAGCCCTTTTGAGGTCATCTAAGTCGTCACCTGTCTACTGTGCAGTGATACCGGGCAGCGCGCTGCAGGCGCATTCTACGGATCTGCTCGTATCCAGCACCGACCAGGATCAGACGTCCCCCGTGTCCCTACAAAATGAAGTGTTTTTGTGTCCTGTGAGTCAGTTCAGTGCTTTTAATTTTAATTCTATTTATAGATCTGCATAAGTTACTTTACATTCCTGTTACTTTGTATCTGTCGATACAACACTGTGTCCAGACCGTAGTCTAAACATCCTTCGCCCACGTATTCACGTATTCGGTTACTGGGAATACTGATAAGCCGTACAGAACCAGTTGGCAAAAGTTTTAATATCGTGACCTTAGTTATTGTATTTCATTCCACAGCAAGTTATTTTAGTTACATAAAATGGCTAAAGCAGATTCAAAAAAAGACCTTATAGAGAGAGATGAGGAAATACCCCTTAGTGTTATCTTAAAATTTATTAAGCCATTCGATGGTTGTAGGGAAAAATTAAATGCTTTCCTAGTAAATTGCGATAATGCAATATCCTTATCGTCATCATCCCAGAAAGACATCGTCTTCAGATATATTATTAGCCAACTAGACGGTAAAGCGCAAAGCGCATGTTCCATCAAAGATTTTGACAACTGGTCATCTCTCAAAGAATTTTTGAAAAATCAATTCGGTGAGAGAAAGCATTACGCCCATTTACTTACCGAGCTTCAAGAGTGTCATCAAACTAACCAGGAGACGGTAAGCCAATTTCACCTGCGAGTCGAAACTTGCTTATCCAAATTACTTACAGAAGTAACAATTTCCAACATAAAGAAAAGTGAACTTGTTGGTAGAGTGGCCGCAATGGAGGATCTAGCGCTTCATACATTTAACATAGGGTTACACCCTCGTATAGCAACCATTGTAAGATGTAGAGATCCAAAAAACTTGAACGAAGCTGTCAACTATGCAATCTCTGAAGAAAAGATTCAGCAATATGCATTCAAACAAAATGTTAATTTTAAGAAGGACAATAATAGACCTCCACTTAAGCCACATCTACCCAATTATAAAAATCAACCTTCTTCCTCTAGAGATTCGTCGGTATGCAGATACTGCAAGAAGGAAGGCCACACTTTAGCCGAATGTAAATTGCGCGAAAATAATAATAAAAAATATAATAATAAATTTAATCAATTTGATACTATAATTCATGAACATAGTGAAACCTTATTAAAAACAAAATTAAAAACTATTATCATACCAACTTCCATTGACCTTGACGAGTCAAATCCCTATATTTCGGAAGTTATCGATAAACTTTCGGAACCAAAAGATATCCTTGAAAAAGAAAGGACATTACATTCCTTTCTCTCTTTCGAAAATAGTAATGTGAAATTTTACTTACTTTTTGTAAAAGTCCATCACTTCGATCAGTGCAACTATGAGGATATTTTTAATAGCCTTAAAAATCTAAAACTTGAATTAATTAATAATAACACAACTGAATTCGCTATAACGGACTTTCGTAATCCATTCGATTCACATAGTTTTATGAAGATTCATAATATAATTACATACTTGTTTCACACTACTTCAATCACTGCCCATATTTTCAAAAACATTATAATTTATCCTTCTCCAACTGAAATCATTAAAATCTTAAAGGAAAACCACGATATTCCTATATCAGGTCATTTAGGCTCAAATAGAATGTTAAGTAGAATCCAGGAAAAATATTATTGGCGCAATATGCGCAGAGATGTCGAAAACTATGTCCGAAAATGTGAACAATGTCAAACCAATAAAGCCCTGCGTAGAACTAATCGAGCCCCTATGCAGATCACAACGACATCTACACAACCTTTTGAACGCGTGTCACTTGACATTGTCGGACCATTGCCTGAATCAGGCGCGGCCAAACTCAGGTACATTCTAACAATTCAGGATGACCTTACGAAATATTCAGCAGGCTATCCTATCCGAAATGCTACGGCAGAAGAAACCGCTGAATGTTTAATCCATTTCATATCCCAGTTTGGTATCCCCAAAACTATTCTTACAGACCAGGGAACCAATTTCACAGCAGAACTATTTAAACAAACCTGTACCTTTTTGAAAATTAAACAATTATGGTCCAGCCCCTATCATCCACAAACTCAAGGTGCTTTAGAGAGAAGTCATGCGACTCTAAAAGAATATTTAAAATCTTTCGTCGACGACAACCAAAATGACTGGCCGAGATACGTTTACACAGCTATGTTAACCTACAATACCACAGTCCATTGCACTACAAATTATACACCCTTTTTTTTTTTTTTTAGGATGGGAAATCATCAAATGACCCCCCCCGCTCTGGGCGGAGCGGAAGGGAGTGTCAGACTTGTACTGACTAAAACCCATCCATGTTCCTTCTTTGCCCTTTGTGTTCCAGGGCCGCGGTATCTCTTTCGAACAGTCCCGCAGCCCTGGCAGGCATCGGCCCGTGCGGACCCCTACGTGGTTGCTGACATCTCTTTGAGGCGCGCGTGGAACACGAACGCGCCGTCGACACGGCCTGTCGTCATAAGACGGCCGGACGGCGAGCTAGCCCAAAACTCGCCGTCCACAGGCCCGCGCCTACGGTGGCCGGGGGCCACCACGTGACCCCCGACGCCCAGGGCGTCTCCCGCGGCGGCTGGGACGTGAGGCTCTTTCCCTCTCACGTTCCGCCACCTCCTTCACTAGCATGACTGCTTCGCAGAAGGAGGTGACGGCTTCCCATTCCCTCTCGCTCCGGACCATGGCTTGAACCAGGGCCGGGCGCGAGAGGTCGCCGCCGCCAATCGCCTCTACGAGGACACGGCGCTGCTCCGCCCAAGCAGGGCAGGCCTCCACAGTGTGCTGCACCGTGTCCTCCGGACGATCCTCACAGTGGAAACACCCGGGCGTTTCCTCCCGCCCGATTCGGTGCAGGAACCTCCCGAAACAACCGTGTCCGGTGAGGACCTGCGTCAGGCGGAAGGTGAGGGCGCCGTGGCGCCTCTCTAGCCACTCCTCAAAGAGGGGACTTATCGCCACTATGGTGGCGTGCCCTGCACGGGGTTGCGACAGTCGCTCATTCCATGTCACCATGAGATCGCGCCGGAGGTCTGTCCGCCGAGCGGTGATTTGCCGCGGCAGCGGAGTTTCCCCCCGACGTAGTGCCTCCGCGCGCCATTCGTGAAGGCGTGCGAGGACTATCGCCTCCAGATCCCATGGCGGCAATCCGGCAAGGAGGCTCGCCGCCTCACCGGAGATCGTGCGGTACCCCCGGACTAGCCTTAGGGCTATCCCCTTTTGGGGCGCGTTCAGGTAGCGGGCGGCTTGCCGCCTCAGAGAACGCGCCCACACCGGGGCCCCGTAAAGGGCCATGGACCGCACGACCCCCGCGTAGAGCCTCCGGCAGGAGGCGTTTGGACCCCCCAGGTTGGGCAGGAGCCGCTTGAAGGCAGCCCCGGTCCGTTCCAGTTTGGGGGCCAAACGTCGGAAATGCTCCACGAAGTTCCACCGGCTGTCAAGGACGAGTCCCAGGTACTTCAGCGTCAACCCGACGCCGATGGAAACCCCTCCTGCCGTCAGTAGGGATCCCGACGGTGGTGCATTCCGAGGCCCATGAAAACACATGGCCTCGGACTTGTGCAATGCCACCTCGAGACCCAATTGCCGGATCCTCTCCACGACTATCGCAACCCCGCGTGTCATGTTTTCGGCCGCCGCCTCGTGCGACCTCCCTTGTGCCAGTACCAGCGTGTCGGTCAGGCGTCAGACTACGCTGACGCCGCTAGGGAGGGTCGGCGCGCAGCACCCAGTCGTAACCGATGTTCCACAAGGCCGGTCCCAGAACCGATCCCTGTGGAACACCGCACGACATCTCTCGCCGGTTCCATTCTCCGCTCCGACCGGGGTAGATGACGGCCCTATCCGTCAGGTAATCCCCGACCACACGACGAAGGTAGGTCGGCACCCGGTGATACCGGAGTGCCTCCCCAATGCAGCTCCAGGGCATGGAGTTGAAGGCGTTGGCGATGTCAAGAGACACCGCCAATACAACCCCGCCCCGGGAAACCGCGTCCCCCGTCGTGAGGGCTCTCACGCGCATGATGGCGTCCACCGTCGAGCGCCCCTTGCGGAAACCAAACTGGTGTTCCGCAAGATCCGGCCCCATCCCCGCGAGGTGCCCGGCGAGGCGGTTAGCAATAACTCTTTCAAAGAGCTTGCCCACCTCGTCGAGCAACACGATGGGCCGGTATGCGGACGGAGAGTCCGCAGGGGCGCCCTGGCTTCCGGATGAGGACCAGCTTCCCCGTCTTCCAACGAAGCGGGAACTGGCCTCTCTCCAAGCATGCGCTTAGGAGCCCTTCCAGTCGGGGCCCGAGAGCCTCAGAGGCCAGGACCCAGGCTTTGCCAGGCAAGCCATCGGGTCCCGGGGCGGTATTTCTGGCCTTCAGCCTGCGTACCGCCACTCCCAGGTCTACCCCAGTCACCTCCGGAACGTCGTCATCGGTGTGGTCCGCGTCCGGCACCGCAAGCGGCGGCGGAGCCATAGGCGGGGGAGGATGCCTCCCTCGCGAAGGGAACAGAGCGCTCACCACGTCCTCCACGAGCTCAGGCCGGAGACTCTGCGTCAGCGGGGGGGCCCGGGTGCGGAGTTTGTCCCGCACCATCTTGTAAGGGCGCCCCCATGGATCTCCGTTCAGAGACTCCAGCATCTCCTCGCGGGCCAGGTTCTTGGCCCGCCGGACAGCCTCTTGGAGGGCGGTCTTCGCCGCTCTGTACCCCTCGTAAAGCTCCGCCTCAATGGCTGCCGCATCCGGAGGGCGGATGCGGAGCCTGCGATGCCTGGCGTACCGGTGCCGCGCGGCAACGCACGCCTCACGCAAAGACGTCAGCTCTCGCGACCACCAGTACACCTGACGTCGGGCGCTTCCTGGCCGAACTCGGGGCATTGCCACGTCGCAAATCTCGGACATGGCCTCCTGGAACCAACTCGCCTCGTTGTTGATGTCGGCAGGCCTGGCCAGTGATGACACCCAGGCCTGCACGATCGAGGCTTCCAGGAGGAGCTCCCGGTCCAGCTGCTTCAGCGCCCATCGCGGACCACTCGGGGCCTGTAGGACCGGCGCACTTGAGGTCTGAGTGGAGACGTCGAACCGGATGTACCGGTGGTCGGAATAGGTCTCCACCCCCTCCATGACGCGCCAGTCAACGACACGCGGCGACAGGGCGGGGCTAGCGAACGATATGTCCACCACCGACTCACCCTGCATCCGCACGCACGTGGGGACAGAACCCCGATTTAGGACGACCAGGCCTGTCTCCAGTGCCCAGTCCTCCACCATCCTACCCCGCACATCCGTGTAACGAGAACCCCAAGCCAAGTTCTTGGCATTGAAGTCCCCGAGCACAAGCACGGGGAGTGAATGGCTCCCGATGACGACACTCAACTCCCTGAGGGAGTTGTGGAACTCGGCGAGAGTTCGGTTCGGAGAGAAGTAGACTCCCACTACAACGATCTCCCCGAACCGTGCTGCTACGCACCCCTGACCCTTCCTGACACTCTCAAGGGTCGGGGTACCGGCGGCGGCCGACGCAATTATGGTCACTGAGCCGCTAAGGTCCTCCACCCAGTCATCCCTGGGCGGGACAAAGTACGGCTCAGAGACCACGGCGATGTTAATCGACCACTGCGCCATGCTCTGGATCAACAGATCTTGAGCGCAGGCGCAGTGGTTGATGTTCGCCTGGAGAAGGCGTAATGGGGCCGTTATTGGCACTCCATTTCAGCCCCCTCCCGGGCCCCCTGCGAGGGCCCCGCTGCAGAAGTTGCAGCAGTGGCGGCCGCGGCGGCGACAGTGGCGGCGGCTGCGGTGATGGCGACGGTGGGGGTTTTGGCGGTGGAGGTGGTGGGCCTTCCGTTGCCCCTGGCCTTGGCCTTGGCGGGTGTACCGCAGGCCTTGCTCCCTGCCCGGTGATCGGCCGGCTTGCCGGTTGCCGCACATGCAGCGCAGTGCGGCGCGGCGGAGCAAGCCGCGGCCCTGTGACCGGGCTGGCCGCAGCGGAAGCATAGGCCACTGCGGTCCACCTCCGAGGTGCACCGGACCGACACATGGTGCCCCACATGGCAGCGGAAGCACCTCAGAGGTCTGGGTTCCAGCAGCTTAACCTGCGCCGAAACCCAGCCCACCAAGAGCCTTCGGCCCTCCACAATGGCTTTCGCCGCCGTCACAGGGCAGCTTACCGTTACGGTTCGCATGCCCGACAGGTCCGGACGTAAGGTGCCTGCCTTGACCTGCTCAGCAGGGCACCCACCGGTCCTGGTGACGGCGGCCACCACCTCCTCCTCGGTCACCGAGTCGTCCAGACCCATGATGCGCAGATCTGCGCATTTGACGGGCCTGGACACTCGGGCCTCGTCCGCATTTAGGGACGCTCTAAGCTTTTCTGCCAGAGCGTCCGCGGACGAGCCACGGGTTTCGCCGGGGATCTCCAGCACTCGAGCCCCTGTCGCGGTGACTCTGAGGCGGAGGCCCCCGGTGATCCCGAGCTCCCCGAGATCTACCGTCGCCCTCGCCTTAGCGAGCACGTCGCGGTAGCTCACGCCCCTCTTTTCCGCGTCCGGCTGTAGTGTAATCACTACAGCTGCGGTCTTCGGGGCGCTGAGCCTTGCCGCGACGCTCCGCTCTTTTTGCTGGCGCTTGCGCTGCCGCTTCCTGGCCTTTCTGGCCGCCTTTTGCTCCCTCGTCCTCTCTCCGGCCACCTGCCACCCGGTCTCGGCCGCAGAAGGCTTAGGGGGCGGGGGGGGCGGCGGTGGCAGCTGTCTCGCGGCTGGCGCTGGCACAGTCACCTTTCACCACGCCTTGCCCTTCTTTTGGGCCGCCACCTTGCCCTGCCTCAGGGCTGCCGCCTTCTTGGCCGGAGCCGGTTTCGCCAGAGCCGGCCCTTCGGGGGCCGACGCAACCCTGCCGGAGGGCCGGCCAGACGACCCCGGTGCGGAGGCCGCAGCAGCCGCATATGTGGCTACCCTCGGGCCCGGGGACGCCCTGTTTGCCGCAAGGGGGGGGCGCAGGACTATGCCCTCCAGGACGGAGAACCGCGCCTGGAAGGCAGCCAGCTCCTGCCGAACCAGGTTCAGGACCTGGTTCTCAACCGGCACGGGCACGGGCTGGCTTGGTCGCTGCTGGCCCCCATTTTGGGGCGCCTTGCGGGGGCCGGCCTCGCGCAGACCGGCCAAGTCTGCTCGGAGCTTCCTGTTCTCCTCTTGGAGAAGCTCCGTGGCAGCCGTCAGGCGAGCGACCTCCGCCCGCAGTTTGGCCACTTCGTTTGACGGGGGCCCCCCATATCTGGCCTCCGCTGACGCCATGATGGAGGCGATCGCTGCAGGCATGGCCTTATGCCTGGTGGAGGGCTTCTGTTTACAAGAGACAGCCCTCAGCGCCGCCTCCACCTAAATTATACACCCTACGAATTATTATTCGGTTACAAACCATTTATACCCACCTCGATTTACGATACAGCATTAGAACCTACATATCCCAGTTATGTCCGTATACTCCAGCAAAGAATGAAACTCTCCAGAGAGAAAGCCATAGAAAATATTCTTAAATCCAAAGTCACATCGAAAGACTATTACGATAGAAGAACCAGACCTATAAAATATAAAACAGGCGATATGGTGTATATCAAACACCATCCGCGGCAGAATAAAGCTCTGTCGCCCATTTGGAAAGGTCCACATAAAGTGATCAAAATTAATGGCAACAATACGTTGACCCTTCTCGTTAATCGCCGTCACGTCAAGTATCACTATGATGAATTAAAGCTGGCGGAAACAACTAGTATTTAGTTTTAATATTCCTATTATTCCTTAATCTAATAAACCTAGTTTTAAAATATAAAAAATATCATTAGTTAAATATTTTGTCTAATATATTTCAGAATATCTACATTCCTGTCCCTTGCAACATCTGATATCATCGAACAAGTCAATGAAAGCCCTGGCATATACTTCGACCCAATAGGAATCATGAAACAGACTAGAGATCATATTCATTTACTTGTACCTATAGATATTACATATATAAAACCCCATATAGATAATATAAACAATGCATTAAAAGCTTCTACGCTTTTGTGTCAACAAAATACAATACTTAAAGAATCCGAATGTACAAACATACTACAGCCACTGGCTTTGCGACTTATCGATATTCTGAAGGACTACAGTGCCATATCTCATTTAACATCCGGGCGAGAAAAGAGATCCGCTTGGTTAGCAGGAGTTGGCTCTCTTTTCAAACAAGTCATTGGCACAATGGATGAAGACGATGCCATAAGATATAATAACGCCATTCAAACCCTAAATAATAATAACATTAAGTTTGCGTCCATTTTAAAAGATAACATCCTTGTGACGAGCACAGCTCTTTCCCGTTACAACAAAACTCTTGAAACCATAACCAAAAACGAAGTCCGTTTGAATGACGCTATTATTAATCTATCTAGTACTTTTAATAATCTGTCAATATTATCTGATAAGCTATACATAAAATCAAGGATGAGCGATGTCTATACCGAACTATCATCTTGTCTACTTCCTCTGTCATTTAAATTAGAAGACCTTGTAAATGCAATGTTATTCGCTAAAACTAATACTCTTCACCCATCGGTCATGACACCGAATCAGTTGTATAATGAACTAATAAGTAATGTTAGAAAATTACCTAATTATGAAGAATTACCTATAGATTTAGATTTAGATACTATTCATGCTTTGATTGATATATCAAAGTTGTCATGTTATTTTGTAAACAATAAGTTAGTGTTTGTAATCAAGATTCCCCTTGTACACTCTTTTGAGTTAGATCTATTTAAGGCCATTTCAGTACCCATACCACATAACATGGAAAAACCAAACTCCTATGCTATGATTATACCATCTTGTAATTATGTTGGTATTAGTAAAGATAAACTAACATATACCTGTATAAGTAATCTAAAATCCTGTATTGAGCCTGTAAACAGAGTTTATGTTTGTGATGATACTGACACACGCTCAATTCAAGGAACACCAACCTGTGAAACTGAGATACTAACAAAAATTGTTACAGAAATACCTAAGTACTGTCAAACCAAATTAATGTATGGTCAGATAGATATTTGGCAAGAATTGCAAGGAAACAAATGGATATTTGTCCAATCTGAACCAACTAAACTTTCTATTCAATGTAAATCTGATTTAATGGAGTTCAAAATACTAGGTACTGGTGTACTTAATATTCAACCTAATTGTACGGCTTATTGTAGAAATAAACAACTGTTTGGAAAAAACAACATTGACATAAATGTTAAAACTATAGTTTCCGATTTTAATCTAATTAATGAAGCCTGTTGTAATCTGGAAAAGTTTAATATATCAAAACCCAAATTGTTATCCTCTAAATTGTCAAATATAGACTTAGAAAAACTTCCTAGCGTTATCAACAACCAAATGTTGTCAGATGTTGATAATATTATAAATAATCCTAGCCCTAACTTAATTGAATACAGTTCTCATTATCCACTTTTGACTTACCTTGTATTAATCTTAATTTTTATTTTTATTAGTTATAAACTTTGTAAAAAGTTTGGAATATATTCTGGCTGCAAAACAAAACCTAAATTACAAAACGATAACACTTTAGATAACGACCCGGAACCCGAAACAATTCCTCTTCCAAGGTTAAGAATAAATTCGTAACTTTCCATGAAAACCGTAAAGTTCCTCTTAAAGGGGGGGTTGTTACATCCCTAGAATACACCCTTAAGTGCCTAGTCAGCACCACATCATCATTTCCGTCTAGACTTAGTGCATTGGTCAGGCAATAAAGCCAGTTCGGGTTGAGACTCCTACCGGATAGGTCGCAAGTCAGAATATTGACCAAATTTCCCGTTTTTATTAATGTATTTGTGCCTTTCACTAATATAATCAATTAACCTTCAATAATCGTTTTTTTTAAAAAGGCTTTTATAAAGCGTGTCCTAACAGTTCGAACCCAAGTGACATTAAACTTTTTGTGTTTTAATTATGAATGATACGTTAGCCCCGATGAGATAATATGTTTCTTATAGTAATAGTTGAACTTATAATTAACAAAAAAGATGAGGGTGAATGTGAAACAAAATAAAACTTCTGGATTGAACAAAGTAGTTAGTATGACGTTGTTAGTTGATGAACCTTGTTACGAGCGTTTGTGTTATTATTACAATTAGCGTTTTGTTTGATTGTCTTTATTCGAGATGCAAGCTAATATTAGTATTGGTGCCAGGGAAAATATTCTCGCTTTGCAAAAAAATGGGCTTAATATTTCTCAAATTTCAACTGAAACCGGCTTATGTGTAAGTTATTTTTAAAGATTTTAATTATTATGATGTTAGTTGTGTTGTGGTGTATGATTTTCTTTTTATATATTTATGTTATTAGAATATTCTTTGCTTGTTATGTTATTCTTATTATAAATGGATTAAGTGGGAATACAACAAAAAATCTTATGAATTAACTTAGGTGATAAGAGAACTTCTTTTGTCTAGGTAGGAATGTGACATCACAATTCTCATAAAAGTTTGTTAATTTTATAAATAAATTAAATGAATAAACATTTTTGTTATTTTTCAGCACGACTTTTTTATTTCCACCATGCTCCAACACCGAAAAGATAAAATAAAAATCAATTAATGAGGTTAAATAATAATACAATAACTATCTAATATTTAACTTCTTATACAAAATAAATAATAAGCATGAATACAATATTATAAATAAACATAAATACCTAACGACTTTCTGCTTAAAATACAAATATTATTATGGTTAGGTTAGAAAAACTAAACAAAACAAAGAAACACTAAACAGCCACACATTGTAATAATAAATAATCTTGATAGATTCGAACTAAGACTTCATTGACCTTGAACCCATGCTCAGCCTAAACAGCTACCAACACATGTTAGAGCTACGCGAATTTTAGCAATGCTATGGTAAGAACAGGTCACCTCTATGACGTGTATTCTAAATGCAACAGAAATATAATGCTATTTCGCGTAGTGTGACGCCAGTTCATTAGTGTGTGTTATCTGTGGAATGTTGAGACACCACTCATACAAGCATACGCACACGCACTCACTGCTGTATCGTGTTCGCACAGTTCATAGCAATGCATTAGCATGCTACTGGACTTTTGAGCGCACACTCAAAAATAATGAAGTTATCAATTGACTGCTTGATAGTGGTTTACGAGATTGTAAAAAAATAGAGTGTATCCTATAAAGGCGGCTTAGTTTAGCCGTGTATATCGAAAAAAACGTGTGTTTTCAGTTTTTTTTTCCTTAACATGTGCTGTAAGACTTTGCTTCTTGCCAATTCTCATGATTCTAAGTCAACGGCGCTATATAGGTTTTGATTACCTTGTGAAATCGCAAAATAATAAGTCATATCTTTTGATTGTGTTGAATTACAAGTTTGATTTTTTCATTGTTTCAAGGGGTAGCAGACCTGAGTATGTGATAATAATTTCAGTTTGATACCTTTACGCGTTCTTGAGAAAAAGGGTCTTGGCAGACGGGCAGACAGACAGACAACAAAGTAAGGGTTACGTTTTTGCGGACTGAAGTATGGAACCCTAAAAACAGCATAACACTACAAAACTACACGAACACAAACATTTCCGCATTCAACATGTTCTCCAAACTGCATCCCAGTATCCCCCAACAACTAAACTCTAAGATAGTATCAAAGTTCCCGATGCAGTTGACTTCGTAACTTATGTAACTAGATAAATAACTGTATAATACTTAGTACCGGAGTGTTCCCACTAACTTAGTGATGGTCAGTTAGTTGTACACTTCATTGAGCTCAGATGGGAGCGTATCGGTTGGCTTATTGGTGTCAAAATTGGAACAAAGTTTTTGGTGTATATTGTAATTTGTATCCATTATGCAATTGCTTAGGTGTCTGACTGTAGAAGCTAAGCCAATTCTAAGCAGTAAATAGCTTTTGATTTATTCTAAGAACCTTGACTAAGTAACTATTCGGCGATAACAATAAAGTCAATAATTGCTTGATTCAGGAAGCGGTACTCATGGGCACGGCTCGTATTGTTAGGAGGTTCCTCTCTCTGGAGCCCTGAGTCCCAGCTACCGGGGTAGCTTGAACTCTGTTCCCGATACAGATGGGCTACATTTTTTTTATATTTTTAAATGTTTTTTAAAAATGTATTAGATTTGTATAGAAACAAATAAAGGAAATAATAAGTCAATAAACAAGGCAAGTTAAAAAATTAAACTTTAACAAAGAAACAAACCTTTTTTAAATGAAAAGAAAAAAGAAATGTTTAAAAAAAACCTTGGGCTAATATCACTTAAAAGTGCACCCTATGGCAAAACTCATTCCTGTACTTTGTGTTACAGTACAGAGCACAAAGACTAAAGAAAGCTTTGCATGGCTAGAACACAATATTAACGCCATTAGTGTTCATGACGCTAACTAGAAATGAGACAACACATTTTAACACATAAATCACAAACACAAGGCAAAATCTAGTTACACTAAGCGAGTACTAAAAACAAATGGCGTCGACCATAATCCCTTTGTATGTATGACAGATGTATGAGCATGGTTTTACTGTAATGGGACATACGGAAAGATTTACTAATAGTGGTCGTTAGGGAAGATGATGATATTCTTTTGTTTTTCTGAAGGAAAATGTTTTTAGGTTAGTAGTTTGTTGTGTAAGTGATAGGACTATATTATTATGTCTACTTATAATAGCTACACTAGATCGCTCACTCACCTACAAGCGTCACTGCAACTAAAGGTGGGCGCTAGCAATAACCTATTTCGTCGGCTTACATACAGCGCCTCGGGCGCCTCCGCACATGTTCTCCAGACTTCTGACATGGCGCTCTGCCTTTCGGCTGGCGAATTTGCATGCCCAGCGTGGTATCGATCTGCTCATGCCCGAGAGGTAGATGTAGCACTTAACGAAACTTGCAGAATTATCACTGGCTACCTAAAACCAACATCAGTAGCTGTTTTATACCCGCTCACAGGAGTGGCTCCCACGAGGTACCAAGAGAGGATTCCTGCTCTTCTGAAAAATGTAAGCCGAAGCCGAATGTTACCGAAGGTCAAAAAGTTGTGGATCCTCGGACATCCCTCTCTGGCTCACTATGCTGAGCCTGCAGTAAAGCTCCCAGCAGTTCACTAACTGCCATGGTCCACCTGGAAGACTCTTAACCGACTTCGAAGCCAAGAGAGCCGCTGCGGGTACAATTTATAAAGCTGAGTGGTATACGGATAAAGCTGAGTGTGACTGCAGAGTCATGCCAAACTATGGCCCACCTCCTGACCTGCTCTTTGTGCAACTTCACCTGCACTTGTAACCTGTCCCAAGCCACTACCATCGCCGTCGTCGGTGTGGCTGAGTTCTGATCGCAACAAATTTAATTACTATGGGAAAAACTAACTATGGGAATCATCGACAGGACGAAGAAGAATAGCAATACTTTTAAGTGATGTAACGTATGAAAAGAATTTCACATGCCATTGCACTTCGACGAGAAAGACAATTGCCCGTTGTGCAAAGACATCATTGAAAAGAATTATGCCACAGCTGGCAACATAATGAATGACACCGCTGAACCAAAATTTATGTATATTCCAGGAAATATAAGAAACCACTTACTCCTTTTTCTGGGAACAATGTGCGTTCATGCCAGTTATCATCACTAACACTTCAGCCGAAAGACGTACACTGTTGGACATAGCCCCCCCCCCCCCAAGTGTCGCCACATTAACCGGTCCCGTGCGTCTCACATCCAGCGGACCCCCGCAACCTTCTTCTGGTCATCGGTCCACCTAACCAAGTTCAAGCCAATAGCTCACTTAAATTATCGAGATGGTTTTATAGTTGGTCGAGATTAGGGTTTAGGGTTCTTTTCATTCGGGTTTTTAGGGTTCAAAGCCAAACCCACAAAAGTCAAAGTCTCATTCAAACCTCATCGTTTCATACACAACAACAATAATAATTCATTAAACCACCCGATCCATTCCACTCACCGACCCAATACCTCAAAAATAAACAAATTACACTCATTTCAAACTCACCACATACAAATTAATTTCAAACAATTCTGTACAAAACAATAAATTAAACGGCGCTGGACTTAAATGAGCAGACCGCAAACATTTAAATGCTTAGCTAACTTGTAGTAACGACCGGTTGTTGTAACCGATGATCGTGATTGGAGCGTTTAGTTGTACTAAATATACGCTGATGTGTTCACATGTATAAATGTTTAGGGAATGAAGATGAAAATTCCAAAAACATGGCTGAACAGTGTGATGATTTCAAATATGTGTGATTATATTTAATGATGCGATACACACATCAAACTGATCAACTTTCTGTATCTGATATCAAACTATATAATCGCGGAAAAATAACACAATTAGCTCAAGAATAAAATTAATCACCGTATTAAAATGTTCCAACCTTTAAAATATGACCATGCATTTCGGATACACGTTATTCATCCTTTGAAGGATTAGCATAGGTGTACATTAATTTTTTATAAGGATCACCTCGTTCGTCAAGTGGTCGCAAGCGCGTCTGCTGAGCATGAGGTCCAGGGTTCTATTCCCGGGTCGGGCAAAGTTTTATTTGGCTTTTCCACCAGGAATTTGACAGTAGCTGCCACGGAGCTTGGATTTGTGGCAATAGGCTTGCTATTACATGGACATAACTGGCGAAATGTGAGTGTACTATTAAGAACACCTCTGCCTAAACCTTTCGGCGATTAGGCGTGATGTTATGTTATATAATAAGGACAAAGACTTTTCCCAAGATGCGTCTTCACGCAGGTTACAGACTCTCTATCTTTAAGTAAGCCATAATAAAGAAAAAGTCCAGGTGCTGATATTACCTCCTTCAAGTACACAGCCTTTTATAAACACGCGTCTCCAAGGAACAGTCTAAGAAAAGGCGAGATGAAGATTATATTCAATGTACTCTCAAAGAAACTCGAAAAAGCCGTCTCTCTCAAGTCTCTTGTAAGATATCCTACGTCTAGGTAATTAAAATTAAAACACTTTCTTGCTCCAAGACTTAAACATGACATAAGTAAATCCAAAAGGCTAATCCATACGACGAGCAAAACCAGGTGCACGCACACATAGACGCGTTCGTACAGGGATCTCAAATAAATACCCTTCGGCAGAGCGTTTGCACTCACTGTACGTGAAGCTTGTCTATGTGTGCGTGCGTTTTCGCTCGACGTACGAAGTGGACCTTTCGTAACTTTTTATTCTGTTACGTTAGGGCTACGGAATACACGTAGCGCTGCTACGCGTATCGTAGCTGCTACGAAATAAAGTCTCTATGGCGTAGCACGCTCGTAGCGTTGAAATTAGTTTAAAAAAATGTTACCTTAAACTTGTTACGTTTGTGTTTGTATTGAATGTAAGAGAGCAACAAATACATTTATGATGGTAGTTTATGTTCCGATACATGACCGAGTTTCAAACACTGATCGCTATTGATTTATTGAAATTATATAATATTTTGACGGCACCCCTGCAAGGCGTCGTCTATGGTTAATATTGCAAACTAAACAGACAGAGAGAGTGATGCTGGCTGGTACTCGCTCTGGCGGAACGTCATGGCGTTTCTGGCAGCCATATTGACATGAGCGGTTGCCAAGGATGGTGCCGCCTAAATCTAATTAAATCTTATAAATCTCATGTGTATCTGTACCAAGAACAAAGTAGCAGACCCTTAATATTAGTGAAAGGTTTATTGTTGAGAAAAAAACGATTGCCTTATATTATTCATACATTTGTGTTCACAGGCAGGACAGCTGAGCATGAGGTATCGGGTTCAATTCCCAAGTGAAGCCAAGTTTTATTGGGAGTGTTTGTTCAAGTTTTACAGGCTTGCATTCATCATTAGAGACTTAAACTTGAGTAATGTGGGTGACTATAGGTGTATCAACACCTCTGTCTATACCTTCAGATATAACAGGCGTGATAAACACCTATGACACAATCAACACTCACCAAGAATAGCTCCAAAAATAAAATTAGATGCTCTTCCTCACAAGCTACAATGAATTAAATATTTAAGCCAGTACCCGAAGTCACTTGACAACATACACATACACATATACAGCTACACGTAGGTACGAACATATAGCGTGCATTTCATAATAGATGGAGTATCTTCCCGGTGACTGGCTAAATTTCCTTAGCCTCGTTATGAATATTATGCCTTAATGAATGTTTCAGAAGCTGAATATTGTAAACAGCTGTTTGTGCTTCTTTGTCAACGTTAATCCTTGTCTTTTATTCATTTTTTGTTAGCTTTTTTAGAGCTTGAAGCGAAAGAGATGGTTTGGACGATATTAAAATTCTTTTTTTTTGTACTGGTATTGTATTACAATTGTCTTCAAAAAGGCGCCCAGAAAATCCTTTAAGTCACTTGCAATACTATTATTTTTGCCAAAACAACTCAACACAGCGGCAACCAGAAGGCATGATAGTTTAGATATTTATTGCCGTGAAAAGATATCGGCAACCTACGGGGTCACTGGGTCGAATTTATAATTAACATTGGGACGTGGAGAAACCACCACTCTTCTCAAAGGTTCTGAACACAGTCTATTATGCTCTTTTTTGTTATCTACTCAATATTAATCCGTCGGATATGTCCGGATTTATTCCGTTAGGCTCGTACATCATGTGGGTAGACGATGGGTATGGGGTATCTAGCAAACTTTCAAATTACTTGACAACTTAACACAATAACACGGGGTAAAATGAATTGGGTATAGTTCCAAGACGTCTCAACTCTGCCGCGATCAGACATTGACTGTCGCCCTCACCTTGAGCTGAACATCAGGGCTCCGTAGAAACACACTGTGGTGTGGGTAGACTTGTAAGTAGGTCGCGTGACGTCACCACCAGCGCACTTGCGATTATTTTATGTCCATTCTAACGACCGGATTCGACATACTTAATGAAAATCTTTACATATTCATTGCCCATTTCCCAAATTAACTCTCGATATGTAAAACTAGTATGAAAACTCGTCGTTCAGCCCCCGTAGCATGACCACCATAGACAAGGATTTCTTTGACGGAAGAATCGACAAACTGACAGATTGTGTCGACACAATGACAGATTTCTTTGCAGTATCTGTCATTTTGTCGATTCCTCCGGCAAAGAAATCCTTATCTACGGTGGTCATGCTACGGGGGCAGGAAAGATCCCAAAATCATAAAACACTGTGTACGTTTGACAAATGCGCTCGCTCACACACATCACTACGTAATGGCGCGGTGTTGCTCAAAACCTTACAGGAATTAGTGCTATTTGTTTCTTCTCGTACCAACTGTGAGAAGTAGAGATAAAAGTGGTTGAAGTTATTGCAGTGTCTAGGACGATTGATACTGATTGATGATATATTGTGACAGATGTACAATTATTTAAATTGCAAGCCGTATGCCCAACGGAATTCTGGTAAGTTGATTAGTAAGTGTATTGTAACTCTGTTCAAAGCCTTTCAGGCGACAGTTGATTTCTCCACATCGCAATTATTCCATTCTCCGAACCAGTGACCCGTGGGTTGTCGATATCTTTCCACGGTATATCTACTGCCAAGCAGAACCACACCCCCTCTCTTCCCCCTTCCTATCTAGTCTGTTCCAGCCACCTTTTTAACCTCGTTACTCCATAACTCCAGAACGGTAATTAGTTACCGCTCTTTTGGTCGAGTGGTCGCACACGCGACTACTGAGCATGAGATCTTAAGTTCGATTCCCGGGTCGGGCTAAGTGTCATTGTTTTTTTCCATCAGGAATTTCTCAGTAGCAGCCACGGAGTCTGGATTTGTGCCCGGTTAATGGCAATAGGCTCACCCCCTATTTTATGGGACTTAAATCATAACTGGTAAAATGTTTGGTGTACTATTCGGTACATCTCGGGGATTACATCTGTGAGGTTATGTTATGCTAGAACTTGAACCCTATTGCCTACACTCAATGCGACTGATAATGTGACATTTAAAAGAGGTTGAACAAAAACTTTACAACCAACACACATGTGAAATTATGGCTTTGACATATTCAACAATATAATTTTAATCACCTACAATTCTGCTCACATCACACAAAATTAGCTGATACAAATTGCAGTCATTCCTGTGCGGTCGAGAGGAACGCTGCGGTATAACATTGTAATGTGCGGTGCGAACAGATTTATCAAGCAAGATACGTATGGATACAGGGGAATTTATAACAATTAAAGGTTTACTTACTCATATTTAACAGAAATAGAGACCTATTACACAAAATTGGGATGAAATAAAAAAATAACTCCGGTTAAATAAAATGTTTCTTTATAAAAAACCTTAAGAGCGTTAACGTCTTATGGTATTTCATACAAACTTTCAAGTGATATTTTTTCGACATGACTGAACCGATTTTAATTAAACTTCGTACGCATAAGCAGGATACATAAGCCTAAAAACTTGACAATGAACTTTTCGAAATGTCTTTAAAAAAAAAAGATAATTGGAAATTTCTGTTTCTGTATTGTGTTAAAATCGGTCTAATTTAGCTGTAACACAACAATTTTTCCAACTTACCGCAGTGTCTCAAGACGAAAGTCTATGACCAGTGTGTGTTGCCAGTGATTACATACGTGACCGAAACATGGTCGCTCACAATGGGCCTTATCAGAAGGCTTAAAGTCACCCAAAGGGCAATGGAGAGGGCTATGCTCGGAGTTTCCTTGCGTGATAAAATCAGAAATGAGGACATCCGCAAGAGAACCAAGGTAACCGACGTAGCCCGAAAATAGCCAAACTAAAGTGGCAGTGGGCAGGGCACATTGCTCGCAGAACGGATGGCCGATGGGGCCGAAAAGTTCTAGAGTGGCGACCGCGACCGGGAAGACGCTTCGTTGGAAGGCCTCCCACTAGGTGGACAGATGACCTGGTGAAGGTTGCAGGGATCCGCTGGATGCGAGTCGCACGGGACCGGTCAATGTGGCGACACTTGGGGGAGGCCTATGTCAAGCAGTGGACGTCTTTTGGCAGAAATGATGATGATGATGATGACTATTTTTCGAAAATGTTCACTGTCAACTTTTTAGACTTATGTATCCTGATTCAACTATGTTAGAGTCGGCTTCCAAATGAATATCTGAAGCTCAGATATACCTATAAGATAAAGTATTCAGTTATGCGAAGGTAGCATAAGTACTAACAAAATTGATTGTGAGACTTTCGGGCTACTGACTTCCCTTAAAGATCTACGAATGACAGCCGGGACCAATTGCTTAACGTGCTTTCTGTAACAATCAAAGGTATCGATGTGGGGTTTCCTAAAATCATGTATACAAAATATTGAATGTCTCAGTTTTACTATTAGATTTTTTTTCTAAATAAACTTCTATATCTCTGCATCATTTACCAGCACTCATTAACCGCTTTGAGCAATGTCAGTGCAATGATTGTTAACACTTAACAAAAACCGAGCTAGGTACAAATTGCACTCATTTGAGTGCGGTTAAGAGGAGCACCGTGCCATAACATTGTAATGGGGCGCGTGAACGAATTTCACGAACACGATTTCAAAATAAAACCTTTTGTTTTGAAGTCGGTTAAATAAACGAGTTTGATTCTGTTTTGTTTTTAAAAAACTACTTATAGATATTAAGTCTGGTAGTCTAAAAAATACTCACTTTTGCGGTACGAATAACTGTACGGTTATAATAAATCTTTAATGATTTGATTAAACCGTGAGAAATCGGCAATACCTCATCACAATAATGGCAGGCAATCCCTAGATGTAAAATACTCAAATAAATTGACTACATATGAATATACTGGAAGCAGAGCAAAAGCTGGAGACTATTATAGTCATCAAAAGGTCATACTGATCATGACGATCCTCTCAATCAAGTCTATCAATGAATGAATGTCAATGAATCAACAAATCAAGGGTGATTCCTTGGAACAAATAAGAGGGTAATAATGAAGTTCACATTACCATATATCATAATGAGCCGATGACCTCCACAGCTGAGATATAAAATAGAGTCCTCGGAATTTCGATTAATAGTGCAGTCATAAAAATAATTAATAATAAGTCATCTAATTTCTGTGAATAATAGTAAACAAAAAATAGTTTAGAGGTGTCCATAGATAGGAAGACCTAATGCTAGTCTCTCAATTTATTCAGCATTCCATCAGTACCATCATCATCATCCACAAACCAAATTCAACTGATAGATAAAGGCCTCTCTTTGCTTCTCCATGATGCTGTACCCTTCCATCAGCCAATATTATTTGAGCCACTTACAGTCCTGCTCACCCCATTACCAAAAATTTGTAGTAACAAATTGCACTCATTCAAGTGCGGTTAAGAGCAGTGCTATACATGAGGGGCTAGATGCTATATATGTGGAGGTGGATGCTATAACATTGTAATGTGCGGTGCGAACGCATTTGTCAAACACGATGGGCGAGGTTATCGTTGAGTGGCACAAAAATGGAACATTATTTTATATGTTTATGTTTTACGGGTTGTGTGTGGTGAAAGGGAAGGTATTTTTAGGTTGGTAAGGTTGTAGTTACGTTTCGCTTTTTTATTTAGAAACCAGTTTCTAGTTTGACCGGCGTTCAGCAACGCGAAAAACAGGATTTCTCTCCCTTGAGATCCCTCTCAAGGGAGAGAAATCCTGTGTTTTCGCGTATTCTATTGTAATTTTATTTTCTTGCACCCTATTCCCATAGGGTGCAAGAAAATAAAAGTACAATAGATTTTTTTTAATTATCCCAACGCCATCTAGCCGATAAATTATGAGTATTATTTTATTAATGGTTGGATTTTGGTGGTTGGTATTTTGTTAACCCACGACTCACCATCGAAAGATGAGTGACGCTTCGGGTTAGAGAAAACGGGTATTTTTTTTCTTGACACAAATTAAATCACAAAGGAACATACCGTAGTATTATTTTACTATCTTAGAATTCTGACTTCAAACAATTAAAACAAGGAAAAAGAAAACAATAAAAAACTGACCCAGTAATCGCGGAGTAATCGGTGAACATACATGAAAAAAGGTGCTGGTGGAATACATAACCTCTTTTTTTAGAAGCCGGTTAAAAAAAAAACCATAACACCAAAACATAATTACGTACAAAGCACTCATAACTCAAAACACATGTTATTCTACACAAAGATTAGACAGCAAACCTTTATATAAAATTAACGTGGCGCTGTAAAATGTAAAATTTAATCCTTTGAGCTGGATTAAATTGTACATACGAAACAACAATGTCGAAATGGGCAAATCCGGAGATGCGAGAGCTAAATCTGGGCAAAAAGTGTATTTAGTAGTCATTGGGTTGAAAAAAACAAAACATGAAAAATTATATACAAATTCTTTATTTCAATACAGTGACAACATTGAATTGACATCTTAAAGTACAACATACAGACATTATGTCCCACAGATAGGTCCCCTGGCTCTCAAACTGTGTTGTTTCTCGTGAGTGTTTCTCTATTAAAAAAGTCATTATGTATGTCATAGTCTCATAGGTAACCAAAACAGTAGCGAGAAATTAACAAAAAGTAAAGTAAATAAAATTATAGCGGTTATTTGGAGCGAAAACCTTAAAATATACCTTTATAAAAAGAGCGACTCTTGTCAGACTCACTTTAGATTTGCTTGTGCATTCAAAAAAAATTACTGAGCAGAGTCACACTTTACTTTAAATTCAGAATGACATTTGTGTTTTCAATGTACGGCTAAACTAAATTGGTAGTAAATCATTTAATTTTCCTAACTTTTCATACACAGTTTTGATCTTCATTCCAAACAATAAAGCCAAAACAAAATTTAGATTAAATAGCATTAGATTTTTAATTGACGCTAACCTTAGAACAAAGGAAAATCAATCGTCAATAAATAACACCCATCATGAATCCCAAATAAATTACGCCTTTCAACAACAACTGTCTTCTCTACTCACCCCACAAATACACAATACCACGACATTTGCATCCTACCCAGTTTTCCTTAACACTTAACCCTAACAAGACTTCCACACTTATTTCCTCAATCAAATCTGATAGCCTTTTACATACATAGATTACCCAATCGCATCCACTCAAGTCAGGGATGAACAACCTTTGGTTGGATTACCATAAGAAACACGATATAGGTAAATTGAAATGTATTTATTTGCTCGAATTGTAGTACATTATAGAATATGGTCGAGTATTTTTTTTATGACTTTTGTTTGCTCACACAATTTGCTAAAACTAGCATGCAAAATTGAATAATTCATTAATACAATATCTAATCTAATCTAATATAATTTGTATGTTATAATAATTATAATAATAAGAATGTCAATAAAAAAAAGTCAATAATTTTGCAATAAATTAATAAAATGTCAACAATGTCAAATGTAAATGTCAATAATAGTAAAATGTCAACGTGAATCTTTAAGGCTGAGATACTCTTTCATAGAATAAAATGATTTCTCTATAAGCCATCTGAATAATGCCGTTTTAAAACGGGATTATACTTCTTTTTGTTAACATCAATGTTTCAGATTAAATCGACGATAACTGGAATAGTTTTGTCCAAAATTGTTCAGTAATTTGTGAAAGGGTTAATAATTGTGTTGTTTTGTTTGAATTGGGTACCATTAATTTGATTGGTTGTCGCGTTAGCATATTCTGCCACTTAATTTTGACTTTGAAGTGCTCAAACAACTTTTAATCTGCAATATAATTTTACGATCTAGCTCATTTAGAAACTCCAATGATGAAGTCGAAAATATGCGAAATGAAAAGGTGTTAGTCCACTGTTTTGACGGCACGGTTGGCGCAGTGGCTGAGCGATTGGCTGCTACGCTGAGTGTCGCGGATGTGATCACCGCACGTAAAAAATATTTGTATGATCTACAGGTTGTTAATATGGGTCTGGCTGTTTGTGTATGGGCGTTTAAATGTTTGTAAGCACACACACGTCACAATGCAGGAGCTAGTGAAAGCAGTTAATGAAAAAAAATGATTTTTTTTTCAAAATCGGGATATGAAACACAACCCTCCTAAAAAGATACAGATGATTATGTCACCACAATGTAAATTATCTTTCCTCATTATTTTTCAAAATCGAAAGTTCATTCAAGGTTTATATTTCTACGGGTGTTTCTACAATCTCCCCACAAACAATTAGTTCACCCCTTTTAACACCCGTTTTTAACAAGCCAGCCAAAAGATTCACCACCCCTGTGAGACGAAATATACAAACAAAAAAAATCTCCTATAATATTACTCCTAAGAGAAATTGGGTCAATGCTCACATTTGGTCAGACACACGCGATTCCCTACTAATGCTGACATTATGCTGATTGCCTGCTCTTTCTACGTTGAATAAAAACTTAGTATTTCTAAAGGAATGTTTTTTTTAGGTAAAAACGAACGGTTTTCGTAACATCTGTTGCCTTAGGGAGATAGTCTGGGTTCTGAGTATTATTGGGCCCTTTTTAGGTCATACATAGTTATTATTAAATCCTTTATTTTTTACTTATTAAAAGAAAATATATCATGTCAGCTTCACGCAGATGCCTGTGAAGGTTTTAAGTGAAATTAATGCTTTTTGTTTAAGTTTGACCGCTGCATAAGAGTCTAGATATCAGGAAGCCTGAAGTCGGGTAAAATTTTGAAATATGTACATAAAAACAATGGAATTTTAACTTGAATAATAGAGGTGGGATAATCTTTGTGAGGAACAGACACAAAAACCGTTTATCATTATCATCATCAGCCTACAGCAATCTACAGATCATGGACCTCTATAATCGTGCACCAGTTAAATTATCGGCTACTCTTAACCAGCTGCTACCAACCTGCGAAGATCGCCGCATCACATAGCCCGAGGGCTAGATAATTGATTAATGTGTAGATATTTGATACATAATTACGTCACTGTATATCTATCTAATAACCTCTATGCAACCCCCCCTCTTTGGGGGAGGCCTATGTCCAGCAGTGGATGTCTTTCGGCTGAAATGATGCTGATGATGATGATGAACCTCTATGCCACGTTGGTCTAATTCTCGTAAGAGTTACTGCCGTGCATGAGGTGCTGGGTTACATTCCCATTGTTATTGAATTTTTTCATCAATCATTCTTCAGTAGTAGCCAGAAGACCATGGCAACTGGTTAGTCTTCTACAACGTGGGCGTAATACATTACTACTAGCCCTAGGTACATCTGTACCTAACTCTTCGGTTAAAACGAGCGTGATATTTATGTCCATCTAATAACATCACTAGATTATTACTTTCTATTCAGTTATAAAGAGTAGAACTCACATACATAAAAAAAGTAATCAAAGTTGATTACTTCATCAATATACCAAATTACCAATGATGACCAAACTTAATGGACACACAATTATAGAAACATTATTTTTGGAACAGTAGAATAGATAACATTATGAAGGTAAAATACGTTTATTTCCTCCACTATTACCTCACCAAAATATCACTATACCAAACTTTTTCCCTGGTCGAAGCTACCTCGGCCAAAAGTTGTAATCATGTGGCCGTATAGAGCGTCAGGTTCCTTACCGTCACTATTTGTCACTGAAACTGTCACACAGGTACATATGAGTGACACAGACAACGCCATTCTACTTACCCAAACTTTACTTTAAACTTTAAGAACTAACTATGGCAAAAAAAATGCTAACTTTTGAAGGAGCACAACTCTATAATATATTTCAAATTCCAATTCAAAATATTTTATTGTGGGCATATGTTAGTTACAGGTCTAAACAATAAATTAAAGTTCCAATATGTCCTGCCTAATAGGCATACAATAATTATGTAGTGGCATTACATTTAAAATTATTTTATATGTCAAATTTGGTTATTATAAATGTCAAAATATCAATATACAGTCAAATTAATACATGGTCAACAATTCAATCAATGATTCAAGAAATCTTGGATCGTGAAGTATGCTTTCTCAATTAAAAATTTACGCAGTTTATTTTTAAATACTGGAAATTCCTTAGTGCTCAGAATGTCAATAGGTATCTTGTTGTACATTTTTGATGCCATGCCAAAGAAGCTTTTGTTAAATAGAGCCGTTTTAGAAGTTTTTAACTTTTTTTTTTTTTTTTTGTTCAAGAAATCTACGCTCTTTCAATGCATTCAAAACACAACTTAGCCAGTACATAATTGCGGGCCGATCACTTCTGGAGAAATGAATGCATTGGATGGGTAACTGTTAACTATGACACTGATGACGAACTTTTTGTAATCTATATTTGTATGTGTGTTAGTATTGTTCTCAAGTAAGTGACATATGTATTTATTGGGAATAAAGTTTCTTTAAACCGAAACCGAACTTTTTTAAACTCGTAATGTCATATTTCAGTGCTACTTTACTAAGCTTTTCATAAAAATACATCAGTCATGTTACAAAATGTATGAAGGAAGGAAATGCTCAACTTTAATACTTGCACGACTTTGATAAGATGCAGGTATTCCGTGGACAGATTGCCGTTTGCAGGTCGTCAAAGAATTCCAGTTCAAGTCGTGTGTACTTTTATTCGCCTGGAATGATAAAATGAGAATAAGTAAGCTTCTTGTGGTATTAAGAGAGGCAATTCAAAACCGCACTGAGAGAAGACTGGAAAGGCTATGGGGGAGGCCTTTGGCCAGCAGTCGGACAATACAGGTTGAAGAAAAAAAAAAGATTCTTGGCAAACGGTCTGCTACCTTGCTTCTGTAGGTATTATGTTGCCAAATATATTTTTTTAAAGATATTCAGTATGATAAGGATAAAGATAAAAGATAAAGATGCATTTATTTGTTTAAACATGTGTGACATGACTGCACAACAATCATACATCATCAACAACAAACACAATTTTATTTTTGTACGAAATAAAGGTGTCAACGTGTAACTTGTTATCATGATTTCAGTATATAAGGTCTAACTATTCATACACGAAATATTTTAAGAGTAACTTCTCTAAGTCGTTAAGTCGCCATAGCAGCGAAAAAAAAAATTATCTGAGTGTTTTTTTTTTTACGAAATTATTATAATTCTAAAATTTTTTGAGACTTTTTGCATAAAATCTTTACTCCCATATTCTAACAATGACACTAGGTAAATACGACGTAGTAAACTAGCTTAATGGATGTTCAAAAATAGGGAGCTAGTATTTATTTTGTGGGTCAAGTAATTTTAAATTATTTATTTTTATAAAAATATACTCAGATAAAAAAAATAATTCCTTGAAATCCCTTCGTTATAGCCGTTAGATGATTCCCTGAAAATATTTCGTGTATGAATAGATAGACCTTATATATAATATAATTTTTGAAAGCCATTTTTACGATAATTTATAAAGTGTAAACATGGATGTAACTTTTGTATGAAACAGCATTTTTAATAACCGACGGAATTCTACCCCGGAGATCTAGAGTGTACTGAATTTAAGGTAACAGTTTGCCCTGCAATATCCCTTATAGAGGGTGTAACAGAAAGGGTATAGTCATATTTATAAATTATTAGCTGTCCCATACATTTGGGTCGAGTAGGTATTGAAATTTTGTATGGGACAGTTGATATTTTTTTCACATTTACGATATTGGATCCAAGGAAACTTGTTCAGTTTGATGGTCTGCAGAATATCCTTTCATATGACTATACCACAGATATAGATAGACTCGGATAACGCAAGTATCACGATCTGAATGAAAACCAAACGTGCCATTTTTTGACTACCACAACTGTCACAAGCACTATTTAGTGATGGGAAAACCAAATCGATTCAAAGACGCTACATTTTTTTTTTTTTTTTTTAGGATGTGAAATCATCTAATGACCCCCCCCGCTCTGGGCGGAGCGGAAGGGAGTGTCAGACTTGTACTGACTAAAACCCATCCATGTTCCTTCTTTGCCCTTTGTGTTCCAGGGCCGCGGTATCTCTTTCGAACAGTCCCGCAGCCCTGGCAGGCATCGGCCCGTGCTGACATCTCTTTGAGGCGCGCGTGGAACACGAACGCGCCGTCGACACGGCCTGTCGTCATAAGACGGCCGGACGGCGAGCTAGCCCAAAACTCGCCGTCCACAGGCCCGCGCCTACGGTGGCCGGGGCCACCACGTGACCCCCGACGCCCAGGGCGTCTCCCGCGGCGGCTGGGACGTGAGGCTCTTTCCCTCTCACGTTCCGCCACCTCCTTCACTAGCATGACTGCTTCGCAGAAGGAGGTGACGGCTTCCCATTCCCTCTCGCTCCGGACCATGGCTTGAACCAGGGCCGGGCGCGAGAGGTCGCCGCCGCCAATCGCCTCTACGAGGACACGGCGCTGCTCCGCCCAAGCAGGGCAGGCCTCCACAGTGTGTCAAAGACGCTGCCTAGTGCGGCACCCGTAAATATTCGATTGAATCACCTTAAATAATCAATAATTGATTATAATTATAATGTGTTTCAATCGAATTCCGTTTATTTTTGTAAACACTAGAAATTAAATGAATGTTTACAAAAAGAAACGGAATTCTACAATATTTTTATCTCTCTGTATCACTAAAGTTCGCCTTTGTCCATACCATTTCTAAAATACTGTACGAATACTATTTATTAAGTGAATAATGCATTACGAATTTGCAGCTTTAATTTTTTGAGAAAGGGTCGACTAGCGTGGCGCACCAATGCAGACTGATCGTGACAATGGCCACGTTAAATATCTTTAGCTTAAGTCGGGCACGCAAAGTAGGTGCTCTTGAGTTATCTAGGTCTATCTATATATCTGTTACACCCTGTATAGAACGATGTTTTAAGTGTTCACTTATTGAAACAAAAGAGTACTGCAATAAGTATCACAGCAGAACTGCTGTGATACTTATTGCAGTACTCTTCAAGCTGCTCTGCACGCTGTTAGTTCTAACAGCGTGACAGCTTAACTTGGGGTCCTGGGTTCGATTCCCAAGTCAGCCAACGTGTTATTATGTTTTTCCATCGAAAAATATATTTTTGATTGATGGAAAAAAATATAACTGACTAAACGTGGGTGTACTATTAGGTACACCACTGCCGAACTCTGCAGGGATTACAGGCGTGATGTTATGTTATGTCAGAACTTATTAATCGAAAAACAATAAAATATTAATTCTTCTGTCAAACAACAAAATCAATATCCCAATCTCCATAACAAAATGTAATCGAGGTCTAAACGCTAGATGTTTTTGCGACAACGATATTAAATATCAGTGATCAAAGCTAAGATAAGTGCTCGTTAAATGTTAATAATTGCAATTAATTAGCGTAACATCTGTGAACGCTTCGGATGTCTCGAGAAGTGGATGCTGTTTGATCAAGCGAGATTGTGCGATGTATCTTGTGTCAAGTGGTTGGAGACTGTTTTGCATGGCTTGATCATGTTCCGCTATAATTGATAAGGATTAAAATGATTTATGAATAATTAATTTGACATTATTATGTTTATTTCGTTATACTGATCATTTGATATCATTTCTTTTAAGATTTGGACAATCTGAGGCGCATCAAAAGTCATTTATTCAAATTAGGGTGATAATCAGCACTTTTTTTTTTTCGTTGTTTTTTTTGAACGTCAAAATTTACAAGAGACGGTCCCCTAAAACGCTGAATCTCGAGATTAGGGCGAAATTTTTGTGATTATGTCACTAATGACTACAAGAAAAGGAGAATACCAAAGAAACAATATATAGTCTGTGTAGTTGATAATATGCCAAGAAGAGGGTTCTCCCTCAGTACTGAGATGACGACTTTTAGAGTAGTATGGAAGAAGAAGATTGAACACCTATGTCTACAAAGCATTTTTTAATATTCTGTACTCATTAATTGTAGAAATGCCCCCTGACCCCACTTCTATCTCTATAGTAAGGAGCAATGCTCTTATTAATTACTAGCGACCCGCCCTTGCTTCGCACAGCGCCACCTATCGGGTCCAAAACTATATCTAATGTAGCCTATATTTTAAGTTAAGCATTTAGCGGTGAAAACTGCGTTCAAATTCATGCAGTAGTTTTTGCGTGATGCGCGTACAAACAGACAGACAAAAATTCTAAAAACTGTTGTTTTGGCTTCTGTTGGTTTAATAAAGAGCCCCTACATTTTTTTTTTCAATATCTTCAATGTACAGACATCGGCCTGTTACAACTCTATTATATGTATAGATTTGATCGTGAATTATCAATATCTCTCCGGCCATTCATAGTGCCAGTCATTGAGAGCTCTTAGATTGATCTTCAGCAGTAGGTAGAGCGGTAGCAATTAAAAAAGTTATTCAAAGGATTGTATTGAAGGTTTCCAAGTCATTCACAGATTATATTATTATCTACATCGGTTTTCATTCTTAAATTACTTCATTCTTGCAGTCTTTTTATTTACCTCTATTTTCCCAACAATTTTCTATCCTTTTCAGAAACATTTTCATGACTCCTCTCGATCATAATTATGCTGAAAATATTCTCTTGAAGCTGAAAATGTGAACGGGTAAGTGATCGCATGTACCAGGCGAGCATAGCTGGTAGCAAGCGTTTCGTCGCTCTAAATGCCTGAAGGCCGCACTATGTTAGCACCATACCAAGGTTGTCACACAGTGTTGTAACGCTAGTTACATCGAAGTGTAAGTTTTTAAGAAACCAAATATTTTTATAATTAATTAGCTGTGCCCAGCATCCTTTGCAATGCCCTTTTTTAGAAATCTTCCTTGGCGTAAGTAGAACAATGTAATTACTTAATTCCTGCTTTATTTAATTATCCATATTAGCGAATAAATGAATTTGAAACAAATACGGCGGCATGCTATTTCACAATTTGACGGTTTCACTTCGATAGATTATAATCTACCGAAAAGTAATGCGTTAAAATGTAAACAGTATGTTACGGTTCACAATCTTTCGACAGATTACAATCTCGCGAGATAGATTATAATCTAACGGTTTACAAAATTTTGCAGTGACATATACATATGGATTGGTCACTTAAAAACTATTTATTAATTTAGTTATGCTTTTCTTTTTCTTATGTGTGCTTTTTATATAATTTTTGTAGTATTGTAAACTCATCCATTTTTTTTTGTTTTATCCTGTGTGAGTCTAATAAATACTTTTTCTGTCTTTCTTTCTTTTTAATAATAGATGATTTCATTGCAGAGTAAAAGCTGCGTTAATACACACGGACAATTAAACGTTGATTACGACGAGTACACTCGTTGTTTGCGTATTTTCCAGAAACGCATTTGATATATTTCTGATTTTGTTTATAAACCGTACAAAAACCGCAAGTAGTGTAGTTACTAGAAACACCTGTTTTTGTGTGATGGGTCATCATCATCTGCCTAGCCTTCACCCAATTTTGTTGAGGTCGGCTTCCATTCTAACCGGATGCTGCTCAATAACCAGTATGGAACGATTGCCTATCTGACACGACGGATACTCAGTTTGTAATGGGTCACCCATCCACGCACCAACCCAGGCAAGCTCGGTTTATCCTGAAGATTTTTTTATAAATCAGTTAACTAACCTGCAACTAAAGTAACTATAACTTCTGTCTATTGCCATATTTTCTGTATCTAACAATTTTTTCTCTTTTCAACAATCGACTTGCTCGAACCGGTCTAAATTCCCAAATACTGGCACAAAATTAAAATTCCTGCTCCACTACCACATGAAACCATCCACCACAGTTTGTGTGCCAGTCCATCCGACGGACAGTGAAAGCATTTCATTCATTGCTATCTTTTGATGAACACCGTTCCGTGTAGCGTCACATGCCTGTCCCACCACACAATAGTTGACTAGTTTCGTTTTAAATATGGCCACAAGTATTTTTGTATGGAGTTTTAAATGATAAATGGAAGGCTGAAATGTTTTGTCGGTGTGGTGCAGTTGAAGACTCTATTTCTGTTATGTGGGTTTTTTAGTTCTTTCATTTTATTTTAGTTTCATATGAAGTATTTACAGGCAGCACACAAAGCTACTATCTGTCAAATTTCATTAATCGATTTTCAACTTTATAGCTAAAGTATTAGGTTCAAGGTTGATTGTGAAAATTTAACAGTTTCGGTTAGCTTGATGTGCTGGCGTCTGTACTTACAGATTTTTATGCTTGGCAGTGTTGAATAAATGTAAAAAAGAACATTTTTGTTATTAATTGAGAAAGATACCAAACCGAGGTTACCGTATTTGATACAATTGTTAAAAATGAAAATATTTTTATTCAATAAAACGAGACTGAAGTTGATTTGTAACTTTCTCCATATTAAAATCATTATGTAAATAAAGTTAGGAATATTTTAGTAATGAAGCTAATCTATAAACGCTTTCCAACATCACTAACAGGTTTAGTTTTAGTATAACGATGTGGCTTTCAAATGATTTCCATTCATTATAAGCAATGTTACGCTACCGTGTAAATGAGGTCATAAATGGTTTAAGTCTCGCGATGAAATTTTAGAATTTCAGATCTTCCTTCAACGGGGATTGAAGAAAAATTTGGTTTTGTCATGATTTGCATAGCTGCAGTTCAAAAGTGTGCTGTGAAAGTACATAACATTATTATGTTCGGGGATCACTGGTGTGATGTGATGTTTCACATCATGTCCCGCAAATCCATAATTTTCGACCATCTTGCGAGCCAAATCGCGAGCTTAGCTAGTCTAGAATAATCCTGAATTCTCTGTAGACGAAATTGTACTAATAGTCGTCTCGACAAATGTGAGGCATACTCGGTATGAAATGCCTTCTAATTGGTTCAATCAAACGCTAGACGTTCGAGATTTTGAGCTGTCAAACGACTTTTGGTTGAATAAGTACGGCTTGTGTTGATAATAGGGTTCAATAATAAAATAGAACGATTTTGATTGACGTGCAAAGATGTATTTGCAGTTGAGTTGAGAGATGTTCGAATAATGAAATTGGTTACTAATTCAAGAGATCATTTAGATTCAGTTTTAGACTAGAATTTGAAATTAGAAGAAATTATACGAGTGCCTAAATTCTTGTTGAAAATTATTAAGGATTCTGCCCACTACACCGTCATACCCATGACCATGGTAGGAACGTGTCAAACAAAAATGCATGGTTTATGACCGTGTAGTGGGCTGTCTTTTATTTGGAAATTATTTAGTGTCATTACCTTTCATATAATTTTTGCAGATACTTTTGAATAGAATAGAATAGAATAGAATAGAATTTTATTTTGCAAATATGGGTAATACATAATAGTTCTTAAGATTAAATTTAGCCCAGCCACATGTTACCAATCGGCATGCAAACATTTGAAATTATTTATATCATTATTATTACAATTCAAATTACTATTATTATAAAATTCTTAAATCATCAGCTATTAAAAATATAATTATGTTTGTATTAAAAGGAAAATATAGGTCAGTATCATAAGATTATATATCATGTCATTACTATATGTACATATGTCTTACCTACCATTATCATTACATCAATTAACATGTCATTACAATTATTCATTATATTACAATTCTAAACTCAAAATGTCAGTAATCTAAATGTAAGATCAAAATGTCAAAAATCAAAAATAACATACATCAAAATTTCAAAAAGACTCACTAATTAACAAATATTTTTCTCCGATAGGAACTCAGTTACACTGTAGTACGTTTTATCTACCAAAAAATTCCGCAATCTACTCTTAAATTTTGCTATGTTTAAAGCTTTCCAACTACTCGGTAATTTATTGTAGATAATGGGGGCCATGCAAGAAACGCTCTTACGCATCAAGGTAGTTCGACATGATACCTGACATAATTTACTGTTGTCACGCCTATTCCTTGGGAATACAACAGCCAGGCGCTCAAAACGAGAGGGATTTTGCTTGACAAACATAGCTACTTCGAAAATATATATACAGGGAAGTGTCAAAATTTTATGTAACTTAAAATAAGGCGCGCAACTGTCTGTCGATTTAAGTTTTAACAATGATCGGAGACATCTTTTCTGGGCCTTAAAAGCTATATCTCGATCAGTTGAGTTCCCCCAGAAAATAATACCGTAGCGCAAGTGCGATTCAACTATTCCGTAGTAAGCCGTAAGAAGTGTTTTGACATCTACTATGGAGGATAGTCTGTATAACACATATGCGGATGAACTCAATTTTTTACACAGACTGTCTATATGTGCTTTCCAATTTAAGTTGCAATCTATTTGCAATCCTAAAAATTTGGTATCCTCTGCTTCCTCAATTTTGTCATTTTTATAATGGATGTTGAGATTAGTTCCACCGGGAGTACGTTGTCTAAAGTGCATTATTTTTGTCTTCTTAAGCTTTTCAATTTCAAGGCTTAGTGAGTCAATTTCTCCATGTGCACTACAGAGTTTATTGGTGAGATCATCAATATTTTTCTTTAATTGAGTTATTAAATCAATGTCGTCATCATCTGATATATCAGGCATACTGCATACAGTGCCATCTAGGGTGCGATTGGCGAGACTTTCGTCTAAGTTACAGTCCGAGTTGGAGAGCGCTCGTGCGCGCCGTACGGTGACGTTATTGATTTCGCTCATAGTTTGTGTATGCAGTACTGCTATGTCTCACTAGATGTCTATTGTGCCGTATCGATTGTTGAGCAAGACACTAGATGCCACTCTAATCAATTTTCATGGGTTTATGAATTCAAAATATAGAAAATTAACGGCTATATTTTCACTTTATGAGATAAATGAGTTTTTAATAGAATTTAGTTATTGTACCTGTGGTTGTTGGTATTATTACATCAACAAGTCGCCTTATACGCTTTCTTTACGCCAGAGTCATTGATTTATTTGAGTTTTAAACACTGCACATATAGATGTTTATATTGTCACTTTACACTTGAGTTTTGTTGAGATAACACTGATTAGCGTCAGTAGTCACTTTATGCACACAATTAGATAAACAGTTAGTCAATTAATGCACAATTACTATTTATTTACTTATTTCAAATACGGAGTCGATGTTAACTGTGCGCCACTAGCGCCACCTCTGACCTTTGCCTTCAAAAAACACATAACATCACGCCTGTAATCCCCGAAGGGTTAAGCAGAGGGTTAGATGTACCTAATAGTACACCTACATTTCGCCAGTTATGTTGTAAGTCCCATGTAATAGTGGGCAAGCCTATTGCCATTAAATGAGCACAAATTCAGACTTCGTGGCTGTTACTGAGAAATTCCTGGAAAAACTCAATAACACTTTGCCCGATCTGGGCATCGAACACGGGGCCTCATGCTTAGCAAATGCGCTTGCGACCGCTAGACCTACGAGGAATCGAGGCCTTCAAAGAACTTGCATAATAAAACTGCACTTTCATAGAAATCGTCTTAATGGAAAGCTATTTGTTATTGATGAAACTGCCAACAGGCTTCAACTACCAGAAATAATCAAATCAAATCTAACTTCTATATTTAATTCCGATCGAGTAAATTTCCATGGAACTGGGACTGACAGTGATAATAATAAGCGTAACCAGCGAAACTGTTTCTGAAAACGGATAACCGTTTTGATATAAAATTAATGTGTGTAATATTGGAGTGGGTTTCGGTGTAGCATTGTTATTATTGCTTAGGCAAAACAAATATTTAAGTATCGGACGGTTTTTTGATTATTTATGTGGCGTACTGAAGTTACATTTTCAGGCACGCGTCATCATCTGCCTAGCTTTTTCCCAACTATGTTGGAGTCGGCTTTCAGTCTAACCGGATGCAGCTGGATACCAGTATTTTACAAGGAGCGACTGCCTATCTGACCTCCACAACCCAGTTAGTTCTGGGTACTACGATACACTTTGGTAAGACTGGTTGTCAGACTTTTGGACCACTGACTACCTGTAACGACTGTCAAAGATCTACAAATGACAGCTGGGACCAACGGCTTAACGTGCTTTCCGAGGCACGGAGGAAACTCGGTATGTAATGGATGGTCCTATCCATGGATCAACCTAAGTAAGCGCAGCTTAACCTAAAGAGCGGCAGTTATTATTTAGCCACGAGCTTCTTTTTTAGGCACACCTAAAGTATCATAATCGCGCATTCACGTCTAAATTGTCCATGCATGCACCAAATAAACATAACACATCAGGTTTATATTGTGCGATATTTTGAACTGGTCAATTTATTTATATACCCCCTACTACTTTTTCAAAAAAAAAAAAGGAGAAGAGGAGGTTCTCAATTAATCGTTTTTTTTTTTAAATAGGGCAGGGCCATCAAAAAAACGTTTGTTTGTTCTTTAGGCAGGTACTAAAAGCTCTTTCATGTGATATTAATATCATTGGAGACCGCAGACAGACTAGGACCCACATAATTTTGCCCAAGGTCATTTTTGATCAACCCACTAATTGGTTACTATATTGGTAACATATTGACACGTGCCAGACAAAGGTCAAGGTCAAACCTAACTTAAAATATAATGTGGTATGTTAATCTGAATCTAGATGAAACCCTACTCCTAAACTTGTAGCCAATAAGTAATTGGCTTGATCGAATGGCTGATAAGTTACAAATAAGAGAACTGGTACATTATAGATTTTTGTGAAGTAGTTTAGTTTTGATCGAATTGGATGATTAAAACTAAGTTTTTTTTTAACTGCTAAAAGTTTTGCGAAATCTCAGTAATGAAACGGCATACTAAAAGGCTGAGGGGAACTGCGAGACGCACGAGATCGGTCAATGTGGCGATACTTGGGGGAGGCCTATGTCCAGCAGTGGACGTCTTTCGGCTAAAATAATGATGATGATGATGATACTAAAACGTCATTTTTCCAAGGTAGGTTAAATCGTGAAGGGTGCCAAATAATTGGTCGAACATTTCGCATCTATTGATTTTTCTATCCTTAATGACAGAAACTTTATCAGGTAGTCAGGGGCCTGAAAGTCTGATAACTAGTCTTACTAAGGGGTATCGTATTACCCTGTACTAACAGGGCGTTGGACGTCAGTTAAACAGTCGCTCCATGTAAAATACTGGTAGTCAGCAGCATCCGCTGCGACTGGAAGCCGACCCCGACATAGTTGGGGAAAGACTAGGCAGATGATGAATGAAAGTAACTTAACCAACCCTGAAACTCTAAATAAAAAATAAAAATGACCACTGCAATAAATTTAGAATGATAATTTTGTAATTTTTATGAAATACAATTTTATTACTTATGAAGAGCTCGTGGCTAAATAATCACAGCCGCTCGGATCGATCTTTAGGTTAAGCCGTGCTTGCCTAGGTTGGTCTGTGGATTGGTAACCACCCATTACATACCGAGTTTCCTCCGTGCCTCGGAAAGCACATTAAGCCGTTGTCCCTGCTGTCATTTGTAGATCTTTGACAGTCGTTACAGGTAGTCAGTGGCCCAAAAAGTCTGACAACCGGTCTTACCAAGGGGTATCGGATTACCCAGTACAGGGTTGTGGAGGTCAGATAGGCAGTCGCTCCATGTAAAATACTGGTATTCAGCTGCATCCGGTTAGACTCTGCCTAGCTTTTTCCCAACTATGTTGGGAAAAGGCTAGGCAGAGGCAACATAGTTGGGAAAAGGCTAGAAAGATGATGACAATTTTATTACTTATGATATTTTGTTGTTATCAAATGTTTTTTATTATTTGGTTTTTATTTAATTTTGTTTTTTGAAATATTATTTTCTAATTTCTGTGTTAACACCTACTTTTATGTGCATGCTGTAGTCTCATTTAATAGAAGGAATAAACCTCTGGATAACTGTAACTTATATTGTACCTGTGTATCTTTTGTTGGAGATCCAAATAAATAAAAATAACTCAGAAAACAAAACAAAAAACTACTCAAGGCAGCCATAAGCTCGCCTCTTTTTCTATTAGGCTTTGCTTCCTACTTATGACGTCATCTTATTTAGTTTTGATTAACATTGAACGTTTTTTGGCCACTATGTATAACAGAATAAGGTAGGAAATAAAATAACCATCACGCAAATCAGACAAAATAGATATTTCATACATTTATGTAACATTTAATTGGCAATCCAACTCGAACGGACGAGAAACCTCACCAGTGTAAAGTCTCTCTTACACAAACTTGAACTAAGTAAATATGAGAACTATTTGAGGAGTACTTGAATTCCATATGTAACAAGAAAACTTGGTAACTACAGCCTCGGTCCTTATTATTTTTTTTTTCTTAGAGATTTGGGACACAACTATAATATTATGATAAATGTTTAGATTCTTATCAGTTTTGGGAAATATTTTTCTAGGTCCTAAGAAGAAGATTACTTGTATGGAAAGTGTCGTCGTATTTTTGATAACTAGTTTGCTAACGGGTATCGTATTACCCAGTATCTGGGTTGTGGAGGTCTGATGATAGACAGTCGTTGTATGAAAAATACTGGTATTCAACTGTGTCTGTTTAGACTGAAAGAAAACCCCAATAAAGTTGAGTAAAGCTGACGATTATGATTTTCTTATATGTTTACCATTTTTGATAGTGAGCGATGGTCGCTTGTTTTAAGAGGGAACAGCCTGAGAAAAATTTCAAAAATAGTTATTTGAAGAAACTTGCTGTCGCGTTGCGTCAAGCCTGCCCCGTAGAGTGCGATAGGGAGCTGCAGCTCAAACCACAAAAAAACCATATTACAAAAATTTTGACGAGATTGACGATTCGCATTCCCCTTTTTTCTCCTTTAAAACTGAGCCAATTCAAGAGGGTAGACCGATTTGTCTGCTCATAAACACCCACCCGCAATAACTTCAGTTTATCCGTGATCATGGTGCTTGCAACAGCGCCGAAATATCGGGAACTCGACAAAAACAGTAAACATGGTAAATATCCCGTTTCCTGTCTAAGTAATAATGAGCCAATTCAATTTTGACACTAAAATTTTAAGAAAGAGTATGTCTAGGTTACTATGAATTTTTTGTTAAAAACTTTTCAACTTTGTCTGGTAGTCCTCTTATCACGGCCGTAAAATTGGGGCATTTTTCGTAATTTTTAGAGGGTTACATTTTCTTTACTTATTAGTTTCTGAAAAAACAAAATGACAGGGACGTGTTTACAACAGACCTTGATTTTATGAAAAAAAAAATGATTGCTCTAGAGGCATTATTCAGGTAGAAAATTGTATGGAGATTTACAGCCCCAGTTCCCTCTTAATAGTTACGATATCACAGAAGATACCAGACCGTTCCTTCAATATCGATAAACTAAAAGCCATTAACAAAGTCACTTATAAACAATCTTGCCACCCAAAAGACCAAGTTCTAACATTACCTTCAAGAGAACAAACCAACAAATCATCCATAATTACTAATAACAGCGACTATAACCGTTGTAAAAAGATCTCTTGTATCGCCTTACCAATTACGGACGAGGAAAACTGTCTCAAAAATAATAACAACTGAAGAACACTTGGATATACGACACTTGCCAAAGGGAAGATATTAAAACGGGACCCTTGGCTCTTTATTGTCGCATGTTGGCGATAAAAGGATGGTTGCATACGGACGATCAGAGGACAGCAAATAGCAATAGCGCTTTTTAAGAGTTTTATACAGTGCTGCAAGAATCTTTTGGCGTTCGAGTGACGTTGACAGGAAGGCAATGTTAATTAACATTTGTCTAACATAACGTAACATGTCTGTAATCCCCGAAGGGATAGGTTATGTTTAAGTCCCATGTAAATCTGCGGTTGCTACTGAGAAATTCCTGTTAAAAAATCGCAATATCACTTCGCCCGACCTTAGAACCGAAGCCAGGACCTCATGCTTAGCAGTCGCGCTTTGCGACCACTAGAAAAACGAGGATGAACATTAAAAATTTTTCAAGTGATTGAAAAAACAAGATGGCCGCGTTGGTTATGTTTTTTTTTCCACCTCCAAAAGATACAAGATACAAGTATAGCTATGTTCAACAACGACTTCCAATAGAATTGACTTAATTAATTGAAGTTCGTCAGTCCATCTACGGACGACGATCGGCCGGCGATCATCATCGACGGGGACGTCCTTTGCCACGCTCGCTGATGACTTTGACTTTATTTCATACGAAAAAGAGCCTATCGTATTTGCTTATGAAAATTAAGATAGTTTAGTGTACTTAGTTTAAATTTAGCCTAATAAGTTCACTCTATAGATCTCAGCCTTAGACCAGATGAAATGGAATACGTAGTGTACTCCTGCCAGCTGCAATGCCTTCACGTAGCAATCGGCTTATTGTCAATGCATTACCATAACACCTTCGCCACATCTACGTAACTTAGCTTAGCAACCTCAGCACGAGAGAAGATGATCGCTTGCTTATCCTTCAGCCTTTTCTCAACTTTGTTAAGATTGAAAAGTAGTGTTTTACATGGAGCGACTACCTATCTGTACCTCATAACCCAGTTTCTGGGGAACATGATACCCCTTGGCAAGAATAGGTGCCAGGTTTTCGGGTTTCTGACTGTCAAATGACAGTCGGAACCGACTGTTTAAGGTGATTTTCAAGGCACGGAAGGGTATCGGTGTGTCATGAATGGTCATATATCAAATAAAATGGTGAACCTTGAAGATTAATTTGTGCGGTGGTTTTTATTTAGTCAGCCTCTCATCATCTGCCTAACCTTTTCCCAACTATGTTGGGGTCTACTTCCAGTGTAATGCTGATACTGGTATTCAGCGGGTGCATCTGAATACCAGTATTTTACATGGAGCAACTGCCTATCTGACCCCCACAACCCAGTTAGTACTGGGTAATACGATACCCTTGGTTAGACTGGTTGTCAGACTTTCAGGCCACTGACGACTGTTAGAGATTTACAAATGACAGCCGGGACCAACGCGTGCGTTCCGAGGCACGGAGGAAACTCGGTATGTAATGGATCACCTAGGCAAGCGCAGTTTAACCTAAAGATCGACCCGAGCGGCTGTTATTATTAAGCCACGAGCTCCTACGCTAAATAGCGGAGGAGCTCGTGATACTCACAGGCAGAGGCATATAATAAACGATCGCGTGTGTACGCCCTAAAAGAAGGGTATCCTTCAATCCTTGTTCAGTTTTTGGGCGCGTGAAAGAACATGGGATGTTTTTTTTTAATATCTGACGGGTTGATCCGGGTATGGGATTATTGTGGATGTTGTGACATGAACAGCATTGTATGGGTTAAACTTGACAATAGCTATTTTAAGCATTCAAAGACGAATTTGAAAACGTATTAAATTTTGTATCAGTACATCTTTGTTGAATGTATGTGTTGATTACAGTTGTCTCGGTGTTTTCGTATATGGAAGCAGTTGATACCATTGACCTAGTTTTATAAATGAAGTTTACTCTGATATATTCATGAATTTCATTACGTTCTAGTATTTTAAATCTAGTTTTTATGACATAGTTTGACGCTGTTTTTCTAAAATATTAAAGCACTAAAATCAATTTTACACACGAAATCAATGACGACACGGTTGGCGATTGGCTGCTGCGCTGTGTGTCGCGGGTTCGATCCCCGTACATAACCAATATTTCTATACAGGTAGTTTTGTAGTAGATTATTATGAAATTTAAATGTTTGTTAACTACTCTACTCATGATACAGGACGAATTCCTAGAGAGAGGCAACGTTTTAAAAAAAATAAAGAAAATTGCGTAACCAAAACATGATCCTCTAAATGCCAGTAAAACGCTGATAACATTCTAACCGGTCACCTACTACGGTCTACCGGAAAAGCACACCCACTTCAAAGTTATACGGCATATAAATATGAATATGTCGTATAAAACATGACACCAATAACTCTCAGTTAGCCACATCGAATCTTTGCCATAAATCTGCCAAGCTGATGGCGTGCGGTCTCCTAAATTATGACTGCGGTCCATGGAGGATTAATTTTACGTTTTAATTTTAGATCCTGTGTTTGAATGGTTTAACTTTCCTGTTTGTCTAGTTTTGACGTGATATAGAAGAATGAGAGAGGAGCTTGTAGTTAAATACTAACAGCCGCTTGGGTCGATCTTCAGGTTAAGCCATGCTTGCTTAGGTTGGTCAGCGGATGGGTGACCACCCACTACATATCGAGTTTTCTCCGTGCTCGGAAATTATGCTAAGCCGTTGGTCCCGGCTGTCAATTGAAGATCTTTGACACTCATTACAGGTAGTCAATGGCCTGAAAGTCTGACAACCAGTGTAACCAAGGGGTATCGTATTATCCCGTACTAACTGGGTTGTTGGGGATAGGCAGTCGCTCCAGGTAAAATACTGATATTTAGATGCATCCGGTTAGAGCGGAAGCCGACCCCAACACACATGGTTGGGATAAGGCTAGGCAGATGATGATGAGTAGAATAATGAAGGTATCCACCGACCCCCAATGAGTCCACGTGGGGGATAACGGCCCACTCCCTCTCACAGAGTGAACGACTGTGACCCAACAGTAGGAACATTGTAGGCTGATTATGCAGACAAAGGCATAGTGCCTATTTTTAACATAATAACCCGCATTAATTGCAAATTGAAAGCGATTTTGTCTTGTCTAGACTCCCAGGGTGCGTTGCGGGGATCATAGTACAAAGCGGTGGGTCATACTATTATTATTATTTTAATTTCTTGGTTAAGTTAGTTTCACGATTGTCTGGCAGTTTGAGTACTTTATGCGGCCTACCCAAAAGTCCTTTCTTTGGTATTGTTCGTCGTGTCGTTGAGCTCCTTGGATTACGAGTCGAGCTACACGATCACTGACAAATGCTTGCACTGTCTGGACAGGTCCACTCAAATTTGTGTGGTTATTTCTTCAAAATACCATCTCGGACATTAATCTACATGGTCCTCATATGACTTGAGCAATGTCTGGACTTTAAAAGAGACTGTTACCTCTGAGTTTGTTTCGGATGTTTCTTCTCAGAGTAGTCAGGTACGAAACACCGGCCCCATCTAGTTTTAAAAAACAACATGTTGTGACATGTAAAAGAGTTTTGTAAACCAATTTACAGAAATAAATATGATTTGATTTGATTTGAAGCGCTCGGAAGCAATCTGCTGCTAGTCATTTTGACATAATCCAGATGTCAGTTAATTTGACACAAAGCGCGAACTCAGCTACCCAAACAACTGACCATGTAACGAATAGAGAAGCACAATCAGCATCAGAATGTTTATTTGTTAACATAGGTGGTTACAGAGTATGTGACGTGGCGTGGCGTGGCGTGGCGTGGCGTGGCGTGGCGTGGTGTGGCGTGGCGTGGCGTGGCGTGGCGTGACGTGTGGCGTGTGGCGTGTGGCGTGTGGCGTGTGTGTATGTGTAAGAGTATATGTGTGTGTGTTGTGAGTGTGTGTGTGTGTGTTTTTGTGAGTGAGTATGTATGTGTGTGTGTGTGTGAGCGTTGTCATATTTTTGTTAACTTAAAAAAACAACTGCTTTAATTACTTCAATGGATTTTCTCTACTTCTGGAATGGATCGTAAGCAATCTCAGTATGCGTTGCTTAATTTTAAAGTACGACTCGTGCGGCTGTTATTATTTAGCCACGAGCCACAATAAAAATACCCTATGTTATGATAACTCAATATTCACTACTCGCGGTCGGTTATACCAACATATAACTTCCAGTTGAAGGGTTCCTCTTTTTACGGAAGTCACGGTAACCGTAAAAGTGAATGATTTACGAACTGTGAAGTTATAGGCATAAAATGATGGGTTAAGTAGCTGGGGAATGTGTATGGGGCTACATACACCATGGACGATTGGGTTTCATGGTTCAAGATCGATGTGATTTTGTTTTTTGGGCTGAGTTTTGAAAATCGAAAGTGAAAAACAAATGAAGGTAGAGACAAAATCAAATCGACCGCAAACACTGCATGGAACTGCTTAAGTACGATGATATTTTGTTCTGTGTTCGCTCCACGTTGTTGTCCTATATACACACATAAACTCATTCTTTTTCTCTATGTGGGTAAGCAGAGGTTACAGAACGCTACCTACAAGTACTACGATGCCTACAAAGTCCATCTGCTTCGTCCAAGTTCATGTACGACTCGTCATACACTCACGCCGGTTGCAAATACTAAGCACCTGTCCGTTTCCAAGATCAACACCAATAAGGAAGGTTTCGTCCTACCTTCCGCAAAAATCTTTATTCTTCACATATTTAGTTTTACGAGGTACTGAAGCGAACTCCTGTTTATGTAACAGAATACGTACGTAGAAACGTATTCCGAGTACGTAATAGTCGTGACAAAAGTAGTTCCGTGTGTTTCCCAAAGAAGCCATTACGTCTTGCACTAGTGGCCATCTAAAGCATTATTCAGACACGCAAATTACTCCGACTACAAGTTCCCTCGCGTTGTTATTCAAAGCGATGTATGGAACCGACTCATTTACAACAATGAACGACTTTAAGCTGAAATGTATTGAAGAATTTCAAGCAATCCCAAGATTGTTTCACAATACAATGACAAAACCGTCCTTGAATTTATTAAATCCAGACAAAACGCCCATAACTCGTCCGAAAATCGACTCTAAGCCCACCACTTAAGATTGTTATCTCATATTATTTAGAGGATATCCCGAAATTCCGCGCATACTCCTTGATCCAGATAATTCTCAAAACTTATCCGAAGTCAGATTAAGGGAGGCGAGAATTCGAAATTCTTAGTGTGGTTGCAGAACAAGGCTTGGGCGTATTTCACACTAGAGAAAAGCGAGTTGAGCGAAAATGAGACTTTTTAAAACCCCCATTCAATTTCCAACCTTATTTTTATAGAGATAGATTTTTAAATTTAATGAAGGTCCTTTATATCTTGTAGGATATTGAAGCAGACGCTAGTTTGGCCGCGGATTTTAATTCGGAACAGTATTTAAACTTGAAAGGAGTTATGATTTTTAAGCTGGTGTTTGAAAAAGAGTATGCAGAGTAACAGTGCAATTTAAAATGAGTTTTATTCCCTAAGCTTTATGCATGTTTTAAAGTGATCATGGTGTGAATAACGGAGGGTTTCACTCAAGCTCATGGATTTAGGAATTACTGGTTGGAGTTATGAATAGCTGAAACAATTTAATAATCCGTGTAAAGACGACACATTATTATGACCTGGGGGGTTACCATGACGTCTTAAAGCAGGAGTGATTCCAGCGTGGGAATGAGACAGAGCTATACAGGTCGTCTAGTGCCATCTCTTTCCCACAGTGGAATTACTCCTGCTATAAGACGTGATGGTAGGCCACCTGTATAAATAGAAGAAACCACACACAGTAAAATCTTTTACTATTTAACAAAACCTTTTCAGACAGGATTTTTTGTAAAATTTAAAAAGCATTTTTTTTTTCTCATTTTCCGCTCCACTCTCGCTGGTGTGTTACAAACCTAAAACTCACAACTGTCTGAAAACTATTAAGGTTTGTAACCGAATCAAGTTTTTGAAAGTTTTCGAGAGCCTCGGTACGTGTGAAGTGGGATGGTTTGCGGAAATATCGCGTTAAACAGCTGTTAAGTGAGACGAAAGGATCCACAGAGGGCTTGGTGAAATTTTAAGCATAATTTTGGTGTTAGTACCTAATAATGACGTTAACGAGCTATTTGCTAAGGATGGTTGCAAATCCGGCTCGAAGGACCATGTGAAAATATGTATGTGGATGTCGTTATGATTCTTACGATCTATGAGTTATTTTCTCACTATCAGTATTAATGATGCAGACAGAAACACGTCGTATGCTTGTTGCCCGACCACGGCCCGCGAGAAAGAGAAAAACAAAATAGGCCTACCGTAATAGTGATGTTCTAACTATTTATAGAAATTTAGTTTTTTTTAACTTCTGGCTCTTCTGTTTCTTCTACTGCTTCTTCAGCTTTCTTCTGCACTTTTTTCCTCTGCCTAACCCTTCGGAGATTACAAATAAAATTAAATGAAATTTATTTTTTTACAGGCGTGATGTTATGTTATGTTTTTTTTTAAACTTTGGCCCATCCTAAGAATTTCTCCTATATCGTGGGAGCGTTTACAAACATTTAAACTCACATATACACAAACATTCAGACCCAGAACAACTATCTGTATCCTATACAAATATTATTGTTCCGTGCGGGGATCGGACCCTCGACACGCAACAGCCACTGCGACAACCATGCCGTAAATTAATAAGTAATTTAGTGTTGGGATTCCAACAGAAGGAAGGGGAAATAGTAGAAAAGTGTGCTTAGCGTCCATGGTAACGTTGGGGTGACGCTTGGTCTAAGGCGCAAATTACACAGAAACGGCGTAAGGTGAAGACGCGGCGCAGGCATGATCCCGCTTCAAAACCTTTTCATACAAAATGTACGTAGGCGACGTGTTGTGAATTACACTTAAGCGTCGCGGCGCAGCCACGCCGTTATTTCGTTTCCTTGTAAATTCCACGCCTGCGCTGCGCCGTCACCTTACGCCATTTCTGTGTAATTCCCGTCTTAGACAAGCCAATCAGGCAATGTGACGCCAGTCCTACAGAAAGCTGCTATGTGTGCGATGAGTTTCCAGGATAATCTTGGCACTATTTTCGGGCTAGGTTCATATAAATTGTAAACTTATTTAATTTTTTTTTAATCCTATGTAATCCCCCACCAATTCAGGATTATACATAACCCATTACTTGTTATATACACAAAACTGGAACGCGGAATCCCTATACCCGGTGGACCTATCAATTTTACGATTGTACGTAAACGGTAGCGCGCAGTTTACGATTCACGATCCGACTTACGTATACGTACAGTCGTAAACAAAGATGGATGTCACCTGCTTTGTTAGACGGTATGAGGAAATTACGTAGGATTGGCTCGGGGTTTAAAAATTTATACCGGTGAGGTTTTAATGGAAAACATTTTTGATAGGCTTTCTTTCTACCAACGATGTATTCCCCTTAGTGATAGAAAAATTGTGCCGATATTCAACGCCCCATTCACGACTTTAGGCAAAGTGATGTGCGTCAAATGGACGAACGTCGTCACTTGTTTCCTTTACGACCGGTTATGCATCAGTTTTGCCTCTACAGTCAAACTGTGCAGGTTTGAATGAAAATGTGTAGCAGAAAACTGTATAGTTATCTTGGTCTGTACATGCCTACAGCCTTGAGAATATCGAAATAGATTCTTCGCTTGGTTATGTCTGTGCGGTACGAATGCGCAGGCTCCGAGCGTGTGTGGTAGGTCGCGAACAGAGCAAAGGTGCATACCACAGTTCTCAGTTGCTTTTTTATAACAAGTTAAAAACCCACTTCAGCAACCATATAATCATGTGTTGCCGGTGATGCTGTGCTAGGAAATGAGCCAACAGACAAGGGCTCTAGGATTTTTGAATGAGAGAAGGCACTGTCCATTAAACTTATTGCTTTTGTATCTGCGTTCTCTAAAACTGACTATAGTTAATATTGTACGAGTATTCTCTATGAAACTTTGCAAGATAATCCTTACTCAATTTGTTCTCTCTGAGAATCAGCATATAAAATAATAACAGTCGCTACCTACGTGTCTTTCATAGTACGCATGTAGGCATATGGCACTATACTACAATGTAGCAAGTAGGACAATAAAAAACTTTTATTTACAGAGCCATATTGTGCCAAATAAAACACGACGAGTAAAGTCGTGGCAGTAAAATAAATTTTGTGAAAGTATTTTTACTGAATGGGAAATATTATATGAGTTATTTTTTTTCTGGTAATGAACAATTGACAGCATGGAACTTTTTCTTTTGTATTAAAAGGGCCTACTCTTGAACTAACCCAAACTTATTAACTCGCGACTTAAATAGATTTTTGGACGAGGCAAAATGAGTATGTAAAGATCGTAGCAGGCGGCACACTGTGTTGCTGAGGGCGGACAAAAATCAAATTTTAAAGTTGAAGATAGATGAAAAACAATTACCAGACTTGCAAATAGAATATGTATGTTATAGGAATCCAAAAATTAGAGGATAGTTTTCTAATAAAAATGACAAGATATCACTTGTCAAAGTACGCTGTTGACAACTACGGTTTCGAGAAGCGAAAACACAACGTAATTCAAGCAGTTTTGATATTTATTTTTATTTGCATAATCAACAGCATGGATTCTGTAGTTCAAAGTATTGTCTTTTAGATGTGATACAAATGTTCTTGGAATATAAACACAATGTATGTATATAGACAGTTGCAATTAACGACCAAAAAACAATAAAAATAAAAATTCACAAGGCTACATGTGTCACAGTACATGTTTTCTGTAACTATCTGTAACAATTTATGAACACACAGGATCTCTGGACTTTATGTTATGATATTATATTAACAAACCTTACTACGACTTGCTACCTCGGTTGTTATTATTAATTGTTTCTAGCAGTTTTTCCCCTTTTTTTATTAATGTTACTAATATTATATACCTATCTGAAAGATTGTGTGTATGTGTGTAACTATTGTTATTCTATTAGAGGATTCGGATGAAACTCATTAAGTTTAGAACCTGAAGTCGGCTACTTTTTAATTTGTATCCAGTTTAAAGCGAGTAAAGCCGGGGGACATAGCTAGTGCGTAGTAAATTATGGTTATTCTATTAAATACATATATTTTCGATGGATTACTGATGATAGGAAGTAAATTCACATCATAATTAATTTTGTCCGTGTCTTACTATGAACCGGCAACACTGTGCGGCGTTCTGTGGTTTTTGCCTACCCTACTTATGTATGTATGTATTAAATAAATTGGAGTCATATGAACTTGGGAACACCGACGCAGGCAGGGAAAGGGGAACTGTAGCTATCAAGATTTTTTTTTTAGTTAGGCTAACGCGGCTGGTCACCTTTTCTTTTGTAGGTAACTAAGCTTGTAGTAAAAATGATTTCTGATTTAATTGGAATTAATACAGAATCCTCAACCTTATGTGACCCAAAAGTTGGTGCAAAACTATTTGTGAAGAGTGTGCCACTGAGCTAGTTAAACATAATGAACAGAAACCTACTGTCTTGTTTTTTTCTATATTAATAAAAGCTGCTAAAATTCTTAATAGTCACTTTCGCAAATGTATGATCCATCGCTCACTAAACCATCAAGGAAAACAATACTCCATTCAATTTTAGGGTGAGAAATCGAGCGTTCAAAATCTACGCCGATTAAATTATTCACCTAACAATACAGAAGCGGTGACTGAAGATTGAACCGAGCTCATACCTCCTTTGAGCTAAATTTTGAACTTCCATAGAAACGGCTTGAGTTTAGTAGGAGCACAGGATATATAGAAACGGAAGCTCGGCTCCATAAAACGCGAACACATAGACGCGAACGTGCATACGTATGGCGATCTGAAACAAATGCACTTGCACTCGCTTTACGTGAAGCGTCTGTGTGCGGGGAGATTTCAAACAAACGACAGTCGCGCGTACTCTTACACTCGCTGTAATGTTTGTTCAAATTTTATTGCGCTGCGGAAGTTAGCTGCGAGTGACCGTCAGTGCAGGTATAACGGTTCAAATTTTATCGAGGCTTGAAACATCTAACGTAAAACCGTACAGAATACAATTTTAGGTATTAGCGGGGCGCAAAAGATGCATAGTCTTGACTGTATAATGCGCAGACTCGTCGTCACTCGCAGCCAACTTCCGAGACGCCATAAAGTTTGGACAGAACTATGAACCGTGAACCGCGAACTGTGAAACGTGTCTATGTATGCGTGAGTTTGCGCTCCTTGTTTGGAAATGACTTTCTGTGTCTATCTGTATAGTCGTTCGGGGGTTAACGTGAATATTATTCATGTGCAGAACACTGGAATAGCTGTGAATTTGATCCTGGATGGTGTAGAATTGATTGTGGTTTTGTATTGATGTGTACCTTCACGGTATCTGACGAGTCATGTGAAAATTATTAAGAAAATTCATGATTCATCTAGGCTTAATTGGTAGTTCGCATGTGTGGCTAGATTTTTTTGTTTGCCTAATCTACGAAGAGATTTTGCTGCTGGAGGATCTTTGTTGCATTTATTTATGTTTGTATCTTCAGATTGCCAACAAAGAAGCCTGAAACGCACTGGCAGATATCGCAATCCCTAACATACTGTAAATTCTCGATGTTGGGTTGCAGCTGTAAAATTACTGGCTTATTTACACTTGTGGCTTTACACTTGTTGCAACCAGTGACAATAATATTAATAAGTTCGTAACTTCAAGTACTACTTTTATCAGCTTATTGCTCGATAGAATCCGCTGTTACAATTCAGCATTCTTTATTGCATCTGATTGTTATTTTGAACTTTATTAACGAATGATTAAATATAACCAGTGACAATAAAATAAATAAGTTTGTCACCTCGAGTGCTACTTTTGCCAGCTCGTTGCTCGATAGAATCTGCTGCAACGATTCAGCAACATATTGCGTCTGTACATATAACTTTTTATGCAACGGTCTGCTCAGTGCTGTAGCTTCAAAAATAATTTGTGTGCTGTTGTGGTAAAGCATTTGAAAACTGACGAAGTCGTGTGTAAGACACACGATGGATTCTTACTTTCCTTTTTAAGACATAAACAGCAAATCCTCATGTGAAACTAAACACCAACCGTAGCAAGAACTATAAATAGCTCTTCGCTTACCCTAATCCGAAGGTAAAGAGAACTCGGTCACCTCGCAAACATGTACTCGGTAATGAAGTAATTACTCGTAAACTAGTCGGTTAAGAAACTTATAACGAGTACCAAACTATGAACTACCACTTTTAGAGTTGGCAACATCGATTTAAGTTAGCTTGCCTTGTTCAAGAAATATTTTCTGAGGCGTGAAAACTTGGAATGAAGACTGCTTAGATGAGAATTTTCTTTGAGAGTTCGTTAATTGGGTTAATTAATGTTGAGATACTTTTAATATACTTATTCTAAGAAGGCTTTTAAATATTCAAAGAGTATGTTGAAATGAGTTAGACAACCTACAAAGCGTACGCGCAACATGCTGTAAGCGGCGGGCCGTCTTGCACATTTTTTTTCGTCTCTGCTTTGCACATCTCCGGACGGCTTCGGCGTATACACCCTAGTTCTTACGCATCTCCTCTCCTCTCCACACATCTCAGCTCGTCCCCACTTTGGTGAAGTCCAGACCTAAGACTTGACATTTTCCACATCGTTATCACTGACACAGCTGACAGATACGAAAAAAGTACTGAACACAGAAAAATATTCCCTAACAAACCAATCAAAAGTTCCAATCCAAGATCCAAAAGCAACATAAAAAGGGAGAAAACCGAACAGAAATGTCATAACACCAACATTTTATGTAAACCAAGATACAGTAGCGAAACTTGTACCGGGGTGTCGTTAAAAAGTTTCAGTAACTGTTCCGTTCTCGAGGGAAATAAAAGTAATATACGTTACGTTTTCTAACTCTCAACTGTTCGGTTTAGCTGGAGTTTGGTTTGTTACAGACCTATGTATTCCTAGGAAAATATATGAAAAGTCTATTAGTGGACGTGTTTGGTGGGAGTGATGTTTTTATTATTAGTGGGTTTAGTTCTATTCTTGTTTGTGTAAACTTTGCTTTTTACCGGACTGTCAAGGAAGGGTTATGTTTTCGCGCATATCTTGTCTGTTTCTTTGTAATTTTTTTTATTACCTCATATGTTCTAAAATGGCTGGATGGATTTCGACGATTAAGGTATCATTAGATTCGTCTCAAAAGCCCAAGTGTCAAAACAATATGGCGGATTTTTGGCGCTAAATTAAAAAAAAGGTATCAAAATGAAGGAAATTAAAAGGAGATTACAAATATATTTATAGGTACATAATATAATTCCTAGTCGGGTTTTTTTAAACTTTTAATTAAATGATAATTGTTCAAAGCTAAGAATGTGTATGGTTCCATTTTTAAAGTACTAGAACTACATGACACTAGAAGTAGTGTTATGTGAAAACTATAAAAGTGTTACTTTAGCGCAGCTGTCAATCCAATTATTAATGAAACTATCATAGCATTGGCTCATAACTAAATAAAATAAAATCGATTTTACGATACACAACTTACACACAGCAACACGATTCAGTTTTTTTTTTTTTAAAGTGTGCTTATGTAGAGTATGAAGATAATAATAGTATTGACCTTGAAAAGACATTCGTTTGACCTTTGAGACCTTGAGACAGAAATACGATAGAAATTATCGTTTAAGGAAGCATATTTCCCAATTCACCCTCCTTTGTCGCTCTCTCACTGTAGAAATGGTCTCTTAAAAGAAATGTTAGCCTTTAAACTTCTGTTATTAGTTTTGAAAGGGTCTTTTTGTGACCGTTATGAAAGTGTAATAATCTCAGAATTATTAAACTAGTCCATCTGATTGTTTTAGCCCTTGGCCATGCTCAAACGAAACGCGTCTTGTAACTGAGTTTGTAACATTTACTCATAAGTTTGGGACATATTACACGCTCGGCGAAAACTAAAAAAAATGCCAAAAAAATCTTTTTACAGTAATAAAAATGAACTTACAATGTTTTGTGGTTTCCATAAAAATCATTTCCAAACACTGTTTTAAGCTTTCACGGTGTACACCTAAATTTAAAAAAAAAATAACAATGAAACAAAAGAAAAGCTCAAAATAATGAACAATCACGGAAGGTATCCCGTAAGTGACAGTAAAGAAGAATGAGTGACAGTATAAGTTTAAATCATCCCCATCCCACTCATTTCATTAAAAAGCCAAGAAACCAGACTAACTAAATAGAAAATAACACTACTAAACAGCATTTAAATCCCAGACGATACAAAAAGACTGCAACAACCAAACGAGAGGAAATGATCATGAAATTCTCTGAAGCAATTGAATAAGCAACGCGTTCCTCATAGTGTTACGTTGCTTCGTTCGCTAAGGAGAATATTCAAGTTATTACTGTGGTTGCAATTGGAAAATCAGGCAAATATGTTTGTTATTAGGATTTCTTTTCGAGTGAAATTTACACTAGTAATGAAGAATTTAGTAACGGAATAAAGAGAAAGGGTTGCAGTCTTGACTGAAAATAATGCTGATCTTATTTTTTTGTTTTGTTTCACTGAAGTTATTTAGCTCGTGGCTAAACCGTGCTCACCTAGGTTGGTCCGTGGATGGGTGACCACCCATTACATACTAAGTTTCCTCCGTGGCTCGGAAAGCACGTTAAGCCGTTGGTCCCGGCTGTCATTTGTAGATCTTTAACAGTCGTTACAGGAAGTCATACAAACAGTCTTATCAAGGGGTAAGGTATTACCTAGTACTAACTGGGTTGTGGAGGTCAGATAGGTCTCCGCTCCGCGTAAAATACTGGTACTCAGCTGCATCCAGTTAGACTGGAAGCCGACACTAACATAGTTGGAAAAGGCTAGGTCGATGATGAAACTGTATTATAAATATTATCCAGTAACTGGATTAACGAAGTCTTCTGACTTCGTTAATCCAGTAGCTCCGAGTAAAATTAGGTAATCAGCTGCTTTTGGTTAGACTGGAAGCCAAACCCAAGTTAGTTAAAGAACTGCTAAAGACCGACAGTTTTAATGAGTCCTCCGCTTTTACCCCTTCAAAGGCGCATTAAGCGCCTACAAACTCCTAATAATATACCACAGGTTATTTGCTTTAAAATAACCATAATCTAAGAAGGTATTACGATACTAATTGAAGCAATACGTGATCAACCTTCAGAATTTATTCCATTTAAATTGATAGCTTCGCGAGGACTTATTAAAGCGGTTGATTTATAGGCAGATGAATATGTTGACTAGCTGTTGCCCTTGACTTCACCCATATGAAGTGATAGTTTCGTATCTTCTGAGGAAACTACGCTCTCTATAAGGTAGTGTGTGGTCCACATGCAAAATACCCGCTTTGGACGTGGAGTTGCGGACTCCAGCCCGATGTACAATACAAGGTCAATGTACATCTTAAGCTCAGTTATAACTATGCTTCTAGATCCCTACGAAGTCTCAACACAACAAGCACAAACAGGGCTGGTAATCCGAAGGTTATGAGAGCAGTATTACAGCATATGTAGACACGGGGAATCCGCAATTTGCAAGCCGATGCAAGCAGCATCCCTATTCAGTGACCAAGAATTTACATAGCGTTTGTGAAGCTTAGGGCTGGACCCGCTTCTTTTTCTTTTTGTGGAAAAAGACCGGTATGGAGTAAAGCGAATCGTTTTTTTTGACGGTTTGATGGTGTAGTGAAAAGTACGGATGGACCATGCTCGGTTATAAACCGTGATTACGATGCGCCTTTTAATATTGCTTTAGAAATAGCCTCTTTCTCTAGTTGCTCAAATATGTACTTGTCCGATATTAAAATCCTTGTACCATTGATTGAGTTATTCCAGGTTGGTCAATAAGACTGGACGGTAAGGATCTAGTGTAGCCAAACTAAAAAAAGGCCACAGATCCACCATAGCTTTCTCAAATTCTCACTGCCTACATGTCATGCCTTAAATTCAACGACATCCGGCGGACCCGGGACTGATCAGTACTTGACAAATATAGAACGAATTCGACCTGACGAGACTGTTCCATTCGTGTCAGGTCAATATCACAAGCATGTGGTCAGACCGAATTGGTACCGGTTTGACTGCTCAGATTGGCCTTACTTGCTTAACTTTCTACTGAACTAAAGAATCAATTCACGTACGTAAACTGAAACCAGCCGAAAAGAAAAAATATCGTTACTCGAAATTCCAACCGACTTTTATGAAAGCACAATAAACCTAACTACCTTCCATTTCTGAATCCCGTTTATTATTCAATACACGTTATATTTACGCGGCATTAAAATTGCTGTTAAAGGGCTGGTCTTTTAAAAAAAAAGTATTACGGTGGCCTGCCTGGGCACGTCGCGGCTAACAGTTGAAAATTGTTATGCCTTTAATATAAATTCGCTGGAAGTAAAATTTTGACTACTTCATTGGCAATGATGTTATAAATAAAAAAGGTAGATATCGCACTAACGCGCGCAAATTGTTGCAGACAAATTGTCGTAATTTAAGTACTTCAAGCGCAATAGCTATCTCTTTCTGTATCATACGTTCCGGATTATCTATCGCAGTCGTAACAGCGCAACGATATTTAAACGCCGGTCAGTATGAACGTAGCGTATCTTCTTTATTATTGTTCATTGGTCTTGCGGTGGCTAGTGCGTCAGCGTGGCGTCATGAGATCCATTCAAAATTTGGCCTAAGTTTAAAATTATTAGTAATGTAGTGGCTGGAAGTCTGAATAAAAGATGATTTCCACCAAACGGCTCGCATCGTATCGGATCGGAACGGATTTTACAATATTTAAACGACATTAAATCGTGTAAACAGTATTTAAAGTCTATTTTACCAAGCGGCGCCCAGCAGCTTGACCGCGGGCGCCTTCCGCGACACGCCATCATCCGTTCACCTGTCGTCGTATCCGACATGATAGGAATAAAACTTTTTGACTAAGCGCAGAAACAGATACGTTCGCAAGCGATGGTACCGATCGTATGCGTCGACATCCTGTCGGCCGCGATCGAATTTCGCCGCATCTGTTCGTATCCTTTCCGATCCGAACCGATACGAGCCGATTGGTAGAAATCATCCTTTACTTTCTGTTTATACTTTAGCATTACCCCTATAATATCCTATTCCTTCACATGATAATGGTGTTATGCTAGATTTATATCTTTTTTAATTTAGTAAGTTTAGATAACAATTACCTTTTATTTCAATAATTCGGTAGCGAAAATTGAAATGGCCCATTATAAAAAATACTCGTGACATGTAGAAAATTGTTACAATACACATTTTATGGGACTTGGTTCCTATATCAAATCTACCAGCATCTATAGGTACATTCATGAAGATGTAAATAACTTTAACTTAGAGACAAACAAGTGGAATGTTATGTTAGGTTATCTCATCTAGCTGTTGATTTTAATAATAAACATAACATAACATCACGCTTGTAATCTCCGAAGGCTAAAACAGAGTTGTACCCAATAGTACACCCACATTTTGCCAGTTATGTTTAAGTCCCATGTAATAGGGGGCGACCCTGTTGCCATCAACCTGAGAGATTTCTGATGGAAAAATCCAATAACAATATGCCTGTCCCGGGAATCGAACCCAGCACCTCATGCTCCACAGTCGCGATTGCGACGACTAGACCAACGAGGTAGCTTAATAATGAAGTTTTAGATAGTTCATCGTGAGCTTTTTTCCTTCCAGCACAACTATACAGCTTGAAATATTTCATCCATGTTGTTTTTTTTTTTCTTTTGAATAAGTTGGTCGCCGGCTCCGAGACAGTTTAGCATTTCTTGAAACTTTTCGTCGAGTCATTATTCAATGTTTATTGGTCACCGTGGAAGATGTTGAATTATTTATGTATTGAGGCTCGATTATGGTAACCGTTGATGCAAAGTAATCCATCTTAAGAACACAATGTTTTAATAATTTGAGTAAGTCTAAGCTTCTTTTTGGGTTGCATTAAAGGAGTGTTTTCCGTGTTTTACATATATTAATGTCTGAAGTATTGAATTCACTCACGTATTTTCAAAATCCCGACAAGACGTTTTAGCAACGTTTAATCTCACAGTAGCGCTCGAGTCGTTTTTAAGGTTAAGCTGCGCTTGCCAACGGAGGTCCGTGGATAGGTGATCACCCATTACATACCAAGTTTCCTCCGTGTCTTCGGAAAGCACGATAAGCCGTTGGTCCCGGATTTAATTCCAACCAGTTATACCAAGAGGTATTGTATTACCGGGTTGTGAAGGTCAGATAGGCAGTCTTTCCTTGTAAAATACTGGTATTCAGCTGCATCCGGTTAGACTGGAAGCCGACCCCAATACACTTGGGAAAAGGCTAGGCAGATGATGATATTATGTAAGTTTGAATATAGGGGTAATCTTCGAAACTACTGATTCAAGTCTCAAAATTCTTTCACTAATTGGAACTTAACATTATTCACGATTGCCATAGTCTACACTTAAAACGTTCCCGTGGAATTATTTCAAACTATAACACGAGCGAAGCTGCGGAGCAAAACCTTATAAATACAAGTTTGTTCGAGAGCCACAGGATCTTTCCGAAGGATCGAGAACTATTTAAATAAGTCGTCACAAAATATCAGTATTTTTCGAGCCCAAAACTACTCACCCGCCAAGATTCCCATCAAGAATATCCCTTTAAAACAACCACCATTTCACTGCCCCAGTAATCCTGAGAAAGGGTTAGAAGCATAATCAAATTGCGTCAGTATAAACGTTGCTATTCTAACCGTTCGGCTGTAGGCTATCATTATCATTCATCATGACTATGTACACATAATTCCCTTGCGGTCGAATGGAGATAAGCGATCAATTGGATTAGATAATGGTATGGAATCTATACACTATAGGTCTGTAGGTATATTGTTTGAATGGTGGTGTAACAGTGGAGTGATGTTTGTTATATCAATTGGAACAATAAGGCAAGACGGTATCTTCTTGTATGCCGGCTATGATAATAAACACTGACGTCCTCGTTGGTATAGTGGTCGCAAGTACTTCTGTTGAACATGATGATGTTTTAGTTTCGATTCCCCAAAAACAGCCCAGTCTGATTTGTGCCCGGTTGATGCCAATAGGCTCGTCTCTATTACATGGGCCTTAACAGTAAATATGTGTGAGCTACTAAGGCACACCTCTGCGGAACTCTTCGGGGATTATACAAGCATGTAAGCAAACTATGGTCTGTTCCAAAAGTATTTAAGAATAATAAGAATAATATATAAAAAAAGTATTCGAAAAAGCGTCCATTTAGGCGCAGTAGTATTATTTGTTATACAATGGTATAATTAGTAATTATAACTAAAATTTATTCAGTTGCAAGTAATGATAGTTCCTTTCAGATGTTTGGTAGCGAACTGCCCGATATAGGTTTATTTAAATGTGTTTCAGGCTATCACTTTACATAGCAAAATTTAATTAGGACAGTAAAATTTTAAAATAAAATTAACCTATTAACAACTATAAGTATAATCAAATTGGTACAAAAAGAAAGACTAAAACTCGCTTAAGTAAATATATACAAATAGATACGAGGGGGTAACATACAATCAAACCACAACTTCTAGAAGTTTTTGTTTATTTGATAAAAGTATGAACATTCTGGTTAAATTCCTACGTAACGCACACTGATCATAATCAGCCTATAATGTTCCCACTGCTGGGACACAGGCCTCCTCTCTATGAGAGGGAATGGGCTATAATCCACCACGCGGGCCCAGTGCGGGTTGGTAGATGTCACATGTCTTCGAATTTTTGGTTCTAGGACATGCCGGTTTCCTCACGATGTTTTCCTTCACCGTTTTGAGAGCAGTGGTGATGAAATAAATTACACAAAGTAATGCGCCTGCCGGGGTTCGAACCCACGACTTACTGCTCGTAAGTCGGGACCGCCACCACTGGGCCACCGCTGCTCTCACGCACACTGATAAATCATTATTATAGTATACTTTAAATCAAGTAAAAAAAATATTTATGAAATGTACATTAGAAGTCGGACATCTACACTTCTACAGTACGATTTTAAAATTACCAAATAGAAATCACATGAATAACTAAGTAAACAAAAATACTATTTTCATAATCAACTTTAGCTTTTATATTCGTAATGGGACTTTCTGTAGCAATGAAAGTACAGCCTTGAATGTGTCGACCCTTGACAGTTTTAAAATGCGTCATGAAAGTTTCAGATGAAAACGTTAGTAGGTACTCGATTGTGAAATATTTAGGTCTGTTTTATTTTCGTATTAGTGCACTAGCTTTTTACCTCTGACTTTTTCTACGAGAAATAAGACTTAAAAAAAAACTAAAGCTTTCACGGTTTTAAAACTAAACTTACACTGTCACTTACGGGATATTTCGACGCTGTTGCAAGCGCCATGATCACGGGATATGAATAATGAGTATGTATGATAATTTGGGGTTATGAAGAACAGGGTGTAAAGTTCTTCATCTCCCATAGAAAAGAGAGGATCCTCCGACCAGACGGGTGTTGTGTCTGGTGGGCTACTGCCCGACAGTTGTTGTCGGGTTCTTCTATATAGTCTTAAGTCGCGAATCGAAACTTTATTTGCGCGAAGTAGGATTTAGGTGTATTTCGATGTTTAGTTCATAGTCTGTGTCATAGATGGCGCTGTAGTACTTTTTTTTTGGCTCTATGTTGCTGTAGTACTCTTTGTAGTGCCGCAACAATAATTAAATTAGGTGCAAGCAAATCTGTCTACCTGTAATCTGAAATCTTTCTGTCTGTGTTATTAGTCTTTTGCTAGGCGCACTACTTTAACTTGATATAAAGTATTCCAAAAAACTTAGTGATATTGTGTGTGTGTTTTGGCGTGACTTCATATCGAGTTCCGGCGAAAACCAGCTAGCATTTGCATATAGACGGTGTCATTTGTATCATTACAAATCGTGCAATTCTCCGCAACATACTGACAAACAAACTAAATATTTTTTCAGTAAAACACTTAAAATAAAAGAAGAAGAAGACAGTTTTTATGAATCACTTCAGAACTACTTATGAAAATGTTTATTTTTGACATCAGTCTTCTTCCAAATTATTTTAGGTCTGAGAGGCTTCTTAATGGTGAAAAATTTTTATTTTAGACATTCAGGTGATATTTTATTAAATTATGACTAAGTAAGTAAGTGGACTGACAGTAATGTAATGCTATATTATGTATTTCGACTGTTTTATCGTTATTAATATGTGATTTTCTCACTAACTTTATAAAAAAGACTTTTGAAAATGAAAGACTATTTTTATCTTATAAACCTAATTATTGTTTACGGTCATGACTCATCGCTGAATGTCACAGGGAAATGCGTTAACAAAGATGTCGAATATTCTAATCTATTATGTCGTCTAATATTCGACATCTTCCAGGATTTTAATAATGATTTAAAATTAGATTCCGCACGCCCAGGGGTATCCGAGAATAACACATGTATGTTCCGCGATTCTTGATAGTTTTCGAGTTATAGCTTCTTGAAAATTGTATAGGAACCGCTTAAAAACATTTATATTACATGACTTTTTTACATCTTTTAACGTTAACTGGAGGCATTTTTATCTCATTATGATTAAAAGCCGTGTAAAAATAAAGATAGTTTTTTTAAAGCTGTTCACATACTATTATTTATACATTACACGGGGTATTTTGGGATACCGATGGGCGTAGGGAGTCAATTTTTTATGACGTCATTTGGACCACCCTGTAAATGACACTGTCAAAAAAGTCGACATCAGCTAAGTAGCTAAATAAAAAAAAACACACTCATAGCCATTTCAAAAATGAAAACTGTTTAACAAATATCATAATCGAGAATTCAATTTTGTCCACACCTACTTTATCACTTAGACACTAATATTATATTACCAAGAATTCAGTACAATCACGTACATCGTATCGGGCGTCAAAATTCTTTGATACGCAATCTCAAACGGCCCTCAGCATTAACATTAGAGACGTGACCTACCCGACTATGAATAAATCAGACCTGTGCTATGTTAATGTCTACTCTACTGTGGTTTGAGATATTATAGGCAAAGGGAGCTTAGATCTGGAGACGGATATGTAGATACAGGTAAGGGTGATTGAGGATACGGTTGTAAATGCTGTGGTATTGAAATGGATTTGTAGCTTATATTATTTATTTGTTTATGTACAAACAAAATACTTAACAGGACATTAAATTAAGATAGAACATTAGGACATTACAGCAAGAATCTTAGTTCCGCTAATAATTGTCTTTTGCGATGTCCTTCTCACCGCTCTGGTTTTATAAAATCTTCTTTCTTTGTCCAGGCGGTTTTCCTTTGGAATGCGCTCCCTCAGAGCATCAGGACGGTGACCAGTCAGTTCACTTTCATAGTAAAAGCTCGGGAAGATATACACAAGAAGTTGGCAGATTCGTCTCAGAACTAAATTGTTGTAGTTTTTCTTGTTTATCTCTCCTAACTTTATAAAGTTTAATATTTGTATGTATTTAAGTATTTATTCTTATATTTTTTAGTTATAAATATTTTCTAGTCTTTTTTTCTGTTATTGCACCTACTGTACAATGTCTCTGCATCACCCTAAGGTAGACTGGTAGAAAATGCCTATGGCATTAAGTCCGCCTTTGTACAGTTTTTTTACTTGTGCATAAAGTTTTAATAAATAAATAAAATAAATAGAAGAGCACCAGGGTAGGCTTATTTCATAGGAAATTCAGTTCCTAGTTAGGGTTCCTTACCCGCAACGGGACTCTATTACTGAGCCTCTGCTGTTCGTCCGGCCGTCTGTCTGTCAGCGGGCTGTATCTCATGATCTGTAATAGGTTGACAGTTGAAATTTTCATTGAATGTGTATTTGTATTGCCGCTATAACCACAAATAAAAATTAAAAGCGGCTCCCCTACTATCATGCTACGGGACCCTTCATGCGCGTGTCCGACTCGCACTTGGCAGGTTTTTTAGTTTGAAATGGCTTTGAGTAGGTGTCGATGTTTTTTTAGCGCGTGGCTATGGTAATTTGCCAATATTTGATGCGCCAAACTGTTGAACGTTACGCTATCTATACAAATAAATAAAATTGAAGTGTCTGTTTGTAATACCAAAATAACAGGTTTTTACTGAATGCATACTATGAAAATAAATACGGTACTTATAACAAAAACACATTTTTGTGTATTTGTTCCGGGTAATCTCCGAAACGGCTGATCCGATTTTGACAGGTATTTTACTGGCAAATAGCTGATGTTATAAGGTCTGACTTAGGCTACTTTTATTTTAGAAAAATAATTAGAGTTCCGTGCAAAAAAATTAAAATCCTTAAAATTGTTAACAAAATGTAATTCAAAAAGTGAAGTAATATTTTTTATAATAATTTCAAGAGAACAAAGGTAACGGGCAATAACTAGCAAGTAATATTAGTTATTACCAGGAACACAATATTCTTAGAAAAATCTAATGGCAATATACTCGCCTCCAATTCGTAGAACTGACAACATTACTTTATTAAAGGTGTACCTACTACACCTCTAACTACCTTTTCAAGGAAAACAGACTCGATACCTACGTACATGGTATCAAGTTTCCAGAAAATAAAAAAATGGTATTTAGCTGCATCCGGTTAGACTGGAAGCCAACCCCAAGATAATTGGGAAAACGCTAGGATGAGATGATTTTTTAGTTCACTGTTTTTATTTCAGTGTTGATGAAATAATGCACTAGAACAAGAGCGTCAATCTGAATTCACACGTGCACGCGCACCTCACTAGCTGGTGGTATCAGCTCACCATGCCTAGCAGTCTCTATCATTAACTGTGACCGCGAAACGACCGCACGTTCGTCCATAAGGTGTGCATAAAACACTGTTCCAAAAACATGATATTGACAACAGCATGCCCTATTTTTTTTCTTGTGAAAAACTATCGATGTCACTCACTGGTTTGAGCTTTCACGGTTTACAACTAAACTTATACGGTCACTTCCGTGATTCCGCGTTAATGGCACTTGCAACACCGTCGAAATATCGGGAACTCAAAATAATGAACAATCACGGAAGATATCCCATAAGTGACAGTATATGTTTATCAATATCACTGCCAAAAACTTGTACTGAACCCCGACCACGAAAAGCCAAGAAATAAACACGCGTCACATTATTCGGATCACATACGAGACTGATTCGCCGTGGGCCCGTTACTCGCATGATTTGTACCGGCAATGCAGTAGACGTTCATTTGCATACCAAATACCGTTTGGATGGGGGATTTCATTGGGTTAGAATTTCAATGCCTATGGATTTTGTGAGATATCTTGACTTGTGTTATTAGAAGGCGTGTTTTGAAACATGAGGAGATGAATTGAGCTCTCATTAGAGACAACCGACGTCTAGACTCATTTTATAACGTAAAATTATGACATTACATCACGCCTGTAATCCCCGAAGGGTTAGGCAGATGTGTAACTAAATGTAGGTGTGCACCTTTCGCCAGTTATGTTTTAAGTCTTATGTAATATAGTTCGAGTCCATTGCCATCAACCGGGCATAAATTCAGATTCAACCCAATAACATTTTGTCCTATCCGGGAATCGAACCCAGGTCCTCATGCTCAGCAGTCGCGGTTGCGACCACTCGCTCAACGAGGCATTCCGACTCATTTGGACTCATTTCGTTTCTATTAATTATAGGAGAAAGATAACTTTTCATTTCACCATTCTTTAATTCATACTAATATCATAAGTCTGTTACCATTTTACGGATTATATGAAATTTAGCTCTCTGGTAGATTATAACTAACTTTTAACGGGTTACAACGTAAAATACTTTTATTTGAGTAGTACTTTCTCGAGGGATAATTTGACCTCCGTACGGGGGAAGCCGAGGAAAAAAGCTAGTGCGTCATGCTGGCTGGAAATTTCAATCTTTTTATTTTTCGTGTGGTTAGTGCCTAACCTGGCGTCAGAGTTTCTATATCGCTCATTGGCTTTACATGCCGTCGAGAAACATCTCTCAGGCATTCTGGTTTAGTTTCCTCACGATGTTTTCCTTCACCGAAGTAAGTGGTAATTATACGCACATGAATCCGAAAAAACCAGAGGTGCGTGTCTTGAGTTCGAACTCGAGACCTATGACTTGGCAGTCCGACTGTCACACCATTAGTCTATTACTGCTCTAACATTTCAATGATTCAATATCTGATTTGGTTAGGGTAGATCTCGGATCTTTTCGTAACGCCTAACGACCTGAATTCATGTAATTTCCAAAGTTGAATTTTAATTTCATGCGCTCAAATAAACAGCAGCTGTAATGCTACAAATTTTACGTCATTACTCTGACATTTTACTTATTTTTAGACCTCGACATTTACGCAATATGACGCGCTAATACGTTAAAAAAATATGAAACATTTTTACTCCAAAGTAACTCAGTCATAACAAAATGAGTACGTCGACGAAAAAATTTAGGCACATTTTTTATTTATTAAGAACCTTCATGTGTTTCTTATATGAGGAAAACATGATTTTATTTTGTATTCATATCTTCAAGCTGCGGATAATTATGTCCCAATCTAAACGTTAAGAGCTCTGCAATGGAATGTAATGAAACAATTTTGTTATTTCAAGAACGGCTGTCGCGAGGAGAAAAATTGTCTTTATTTTTCTACCGTTGCTGGTATGAAAGAATAGCATAATTTGTTGAGTAAATATGCTTGAACATTTTGTAATTAGATTGAGAAGCAAGTTTGTAAAGTAAATAAATAAACATAAAGAGGAAAGTAACAAATCAGAAATGTATTTTCACTTTAAAGACGAAGATTTTGACGTGAAGGTCAATAATGGTATAATAGCTAAAATAATTGATCAACGGACTGGCTTGCTGGTTCAGTGGTCGCGTTACTGTTGAACATGTAGAATTGGACTCGATTCTTAGGTCGGACAAAGTCTTATTGGGTTTTCCATCAGCATGCCATAGCAACCACGGATTCTGGATTTGCGCCTGCTTGATGGCAATAGGCTCGCCCCCTATCATATGCTACTTTAAACATAACTGTCGAAATTTTGGTGTACTATTAGGTACACCTCTGCCTAACTCTTCAAGGATTACAGGCGTGATGTAGTGACTGGATCAATGGCTTGTGGTAGAAAGCGGTACTATTATTAGGTGGTATCTCGGCTCGCCGATAGCCTGGAACCTATAATCTCCTATAAAGCTACTATTTATATACCTACTATCGGCTTAGTTTAAGCACTAGTCTAACACAAATAAAATACTGTTTTCTGTAAAAATATATGTTATGTTACATCACAAGCTATATAATAATAAGGCTAAATAAGTTAGGCAGCTGGATCAAGGGCTTGATTCAGAAAGCGGTACTCCTAGACACGGCTCGTATTGTTAGGAGGTTCCTCTCTCTGGAGCCCTGACCGCCGGTAGCTTGGACCCTGTTCCCGATACCGGTGGGCTACTATTTTTTATATTTTTAAATGTTTTTTTATGGTTTTTGTTAATAAATATTTAAAAATGTAATTAGTATGTAGGAAAATAAATAAAGGAAAGGCTAAATAATAATAGCCGCTCGGGCCGACCACGCTTGCCTAGGTTGGTCCGTGGATGGGTGACCGCCCATTACATACCAAGTTTCCTCCGTGCCTCGGAGAGCACGTTAAGCCGTTAGTCTCGGCTGTCATTTCTAGATCTTTGACAGTCGTTAGAGGTGTGTGCCCGAAAGAATGACAACCAGTCGTACCAAGGGGTATCGTATTACCCAGTACTAACTGGGTTGTGGAGGTCTGATAGGCAGTCACTCCATGTGTAATACTGGTATTCAGCTGCATCCGGTTAGACTGAAAGCCGACCCTAACATAGTTAGGAAAAGGCTACACAGATACTATCGGATTAGTTTAGGTGCCAGGCTCACACAAATAAAATATACTTTTCTGGATGTACATATTTAATGTTACATCACAAGCTATAAGTACTGATTGTCTTTATTTGTGGAAGAGAAATAAACAAATTTTATTATGAATAATCTACACACCCAAAACCGTATGATCTAGCTCCCTCAAAGCGTAATTACGTCATAACTAGTCGTAAGAGCGTCGCACACGTCATCAAGGCGTGCGCTGCTTGCATGACGCGAGTAATGCGAGGACGTGCCCCGCGCGTCATTTCGACGTCGACGGCTCATTGTCGAATAGCGGCACACACGTGTCGCTATTGTCGCTGCGTGTGGATTGCGTACGAGAATATGGGTGAAGATAATTTGATGCTGCGTTTCTTTTCTGACAATCATGACAGTATTTAGAGTAATAATTTGGCAAACAAGCCTGCGTCCAAATAGATTTCAGATACTGAAAGACGGGCTAACAAAAGAATTGTAGGTAATAGAAAAGCTGTGATCCTACTAAACACTACTATTTTTTAATTAGTACAAAAAAAATGGAGCTCTATCCGTACTTCGATACTGATCATATTTGTGTAATCAAAAGTCAAAAAATGGAAATCCCAAAATTGTCCAAGAAAATTTGTCATAACTGAGAAATTCATAATTGAATCAATCATTCATAACAATTACCATTAGAAAATACTACGCGCAGTGCTTTTCCATTCCTGTCGCCATTCATAGGTCCCGGCAAACTATATTTCCATAAATAGAGTGACATTTTGAGATATAAACAAATGCTTATAACTTTGCTGTTTATGAATATTATTTATTGAGACTTTACATATATAATAACAAGACCTTCTCTAATAAGCTCTTTAAGTATTTGTACAAAATAAAAAATAGTGGTGTATCTCAGTGAAACTTTAAAGTCAAACCTCATTATTACTAAATTTGATCCGTTAGACTTATACACACGGCGACACACATCTAGCTATAATTTCCAGTATAACGTGGCCTCGATTTGAATAGATTTCCCGTATAATGAGAGATAAACTTGTTTTGAATAGCTTGATTGGTCGTCGTGTGTACCAACATCACCTAGTTTATGACAATCTCTATCTTATAATAGTCATAGGCAAACCAGCAGAGTTGAAACTTCGTTGCACACCTACTTAATTATTAATTTTCTGCAAGTATAAATGCGACGGCAAAGTTTTTCTTGTAAATAATCATACTATAGACCGACCGCTTTAATGAGTCCTCGCGAAGGTACCAATTTAAATGGAATATTCTGAACGTTGATCACGTATTGGTTCAATTAGTATCGTAATCGCTACGTGGATTATGGTTATTTTAAAGCAAATGACATGTGGGATATTGTTAGGACTTTGTGGAAGCTTAATGTGCCTTTGATGGGGCAAGGCGGAGGACTCATTAAAGCGGTCGGTCTTTAGCCAATAATTGTCTTGCAAACATAACTTCTTAATTTAACAGGCGTGGGATGATCTGCGCTTATAAAAGTAAGTTTACTTATTGTACCTACAATTCGATATTACGAATTCAATATAAACAAAAGCATCATTTCAGTATCCGGAACTGGAAAGTTTCAATAGAAGAAATAAACAGAATGAAATCAACTTGAACAAAACCGATAAAACTTTATGTTCAAGACTTTTACCGTTTCCTTGATCTTCCTCTCTTTCTCCATCCATCAACATATATATTCATCAATATTTTAGTCACATGCGATTCGTCACTCCTCATCACATGTCCATACCGAGACAGTCGATTCCCTTTCAACTTTTCTGTAACTGGCACAACTTTTAAACTTCCTCTTATACACTCGTTCCTTACCTTATCCATTCTTGTCACACCACACATCCACCTCAACATTCTCATCTCCACTACATACAATCTTTTTTCATCCATCTTCTTCACAGCCCAGCATTCCGATCTATACAGTACGACAGGTTAAAAAAACACGTTGGTAAACGGTTATTACAGTAACTATAATTTTAAACAATTCACAATATTATGATACTTCAAATTCATTTATTTTGTAAACACAGGGTATATACAGAAGATGTTATAAATAAATTAGGACCAAGCTGTGCCCCACCAAAAGGCATACAAAATATCAAAGGTTTTTTTTTTTTTTAAACCAATGCATTTTCAAAATTCAAACAATAATTCTAGAATTCTGCAATAAGTATAAATCATGTCAAAATTGGGTCCATATTGGCTCACCTAAAGTTCTTTACCCGAAATTGTTCTTCTTAATGATTTGTAAGCCGAATGATCACTCTTCCTAAAATTTATCATCCTAAAATTTTCATTCATACTATTTGTAGTGCTACCGGCGATGTTCATAACACTCATGTTTCCGAAAATTGTAATTAATAATATCATTAATGTAAATATATTTAAACTCCTACTGTTTTTATCATAACGCTTTTATCCCTAAACATAATTACCATAATATTTTCACTCATACTCAGAAAGATACATTTACCAAGTGTAATAAAAAATATATGTGGGTAGAAGATGATATTTATAGTTTAAGTATAAATTACTGGAAGGACCGCACCAAGAACATAATCATGAATCAGATGCTTTCGAGGAAAAGGTTTGTTTTTAAAGTATTTCTTGTGATTACAAAACAACTGTTCACATTTTTACATTTAGTCATTTTATTTTTGGTTCTTGTTGTTACATACTTATTACTATAACTATACCTGAGATAATTATGTCTAAAAAACCAACTGTTTAGCATGATAAAAGGTCGTTTCACTGATTTATGTCTTAAATGAATGAAATTCAGGTCAGAGTGTCGTCTTGGGGGCAGTATGAAAAAAATACTTAGAAAAATTTCGCGACCAATTTCGAGGTAGTACACGTAGTTGGTCACAGTTCTAACCTAACCTAACCTATGGATCCCTTCCACATCGTTTTTACGACAAACGGTTAGTCGGAGACAAAAAACACCAAGACACTTTTAGCCTTATATTTAGGTGTTTTATACGATAGAATCGAGAAAATAAACGATTTGCAAAAAGTGATTATTTGAAACCTATAGCCGCTAATAATAAACTAATTTAATTGAAATGTGTATATGAAAACATGTATTTAACTACTTGTACCATGGTACTATTATTCTTATATGTTATACATGTAATGTGAAAATAAAGTTACGCAAAATGAATGTATATAATACTGATTATTATGAATAAAAAGAAATCTAAACAAAAAAGATATGACTTTGAATAATAGTGGAAAAGATGGTTATGTTGAGAAAATCTAGGAAAACAAATAAAAGTATAATAGATGTTTATTGCTACTGACATTATGAAGTTGAATGCTTCGGAATTATGAACATTAGAGACAGAGTAGTTAAGAATTGTGATTGTTAGGATGAAAAATTTTAGGAAGAAAATTTTCGGATTTCCAATTATCGGAGTTGAAAATTTAGGTGAACTTTGGCGCACCCTGTCAAAATTATATGAAATGTCAAATAAAATAAAGTAAAAAGAACTAAAAAATACAGAAATCAAAATAATAATGTCACTAATTCATTAATAAACAATAATCAAAAAATACTTCTTTCAAATACTTCTTTGTTTTAAGACTCGCTTAGTCATATTTAACTGTGCATTCACGCACACATGGGTTGACAACAATAGTAATCCTATAATCTGCAGATATTTTGAAAGTTATCAACTATCATAACATAATGTCGTTAAATTTATTCCATTTCAGATGCAGACCACAACAGTACCGACTCAGCAGCGAGAGGGCCCTTCATGACCAAAGTTTAGAGTCCCGACAGCTTTGTTTGAAAAACACGCGAAGAATACAATACACACAAAACAACATCAAACGCAACACTGCATTATTCCAAAACATTCTCCTCGCTCAAAACCTATCCTTGAACAACACAAAATAACAAAAAATCCAGACTAAAAAGCAAGCGACGGCCTATTTACACACACCAAGCGATACCATTGTTAAAGTTGCCGGGATCTCCACAATCGGGAAGTTTCAACAAAAGAGAACAGAACAGGGGAAGGACAGAACAAACTTGTCCGTTGAACTAAAAGCGCGAATCCGTCTAAAAGTTTAGCATTATCATAATGTTGGGGGATGTTAACTACAGGGTGGGTGGATGCCTGGATGGTTGGGTTTTAACTGTGGTTGGATGTTGGGTGTTAGTTTTAAGTTGAGGTGGGAATTTTTTATAGTTGGCTGATCGTGGTGATTTTGCAAACAAAGCTAAATGATCATGCTAGTTACATAGTTTTACAATCAAGTTGAAGGTTGAAAAAGTGCAAGTTGGACTTGCATACAAACTTTATAATGCAGGCCGGTTTTTTTGTTATTAAACTACATTATTTACGGTTTTCAGAATGTTTCCTTTACATGTGCTGTAAGACATTGCTTCTTGCCGAATTTCTTGATTTTAGGTAAACGGAAAGGACCCTATATGTTTTGATTCCCTTGTGAAATCGTAAATTATGCGAAAATATGCGACGTAAACGGTTATATCTTTTGATCGCGTTGACTTACAAGTTTGATTTTAAACAACTTAAAATATGATGTCTTCTTTTATCTTAGGATAATATATTGAAACCTAAGATCTGACTTGGCTAGTTCTCATATACGAATTATATTATAGCCTTCGCAAGTTCTAAAGCTGGAAGTTCTTATTTTATTCTTCCGAATAATCGCTTGGCTTGTTGTTAGAAACTAGCCATCAAACATAGGGCTCTTCCATGACTGTATTAGTAGGTATTTCATAATTATTCCTATATGAGAACTAGCCAAGTCAGACCTTAGGCTTCAATATATTATCCTAAATTATAAGAATAAATGATATTTTAAGTTGTTATAAAATATTTTATGTTGTTGACTATTGAACTGGGCACCCATTTAGATCTCACTTTTTTTGTCGTTGAAGTCAACAACCAAGGCATATATCATAATATTGAACTTGGTTCTCATTTCACATTTATGTTTTTGATGGGTCTGTATTACGCGTATGTTGCTAAAACGTTGAAGTAGAAGTCTTACAAATAACATTCTTCTTTTCCTCGTCCTTTACTTAACAATTGACAAACTATAAGTACAAATACAAGTGTGTGCGATTCTCAAATCGCAATCTCATTTGTTTTAAAACCACCCTGTATCACCGGAAGTCTACTGACCTTTGTCAGACTCTTGATGATGTAATGAGCTGTATTGTTCTAAATTGTATAAAACAAACTTATTATTTTATGTACGACCTTCTTACTTAGAACTTTATAAAAGTTTTCAGGGCATATTTGCTTTTGTTGTTCCGTAAATAAATTTTGAATGTAACGGAACGGTAGCGTCTTTATTATATAATATTTTTTAGCTTGTATATGTGGGCGCAAAACCATAATTTGATTGTAATTTCAAGTTATTTTATAATTTAAGGGTAGTTACGTTTTTATTTTGACGTATGTAGGTTAATTGAAATAATAGTTGTATTTTAGGGTAGTTAGTTTTGTATTTGACATGACTTGTTGATTTACTGAACTAAAGTATTTCCGTTTATTTAATTTAAAAGTAATTCTTATTTCCGTTGGTTTCATAATAAGGACTTATGTTTGATTTATGTAAAATATTGTTACTTCGGTTTGCTTTATTAGTAGGAATTTATTGTGATATGTCTAGAACTATTTAAAAGTCTAGTCTAAAGCTATGATTATTCAGTAGTGATTTTGATCTCTCCCGCCTTGCAAAATAAGATATTGTTATTTTTATTCTACCTGTTGCTACCAACCTCCTTTTGAATTTCGGTGTATAAAAGTCGTTGTACTGTGAAAGAATGGAGATTCTTGGTTCGCTTATCAAGGAATAAACACCCTGAACTGGAGTAAGGTATTTTCATAAAACTTGTGCTGATATATCCTGCTGTTTCCTATTTGCTGAGTAATTGTGTAACTGTGTGAATATATTGGTGCAAACCAATATGTTGTGTGACTCTGACGACGACGGCCATGAGCCGCCAACATATACGTGTGCACAAGGTGCTCGTGGCTAAGTAATAATAGCCGTACAGGTAGATCTGCCAAGCTTCCCAAGATCTATCCGTGGATACCGTCGACCATATTAAATTGGTAGTCGGTGATTAGAAGGCAAAAAATACCGACTAATCGGCTCTAATGATTCTTCTTCTTCTTCTCCAACCTTTGGCCACAAAATGCTGAGTCAAATCTCTCTGTCTCTTCCAAATCTCTCCACTTTCGACGGTTTTGTGTCATGGCTATCCAGTTTCTTCCTGCCTTGGCTCGAGTGATTGCAATGAAACTATTAGCTTTATTTTTTATATTTTTTAAGTTTATACTTTAAAGTGCGTTATAATAATATAATATTAGAATCAGAACTGTAGTTCTCTTGGTAGTAAATAATTAAATTTAATAAAGAAAAATTTTGAGAAAATTAATTTCTACTTTCGAGTTTACGAGCAAATTCTTTGTATGATGTACTCGATGCGAGCGACTCACCATTAAATAAAACGGCCCGGACATTGCCGAAGCTCCTTGAACCCTTGGAAGCAATAATCAGCTTGGTCGACTAGACGGCCGATTATTTGACCTTTTTGCAACCGAATAGTTGGCCAGTCGGCTACGTTCATTATAAACGATACCCTTTCGTGCCTCAAAAAGCACGTTGAACTACTGGAGCCGGCTGTTATTTGTAGATCTTTGACAGCCATTATAGGTAGCCCGAAAGTTTGGCAACCATTCTTACTAACAGGTATCATATCACACAGTAACTGGGATGTGGAGGTTAAATAGGCAGTCACTTCATGTAACATAACATCACGCCTGTTATCCCCGAATGGTTAGGCAGAGTTGTAGGTACCTAACACCACAGTACAACCACATTTCACCAGCTAGTTTAAAGTCTCATGCAATAGGGGGTAGCCTATTTCCATCAACCAGGCACAGATCCCGGCTCTACCTATTCCGGCCGCTACAGAGAAATTCCTGAAGGAAAAAGTCAATAACACTTTGACCGACCCGGGAATCGAACCCAGGACCTCTTGCTCAGCAGTCACGCTTGCGATCTATAGATCAACGAAGCGGTCACTTCATGTATAATATTCATGTAAATCGTGATGGCAGTTTCAGTTATGATATTTGTATTGTAAGCATATTCAAACTGTGAATACCTCAGACTACCATTTACCACGTCCAACCTACCTCCTAACTGTACTATGTGTAACGTTTCTGGAACTTCAGGCGTGATGTTATGTTAGATTCAAAAGTGATTGACTTTGCTTGGCAGACACAAAGACCCAGCTTTGTGTCTGCCAAGCAATTTTCAACTAAATGTGTTTTCCCCGAATGGCTACAATTGTGTTGAAAACGGCTTCTCTGTGTATTCGTATTTGATATCAACATCACGGTTCTCTCTGTTTCACGAAAGACTGAGTAGAGATGTAAGGTATAGTTTCATTTCGCTAGTTATGTTTATGGGCCATTTATTTATTCGATAAACCTCTCTTTGGAACGTCACACAACAATTACTCCAATGGAGCACAAGAATAACTATACTGATGCTGCTGTTTTTCTTCCATCGTGTGCGCGGTGGACATCGAGCGGGCGGCGGTGGATCACGCTCGCTCACGCAGCATCAGGACACCGCTCTGTATTTTACTCCGTATTGCGCACAGTCTTTATATTTGAGAGTTTTTAAGTTATAGTAATATTGAGTTTTTAAAATTAAAGACAGTAGAATTGTTAAAACTGATTTTTTATGTGTCACCTTGACGGCTGACAAAACAATAGTAGACGAGCCTATTACCATCAACCGGGAACTGGCTGCTTTGCCCGACCTGGGAGTTGATCGCAGTACGCGTTCCAATCATGGGGCTGAGCGATTCCGCTCCTGATACTAGAATTTTTTAGTCAACTAATCCCACACAGGCGGGACCCACGGGTCCAGTCGACCTAATGCACGGTAACTTTCGCTGATAGCAATGAAATCCTTGCGTTAACTTAAAATATAGCAGATAGATTCAATAATTGTAATAATTTCCAAAGACCAATGAAAATAGAAATCAAATTCATTTATATATTTAAACTAGGCTGAAGATCAGGTGGCCTACCATGACGTCTTAAAGCAGCAGTAATTTCAGTGTAAGAAAGAAATGGCGCTAGACGACCTGTATAACTCTGCCTCTTTCCCACACTGGGATTACTCCTGCTTTAATACGTTATGGTAGACCCCTGCACTTTTTGAACTTCAGTTACACAAGATAGTGCACAGTGGCATGTAAAGCCAAGACCGAGGCCCATAAGCGGCATAAAAACTCTGACACCAGGCTAGGCACTAACAACACGATAATATTATTTGTCGTGTGGTCAAGTACAAGATAGTCCCCCAAAACGTCTGCCCTTCCCCACTTCCTAGTGTTTTAGATGGGGAAGAAGTGGCGGAACAAACTATCTAGCAAACCAATTCTCAAACCTCTAAACCCAAAATGAGTCGAAGTTTTCCACAACAATAAAAACTAAAAACCCACAACCCTAGACGATATAATATTTATTAATATCGAGGTATACATTCGATACGACATGGTACACAATTTTGAGGGGCCACCGTATTGCAAGAAACTACACATCAAATAATCGTAAAATGAAATCAGACGGAATAAATAACTTTTGATCAGATATTTTTACGACGATATTTTACTATTATGGCATAGTTTTGTACTGGGTATGTATGTATGTGCATGATATAAAATGTTGGGTATCTAGCTTCCAGTTTATCATATTATCGGACTACGAACCTTCGTGGTCGAACCTTGTTATTGAGCACCACTGTGTACCGTATATATATAAATAAATAAAATTGAAGTGTCTGTTTGTAATTTCAAAATAACAGACCTACATGGACAAAATGTATGGCACATCTGTTTTTTTTTTGTATTATGGCCAACCGATTTTGACGGGACTTTCACTGGCAGATAGCTCATGTAATATAGAGTAACTAGAAGAGGCTACTTCATTTTAGAAAAAGGATTAGGGTTCCGGCAAGTAAAATCCATGAAATTGTTAACAAATTCCGATTAAAACAGGGAAGTCATATTTTTTTAATAATTTCACGCGGACGAAGGTCGCGGGCAACAGTTAGTCATAAATATTATTGGTAGCTTTTGGGTGTTGGATTGATGACCAGCAGACACTTTGTTGTTACAAAAAAACCATAATACTGCATTGATGAATGTCTTGGCATACTTCCTAGAAGGACACCCCGCACTGAAGAAATTGATTGTCCGACCTTTTCTTCCAAATTAAAGGTTGAGGATCTAACAAACCAGTGAGTCTTCTAAGATAAAGACGCTGTTATAAAGTTTAACGTTGTACCTTTGGAATTCCATGAATAATAGCCGCCCCTAACGTAAGGTCTTTATTCTCCCATCTCCGACAATTCAGGAGACCTCGAACTTCAAAAACTGGTTTGCTCGTTTATATTCAATAGGAGTTGTTTAGTGGAAGCATTCCATAAATAATAAAGGGTGTAAATAGACCCTAACGAAGCCGGAAGGTACTTGTTTTCCCTATCTTTGCGATTTTTTTTTTGTTCTAGAGCATACTTGGGAACCTTCTGGTTACGGAGATATTGGGGGTCAAAGTCCCTACTTTTTCACAAGTTTTCTTTTATATATACATGTTTTTAATGTAAGATTTTTTAATTTTATTGTAAAATTTCTTTAAACGCATCCACGACCCCCGTACTATTCAGTCCATCCATCAGCACAATGCTTTTAGTGCGTGCGATCGAGTCCTAACGTAAAACGTGATTTTTCACCCCAAAAAATTCGTTTCCCAGCAATAATTTTTGATTAAAGTTTTATTTTGATGTACAGAATGCTTTGTTGACGGCTTCGTGAAGGGTCTGTTTACACCCAGCATGATGTCCGTCTGTCTCTGTCCTCCGTAAGTAACAGACGGTAATAAATTGAAGTCCTATGAAAAAATTGTATCATGTAATTTGTTGACGAGTCTCAAATATGGGTCACATTTTTCTTTGATACCTTAACTCAAAAACACAAAACAAGACATTTCTGCACAACAATATCGTTTTCGAAAACTCTGCCATCATTTAACTTTTACAACTAAAGAAGGTAAGCACATAGTATGAAGGACGTAGGAACGGCATAAAATAATCATGCGCATATTCGTGCTGTAGGTTGATGTTACATATTGTCCGTATTTACTTAGAATAGAGATTATGTGGTTTCAAATAGATAGGACAGTTTTGATGAGGTTCTTTTATAATTATTTGTAGCTTTTCGTCGTATACAGCGTGCATTGACGTGCTAACCGTTTCCATGAATTTAGAAAATAATTCTAGAAACGTCCGTTTAAAATAAACATTGTGTGTTTCATACAAAAATGTACAGCTGTTTTGTTTTAGTAATAACTGCCTAACAATGTCTATGCACACGTGATTCTCTAGATTCCCTTGAGTCCAGAGAATCATGAACCTCAAGGCAAGGAAGCAGTTTACGCGCCGATTACACTGTGTATTGACTTATGATGCAGAGGAGTATGTGACAAGATAAGTGTTGAGTTTGAATGATAAGAAGTAGGTACGGCAGACTAAAAAAAAATTAAAAGATAGCGTAACAGATGATATGGCTACGACAGAAGTGATTTCTGAGATGATGGCTATAAGTGATGAAAGAAAAAAGAAACGTACTGTACTAACTGGGAAAGATGGCACTAGAATTATGCTATCATTTGTAGCCATCTAATAATGACACAAAACAAGGAAATTGTTGATGGAAAATTCACTGGCTTACCTTAAATTAGTTTTTACAAGACACTTTTTAGTGATGTATAATTGTAAAGAAATGTCACTTCTTAACATTAATCTATGTTCAGTGTTCACACCTTCGTTAGATTATATCTGAGGTATCGCCTTTTGCTATGATTGCAATCGCACACGTTGGCGTGTGTCCAGTCATTTTGAATTTAGCTGTTTACTTGAATGCGGTACACAGGACTTAGATCAAAACTAGAATTTAATGTTACGACCAACTAATTGATATTGAAGTGCACCTGAGTATTTGAAAAAAATAATATTGAGAAGATTTTATTTCTATGACTGCTATTAAAACCATGAAGGAAAGTTTCAGATCTGTGACTGCGACGCGCTGCGTCGGGGTTTCTGAACAATGAAAAGACATATAAATATGACATTTGCATATTGGAACAATCAGTGATATGAATGCAATGGCGAAAAAATGCATCATCTGCCTAGCCTTTTCCCAACTATATTGGGGTCGGCTTTCACTCTAACCGGATGCACCTGAATACCAATGGCGAAAAATGGCCCCGATCATAAATAAATGTAAAATGTCGATCTTTTTTAGCACAATATAATTCGTCAAAGTAAGGTAATCTAAAATTAAATTATTTCCTCAATCACCTCTTGAAAACTCACTCATCCGTTTCATAGCCCCAATTTTTATCCAAGACAGAGATATTTCAATGAACCGTCTCGTCTCCCAATTAATCTATGTCAGCAGCTCCGTTAGAATATCTGACGAATGCTTTCACGACTTCCTTTGATTGCGTTCACAATTCTCCTTTGGCATTTGTCCAGTGTTCTAAGTCGGCCATATTTGTTTGATTGCTGAGCTCGTATTCGATTACTGATAACTTGTATGCACGTTCGTTAGTTTTTGGAGTCAGCAGGACTATGAATCAGTGTTGAGAGTGTTCGCAGTGCGTTTATTCGATCCATGAAGTTCCACTTCACTCTTGCCGTTATCCTGTAATATTTCTCTGGGCTCGGTGGCGCAGCATGTATTTTTCTTTCATACTTCACTATTAATATTTATCCCAGTTGTCACCCCGTTTCTATCCTCGAAGCTCCTGCTTATAGTAAACATAACCATCATCATTCTCTTGTTCTTATCCCAATTCATGTGGAGTGGCGCAGCATGTCTTCTTCTTCCATACTTCTCTATTAGTCGTATTATAGGAAACGTAGATAGATAATTCTATGTTCTATTTTCATATTCCAATTTGTTTTAAATCTAAATCCTTTCAACAAATGGCTTCGACTACGAACACATATGGTATTTATTACAAATCCCCATATCCTGATTTTGGATAAGCCTTGTATTCACTAGGCAGCCAAAATATCCTGCAACAACGTGACTGTACATATTGTAACTGTGCCCAAAATACGACCCGAGGCCAGGCTGTGAAATAACGTGCGTCTAGTGAATTCGATGCTCCGAAATATCGATACTCGATCGGTAGGATTCAGTATTTGTGCCCGGTTGGTGGCAATTACACGGGTCTTAAACATGACGTGCAAAATATTCGATAGGAACACCGCTACCTTTCGTGGGATTACAGACGTAATGTTATGTTATGCCAATAGTCATCTACTGATCTCGATACAAAAACAAATGCGCGATGAAACACAACGACACAGACTGATCTTTGAAAATAATCATCAGTGTAAGTTTATCTTATTGACTCCCAAAATATTTCATATCTTGATGCAAAAATGCTTTTGCTTTTAGTATCGAAACTTGTGTTTCGTTCGCAGATCTCTTTTGGCTCGAACCCAACGGTTTTAGATCCCCATATTTGTTTGATTGCTCTGCTCATTTTCGATAACGGATAACTCCTCATTTTATGCCAAGAAAGCACTACTTCAAATTCTGTTTAGGAAGTTGTTATCGTACAGGAGCTTTTTCAGGTCAAGAGTTATCTTCCAAAATGAAGCCAGCCGACACTTTGGCTGGCGGATTTTCAAAGTTACAAAACGTAATACCATTAACACTTTGTTCGCTGAATAAATTGTTAGTCAATAATTCAACATTTGAATAGGAATAGTATTAAAGTTACCCAGGACTTAATTTAGTCTTAAAATCTATTTCAAAAGTCTGAGAATTCCGAGACTGAACTATTTCAAACAAGATTTTCTAAATAAGTTAATATTCGGCTCTATTTTCATTTGCCTTTACAAGCTTAGTTCCTTTTAACTGTTACTTCAAAAAGCCGGGAATCACAAATTCGATTTTGAGGTCAAGTTGAGTCAACACAAAAATTAATTAGTACCCGTGCTGGTGAAAACGGGTTAAATACTTTAACCCTTACAGCGATCAGTATGGGCCTTAAATACCCAGATTATGAAACATTTATTTGAATGTTCTGACTCCTTTGTTTTAATACTTTAAACTAAAATTATTTTATTCGTTTCGTTTCGGGGAACGTGTACTTGGCGTGGGTTTTGCTATGAGTGGTTTTTGATTTCAAAAGGATTCGCGGTATTTAATTATTAACATTAAAATTAATAATAATTTTGATTTAGGTACAGTAATTACTCTAGTAATTAATATTGTATTATTTTAGATGTTATTTTTTATGTAAGAATTTTTATTAAAAGTAAAAAGTAGTGCTGTGGAAATCCAAACATAATATGGCGTTAATCACAGACGGGTTAAGTAGTGATAAGCCTATATATATATAGGGTGACAGGTTATTAGTGACCGATACTTAAACACGTGATTATACGCATGATAACAAACAACTTTCCCAAAGAAACATTTTCTTTTATACCTACTCGTTCACTTTTATCCTAATAACACAACAGCCATATGAAATTCGCGCGCGCGCGCCTTTGACCGCTGTAAGCCGCGTGACGCCGCGCCGTTCTGTCTCATTACTATCGTACCATGCAACAGTGGGAGACAGAACGGCGTCATGCGACTAACAGCTGCTAGGTCACACTGTTGTGTTATAACACTTTACCCAACCTGGGAATCGCATCCAGGACCCTCATGCTCAGCGGTACAGTTTTCTAATAAACACGTCAGATGTATCGTCTTTACCATAATCCTAAACAGAAAATAAGTTATCTTCATAACATGTAGACATGATTAGCTAAAAGCAAAACTGTTCGGAACTCGATCAGATTAGTTCAATCCAAGTTGTCAAGCAAACAACTTCTTCATTAGATCTTTCCGCATTAATGTTCGCTAACTTTTGCGGGGGAATCTTAGAAAACATTAATGTATTTTGTTTTTAAGATTTGTTTTTTTTTTATTAAGGTGTATTAAGAGTTGCTGGACCTTGGCATGTTTCTTATTACTTTCTGATATTGGTTTCTCTCTTACTCTTTCAGTATCTGCCAGGCTTGGACAGTTTTTACCCCCAATGGCAACAATATTGTCTACGCATCTCGCTGCCGGACGACCATCACTTCTCTTTCCATTCCTTTGACGCCACCGGCCATTACCGCGCCTTGCTAGGCGTATCGTCATTAGCCGCCATAAACTTGTTCGAGTAGGGGTCGACACAGCTTACATTATTTTAACATTACAAGTCAACCCTTTAAAGAATACAGTGAGTGGGAGTTTTAGTAGTAGAGTTTACTCTTTTCTCTAGTTTCATTTTTGTGATTGAATGGTTTAATTTAGCCAATACGTTAAAGGTGAGCGTGGCGAGAATAATTAACAGTCATAGCTGTTTCTGAAATTAAATAATGTTTGCGATGTCTATTACTTTGCCATTCAAAAGTGAATCCAAACCTGTGACCTAAACAAAACCGTTTAGAATAGGTTTTTTTTACCTTAAAAAGCTACACAAATCACATCACTATACTTCCCAAGAGAATTCAAAAGAAGACTAAAATAATCGGTATGCGCTCACTCAAGTTTTACATGGCTAAAAGGCTTTTAAACAATATATCTGTCCATTAGTCCCTGACTGCCGTGAAAGCGGAATAAGAGAAAAAATAAAAAATAAAGCTCGTTTTTACGCTCAGCCTGCAAGGATTTAAATCATTGATTCGCACTTCCGCGTCAAAAAAATGTTTACGTTTTTGTATCGTTGGCTATGAATTTTCAATAGTAGCACTCATACTGAAAATTGCAGCTTGCCTAAGTAGGAGTTTCCTCCGTGCCTCGGAAAGCACGTTAAGCTGTTGGTCCCGGCGGTTATTTGTAGATCTTTGACAATCGTTACAGGCAGTCAGTCTTAGGGGGTATCGTATTACCCAATACTAACTAGGTTATAGAGGTCAGAATATAGGCAGCCGCTCCATGTAAAATACTGGTATTCTGCTGTATCCGGGTAGACTGGAAGCCGATCCTAACATAGTTGGGAAATGGTTAGGTAGATGATGACTCATCATACTGAAAATCATGTCTATCGTTCCATGTGGGTTTTGTTACACACTTTCGCTACATTTTTGAAGGAACCAAGAACGGTGAGAGGACATCTAATGATTTATTTCTTTGTCATCCTGAGTGTTGCAGGTCGATTTGGGAGTCTGTAAAAACTGTACTAGGTTCTCCGTCAGTTTGTGTGGATTTGCTGTTGCGTTTTAACTTATATACAGTGTATATTTGTGTGGCAGTATATGTGGATGTGAGGTTTTGTACAATATTTTGTCAGTTATAAAAGAAAAGAAAGAAAGAAACACATTTATTTGTCGCAGAGACATGACGTGCATATAAAATGACAAAAAAATAAAATATACAATAAACATACAACGCATAACAATATTATTACAGGATAAATATAACAGCGTATCCCCGCAACCTTCACCAGGTCATCGGTCCACCTATTCCAACGCAACGTCTTCCGATTTGCGGTTGCCACTTCAGAACTTTTCGGCCCCACACGGTCATCCGTTATGCGAGCAATGTGCCTTTCCCACTGCCACTTAAGTCTCTCCCTACATTCTTCCGTTGGATGCGAGACGCACGGGCCGGTCAATGTGTCGACACTTGGGGGAGGCCTATGTCCAGCAGTGGACGTCTTTCGGCTGAAATGATGATGATGAAATACAACAGGACGAAACAAAAATGTCGACAGCTTGTACGTTGTTTCTGTGACAAGCAAGTTACTGTTGATGATGTTATGTGATCGGTACCTATGTAGAAGACTTTGGCATTACAATTGCTAAGATGTAATGCCAGTGACTTAATAGTAAAATATAAAAGATTAACAACAATAATTTTAGTTATCTGGCGTCGGAAAAATCAGCCTTTAAATTACTGCTTTACTGTAGGCCATATCCAGCAACTGATGACTGCAATATGTTGAGTACATAATTATACAACCTTGTTTTTAGTATAAGCGAAACCTGAATATAGTTTGTTCAGAATAAGTAACTGAATCGATTCCAATAATTATTAAACCATGTTATATTTTGTTCTTAAAATATTTAAAAAAGCTACAAATTGGACACCGACCGACATTAAGTACCTATCGCAATCATTTAGATACCTACTGCCAAATTATTATTATCAATGAGCTCAAGACAAAGCTGGAGGCGCTCGCGCAGGCGCGCTGCGTGGTGACCACGTTTTTATGCGGACAACCAGGTAACTAAACAAGCTTATAAATTTGTGATTTTTCATAATACAATTTTGATATTTTGTACATAGATTCTTTACATAAAAATAGACACGTGTTTCACGTGTTGTTAATGTTGTATAGTTATACTTACTTATACATACATACCACCACACACACACACACACACCATACATACCATACAACATACTACCATACATTCTTTACCTCCGATTGTTATAGCGGGATTTTCTCCCTACCTCATTATTTAAAAACACCCAAAAAAAACAAACAATTGTATTTCAAAACCTCTTCCTTTTTGTGGGCAGAAAAAAAAAAACAAATAATATTTTTGCTACTAAACCACCGACATATTTTTAACTCATCATTAACAATTCTACGTAAACCAGCGAGAAGCTAATACATCTCCCAAAAACAGCCAACTTCACATGACCCCGCATTTAAATTCATGCAAATAATGCTACCGACCACAGCATAGATGAAGATGATATGTTATTTTGGTGTAGATGCGAAACTCCTGCTTTGGATAAGTTTTAACGCTTGTAATTAACAAATACATACATACATAAACTCACGCCTTTTTTCCCATGGGGGTTGGCAAAAACCACAGAACGCCAACTGATCCTCCTGACGCGATCCTTACATACTCCTTTTGCCTCGTTCACGTTCGAACCTCTTACAGGGTATACACGCAATTTTTCGAAAACTCAATCTTGATCAAATAAATGTGATGCCTTTTACTGCAGAAAACACTATTTTCTACGCGTGTCTAATTGAAGGCTTACGTCAAACTATTGAGTTTAGCATCTAGGTTTGTTTTGATGAGCAGTTATTTAGCTCAGATAACCGATAAACACGGTGCTATGGTCGGTAAGAAAAATACTATTGTTACCTTTCACAGAGACATGCGCATTAATTTTTTGATCCGCTTTCAATAGTATAAAGCTGGCAAACCATGTATTGGTTATTAGAAAGTTTAACACAAAAATCGATTGAAATGTCAAAAAAAAATAAAAAAAAAACGATTAGTTTTGTACGTTGTCTATAGTTTCGGACATGCATACATCGACAATATTTAATTCACAACCTCAATTCATTGAGCCAACTCGATCCGAGCGTAGTTTCCCTTCTACACATCTCCATTAATTACTCTTTGACCACAGCAACAAAACCGAATCAAAAATGTTATGTTCATTTGATAATAATTATGATGAAACTGGAGACTTCGCACGGCTTGCGGTGTACCTAATGAACATTATACAGAAATGTTTTTAGTAAAAAATGAATTTTAAGGTAGAATAATGAACAATGGTTTTTGGGAATGATAAAATAATTTTCGTTTAGTCCACTCTCGGCCCCTCGACCCCCAAAAAATAATGTGTCCACTGGACCCCTAACTATAGTTTCTTCTGGACCCTTGGGGGTCAAGAGTGGATTTTATTTTCCAGTCAAGTTTTAGTTTCCTCTCGACCCCCTAAGTACAGTTACCTACGATGATAAATCATCAGTCTACCATATAGTTGCATACTTTTTAACTAAAATACCCTCAATATATTTTTATAATAATTTCTTATCATCATCATCATCATCATCATCATCATTTCAGCCAAAAGACGTCCACTGCTGGACATAGGCCTCCCCCAAGTGTCGCCACATTTTTGCATGTATAAAGAGCGGTGTCATTTTTCACTGAATGTATAGAATGTTGTTCAAACATGTATGTACAGACGCCAGCACATCAAGCTACCCTAAACTGTCAAATTTTCCCAATCAACCTTGAACTTATTCATCCTTTTTGCACATCAATTACATTTCTAAAAAAATACTGGTCCGCCGGTGTCGGGAGCAGAGTCCAAGCTCCAGAGAACGCAACCTCCTCACAATGCGGGCCGTATCAAGGAACTTTTCCTTGCCATACTTCCTTGCAGTCATCGGCAGTAAGTACTCATTATTATGAAAACCTTTTACTATGAAACAAATATTGAAATTTTGTTGCAAATCTATTAAAGAAATTTGACAGATAGTTAATCAGATAGTTTATGGTAGCTTGATGTGCTGGTGTCTGTACTATAAACCAAAGTTATTTGTGTTTGGTCTAGTTGGCCCAAAGCGGTACTGCTAAGCATGAAGTCTAGTTCAATTCCCGAATCGGGCAAAGTTTAAGTTTTACCAACAGGAATTTCTAAATAGCAGCTTGCAGAGAAGAATGATTAAAATGATGATATTTTTTGTAATATTTATCTATCCTAACTTCTGAAGACACACATAACTCCAAACAAACTCTTATGTACTCTGTAACATAACTCACACAAACATAAAGTTACCTACAAAATTAATTTCCCCGTGAATTTTCGTACACAAGTTAATCTTTCTCTCTGATGTAACTCAATTAATTATTAAATTAGGACTTTTTTCAGTGATGTACAAATTGCAAATTATTTCATGTTTGAAGGGAATTTCGCCCATCTGTTTCTCGTTTCGCGGGCCTCGTGTAAAATTAGGGGGAATTAAAATGCCGTCACTGATCTTGTAAGGGGAAGTGCAAAGAGCGAGAAATTAATTTGGCAGTAGGTCAGGTTTTAATGGCACGACGTTAAGTTCAAATCCATAAGGTTGATGGATTTTTAATAAGTTTCTGAAACTTTTTTTGCAGTTCTTGGGTCTCATGCGCTGCGTTCTAGTTTATGAAAATGTTGGAATTCATTTTGCTTGGAGTACGTAAATAGATTATTGGAGGTGAGTAGGTGCATTTGGCTCTTTTCTACGTGGAGAGTTAGTATACCTCATTAGTAGGCTGTATTCTCCAAAGGGTATTATAGGTTTATCCACATTTTGACAGTTATGTCCCATGGAATAAGATACCCAGTCTATTGCCATCAGCCGGGCGCAAACCTAGGCTCCGTGGCTACCAGTAAAAAAACCCCAACAACCAAAACCTCATGCTCACCAGTTTTACGACCACTGGGCCATCGAGACAGTCACTTAAACTTCATCTTTAAAGACGGAACTAGGTGAATTCACTTTCAAAGCTCATCAAGAATTTTCTAACCTTGTTCTACTTCTAGTTTTCCCAACTCGTGTCGGAAACTATTTCTACTATAACACAGGCTACCGTAACCCTGTAAGCAAACACTCCGCAAAACTACACCGAACTTAATCCAACAGTTAAGGTCCTTGCTCTCATAAGCCCATGTCTCCTCCACCAATAACATAAGTCCTAGTTTTACACCCGCTGGTTTATGTTCGCCTAGTAATCACGGACATACTTCACCTATGCCTATAAGCCCCATAAAACCAGGACCAAATGCCACAACAAAAGTTACAACTTAATTTACAAATCCAGGTAGAAATGGTGGACAGGACCAAATCGTTCTATTCACTGTTTGCAAATAAAAAATACGGGCCATTCAAGGTGTTATGAGGTAGTAAAACTCCTGGCTCCAATTTCTTGTTTTATCACTTGTTAGGTTATGCTCGCGGTTCTGGCTTCCGGGATTTTGATTAACATTTTGTTTTTGGAATGAGGTGCGTGGCTTTTTTTCCCACACCACTTTTATTCCGTGTCCTAAGCATAGCGATTGATTGTCGCATTTATAATTAAGTCACTCATTTATTTGCTCGGAAAACTGTAACCCTCGCGAGACTACGCGTTCAGGATCGCCGAAAAAAAACGAATGCTATAGTCGCGTGTTTGTGCAAGGTTCTCTTTAGTTAGGTTGCCTTACACTTTCACTTTCAAAGTAGTAATGGATAAGAAACATTGCTAGCATTCTAATTTTCTTGCACACTTATTATAGACCACAGTTACTTCAGAATTCGGCCTGTTACCCAACGTATGACCAAAAGAGGATGATAAAGAAACACCTACGTTTTAATATAAATTACTTTTATTGCAAAAGTCTAATCTTCTAATCAGAATCTCAGATTACTAGGTGGCTGCTAGCTAAAAGGATTTTTATGCTGCACATTTTATGTTTTTGTATATTATTATAGCCGTTCGTATAAGGTCACTCACCGCAGCTAAATTTTATCCACGGTCTTACAAAATTTCTTAATGAAACGGTCAGAATGAATTTTATACAAATATAAAATTCATTCTAAAAATTCATTACTTTGGTAACTGAACTCTAGGAATATTTTTATTACACCTTAAGTAATGAGAAGATTAGGACGGGTATTTGTTTGAAAGTAAGATATTAAAAACAGAAAAGTAATATAATTTGGATGTTACAAACAGGTTAGTTTTTTATGTAGGGATATGGTAACTTTTTTATTAGTAATTAATAATTTAAATTAGAAATGGGACGCTGTAAAGCGCAGACATAGCCTGAAATCAATAGAAATGGGTACTGGGCAGTGGCGAAGGTTCCAAACAACCCGATTCCTACCGACTTCCCTTTGAAAAATGGCACAGTCAGTATTCTATAGCCAATAATATTCTATACAGTAAAGATATGTACTCCGGCTTACCTCTTAAAAAATTGACCCTTCGCTACTGGTACTGGGTGGGGCAGATTGCTGACAGAAAGGATAGCCGATGGGGGTAAAAGGTTCATCAAGAACAACTACCTGTAGCCCATACAAATAACTGTTCCGTGTGGGAATCAAAACCGCGATACGCAGCGTAGCAGCCAATCGTTCAACCACTACGCCAACCTTGCCGTTTTGAATGGTAAATCTGAAAAAAGGTAGTTGTCAGCGGAACCTTGGGTAAGCAGGCAAATAAACTGGAACTTTCTATAATTTTCACTACTTTCGACAACGTAAAACTATCAGTATGTTTATACATAAAAAGTTTTGCATCCAGACCGCTCCAGCTACCTCAACTGCCCTCCATATTATAGTATGTTAACAAATTAATGATATGTTTAACAGCGTTGTAAATATTTATAATGTCCCCAATGTTTCAGTAAGTTACAATCCTGAATAAATATATTACACCCGTAAAACATAAAGTTTTAAAATTACCTGTTTATTTTTGTCCCATAATTGAGTTGGGGACGCTACTATGTTGCTTATATGATTTCCTTTTGAGTAATGCGTGTAAAGATGAAATAAATATTGAAGCATTTTAGTAGCACTTTTTTGAGTTTTTTTGTGGGGTTATCTATCAGTGAACATCTTCCGGCAGATATGATGATGACGTCACTGACTTTCGGGTCTGAATTTTTACGTGGTTTCCTCCATCAAGCGCTCTGTAACTCGATCGTCAGTTACTCTCACTGTTACCAGCTACTCTGTGAAGAAAACTACTCCCAGACCGAGGGCTATGTCAACAAAAGGTTCAGGCAAACCCGTATTTGCAGATAAATTGCAAATCTTCTTCTTCATCTTTCGTGTGGATAGTACCTAACCTGGTGTCAGAGATGTAATGCCACCCATGGGCTTCTGACTTGGCTTTGCATGCCGTCGAAAAATTATTTCTCCGGTATGCTGGTTTGGTTTCCTCACGATGTTTTCCTTCACCGAACCAAATGATAAATAAAAATAAATTAATAAAATAAACTACCCTTATTATATAGACTAGAAACGGGATATTTACCATGGGATAGTTTAAAATCTTAAACTACCCTTAATTGCAGATGAGGCTACAGAAACCAGATTCTGACAGATACCCACTCGGTTCTTAAGTCCGGTGTAGGTACGTAGCTGGTCTGCCACATCACTATTCTGGTTGGACTGAACTTGAATCGGGTTCTCAGTTGAATCACTGTTATCCCCTGTTAGACACTGCAAATGAACATATCCATTAATTGTTTGGGGGTATGGAGAACAGGGTGTAAAGTTCTTCCACCCCTCATAGAAAAGGGAGTATCCGACCAGACGGGTGTTATGTCTGGCGGCCTACTGCCCAACAGTTGTTGTCAGGTTCTTTTATATAGTCTTAAGCCGTGAGCCGATAGCTTTACTTGCGCGATGTAGGATTTAGGTGTACTTCGATGGTCATCGTCTGTGTTATAGATGGCGCTGTAGTACTTTTTGTTCTAAGTTGCTGTAGTACTCTTTGTAGTGCCGCTACAGTTGTAACAATGGTGTAAGATGAATGCGGTTTGCGTTCTTCGGTCCTTAAAAGCTGTTGTAGTATAGTTATATTAGACAGTTAAAAGTACTACCACACTATTTTCTCTTCCCAACTTGACCCAATAGAATCTAGCCTATTTTCCAGAAAACTCACTAAAAATAAAATCCTACGTTTCGTTTTCAAGTTTTTAATTAGCCTGGTACTTAAGTTGTACTTTCTTACATTGGCAAACGCTCTCGACGAAAAATTTTGCTGAGATCCAAGCCTTCAAGGGTACACAAAAAATATCTTGTCATGCTGCCCAAGTTTTAAGAGTTCCTAAGAGAAAACGGGGCGTTTTGATGTCGAAAGTTTCTGAGACGTTTTCATTTTGTTAGTAAAATACTGAGTCGTGTTTGTGAATCTTATGTTTGTTTTGTACATTGAATCTTCTATTATCCAACTTTAGATGTCTTCGACTGAATTGTTGGTCTAGTGGTCAAGCTCGACTGCTGAGCAAGACGTTCTGGGTTCGATCGCCAGCTCGGGTGAAGTGTTTTTGGGTTTTTTCATCAGGAATTTCTCAGTAGCCCACTATTACATGGGTCTTAAACATAACTGGTGAAATGTGGATGTACTATTTGGTACACCTATGCGTAACCCTTCGGGGATTACAGGCGTGATGTTATGTTATGTTTTCGGTTTTTAAATGCGGGAAATGATTTTCGTGCTTTTTCATCATCTTTTCTTTTAGGCCACCAGTCTAACCGAACGCAGTGCCATCGTACCAGTGTTTTATATAAAGTGACTGCCAATCTGACGCGTACAGTACATTGACTCTGGATCGACACATTCGTATGGTCATTGTATTTAAAAGACAAATCATCATCGTCATCATGAAGAGATCATCATCTGAATTCTTCTGTTAATTCCTTAGTTTTTTTTTTATTGTTATCTCAAGTACTCGTTGGAACAGACGAGATCCTTTTATGTTACTATTTAATGATTTGCCAATACTTGCCAAATATAAGAAAAACTGCCTAGCAATGTGCGTACTTATTTATAAGATACCAAGCCCTTTCAAAATGTTAAATTCAAGATTATTTAAGATTAAATTTCACAAGTGGCTAAATTAATGTTATTTCTATAGTTTAAAAGAATTTATAGATAAAAATATTGATGTCTTGTAACATTTTGCTAAACCATACAATTGTGCATACTATGTCCTATCCTAGCTAAACATGTTTGAACTATTATAATTTCATTTAGCACCATTGTATACCATGGTTTATTCTAATAAATGATATTATTTATGATTATGTACTCTGTTAAAAGAACACAAAGTGCATAACAAACCTACTTATCTTCATTCACCAACTAACATCAATAACCGTACGAATTTATGATAATGTCGACCGACTCGCTAATATCGCACGGACCAGCCGCTAATATCGTACGCAAGCTATGCATGTGACGTACCCAATACACGTACGACAATACCCGACACACGTTAGACACGTTAAGTGCTGAAATGACTCTTGTAGACGCTTTCATATTTATAGGGGTGGCACGGAGGAATATTAGCGTTTTAAGGCTTAGGTTTAGAATTTATCTGAATTTCAAAGAATTTGCGAACTGTGAAATTTGGAGAATGTTGTCGTTGCTAAGAGTTCATAATAGGTCAGATCGGTAAATAAATGACTGTATTTTTTTTTCTTTATTACTTCAACGAATAAAAGCGCTCGCAGCAATAATATTTGTTTGTTTGTATTTATTAAAACTTTACGCACAAGTAAAAACTGTACAATTGCCAAATTTATGCGAAGGGTATTTTCTACCACACAGTGGTGCAATAAAAAATACTAGAAAATTAAATATATGTCTACAATATCCTATAGATATAATATATTATGCCTACAAATGTGGAATATTTAAATTAATCGTAGATACTACGTACTTAATAGGTTACGAATTTAACAGTATGATTGACACTCCCACGCAAGTGTTAAAAGTGTTGAAGAGTCAGAGAGATACAAGGATCTTTTGGCATTCGAATAACATTGACAGAGACTTCTTTATAATCATTAATAACATTTTATTATTTTCATTATCCTGTCAAAAATATAGCATCGGTCCGTACCTTACAACTTTTCCTAATCTTCGGCATCCTACATGTTCCCAAATCCACCTAATAATCCCTTCACACCGTCTGCGGCACCACGTTCATATAAATAATAACAACATAATTGCTTTTATATGATAATATTGTTGGTTTATTACTTCCTTCCTTCGCTGACGGCTATAACAGAGGCAATTATAGCGAGCCGCCGACACGTCTGCAAGTCGTCTTATTACGATTTGTCTGTATCAGCTATATTCGGTTTATTTGTTAGATATTCAGTTTTTTTGTTTTTGGAAAGAGATGCTCTTTTGTTTTTTGGGGAGAAGGAATAGGGAATGGAACGACGGCTGTGGTTGCATGATTAGAGTTGTTATTTTTTTTTATTGACTTTTGTTTTGATGCTTGCAAGTTTTTTTTTGCAGGTTTTGTACGTAGTCCAGCAGTTATGTACACTGAAAAGTATTCCAGAGTTGATGGAATTTTTAAAGGTTGTTTGGGTATACACTAGGAAGACTATCCTAAGTTTTCGACCTCGAAGACTCTGTGCTAACTTGGAGAGGGGGGTGGAGGGGGAATAAAAACCTCAATTGTTTCTGTCTTTTTTTCAGTTTTTGTCCCCACAGTTCGACTGGATTAACCTGAATTATGACCACTTCAATCTGTATCTAAGTGACCTTTTTTTTTCATTTATGATATCGCGACGAAGAAATTTTTCTATAACCTGTCATTTGACCTTTCGTTCTTCTGTTTCTACAGTGATAACTTGATGATTGCTGGTATCTTCAGGATATAACTATCCTGCAACCTAAGATGTATCCTATGTGCTATTAACCCTTGGACCTCTATGCAATATTTTACCTACCAAAGCTACTCAAAATAAATATTCATCCATGCCTTCACTCTGCCTTTATGGCTAGAAGCACTTGCCTGTATACAGGACAAAACAAAGCCTAACCTCGTCACCCGAAACCATTTCCGCAAACTAAGGGCCTATCAAGACCTCCCAGAATACTAACGAACTTCGCACTGAATGGCGACTATATTGTGAATGGACAGTAGCTGTTAGAGACGATAGGATTCGCTTACTCGTATGATTGGTGCGGGTTATGGACTTTAGTTGCGATACAGTGACGTTGCTTAGTAGTAGCTTGCATCGTAGACTCGTCTAGCGTATCTTTCACAGGCTTAGGAACCTAAGTTGTAGTCTTTGATACATATTATGGTACTACTGATTGAACTTTGGTAAACTCAGCGAAGATTTGGCCTGTTTTTATATTGTTTCAAAAGCGGTGTGTATAACACTCCGTTATTTTACAATTCAAAACGTCTCCCTTGCAAAAGTCTGTTGCTATTTGCTGGGTGTCATATAAAGCTAGTTATTTTTATAAAAATAGCTATATTATACATTAAATCACGAAGTCATATTAGCACTTAAATTTTTTATTCTTTATATTTTTTTGCTACTTGCAGAACCTTGCAACTTCAGTGCAATATTCCGATCTCAGCCGTCCTTGGGCAGCCCTACCCGATGTTGCATACGCTGTGGCGATGCCGAGGACCCTTCAGTGAGCCCGAGGGCCCCGTAATTTGGGTCAGCGGACGCAAAAGTTTCTGTCTAGCAAAATTTTTAATTTGATTAGGCTTCATTTCTGGCGTTTTGAGCTCGTTTCGGAAGCTGCTATTCTAGCTTTGGTTTGAGAGAAATAGGTTGAGATTTTAGGATTTGTGGAGTGGTTGTTTGAGTTGAAATAATTATGTTACTGAACAACTTATAAGTCACTAGAGACGTTTTTGATAAGTCATAAAAACTTTATTAGGACTTGATTCAGAAAGCAGTACTTCTGGACACGGCGCGTATTGTTAGGAGGTTCCACTCTCAAGAGCCCTGACCACCAGTAGCTCAGACTCTGTTCCCGATGCTGCTGGGCTTCTATTTTTTATATTTTTAAATGTTTGTTATTTCCTTTATTTAAACTTTTACAAATTATTTTACATTTTTAAATATTCCTTAAAAAAAATATTAAAAAAAAACTAAATGAAAAAAATGTTTGTTTATTATTAGAATATTTAAAAATGTATTTAATGTGTAAAAATACATAAAGGAAATAGTATTGTATTTGTAAACGGACATGTATTCACGGATCAGAATCACAAAAGACTCTTGAGATTTTGAACAGTTTTGGTCTAGGTAGGATTCACTAACTTGAGAACGACTTTAGTGCATAATCAAGAGATTTTTAGTTATTACCGTCCCACTGTTGGTGAGTTGGATATACTACTTTTTAATTTTTTTTTTTTTAGGATGGGAAATCATCAAATGACCTTCCCCGCTCTGGGCGGAGCGGAAGGGAGTGTCAGACTTGTACTGACTAAAACCCATCCATGTTCCTTCTTTGCCCTTTGTGTTCCAGGGCCGCGGTATCTATTTCGAACAGTGCTTCGCAGCCCTGACAGGCATCGGCCCATGCGGACCCCTACATGGTTGCTGACATCTCTTTGAGGCGCGCGTGGAACACGAACGCGCCGTCGACACGGCCTAACGTCATAAGATGGCCGGACGGCGAGCTAGCCTATAACTCGCCGTCCACAGTCCGCTTGAGTGAGAGTGGCACACCAAAGTTTTCGATAGCATCAACATCATCACTGCTGGCCAAATACCGTCTTGAGGGCTGGTTGCCCTCAAACGCCTCCAATCATCTCGCCATCGGCACCGCTTACTGGGAGTCCCAAGAATAATTAATAGTAAAGTAGGAAGATACAACTTACCTAGTAATAAATTAATATATGTGCATTCTGCGTCACCATTTTGTAAAATACAATGGCTAACTTAAAAATGTAATAAAGATAAGTTTGAAAATCATAACTCTTTATAAATGGCGACAGTTTACTAGCCTATCACTAACGGCTATGACCCATTTTCTTTAGAGCTATCCCACACTGCAGATTTTTATCGGCCATTAAAATCTTCAATGTGACACTATATGGGTTACACCGTATACTTAACGTGGCTTATTAAAAACGAAGATAGTGTTAAGAGATTTTGATGTAAACAATGTTGGAAAATTTTCAGAACATAACATCAAGCATCTTTGAAAGGATAGGCAGAGGTGTACCTAGTACTATACCTACATTTCACCAGGTATTTTTAAGTCCCTTATAACAGGGGATGAGCTTTTTGCCGTGAACCGGGCACAAATCTATGTAGATAACACTGTTTTAAGCTTTGTTGAGTACAGTGTTGAAGTCTCGAAGATGGTGACGAGAAATAAGTTGACTGTATAACTTGCTGGTACAAACTGATTTTAATAATCAAGAATACCGACATGTGTACAAAGCGGTGGCCCGGAGAGAAGTGTCGTCTGTGTATGCGCGAGTGCACGACGCCCGTCGTCGCCCGCACTGCCCGTCGCCTGCGCCGCACCCGCCGCTCCATGCACCACACCGCCTGGCTCAGCAGCTCACACGCGCTGCCTGCTGCACCCGAAGATATCGAGGTTCGATTCTCGACAGCTTCCACGGTTTAAAATTAAACTTATACTCTCCTACTTACTTATCGGGGGCTCAAAATAATGAATAATCACGAAATATATCCCGTGAGCGACCGTAAAAGTTTTCAAATCTAGGTATCGTGCTGCTACATCAAAATTCCTTGTGGAACAATATAATAACACTTTGTCCAACTTAAGAATCGACACTAAGACCTTATCCTGACCAGCTTTATATTAATTTTGCAACCGACATATTTGTTCAAATCCCCAAATGCTTAAGAACTAGAATTGAAACCATCCTAATCCTATTTACTTGCCTTTTTTCAATTTCAAAGTAGTGCACTCTGCGTGGGTAAGTAAATCTTGAACATCACTGACTTATGGATAAGGGAAACATCGTACGAAAACCTTGACTTACTGACCTGAAATCGCAGTCGCAGTAAGAGCGTGATGTTTCGTGTGTTAGTCGTTTTCTATGTGACGATAGCATTTGTATTTACAGATACTTAAACAGCCATGTTAATAAAATAATTACTTGCTCGTGAGTTTTCATACTGAAATTTAATAAATGCTGGCTTCTCTGTCATAACATAATATCACGCCTGTAATACCCGAAGGGTTAAGCAGAGGTGTACCTAATAGTACATCCACATTCAGCCAGTATGTTTAAGTCCCATGTAATAGGGGGCGAGCCTGTTGGCATCATTCGGGCACGAATCCAGAATCCGCAGATGCTATTGAGATATTCCTGATGTTAAAACCCAATAATACCTTGCCTAACTTAGGAATCGATCCCAGGACCTCATACTTAGCTGTCGCGTTTGCGACCACTAGGCCAGTGAGGCAGTCCTCTCTCTATGGCTTCTCTGTCCTTGCTGTGGCTACTGGGTAAGGTTCGTCGGTCGTTAGGAGAAAATATTGCAAACACCAAACTCTTTGACAAGGAAGGCGGTTATCGTGCTATTCGTATCTACCCAAGTGTGCACAACCACGATATGATAATATAATCTACCTACCTATTTTACATAAATAACATCCTTATTGTAATTTCACCAATCTGTTTACCAAGATCAATAAACAAATCACGACACACAAACCAACACCATCAACACGATTATTAACTGTAGCCAATAACTACATTTATTAGTGCTTCAGTACTAGACTACACGGGTTAAATAATGATGACAGCCTCTCAAAATCTGCCACGTTGGTCTCTTCAAGATGAGTATGTCGGCAGGTCCCGGCGACCTAAATATATCATCAGATAAGTCTGCAGTGTGTGAGAACCCTTACCTCACTACGTCAAAAGTAGTCGGTATGACCTAAATTCTCTCATCAACAAAATGTAGGTACAAGCCCTTTTAGCGTCGTCATGCAAAAAATTAACACCACATCTAACATTTCGTTATAAAAATAAAATAAAGTGTGTCCGACCACACACAAGGAAGGGTTCCGTAGTCGGGATGAATATTTTAGCACAATTGCTGCAAAGATAAGACAGTTTGCATTTCATTGTATTTCTCAAAAAAAGCTTTTTCGGTGTGGAAAACAATGCAAAAAAAGTTATCATTGCGCTGTAACCGAAAATCTCCCTTATTTTCAAAACTATTTACTTAAATATTAAATTAATATACCCCTAACATTTTTTTCACTACATCATTGTATAGCGGTGCACAGAATATACCTACTTTCCAATTTTTATCAATACATTTCAAAAAATCACAAAAAAAAACGGTTGTATGTACGTCTGGACGTCTAACGACACCTTTTCTCCAATTTTCATCAATAAAGTGCAAAAAATCTCAAAAGAAATGGTGGCATGGACGTCTGGACAGACAGACATATGAACAAAAAAGTCTTGACGAAATTATAAGTGTTTCGTTTTTTCCATGTGGCTACGAAACCCTAAAAAAAGGAGAAAATAAAGCTGCCATATATCACACCCCTGAAACCATACTAGGCACATAGACGGGTAACGTTATGTGAACCATGAAAAAGATGAGACGAGATAACTTCGTCAAAGGTGACGTTATGTAGATACGTAGGTATCCTTTGCAGCTAAAAAGCATCAGAGTGCCTTTCAAAGAAAATGGCTATTCGCTTTTAGTCGTGCCTCTTGGCGACCTTTTACACTCATTTTTACAACAGTTAGTAAATGTTCCAACTAATGTTTTTGGGTTTGTTCAAAGTGCTTTTCAGTTTGTTGGGTCTGTTTGGATTTTTGTTACTGGGAATAGTAGTTATGGGGTCGGCAGATAGGTAGGTTTTTCACATGTTGGTTAAGCCTGTAGTACTTTATCCAGAAATCAGATATTGATTTACAAAAATACATAACATCACGCCTGTAATCCCCGGAGAATTAGGCAGAGGAGTAACCCACACCACACACCCACATTTCTCCAGTTAAGTTTAAGTCCCATGTAATAGAGGGCGAGTCAATTGCCACCAACCACGCACAAATCCAGACTCCGTTGCTGCTACTCAGAAATTTCTTATAGAAAAACCCAATAACATTTTACCCCACCCGGGAATCATACCCAGGACCTCATGCTCAGCAAAGGCGCTTGTAACCACTAGACCTACGAGGCATTCACTACCTAAGTACTATATTTATGCATATTTTGCTGAAAACTATCAAACTAAGACTAGACTTTTGCATAAAATTTGAGTCTGGCATCTGTGACGGCGTAACCTTAATCGACTTTTAAGTTTGTGAAGTTAAGCCTGAACTTTTGTGTCCTTTGTCAGACTTTGGAACTTGAAAGAAATCTGCCCACTGCACCGTACCATACCATGACGAGCTAAGAACGTATCAGGCACGGAAAGAAACATGACATGGACTAGTAAAGAAAGAAAGAAAAAAAGAAAAAGTAATTATTATACTCACACAGGACAAAACAAAAAAAAATTGTCGCGATCCATGATAATGATGGTGTATCTGTGCTATAGACCGACCGCTTTAATGAGTCCCCGTGAAGGTATCAATTTACATGGAATATTCTGAAGGTAGATCACGTATTGGTTCAATTAGTATCGTAACACCTACGTGGATTATGGTTATTTTAAAGTAAATAACCTGTGGGATATTGATAGAACTTTGTGGACGCTTAATGTGCCTTTGATAGGGCAAGGTGGAGGACTCATTAAAGCGGTCGGTCTATAGTATGCACACTAGAACGTAAAAACAGCGTATTATACTCGCTTATAACGGGTTTAGAATGGTCCTCAAACGCGGTTAAACGACCTACACTGTATCATACCAGACCGTGCTAGAAAAGTCAGGCAAAAAATATACATTTGTGCTGAAAAATGTGAGACTATGGCTACTAGACCGTTCATAATTGAAGTATTTAATTATTTTCATACAACGAAAACTGTTTGCGCTCATACTAAAATGATTCCAAAAGTCAAATTCGAAAAGGTTTTGTAAGTTAGGCTTAAGAGTCTAGTAACTTGTTGCAAATATATAAGATACACAAAAGTGTATCTTATATATTTTCAAATAACTTAGGCGCAACGCTTCTAAACAAATTGCTGGCTCAATACATTATAAATAACTATTTTCTACTATTACTGTATTTTAGTTAATTTAAGTATTTAATTATGTTCATGTTCTTCGAGGAAATTTCGGACATATAAGGTGACACCGTCGCCAAAACGGTAACCACGTATTCAGTACAGCTGTTTCCAACAAATCTGCAACACCTACACGGTCAAAATGTGTGGAACAGCTTTTTTAATAACTGACGAAAAATTTCTATGTGCCCCGGTTCAGAATGATGTTCTGAGTTCGTGGTAACCCTTTTAGCTTCAGTGTCCCTTCCACCATACGTTCCAAGTGTTCAATACTGTTTTTACTTTAACCAATAAAGTAGAATGACCAACCAAAAGTAAGGCAGGGATAGGCTGTAGGTATGTCTGGTAGATATTGTAACTATTTTCTATTAGGGATTGTATTGAGCCTGGGCTATCCGCAAAGGGTCTGAAAGGATCAATATCGACATGAAACTATTCTGTGTAGGTAATGTTTGTTGTTTCCATTTAGTAATGGATGGGTATTCTAAAGTTTTAGGAGCGTACTTGCTTATAATTGATTAAAACAGGAATGATGTATTTTGTGAGTTTGTGTCTGGCTCAAATATTTCTTAAAACAAATTGTAGTAGAGTTTACATTAGACTGAAAATAGAAATAATAACAGCCGCTCGGGTCGATCTTCAGGTTAAGCCGTGCTTGCCTAGGTTGGTCCGTGGATGGGTGGCCACTACACACCGAGTTTCCTCCGTGACCCGGATGGTCCCAGCTGCCATTTGTAGATCTTTGGCAGACGTTACAAGTAGTCAGTGGCCCGAATGTCTGCAGACAACCGGTCTTACCAAGGGGTATCTTTTTTCTCAGAATTAACTGGGTTGTTGGGGTCAGATAGGCAGTCGCTTCATGTAAAATACTCGTATACAGCTGCATCTGGTTAGACTGGTAGCCGACCCCAACATAGTTGGGAAAAGGTTAGGCTTTGGTCTAGTTGTTTCGGGAGGTTCCTGCACCGAATCGGGCGGGAGGTAACGCCCGGGTGTTTCCATTGTGAGGATCGTCCGGAGGACACGGTGCAGCACACTGTGGAGGCCTGCCCTGCTTGGGCGGAGCAGCGCCGTGTCCTCGTAGAGGCGATTGGCGGCGGCGACCTCTCGCGCCCGGCCCTGGTTCAAGCCATGGTCCGGAGCGAGAGGGAATGGGAAGCCGTCACCTCCTTCTGCGAAGCAGTCATGCTAGTGAAGGAGGTGGCGGAACGTGAGAGGGAAAGAGCCTCACGTCCCAGCCGCCGCGGGAGACGCCCTGGGCGTCGGGGGTCACGTGGTGGCCCCCGGCCACCGTAGGCGCGGGCCTGTGGACGGCGAGTTATGGGCTAGCTCGCCGTCCGGCCGTCTTATGACGACAGGCCGTGTCGACGGCGCGCTCGTGTTCCACGCGCGCCTCAAAGAGATGTCAGCAACCACGTAGGGGTCCGCATGGGCCGATGCCTGCCAGGGCTGCGGGACTGTTCGAAAGAGATACCGCGGCCCTGGAACACAAAGGGCAAAGAAGGAACATGGATGGGTTTTAGTCAGTACAAGTCTGACACTCCCTTCCGCTCCGCCCAGAGCGGGGGGGGTCATTTGATGATTTCCCATCCAAAAAAAAAAAAAAAAAGGCTTTGGTCTAGTGGTCACGAGCACTATTGCAGAACATGTAGTTTTGAATTTAATTGTGTTAAAGTGGGTTGTTGGGGTCAGATAGGCAGTAGCTTCATGTAAAGTACTCGTATACAGCTGCATCTGGTTAGACTGGTAGCCGACCCCAACACAGTTGGGAAAAGGTTAGGCTTTGGTCTAGTGGTCACGAGCACTATTGCAGAACATGTAGTTTTGAATTTAATTCCTCGGTCAATCAAAGTGTAATTGAATATTTCATTCTGGAATTTATCAGTTGCAGCCCAGACTTTAAGATTTGTGCCCGGTTGATTATAATAGACTGGTCCCCATCACATGGGATGATAATATAACATCACCTCTGCCTATGCCTTCGAAGATAACAAAAAAAAACGCGTGATGTTATATTAAGTACCTTGCTTTTTTACTGGTTCCTTTAACTTCTATTTAATGACTTTTTCAGTAAATCTTTATTGAAAAAGACACTAAGTAGTCAAACATATATAAACTCACGCCTTTTTCCCATGGGGGTAGGCAGCAACCACAGAACACTACCTGCTAGGTTACTTACATACTCCTTTTGCCTCGTGCACGTTCATACATCTGGTTATACACGCACGCCGGTTGCGACTACTACGCACTTGACCTTTCTGAGGAACCTCACCAATAAGGTCAGTTTATGTTCTTCTAGGGTGTCCCGTGCAGGGGTCGCTACTCACATCTGCCTTGTACACTAGGTAGTAGTTACGATTATTATTATAAAGTCTTCAATTGACCCATGCTAGATGAAGGACTCGTCTCGTTAATGCTCAGAATGAACTTCAGAATCTCTTAAGTCCGATAATGTTTCGAGATAGACAAATTGGTTTTAAGAGATCCATCAAGAGTTTTTCAATCTTTTTAGCAATATAAGGGATTAAGGATATGATTTTGGGTAAGACCATTTGAATGGTAATCAAAAACTAGTGAAAATACAGGCTGCCACACTATTACCAACTATTAGAACTCCTGAAAGCCATAGGATCACTTAAAAACTCCGAGGCAATCAAACTCGACTAGTCTCGCTGTAACAATTGAACTGTCTTGGAACCCACAATTAAATAATCAGAAAAGAACATCGGAGTAATAGAACGGCAAAATTCTTTTGGCTAATTGCAAGTCGGGCCGCACAGTGAGGGATCTGATCCAGGCTAGCCACTCGTCTGCCGTAGATATTTATTTTATGTTGAGTAATTTATAAACCTGCGGTAGTTCCTTGGTTTTAGATTTAAATGATGTTGATGATGAGTATGATGAGTGGGAGTGCACGAAAGAAGCCTCCCCGAGCGACATATCTAATGAGTCATTATACGCCTGGCGCACCCTGGGAAGTCAGCGAGTACCCACGCTGACTGATCCTTTCACCGCGATGGCAATCTAAAGTCCACTTATAAAACCGGCTGTGTGCGTAGTCTGGGCAACTACAGTACTTTCACAGTTTTTATGCCTTGTGACTGGGACTGTAGCTATTTTTTCATTGTTGTCTTTGTTTCGACAATTCAAAAGTGCCTGTAACTGTCCTATTTGAAATAAATGCTTTGATTTTGATTTTGATTTTGAGTCTCGGTCAAAATCATGAGTGTCAAGAAAAAAATCTGATGCACAATGATACCTCTATGTCAGATGGAAAAGAAAGTTATCAATGACGAAAGTGATGAAGATTTTCTTTTTAGCAAGTACAAAATGTTGCGATGTCCCAGTTACGAGTAAATAAGAATCAAATACCAGTAAAACACTACGGACCTTTCGAACGTACCGATTATTACACAATCGTGAACCTCATTAATGCTTTCAGCAAACATACTTTCTCCATTAGCATTCAGCCTCATTTAATATTGAAATCATAAAACAAACAAACGCCATATTTTTACGAGCTAAAGCCGCGTTTATATCAAACGTATAATTTTGCCAATTTGTTTTAACTTCCCGGCAGCGACATTTCTCTTCTTCAGTTTCGCGATAGTCGCGAATACTAGTGCCACATTAGCGCAATTCAGCGAAACGTTTTAGTGAGAGAAAGAGACGGCGCTAGATGTCCTGTATAGCTCCATCACTTTCCCACACAAGGTATTTGCCGAATGCAAAATACCGCAAATGTGGTCTTATCAGTAGTATCAGAAGTGATGTCACTACCGGTTTCTGGTTTGTGGTCGCCGTTCAACCGCAGCGTCATGCAGCAATGTAGACTAGATGTCTGGAGCGTTTTCATAAAGTTACAAAGAAACCAGTATTGTCATTATAAGCTGTCATTGCCAATGGGTGCTTTTGGTGTTGCGGCATTAAGTCTGCTACAGCCTTTGAAATTGAGCGCCACGTTTTATAAGTATGGGTTGCTAACTTCGGCCGCCGAGTGTCTGTCCTGTATGTTTTTATATTTTTTTACTGTCGCTGACCGACTATACTCGTGGTATGAACGTAGCTTAAAGGCGCGTGAAGCGAAGCGGGTTCACGGTCGGTCAATCGATCATGAAACGGTCAAAGGTTACTTTATGTTCTCATACATAACTGTGTAAATTTTTTGTTTTGTTTGAATGTAGGTCCTTGTGGAATGGACCGCTCGCCGCAGTGTTTTTTTTTTGTATTTTTTAAATTAGTAGTATCTCTGCGATCAGGTTTTGGCGCTGCAGCTTCTGAAGAGCCAAAGCCTGATCGGGGCTGTTCAGTTGGCGGTGGCAGTTATCTCAGGAATTGTACCTTAAAGAACGCTCAACTGGAGCAAGCTCCTTGGTTGCCTTTTTTGACATATCACATTATAACTAATCAATCAAGAACACATTCAGGACATGGCAACAGGGACATAAACTACGACTGACGTACTTAGTCAACCCATTTTGATAAATATAATAGAACGAAATTCATAAACGAATCAACAAAAATGAAACGATATATTTTACTGTATTTCATTTTATATAAAAGCTTTTTTTATTGATCGGGGCTTAACGTAAAAATAATGTCTAAGTCTGGTACAATTAAGTTATTAGATGATTTGGGTCGCTCCACAATTTTTAACAGAGTATAAAGTTTTTATAAGCCGCAATTATTTTTATGACAAAAAATAATTGGGAAGCTGTAGTCAGATAAATACTTTATTGTGTGAACTGATCTGGCGATAGTACGTCTGGTTTAGCGCGATTTATTTGTTAAAAAAAAACTATTAAAAATGTCAAAAAGCCCGCCTGATGTTTAGAGATAAATAGCTGTTTCATGTCGATGTCGTGGCTAAATAATAACAGCCGCTCGGGTCGATATTCAAATTAAGTCGCACTTACCTAGGTTGGTCCGTGGATGGGTGGTCGACAAGGTCTTGTGCCTTGAAAAGCACGTAAAGCCGTTGGTCCCGTTGACAGTCGTTACAGGTACTGTAGAAGGCCGAAATTCTGTCAACTAGTCGTACCAAAGGGTATCGTATTACCCAGTACTAACAGGGTTGTGGAGGTCACATAGACAGCCACTCCATGTAAAATACTGGTATTCAGCTGAATTCGGTTAGACTGGAAGCCGAACCCAACATAGTTCGGAAAAGGCTAGGCAGATGATGACATGGAATTTTCCTATTTTTGTGTGGCTTAATTAATAGTTGGTCTAGTGGTCGTAAGCGCGGCCGCTGACCACTAGGTCCTGGGTTGAGCAAAGCGTTATTGGGTTTTTCTATCAGGAAATTCTTAATAGCAGCCACGGAGTCTAGATTTGTGCCCGGTTGATGGTAATAGGCTCGGCCCCCTTTTACATGGGACTTAAACATAACTGATGAAATGTGGGTGTACTATTAGGTACATCTCTGCCTTACCCTTCGAGGATTACAGGTGTGAGTTTTTTTATGTAGGTACCTATTACGTATTATTTTCTGTTACGGCGAATATTTAGAGAATGAAAATATTTTCTAAGACCACCATCTCATTAGGGAAGTAAAAAAAAACGATATCAAGAAGGTTTTCTCACGAATTTTATTCTGTCTTATTTTTTTAAATTTTGATACTTGTCATAAGATTTCATAGTAACGGTAAGATAACTTGTTATCCTTATAAATTCCCAACATATTATGATAATTACCGAGTTTATAATTATATGATCTTTACACAAACAATTGAGGAAAACATTTGATACAAAACTTACGTTAACAGAAATTGTGACACGGAAACTTTGGCCGTTACGACAAAGTTTTTAAACTTAGTTGGACATAGAAGACAATAGTTTATGTACATTAAAACTAATGGTAAGTGTACAAACAAAATATACCTTAAAAGTTAGATCAAACTGGTATAGACAGATTCCGGACTGGCTACGGACCAAACACTAACAGAGAGTACATTATCTGAATGAGTCCGCTGTCCGGAACTATTTACCGGCTTGACCGAACCTTTAAAATAAAGAAAACTTACTATTGGTTTGTTTCACCAATTCAAAAAAAACATTTGAAAAATAAATTATCAATTATTTACATACAATAAGGTAAATTAATACCTTGATTAAACACTGTCGTCGTAATAGGCAAAGAGACAGTGTCACACAACACAAACCGTATGTTATTATAGTACAACAGTCATACATCATAAAAAATACATCAATATAAAAATGTACGGAACACGAGTTAAAACAACACGACCATATTGAGATCATGCGACACAGATTTATCTAAATATTTTTCAGATAAAATGTAACGTTAGAAATTTTATTGTGAAAATTTTCAGGAACAAATACTGATGGAGTATTTGTTCCTGAAAATCTTATTTTGGATATTAGTTCGTTACGATAGCGATATATTTGATTAAATTTTGTGTGCAACATTTTGCTACAACATTTTTTATAGCAATTTAAAATGGATTTCAAACTCGATTAATGAATCTGAAATCCAATTTAAATTCCTTTTTTAAATAAAAAAGTGACTCTACTGCACCAGATATTGTTTATGACAATAAATAAACCTGTTTTAGATAAAACACGTTAAAAAAACATAACCATTTACCAAAAGTCAAACTAACAAACTTTTATTACAAAACCACATTTTACAACGACGACAAAACAGTAATTCAACCAAAAATTGGTCATGCGTGGGCCCTAAATCGCTAGGCCATATGTAACATGTAGAATCGACCTCGGCACCTCGCCCCAGCACCCATTCACGGAACCCCCCACCTAGTTTATAGCTAGATTTCCTGACCTCATAAACTCAGCATGTTGATATTAAAGCCTCTCTGATTCGCAGTGCGAGATATTTCGCTCTTTTTTTTCATATATACTTTTTTTCGCACACATTTTTTCCACTGATCCGGGTGTACGGGAAAATGTGCGCAGTTTTTGATAAAAATACTGGCGTTGCTAATATTCGTGTTAAGCCTGCGTAGTCTAATTTGGTTGTGATAGGAATTTGAACGTGGTTTTTGTGAAGAGATAAATTAGTTTTGAGTTTGTATTAGGAGAGTATGTGGTTATACACTGCTTTCTAAAAAAAAAAAAGTCTGTGTACACTGATTTAATTTTTTCCCTTTTTTATTCAAATTATGTAAACTATGTTACATTAGGTACATCAAGTTACCAAAAACAGTCATATTTCTTCAATAGGTTTTCAACTTTATTGCTAAAGCTTTAGGGTGTTACCACACCAATCGATCGATCGTCGATCGAGGCCATCGATCGTTGGTTGATTGGATAAGTCGACGTCGATCGACAGTTTCTACTACACCAATTGATCGATCGTCGTCATTTCTACCATCGATCGATTGGTGATCGGCGATCGATTGATGAGAACATAACATAACTTCCTTAGGTTCAAGGTTGATTGGGAAAATTTGACAGTTTTGGGTAGCTTATTTTGCTGGCGTCTGTACCGTTTTGATGAGAACGTTATTATTTTACCGATGGAAATAACCACGTTTTCGGTTAGAAAAAGCAGGAGATAAACCAATATTGTCGAGTCATGAAAGTATCTAATCGCGACGACGATTAAAAAAATCCTAAAATAATTAAGAACTTGACTTTGAAAAACTTTTTAGCTTACTACTAAGTACTGGCACTACATCAGTGATCAAAAAATCTCGAAGATAAACGTCATAACTATGTAATCCCGCAATACAATAATCCCAACAAAACAAAAAACGTAATCCCTAAAGGCACACAGGATCCCAATACAAAAATATTTCAATACACAAAAGCCCATTACAATTTCGTCGACCGCTGCACACGGCAGAAACAAAATGGCGACAAACTCCCAAACTCGCGATGAACACGATTTTATTGATGACAATACCGATTGTTTTTTTCCCTTTGACGATTTTCTTTTTATAGACAAAAAAGTAAATACGTTTCGAGGACATTTTAATCATGTATTGTTTGAGTATTTTAAAGAGGATTCGGTATAAAGTACTCGTATCTATAAATCACAATTGTACCCTTTTGTGTTCACGATAAGTCAAAAACAGTTTATTTATGCATGAAAGGTAAAAGTGTAATGTTTGTTTTAGACATAGCTTTGTCTGATTGGCTTTGAGGGTTCAAATGTTTTGTAACAATAAAAATGGAAGCCAACTTTACAGAAGCATTATTTTATGTTCCATTAAATATTGATGTGGAGTGGTTGTTTTTAGTGAAAGTTGAAGTTTGGGTTCTAATCTAGATGTAGTCTGTCACAGAAGGCCTAGAAAAGTGACTATAAATTGCTTTCACAGCGTTTTGTATTTCTAAAAGAACTTTCAACAGGGTAAGCACAAGTTTTCAGTAACTTTAAATTGTCATTGCGATACATGTTTGACGTTTCCATCATTGTTGGTGCTCATAGAATAATCCTAGTCTAGGGCCCGCAAGTCTACACAACACAAGAGAATATTGAGAGTACGGATCGAGGTGATATAAATGTTATTGAATAACAAAAGTTTCGCAAAGATTCATTATTAGCGAGAAGGGCAAGGGAAGTCGTTGAATAGACTGCGGACCTAGGTTGGTCGCAACAAGGAAAACCTGCTCAGGATTAGATTCATTAATGATTCTGCCCTGGAGTGTAAATGAGGTGGCTACAAACGATGGGGTACTTAATATCGTGTCCGCAGGACTGTCCTGTTGTTTGTTCACTACAGGAACTGATGGACGTTACCGAAAGCGCCAAACTAGTAGCTCAGTTCTGGGGTGACACAATTTAGATTGCCATCGACACGCTAAGAAGAAGAGCGAGAAGGGCCACGTTAGCTATACAGGGTGGAAAGAACAAGGATGCAGAAACGGTTACCACGTATTCAGTGCATCATACTTAACCCTCCGGCATAGAAATTATTGATCAGTTATTAAAAAAAAACAGATGTTCCTTATTTGACTGTGTTTTGTAGAGAACAGTTTTTTTTTAAATTCACCGATGATGTACTGACCACGTGGTAACCGTTTCTGGGTTGATGGTCGGTCCCTTCCACCCTGTATATTATCTAGAGATTATCCGATACATTGCGTATCGTCAGATAAATAAAAACGATATCAAAACTCTGAAGACCTCAATTTCAAATACATTTTATTTCACGTTTCTCGTTTTCTAGGTGCTCAATTTAATACTCGGTTAGGTTCGCAGTGTAAATGAAACAAATTACTTTTTTGTTCTAGAAAGTTCCAAGCACGTACTTAGACGGAAAAATAAAGATAATTTGCCTCCTTAAAAACTTCCTAATGCCGACACTTTAGCATTCCGAAGTAATTCTTTGCAACAATGAAGTTAATGATCTGTGTCACATGGCTCTTTGAACTGAAAATATCTTATTTTAAGTATACAGTCTTTAAGATTCTAATTTATTTACAATAATAGTCATTTTCAATGACGATACTAAGTGAAGTAACAATATGTGTGTTGTTTTTGCTGTATGAGTTGATTGACTCGTGAGACAATTCATTCGAGTTAATTTCTGAATTTACATTGTGAGTTATGACATTGACGAGTTTATTTTTATCAAACGATCTCCTTCTGTCATCCATTTTGAATGGCGATGATATTACAATAATAATAATATTTACATGATCAACGAAAAGTTCAAATGTACATATTCATTTATTTCTGAAAAATTGGATTATTGTTTTAAAAAAATGACAATTTATTCAGAAACCTATTAATTACAATTACACCTATGAATACTTAAAACGTTACCTGTATTACATATTACATTAATTTAACATCGTATATACACTGCGTTAGTTCGATATTTACAACCATGGCTTGTCCCGTGACACACACTGAATGTTCCGACCGTCACTTTACACATAATTGTAAATATCTTCCATGTCTCATACGTTCATCTCCGACATGGCCGCTTGAGGGACCCTAGACTGCGAGAAGTGCTGCGAGGGGGGCGATGACGGAGGGGGGAGGACAGACCCATTCCCCGGCCCTTGAGACTGCCCCGTCTGAGCTTGCACGTCAGGCAAATTCCCCGCACTGTTCATAAAAGTCGCGTTCTTTGGTAGCGTCATACAATTCGACGCGTTACATATCTGATTCTGCTGATAACTGAACCCCACTTTTCTCGGCAATGTCGTACATTGTCCCCTATTTGTTGGCGGACTCGATTTCTGTGACAAATTCGACATTTGTATCCCCGTGTGACAAACGTTCGGGCAGTTCGATGTAGTGAAGTGGGGAACTCGATTTGTCATTGCGATTATCGCGTTTTTGTCCTGATGATCGATGTCGACAATCGTGCTCGAGCTCTGCGAGTGTCCGACGAAGTAATGGGGATGCTTCGACGATACGCTATCGAACGTTGAGTTATGATTCCTTTTCTGTTGCTGCTGGAGAGCTTTAACTTGGAGTCTAGTTTTATCTCTTTGGTAGTAAACGCCGGCGAATATAAGAACGTTTAGAATTAGAAGAGAGCATCCTATAGCTATGGTTACACTTAGGGCTGTGGAGTAGGCAGTGTAGCCAGCTACTTCTAAATTAGATACGTCCTGTGTGTGCGTGTTGTTTGGAACTTGGCTCTGTGTGACGGCGGACCCTGGCCGGGCGGACATCACACTAATGCACGTCGTGACGTAAGTGTCCATCGTAGTGGAGGGTATGTCTAATGTGAGGTTGTAGGTCGGTTTGCGGTATAGCTCCATCGTGGGATCGAAATAGTTGGCGCGTGTTAGAGGGTCCGGCCTGACCAGTCCGTCGTACAACTCCGGGTCGTTGTGGTTCCTAAAAAGGTTGTGTTTCGCAACCACGTCTTTCATCCCAGCGCGGTGGATTTCCGGGATCAGCCGTAGCCACACGGACAGCTGATGTGCCCTATAATGGTTTTTCATCCGCGGTTTCATGCCTGCAATGGAATATTTGATTGTGTAACGCGTAAAGGAACTGGGGACAAAATTGGGGCGAGAATAATGAAAAGCCGAGGTGATTAACTTTCGGAATTGATATTACCAGAGGTCGTGAGGTGAGCGAGATTAAATTTTATCTTTTGAAGATTAATGTGGGGATAACGTTCTGTTATTAGATTTTTAGATAAGAACGTTCATTGGGATATTGACTTGTTTGAAAATTCTCTCCTTGAGTGTCTACGCAATTAAGATTTAAGGCGTGCTAAAAATTCGTTAAAAGATATTACGTTATTATTTCTGGAATGCCTGAAATCTAAATTGCTTAGGTAGTATGCAAAGCTTCATGACTTTTTTATAAACCACGGCAATGACACACATGCAATTGTTTAGTTGTTACGATTCTACTTACCAATTTCCAAATACTTCTGGTACAGCGTATCATACTCGTCCCAGAGTATGCTCTTGTATTTGTTCCTTTCTCTTGATATTGGCAGCACTGATTCCTGACGATGAACTTCATTCGGGTTTCTAAGGAAAACAAAAGAAAAACCGGGTTATAATATAACCGTATTACAAATACTCATAATCATCATAATCCAAGTTATTACTACACGAGTTTTAGCTTTGTTCCCAGCATTCAGCCAGATTTCGTATTTCAAACCTCATTAATTCCGACTGAAGTAAAGTTCTAAATTATAAATAAGTCGAGTATGAGTTTTCAGAAATTTAACAGCATGTCAGAATAAAGTTTATAATTAAAAACAAAGGCTGATCATTAAAACATGGGTCTAAAAATAAAACTCGTTTCATTAAGGTCGTAAGATTTTAAAACAGATAATTTTAATGAAACAGCAAACATAAAGACCATTGAAGACTATATCAAAATGAGAGCGAATTTTCAGAGCTATCTCTCACAACAGCCTTTTTAATGAAAATTCAACGTTCAATAAACATTAACCTTGAAGATATTACAATGACTAGATAAACCTAGCTATCATATCTAGCAATTTTACGTTACATTAATTTTATTAGTCTTAAAGCAACTCTAAACGAAGCGAATAAGTTTTAAAATTGAAACAACTGAACGTCTGTCTCAAAATAGCTATGAACAATTAAATTGTTATCAAACTTTTGTTGACGAATAGTTGAGGAATAAAACAGTTATTATTTCAATTAAATTGAAAGCAAACAAATGGTACTGGGAAAACTTTCTTTCAGTTGGAAAATTTACAGGAAAATGCCGAAATATACTCAGCGAGCCTTATAATGGTTTTCTCGTTAAACCGTTAATAATTTGGGCTGGGTTTTGTTCGCATTTACTTTTTTTCTTAAAAAAATAACACGAGTTTACGTTATTAATTGTTGAAAAAGATTGTTTGTAAGAATTGAAATACAAAATATAACGAATATATATTTTTTTTAAAAACCTGTGAATATTAAAAAAATACATCATTATCATCTATTTTTCTAGCAATCCATATCATGAAATAGGAATATTGACCGGAATTGAGCAAGACTAACCGCTTAAATCTACCAACATAAAAACTAAATTTGAAGTAATTTTGATCATGAGCGCATCGGTGTAAACTTAACGTCGTTTTTTAATCGAAAATACAATTATTATTCTAAAGCATTTAAGGTAAATTATTTGCAACAAGCACAATCTATATCGTCTATAGGTATGGTTTTTTTTTTAATTACGAGCATATTATATGTCAAACGAGTTTTTTTAATTTAAAAATCGAAGTATATTTACGTCACGTTTACACCAAATATTCTATTTAAGGTATAATTTACAAAAACCCTCATTAACGTGTTACCTGATACAGTGAATACTTTGAGCTTGGAACAGCAGGTACCTACTAACAACAATTTGTTAAAATATGTTTTTCACAACTACAATCAGTCAGCCACACATTATCATCTTCCAGCCCTTGTCCCATGTTACTTGGGGTCGGCGCAACTCATCTTTTTCTTCTATTCTTCTCTGTGAACCGTCACGCTATCATATATTCCTTTTTAGGGTTCCTACCGAAAAAAACGAAACACTTATAGGATCACTCGCGTGTCTGTCTGTCCGTCTGTTACTCCGAAACTACTGCACCGATTGAGTTGAAATTTGGTACACATATGTAAGTTGGTGACCCAAAGACGGACGTGTAACGTAAATTAATGAATTTTAAACATGGGGGCCACTTTTGGAGGGTAAATGACAAAATGAAAAAAAAAAGTTTCGCCAACTATATCGTGTTTTATGTCAAATAAAAGAGCTTATTGTGAGCATCTCAAATATATATATATATTTATAAATTTTAATGTTAAAAGTTTTGAAGTTCATTAAAATAATAGGCGAATATTGACCACCCCCCCCCCCCTTAACTGCGAAACAACAACACCGAAAATTTTGGAAAAAATACAAAGAATAGTTCTTTGCCTATAGATTACTGAAATCCTATAAGAAATCTATGAACGTACGGAACCCTCTCCTCGAGAATAAAACTCGCACATGTCCGGTTTTCTTTCATATCATTCCTCACACAATGCATCCATCGTTTCCTTGGTCTTCCCATCCCTCAATCAGTCAATCACACATACTTTCCTCATATCTACCACTAGCTTATGCCCACTGCTTCGCCCGCGCGGAGAACGATAATTTTCCCGTGGGATTGTTCTACTGAGATAAAAAAGTATTCTGTGTGTTACCTTTCTGTGTGCCAAATTGCATCCAAATACGTTTAATCGTTTTTGCGTGAAAGAGTGAGAAACATCTATCCATATATCCATCCTCACAAACTTCCGGATTTATAATAGTAGTAAGAATGATAAGATTAAATAAATATGACTACCTAATCAAATATCCCAGGCCTTAACGATTCACAAAAACATGCCTTTGCCTACCTTATTACTGCCTACACGTGCCGCATATATTTACACCTATTTGGTTGTTAGTCAGTCTTCTATTTACACTAAGCCACTCGTGCGTAAAATTGACCAATTCAGGTTTACAAACAGACTAATAAAGGGCCGTCTGAGAGAGACCACAATCAACAATGCCGAGGTTCTTCTTGGATCCGATGTGCCGTATTTGGCTGCATACTGTTCTCAAAATACACACGTGCAAGCTACTCACATTTACACACAGTTCACCTAGGTCCAAGGAAATGTTAGTTAGGCTTACAGTACTCGTGCGTAAAATTAATCTTTCCAGCTCTAAGACGACACTATTTACAGGAGTGGTATACACGCCGCTACAAAGTAAAAGTTTTATGAAAACTGGATATTTACGGCCAGTAACTTTATTTACATACTAGCTGACCCGCGCAACTTCGTCTGCGTTCGGATTTTCCCCGTTTTTGCAATCTTTTTCATAAATGCTCCGCTCGTTTTGGTCGTAGTTTTGTGTAGCCTTCCTCGATAAATGGGCTATCAAACACTAAAAGAATTTTTCAATTCGGACCAGTAGTTCCTGAGATTATCGCGTTCAAGCAAACAAACAAACTCTTCAGCTTTATAATATTAATATATAATAGTATAGATGTGCAAGCTAGTCATATTTATACCCAGGTTACCTAGGGTACAGGAAAACGTTAGTTAGTCTCCTATTTACTAAACTACACTAAATAATGTGACAGTGTTTTGTTATTTTCCTTGATTTATGTGGTGTCGTGAGAAATAATGTTCATGCTTAAGTGGCGCGACGGATGTGAATTTGTTACTCACGCAATACTGATTTACGTGGCGTTGGCTAGAGGTGTTCATTGATTTTCTTTTAGTGGAAATTGGTTTAAGTGGGTAGTTACAGTTTTGTGGATTATAATCAACCTTTTTGAGTACCGATATTAGATTCTAGACTATAATTATCATTAACACTAGAAACGGGATATTTACCATGTTTACTGTTGGTTTTGATATCCCGTTTCTAGTGTAAATGATAATGATAGTGACCATAAAGTTTAAAAACTTAATTTTAGACTGTTTCAAAGATTATTACTTGTTTTTTATTAATATACTTACATATTACATATTATTAAGATACAGGCCTATAATGGGACAGAGTGGACTGTCATGCGACAACCAACTCATCTTCTACAGGTTAACAAATGCCAGATGTCACATGTTTTCAAATATGACATGACTTGCTTTTTACTTACACGTCAATAGAACCTCTTTGATCAAAATTATCGTAAACAAACCTGTCATTTGGGCACTTTAAATTCAAATGTATATAATTAAAAGATTAGTGGAACCTATAAAATACGACAGACATCCCATTTAACAATTATGATAATTACTTTAACATAAACATAAAACCACGCTTATAATCCCCGAAGGGCTAGGCAGAGGTGTATCTAATAGTACACCCACACCACATATCGCCAGTTATGTTTAAGTCCCATTTAATACTGGGCATAAATCCAGACTCTGTGGCTACTGAGAAAATCCTGATGGAAAACTCAACAACACATTGCCTGACCCAGAAATCGAACCCAGGACCTCATGATCAGCAGTCGAGCTTGCGACCACTGGACCAACGAGTTACTAAAATAACTCTAACAATACTTTAAAAATCATTTCCTTATTAAACTATTTACAAGCTGAATATTAATTACCTAATACAAAATATCACTCAACTACTGGCATAATGTGGTTTGCATCGACTACTTAGCAGTGCTTGCTGTAACTGACACTTAATTAACTGCATACTTACTTAATACCAACTTAGTTTATTATGTGGCTAATTAAGTTGAATGTTGATCAAGTATCTGCTAATTAGTTTAGTTTCTTAGTACATAAAGTTATAGTTTTACCTAACAGTACCTAAATAGACTCATCTTTTTATGGAACTATTGTAATAAGTGAATTTATACAAATAAATAAAATTGAAGTGTCTGTTTGTAATATCAAAATAACAGCTTTTTTCTGAATCCATATGAAAATAATATATACGGCACTTATAACAAAAACACATTTTTTTTCAGTTTTTGTCTGCCTGTCTGTTTGTTCCAGCTAATCTCCAAAACGGCTGGACCAATTTTGACGGGACTTTTACTGGCAGATATCTGATGTTATAAGGCTTAACTTGAGATTTATTTTAGTAGAAAAATAATCAGGATTTCGTGCAAAAAAAAAATGGTTTTATAATAATTTCACGCGAACGAAGGTCGCTGTCAACAGCTAGTACTAACTAATACTTTGTAAATTATTATCTGTCTAATACAATGCTAAAGGATAAGAACTAACTAATACTACTAATGATTTTCAATTCATGACTTTTCCGGAACTACGAAACTCCTCCTACTACTGTCTTTACATACTCCTTTTGCATCTGATCATACACGCACATTGACTGACTGAGCGAATTTCAGGAAGTAACTGAACGCGATCAGCACATCTAAACGGCTTTAAGGAGCTGTCAGAGTCAATATTCCGTAGCAATTATGACACAGAAATTTGTTGATCGCAGCTTAAATGAATGTGTGATGTGTGTGTGTGTGTGTGTGTGTGTGTGTGTGTGTGTTTGTGATGTGTGTGTGAATTATTGTGCGTATGTGTGTGTGTATTGCGTTTAGTGATTGGTGATACTCATCCTAAATCGACTCTTGCTATTGCCTAAAATGCAACATAAACTCGATTAAAACACTGAAACGGTCCCCAAACAAACAAGTTCACATACAATTTGACAAACTCACCCGGTCCTCGCGAAATTAGCCATGTAAAGTATGAATGCCTCTGACAAAGCCACTTCAGACTTGGTGTAGTTTCTGGGGAAATGGCCGAGCCCCTCGACTAAGGGTGCTCCGAACAAGTATGGCAGCTCTTCACCGTGGACTGACCCCATCCGCTGCAATAGAAAGGAGGTATTAGTACTACAATTTATGGGGTTGAAGGGGAATTTTATTGAAAATATATTGAGTTTAAAGTTAGGAATTGGTGGTAACTCGAATTTGAATGGAAATTAATTTGACAGTTTATTGGATTGAATGGGATTTTCTTTAAAAACTTGCATATTATTTTAATACCCTGCACTTCGGAATGGTTGGTGCCTCATATATAGTCGTAAAGTTCAAATTGCGTGTTGCGTACAGATTGTCGGAAACTGCCAAATCTCTCCAAATGATTTTAAACCATAAAATGTTGAAGGTTAAGTTGAAAAACGAATGAGAAAATTTGACAGTTTGTGATAACTTGATGCGCTGGGACTGTACTTTAGTACATTTACTATCCCTGCTACACCGGCTACATGTAAAATCAGGCATTTTACTACAAAAAGCTCTTTTTCAATCGCAATTACTGTTGTTCTTTGAAAATTGTATTAAATGTCTTTAAAGTTGCAAATTGACGTGGTGTAGTCAGGGAGGGTAGTTCAAAAATGAAATGACATTAATGAAGAAATGGTATTAGTTATGAGTACTTTATATTATTTTTAATTGGCAGCCGTCAACGGAAATAAATAGTACATATATAGATACACGCCTTTTTCACATAGGGTTAGGCAGAACGCACAGAAATAGTGCCCAATATTTCTGTTTACAGCGAGGCGTACGATTTTTTTGTCGATTTAAAAAAAAACGTCTGTTTTATCAATAATCGCTGTGAATCTGAATTTACAAAATTATCTACATGATATGAAAGTTATTAATCATGCATTTCAATGAAATCATAAATCTCAAAAATATATACCTACCAATTTTGTTTTAAATTGAAAGCTATCATTAATTGAGTTTAGAGCATTCAATGGAATATGACTGATTTAATTTTACTACAGCGAGCAATGAATGAAAATATAATATGACTTCATGCAAATACATACATGAAACTGAACTATTGGGTACATAATTTACTAGATCGACTTATGAATTAACTTGTCAAGGGCTAAAATATGAATAAACCTAGTGAAGTTGAAAATAGAGATTCTGGAAGAGTATTAGATAAATCGTTGAAATGTGATTTGATTCACAAAAATATGTGAGCTAATATAATGTATGACAAAGGGTACTTCCACACCGAAATTTATTTTTGTGGAGCAATGTTTGGAGTCTTAGTGGACAACAATAGATTATAAAAAGTTATAGAAAAAAAGCCACAAAAATTATAGAAAATTACATTAAAAAAAAGTAAATATAACATTTAAATAATATCTTAGGAGTCAAATGGTTCCTGCATTTCACTGAGAATTAACATATTTTCGCCCTTAACTTGTACAAGAAAAATAACAAACTCAAAACAGATATCAAAAATAAATTTTATAAAAATATTCTAACCCTCACCTGAGGATAATCCCCATCCTTGGTCTGGTAATCGAAAACGTAGAAGAAGGTTCTTGGCGAGGTGTCAGGGGAACTGAGGAAGTCTCCTGTCTGGACCAGTGGCGCCACGTATTGGGCATCCGAGAGCGCCAGTACTGCTGCGTCTCGCGTGTTTATGGGGTGCTGGTAGAAAGGAAAAGAAACAATTAAAAATCGTTTTTATTCAAAAGTGATATAATGATCTTTAGGCACTAGCACACGTTAAGGTGGAAGCTTCAGGGTAGCCCTCGAAATTCAAATTTTCTTCAACCCTCCAAGTTCATGTAACCCCATTCAATAACTAATTCATGAAGAAGTCATTCAATGGGGTTAAATGAACTTGGAGGGCTGTATTCGTGATTTTAGTGATTATAGTTCTGTAACTACATACGTGTTACTTGCGCGACTCATTTTTCATCAACATACAACCTGACACTGTCCTGCAAATTGCAAAAACGAACGAAAATTTAATTTAATGGGCCAGTCTGATGCTACCGCCTTAAGACTAAGGTGTTGTTGGCGATAATTTGTAAAATGAAAGATTCCAGTACAGCAGGCTGCTATAAAGTAGTTTGAGTTGGGTTTTCAATAGATTTACTTAAAATACCGGACAAAATACATTGTTTTTAAAAGATAAGAGAATTCTTAAAAGTCAAGACCTTTGAAAACGACAGCTGCTGTTCAATGCGGCAACAACTTCTAACAATTCTTGACCCTTTGATCAACAAACGTAAGTTCTACTATTATGTATTAAAGAGGTTGCTCAGTAGCAGGCATGGAGGTTAGATTTGTGCGCGGTTGATGTCAACAGGTTCTCCCCTGTTACATGGGACTTAAAACTAACTGGTGAAATTTTGATACACCTCTGCCTTACCCTTCGATGATTACAGGGGTGCCGTTATGTTATATAATATGTATTACATTTAGTTCCTAGTATATCTACTAAAAGACATTCGCTGCTAGAAAAAATCTACGCCTCAAAATCAGCACAAAGAACGACTGAACATGTATACGTAATTTAAAAAATCGCTTTGTTTCTCCTCTGTTAACAAGTCGTCTTTAGTAAAATGGTTGCGTATCCAAGCCTTTAAACAAGATTAGCTTTGCCAGCTTTCCTAGAATAAATGCTAACGAAACTAGAACACATCTCACAAACGTGATGTGTGTCTGAAATTACATTCAGCGGAGTAATTCTTAGCTACGAAGAAAGTGTAAAGCGTTTTATAGAGCGTTAACGTCTTACGGCATTTCATACAAACTTTCAAGTGATTTTTTTTTCGAAATGACTGAACCGATTTTAAAGAAACTTTGTACGCATAAGCAGGATACATAAGTCTAAAAACTTGACAGAGAACATTTTCGAAAAATAGTGTTACAGCTAAATTAGATCGATTTTAGTTTTTCCATAAAAACAGAAATTTCCAATTATCTTTCTTTTTAAAAGACATTTCCAAAAGCCCTCTGGTAAGTTTTTAGACTTATGTATCCTGTTTATGCGTACGAAGTTTCATTAAAATCGGTTCAGCCATTTCGAAAAAAACATCACTTGAAAGTTTGTATGTAATGCAGTAAGACGTTAACGCTCTTAACTACTTTCGTCGAAGCCAAAATCGATATAAACGAGTTCCCTTTTATTAAAATTCCTTTGAAATTCTCAAGTTAAATGTTTGTAAGTCCACCTTAATGATTAACAGGGTTGAGTTTGAACTGGTGACCTTTCGATTGGCGGTGAACACCCCACCGCTTATGCTATATTTATAATTCATTCACTCGTTATAACGGGCCTACGTTGGATGTGCCGGTCATATGGTTATTACTGAGTGGGCCAATGGCCGGTTGACAGCTTGTACATAAGAAGATCTATAGACCGACCGCTTCAATTAGTCCTCGCGAAGGTATCAATTTAAATGGCATATTCTGAAGGTTGATCACGCATTGGTTCAATTAGTATCGTAATACCTACGTGGATTATGGTTATTTTAAAGCAAACAACCTGTGGGATATTGTTAGGACTGTTTGGATGCTTAAGGTGCCTTTGATTTGGGGACTTATGAGGACTTATTAAAGCTGCCGGCCGGTTTATAATAATAGAGGTCCTAAATAAACTACTGAATATAGTACTTCTATTATAGGATTTTGATTACTTGTGACTTAGTTTAAAGTTACTAGATGAATTGAATAAAGAGAAAGCTAAGAATTAGTTTGTAACTCTAACAAATAAATAAGATGAAATAATTAAAGTTAAAATAGGAATTTATGTTGAATCAAGTTGTTACTTGAAGATTTAAAATTAAATTACTGTCTTGAAGTAAAATTTAACAGCAATAAACAAAACTGTTTAGAGTTTAAAATTAAATGGAACCGATTTAGAATTCGTATGATTCACTTTGATATTATGGACTAGCTTCTGCCCGTAGCTTCGCTCGCGTTAATTTAGAATTTGACAATCAATTCGGGTTGTGGGTACTCTGTTTGTAATAACATAATTTAATCATGATTCCAAAGACAGGTGGCGCCATCTATTATCATAAGAACTTTATTGTTGTTTTCCTTGGAAACAGTACTTTTCTTCGGGATGAAAGATACCCTGTGTCCGTTTCTGTACACCTGACAACATATTATATCCAAAATTTCAGGATGATCGGTTCAGTGGTATAAAAAGGTAACAAACAAACTTACTTTCTCAATTATAATATTAGTTAGAATTTGGATATTAAAGAGAAACTTGCAAATTAAACCACAGTAACACGAACACAAGAATTCCTCCAAACAATAACAGACGAAAATCATAATGAAAATGAAACATCATAAATCTTGGGAATTTAGCAAACTATTCAAAACTTATCCTATAAAGTATATCCGGGACACTCAATACGAAGCCGCTTGAACCGGGTAACAGTAGGAATTTGGCACTGGCAGGAATTTCGAAGCAAGTGCCAAACGCGCCTTTTGGTGGCAACTGGCACTGCCAAGTCATCATATACGTGTGTCGCTTAAACGTGGGTGGATGTGGGTCGAGTTGGTGCTTCTTTGGGTAATGTTTCATGGAGTTCGACAGGTTTGGAGGAAAATTGTTTGTGAACATTATATTGAATTCTTCATTCTCCATCTCTTTCATATTAACTTATATGTTACTTTGAGTATTTCGATAGCTTCAACGAAAAATATAGAAATAAACTTTTTAAATAGAGTTAAACATTGTTTTGATTTTATATATCTGGCACAATCCTAGTTGAAGCTCATCTATAAGAAACATCGACACGACGATGAAAATCTTTATCTGAATAGTATAACTTTAACCTGCCGCTTTAGTCTAGTAGTCGCAAGCGCGACTGCTGAACACGTGGGTTCAATTCCAAGGTTGGACAAAGTGTTATTGGGCTTTACCATCAGGTAATTCTCAGTAGCAGCCACAGAGCCTGAACTTGTGCTCGTTTGGTGGCAACAGGCTCGCCCCTTATTAAATAGGACTAAAACATAACTGGTGAAATGTGGGTGTACTATTAGGTACTCCTTTGCCTAACCCTTCGGGGATTACTAGTGTGATGTTATGTTATATTATTGAACTTTTTATTCTTATCTTTATCTGGCTCAATTCTAGTTGAAGCTCATCTAAAAGAATCTTCGACTTGACGAAGAAGATGTGACCTGAATAGTACAAGTTTAGATTTATTTCTAGTGTTGCCAAACCTTAGCGCCAGACCAGCGGAGTAATTGCGTGACACACTCGTAATCCTAATGCTATTCATTCCGCAATATTTTTCAAACTTATGGAGCATCGTATTACTGATCTCCTTCAAAATCCTTGGGATTGACATACAAAATCGTGCTGTACGAAATTGGAGTACTGCTTTTTATATATTTTATCTTAAATATATATTTAATTAAGTAGAGTAAACTAACTACATGCATTATTAATTAAAAACTATTAAATAACCTAAAAAAAATAAACTAACAACAAACTATAGAAGGGCATCAAAAACTCCTCCTTAACGCTGTCAGCTGGTAAAGTGCCCAAGAGACTGGCGGCGTTACCACGTTGTATGGCAACACTTAGCCTCTGGCCAAAGTAAAAGCCAGCCCTTGGGTCACGGGAAGCGTCAACTAGGCGTTTCGAAATTTCCTTTTATTTCAATCTTAAGTATTAAGAGCCTAAGTAACAAGTAATAAATTTAAAATTTCAGGCAACGAACGATAAACATACAATTTCAACGTGGAATCCTTGCAAGTTCAGGTTACTTTTTTCGAATACCCCCCACTTAAGGCCCCCCCTTATCATCTACTTACTCCTTCACAAATAATAGTTATTGATCATTTTACCATACCTGCTGTACATCATTGCGGCACCTATCTACCGAAACCACATACCCAATTAATTGACCAATAATGAGAATGAACAAGTAATAAAGTCGGCGGTGAATAAATTATTGAACCAATAAATAATCATAATTACCTGTACGGTCCTCTCCCAGTCCGTGTACTCGTTCACGATCGTGAAGAATATTTCGCTCAAATGATATGTGTATGCGTTCCTCACGTAGGTCCTGAAATTGTAAAACTGTTTAGTGTTCCAGTTTTTTTTTTAAATTTATGTAGGACCACCGCAGTGGGCTCTACCAAATGAAAAAAGAATCACATATATCGGCCTAGTAATCACGGAGTAATCGGTGTACAAGTACATACATGAAAAAAAAATCTCCTCCTTTTTTAAGAGTTGGTTAAAAAATAGTAACACAATAAGCAATTTTTTTGATCCGTTATGTTTTTTGTTTTTATAATGATTGGCCAATGGATCAATTATATCGACCGATATGTCTTCTGTAGATTATATGGTTTGTCATCATACAAACATGACTTAATTGGTTGTCATAGAGAATCACGTAACGACGTGGCAGTTTACAATTAAAAAAACACAACAACGTGTATTTGCAAACATAAGAAGTCGTTTTTATAATGACTAATCATATACCAGCATATACAGGGTGGAAACATCGACGCACGGATCAATCCGAACCCCAAAGACAGAAATTTTTCATCGGTAATTTTAAAAAAACAGCTGTTTCCTACAAAAGCGCAATACCTACACTGTCATAATGTGTGGAAAGCTATTTTTTTTTAAATTACCTATGAAAATTTTTCTATGTAGGGACAGAATGATGTACTGACTACGTAGTTATCGTTTGACCCGTGGATATCTCTTACACCCTGTATACAAAATTGTATTGTTACTGTAACACAACTCTTAATTACGATCAAAAGGGAATTTAGTTGTAGAAAGGTTAATTGGATTCTGAAGATCGTACGTAACCACTTCTACTGAATTTTCAGGCCCACTACACACCCACATTATTTCTAACAAACCCAGACATGTAAGCCTAAACGGTCTGCAAATATAAAGAATCGGAGAAATAAAAAGAAAGTCTATTTCAAGTTCTTGTAATTCTATACCTGTTATCGAGTGAGCAAATTACCTGACCTTAATAGTTATTATTAGGTACATATTACGTAGCAGTGATCGGCTTTGATGGTTGTAATTCTGGGTACTTGACCGTAATGGACCAGTAACCTGTCATGGTTTATTCTTATTACTGACCCTTACACAAATACTTTTTTGGGATATTCAGGCTAGAAATCTACAACATTATTTTTAGTACATGCGAATCCTGAATACAGTTTGTTCAGAATAAGTAGCTAAATCGATTCCAATAATTTTTAAACCATGTTATATTTTGTCCCAAAAATATTTAAAAAAGTTACAAGTTGGACATTGAGTGACATTAAGTACCTATCGCAATCATTTAGGTACCTACTGCCAAATTATTATTATCAATGAGCTCAAGACGACGCTGCAGGCGTGCGCACGGCTGCGCCGCGTATTGAAAACGTTTTTGGGCGGACAACCAGGTAACAGAACAAGCTTATAACTTTGTGATTTTTCATGATACAGTTTTGAAATTTTGTACATAGATTCTTTACATAAAAATACTAGACACGTGGTTTCACATATACTAAAACTAATGTTGTAGATATTGAAATCGTAAATATTTATAATACGATCAAAGGTAAGTAAAATATTTTAAGCACAATTCTACAATAAAAGATTTCGATAAAAACTCAAACCTAATAAGAAACGAAGGACAACAATTTTACAAAAATTACCTAGCCTTTTCCCAACTATGTTGGGGTCGGCTTCCAGTCTGACCGGATTCAGCTGAATACCAGATTTTACATGGAGTACTGCCTATCTGACCTCCACAATCCAGTTAGTACTGGGTAATAATTGTGATTCCCTCTGGTAAGACTGGTTGTCAGACTTTCAGACCACAGCCTGCCTTCCTGCGTATAACGACTTTCATAGATCTATTCGTACAAATGACAGATGGAACCAACGGCTTATTGCGCTTTCCAATCGAATTTTACAAAAATACATTTTAATATTTATGCCTCTCAAAAACAAACAAAGAAAAATGACATCGAAATATTAAACATAACGTTTTCGAAATAATTTAATTCATCAAACAGACACACCACACAAGTTCACTTCAAAAGACTGTTTTTTTTTCTGTTTTTAATAAAAAAAACTCTTTTTTAAACTTTTGCAACGAATAAGCCTGTAATTGGTGTGTCTGTGAATAAAATGCAAAGAGAACGCTCGCCTAGCGTGACATGCACATTAAAATGAGAATTTATAATGCTCGTATATTTTTTTTAAATAAAACTGGGCTGCGGCAAATGGTTCGGGAAATAATTTATACGATTCCGATACCTATGCTGCGTTGTAAGAAGAGATATTATTGTGAGTATTTAATTGGATTAAATGGGAACAAACTATGTTGTTTTTTTTTCTGTGCAGCACTCGCTCATCTGAGCAGTAAGCATCGTTTTATTCATTGTCTAATTGAATAATAAGTTTATTATTTCAAATAGTCTAAACACAACGTTTTATATTCACTTAACTAGCATAAAGAATATTAAAACAGAGTGTGGCCAAACATTTTATTCCGAAAACCGCTTTTTACGATTCGACACTTTCAAGTTTTATTTAATTCTGAAAATTGAATTTGAAAGTTATTATTTTTGCTTGTCATACAAATTCACACTCCTTTTTATTGATAACTATATGAATTATTTACATAGCCTTTTTGTAAACAAATTTCCTAAAAAAAATGTCAGACGTACGATGACACGAGTATACCTTGTAAGAAATATTCTATTCAATAATAAATATTTCACCTTCAATATCCAATACGTCTGATTACAACCATTCAAGGAGACGCCCTATGACCGTAGTTCAAACACCAATTTGCTGAATAAACATCGACCTCACCTTATTATTCTATCCCTTCGTTCGCCTTCGAATCCATTTTGTATATCCTGAGCCGAGAATTTCCAGAGGGCCTCACTGGTGACAACTCCGAAGAGGAGATCATACTTGTTTTGTCCTCCCCTTATCCCGAACATTCTTTCTCCACTCCTTTTGTCAGCCTTGAGATTGTTCACCCCTGATACGCTTGAAAAACCTTGAAGATCATTAGGTATGAAGAAAGTTAACAGCTCCTTTGCATAGTCAGTTTTGACTACAACTCCATCAACCGATGGCCCAAACGCTGTCAAGTAACTTGGAGTACTAATATCTGCAGACATCAGTTCATCAAGCGGCACCTCTCTGAGACAGTCTACTATGAGCTCATGGTCTTTGACGATGTCTTCTGGAAGCGTACAGTTGGCCTGTTTTGCTAATTGGACGGAAAAGCTGACTGGGTCTTCGACTAGTGCCCAAGAGCTGAGGGCTGATCCTGATAGAAGGATCGAGCGATGGAATAGACCTGTAACAAATTCATGGATTATTTTTCTGATTGAAAGCGGACTACACATATAGTATCCTATTAAAACACTGTGTCTCAAAAAATAATACAAATCAGGCGGGCCACAATACCATCAGGCAAATGTACAGGATACCCTACTCTAATTTACCGTGTTGCATCCATTCCATACAACTGTTAACTGTCAAAGAATGACAGTGAGTGGCAAGCTTGTCATTTGAATAAAAAAAATGGAATCTGTAACGCAATATCAAATTACGCTGTTATCAAGTAATTATTTACTAACTGTTTTTCTCATCTTTATCTCCAAGTTCCGTAATAACTTTAGCTACAAGATGAAGTCTCAAGAATATTAAAAAGGCTGTGAGAGCTTTAACTACCTGAAGATTTAATTAGAACATCATTTAGTTTACATTTACCTGTGTTTTATGTAACGGTCTACAGTTTTATTGCAAAATGGAGGTAAAGTAAAGTCTATCGTTATTATCCCCGAACTTTTATTAGAACTTTTTTAATCCCGGGACATTTTCAGTCCCTTTTCTATCCCTGCAATAAATATTTCACTCAAAGGTTTCTCTGCTAAAAAAGCGTATTGATCCAAATAGGTTCATTGAAAATTCTAGTTTGTATATTGGAATAAATTTTGAAATCCCAAAAGAGATCTAATTGTGAAAGTGAGGGTATAATTTCAGGTTCAATTTTGCCAAATTTGTACACGGCAAAGCGACTGATGATTACTTTGGGACTCGCACTTTATACTACGTCTGTATGGACTAAATCGAGCACCAATTTGGAATCAGAAACGATAATTTTGCCATTTCGAAACGAATTTTTATCATACTGGAAAAATTAGATCACTGTAACTTTTTTTTATCATGAGGACTATGAAAAAGCCGTTCAATGAAAGTAATTGAGAGCACTTGATAAGTTCGAAAAAATGAAACTGTTTTTATTGAAGCCTCCTACATTTTTCATACCTATTGGATTTTTATAGTTTTTTATTCATCGAGCGTAGAAAAATGAATGGAAAACTGGAATTTTTATTTGCGTTGCGTTCGATTGGATATATTTCATATCGGTATGTGTTTGCAATTCTACGGTTGTAGAGTTGTGAATATAGTGTAGTGTTTAAATTTTTTTTGGTTCGATTTTCAGTTATTTTTCAATTTTTTAGAAGGTTAGTCAATGCGTAAAGTTACCAGTTTTTTTAAACTACACCATTGTATAGGTAAATATGGTTTCTTCTTTAAACGCGTGAGTGAACAAAAGATTCAAGGTAGAAGAATAAACATTAAATTCAGGGACGACACCCTGGATGGGCAAACACCGATCTTATCTTATGTCCTTCAAAAAGGTTGGGTACGTCGTTCTCACAACCGGTGCGTGTACATAATATAGGGCAAGATATATTGAATACACAAACACAGTACAGAGCTAGCTAGCATTATGTTTGCATGTGGAACGAAATTCGGTCGTACCAATTTTGTCAGCTAACTTGAGATACTCAAATGGGTGTGACTTGAAACAATCGACGCGCTTAGTGGACAGGCCGGATGGACAGCGGAGGCTTAGTAATAGGATCACGTTGGTTACCCTTCGGGTACGCAATCCTAAAAAGTATGTGTTTTTAGTACAGCTTCAACCAATATGTGTTTAACTTACCAGGCATAACAGTAGGCGAAATCATGAGAAAATTAATACAGGCTGCTCCCGATCCGTGACCTAGCATGGTAACGTTACCAGCATCGCCACCAAACAGGCCGATGTTTTGCTGCACCCAATGCAAGGCTGCTATCTGATCCATCAGCCCGTAGTTCGCTACTCGGGCTTTTAAGTGCGGTATGGGGTTTGCGTTGAGGAAGCCTGTTGAAGAAAGGATTTATTTATTTAACAGTTTATGTACACACTAAACACAGAAAGGAAGACAGGAACAAAAAAATAGGTACAAAGGTGCTGCTTATTTCTAAATAAATCTCTTCCAGCATACTAGAGAAGATAAAAAGAGATGAAGAGGGAGTGTGTAAAAGAAGAAGAGATAATAGAATACATAAAAACATAAAGCAAATAAGGAATGGAATTAGGAGAGATTTTTTTGGAAATAATACAAGTCACGGCCAGTAATCCTTGAAACGAGAAGTGTACCCATAGTACACTCATATTTTGGTAATGTTTGGGTCCCATGCAATAGAGGATATTTCGTGGGACTCAAATAATGGAAATGGTAATGTTAAAAGTTGAAAGGCTCTAACTTAAATGAGGATTTTTAAAGTCTAGTATATTTTTTCTTTCATTAAAGGAGGATAAGATAGGCACTTGAAATAATTATAACGTTTCAGAAATCAAATCCCTAGCTACTGCGATACTAATATCTATAGATTTGATTTTCAGATATAAATAGAAATCAAAGTACAATGATAGAGTAACGAAAGTCAATGAAACTAATGAATATGAAAAAGCCCATAAAGACGGACTCAAGATACTCTAATAGACTAATCTTGTTCATATTATAGATACGAATAAGAACCTAATTATCTTTGATTCCCAAGTTACTGAAAGTATGAGGCAGACCAAATAGAAGTTAATATCCGTTGCGTTAGATTTGCTCTTCGTAAGCCTAATTCAAGGCTTTGTTCATTTACTGTGGAACTTGATAAAGGGTAAGCCGATGGAAGCTGGATCGTTAACAATAAAATAATCATTGTTTGCTCTTGGGCTATAACTTGAAAGCTTTCATTGTGAATTTAGATGAGATTTTCTAGATGAGACTGGATTTTATTTAGACTTTAATTATTAAGTATTAATTCTGTAAGAGTTTTTTCATTAAATCATAATAAAAAGTAGTTCAGTAACTGATAAAGCTAAAAGTCATTTCAAATTATTTAGCATTAATTCAAAAAAAATCAAAATCAAAATATTTTATTTTACATAGGCCTAGATGGGCACTTATAAAACGTCGAAAAAAAGGTGCACGGTTCGGGTTGGTCGTTTCCTATGGAGAAGAACCGGCAAGAAACTCCATGGTTACTCTTTTCAAATCATTTGGTTTGGTCATTCAATATTCAAATCAATTGGGCATTAATTATTTCAAATCAATTGGGCATAGCTACTGACGTACAGACCAGAGCAATCAAAAACCGACTCAAACATGAAGGGTCCCGTACTATCGTAGTAGGGGAGCGCAGTTAATTTTTCATTGATTTTAATATTTGTTGTTATAGCGGTAACAGAAATACGTACATTCTGTGAAAAATTCAATTTGTCTACCTATCACGGATCATGAGATACAGCCCGCTAACAGACAGACAAACGGATGGACAGACGGGCTGCAGAGGCTTAGTAATAGGACCCCGTTGGTTAACCTTCCCTTCGGGTACAGAACCAAACATTTTAACTACTCCAAAATCACTGACCATAGCCATTATTCAAAGTATTTCATAAAATTATTTATAACCTCGAATTTTGCAAAAAATATTTGCTCGCACTTCTCACACAAACCAAAAATCATTCAAACAATTTCAGTAATAAAGTTCATAATTCAATGAGGCAATCGTTGTGGTAATTTCCACGAGTAATGTGTAATTAGGAAGAGTGGTACGTGACTAAACTAAGAGTTCGGACCTAGTCATACAATTAGATTGTATGAAAACAAAACTAGTTGACGGCTTCGGGGAAATATATTTAGTTTTCCGATGAAACAGAAACAGAATCAGTAAATCAGAGTAACTTGATTCTGTGTTAATAGGAAATGTTAGATAAAACAGAGTCGGTAGTTGAGGAATACTTTATGACAGAGTTTGGTATGAACAAATGTAATGAAATACTCTGAGGTTTGACGAAAGATCAAAGAGTTATAATTTTGATGAGTTCTCTTTAGGCTATAAATAGTAGATGATATTAATTAATAGGCACAGAACTAGATTGTTATCACACGAAACTTGTACAGATCGTGATTGCTTTGAAAAATGAAAACAATCAAGGAGAAGTTAGAGATTTAACAAAGGTCCAAAATGATTATGAATCATCATCATTCTCTCCTGCCCATAACCCTAATTATTCGAGCTGGTGCAGCATGTCTTCCTCTTTCTTACTTGTCTTTTCGTCAGCATAATTATGAGCCATCCATTTTCTAGCCATAATAACTTACCTAAAATGCCAAGCCGATAGTTGATCGTGATGACAACCATCCCACCGTAGCTGGCCAAGACAGAGCCGTCATACACATTCCCCGAGTTCCACTCGAAGGATTCACCGTGGATGAAGATGACGACAGGATATTTGGCTTGTAGTGTGGGTCCAACTGTAACAAAAGTTATGGATTAGTATATGAAATATGTCTTATAAACATTTCAATATTGTCTTTCAAACTATTTGTTAATGTTGTTTATATTATCTAGTTTAAAATTTCATTTTGAAATCAGGTACTTCAATGACAAATAAGACTTCTATCGCTACATAATCTTTTTCATCATTCTCCTGCAATTATTCTAATTTATTTTTGGTCGGCGCAGCATGTCTTCTATTTCCATACTTATCTATTAATTGTCATCTCAACAGTCACCATAGTCAGTCTCTATCGCTACAGAATACCCATCATTGTTATCACCATCACCATATGGGTTTTAGTGTATGCTGCAAGATTCTCTTGAACCATTTGCCCTAGTTTTGCGTCACTAATAATATTATCAAGGTTTTCGACCCGTAACACGACTCAAGTCTATTCTTGGGTACAATATAATAGTTCACGAACTCATTTCCTTTGTATACCACAATATACTATTTTGTCTCCAACTTCCTTAACAGGACAAGTGTACTACTCCATGTTTCCGTTACTTTTCCTTCTTTCTTGTTCACTTCTGACATTAGCTGTCTATGATTTTCTTTATTCTCATTTAGTATAATATATGTATGTTATGTTAAGTAGTGTAGTATCGTATATGATTAAGTATGTTTTATTTTGTATTCCGATATCTTTGACTACAAGTCTATCATCGTCATCATTCTCTCACCCTTATCCTAATTCATTTTAGGTCGGCACAATATGTGTTCTTCTTCCATACGTCTCTATTACTCGTCATCTCATCAGATACCTCCTTTCGTGCCGTATCATCCTTAACTCAATCCATCCATCGTTCCTTTGGTCTTCTTTGACTACAAGACTAATACAAAAAAAAACATTCTGTTTTTCTTCGAAAGAAACAATAACTTCTCCACTTTCTCTCAAAATTAGTATTTTATTTATGAAATAAAATAAATCAACAATACCTAATTTATCAGAAACTGTTACAAACAAAGCGATAATAAATCAATCAACCACCAACCACCGTGGTAGGAAGGCAACAAAATTCAAATCGTTTCTCAAAAGCCGATCGTTCGACTTTTCCGCTACTTTTGTTTATGTTATCAAGTTTTCGCATGACGGCCCGGTGCACGGTAGATAAAGTCAGAACATTGGATATGTGCCAACGGATATGAATTATATTTTTATCATTGAATAACAATGAATAAATACATACATTGTTTTCCGGATAAATGATTCTGATTTTTATGACAGTCGGTAGTTGTATAAAATATGTAGTTGCATTTCGTACTTAGTTTGAATATCAATTTTATTTTTAGTATTACATTATACGTGTAATAGTTTACTTCTTCTTTATCGTGTGGTTAATGCCTAACCTGGTGTCAAGAGTTTTTATGCCGCCCATGGGCTGCCGCTGACGTGGCTTTAGAGGCCGTCAAGAAATATCTCTCAGGCATGCTGATTTCCTCACGATGTTTTCCATATAGTTTACTAATAAACATTCTTACCAAGCAGTATAGTGTTACCCAGTAATTGAGTTGTGGAGGTCAGATAGGCAGTCGCTCCGTGTAAACAATGTTATTCAGCTGCATTCGGTTCAACTGGCTGATTCCAACATAGTTAGAAAAAGACTAGACATATGTTACGTGATAATAATAATAATGCCCCTGACTTGAGGCCTTACACTCAAGGCACCCACAAGATAGTCCGGTTAAGCAGACGACAACCTCGAAGGTTGAACTGCGAAATGCCATTAAAAAAAAGTTAAAATAGTGACCAGCACAAACAATCCATGTGGTTTTATTCTCAAACATTTAATCCTCCTCCCAATAACAAGAACACAGTCTCTTTTATGTGTCATAACTACCTGAATGGTTTAACAAAAATAGAATACCATCTAACCTCCCACCCCTTGAGGAAACAAATTATCATAGCATGAATAGAAACGCGTTGCATTATTCATTATTGCATAACTTCGCCTTTCTATCTACAATCAAGGCTAAACACTCACCCATTTCCCTATTATATTTCAATTTTACAGTGACTGAGATAATCCAAGAACTTCCCATATCGATAAAATACTAATAAGACACAATTTTCCACAATCTCCGCTTCTCTAAAACTGCAGCTCTAACTTTAAACAAGATCACAAATCGCAATGTATTTCCAACTCTAGTGATATTATACTGAAGAACGGTATCAATTCGAGTTCCTCCCAGAAATATCTCGTGTTGGATTCTCGAATAACTAGTATTTTCGTATCGAATTCACAAGTCACTGGAGTAATAACATCGATAACGTTTCGATGTAACGGTCGTGCCACTGCTACGGATTTACAAGGCACGGAATTTATTTTACCGTGTTTAGTATTAATAAAATTGAGGAATGAAATGCGGATTTCTGGTAATTTGAGGTTAGTGGAATCGGAATCGATAGTGGATTTGATTGAAGAATTTTTGGATGGTAAAGGAGAGGTTAGAAATACGCTAAATGTTAACGTTAAAATGGTGGGAGATACATGCAATTACGGCGACTCAGAGAGTCGTGGAGAGTAACAAAAAAGGACTTAAAATATATCGGGAGTGAAATGATAATTTAAGATACGGTAATGATGACAATGAGTATAATGACAATCGATAAGAAACAGTGAAGAATTCATTGTGAGCATCAGGCTAGTGTCCTAGTCTTAACAGATATTTATTTATTTAAAACAACGTAAATAGCCGGCCGTTTGTTGGGAAGGCAAATTAGTAATTAAGTTCCTTGTGAAGTTAAGGATAACGTATTTTATTAAAGTAAACAGGCCTTTTGAAATAAACGGAGATCAATTTAGTCCGCTTGGCCTACTATAAACAAATTAAAAACTGGTTGACAAAATAGAAGCTAGTTCTGACAAAGTGTCTCCGGAAAGTTGTTGATTAAATAGAAAATAATTAATTGAAATTTTGCCAATGGGAACTGATAGCTAATAAAACATTTTCTTCGTAGTACTTCAATGGACTACAAGCTGCCAGGAACCAGACAAAGGCGTTCAGTGATACTTCAGAAGTTTGAAACCTTACTTCAAGCTCTTTTCTTACTAATAGAGCAGTATTATTACTACTAATTGAACTAGGATAGAACAATTATTACAGTACATTTAAGATTTCAACTGAACTACCTAGTAATATTATTCAAAGCTTTATCTATAATAGATGACTCACTTTCGTCATTTCAGGAATATGGATGTGCATAACATAACAGTTTTCTTAACTAAAACCCTAATATGCGATATAAACATGAGTACAAAGTTACAAACACACACTTACGAGTTTATTTTACATTACGTCAATCTCAATGGCCTAAATACATTTTACCTCCATCCAAAATATTACTTCTCCAAGAAACAAGCCAATGGTGCTATTTATTTCAAGATTCCCATTCAATGCGTACCCTTGTGTACCTACCTACGTATATAAAGGCAATCTTGAACATAGAGAGCTCGGGAAAAATATTCCAGTTTAAAATAACATTATGCTCGTTTCACCCACTCCAAAGGTTATGGAATGCATTCAATTCTGGAATACATTAGTATAAGGTATTCAGTCGACATATTCAATGGAAAGAATTTGCATTCCGCTTCCCAATATGTCGGTCACATTGCTTCAATGAAAATGTGCTGAACAAATATTATTTGAGTTGGCTTTGCAGTTGAGTTGGAACTTTGAAGCCCATTAACATGATTTCTCATAGGATGCATACTTTGCAATATTTCCTGTGAGTTTTGTTGAAGTGACACGATTGAATTATGTTATAACTTCAGTTTCAACTATAAGTTTAATTATAGCCAAAACGATGTTCGACAGTGACGTTTTTCGACTTGATGCTTCATTGTCATACTAAAATGGGACGAGAATATATATTTTTTTTAAATATTTTTTAGATATCGCACAGGACAGAGAGGTTTGGAAGGAGAAGGGGGGGCCTTACCCAGCAGTGGGACACTCAAAGAGGCAAACAAAAAAAAAATCTTGGTATCCACTATTGTGGATAACTAACGAACACCTTACTTTAATGCGCCTCTCTGCATTTTTCAATAATTTCTTAATATTCGTCGAAATCGTCTTTCAGAAACTGTCATCCGCAATTCCTACCTCTACATAGGAGACAGAAACGAATGAAAAGTATTTGCCTGGCACCGTGTCTTGTACATCCGCATCGCCTTGTCTCCCAAGAAATATATTGTGCAAATATTTGTTCTGCATCCACCGAAGTGACGTTGGAACTTTTTGAAAGAGAGTGTAATAAATTTTTCAAACATGCTGGGTATGTCATGTTTGGGCTTTTTATCTTGGATATCAGAAGAGCAGTAAATCATGGAGGTTAAAAAAGAGTAATGTAATAATGGCGTATACCGTAGGACGTACATGGGAATGTACCTACGTTGATAGGTTTTTATTTTGCTTTTGATTTGGAATCATCAAATTTTATTGCAAACTATCGATATGTTAGCGAATAGTGAATATCATTAAATAAGATTAGAATGAAATGATGATGATGATGATGTGATTCGTTATTTATAAATGTATGAAACACTTAATAAAAAGCTTATACGGACGGAATACCAATAAAATCATACTGTAACGGTGACCGACCTCGAAGCACGCGTTCGCATGTGATGAGGTCATCCATATAAACTCTTGTGGTAACTTTTAATAAAATATCTAAGATGTATGAACTTCTTGTACTTAAAATATTACTAACTCTCCATTTTAATATCCTAGCAATATTTCACAAAGTTCAAAAGGGAATTTGAGATAAGTTTTCGAAATTAATTTGAATACCAGTATTTGATGGTAGCGCAACGACTGTTCCATAACCATAAAGTTAAACAATTTGTTATTTAACTGGCAGATAACGGAAGATAATGGACGTTTGCGACAGTCTAGAATTAAATTGTATTTGCCTTAAGTTTCAAGTAATAGACTCAATATGAATATTTTCCAAAGATCTTCTGGTGAGTGATGTTGATGAAGAGGGAGAGGAAGGCCAAAGAAAAAATGGATGGAAAAAATGATTCCGTGACGTGTGATAGGGGAGAATGGAAGAAGAAAACGTATTGCGGCGACCCCAAGTAGAATGGGACAAGAGTAGGAAGATAATGATGATTTCTGAATATTACAGTAAAGTGTTGAGTGAGTGAAATTCTTGTAACCTGAAAACTTGATCAAGAAATATCAAAGAAATAAAAAAATGTTCAACGTTAAAACATGTTCGGAGAATCCTGTCAATAAAACTGTCCATAGATTAGGAAATAATTTTAAAGAGATCTCCAGAAACAAACTAGACAACGTCACAATTTCTGCTAACGTAACTATTTCGCAGAATCAAAATGTAATATTGTATCATTCTCCAGGAAAACTCATTCTTGGGTGAGCTAGTTCCCGTAATTCAGTTCTATATATTTAGAACGTTACCTAATTTCTAAGACGTGCACACATTTCACTTTATAATACAATTACATAAAGAATATCGTTTAAAACTTTTGCGTCCATAAAATGCATGGAGAGATGGAAGTTCTTAACTCCTGTGGATAAAAGATAGCTTGTTTCGTCGGCACACTTCACAAAAGGTGTATTATCGTCTTTATTTTACGAAAACTAAAAGTTAGAATAGCCGCATTGTTCATATTGTTACTATCTTCGGTATTTTAATACTTGAAAATGAATTCTTCTCTGTTTTGTTATTGTTTTAGGTTTTTCATTTTGCGATTTTAGTGAGCTTGTGGATTACAATGTTTCATCGTTGGATTTTCACGTCGACGTAACTATTTTTCAAAAAGGTATTTCTAGTCTTTTAATTCGATATGTCATATTTGCAATTGGAATTTGACTAGAACTATTTATTATTTTAATGTCTCCATTACTAATAGAGACATTATGTTGCCATCTAGTGTTGTATGCCATTTCAACTTTAATTCTTATCTGGGTGTATAGTGACGCTTTAAGAGATCTCATAATATCTCTGAATATTTGTTGTTTTATAGATAGTATTAGTTGCTGGATGAGATGTAAGTTGCAAAATGTCTACTGAGGAAAATACATATTAAGTAACTTATTGAATTTGCATATTACTCGTGTTTATAGTGTCTCATTCTTCTCTATTTATTCCTTTTACTCTCACTTATCTAGATATTGTTTTTTGATAAGTCATCATCGTAAATGCGTAGTATTTCGGCAATTCGGAATTTCTATTAAATTCACTAACAAGATTATACGCTTCCCGCATTTGGAGGATATAAAATTATACTCAATTTTATTGGCTCTGTATATTCTCGAGTGTTATAAGGAAAACGGAACACAGAGATATAATAAAAAGAAAACAAACGTGCCAAACACGATGATATGAACACAAAGGAAAGTGATTGAAGAAATGAGAAAACAGATAACGAAATAAATATTAAAGTAGGTAGAAATATTCCAAAAATAAAACAAAACCTAGTAACAAAAACCGTTCTTGTTGAGGTAACCAAATTCTATAGCTTAGAATATGTAGCAACTTTTGACCAAGAAATAGAAACGTTAATGTCTAGGAAATAAAATAGAATCTAAAATAACACACTAAATATTTTTACGACGAAAGATAGTACAAACCAGAACCGTTCACAGCTTTTTATCATAGTCCGCAAGTTGTAAATATTAACAGTGAGGAAACGCGGCCTGTGGCGGTCGTAAACGATGGGTTAGCAACCCTTTCACTACAAATAAGTATACAACACAATCTAAAATATTACGTAGAATATATTAAGATTTAACCTAGTAGTTAACGAGTCAGTTTTATTTATACAGTCTTTAAACCCAAATATATGACTTGATGTAGGAACGTGCGCGAAACTAAAGGAGTATGTATTGCAGGATCGCAGTTAAGTGCGTTAACGTCTTACGGCACTTCATACAAACTTTCAAGTGAAGTGTTTTCGAAATGACTGAACCGATTTTAATGAAACTTCGTACGCATAAGGAAGTCAAATTTTTAGACTTATGTATCCTGCTTATGCACACGAAGTTTCATAAAAATAGGTTCAGTCATTTCGAAAAAAAATCACTTGAGAGTTTGTATGAAATGCCGTAAGACTTTAACGCTCTTAAGTAGGTGGCGCTTTGTTGTTTCTGCCTTCCCCGATGCGAACCCAAACAATATGCTTGGATCATAAAACATCACGCCTGTAACTCCCGAAGGGTTTGGCAGAGGTGTAGCTAATAGTACACTCACATATCGCCAATTATGTTTAAGTTCCATGTAATAGGGGGCGAGCCTATTTATTTATTTATTTATTTATTGGATCTCCAACAGAAACTACACAATTACATGTAAGTATACATTAAACAGGGACAGGTACAAGTGTGCGCTTCCAATTATAGGAGACCACATCATTCACTTATAATCTAGGTGCATACACTAAATTTGACAAGGTTAAAAATATAAACAAATCCAAATACATTACACGAAAATCATACTGTGAATTACATAAAAGATGAACTATAATAATAATGGAAATGAAAAATAAGAAAAAAAAAAATTAAAAAAAAAAACATCAACCATCAACTGGGCACAAATTTAGACTCCGTGGCTGCTTCTGAGAAATTCTTGATGGAAAAACCCAATAATACTTTACCCGACCTGGGAATCGAACCTAAGACCCCATCCTCAACAGTCGCATAGACAACATAGCCATTATCATCATAATCATTAATATTATGAGATCATAAATGTGAATCACTGAGCATTGGCCTCAATCATAAACCACTGCAATTAACGATTTTGGTAGAATATTGGTGTAATTAATGCGCAGGACCGCATACGATATAATTTAATTGATTATTATAAATTCATATTTTGTAGTTTGAAAATACTTCTCAACTTTAGTGTTTTAACGCGTTCATTGGTACTTGTCTATTGACCGACCGCTTTAATGTGTCCTCCGCCTTGCCCCATCAAAGCCACATTAAGCGTCCTCAAAGTCCTAACAATACCCTACAGGTTATTTGCTTTAAAATAACCATAATCCACGTAGGTATTACTATACCAATTGAACGTGATCAACCTTCAGAATATTTAATTTAAATTGATACCTTCGCGAGTACTCATTAAAGCGGTCGGTCTATAACTTTCGATATGATCTGACCAGACTAAAATCTGTATCTTTTGTAACTAATAATAATAGATCTCCTGACCGTATTCGGTCACGGCGGCCAATCTGAGCGGAGATTAGCCATCGACGCGGTGCGGCATATATTATAGTTCATAATTGTATATGCGCAGTCACAGGTGTACTCTCTGTTCCTTGACTCTCATAGTCCGATTGGAAGGCAATCGGACACGACCGGAGATAGATCAGGCGCAGGACTAATGGCTAAACTTGCTTTCCGAGGCTATCATACCACCGACTGGAAAAACCCTTTAGCACAGTTTTGTGCGACCCGGGAATCGAACCCAGGACTCCACGCTCAGCAGTCGCACTTGCGACCACGAGGCCAACGGGGCAGTTCTGCACTTGAAGCAAATGGTTGCAACTAAACAATATCTACGAATCATGTAACTGGTTGCTAGGCAAAACGGTCTGGCGCCGCGAATCGGCAAACGTAAGGTGGGACACCCTCAGGCTCGGTGGAGTGACGATATTCGCAGGGTGGCTGGTAGCGACTGGATGAGAGTTGCTAAGAATCGAGTTGCTTGGCGTGTGATTGAGAAGGCCTATGTCCAGCAATAGACTGCTATAGGCTGATGATGAGGCAAAACGGTCTGGCACCTCACTTTTTCATATCATCTCTCTCCATTTAAATATTTGCTGTTTTTAATCATCACTCTTAGCGTATGTCTTTTTACTAGCGGTTAGTCTTCATATCACCAAAAAAAATTGCCAAATCTATGAAAATTCCATTACAATAATTAAGCTTCTTCCATACGATTCTAGATAAATTACATTCCTCCATTCACAACCTCCATATTTGTTCGGAATCTTTTATCAGTATCCACAAAAGCGCAATCCGGTCCAACGTTAATAATTTCTTCACAAATAATTCTCTCACAATCTTGGGCGTCTCACGTGACTATTGTTACTCGCGAACAAAGGACGATCGTAACAAAACTATCCAGATGAAAGAGGGGACAAACCATTGCAAACTGTGATTAAAATGTTCGAGTAAAACTTGATCTCCTGTCTCGTTTGTTATGGGTGGTTATTGATGCAAAATTGTCTTTTTTTCGTAACAACGGATGGTTTGTTTTTGCTTGTCACGGAATTTTATGTTGATGCTGTCTTTTTAATTCAGATTTCTGACTGTGTAAGTAAACACCTACCTTCTGTACTTTTTGTAGACTACCGATTTCAGTTTTGGGCTCTTGTCGAGGTTCAATATATTAATGTGAAACATTTTTGTGCATTTTACACATGTATCCTCTATAAAAATTGAATACTTTGAATTCAAAAGCATCGCTCCAACAATTTCAAAAAGCACTCGAGCACAGAAATTCTTTCAAAATTGTCTCTTTAATTCAATTTAAAATAAACTCGTGCGTCACATTACAAATTCATTGAATGCAATAACATCGTGAACTCTTTCAACATGCCGCGAATGCACTTTCCGAATAAATTGCATGGAAATATGAAGTCAAACATTTTCTTTTTAAGCGATAACTCAATGTTATTGCATTTTCGTTTTGGCATGCCGACAAAACGAAGAATCAAACATTAATTGAATGCCTGTAAATATTTGTATTCAGTAAAGGAGTTTTACTAAATGAAAAATCATTTACATATTTTACCACTATCGTTTAATAATTTCTATTGTATTTCTGATTTGTGTCTTCGCTATTATTCAAGTTTGATTGTATCGGGAATTTAAATCATTCATGTCTGAGTTGGTTAATTTGATCGAGACCGTGGTTTAGTTATATGCTTTCTACGTGAACTGTTTTAGTAAATAGAAGTAATATTGTTCTAATGAAACGTTAGATGGTTCATAAATAGAAAATTCCTTCAACCTCCACTATGAGCAAACAGACGATGTTAATAATGACACGCGCCTGCCGGATGATGATGCCATGTCTTCGTTCTGGCGCAGCATCTAGTCGGTGCCTGTTAGCCATACCGAGGGTGAATGGACTCGGGATGTCGAGCGAGCGTGCGATCTAGTACCAGTCCGTCCGTTGCCTGGTTGGTTTACAAGGTCGCACGCTCGCCTGGCGATCCTGTTCCAGTCAGCCTTAGAGTCAGGGTTGCTGCCAGAGTTCCTGACAACAGGTATAACCCACCTGCTCCATAAATTGGGTAGTACTGCGGAGCCCAAAAATTATAGACAGATTACCTGTCTTCCGACGGTCTATAATGTTCGTACATCAATTTTAAGAGCTAAAATTAACAAACACATTTATGACAATTCTGTCTGGTCCCGCGGTACTAAGGAGCTACTGCTCATTGATATGGCCATTAGTCAACAGGTTCGCCGTTCCCGAAGGGATCTGTCAACATGTTGGATAGACTATAAGAAGGCCTATGACTCGGTGCCACATACATGGCTCATGAAGGTGCTAAAGTTGATGCAACTCTGCGCACCTTCTTGATGTCATATATGGGGCAACGGAGGACAGTCCTTCGCTGTCCAGGATGTCGGCAAATCCAGAGGAATAGCGAGCCGATAAGGATTTAGTGAGATATATTTCAGGGCGATAGTTTGAGTCCACTTTGGTTCTACTTAGCCATGAATCCTCTTAGCACGCTGCTGGAGGATTCAGGTCTAGGCTATCGGTTGAGGAGAGGTGGTCAAGTTATATCTCACCTCCTTTATCATGTCATAGATGACCTAAAACTCTTTGCCCCCAACGATTTGCAACTGATGGAGCTACTGAATGTAACTGAAACTTTCAGTAGCGCCATCAGGGTGGAATTTGGTGTGGACAAATGTGCGGTCATGTATGTAAAGCGAGGTGAGATTGTAGAATCTGTGGGAACCCAGCTCTCGGATTCCATAAATCTTAGATCCCTCTCAGCAACCGAAACCTATAAGTATTTGGATAGGTCGGAAGCGCATTAAGGATGGTACGGTTGACATATGTCGGGCATGCCACCGTCCAGGCGAATCAATCCGTCACATTATCTCCGGGTATTCTCGTCTGGCTAACGGATAGTAGTTCTAGTGTCTATGCAGACACAACCTTGTAGCCAGGATTATCCATCAGCAACTTGCTCTAAAATACAACCTTGTGGAATCGGTAGTGTCGTACTATAAGTATGTACCCAACCCAGTTATCGATAATGGCAGTATCACATTGTACTGGGATCGATCCATCATCACTGACAGGACTATTGTAGCCAATAAGCCTGATTTAATGGTGGTGGATCTATCAGTGCGGCGCGCAATGATTGTTGCCATTACGGTCCCGCATAATGAGAACCTCGTGAAAGTCGAGAAAGATAAGCAAATCACGTATCTTGACTTGGCACGCGAGGTTGTCGACACGTGGGATGTGGACTCGGCGATCATTGTACCGATAGTTGTATCAGCCCATGGCTTAATTGCCAAGAGCCTTGGCCAATACCTGAGGAGGCTCTCGTTAGGCAGCTGGATCAAGGGCTTGATTCAGAAAGCGGTACTACTGGACACGGCTCGTATTGTTAGTAGGCTTAGACCCTGTTCCCGATACCAGTGGGCTACAATTTTTTATATTTTTAAACATTTTTTATATTGTTTTTTTTCTAAGGAATATTTAAAAATGTAAATGATTTGTAAAAATGTAAATAAAGAAAATCTTTATTTATTTCTGTAAGTTGATTTTAAAAAACATATTCCGGTTGGTGTTTCGTACCTGATTACTCTGAGAAGAAACAGCTGAAACTAACTCAGAGGTCACTGTATCTTTTAAAGTCCAGACATTGGTCGACTCATAAATGAGGATCATGAATGGATAAAATAAGAATTGAGTATATAAGAGGAAGTCTGAAAGTGGCGCCGCTGACTGAAAAGTTGTGTGGTAATCGGTTGTCGTGGTATGGGCATGTGATGCGGAGGAATGAGGAAAATGTTGTGAGGAAAGTTTTGAGTATGAATGTGGATGGGTATATGAGTAGTGGAAGACCAAAGAAACGATGGATGGACTGTATAAAGAATGATATGGCAAGAAAGGAGGTGTCGGATGAGATGACGAGTAATAGAGAAGTATGGAAGAAGAAGACATGCTGCGCCGACCCCAAATGAATTGGGATAATGGCAAGAGAATGATGATAAATGAGGATCATGTAGATCATGTAGATTAGTCTGAGATGGCCTGTTAAAGAAAGAAGCACATAGATTTGAGTGGACCTGTCCCGTCAGTGCAAGCATGACGGGGCAGGTCCACTGCAATCATGCATTTGCTACACTATAACTGTATCGTGTAGCAAAATAATGCGTCATTGCAGTGTAGTTTGAAGGAGCAATTACAATACGTCCGACATCTTACCGATTGTAAGTCTAATCAAATTGGGCCTACTTTTAGAAATGGACTATCGACAATTTTTTATTCGAAACAACAATTCAAATATTTTACTAAGGGCCATTATCTATCCCACATAAAAGGTTAGAAGATAAGGAAGACGATAAGGATAAAACTAAATTTAATTTTCAGCAGCAGCAAACATCGGGATACCAAAAACATTTCATATCAAATATCAATAAAAGAATAACATAACCATTTCTGGCTTATGGCGAAAAATTTCCGTTTACGAAACAGTCTTCCCAAAGCCGAAATACATTTTCCTATATACGAAACTATACATAGGCGTCGTCCAGGGTGAATAAGCCGTGATTCGGGCGGTAGCGAGCGCGGTGGTGAGCGCGATTAGGTAGGACTAACAGTGCATCGCTAGTTGGCTACAAGGTCAATGTTTCCATTAGTAACACAAAAAACGATCGCTTGCTAGCTCTCCAGGTCGCTGAGTAATGTCATGCTAGATACCTGCCATATTCATTTCACCATGGATGCAAACGGCCGCCCCGTTTCGTAATCAAAAATATTTATGACACACGGCCAGAGTCGACACTCATTGGCTGTTAGAACACGCTAGCTATTGGCCGTAGAAAACTTCACATTAGAAAGAGTGGAAAGGATAGTAAAGGAAAAGTATGTAATGGACTCACACAGTGAAAACATAGGAGATAAAACTGTATAAAATATGAAATGAGAACAAAAAAACAATTAAACTAATTAATCGGTCCTGTACGTGGCCAGAAAGGTATCTCAGCATGATGCTGCAACAATCGCTGTGGAACTATACAGGTTGACAAAAAAGAAAGACCTTGCATAAGCTCCTTTCCTAAAACGAACCCATAGAGGTTCGTATCTGGGCAACTATGCGTAAGGACCGAGGCGGCTTACATTTGAGTGCAATGAACCGGAGTATAGATGCATCGCGCGGAAATTGATTTATGACCCTTCGTGAATTCGTGATTAGTTTCGGTGGGTAATCCCGGAGATCAGATTTTAGAAGATTGACGGTTTATGGCATGGGGTGGGATTTTTGGAAAATTGAATAAGACCGATAAGGAAAATGTTGAGTATATATGTAGATGGCTATAAGAGTAGAGGAAGACCAAAGAAATGATGAATGGACTGTGTGAAGGATGATAAGACTAGAAAAAAGGTGACTGCTGAGATGACGAGTAATAGAGAAGTATGGAAGAACAAGACATGCTGCGCCGACCCCAAAATAAGCTGGGTCGATGGTGGAAGAAGGAAAATATGGTATAGAAATTACAAAAGAAATCGTCTACTACTAAATTATACAACATCACACCTGTAATCGCCGAAGAATTTTGCAGAGATGTGTGTACCTAATTATAGTACACCCATATTTCGCCAGTTATGTTTAGGTCCCACGTCATAGGGTGTGAGCCTTTTGCCATCAACATGGCACAAATCCAGACTGTGGCTGCTACTGAGAAATTTCTTATGGAAAAACCCAATAACATTTTAACTGACCTGGGAATCGAACTAAGATCTCAAGCTCAGCAGTTGCGCTTTAGATCATTAGACCAAAGCAGTGTAAAGTATTTTCTAACTTTCTACACTAAAAGCCAATGACCTGAGAGCATGAAGATAATTAATACGTAAGTTACGTCATTAAAAATAAATAAGGCACTATTTGGAAAGAGTGACGTTGTTTAGCTAGCTAGACAAGCAGAAGGGGTAAAAAGAGATGTTCTCCGTTTACAGGGCTAGTTCCATGTAATAGGCTATCAATGAGCCTGTACACATTTTTCGATGACAATTTTGAACAAATCCGTCGCATCTGAGGACTCGCTTAAAATTACTATTTTCTTAAAATATGTAATAATTTTTTCAAGTAGATGAAAACGATAAAAGCGTCTTTTGAAACGAAAAGCAATATCAACAGATAAAGTAGTTTCGTGTAGTGTTGAGCTCACAAAAGAGTTTACCAACCGTAACATATTGATGTGTAGTGTTGAACTTTGAACCTTATTGTACGTGAAACTTCGATCAACGTTAAAGCATTTAGCGTCGGTACTGTTGGAAATTCTCGAAACATTTTTAAAAATAAAACGAAATTTAAATTGTGAAAGCTTTAATGAAATTCTGTATGGACGAGGTAAATTTTGAATTGCATCCATTCAATTCAGCAATGCTAGTACTCCTACTTCCTACTATTATTATAAATGCGAAATTTTGTGAGGATGGATGAATGGATTGTTACTCTTTCACGCAAAAACTACTGAACGGTTTTGAATGAAATTTAGCATACAGATAGCTTAAAACCTGGATTAACACATAGGATACTTTTTATCCTAGTAGTATGATCCCGTGGGACAATTAGTGAACACCACGCGAGCGAAGCCGGGGACATAAGCTAGTAAATTAATAAAATTGTAACCTACGTTAAATCTAGTGCTAATAATTTGATTAGTAATGAGTTTGATAATTAATTACGAATGTGTGCGAGTGATACCGCTATTTCAATCTAGGTAGCATTAGATTTTCATTAATATCAGTTGAGCTTTGAGCGGTGAACTAAACTGATTAGAATATTATCAATAATAATTCACTCAAGTGTGTTATAAGTTTAAAAGTAACTTGTTCTATGTATAAAGGGTGTAACAAAACCCTTAACGAAGCTGAAAGGCACATGTTCTCCGCGGCATTGCGACCATTTTTTTGTTCTAGACCATATACCTTCTAGTTATGGAGTTATTTGGGGTCAAAGTTCCATTTTTTTTAATATATATTTGTCGGATATCCGGTTGATTTTTGATTAAAAGTTGTTAATTTGAATTGTACGGTAGTTGGTGAAGCACGTTAGATCACGTGGGCAGAGTCATAGTGGGCTGGGCGCCATTTTCGGACGGGCAGTCTTGATTGAACCGTCGAAGTGAGAGCACCACTCTGAAACTGTCTCTTCACCTACTTCCGCCTTAACGTATTTTGTAATTGTGTGATTTAATCAACGCAATACAATATTGAGTGTGTGTGGTTTTCTTGCTCGAACACCTACGCCATGTCAGACCATGAAGCAGGCAACGCCCCTGATGCCGCGGAACCTAGGCGAGAGACGACATATTTTTAATGTAATACATACTATAGTTTAAACATCTCCACGACCCCTGTACTATTCAATATATCCGTTAGCACAATGTTTTGAGTGCGTTACATTGAGCGCTACCGTAAAACGTGATTTTTCATACCAAAGAAAAAAAGTCATTTCCCAGCAATAATTTTTGCGAAAAGTTACTTAGTTTGATGTACATAATGCTTGGTTGACGGCTTCGTGAAGGGTCTGTTTACACCCTGTATTCCCCGTCTATTTGTACTTCTATCTCTTCACGATTTAGTACCCAGGTAGACCTGATAAGATAAAGTCTTTTCATTCCAAATGAACAGATTTGTACTAGTAACAATAGAATGGATTATGTAATACTTTCCCTACTAATAAATAATTTCCAAACTAGACGGTATTTTTTTTCATTTAATTATTTCTAAAAATGAAATTGGAACTGAATTGATAATTTAAGACAAGTTCGTAAAATCAACGTAATTGCTACGCTAGGTAAGCCTCGAGTAGAATTATTAAGTAATCTGATACAAGTGAAAAACAGAAGGTATGTTATTACTACAAACTTCAAGTAAAAATTATGTAAATACCTCGAAAAATAAATAAAGGCGAACACAATTTGCCAAACTTCATTGCCCGCATAGAGATCTCTACAATCAAATACCCATCTTAAATTATCTCAGACGTTATACGAAAAAGGCTTTTGTCAACAGGGATTACGTAAGCAATAAAGGGGAAATTGGGTCAAAACAGGGACGAACGTGATTTGAGTACTAAACACCCTGCTTTTGGTCACATTTCTGTGTACCCACCCATATGACAAAGCATTTGCACGGATGCAAGCTGAATCATAATCAAGGGAAGTTAGAACCTATGAATGGGTCTTGAAAGGCCATAATGGTGACTACAGAAGGTATAATTCACTGAAGGATAGCGCAGGAGATAGTTTGATGTGATATTTCCTGGTTATGTCGACTTTTCCTTCCTTTCAAAGAAAGTGGAGCTTTGTGTGATGTAAGACTACACGTTTACCAAATTCTTTTACTTCTGTCTACGAATTCGTTTTAAACCAATTTAGAATCACACAAAGAAACCGTCCAAGTGCAACGACATATCCGATGCCCCGGCTGGTCTCACTAGCGCGAGCACTGCGCAATAAAATTGTATTTGTTTTTGTCACCACAAAATCTCATTAGTCAATGGTCATTATATTTTTTGTACGCCTTAAAATAACTATCCGAAAAATACTATCAAGCTATTGTAATCCATCAGTTTTGCTTACAATATTGTTAGGTCTTGGAATCAAACCAAGGAGAATTAAAACATCACGTATATTTTAAATAATTGAAACAACACGTGACACTCCCGCGCACTCCTAAATATATTGTCCTACCGAACGCGGCCGTGCCGATCGATAGTGCTGTCCGCACTGATATGCATAGGGTTGGGACAACCATAGGATTGTCGTTATCACTATGTTAAGATTACCAGTCTTACCTTACAGTCACTCCTTGTAAAATACTGGTGTTCAGATGCATCCGGTTAGACTGGAAGCCGACCCTAATTAATTGGGGAAAGGCTAGGCAGATCATCTTAAGATTGAAACTACCTCTTATTTTTTTCTCTATTGTGAATAACTTGTATCAAGATAAAATAGTTTTTTTTTTTATTGTAAAGGTACAAGAAAATGTAAAATTAAATTCCCACAAGGACCCCGAAAACTACGAACTGCTTCCTCACCAAGAACCACGTAGAAGTGTTATTTCAGTGCAAATTCTAAGAAGTGCCCCACTTTAATCTAGAAATGGTGGGAAACAGAGCACATCGACCACTTACCTTCTTGAGCAATTTGTTCAAGTCAACTGAGGTAAAGTTTCTATGCTCTTTGGGTATGCACGAGTATTTTGTCATTTTGAACTCTGTGTGGTAGTAATTGAATTGGCTTGTTTCAATACTGAAGAACGAAGTGTGTGGTATGTAAGAAAATCAAGTATAAAAGGTCAGCAACAAAAGTCCAAAATTACAGTCATTTGTGCAAACCATCAAAAGTGATGCAAAATATTTCGATACGATGCCTTATATATTTTCAACGTTAGAGTAAATATTCCAAAAAAATAACTTTTTTTTTTTCATTTTAAAATAAATATTTTGGTCAATGCTGTTGCTGTTGTTTTTTATTTTGGGGGGTCTATTATTGGGGGGGTCTATACATATCTGCCTAACCCTTGGGAAGAACAAGCATGATTTTATGAAGTGTCATCTTTTATTTTATTAATCTACTTTGATACCAAATTTGGTAACTCGTAATTGGTACAAATAGTCAAATTATTTCTTCTGCGCAAATAGTCCCAGACTGAATATCGCTTGGAAACAGAAATTCAATATTTACATCCGATCTATAAAGACTTTTCAGCGACCAAGTTTAAGCCATTTCCAACAAGTAAGAAGCTAGAAATGCAACCGACAAAGAAAATATTACATTTCCCTCTTAAGGACTTTCTGACGAAGTTATTTTTGCATTCTACCCGGTGCCGGGGTTGAATTCAAATAGAGTATGTTGGGGTCGGCTTCCAGTTACATGAAGTGACTGACTATCTGACCTTTACGAACCAGTATCTGGGTAACACGATGACGCCTTTTTGGTAAGACTGATTGTCAATCTTTCAGATTTCTTACTACCGTAAAGACTGTCAAAGACCTACGAAAAACCGGAACTTCTTAACGCGCTTCCCAAAGCATATAGGGATATTTTATTAATGGACGGTAACCCATCATCGGATGAACCTTGGACCGGTGCCGCTATTTTTGTTTAGCCACAAACCCCTCCCGAGGTTACCATCAATAGATATTTTCTATGATTTCTTTCCAAAAAATATATATTTCCGTGTCTAGCCTCAAGGGATCTGATATCCGATGTTGTAATGCGATGCCGTAAACCAGGAAAAAATTGGGAAAAATAAGCAAAATGAAAATGGCTATCTTGTTGGTAGATTACCTCTGGTTCGGCTGTCTGGCAGAATGTTAACCTTTGGGTCGAAATAAGCTTTTGATCTCAAGGTCACAAGATGGAAGATTTTTGGTATAACCTACAAAACATCATAAGTAATTAGAATTCAGTAAATCATATTTGAGCACGGTGGGTCAGTGGAAGCGGCCAGACAGGCGTATTTCTTGCTGAAATATCTTTCTTCATCGTGTGTTAGTGCCTAACCTGATGTCAGACTTTTTATGCCGCCCATGGCGCCTCTGACTTGGCTTTACATGCCGTCGAGAAATATCTCTCTCATGCTGGTTTCCTCACGATGTTTTCCTTCACCGAAGCAAGTGTTAATTATACAATTCGCATATGAATCCGAAAAATCAGAGGTGCATTGACAACCAGTGCCTTCTTCCCGAACAAATTAATGATTACTGGCGTATTCGCACGACCGATCGCTTTGGTTAGGATGCGGGGTTAGAATTTTATTTTCATTGGGACATACTGCCATTTAATAGTATATTGAGCTGGAGCATCTGGCTTCGTAATTTTTTACCAAGTAATTGTATCCATGATTGAAAAGTGTTAATTTTTAACCGGGCTAATAAACACTGTTTCTGTTTTCTTTTTCCTCTTATTTTCTCATTCAATTTATTTTTCTTTTTTAAGACAGACGTTTCACCTTCACCTTTACAAGGCTGTTTTCATTATGCATGAATGGGAAAATACAATCTACTTAAGAAAACAAAATCAAATGATTTCTTTTATAACGTTTTCTTTTGTGAGGTGTTTATTTCTCTTTCTAATAATAAATGGGTATTTTCTTCAACGATGAATGATTACCTACCTTCATTGTTATAAAATATATTAAACATCTGGCAACCCGCCTAAGCCGGATACTTCGCACTGGGGTGAGAATTCAGTTATATTTTGGTTTATTAGTAACGTATTGGACACATAGACCTTTTTTTTTGAGGATGCGAAATCATCAATTGATCCCCAACCGCTCAGTGTCAGACTTGTACCGACTAAAACCCATCCATGTTCCTTCTTTGCCCTTTGTGTTACAGGGCCGCGGTATCTCTTTCGAACAATCCCGCAGCGGACACATAGAACTGGAGTATCAGAGAACATTTTCGAAAAAAAGTGTTACAACTAAATTAGAACAATTTGTGATTTTCCATGGAAACAGAAATTTTCAATTATCTTTTTTTTACAAGACATTTCGAAAATGTTCTCCGATAAATTTTTAGACCTATGTATGTTGTTTATGCATACGAAGTTTCATTAAAATCGGTGCAGACATTTCGAAAAAAAGGGTCTTGAAAGTTTGTATGAAATGCCGTAAACGCTCATAAATAATGGTGAAAGTGACAGCAAAATGTATATTTTATTTTATTCGCGCAAATATACATAAAGCACATCAAGCTACTACAATCTGTCAAATTTCATTAATAGATTTTCAACTTTATCGCTAAAGCATTATGTTCAACGTTGATTGGGAAAATTTGTCAGTTTCGGGTACTTTAATTTTCTGTCTAGTATTTTGTTTTCCACGTATTTTTGATAAATTTTAGAAAAAAAACATTGTTTTTAAAGGTACTATTTTAAAGGTTTAAACGCATGAAAGCTCATTCGTAAGTCCATTTATTTTTTTACATGAGGTTTAACCCATGAATAAAATTTAACTTTTATTCACAGGGTGGCATGGAAAGGGACAATAAAAACCAAGAGTTATATTCAAAGCAATTATCCTACCTTTTGTGTCAGGGCTTAGATCGTTTAAGCTGTTACTTATGAACAAAAATCACACGATGTTTTTGCTTATGTGACAGTACTGTGCACATAATATATATTTTGTTAAAACATTGAGATATTTTCATAACAGTTCTTTGTCTCGCTGCCTAGTGGCCGCATACGCGACTACTGAGCATGAGGTCCTGGGTTCGATTCCCGGGTCGAGCAATGTGTTATTGCATTTTTCCTTCAGGAATTTCTCAGTAGCAGCCACGGAGCCTAGATTTTTGCCGGTTTGATAGCAATAGGCTCGCCCCCTATTACATGGGACTTAAACATAACTAGCAAAATGACAGTGTACTATTAGGTACACCACTGCCTAACCCTTTAGGGATAGCAGGCGTGATGTTATGTTATATTCTTCGTGTCATTGCTACTTTGTAAAACTTGTATATTTTTGTCTTAGCAGCCGTTTTAGGGACAGCAAGTTTGAAGCTCAAGAAATGTTAATTCATTACCTCATTTGAACAAAAATATTTTTAATTTCGATTGATAAACCAACACCATATCATGTTATAACACAAAATACGTAGCCGCTATCCTGATAATGACTGAAAAGAAGGTAAACTATGACACGGAATCCTGAATTTCAACTTAACTTGAATAAACGACTTTAACTTTAGAATTAGTGTTACTTCTTACAAGCTTTTATTTTTTCAGTTTTTTTTTTTTACTGATTTTCGATTGCAGTATTTTGCTTCACCATCGGGTAAAGTTAGCACATAAAACCCTGTATGATCTACAAAATTAAGTTTGAGTTGGACTCACCTTGCACAGGAGTATAGATATTCATATAAAGACAGTCTTCACTCTGATTCTTGAGTCGTGGTAGCAACCTCCTCAGATACTCCAACCTTCCTTTGGGCATCCTCTCCAAAGCCAAGGTTTCGTTGGAGATGTCTGGCAGTCTTTGGGGGCAGACTGGGCCCATCTGGTCCACAGTCTTCACGTCATCCCACGGGGCTGGCGCTCGAGTTGGTGCAAACCTAAAGACAAATATTGGATCAAAGGTTGGTTCACATAATTTCTTCTAAAGGTACGAATGAATTGTGGATGTAGTTTCGGGGCACGAAGTCTGAAAAAAAAAATGTTCTGAAGTTTCTGTGTCAGTGTCTGATATATCCGCATCTGGTCTGTATATTTAGTTAGACCGATCTTTAACAGATACTGAATATTGTGTTTAGTTGTTTATTCAAAATAAGTTTCTGATTAAAAGTTATTGAATTTATTATTTATTTTAAATAAGCAAAACTTTATCGGACCATTTTCAAGAGAACAATAGCGTTAAATTATCGTAAATATTAAAAGTTTTGAGTTAATTATGTACATAAATTAATACGCCACAACGCTGGATTCATAATTACTCAATTCATAAAATTATTTTGTTCCGAAAAGTTCCCACATAATAAAGGATGCTGCCTATTTGATGTCATACTAACTTATCATTTATAATGGGATTAAAATAATTATGTAAGTACTGATGTACCACGTTGATGTTTTATTTACATCAACTACGCTTTTGCCCGCAAAACCATTGGCTAAACTGGACACATCATAATATTAAACAGAGTGATGTAATTTAATGGGATTATTAAAAAATATTGCGTTGTGTGGTATCTTCTCGTCCAACTTACCGCAGTGTCTCAAGACGAAAGTCTATGACCAGTGTGTGTTGCCAGTGATTACATACGGGACCGAAACGTGGTCGTTCACAATGGGCCTTATCAGAAGGCTTAAAGTCACCCAAAGGGCAATGGAGAGGGCTATGCTCGGAGTTTCCTTGCGTGATCAAATCAGAAATGAGGACATCCGCAAGAGAACCAAGGTAACCGACGTAGCCCGAAGAATAGCCAAACTTAAGTGGCAGTGGGCAGGGCACATTGCTCGCAGAACGGATGGCCGATGGGGCCGAAAAGTTCTGGAGTGGCGACCGCGAACCGGAAGACGCTGCGTTGGAAGGCCTCCTACTAGGTGGACCGATGACCTGGTGAAGGTTGCAGGGATCCGCTGGATGCGAGTCGCACGGGACCGGTCAATGTGGCGACACTTGGGGGAGGCCTATGTCCAGCAGTGGACGTCTTTCGGCTGAAATGATGATGATGATGATTAAAAAATAAAACCGGCCAAGTGCATGTCGGACTCGCGCATGAAGGCTTCCGTATCATCGAAGTAGAAAATACACATTCAAAAAACAAAATATACACATTCAAATACACATTCTGAAAATTTCAACTGTCCACCGGTAACGGATTTATAATTTGATTACGGATCATGAGATACAGTCCGCTGATAGACAGATGGACGAACGGACGGACAGACAGCGGAGGCTTAGTAATAAGGTCCCGTTGATTACCCTTTGGGTACCGAATCCTAAAAACAGAGATGAACAGTCATCACCAGGTGAGTGACCACTTCAAGAACCGTCAAAACTGATAAACTGCGAAATAAAGACTGACTGTTGTCAAAAACAAATATTTTAACCATGGTCGTAGCGCTGACATGCGGACTATTGCGCATGTAGCAAAACCAGTATAAGTACAAATCAAATCGTTTATTGCTATATCCATAATGTACAGTTACAGGTGGTAAATAAAAAAATAGAACAAATTATGGACCCTGTCGGGCACAGCATTTTTTTGAAATAGAGAGGAAGTTGTCTTCTTGTTTTGTGTGGTCTACTGTAAGACCGTCAACTCTTAAAAACAAAGTAAGTACCAATCTCTTTAAATTAAATTCCGATTTACGTGAAATTTCATATTCAATGTTAATATAAAAGATGAATTAATGCAATGTCATTAAAATGATAATATCTCACTTCCGATCCGCTGTAAATAATTGACCCGATACTGAATTCCCAATCATTATCACAAAGAACCGATATCATATAATATTCATGTCATTGTACCGTCCACTGAAACAGTAATACGGTGGATTGTTTTTAAGGTACAAGTTCGTAGCCAACTGCACACAGCAGCAGCAGACGACGCGTGTCGCTCCGACATCACTGGTTTCTATGTGTTTCTATGAAATACCTTCCGCAGCTAGCGACACGACGTCCGACTACATGTCGCACGACCGCAGACGACGTGTCGCCCAACCGCAGATCAGTTGTGCCTCTGACGTTGGAGCGTCCATCTGCGGTTGGGTTCGGAATCATGACTGCAACGACATGACGCTACGACGTGTCGCTTCGACATGTCGCAACCTCACGTCTTCTGCTGCTGCTGTGTGCAGTCGGCTACGAACTCGTACCTTTAATATTCTAGTTGTGACTTAAAAAAACCTGTAGACATGATATTTGTAAAGGAAATGAAGAGTAAATAAAAACTCATGAAGGAGTTTGTAGTGTCTAGTGTACATTATCACAAGGATAATGAACACATAAAATAACCTCAATCAATAATGTAGTATCGGAAGGGTGAGGCCTGGTAGTACACTCACATTTCGCCAGTTATATTTAAGTCTAATGTAGAGGACGAGCCTATTGTCATCGACCGGGTACAAATCCAGACTCTGTCGCAGCTACTGACACATTCCTGATGGATAAATCCAATAACACTGCGCTCAACATGGGAATCTAACCCAGGACCTCGTGCTATGTAGTTGCGCTTGCGACCACTAGATCAACGAGGCAGTTTAATAATTAATAATGATAAATGAGGTGAAAACCAAGAGAGATGGTCCTTGACACACCGATGCAAGTGATAATTATACAAGAATATGCATATGAATCCGAAAAATCGAAGGTCTTGGGGTCGAACTCGGGACCTATGACTTGGTCCGACGGTCACACCACTAGGCTGTCACGGTTGATGGAAGACATGATGACATCACATGATGTTTTACCATAAATGTTATTTCCACCTATATTATTGTATTTACATCAGAAAGCTGTACACATAACGTTTACCATAACAAAGCAAAAAGCCACAGCATTTTTTTGTTTTAAAAGTTATTTTTCAAAGGTCTGAGCACAGTCTCACTCCGTTAATGAGTTCTCTGTTTTGACTTCGTCACCGAAAGCTGCAACTGAAGGAAGGAGCTGTTTCCACAAATTAATATCCACTAATTGGACGTTCACAGTGTAATTTGAAATAGCTGTGATGTTATAAAGTATTTTTGCAACAGAAATACCTGGAAAATATAAATTGGTGTAGAGCTTACTGGGTTGTGGAAGTCAGAAGGCAGTCGCTCCAAGTAAAATACTGGTGTTCAGCTGCATCCGGTTAGACTGGAAGCCGACACCAACATAGTTGGGGAAAGGCGAGGCAGATGAGGAGAGGAGAAATTTCCGACCACCAAACGGGTGTGGCCATGTGTCTCAGCAGTGAGAAAGTTATAGGCTCAACCTCGTGTATGCTGTGTAGCAAACACGGGCGAAACCGCGGTCAAAAACTTGTAAAATAAAGCAAGCAGCTAAATTTATATCAAGAGATGTTTCAAAAACCCACGCATTTCGTCAATTTCGTCGGAACATTTTTGTTGCTCACTAATGATTCGTAAAAATTCTTTTCGAGTAAAATGTTCGTTCATTTTTATTACAAACATTAAAGTTTGCTTTTACTGATAATTTGCTTTTACCTTGCCTTTGGCATCGGGTTTTATATAACTAGGTTAGTATCTGAAACTGTAATTATTTTAAAAGTACTATAAAATTCTAGGTTTTGCTTTGTTTCGATATAGACATCATCATCTGCCAAGTCTTTTTCCCAACTATGTTGGGTCGGCTTCCAGTCTAACCGGATGCAGCTGAATACCAGTATTTTATATGGAGCGACTGCCTATCTGACCTCCATAACCCAGTAAGTACTGGATAGTACGATACCCCTTGGTAAGACTGGTTGTCCGACTTTTTTGGCCACTGATTACCTAACGAATGACACGTGGGACCAACGGCTTAACGTGCTTTCCGAGGCACGGAGGAAACTCGGTATGTCACCCATCCACAGACCAATCCAGGCAAGCACGGCTTAACCTAAAGATCGACCCGAGCGGCTGTTATTATTTAGCCACGAGCTCCTCTAGTTTCGATATAGACAAAGGACTACTTATTAAACTTTGTATTCTACACCTCCGAGCATTCAAATTGTCCGTGGATTTTTTTAAAAGAAAATCAGCTTTTCCATGCATCGGACCGTTTTTTTTTGAAACCGCTGATTTTCCTTTGGCTGTAGAACCAAAATCACGTACTGAATCTTTGAAAAAGTTCTGAGTTTCAGAAAAGATATCACACAGACACACCGTGTATGTCTTTTGAACAACTTTAGAGACATTATTATGAATTGCTCTTACTTATTTATTCATAGCTGACACTAAAACAGTCTCAGACAACTTTAAAACCGCCATCATTGTACACACGACATACATTGTAAAGTTATCCCCACACAACACAACGCAATTGCACTAACATTTCTCTACGACCTGTGATGATTACAAAGCGACACTGAAACTTCAACAATTCTAACTTCAGCTACTACTGAAATAATATACTAAACTTGTCTCGTTTGAACATAACAACTATTACTGTTATAAGGAGTAGTACACAACATATTTCGGTGTAGCCGGCAAAATCAATTGTATTGACTGCAGAAATTCAATAATTATTTTTTAAGGAATTTGAAAGCGTTGTTGTATTTGCAACATTTGGCCCACTTTACCTTACACTACTTTGTATTTCTGCTATCAAAATGTAGAAAATGCTCGGAAGAAGCCGTTTGGCTTAGGTCGAATTGTGCCGACCCAACCCGTACAGGATTCAACGATGATAGATGCTAAACAAAATTTACCGATCGGCACGAGCCGTATGTATATATTATAACACTGTACCTAATTAGCATACCCACATTTCGTTAGTTATGTTTTAAGTCCCATATAATAGGGGGCGAGCCTATTGCCTTCGAACCGGGCACAAATTCAGGCTCTATGGCTGCTACTGAGAGGTTCCTGATGGAAAAACCCAATATCACTTTACCTGACCCGGGAATCGATCCTAGGACTTCATGCTCAGCAGTCTCGCTTGCGACCACTAGACCAACGAGGCAGTCGCGCACATATTATGTGTACTGATTACCTCGGGTCGGCTTTGTTAATCAATAAATACTGATGTGCTGAACAAAGCGAGTGTGTAGTAACCTTAGCTCCTCCGTCTCCAGAAATAAATTCGTTCTTAGAAAACGATCCGTACATTCGACATTTCCACTTTAGCGACACGTCGGAACCTAGCCAAGCGTTTAATAAGATGTATTTGACCGCCCATAAAATGGAGAACATACCTGTTTGACCCCGTTGGGGGAGTAGCATAGGGAACCCCGAGGTACGCCTCGACGGGCTTCAAGTATTTGTGTTGATCCATTGGCAATATCACCCCTTGGAGTTTTCCGTATCGAGTTCCAATCACCCTTGTTCTTAGCATGGAATTTCTGCCACCAAATCCGTTGCAATCAGAGTTTTCTGTCATTAATAAGATGAGCAATATCACTAATTTTAATCTCTCCTGTAGTCCTAATTTTAAAACCAATCTCTTTTTCTGTTCTGATATCTTCCTGTAGTGTATCTTTACTATTCTTGAAACTATTTCTATGTTTATCATATACTGTTTTATTGAATTGCAAATGTGTAGTGGTAGTTTGTGGGTGTCCATTTTCTGTGAATATCACCTTTGTACACCCATTTCTTTATTATGTTTCTCTTTTATTTTGTTGGGAATTCATTTGATTTGTTGTTATGACATCCTTGGTCAGGGTTTGTTTCGCCGGCTCAGCATTACCGCAGCCATTTTGCTATCTGAAACAAAAGACGTACTTGTTATTCACAGAATGCATCTAATAAATTCGTGTAAGAAGTATCTGCTGATTCAAGAGTACACTTTTAATTCTAATAATGAATTTGGTCTTAGAAAATTAATTAAAACAGATTTCTGAATAAACCGATATTCAAATTTTCAGAGGAAAACTAATTTCATAGACCAAAATGAAAAGTAAACATTATCACAGTAAAGCGATTGTATTTTGTTTTCGTATCGATTATTTGAGAGCTTCCCCAAATATTCAGACAAATAACCAAAAGAAATGTATGTCCCCATATTGTTGAGACTTTAGCGTCCTTTTAGAATACTTTGCCCAACTTTTATGTGTTAAATTTTTCACGACGCTCTTAAAGCGTTAGCCAACGCCAAACAACTTCGATCATGAAATGGACGCCTGTACTTTTATATAAAGACTTGGCAGAAAATCTTGGACATATTTCTTCGAGACTTAATATCACATAACTTGATTATTCTTATAAAAGTATTCAGACTTGGAGTACTTAACGAAGTTCTGTTTTTCTAGCCAAAGATAATATTTTTATAGCGAAAACTTAGTTACGTTTAATTTAATTTGTATTCATTAGTATTTTTTCTTTGCTGCTGAAAATTTGTGATACTGTTTTCTTACTTTGTAGATTTTTAAGAGATCGTCGTAGGTACAGATATGTTTTATTAATTGGAGTAAATTATGATAAAATTGTAAGAAATTTGTTGTTTGTAATATAATGTTTTTTGAAGGACGGTAGCGCAAACGAGTCCTTGTGCGGAGTCCACATTTCGGCAAACGTAGCGTAGGATGCCTCACTCTCATCTAGATGGACCAACGGCCTCAAAAAGATGGGTGGGACAGTCTGCATGCGAAAGACGGAGGACAGGAGGTTAAAGCGTGGGTACGGAGATTTTTTATTCAAGAATATATTTATTTATTTAACACTTCAAGCACAAAGTACAGAGGCGGACTTAATGCCATAGGCATTTTCTACCAGTCAACTTTTGGGTGATGCAGAGACAAATAGTGGTAGAACGTGAAAACACACGTGGAATATACTACGCTGAATAATAACAGCCGCTCGGGTTAAGCCGCGATTGCCTAGGTTGGTCCGTCGATGGGTAACCTTGGGTAACCTTCCATTACATACCAAGTTTCCTCCGTGCCTCGGAAAGCACATTAAGCTGTTGGTCCCGGCTGCCAATTATTGAAATTCTGACGACCAGAGTTACCAAGGGATATCGTATTACCCAATACTAACTAGGTTATGAAAGTCAGATAGGCAGCCGCTCCATGTAAAATACTGGTATTCAGCTGCGTCCAGTCAGACTGGAAGCCGACTCTAAAATAATTGGGAAGAGGCTAGACAGATGATGGATTGTAACAGGCTGAGTTAATATTGGAAATAATTAACAATATATGCAAACTGGTAACAATTAATTTAAAAAAAACACACAAATAAAAAGGTAATTAGTTTATCCGGATATAAAATAACCAACATGAACAAAGAGGCTGATTAAATTCCACGGCACGGTGTGTCATAACGAGTTAAAAATACGAAGTTCGTGTTGTCGGTACCGGGTGATGATATTTGACCGTTTTCATCCGGGTAGCATCGGATAACCTTTGCCCCTACATCTCGTTAATATGAATTAATAATACCGTCCGGGTAAACGCGTATCTTACTATACGTACAGATATGGAACGCGGAAAGAGGTCCGATTTTTTTTCGGGTCGCTGCTATGCGTTTTACGTACGTTGTGACGCCCGCCGCGCATCATAGCGGCAACGCATCATCTGTCTATAATGTGGGACCATTATAGACAGATGATGCGTATGCTGCTGGGCCACAGGCCTCCTCTCTATGAGGGAATGGACTATAATCAACCACTCTTGCCAAATGTGGGTTGGTAGATGTCACATTGTCTTCGAAATTTTGGTTCTAGGTCATGCTGGTTTCCTCATGAAGTTTTTCTTCATCTATTTGAGAACTATGGTGATGAGATAAATTATACAAAGTATAACGCTTATTCATAATATAGGTAGGAAGGTTTTGTTAATGCTCCGATGTAGGAGCGTCGAAAGTGCATTGCTCTTGTGTGCAATCATCATCATCATTTGCCTTGCCTGTTCCCAACTATGTTGGGGTCGGCTTCTACTTATTTTACACTAGCTTAAGCCCGCGGCTTTTCCCGCGTGGAGTTCGGTAATGTCCCACGGGATCGTACTACCGAGATTAGAAATATGCAATGTGTTTTTCCTGGTTATAAACTATCTACGTGCCAAATTTTATCCAAATTCAGTCAGTAATTTTTGCGTGAAAGAGTAACAAACATCTATTCATCCATCCATTCATCCATCATCACAAACTTTCGCATTTATAATGTTTGTAGGATGGAGAGACTGCCTATCTGACCTCCACGACCCAGTTAGTACTGGGTAATACGGTAAGGTAGCCCTTGGTAAGACTTGTTGTCAGACTGTCGGTCCACTCGGAGTACGTTAAAATTATAGCTTTGCGTCAACGCAACGTTCCGGCAACATCCGTGTGGCTTCACTCTTACAGGAAGATTTTGTAGTACATTTGTTATGAAAAACACAATTCATTAGCGTGTTTTTTCGTCTGTTGTCTACAGGGTGGGCATTAATTATTCAACAGTGAAAAATGTGTTTAGTACCTTTCATGTGTAAATGGACGTACAAATTGTTTTGTTTGTGTATAATTGAGGTGACGTTAGAGAGCAGAGGGTGTAGGTAGATCAGTGGGTGTCGGGGTACATGTTTAGATTTTTCTTTGGGGTGAATTTACATGCTGTTTGTGGGATTATGTTAATTAGTTTTGTGTCTTCTTTACATCACACCTATTTGTAGGGGTTAAACAGTACCTCTGCTATCAATTAGTTTAGTTATATTTCACCAGTTATGTTTAAGTCCATCAACCGCACTACTGCTACTGAAATATTCTTGATGGGACAACCCAATAATACTTATTCCGATCCTGGAGGCAGAACCCAGTACCACATGCTCATCAGTAGTGCTTGCTACCACGGGACCATCGAGGCAGTATCCTTTTATGTCAAAGTGGTAATAATAATCTGGATATATAAAATGGTAAACTGACTGACTGACTGGGTGATATATCAACACACAGCTCAAACCGCTGGTCCTGGAGACATGAAACTTGGAGGGTGTGCTCTTTGTGAAGAGTAAGTATCCACTATGAAAGGCTTTTTGGGAATTCCACCCGTAAAGGGGTAAAATAGGGGATAGAAATTTATATGAAAGTCCGTCACTTTTGAAGTTAGGATCTTCAAATTTTGTGTTTAGGCTGACGATTGATAATTAATTTATACGTGTCTCAGCGTTTTTGATAATTCTACCTCCGAAGGGTTAAAAAGGGGGGTGAAGGTAAGTAACTATGTTTGTTCCGTACTAACGTTCCTGTCGGATATTTTTCGACATCCACGCGGGCGAAGCCGCGGGCGAAAGCTAGTTTTGGTAATAATTTTAAGAACAATGCCTTCATTTATTTATGTAAATTTAAAAGCCATAGCCAATTTTATAGAACACTAAAAAGCAGCCTTTAATTACTTCAAAGTTTAGAATTCTATTGACTCTATGAATAGGTACTGATAGAAATGAAAAGGGTCCATTGTTCAATATCTAGCCAGACACAATTCAATCTAGTTTGTTTTTCGTTCTACATCAAATATTCCAGATTACTTTTACATAGTAATTCGAATTGCAAAATCCAATTACAGTTACGCTCTCTCTCTCTCTCTTACACACGAATCGAACCCAGGACCTCATGCTTAACAGCAACGTTGCCCACCAATAGACCACAAGGCCAATATATTTCAGTTCTTCTTCTTCTTTTCGTATGGTTAGTGCCTAGCCTGGTTCAAAGTTTTTATGCTACCCATGGGCCTCTGACTTGGCTTTCCATGCCATCGAAAAACATCTCCTCACGATGTTTTTCCTTCACCGACGCAAGTGATAATTATACAATAAAATCAAAATCAAAATATTTTATTTCACATAGGCCTAGATGGGCACTTATAAAACGTCGACAAAGAGGTGCACGGCTCGGGTTGGTCGTTTCCTATGGAGAAGAACCGGCAAGAAACTCCATGGTTACTCTTTTCTAAATAATACGCACAATGCACGTAAAGCAGAAAAATTAGAGGTGTGTATCTTAGGATCGAACTTGAGACCTACGACTTGGCAGCCCGACGGTTACACCACTAGACTATCACTGCTGTAATATATTTCAGTTTTCTTTTATAAATATTCCTACCGAAACTAACATCGTTCCAGAATTTACTATACACGTAACGCTGAGCCGTTAACAAACAATTTTCACTCCACATCAGATCAATTCCAAAAAAACTAAAAAACACCGAAGCATCGTTTGACAAAAACGATAGTTCCAATATCAAAAGCACTTAAGCGCTAAAAACTGGGTCCCACAAAGCTGAATAACAAAGTACTACAGATATCCTACATTCTACCGTAAAGCGATCCAGCGCTTTAATGTTCACGCACTTGATTAGACGTCTTTATTTTCTCATCTGTATTCATCACCTTTAATGGTACATTTATTGATTTATAGCCAACGTTCGCAGCGAATATAGAAACGAGTAATTTGTCATCTTTTTTAGTGTTTCTTGAGGTCGAATCGTTTGGATGCAGCAGTTTGTATGTAGATTTTTGTTCGAATCTGGGGCATATCCCCGTTTTTTGTGACGGATTTATGGGATTCTAGGCTAGAATAGTAAGAGCCAATTAGCTTTGCGTCTGGGCTTTGTTGCGATCTGAGGATTAGCCTTTGACCCTTTGGTTGGTATAACTAGTTGGTTGCCAGCATGTTGATGACGATGAAAAGGATTATTAATCAATCTACAAGAGATTGATTCAAAGGTTTAAAACCAATTCATTTTTACCAACATCCATGTAACTGCTAAAAGAACGGTAAAAGAAAACAATTTGAGATGTTAATTCGGCATGTTCTAGAACCAAAAATTGGTACTCGTGTGATGTCGACCATCCCACGTTGGGCTCGCGTGGTTATAACCAAATCCGTCTCCCGAAAGGTGGCTTCTGTCTTAGCTGTGTGAACGCTATAGGCTGATTACGCAATATACTCGTAATTGCTACAATAATATATATTTTGTTACTGTCTATCCATTTGTTGACTGCCTCGTTGGTCTAGTGGTCGCAAGCGCGACAGCTAAGCATGAGGTTCTGGGTCCGATTCCCAGCTCCAGCAAAGTGTTATTGGGTTTTTCCATCAGGAATTTCAGCCACGGAGTTTGAATTTGTGCCCGGTTGATGGCAATAGGCTCGCCCCCTATTACGAAAAGTGGATGTACAATTACTAACTCTTCGGGGACTACAGGCGTGATGTTATGTTTATATTGATTTTGTCGATTGGTTCATTTCTATCCATTTGTGAACCCTTTCTACGTAAAGGTCTTCATTTTGTTTCACATTTTCTTCTCCTCCTAAATCAAATACATCCACTAAATTACATCGCATATTGATACATACATCAAGCTTTTATTTATTCAAACAATCTATATAAGCATTTGAAAAATGAGGTCTTCAAAGGTCCGTGACGTCGCCGGGATCATAAAATATTAACCCAAGGGTATATGGGCCTGATGAAAAGTAGCGTTATCCATCACATACATATTTTAGTTATCTTGAAATTGTAACACGTACAGATTTTGAATGTAATTTAGTCTTGAGAAAACATGTTATGAAGAATAAGGATTTAAAAGGATTTTTCGTACATTTCTGGTTGAAGGACGGCTGTATGAGAAAATGTTGGGTTCCGTATAATAATTGTGCATAAATAATGAATAGGGTTGCTGGCATCGGTTATGGGTAATGTAATGACCTACTCCTTTTGGTCCTTTGCTCCGTTTGTTGAATGATAAGTAGGGAGGCTCATATGATATGAGGTTTTTTTTTTAATTTGATCTTGGGTTTTCATAGCGTCGAACATGCATTCTCAATTTTTGGTCGCCTGAGTGCAAAAAAATGCGATGAACCAATTTATTTTCTAGTTAGTGTCCCGATTTACGAGCAGTAAGTCGTGGGTTCGAACCCAGGCAGGCGCATTACTTTCATCACTGATCTCAAAACGGTGAAGGAAAACATCGTGAGGAAACCGGCATGTCCTAGAACCAAAAATCCGAAGACATGTGACATCTACCATCCCGCACTGGGCCCGCGTGGTGGATTATAGCCCATTCCCTCTCATAGAGAGGAGGCCGTGTGTCCCTGCAATGGGAACATTTTAGGCTGATTATGCTGCCACTGTTGCTGTAGTACCGTACGTATCTATTAAATATACCACGGTGTTATCAGTTCAGTTCATGTTAATAAGGTCCAAAGGCCAGAGATCAGATTTCACAAAACTGGTATTTCTTTTTTGACGGAAAAAAATCCTCGTAAAAAAAAAAACGTATTTACTCCTTAATTTATACAAATAATTTAAATTGATGTGTTGGTTTGTAATATCAAAATAACAGCTTTTTACTGAATGCATAGAAAAATGTATACAGCACTTATAACAAACACATTTTCGTCTGTCTGTTTGTTCCGGCTAAACTCCGAAACGACGAGACCGATTTTGATAGGACTTTTACTGGCAGATAACTGATAATTATTATAAGAAGTAACTTACTTACTTTTATTTTAGAATAAGAACAAAATCCGATTCAAAAAGGGAATTAACCTTTTTTTATAATAATTTCACACGAACAAAAGTCGCGGATAACAGTTAGTGGTTTCTAAAATAAAAAGAAGGAAAACCACACAGACTAGACAGCGAAAATCACAGCTCCAGAAAAAGAATATTAATGTTCCTAGGAACACGAAGACAAAAGGACTAGTGTGCACATCCAACCTTTTAAAAACTAAAATGGCGTCTTTACTCTTTGGCTAGCAGAAGTATAACCACAGACTATATGAAAGAAGCATTTACATGTCTATAAGTTTTGCATACAAAACACAAGCGTCGAAGTGAATGCAGAATGGATCACGTTCTGCTCATAAATCTATTGAGCCAAGTTATATCGAGCTCGCGAACTATTGGAGACTAAGTTTTGCACGTTGCTTTGCTTACTGTTTTCGAGTTTGTGTGTTCGAAAGTACCAAGTTGTAAGATGGTTTTGAGGTAACATTGTGTTCATTTAAGTATTGCATACAAGTTTTGTGGGATAATTGGAATTTGTGTAATGGGGTTTTTCATTTAATACAAAGATCTCAATGTTCTCTCAATGCTGGCGGGCTGCCAATATGCAGTAATTCTGTCGATGGGTACTGTAAGTTAATTCATACATCATAAATTCACGCTTTTTCCCCATGAGGGTGGGCAGAAACTACAGAACGCCACCTGCTACGATCTTCACATACTTCTTTCGCCTCGTCTACATTCATACACATTGTTATATACGCACCGTTATTTCCATTAATCATAATAAATAAATAATATTATATTTTAATTCAAATAATACTATAAGACTACTTGTTTCATAAATCATAGATCTGTTAGTAGAGAGACCAAAAAATAAAAGAATACCACAATTTGTGTCCACTAAAAAACTTCGTTACGGTAAAATTGCTTTCAAATTCAATTCGACACGAGTTTTTACATATGAACAGGTGCGTACATTTGATGTAAAAGCTGAAACCACACTGACTTGTTACAAAACTTCTTGAACTTACCCAACAAAGTTGTACGTACTTTTCTTTTAGCGTAATGGTATTCTAAAAACCGGCCAAGTGCGAGTCGGACTCGTGCATGAGGGGTTCCGTACCATCGTAGTAAGGGAGCCCCCTTTAATTTTTAATTTATTGTTTGTTGTTATAGCGGCAACAGAAATTACGTCATATTCTGTGAAAATTTCAACTGTTACGGTCCATGAGGTACAGCCCGCTGACAGACAGACGGATGGGCGGATTAACGGACAGCGGAGGCTTAGTAATAGGATCCCATTGGTTCCCATTCGGATACAGAACCCTGAAAAGGATCGCCTAAAAAAACCATGTGACACTAGAGTACAGTCCTAACTAAGTTGGGAGAAGTTGGACGTACCGCTTTCACTAGCACTAGAAGAAACCTTCACATAACGCCTGCATTAAAGAGCATTCTTGGAGTTTCAACCTGAGGGTTGAAAATTCAATAATGACATCCATTCAGCCCCGAGAGTATATTTTATATAATCAATATATATTGCACCAATATTTTATTTTGATTAGGTTCACTTACTACATCATTATCTTATTGCTTTTGTGCCATTCTACTTGGGGTCAATACAACACATTTTTTTTTAATTTCTCTGTCAGACGTCTCGGCATCATTTACTCCTTTCTCTTTCATATCATTCCTCACACAATCATCATTTCTTTGCCCTTCCTCTCTCTTCATCCATCACTATTCATATCCACCACTCTTTTAATCACATACTACATATTAATAAAAGCATTATTCTAAAAACACTACTAAGAAAAAACTATTGATAAAGTTAGAAATCTTCTGATTTAGTGCGATAGCATAAATAGCTTTCAACACTAATCTTAGCTTGGCGAACTGAAATCTGTACAGACGCAAAACCAGACCATGATTGAATAGCCAGTCTCGGGAATTGGCTCAAATATATGCGGTATGTTAATTTAGTTATGTTCACTCTCCATTGATTTTGCACAAACCATATTAGAATACACCACATCTTGAATTTCACAACATCAATACACACATGTGAAGTTATTGTGTTGCTTATTCGATTGATATAATTATTAATATCATTTGGATACGCAGAAGGAAACATCCTTTTAGCTTTGTTAGGATTGTTTGCTTACGTCATGGATTAGATTTGTATGATCCGAATGGTTGGTTCGAGGGACTTGTGGTCAATTAGTCCCTTCACAGATTGGCAGAGATGGTAAGCTCGGTCCATCGATCTGTCGGCTTAAGCCCGGTTGTAACTGTCAGGTTTCATTTGCCCTTATGTAACTTTGTTACTATGAGGATTTCAAGGTGTGGAGGATGTGAATGCTTGGATATTTGTTATCCCTTTATAATTAAGTTAGAGGCGGTTATTGAAAATATCCACGTTAGTTTTAGGTAATTCGATTGTAACCCCTTTATTAAAGTTTTCGATAACGTACCTGTGCCGTTTGTATATGTGTAACCTAAATATTATGTCAATTCCAATAAATTTGATATTAATAAGACCTGGATGCTTGGCACAATCAAAGAGCTAGGCCTATACCCAGCAGTGGGTGAAGTCGTTCGTGGATGATGATGAAAACCAGGATGAGACTGGCACAGAGCAGGAAAGCATGACAAAATGGAGAAGTCATTTACTGAGCAACAAATTTTTTACATGGTGCGCCGACCCAAATGAATTGGGACAAGGGCAAGAGAATGATGATGAGGAAATTAGTGACTTTAAGGTTTTATCAGTTTGGTTTTTGAATTAGTAAAACCCTACCATTAGAATCCTTTGCCAATCAAAGTAGATTCAAATAGAGTTTATTGAATTGTTCAAATACAATGTGTAAGGGATAGCCCTCCTCAAACTGATGGGAATTCAGTATATCATTTCTAAGATGACCGGTACTAGAAATTATTTCAAGAATGTTATGGGAATCTAATAAATTTGATTTGTTTTATTTCCTCATACGCCACGGAAACGATACATTTATCGGGATCCTGCCGTTTTGCCGAAAAGATTTTGAAAAATTTTCATTATCCAAACAAATTTTAGCAACCTTTTTTTATACCATTGCAATATTTCGAATAATTTTAGTACGCATATTTTTATTTGGTCAAATTTTTACTATTTTTGGCAAAATACTACCAAGTATAATGTCATTATGGCATTTGGTCTCTATTCAAATGATTTATTACAGCAAACAATCTTTAGACAATAAACGTTTTGTGAAATGATTTGTTAAGACAAAAAATATTAAGGCAAAAATAAGATTTTTTGGGAATTATAAAATTAAAAAATGCAATTTTATTTTAATATAATCATTTGTTTGATGCAAAATATTTTTACATTACAATTTAAAATTTTTTGCAATGGACATTAGCAATTTTATTTCGGAGTATAGTTAGGTTAAAAATGGTTAGGTTGGGTTAGGTTAAAACTGTGACCTTCTACGCACGAGCCGTGCGAGCGAAGCGAGCGGTGCCGCGGCAGCGGCCGGCGAGTGCCAGACACGACTTGCATTATTAGAAAAAAGAGATTGTTTTACTAAAAACAACCGGGTAACCTACTAAGGTTACCCGGAACTGAACTATTTAGATTACGAGAATTACTTATTAGGTTGGGTTAAAACTAGATAGAACTAGAGAGTGTTTTGCTTGACTAACCTACATTGAGCGACATTTATGATTTACCTCCTAACTACTTAGCAGTTCACATTTTTGTCATTGCAGCATTTGACTGAATAGGAAAGGGTGAATTGAAAACCCAAATATTTGGCTTATTTGATTTTGCGTAAAAACTGTTATTCCAACTGAAATATTTGACTAAATAAAAAATGTTAAAAGTACTAGTTGGTAAACCAAGTTATAGTTTAAACGTTCATTTCCCAAACATTAGGTTTGCGTTACAATTTTTTGTGAACAGATTTTTTGCTAAGTAATAATTTGGCAAATGAAATTATGCGAAAAATTTTTTGGGAAGTGAAAATTTGTCAAATTCCTTTCGGTCAAACAAGGGAGACCCACATTTATCGTTACGTTGGCAAAACGCACATAGCGAACAGCAAGTGCGACGCCGAGTTCGATAAACTCTGTTGCTAGTCAGGAAGTGAACAGCTTATTACATAAGCTTCTATTATTCAAGGTGGAAGGGACACCAACGTGTGGCGTTCAGAATGATGTACTGAATACGTGGTGACCGTTTTAGCGCCGGTGTTCCTTTCACCTTGTATTATGTTATCCCTTTGTACTTTTACTACCTTATGAATAGCAGCCCCAGCACCAATATGACAAAATTGGGATGCCTACAGACTTTGGGAAAACGACACAACTTCTCAGATAGGATGAAACTTTTATCGCGGAAAGAAATGAGAAGGGGGATGAAAAAGCATATCTAGGGCATACAAGAAATTTTAATACCAAACAAGATTTTAATGAAAATTTCATACAAGCAGAAAATACACGATTTTTGTGAGATATTCAAAGTATTCGTAAGACGAGGATTACTGGTGGACGTGGACGAATAGTTGTTTTACTTTTTTAATATATTGAAAGCAGCACCATTAATTATTTATGCATAATATCTATCAAGGAGTGGCGGGAGGTCTTTGTCCAGGTGTGGAACAGAGTAGGCTAGGCAAAAAAGCAATCGTTTGGACATCATCAATTTATATCTAAGAATGATGATAGGTCCAAATTCAAATCTTAATAAACAAGAGTTTGGTAAAACTAGAACTTCTTTACCTTAAGACTTAGCTTTTTCTTGAAGAATAATTATGTTTCTTTTTTCTTTCCTTACGAATGAACAAGAACGTTCAGGAACTAAAATAACTTACCTGCGCGGTACAGTCGCCACAAAATTGTAGAACTTTGGAATTTAAATTAAAGTTTGTAATAAGAAAAGAATATTCCAGATTAACGATTTATTACTGCGGGGAACTAATGTTATTTTGAAAATAACTTCTTCAAATTGAGAGTAATAGTGTAGCTGTTAAATAAAACATAAATGATAATAAATCTTGAAGAAATAAAAGTGTAACTCATGCCTTTTTCGTAATTCCTTAATGTTTTTGTTTTTTACAAAACATAATACTTAGGTAACACCCGAAGGGTTAGGCAGACCCTGTTATGATTATCTTTCGTCAATAGTTTGATTAGTAATTAAAAAACAATTACGAATCACAGATCAACCAGACAACATGCGGACACATTGTTATCTAGGCCTATTTGGGGAAATTTTCGCTTTTTCGTTTACAAACATTAAAACTCACATACACAAAGAGCCAGACCCGGACACGTAGGAGAACAACTATCTGTTACTATATACAAATATTTGTTCCGTGCGGGGATCGAACCAGCGACACGCTGCGCAGCAGTCAATCGCTCAGTCACTGCGCCAACCGTAATGTCAATCATTCGTTTGGGGGAAAGGCATATATCCAGCTGTGGATGACCTACTACTAATTTGAAGATGATGAGAAATAGGGGCGCATTTTCGTTACTCCGACACTAAAATTTATGGCAAATCTGAATAATAGAGACAAAACTACTAATACTAAAGACAACAATACTAAATAGATTGAATTTTATTTATCATAAATTCTTTTATTGAATTTATGTTGAATAAAATTCAATCTATTATGAAAATTGGTTTTTCGTAGTAGTACGTAGTATTGTCTCTATTATTCAGATTTGCCATAAATTTTAGTGTCTCCTTTTCATCAATATTTAAATCTGTCTAACATTAATTTAAGTTCTAGTTTCCACTCTCCAAGCTACAGAATCAATTAGCAACAAATGATATCAAACGCTAATACAATCAAACTAACATCACAGGCTTGAAACTTTGAACAATATTCCAAGTATTACTCTTGATTAAATCAAAGTGATACAAATTAGTCTGTGAAAATTTTTAATCTATAATGAATTTGGATTTAAGCAAACTCTTTAGGCCTATACGAGCCTTTGCACACCATGTTTTTTGATTAGCGCGTCCTCTGCACGTTATCAACACGTTTTAACAGATTTTACACGTTTGTCTCGATACAAACGCAAATGTAACGCTCGTCTACATCGATTCAAACGCGCGTTTACAGCGCGTTTGCGCCATTTGGTGGATAGAATAGCGACGTCATCGTAATACTGTGGTTTTAAATGGCGGCGGCTTTCTGCGCGCAGCGTATCAGGATCTTGTACAAAGGTAACAACGTGATTTTAGTCTTGTGTTGGCTGAGCGTTCTGATTGCGTTCTACTCGCGTCGTCAGCGCATAAAAAAACGTAGTGTGTTTACACATTCTGCTCGTGCTAGACCTCTGGACGCGTTTATTGTTACACACAACTTTCACAGGCCTCCTTTCTTTGAAGGAGTGGGCCTTAATCCACCATCCAGGTCCACTGCGGGTCATGGTAACTCTCACGCGCACTTCTGCTGTTACAGGCGCATATCACCTTTTTTTTTTTTTACGATGGGAATTCATCAAACCCCCCCCGCTCTGGGCGGAGCGGAAGGGAGTGTCAGACTTGTACTGACTAAAACCCATCCATGTTCCTTCTTTGCCCTTTGTGTTCCAGGGCCGCGGTATCTCTTTCGAACAGTCCCGCAGCCCTGGCAGGCATCGGCCCGTGCGGACCCCTACGTGGTTGCTGACATCTCTTTGAGGCGTGCGTGGAACACGAACGCGCCGTCGACACGGCCTGTCGTTCTAAGACGGCCGGACGGCGAGCTAGCCCAAAACTCGCCGTCCACAGGCCCGCGCCTACGGTGGCCGGGGGCCACCACGTGACCCCCGACGCCCGGGGCGTCTTCCGCGGCGGCTGGGACGTGAGGCTCTTTCCCTCTCACGTTCCGCCACCTCCTTCACTAGCATGACTGCTTCGCAGAAGGAGGTGACGGCTTCCCATTCCCTCTCGCTCCGGACCATGGCTTGAACCAGGGCCGGGCGCGAGAGGTCGCCGCCGCCAATCGCCTCTACGAGGACACGGCGCTGCTCCGCCCAAGCAGGGCAGACCTCCAAAGTGTGCTGCACGATCCTCACAATGGAAACACCCGGGCTTTTCCTCCCGCCCGATTCGGTGCAGGAACCTCCCGAAACAACCAAGGCGCATATCACCTGCGTTTTCAAGTTAAGCAGGGCAAATATCAAAGGCACGTAAAGTCTTCGTGTACAATTATGCATAGGCCCTCTAATAGTCGACATTGTAGGACACGGTGACCTTTGCGCCCTTCATTCATAATAGTTAGAACTATTATGAATGAAGGGCGCAAAGGTCACTAAACACGAACTAATGGATCGATGTAATACATCTTTGTCGAATTGCTAGCTAATGTTCAGCTGACGTTCGTATTAATGGTAACTGTAATTGGTTGGAGTGAGAATGTGTTTTGAGTTCAGAAAGGTTATTTGTCTGAGTTAAGACGCAGTTTGAAGTTATTATTGTTAATTTTATTGAGTGCCTATCTCACTTAATTTTCCAAGGATGATTAAGAAATAAAATTGGCTGACTTGTTAGCAATGATTATGACAGTTTTGAGCAAACAACTGAGACCGCAATAATGCAAAAAGTAGAAAACCTATTTTTTTTCTCAAGTCTATTCTCTCCCACTGCTGGGCCAAGGCCTGCCCCAAGTCTTTTCATGAACTCTTGTCTCACGCCACATCGCACCAACCCTCACGTTATGCGTCCAGGTCTCGACGTCACCGTCTATCTGTATACACCCATTGTGTGGAGACTTTTGCCCAGTGGTCATTGTGCATAGGGCTAACGTGACCCGCTCAAACTTAAGCTAAAACCTATTGATTATTATAAATATTTATTTAATAAACATTATGCCTCGTTGGTCTAGTGGCCGTAAGCGGGACTGCTGAGCAAGAGGTCGAGCAAAGTGTTATTTATTTTTTCTATCTGGATTATCTCAGTAGAAGCCACGGAGTGTGGCAATAGGCTTGCCCCCTATTACATGGGACTTGCGAAATGTGGGTGTACTACCTGCCTCTTCTGTGATTACAGGTGTGATATTATGTTACGTAAAGGTTATAACGTTATGGTTCAATTTTAAACCACAATATTAAAAAGTAATGGCTCATTTATGAAAAAACGAATAAGATTCAAATACTATATCAGACCAAAAATCTAGACCAGCAAAAAAATTCACCAATAAAACGCCCAATTTCTGTATTAAAAATTAATTCCTGTTTTATGGAAGCTTTTTCCAATAAAGATTCTTAATAAACTTGACGAAGGTAAGGCGTAGTAAAAGCCTAAAAAAGTCAGGTGCGAACCAAACTTAATAAGGGTCGTTTTTTATTTGGGACAGAAAGAGTGTGAGGAATCTTAATTGCTGAAGAAATATGTGTTTCTTGAACTCTTGGGGTCATTTGGAATCCATTCTAAGTTCCCCTCAAGTCTTTTATCTAGATTACCTATCATAAAATTTTACTGGAACAATGAAAGAATTTCAAATTAAATTGGCTTTTGGTGATAACCTTGAGTTTAATCCTATTTTCAAATACAGATTTTCGGTATTAAAACAACAAAATCGGAATAATTGGCGACTGAGTAAAGGCCCGTTCATAATTTTCTAATTCATCCAAGATAATTATATATTTTGTCAAGAATTTGAATGTTATTATGTCATAACGTCACGCTTGTAATCCCTGAATGGTTATTCAGAGGTACAGTACATCCACTGTCACATGGCACCACATGTTACAGTGGATGTTCTGTAGGTACAGCTCTGCCTCAGACTCGCCCCATAATAGATGGGAATTAAACTTAACTGGTGAGTTAAGTTTAAGTCCCATGCATTATGGGGCGAGTCTTGATTACTGCTTACTAAAAAAAAACAGATAAAATCAAACTCAGGACCTCATGATCAACAATTACACTTGCGAGATTAAGCCAACCAGTACTGAATATTCTTCGACAGATTTAGCTTTTCAATACAAATTAGTTTCCCCACTAGACTTAACTATTTTCAGTCGCTAGTCCTGTAATTACTTCGCTGTCGACAAACTCCCAAGCGATGTGAACACATTGCATAATGTAGGGTATCCACATGTTGCCAGTCTATTCTAGTCCTAGGACACCTCTAGGGTCACTACCTAGGTCGTCAATATTATAGCCCACTTTGCCAGAGTAGTGTATTATTAATTGTATATTTTATCTGTACAACTGGATTCAAAAGTTTTTCTGGGTACATGTCATGCCTAGCACTGCTTGATAAATTTAAAATACCTCCATCGCAACAAAGCAAAGCGAACAAACATTTGTAAAGTCAATAAAATGGCTGTGCCGGTTTTGATAACACATGTCTAATTGTAATATACACAATTACACATCATGCCCTTTTATTTGATACCCCACTTGGGTATATTTGAAAATATTCAATTATTCATCACCACTTTCATCCCCCATATCTAGTAAATGGCTGCACTGATTTTAATAAAAAAATAACTAAATACCATCGCCAAGAAACTAGCTTTCAAATAAATATAATTGCATTCAAATCGGTTTACTCGTTTAAGAGCTACGGTGCTAGAGACAAACACACATTGCGGTCAAATTTATAACACCCCTCTTTTTGCGTCGGGGGTAACTATACTGATTTAATAGGTGTATTAGAACTGGCAACTAACTATCAAAAGCTCACAATCCTGATCTTACATCAAATTTACTAAATATTCTTCATCATGTGGTTTAAAAGTATTTAATTTTGAACAAAATTGCCCTTACATCATTTGAGTTTCAATAAATATCTTAAGAGATATCACAGTTTTAAAATAACTCCGCAGCAAAATAATGATCGAATACCGTGCGCGTTTCATAATGCCTAGCATTATATTACAGGTACCTACGACCCTCTCTCTCTAACCCTCTCTCTCTCTTATGTGACGCAGACGAAAATGCGCGGGTTAGCTAGTGGTTTGTATACGTGTTGCGCTGACCCCAAGTAGAGTGGCCATAAGGACAGATGATGATGATGATGATGACTTGTTTTTCTATACAAATTAGTTTCAATGTTTGACTGAACTATTTTAAAGCTTTCTGGACACCTTTCCTAGATTCCTGTGATGACTATCCTGCCAACAGACTCCCAAGAGATGTGAACACATTGCATAATGTAGGGTCTCCATAATGTCGCTATTCTATTCTAGTCCTAGGCTACCTCTACGGTCACCACCTAGATCGTTAATAATTTACAGCCTACTTACTTCGCCAGTGTAGTGCAGGTAAATTAACTGTATTTAATATTTATTTTATTAATTACTAGCTTATGTCCGCGGCTTCGCCCACGTGGATTCCGTTATTGTCCCACGGGATCGTACTACCGAGATAAATTATATAATATGTGTTAATCCAGGTTATAAACTATCTGTGTGTTTTCATCCAAATCCAGTTAGTAATTTTTGCGTGAAAGAGTAACAAACAAACATCCATCCATCCCCACAAACTTTCGCATTTATGATATTAGTAAGAAGTAGGATTTATGAAACACATATGACTAATAGAGTGAGGAATATAAATATTGATGGATGGACACGGAGAGGAAGACCAAACAAAAGATGGATGGACAGTGTGAGGAATGATATAAACGAGAAAGGAGTAAATGATGCCGTGACGTCTGACAGTGGAGAATGGAAGAAGAAAACGTGTTGCGCCGACCTTAAGTAGAATGGGACAACGACAGGAACATGATGATGATGATGATGACGACAGTAGACAACGTAGAAAAACTACATGCTACATTGTAATGACACCTTTATTTTGTATGGTGTATACAACATTATTTTTAGTGTTTGCGAAACCTGAATATTTGTTCAGAATAAGTAACTGAATCGATTCCAATAATTTTTAAACCATGTTATATTTTTTCCCAAAAATATTTAAAAAATTTAAAAGTTTGATACCGAGCGACTTTGAGTACATATCGCAATAATTTAGGTACCTACTGCCCAATTATTATTATCAATGAGCTCAAGATGAAGCTGAAGGCGCGCGCTGCGTGGTGACCACGATTTTATGCGGACAACTAGGTAACAGAACAAGCTTTGTGATTATAACTTTGTGATTTTTCATGATACAGTTTTGAGATTTTGTACATAGATTCTTTACATATATAAATACTAGACACGTGTATCAGGTTTCGCATATACTAAAACTAATGTTGTATAATAAAGATTATTCAATCTATCTTCTATCTATCTATTATAGTACAAAGATACTGATACCACTGAATTTAAGTGTTTTGCAAATTTTGGTAGGTGCCCGGCATAATTTTGAATTTCTACCAAATTTAATAAACGGACTTCAAACACTGTTTTAAGCTTTCACGGTTTATAGCTAAACTTACACTGAGGCCTACGGGATATCTTCCATGATTTTCAACTATTGTGAGCTCCCGATATTTCGAAGCTGTTCCAAGCGACATGATCGCAGGATAACTGATTTTCTTGACATCTTCTTTCAATTATATTCATTCTTTGCCGCTTTGGGTCACTCACTTAAGAGTACCTTACCGGTCAAATATTTTATCAGCCTTCATTAGCTTTAACTAACATCATTAAAAATTCCCCACGTTTTCACCCCATCTGATCATCAAAAATAATAACGTAGTTACCTACAAGGAAAAAAAATTCAAGTACCAGCCAACGTGACTCCAAAGAACAGGTAAAATAAATTAGAAACGATATTTTTTCCGGTATTTTACTACAAGGCGAAAAACACCAAAAGGACGAGGTTGTGGCAATCAATTGTTTTGAAGTTTTTAATTTCCCCCCGTTTTTTCCTTTTCCTTGACACTTTTCTTACGTTACCCTACCTTCCTCTGGCATTTCTAAGTTTGTCACGTTTTAATCTACTTCAGAGAAATTTTAAAGGTAAAAGTGTACCCTGGTAAGTGTTTAATTAAGGTTCTTGTGTTTTTTTTGTACCCTCTTGTAAAGTGCCGATACTGGATTCTGGAGAAAATAATTTCATAATATAATGTTTTTATTTTGTTTTTTAGTTTGTTATTTTTTGAAGTTTGTTTGTTGTTTTTGTTTGTTTGATTTGTTTACCAGATGCTAACATTTAATCTGGTATACAAATCGAACCTTGTACAAAAGAAAAAAAAATCTACAAAAATTAAAAAGTGCTTTGTGTATCTCTTTTACTTTGATATTGTCTACCTTCCTATGAATTTAAAACTTGAAAAGATAAAAGACATTCAATGCAAACATTTCTCATTATCTTTTCATCTCAATTGTACCTACTTTTAATATCACATTCAGAACTACACAATGCAGATCAAAATACAGCCCCCAAAAATTCACTAACAACCTGAATGAACGCGCAGTAACGAAAGCAAACAATGGCCTGACGTGAACAGTGGGAGAACCTATCAACCCATATTTTTGATATCCAAAGAGAATAAAAAAATATCCGCGCACCAACCCATGTTCCGTACCTTAAAGATATATGGGTAATTGAATCGATGCACGCCACCGTAAAGGTGGTGCTATAGAAGAAGAGGAGCGAGAAATGGACGAGGTTAGCTTTGAAGATGAGGTTGCGAGGTGAGATAAGAATAATGACGAAGACTCTTGAATGATGCCTTAGAAAAAATTTACATAATCATTGGTATTGGAAAGAAAAATAGTTTCTCAAATGCATAGTACATAATAATGTGAGCAACTAAGCAAATATTTCATTATGAAATGCATTCAAGTGACCTAAGATAGTGAATAACCACATTACAATGAAGAATTGCTCCAAAAACGATGTCAATATCAGACTCTACGACCACTTAAAGTTCATTTTCTCGTAAGTGGACATTAATCTTACTTATCTACCGTAATTTATACCTCGTTTGGTTGCAGCCTCGCTCTCGCTTAGCCACCGACGTGTCCACACCCGAACCTCGATGATGTATGGGAGCAATTCTGTTTAAACGCCTTTTGTGAGCCTCCGCAACGTAAGATATGAGAATTGTTGTGAAATTACCGAATAATATGTTTATGGAATTTAGATGGAGATAGAAATTTAATTTGTCAGTGTTGAAACGCCTATGTATGATGATGTTGGCAATTTTGATGAAGGCGGTATGTAAGCATGTATCACATCTAACGCCGGAGACATTGTTTACGACATTGCCTTAAGATATATGATCGACATGAGAGTACTCTAGACCCTACACATTTTATGTTTGAGGATGTAAGACCTAACTGAGACCTTTGTTTTCCCTGAAGTGATCTCCGGTATTTTGTCATCTTACTGTTTCATGAAGGACGGTATAACGACCCTATTTCGAAGTGGGTGAGTTTAAATTTGTATAAGCCATAAGCGTATAAATTTCTTGAAACAATCAAAAACATAACTTAAAACATTGAAACAGTATCGAATATCTGATTTTCGGATAGTGTTATTACACAATTATGCAAATATAACAACAGAACACGTTATCACTTAATTAACAAAACCATTCCTTGATCACATATTGAAATTAGCAAACAAACGAACCGCGCTCAAATACCAGCAAACGTTAGAAACTTACATAACAGCGAATTACGCTTACAACACAGGTAAATAACCAGGGGAAATTACACAACATCACGCATTTGAAAATTCATTGCGTCACAAACATTCTAGTATAACAGCGACACTAAAACAAAACCAGCATTGTAAGATAAACAAATTCAAATTTTACGTAACCTTCAAAATTGGCACACACTAAAATATTTCACGGTGCGGGGTTCACGCATGGAATGGGGTTCGCTGATTGGTCCGCTCACGAGGTAGTTGCTACTAAAATATTCAAACACATACAAAGCATTTTAAACTGCAATGTTCCCCGAGGGACGGTCCTTCATTTGAGGTTTGGAGTGTAGTGTTAAAAGCGGTCAAGTGTGTGTCGTTATGAGGGCACATTTAAAATGTAATTGCTGATATTTTTATTGCGGGCACGGAAGAGTGGTGGAATGTGGATGTTAAATGTGTGTGATTTTTAATCGTTATTTTAATTATCATTATAAGCATAATTTATTCGGCTTATACAGGGCTTAACAGAAAGAGTATAGTCATATGAAAGGATACGCTGCAGACCATCAAACTGAACAAGTTTCTCCTTGGGTCCAATATCGTACATGCGAACAAATTATCAGCTGTCCCATACAAAATTTCAATACCTACTCGACCCAAATGTATGGGACAGGTGATAATTTTTTCACCCCGTATAATCCATCAAGCCACATGGGGCTTGCTAGGGTTGTGGCCCACATGTAGTGGCACTACAAAAATGCTATAGTAACATAGTACAAAAAGTACTACAGCGCCATGACCCAGGCTTTCATGAAACCGGCTAAATCAGCTAACAACAAAATTAATATATAACATAACAAAACATCGCACCTGTTTTCCCCGAAGAATCTGGGTGTACCTAACAGTAGGTACACCCAGATTTCGCCAATTAAGTTTAAGTACCATGTAATAGGGGGTGAGCCTATTGCCATCAACCGGGCACAAATTCAGACTCCATGGCTGCTAATGAGAATTCCTGATGGAAAAACCCAAAAACACTTTGCCCGACCCGGAAATCGAACCCATGTCCTCAAACTCTGCAGTCGCATTTGAGACCAACGAGGCCGTCTAAAATTAATACTATTTTATTTATAAACCAGTTTCATTGAATACAAAATACTGAACAAAATGCCCAATAAGCCTAATAAGCCGCTTTATCAATTTCACAATGAGTATCAATACTAAAAGCCTAAAGGATATCGTTAGATTAATAATTCTATGCAAATATTGCAAATGGAAATTAAACAATGTTTTGGTTAATCTAAATTTCATTGCTATGAAAATGAATGATTAATCTCTAAGTCATTAGTGTAACTGTTACGGTGTGGCTCGTGGCCACACTAAAGCAGCAGCAGCTTTATTTCTTAGTAACTTACGTGTCAATTTTGATTTCACAGGCATCAATTTTATGTACCTATGGTACGAACACATTTCACCAGTAATAGTTAAATCGGCACTTAAACATACTGAGAAGTTCCAAGATAAAAAACGCAATATTACTTGCCCGACCTAGGCCTATGTCCAGCAGTGGACGTCTTTCGGCTGAAATTATGATGATGATGATGATGATGACCTGGGAATAGAACCCAAGATCTCATGCTCAGCCAATGCGCTTGCGACCAACGAGGCATTGTGAAAAATCGTCATAAAACAAGCACGTACTCAAAATCACACAAATAAATTGACTTAAATTGAAAACTGTTACAAACCGCTGACCTGTACGCCACCTAAGCAATTAAGAGAAATATTTCCCTCACAAAAAAAAAAACATTGAAAGTACAGTCACGCACGTTAATTTTTCTTTACATTTCATTTGCTTTTTGCTGCCCCTAATTATTTGCTTGAATGTTAAAGGTTGACGCACTATAGCAAAGTAATTCCAAAAAGGAAATGGTAAATAAATTGAACGATTGTGAGTCTTGGAAAGATGTTAAGGGTGGAATGGCAATACCATAAAAATATATTTTAAATGGTCATCGAACTGAGATGTTGAAATAAAAATACTTTAGTATCCGCACTCTGGTATAAAGTATTGATTTAAAGTGCCCTGTCTAGAAAATACTAATATATTAAGAGCAGTAGCTGTCTTAGACTCAATTTACACCGCCGCGGAATGGAATGGAGGCGTCAATTTCGTCTCATGACATGAAAAACTCGTGACATGGAATTCTCGAGAATGCGCGAGGATTCTCCGGACGACGCGTGACCTTTTTTTTGACTCGCATTTAGTTTGTATGTTATACAATTGACATACAGTTCATATTGCTATGAACAATTTAGTTGTCGCTTCCATTCCATTCCGCGGCGGTGTAAATTGAGCCTTAGTGCAAACATGACATATTAATGTAGACAAGGCTTCAAGATGCCATGCAGTGCCACAAAATAAATTCTTCTGTTTGTTTGTTTGTTCTTTATTTGTTTTTAGGGTAAAATTTTGAACATAGAACACTATTTCAAGGAGTTAGAAACAAGCTCATGTTGAGGGACAAGACCACCACAACATGGCGTGGGTTCCTGAAAACGTCCAAGCAGGACGAACTTGGCACCCTATAGTCTTGATAGTTAGGTTCAGAATCGAGTTGAGTGAAAAAAGACAGGAAGGCTTTTGTCCTGTTGTACCACACTTTTTCTCAACATGTTGCACAAGGGTTTGGCTTAGGTTTTATAGTTAGCCGCCTACCTAACACTAACCCTTCTTTTGTTGGTGGTTTACCCGTCACCACTTGGTTGACCCAATGTGCTTGTTAGTCTGGACTTACAACTAAACTTATACTGTCAAGTACGGGATATCTTCCGTGATTGTTCATTGTTTGTTTGTTTTAAAGAGGGTAGATAGATTTGTCTGCTCTTAACAATGTATTTTCCATCCACCCGCTTTCTCCAGTCAATCCGCGATCATGGCGCTTGGAACAGCGTCGAAATATCGGGAGCTCAAAATAATGAACAATCACGGAAGTCATTGGTCGTAAGTTCGCTTAGTCGCCTTTTACGACACCTACGGGATGAGATGGGGTGGCCGTATCCTTACATTCCGGGACCACACGGAATCCTGCTGTAAGAAAATGCAGGCTGATAATATTCATAATTTGAAAGTAAAACTATTACGTCACATCAAACCGATGACAGATTGTAACCTTGCAAAGAAAATAGGGTCATTATCGTCGCCCCCATGTGGTAGTTTTATTACTACTTCTGTCCCATTACTCGTAAGGGTGTCGTCTAACGTTCGTTTTTCACGTCGCGTTTCCTTATTCGGTCATAAAACTAGGCTTGTGTGGCGGACATGTGTGACTCACGACTGTTGTGAGGGAATCGATAGCAGTTACAGTTTTGCCATTGTTTGAGGACGTTGGGGTGGAGATTTGGGTGTTAATGTTTACTTAGGTTAGTAGATCCACAAGGACTGTTTGGTATACAAGCTGTAACAGAATGGGTATAGTAATATGAAAGGATACGCTGCAGACCATCACACATTTGGGCCGGGTAGGTGTTGAAAGTTTGTATGCGACAGCTGATATTTTTTTCGCATTTTATTTTGGACTAGCTGTTGCCCGCGACCTTCGTCCGCGTAAAATTTTATAGCCTATAACCTACCTCGATAAATGGGCTATCCAACACTAAAATCATTTTTCAAATCGAAATAGTAGTTCCTGAGATTAGCGCGTTCAAGCAAACAAACAAACAAACAAACTCTTCAGCTTTATAATATTAGTGTAGATAATACGTCTACTCTTTGCAAGGCTAGTCGGCCTGTGAGCCGTAACAGCTGTCATAGATCTAGAAAGGATAGTCGTGGCCAACTGCTTACCGTCCTTTCCAAAGAACGAAAGAGTCTCAGAAAGTAATGAATGGTCGTATTCTTTGTCTGGTCTTGGCAAGCATTGGTTAGTATTGAAGATCAAGCCATCTTCTTCTTCTTCTCAAATCGATGACTTTGATTTTATCAGACCAGGACGTAGAAACCTGGACAGCACTGTCGTTTGACTCATTCAAGTCTGTCGATTATACCCCATCTAGCCAAATTGGATTAGCAGCGGCCAATTTGAGTAGTTTGTTCAAAGATTTCCATATCAAAACGTGCTGCTATTATTATTCAAGTATTCGATCCTTGGTCAAAAAAAACTCGTTCCTTGTACTTAATGATGGTTTGATTATACCCTCAAAACATGTAAATACATCACCTTATTGATATATTCACGAAACTCAATCTTTGTGCGTGTTTAATAGCTGTCACGCTTTTCAAAAGCAGCCTATCAGTCAAGTGCTGGGTACAAAGGCCGTGATTGATAGGAACCTTCAGGCCTTCACTGAAACGTAAGTAGGTTTCCCTGACGAACTAGAGCGTTTAGGCACACTAAATCATACTGCAAAGCGCTTTCAACTGAAAGGTAAAAATTGGTTACAGGTTTAATTAAGTTTAGTGTTAGGTCGTGTGGATAAATTATAACAGCCGCTCGGGGTCGATGTTCAGGTTAAGCTGCGCTTGCCTAGGTTGGTCGGTGGATGGGTGACCACCCATTATATACCGAGTTTTCTGCGTGCATTGGAAAGTACGTAAAGCCGTTGACCGTGGCTGTCATTTTTAGATCTTTAACAGTCGTTACAGGTAGTCAGTGTGCCAAATTCTGACAACGATGCTTACCAAGGGATATCGTACTACCTAGAACTAACTGGGTTGTGGAGGTTAAATAGGCAGTCGCTTCATATAAAATACTGAGATTCAATTGCATCCGGTCAGACTGGAAGCCGGCCGACTAGATGATGTTAGGTCGTAATCTATTTACGTTATTTAGAATGGAGTTAATCTGTTTATTTCACACCACTGACAATCCCAAAACAAGTGTAAGATATAAATAATACGGGAACATGTCCATTGTCCAAATCAAAACGCGAGAGAAGTAACGTTTGTATATCTCGGCCTTAGCGGCAAATATGTGTCAAGTTAGCGTAACAGTGTAAAATAACGAACAAAATATCTGAATTGTGTAAACTTTTTGGTGTAAACGCAAATGTTGATATTACTGATCTCAGCGATAGATAAGTACCAAGGTACGTAATTTGATGATGATAGATCTTTTTGACAGTTGGTAAAAAAACAATATTGTTTCATCTTAAAATTTCAGCCTCTTTGAAAATTTGTATTCAAAAGACGTCCTACAAAATGAAAAACTATTGTCACCTCATCAGTGACTCGACAAAAGTTCCAACTTTAATATCTGGAGAGAAAAACTGGCTCGCAGTTGTCAAGCGGCAGAAATCTGCAAAGTAATGCCCCTCCCCCCCTTACCCTTGTCGGGTAGAAACAGGTCAAGATGTTGGTAGGGTTGACAGGGTTGATTGCAGTATTGAAGGGAACCTAGTTTTCTTCAATCTAGGATGAAGTTTTTCTTATATTACAAGAAAAACTGAGAGCCTCGTCAAACTGACTTCCTATGAGTGATCACTATGCTGGAATGTGTTATTGAGTCACTCGAACCATAAGGAGTTTATGGTCGTACTTGTAGTGTACTTATGCCACAAACAAACAAAAATAATATTATTATCATTCATTAACTGAAATAAAATTAAAATATAAAAAGCTAATAGAGATCTGTAAAAACCCTATACAATCTAGACACTTATTAAATGCTCAGACTTAATTTTTAGCCGACTAAGCTTACTACTACGTGATAATCCTGACATCCAGGAACACAAATAAAAGGCAACCCTAAGCAAAAGATATAAGGTGGTAAATAACCATAATTAGTCTTAAAGTCAGTCTGACCAAGTATCGTTTTACCGAGTTATTGGGCTGTGGAGGTCAGATAGGCAGTAATTTCAAGTAAAATACTTGTACTCAGCTCGATCCGGTTAGACTGAAACTGACTACCACTAATTAACTGACTTTTGGAAGCCATACTACGAAATAGAAACCGTCGCCGACGCCGCCGTATCTCAATGTAGAAACGGTTATTAAACGAGGAAATCACTTTTGAATTTTTGTAAGTGTATATGTTACGGCTAATAGCCGAAGTGCAGCTACACCTAGTTCTAGCCGGATAAACCTAGATGCGGCCGGTAACAGTTGTGTATCTATTTTATTGCTAGGACACACCGACCAAATGGATTAGGTTAGGTAGTGTGACCAAACGCGCGCGAGCCGAGCGAGCGGTACCGCGGCAGTAGCCGGCGAGCGCTACATCCAAATTGGTTGCATGTTCTAACCGAAGATAAGTAGGATACATCTAAGTTTAGCCGGCTAAAACTAGGTGTAGCCGCACTTTGGCTATTAGCCGTAACATATAATTATTATACATTTGAATCGTGACTGTACACCTTTACACAAATGTTTACTGAAGTGTCTGGTTGTATCCATGGCTGCAGTCAAAGTTTGTCCGTACCAGGTCTGGCTGACCCTTAAATTAGAAAAGTGGTAATCTGGTAATGGTGATGTCAACACTCGGTTGACCCAATGTGCTTGTTAGTCAGCACTGGGTCGTAAGTTCCCTTAGACGCCTTCTACGACACCTTTGAGCAGATGAAAGCGCTATCCATCCACCTGATCTAATCTCTCCTCCCACGACACGGTACAATTACTTAAGCAGGATTTAATTAACACAAACTCTGAACTTTAATAAAACATTCAGCTAGTTGTCGGAATACTAAAACAACTGGTGAGCATCGAAATTACCCAAGTTTGTGTAATACCGTAACATAATTATAGTTGTGAACAGAATATCCATTCTACGTAACCGTATGCTATGCTCGCTAGCAACTGTTCTCAGAATGGAGGCATGAAACGAAGTTGGTAGGTTGCCGAGTAGAACTGCAACAGTATTATTTCAGTGGATTATGTTTGTTTTCATATAGAAAACATTTTAAAATTGATTTTTTGTTACTAATACCTCAGGTCGAAATGAAGTAAATTTGCAAGTAACAATGCCTAAACAATACCTGTATAACAGAACAATCACTACATAGTATAAAACAAAGTCGCTTTCTCTGTCCCTATGTCCCTTTGTATGCTTAAATCTTTGAAACTACGCAACGGATTTTGATGCGGTTTTTTTTAATAGATAGAGTGATTCAAGAGGAAGGTTTATATGTATATATTGCACCTGTGCGAAGCCGGGGCGGGTCGCTAGTTTATAATAAAGACTTAAACATAACTGGCGACATGTGGGGGTACTATTAGGTACACCTCTGTATAACCCTTCTGGGATTACAAGCGTGATGTAATGCTATGTTATTAGCAAGATATCTTCAAATCATAGGATCAAAATCCGACAGCTAACTATTATTGAGGAGATGCAAGATGAAACGAATGTTACCAGTCGGAAACAATTGAAGCACACCAGTATTTTAGCGCGTGGAAAGATTTGCAAGTCAACATGCTTATTGCTATTAGTGCTGACGGCCTATTAGGCTTTGGACTATGTTTCACTGCTCTTATAGGCTAGTTTGAACTACACCTGCATTGCGATGTCTAAGCGCAGCCATATTTTTTCTACGTGTGACAACTGCAAGGCCCGCTTGCACCACTAATCACTTACAGCGAATATCACTAATGGAACTGAACGCAATCAAAACATAAAAAAAACGTTCAAGAGCTGACAATTTCATTATTATTATCGAGTTTTGACACTGACTGACAGTTTCAGCGGTAAACAATATAAAACATCATTTTGTCTCTGTTAACTACACACAATTGAGAGAGGTGGCGATTCGTCTTTAGTTCTGTAAATACGAAATTAATAAAATAAATTACAATAATAATCCATTTATTTCAGGTAACAAAGACCCATAGATAAATACCTTAATCTAAATATACATACTAATAACATTTTTGTTAGTATAAGCAACTTAACTATGTTAGTAACACTTCACTTGCACGATTTTTTGTGCGATCTCGAGGATTTTTTTTTTTATATAAACCGTTGCCCCACACTAGGAATTTCTCCTGTATCGTGGGTGTGTTTACAAACATTTAAATTCACATACACAAACAGCCAGACCCGCAACAACTATCTGGAGGCCCTATAAATATTTGTTCCGTGCGGGAACCAAACTCGCGACACGAAGCGCAGCAGTCAATCGCTCAGCCACTGCGCCAACCGTGCCGTCAATTAGAAAGCATTTTACGATTTATGACGCACACGGCCTTAAACGTATATCACGCAAACGGCCTTAAACGTATATCGCACATACTGTGGGACTTCTGTCTTCACCTTTTAAGTAATCCATTTTATGATAATGCAAATGTATGTAGAAATAATGGAAACTCAACAACATGATATATATTTTAATACGCTGTTGTAGAAATAAGACAAAGTTTCCTTTGAAACATACTGAATATTATGTTTATTAGAATTCTTGTTGCGTAGTTGAGACTTGTTGTCGAGATTCAGATTATTAACTTTTGGCCTCGATTTTTCTTTTTCGGATTTATTCTCAAGTCACGAATAACGTTACATGTGAAAGTGAAAATTGTGCCACGTAACTTTTGTCAATTCGAATTATGTTTTTTACATGATAGTTAGCGACTTAGCAAAAGACTAGCTGTTACTTGCGACCTTCGTTCGTTCGCGTATAAAAATATTACTTGCCTATTTGAATCGAATTTCGTTAACCATTTCAAGGGTTTTAATTTTTTTGCACGGAATACTAATCTTTTTTCAAAATTAAAAGGAACGTTACTCCTTATAAAATCAGCTATCTGCCAGTAAAAGTCCCGTTAAAATCAGTCCAGCAGCAGTGATTCGCCGGAACAAACAGACAGACAGACAAATATTATATACATGGTAATCGTTTTCATGTCGGTGTCCTTTCCACCCTGTTTATATTCAGAAAAAGCTGCTCTCGCGTCCAGCTAATCAAATAAATTGCGACCACTACAAAACATAACTTCACCCACACACAAAGACTTTGAGAACCTGTCTAATCCGTTCTAAGACATCAAACAGACACACACCTCCCTCTCACACACACACACACACATGTCTCTTAACCGTAACAAGACACGTGCAACACAAACACCAGCATTATGCAGTATAAAGTATGTTCCATTAAATAGACAGCTATCGTATTACTGAGAATCCATTAGAGCACAAAGAACGTCTTTCATAATACATAGGAAAGCCATTTTAATTATAATTATATTGTGTGAACAATTATGGGTGTGTGTTGCTTTGTTTTGCGTGTGTGTAACAAGATGGTATTGTGAAAGGCTAAGATGAATTCATTGTATTAAGAAGCTGGTAAAGGCAATGCCCTTAGCAAACTAAATTGTACGGTAATAGATATTAATAGCTAGTTTATATCATGGATATTGGACATTTTAAGCAGCATATTTAGTATGGAACATGTTATTTGGAGATACCTTTAAATTGCATGATAATGAAGAGGTGGTTTAGGGAATAAAGAAACCATTGGGCAAATTTTAAAATCAATTTAACAAGACAAAACGGGGAGACACTATGAAGCAGCAACAAACTACACTGGCGTGCATTAAAATTATACCAAAAAATGCCCTAATTTGTTTGTGTGTCATTTACGACGTTTGTAAGGACATTTTAAGATTGATTATTTATTTAGTACGGAACAGAATGCATGAAAGTTTGTGAGGTTGTTTTGTCTTTCACACAAAAATTACTAAATGGATTTGGATGCAATTTGGCACAGAGTCATGTCATTAAGATTTACTATTATTAGATTACATTAAGATTTATTTTAACAATTGGTATTTACCGAACTCCACACAGCAAAGCGCGGACATCAGCTAGTGATAGTCAAATTATTGTTTTGACCTGTAAAAATGAAAAAAAAAAACAAATAAACAATCCGAAAGACTTCTTTTAAGGTTGGGTCAACTTAAATACACACCGGTTTAAGTTGCTTTCTACTAGAAAGGAAATAAGGGCATAAACACACATTCAAAAAATCATAAAACACACCGTTCATAGAGACACACAATCACCCAAAAACATTCAATCAGCCAGGTATTACCAGACACAAAGCGAGCGAGCCGAAGCACCTCTTTATATCAATCATCATTACGCATTTCGTCACGAACGGCCCCAAATACTTCCTAACAAAAACCTTTAATTTCGGCGTGCCTTCACAGAGACTCGTAAAAAAACGCGACGAACATTCACCGATTCTATCTTGACAGTAAAAAAAGACTTTTTGCACATAAAACCCTGCAGATCCATATCGGTTGTTTTCTTTTATCAGAATTTCTTTAGGGACAGTCGCGAGCGCTAATAAGTATACAAGGTGGTAGAGACACCAGGGTGTTCAGTACACCATTTTGAAATCCCCCACATATAAATGTTCAAGTGTAATTTAAAAAATGAGGTGTTCCATACATTTTTACCATGTAGATATTGCACTTTTGTAGGAAACAGCTGTCTTATTAAAAAAATTCCAATTAAAAATGTCTATGTGGGTTCAGAATGATATACTGAATACGTGGTAACCGTTTGTATGTTACAGTCGAAACCATTAATCGGCAATCATTCAATTATAACCGTTATTAAGTTAAACACGTTTTCTATATTCAAAATTAGTTTACACGGAACGCCTAACATATTAAGAAACACAAATTTTAGGTTTGTATGTAGTTAGTATATTTTTATCCGGCCAAAGGTAGTTTTTACTGCTTTTTGCAGTCAAAAGTGGTTTTAACCAGTTTAAACTTTGATATAAAACCATTTGCAAAATTCAATAACGAGATCTCTGAGCTATTTCATAATATTATGTAACAAAATTGTAACAACATAAAATTACAACATAGTAAGAGAATATCTAAAAGTTTGCTAAGCAAACATTATTAAACAAATTAATAAAGTTTATTTATTATTTTCATGTTTATTTATTAAGTAAACATATTTATGACTGTGACTGTACTTGATTGAGTTAAATCAACGTTTCTAAGACTACCGCTCATAAAGCTTGGCTGTTTTGCGAAATTTGTGGCTTTAAAAGCAGAAGGAATTTATTAGGCTTTAATGGCGGAGTTTTGCCAAGTTTAGTAAAAAAGTTTTTGGGTAAATTATTGATAATTATGGCTTAATTTTCTTGGTAGGCTTGGTATTTGAGTTTTGTTTCGGTTTATTTTTGTTTTTTTTATTAATGTATTAAAAATGTGTAAACGATGTTTTTGATAAATTCCGTCAGAGCTAGAAGGAGAACGCCCGGTTTCGTGAGAAGTGGAAAGAAGTGGAGGGAACCTTTGCCCAGCAATGGGACAGAAAAGGTCAGAATAAAACAAATTATGTTTTTATTGTGCCAACCTCTTGCAAAGAGAAAAGATGACAATATATCATTTTTTCATTATGACGTAGCAAACTCGCTGCTAAATATTATTATTTAGCAGCGAGTTTGGCGCAGCAACAACCGAGTGTCCTCCGTGCCTCGGAAAGCACGTTAAACCGTTAGTGGCGGGTGTCATTTGTAGATCTTTGACAGTCGTTAGGTAGTCCAAAAAGTGACCCAAAAAGTCTGACAACCAGTCTTACCAAGGGGTATGGTATTACCCAGTACTAACTGGGTTGTGGAGGTCAGATAGGCAGTTGCTCCTTATAAAATACTGGTATTCAGCTGTATCTGGTTAGACTGGAAGCCGACCCTAACATAGTTGGGAAAAGGCTAGGCAAATGATGTTGACGCAACAAACTTCTAGTTCTAACAGATCTTTGGTATAAAAATATCGGAAATAAAATATTAGAGCAACGGTCTTGAGATATAAAAGTATCAAATTCCATTTCAAAGAGATTTTCCTCTTACTAATTTGTACAAGATAATAATTTTATTTCAAGTTGATTTAAACGGAAACCTCTTCAATTGTCAAAGCTATTACAGTAATTGATGTAAGAATTATTTATTAGAAATGCTATTTCATGGCGGAACGTAAGAAAAAACTGTGAAAAACATTTGAAAATACCAAAATAAAGAAAAGAGAGAAAATTTATTTTATTTGCCATTAATAACACCTTGTTCTGTATGGTGTCCGGACGTAAAGAATAGCATCATCCCATATCTTCCCGTGGGTGTCGTAAGAGGCGACTAAGGGACTTACCAGAGAATGGGCAGCAGCGTTCTCTGTGTTTTATAACAACCATACTGCGATCGCCAACCCGCCTGCCAAGCGTGGCGATTATGGCAAAACCCCCCTTCTTGGGGGAGGCCTATGTCCAGCAGTGGACGTCTTTCGGCTGAAATGATGATGATGATGATGAATAACACCTTAAAAATTATACAAAATAAACTGGTAAAAGGTTAAACACAAAGGTTACGCAGGTTTACATGTTTAAGTGATCAAAAAAGCATCAAAAACTTGTCTAAACCAGTAACGTTACATTTTAATAAAAAATATACTAAAACATGGTAAATACAAGGATGAAATATGAAATACTTTTAGCCTCACCAAGCGAGTTTCACCCTGTTAAAATTTTCACACAACCCGAAAAATATTACTCTAAAATGTTGGTCCCAAAAATTCTCTAAGAGGTAAAAACTAGGGCCATAATACACGTAGATTATTTCACATAACAAAGAATCCAACGAAGAATTTTGGCGAGAACAAATTCTTATCTTCCACATCATTCTTCAGCGAAGGTCGGCGAAGTAAATGTCCCATTTATATTTTTGCACAACCCTTAAAATGAGCCCTACTATGTGACATGTACTCACAAATTTGTCGCCTGTGTTTTATGACAGCAAAAAAAGATATTTAGTCTTGAGGAAGAACCGTTTTTTGCCTTTAAAAGTAATGAAATGTAAGTAAGAAGGGTTGGGATAAGGTATTTTGGGCTTAATTATACGGGACTTGACCTTAATTACTGAGTTAATTTAAATGTCCAAAAAGGACTGAAACAAAAAGGTATGAATATGTTATACTGGAACACGATACGTTGTAATGGCTTGAACGTATGTTCAGAAAAAGTACTTAAGTTCGTTTTCTGTTAAAACTAGTATTTTCGTCATCATCGGTCTTCCTCTTCACACATCAATTCACTGAAGATTAAGAAGAAAGATCATTTCGGTTTGTGACTATACTGCCCATTGTGGTCGAAATGACGACAAAACTAGGTCATCAGAAAATACCCTATAAATTTTGATTCCCTTGAAACTGTCGAAATATATATTTTTTGGGGCATAAACGGCTGTTTCTTTTTTTTAAGTTAACTTAGAAGTTTGATTTTTTCATAGTTTCTGGGGACTGTAGACTTGAGTATATGGTTTATTTTCAATTCGATACCTCCACGCGTTCCCAAGATAAAGGGTCTTGACAGACAGACGGACAACAAAGTGATCCTATAAGGGTCCCGTTTTTTCCTTTTGAGATACAGAACCCTGAAAACTAGACCAGGTCGTTTTTTTTAAACGTGCAAATAAGAGAAACAATAATGTCAAATTCTTAAGAAATCTACTACCAAAAAGCCTTCAATATGTTTTTAACCTCACAGACAAAGTTGAAATCTCATTCAAGTGCCTGACATTCCGAAGCTTTACTACTACTAAAACTTTTCGTCAGAGCCTCAAATAAAATTTGCATCATTCCTATAACAGAATTATTGCCAATCGTAAAAATAAAGCAAAGCCTACGTAACCAGCACAAAATTCAAAATGGCGTCGTAACTTCGAGTACCTATAGTAAATGCTAAAACGTTAGAGATCCATTTTCTCTAAGCAACACAACCGAACCGCGGAAATTTCGAATGAAAAACCGCCACCGCCTTTACATACTTTAATTTATAGCTTAATTTATCAGAACAACGACCTCAGGGTAAACAGAGAAATTTGAAGTTTATGTATGCTGCTAATCAGCCTATTTGGAAGAAAATTTCAGTAGGAAGTAAGTAACAAATACAAAAGATTGTATGATTTATGTTATGCCAGTGGTCTCGGCTGATATTTGCAGGTCTTTAACTACCGATTTGTAGGTACAAAAGTAGTCAAAGGCACGAAAATCAGGCTGCTGTATCAGGGGGTATCGTAAAGAGTACTCTTTAAAAACACAGTTATTGGGTATTCCCAGTAGGTGGGATTTGGAGGTCTAGTTTAGGGTGATAGGCAGTCGCTCCATGTACCTCAATGTTCCTACTCCTCCGCTATTCTTTTCTAATTAATTTCGTTGCGGGATCCAAGACAGTTAAATTGTTTCTCGGGGACTTAGTCGACCTTCATTGTTTCGGCGCTTTTCTGGTGGTCGCCGCTGTCGATTCTGGCTTTCAAGAATTGCAGTGGTTTGGAAATAGTGTGGCGGGCTTGTCCCAAAAAGAAAAGTCACTCCATGTAAATTACTGGAATCAAGCTGCGTGCGGTTAGACTGGAAACTGACTCCAACATAGGAAAAGGTAAAGCTGATGACCATAATGATGATTTAACTACTCAATCAAAACCGTTTTGGCAGCCACGTTAATAAATGTGTGTTTCGGTCGATTCAACCTCATCACACTAACCCAATTGATAGGCGTCGACGACAATAACCAGATTTGACTGATTGCTTTCATAATCGTCTGACAAATAGATTGTTAATTGCACGCAAAAATGACGCTGCGTTCACACATTAATTTCTTTTGTAAGCCTTTGTTGACAAGGTTTTTTTGGTTCAGGTTACTTATTAAGCCGCACGCGTCGTGCGGTTTGCGTGGTGAAGTATATATGTTCATATTGCAGTTGCAGTCAATCCCATTACCATCCTTGTTGAATATCTAGACTTTTCAATTAGGACTGGTTTACGATTCAGTTATTGCCTCGTTGGTCTAGTGGCTGTTGAGCATGAGGTCCTGGGTTCGATTCCCGGGTCGGGCAAAGTGTTATTGGGTTTTTCTACCAGGAATTTCGCGGTAGCAGCTATGGAGTCTGGAACTGTTCACAATTGATTACGCCCTATTATAAGGGACTTTAACATAACTAGTGAAATGTGGATGTACTAATGTACACCTTTGCATAACCCTTCGGGGATTACAGGCGTGATATTATGTTTCAGAAAGCCTGGCTGAAAAGTGTTTTTTTTTTGTAAAAGTTGCGTTGCACCTTGGTCGCAGCCTTGACGACTATGAGCCTTTTATACTTGACCAATTAGAACCATAAAATGTCTAGAAGAATCCAAACCAAACTTACTTTTGACGGGTCAGAATAATACCAATATGAAAAGACCACATTAAGGAACAGAGGAGCCATCAGTTTTAAGCTTTTGGCTTCCTATCATCATCATCATCACCTTCTTGCTCTTGTCCCATTCTACTTGAGGTCTGCGCAACAATTGTCTTCTTCCATTCATTCATATACTGGCTTCCACTGCTGGATTTAAATACTCAACCAATGTAAGTAAGCCATTACAGCTGTTAGAGCAGCTATGAGCAAAATTAAAAATTCCTGCTGAAGTTTTTCATTACATTACCTATAATCGATACCGCTTATTACTGCCTCCATATTGAGGTCAGTACTGGTATTTCCCCATACTTTTAAAACTATTTCCCCTCATATTTAGGATTGCGTGTAACATGGTTCTAGACAGTAATGTTTGTTTCTTATGGTGTTCATTTTTGTGTCACGAATGGGGGAAGGTTTATGGGGAATCAATATGTATGGGAAAGATTGGTATGGTATATTATAGGTACAACATAATATAACATCACGCTTGTAATACCCGAAGGGCTAGGTAAATCCAAATTTAGATAGTTATGTTTAAGTCCCATGTAACAGGGGGCGAGCCTTTTACCATCAATCGGGCACAAATCCAGACTCCGTAGCTGCTACTGAGAAACTCCTGATGGAAAAACCCAATAACACTTTGCCTGACCTGGGAATCGAACACAGGACCTCATGCTCAGCAGACGCGCTTGTGACTACTAGACCAACGTGGAAATCATAGGTATGTTTTGTTGGAATTTGGCTTAGGGTGTATGGACGTCGACGAAGCAAACGGACTAATCAGTAAGGATCGTAGCAGTAGGCATTCTGTGGTTTCTGCTTACCCACATGGGAAAAGGCGTGAGTTTATGTGACTTACCAGCTTTTTCCGAAAGCTAGAGAAAGAAGTTAATGGAAAGGTCAGAATTTGACTTGTAACTGACTTCTAAAATAAAGTGTGGTCGAGTCGCCATCGACAAATGACGATGTTGTTGTCGACGGGCTGCCGGTGGTTTTTGAAACTAATCTTGATAAAAGTCCACACATTTGTCGAGTTTGAATAGATTGCGTGGGGTACGACATTTAAACAAGAAAAATATTTTCAGTAAAAATGTAAGAAGGAATTTGAACGTAATGTAATGTTGTATATTGTACGTATTGTACATCGCTTCAGGGGAACAATTATGTATATTGAGCAGAAAATACATTATCAAAAAACACTTCATTCTTTTATAAGCCATAGGAGGAAGCTGCGACACTAAAATGGGACTGGGCAGGCCATGTCTGCCGGTGCACATCTGGGCCCGAATATCGCAAGACTGGAGTCCTGAAACAGCTAGACGGGGTCGCGGCAGACCCAAGAGAAGATGGCGGGACGTCTTGGATGGCTTCCTCGCGAATTGGTGAGAAGAAGCACACCATCGTGAGAAGTGGAAGGAATGGGGGGAGGCCTTTGCTCAGGAGTGGGACAATACGGGCAAACTAAAAAAAAAAAAAAAAAAGGATGAAGGTAATTGAGTACAATTACTTATACTTTCATCGCATTTCTGTCGATTTTCTGAAGAAAATCAATAATAATATAGTAATTATCAGTAATCGTGATTTTAAATTAATTCTAAAAACAACTGTTTGTTATTTCCATTATATTACTTAAAGTTATAAAAAAATAAAACAAGCAATTTCATTTAATATAACGTGCTACAAATACTACGATCAACATACTCGTAGTCTCGTAGCAATTTCGTAGCCGATTGCTACGAAAACGCTGCGGATGTGCTACGAGACTTCCTTATTTCCAGATATCGTCTATCCTTTTATAAAACACGCAAATCCTTTTTAGTTATTGTGTTTCATCTCTACGAAAAACTTCTCATTTATATTATAACAATAAGAAAGTTAGAATTTTATCAAAGGGCCTGCAGTTTCGACTTTCGACATAATTTGTACTTTGTACTGTCACATCACTAGTTCATCCTTCACGAAATTCCCTTTTATCCCGTGTACTGTTACGTCTTTATGGAGTAATGTGGGTAGATGGTTAACATCCTTATTTCCTAGTAACGGCGATAAAGTGGCTTTGTTGCGAGGGGAAGAATTTTTGTGTCGCAGTTTTGGTTTATACTGAAAATGATATAGAGTTATGATGTGAACGAGTTCATTTGGGTAAGTACCTGCGAAATATATATACAACATTATTTTTAGTATATGCGAAACCTGAATATAGTTTGTTCAGAATAAGTAACTGAATCGATTCCAATAATTGTTAAACCATGTTATATTTTTTCCCAAAAATATATAAAAAAGTTAAAAGTTGGATACCGAGCGACTTTGAGTACCTATCGCAATAGTTTAGGTACCTACTGCCAAATTATTATGATCAATGAGCTCAAGACGACGCTGGCGGCGTGCGCTGCGTGGTGACCACGTTTTTGTGCTTATAACTTAGTGATTTTTATTTTTGTACATGTATTCTTTACATAAAAAGACTAGACCCGTGTATCAGGTTTCGCATATACTAAAAGTAACGTTGTATAATATATATATATTTTTTTAGTTACCGATGAAACATTCTTTAACCGTTTGTGGTTCCGGTGTCCCTTCCACTCTCTTTACCTTCTTACATGAGACGTCGTGTAGTTCGGAAAGAAGTTCAGATAGATAAACAATTAGTTTCACCATCATCATCATTTCAGCCGAAAGAAGTCCACTGCTGGACATAGGCCTCCCCCAAGAAGGGGGGTTTTGCCATAATCGCCACGCTTGGCAGGCGGGTTGGCGATCGCAGTATGGTTGTTGTAGAATCAGAGAACGCTGCTGCCCATTCTCTGGTAAGTCCCTTAGTCGCCTCTTACGACACCCACGGGAAGATATGGGATGGTGCTATTCTTTACGTCCGGACACCATACAGAACAATTATTAGGTATTTTCACCAAGGTCATCATTATTGACCTAGCCTTATCGAAATTATGTTGGGATGAACTTCCTATCTAGATACAGCTAAGTACATGAAGTGACTGCCATAACCCAGTCAGCGAGTAATAAGGCAGATCAGACTTTCGGGCTACTCCTAATGATTGTCAAAGATTTTATACAAATGCAAACCGGGACCACATGCTTAACGAGCTTTCTGAGGCATGGAGGGGTCGCGATATGTAAGGGATCCATCCACAGACCTTTCTTTTTAACACAAAGTATACGAGTATAGCTACTAGTATAATTTGGTTCCCGATTTAAAACATTACAAGACTTCAAAAGCAGACCTTGAAAGCTCGTCAGCTAAATAATAAACATCCTGAAATTCTTTAGCAATTTTTGCTTTCCTCTCTCCGAAAATTATCACAGAATTGTTTTATCAGGGAAACGTGAACAAAAGGCGTCCATCACCGTTCCTAAAATTAAAGGATTTAAAACATAGAAAAGTGGAATCACAGACTAAAACAAAGTGAAGAAAAAATTCCTACTTTGACGAAAAAAATCGACAGTGAATTTTTTAGAGAATACTCGGAACTGAAGAAAAAAGAGGCAAACGGGGAGTGGGAGGGCAGAGGAGGGATGAATGCTTAATGGCTTCTGGATGAGTAATTGTTTTGATGCTTATTGTGAGCTAAAAATAAAATGGTATGAAAATATTACATAAATCATGTTTTTAAGATGTTGGGGATTAGCTAAGGGTGAGGCCGAAGGAGATTAACGGCGGGTGGCGAATGTTTTGTATTTGTATTTCAATATGATTCATTCATCAAGCACAGAGATGCGTTTATTTTGCAAAATTTTCAAGTGAATTTTGAAGTAGGCGTGATTGGCTAAATTCTTCGATTCCTGGCATGGAAAATAAATTTTTCAAAAATCCAATGATGCAGTTTTAGTTTTAATCAAAATCGGGCCCGAGACTCCTTTGAGTATTTTTGATATTCCACATAGTTTCGGATTTGGCCATCCACGCACTTGAAAAAAACATCCTGTATACCTGTATAGTCTGAAGTCCTCAACGGCACTGAGCAAGAATAGTGCATTTTTAAAGCCATGGGTCATTTTGAAAAAGGAACACACAAAAAAAAAGGTCTTCAAAAAAGTTTAAAACTTAATTGCTTGCACGAACTCATTTGTTTCGTAAAACATTTAACAAAACGAAATAACAGAAAAACACTTACCCAGCAAATAGTTATGGTTAGCGGTCACAAACGCTTGAGTCCTTGGAAACAACTACTCGTAGATCGCATCATTTGGACCCCTGCCAAGTGGGGCTCCCAACCCTTGGAACTACTTCCCCTATGTTTAGGATTGACCCCTGGCATTGTCTATCCGATGCTGATGGGTGGTAGGATAACGTGGATGCTAACAAGCTTATAAAAAAGGTGTTTTTCGATTGTGCTGTGAGAAAGGGTTAGAACTAACATAACATAACATGACGCCTGTAATCCCCGAAGACGACCTATTTGGGTAGACGACCTATTTGCTATCGTGGAGGTTGACACCAAAAAAGAGAAGCCAATACTTAGCAGTGGATAAATTCAGGATGTAGATGGTGTTGATGATGACTACTCATCATCAACACCATCTACGTTCCCGTGAAATAAACGTCGCCCATGCGGGCAAAGACGCTAGTAAAAACTTGGTAGGGATATAATACATCTGCCGTTTTATCGACCGTGTATCTGTTTTTTTATTCCCACAAAAACTTAACATTAAGGAAACACGAAAACTTGCCAACTCTCATAAATATAAGGAAGTTACTATCGATTCTGTGAAACTATATTCCGTATTCCTTTATAGATTGAATGTAATTACATACAGCTCTCATTTACTGTCGGGATATTGAATAAGGTAATCCTGACCATTCGCTTTTGGTTTTATTAGATGAGACTGTCATCATCATCATCATCATTTCAGCCGAAAGACGACCACTGCTGGACATAGGCCTCCCCCAAGTGTCGCCACATTGACCGGTCCCGTGCGACTCGCATCCAGCGGATCCCTGCAACCTTCACCAGGTCATCGGTCCACCTAGTGGGAGGCCTTCCAACGCAGCGTCTTCCGGTTTGTGGTCGCCACTCCAGAACTTTTCGGCCCCATCGGCCATCCGTTCTGCGAGCAATGTGCCCTGCCCACTGCCACTTAAGTTTCGCTATTCTTCGGGCTACGTCAGTTACCTTGGTTCTCTTGCGGATGTCCTCATTTCTGATTCGATCACGCAAGGAAAGCAGCTCAGCAGCTCCGGTTTGGCGGATACGATCCTGCCATCGTCGGTCTTCAGTTTCGTTAGCTGCCTCTGCCCAATAGCCAGATCTCTTGAAAACACCTTGGAGCCTTTATTCCGCTCAATAGCGTCTTTAATACGCTCGGTATTAAAGCGGCGGAAGTCGCTCTTCAAGGATTTAGAGATCCGTCTATTGAGCTGCCGGTATTTCCACACCTCATCTGAAGACTGCAGGATCATCTCACGCCGCTCCTTCATGAGCTCGAGAGTATGATCAGAGAGTTTTTTGTTGTGTGCACGACGTGTCTTGAAAAACTTAGACCCAGTCGTGTGGACAGTTTCCACGAACCCATCGTTGTATTCGTCCACTGAGCTTCCTAGGCACTCGAAACGATTCTGGAGTTCAAGCTGAAAGCTCTCGGGGTTTTGGATCTGGATCTGTGCTGGACGGAGCGTAGACCTCATCAGTCGAGACCTTTCAAGCTTTATATTGATGTTCAATGTGCCTCTTACCATGCGGTGATCGCTCCCGGTTTTCACCGAATTGATCACAGAGACATCATTGAACATTTGCTTCTTGGTTGACATGATGAAGTCAATCTCATTTTTAGTTGCACCATCGGGACTCTGCCAGGTCCACTTCCTGTGCTCGCGCTTTTTGAAGAAGGAGTTCATCATATAGAGGCCCTCCTTCTCCATAAAACTAGCCAGTTGGTGACCCCGGTGGTTCCGAGTTCCAAACCCAAATTGCCCCACCTGCAGCTCATCTCCATCTCGTTTGCCCAGTTTCGCATTGAAGTCCCCCATGACAACGGTGAAGTGAGTCTTGAAACCATGCAGGGCTTTGGAAATATCCTCATACATGGTCTCCACTTCGTCGTCGGGGTGTGCCGAGGTCGGGGCGTAGACCTGTATGACCTTCAGCAAATATCTTGAGGATATTTTGAGTACAAGTTACGCCACCCTGGTCGACACACTCTCGATCTTCACCACGTTATTCACAAGGGGCTTGTGGACGATAAACCCAACACCACCCTGGGACTGCCGGTCACCCTCTCGGAAATAGAGCAGGCTGCCGGATTTCAGGATTATCGTGTCCTCACCCTCTCTTCGGACTTCAGATAATCCCACAATACTCCATCGCAGCCTGCTCAATTCCTCTTCGAGTTCCGTTATCTTCTCGACGGTCCGGAGTGTACGCGTGTTATATGTTGCCAGGTCATGTCGTCGGTATAGGCAGCCTGATCCCGTCCGGAGATTCTTAGCACCCCTTGCCACGCCGTATCCTCGACCGCTACCATAGTCGAGGGTAGACGGGCTGCCGGGTACTAGGGGCCATTTTTTTGTTGTGCTCGTCATTTAGGGGGGTTTTGCCATAATCGCCACGCTTGGCAGGCGGGTTGGCGATCGCAGTATGGTTGTTGTAAAATCAGAGAACGCTGCTGCCCATTCTCTGGTAAGTCCCTTAGTCGCCTCTTACGACACCCACGGGAAGACATGGGATGGTGCTATTCTTTACGTCCGGACACCATACGGCGTATGATATGATGAGACTGTATTGTGTAGATATTACGAGAAGTGCCGTCGACTGGACACCATGAACAGGAAATTCCAGACTGTGTATCTCGAAAGTAGACAGAGCACTTTGTGCAGTCACGTTAACGTTAATGGTTCCATATAAGATGGAAACGGACCCTTCACGAAGCCGTCAACCAAGCATTCTATACATCAAACTAAGTACTGGTAACTCTACGAAAAAATTATTGCTTGGGGGAAATGACTTTTTTTTGGGGTGAAATATCACGTTTTACGGTAGGACTCAGTGGGACGCACTCGAAAACATTCTGCTGATGATTGAATTGTAGTACGGGGGTCGTGGATGTATAGGTATATTGGTAAAGTAATAACATTAAAACTTGTATTAAAAAAAAGACTTGGAGAAAAAATTGAAACTTGGACCCCCAATATCTCCGTAACTAGAAGGTTCCCAGGTATGGTCCAAATGCCCTTCGGCTTCGTTAAGGGTATTTTTAAACTCATTATACTTTTGCTGAGAAGCTCCTACTACAGAACTAGTAGTACCTACATCTTTTTCATTCCAGAGATCTAACCAATACTTCAATCCAAAGCGTCGGCACTCTGACTATTCTACCAACGAGCAAGCTAACTATTGTAATAAAAGCAGTATGATGACTGATTTTTCATTTTTGAGCTCAAATATTTAAACACTAATCTACCCACTTAACAGCAATACCCAAATGACTATTAATCGCTATAATAATGTTCTGTTAATCCATCCTAGCAATAATTCACCAAACTACGTACTAAGGCCGCATACACATTTGCGGTTGGCCCGCACGATAACTCGCGGTGTACCTCGAAGCGCCCCGCTGTGCGCGCCCAGGCTAAACGTAATACATTTAATATAACAAGCTTTGTTATAACGAGAATTGTGATTGTATCAGTGTCGAGCTGTTTGAGGCTAAATTAAAGTAAATGCTCGTTTATTTAGCCTTTAAATGTGTTATGCAATAAGTGGGGTTTCAAGAAAATAATGTCAAGTTATGTTAGGTCAGATCGAACGCACGTCAATTGGAAACTCTTGAGCTAATGTGATAAAATGTGAGAAAATGATGTATAAAACTCGCTCTTACGGCTGTGTCTGTGTTATAAAGGCGTTCATCATCTGCCTAGCCTTTTCCCAACTGTGTTGGGGTCAGCTAGTCAGTCTAACCGGATGCAGCTGCCATGCATACCAATATTTAACATGGAGCGACTGTCTAGCTACCACAACCCAGTTAGTACTAGCCACTGGGTGTATTACCCAGTGGCTAGTACCGAGATACCTTTTAGATACCTTTTGGTTAGACTGGTTGTCAGACTCGGGCCACTGATTACTTCTACCGACTGTCAAAGATCTACAAGCTGGGACCAACTGTTAACGAGCTTTCCGAGGTAGAAAAAAATCTCGATATGTAATGGCTGGTCAGTGACCACCCATTACATATCGAGATTTGGGTGGGTTTGACTCAGACAAAACTAGGCGAGCGTGGCTTAATCTGGAGATTGATCCGAGCGGCTGTTATTATTTGGCCCTGTGTCATAAAGGCGTTGATAACCTTAAACTGCTACTCTGGACGTGCATTGACATCATTGTCCTAACCTTAGCGCTGGTCCACACGAATCCGCATCGAGCCGATCATGTCTTTCATTTTCCCATCCAAAATGTAACCTCAGTCTGTAAGACAACGAAAATTTCAGGTTCTCCGAAAAGATGGACTGAACCTCGTGATGATCGCTTTGGTCTCTAGCAAAGGAAACTTATTTGTCATGATTTTACTTTATGTAATTGGTACGAGTATTTGGGAATTGCCATGTATTGCCGTAAATGGCCACTACTACCAATATTCCTTAAAATATTGATGATCTCTGATTCAACACTGCACTCACGGATATAGAGCACCTACTTTGTGTCCCGGCTTAAGCATATTATGCTTAACCTGGCTACTGTCGCAGCAAGCTAAATTAGCGTTTAAAACAACAACGTTACAACTCAAGAGCTTAGTTAAAAACAAATTTTAGTTTTTAATATTTAAATAAAGAATAAAAACGTAATCTATTTTGTATAGTAACTACATAGTGCTTATGGCGTCATAGTAATTAGTCATAAAATAAGACGCTTGGTTTTCATACGGATCGTGATACTTGCGTTAAATAGGTCTATCTATGACTGCAAAACACTTTCAGGTGAAACTTACAAGTAATAAATATGTACCTAGTCCTCAATATCATCACTTTGAAATAAGACGCTTCTCCTAACAAGAAACGTTAATATCAGAAAGGATTCTTTCATTTCTTCCGCGCATGACATTCAAGCGGTGTTAGATTTCAAAGCCAAAACTTTTCCTAACAAGGGAACGACTTTTAGATGACCTTTAGATGTCGAAAAGCTAAGGTGTGAAACCTTGAGAGTACTATTAAAATTAAGACTAGTCAGATTTAAAGAGAATACTTCTTCTTCTTTCGTGTTGATGGTACGATTTGTTAAAATTTTTTGGGCCCAGTATGTGGCCACGCTAAGGCTGCGTTACCACCAGAGATGAGCGAGGATGCATAGAGCGAGGGATATGTGTGGAACTAACCAATCACATAGCTAGAATACCTCAAGCTGTGAAAAAGAAGTGAAATTATTGGTTAGTTTCACACACATCCCTCGCTACGGACCCTCGCTCATCTCAACGCAGCCATAGGCTCGCTCCCTATTCCATGGCACTTGAACATATCTGCTCAAAATTTGGGTGTACTATTAGGTACACCTCTGCCTAACCCTTCGGGGATTACAAGCTTCATGTTATGTTTTGGCTTGTGTACTTTATTTGACTTTTTCATCGTCTTTTTCGATGAAATGTCACGTTGCCCAAGGACATGGCTCTCTTATAAGGTTCAATACAAGTCTACAAATTTATTTACATAAGTCTATAAATTAATACTGTTAAATAAAATCGTATTTCGTGACCGTCGGTTTTTCATTTTGATTTGGTTTTCACCATATTTTTTTAATTTCGAAATGCTTATACGTATAACACATCACTACATAGTATAAAACAAAGTCGCTTCCCCCTGTCTGTCTGTCCTTATGTATGCTTAGATCTTTAAAACTACGCAACGGATTATGATGCGGTTTTCAGTAATAGATAGAGTGATTCAAGAAGAAGGTTTATATATATATTGCACCGGTGCGAAGCCGGGGCGGGTCGCTTGTTCATAATAATATCAAACTTAACTAAACATAACATAGAAACTTAAATATTTTGACAAGCCCTAAAAAACATGCAAAGCAGGGGCAAAACGCAAGTGTTATAGGTTATACTTCTTAAGCTTTCGAACACGCCTCGTCCGTTATTATGTAGGAGCCAGTTTTACGTGTAATTTCGTGTCAAAATTATTTTTTAATATTTTTTAGCCACAATTTTCCGCATGTTGAGGGTTTATTAAAAATCGTGACGCACGAAACCGTATTGTCGTCACGTGAGGCGGGGAAATCCATTACCAGCAAATGCGGTTTGGATTGTTGGTCTAATGTATAAGCGATAGCGGAATTGCTGATTAATTATTATAGCCTTAATTGAATGTAGGAAAGCGGGTTCTTTTCACCATCCAAACAATATACAGGGTGTAAACGAACCCTTCACGAAGCCGTCAACCACGCAATCTGTACATCTAAGTAACTCTACCTAAAAAATATTGCTTGGAAACGATTTTTTTTTTTCAAAACATTGTGCTGATGGATGCATTGAATAGTACGGGTGTCGTAGAGGTATTTGAAGTAAAGTTATAACATTTAAACTTGTATCTATTAAAATACTTGTGAAAAAGTTGAAACTTGGACTCCCAATATTTCCGTAACTAGTAGGTTCCCAGGTATGCTCCAGAACAAAAAAAAATAGCACAATGACGGGGAGAACAATTGACTTTCGGTTTCGTTAAGGGTACTTTTACACTTATTAGATAATAGAAATAATTATTTTATAGTCTAGAGAGGTAACAGTGGTTTTTTTTTCACATGTAAAACTATATTTGGTCGATAGATTTTTTTTAAAACCATAATGTCGTTGAAAGCAGCAACATTTGTGTGGCGGAGGATTGAGTTAAAAAACAAACTTGTGAATAAACGTTTATCAAGAAGACTGACATTACACTGGTGATGGTCAATTCATCATCAATACAATAAATTACAATGCACCAGACAAGTTTTTTGCAAACCAACGACCTTTTTAATCCTTTTACCTACTATTTTCAAGTTCCCATTCAACAAATCGAATCCAAGATCCCAAACTTCATTAAACAATACACCCGCTACCGCTCATGAATTATAATATCATTTAACACACCGAACACGGATTGAAACTAGTAACGAAATTCGCCCTGGGACCGGAGCATCACCTAACTTAAAGTATGTACAAAGTTAAACCTATGTAATAGTATCTACGTTTTATCTCGCACGAAGTTTCCCGTTAGGAAATGGTCGTGTTTTTAGTTTGTTACCCAAGATTTTATTGCTGAATCTAGTCCCAGAAACATGTGAGGCAATGTTGTAGTTTTTGCTTAAGGACAATGTTTTAACTTTCTCTGTGCTGGACGAAATTGGCTTATGTTGGGTGGCGACGATTTCTTTTGAGACTTTTTGGTCGAATTGATTTATTTTAGCGATTTCTGAAAGAAAGAAAAAAACTTGATGGGGTTGCGTCGTTTCACTACAGAGTTCCTATAGCCACCTTCAGCTCCAAATCATCATAATATTGCATTGTCACGCGATATACAAATGCGTGCAAAATCACAGTTCAATCGGAAACCGGAAAATGTGTCAAATTTAACTTGCAAGATTTGATTACAGACAGACAACGGGACAGGTGAAACTAAATAAACTAAATTAAAAAAAAACTTGTAAAAGAGTAGTCAATTTATCTCTCAGAAAAAAAAAATCGGTGAGATGGCTTTATAATTGCTAATAATAATGGCTGTACTCGTTGCCGAAAGTACCCAGATAGGTTTAAATTACAGTTACATAGCCATTTGATACTTTTTCACACCTAGACAGCTACACAATATTGTAATGATTTGATTGAAAAACTGCACTGGCTATATATTTTCAACACCATTGTAGTTTATTTATTTAGATACCTTATTTAGTTTTATCTAATATTCATTGTGTTGTGTACTTATTTATTTGTTAGTCATTTTAATTTTTGCATTTAAAATAAGATTAGTATTGTTAGGTGTAAGGGTCGCCTTCTATCCATTGTTATTACCAAATTTTAAAGAAAAATTACACTTATATCATAAAGAAAGCGGACCAACAATAAGAAAACGAAAACTTCAAGAAATAAACCCTTTAGATCTATGCCAATACTTCAATGGTATAGCCATCGATACATAGCCAAACTAGATCCATAGCCATCTATAGCCATTGGTAGCCAGCACGTTACCAACCCAACTGTAGGCACGCACAGACAACTTAATCATTGATGCACAAAGCAATTATCCGCCTTGGTAAACACATTAAAGAGTCATGTGTAGTATTCACTATGTAATGTATTGAGATAGGTTTGGAAAGCGAGGAGTAGTGAGGATTGAAATCGTACCTAAGGATTTAGCAATCAGAGAGAGAGAGAGAGAGAGGATTTTCAAAACGATAGTGTTTTGTCGATATTGTGTTACCAGCGTATATGGTAAATTTTTTTTTTAGATTTATAGATATGTTGTGTGGAATAATAACCTCGTTCGTCTAGAGGTCGCAAGCGCGACTGCTGAGCATGAGGTCCCGGGTTCGATTCCCGGGTCGGGGAAATTGCGGTTGGGTTTTCCCATCAAGAATTTCTCAGTAGCAGCCACAGAGTCTGGATTTGTGCCCGGTTGATGGCAACAGACTCGCCCCCTATTACATGGGACTTAAAAAAAACTGGCGAAATGTGAGTATACAGTCACGAACCAATAATATGTACACAGTTAGCAAAATTCCTAAGCGATTTTCTCGTAAACTAACAAATTCTACTTTGAACTGAGACCTATTTCGTAATGGTGTGGCCTCCAAAATACTGTTTTCATGAAAACGTAAAACGTTAATCACTACAGTAGGAGTAAATCACATTTAAAAGTTGCTGCGTGTATACATATTAGCCCTCGCAACTGCCTTCACTGGTTTTCTGCTCTCGTGAGTACCTAATAGTACTATTAGGTTCACTGAAGGGCTAGGCCTTCGGGGATTACACGCGTGATGTTATGATATAATATATAAACTGTTTGTAATATTTGATGTAAATAGAAAATAATTGTGTTATTTATTTTTAACGACGCTGGTAACACCATCTAGTAGCGAAATGTGTGAACGATTTTCTGAGGTGACAAGATAGCTGAAACGTATGCTGGTAGGTGGCAATGAGCTCGCTCCTATTGCGTTACAACATAACTGGTGAAACGTGGATATACTATTCAGTACAGTACTGCCTGATCCTTGAAGAAATATAGGTGTGATGTTATGTTATGTGTAGGCAGCTGATGTGGTTTGTACTACTCTATATGTATTTCCTTAATTTTCTCAACTAAGATAAAAAAGTCACTTCTATAGTGCCACATTGGAATGGTTCGACTACATCTTTATAACGATACTACGCCATAATCATAGCAGTATTTTTTTCGAGTGTTTATTATTTTGTGTTGAATTTGTATGTTTAATGTATTGTGTGTGTTTAATGTGTCATTTCTGCTATATTTAATTTTATGCGTATTAATGAGTCTTAGTTACATGAATAAATAAAATGAAATATTATTATAGCAGCTTCTCGTAGAAAATCTCTTCTGGATCCAATTAATATTGTATCCAAGGTAGATGACCAATCAATGGAAAAGAAACCTTGTGAGAAAGACATAAGAACCAACACGTAATCATAGTACAAAGGTTTAGCAACGAAAATAGCATTATAATTCAATCTTTAGCACAATGAGATTTAATCAACGTTTAATATTTGGCGCTGACAGACAATTCGAGATGAGATTCGTCGCTCAACACAAAGCGATGTTCTAGAATATTCTGTCATATCTTGCTTTGAATATTTATAGTAAATTGTGTTGTTGATAATTCGATTTGAAATGTTCGCATATTGAGTAAAAATGAGTTTCCTTTTACAGAAACTCCCAAGTCAATGCATTGAAAAAGTAAAAGGCTGATTGTGAATGTATGTATGTATGAGGAGAGTTATGAGGTTTTCTGCCTTGTATAAGACTTTAGCTCCTGCTCCAATGACGTGGAAATTTTGTTAGAAAGATAATAATTGTGGTCTTTTGCTATGTTATGTGATGAGGTTTTGTGTACAGTACGTTAGTACTAATGAGTAAAGTATCCTTTCACAGGCGAAACTAAAACATAATATATATAGGGTGGCGCCGACAATACTACAATAAATGAAAACACTGGTAATACTAGTTCAATGGAATATTTTTAAACGATCAAATATCATCGACAAGAAAGGAGGTGTCGGATGAGATGACGAGTAATAGAGAAGTATGGAAGAAAAAGACATGCTGCGCCGACCCCAAATGAATTGGGATAAGGGCAAGAGAATGATGATGATGAAATATCATCGACATAAAAACAAACAAACTAAATAACATAAAACTGTTAACGAAATACAACACTTGCACTTATAAATACTGGTTTACTAACCTTACGTATAATTTGTACTAATTGGCGTCTGGAAATAAAATTTAAGAACTAATTTGGCAAAGGTTATTGAAGTAGCGAGTTGGCAACAATGTGTTTAGTGTTTATGCCGATGCGGGGGTCGTTAACCTGTTGGTGCTAGCCTATAAATCTATCATGTAGAAAATGCTGAAAATGAAAAAGTAATGTCCTGTAACTAAAGTAGGTACTGGATAAATTCAAAATAATTTTTCTATGCAGACTAGGAATATCATGAGGTATACGCAGTTTAATTGTTGTTTTATTGCCAGCGCCATCCTGTATACACATCGTTCTAGATAAAAATATAATGCACCTTTACGAAAATATCATAGAAACAAAAATTATAGGCATTTTTTTTAGAACAAAGTAAGGAGCTGTACAAATTCATCTCTTCTATTTAAAATGGTTTCTTGGAATAATTCTCCCTGGAGAAAGATTCTAGACAATTGCTCTTAAATTCGAGGCATTCTTTGAGTTTACATAGTATACGGTCGGTCATAACTTGTTTCAATAAAATATTATTTCTTTCCTCACCAAAGTAATTGAAGACACATAAAGCATTAAAATAGAATATTGGAAAAAATAAGGTCATACCGCCAACGGCCACTTTTCAGACATTCTTTAGAAATATATTTTCAGTCAACCCTTAGAAATACTTGAATTTCTGAGTAAAACAATTTCATATCAAATAAGATGAACCTACATAAACACGGGTGTGTAATGTATGATATAATAACAAATGCTCTAATTTCACTTGAAATAACGTTCATATAATATAATTTTCATATGCTATAAAATCATATAACCTAATTTCATATGACCTAATGTTTCATATGATATAATTTTCATTTAAAATAAAACATTTAGTATAACGTTCATTTTATATAATTTTCAATAAGTATAATATTCTTTTTACATAACATTCATTTGACCTAATGTTCTTTTGACCTAATTTTCATGTTTAATGGTCACAGTTCTAACCTAACTCAAATGGCACCTAACCAAATCTTAAAATATTCAATGCATGGTCGAGGGTGGGCTTGGTCGACGGAGCGCCGCTTCGCGGGGCTCCTACTTCTGGATGGTTTATAAAAAAATATCGGGGTGCCCTAAAGTCCAGATTGCATCCAATTTCTACTGGTTACAATAGTTGAGGGTGGTAGGTGTATAGGGTATAAAGCGAAGAAAAAAAAAACAGTACAATATTTTTTTAATCATAACATAGCATCACATAAATATTACATCTTATTTCAGTTTTAAGTTAGAGGCCAAAGCCCATCATCATCATCATTTCAGCCGAAAGACGTCCACTGCTGGACATAGGCCTCCCCAAGGGGGGGTTTTGCCATAATCGCCACGCTTGGCAGGCGGGTTGGCGATCGCAGTATGTTTGTTATAAAAATCACAGAGAACGCTGCTGCCCATTCTCTGGTAAGTCCCTTAGTCGCCTCTTACGACACCCACGGGAAGATATGGGATGGTGCTATTCTTTACGTCCGGACACCATACAGAACCTTTACGTCCGGACACCATACAGAACCTTGCCAGCCCTTGAGGCCAAAGCCCGAAGGAATTCAATTTCAGTGTATTCCTTTTTGTTTTTAAGAATATTATCGATTCGTTTCGTTTTCGTTTAAAATCGTATCAGATTTTCTAAATTATATTAAAAGTTATTAGAGATTATGAATATTATAGTAAATGAATAATATACTACATGAATATTATGTCAAATGTGCATTATAGGAAATGTTTATTATATCATAAGAAATTAGATAAAATTAAATTATATCAACAATTCATTATCTCAACTGATCGTTATATTAAACAAAAGTATATTAACTGAAATTAGGTCAAGTGAACGTTAGATTTTTTGTTATTATATCACCCGTTACACACCCCATAAACACAAGGTCTTTCCCACAGTTCACTTAGACCAACTTATCACTGCTCAATAAATGACAAACAGAAACAGAAAAGAATAAGATTACATTAAAAAAAAACACAAAAAATTGGAAAACTGTTGAGGACCTCTTGCAACTACCACCCGTCTCCATTATCAGATAAAATCCAGATCTCTATTAAGTTGAATTGAATTGTCATCAGTACTACATAATTTCGGTTCATAATTGAAAATATAGTAGAAAAAAAAATTATCAACCCGTTTTTGTACCTCTAGGAGTGGACTTTATTTACCAATTTATTTTTGAAAAGGACCAACTTTGAGATATACGCTCTCCAATAAAAAAATAATCTTTAAAACCGGTCTTCTCTATAAAAAGTTATGCGTTATAAATAAAAAAATATACGCGTCGATTTAAGAACCTTCTCTTTTTTCGTCGGTTAAAAATACCACCCGACTCTGCTATCATCACCTAAATTAAAACAACACACTTAAAGGCACGGTTTAAATTAAACTCAGCCACCTATGAAATTAAAACGCATAACATATAGAAGGAATAACAAAACGCAACACTGGGAACAGGTCAGGGGACTGACGTCATTACTCTGGCTCCTGTCGTTATATAGTAAATTAACTTTATAATGGACTATTTTGACAACTGCTATAAAAGGTCAATTTGGTTCGAGGTCTTCACTTCAAGTCTTTGATGTTTACAATTAATGTTTTCAGGAACGGTTTAAGGTATTTCGAGTGAAGATGTTTACATAAAACGAATTTGGAGAAATTTGTAACTGTTAATTTAATTTTATAATGGGACTGGGTGGGTCATATTTCAAAGATGGGTCAGGATAGATGGGCCAGAATCGGCACACAGTGGGTGCTTGAAGACAGTTGTCGTCACCGAGGCAGGCCCAAGAAACGCTGGCGTGACGATTTGGACTCGTTCCTGACTGATTGGCAGAACTACATAGTAGAGGTCAGCCCAGTAACTACATAGTAGAGGTCAGATACGCAGACAGTCGATCTATGTAAAATGTCGGTCGTCAGCTGCATTCAGTTAGAGTGGAAGCCAACCACAGCACAGTTGGGAAAAGGCTAGGCAGATGACGATAATATTTTCTAAACACTACTGTAAATTTTTTACAATGGTATAAAATGGCTATAACACAGCTTTGCGAAGTCTGTCAATATGCTTAACAATTAATTACCCTGACGGTACACACCGGAGGGTAATACCCCTTTCCTTTTACCTGACTACGAAAAAGGGTAACGTATTTCTTTATGTCCAGACAGAAAAGGTACATATCCCTTGTCAAACACATGAATAGAACTACTTTTTATTTATGTGATTTTTAGAAAGAAGGTACCTATCAAAGGCTTTTTCTGGGATAGGTAGGTTACACGTGGCTCGTGACAGCTGTGAGCTACTGATACGCGTTTAGGTACCCATGACGACCATTTAAGCTATACAAAATCAGTTTACAAGGAACTCTCATACAAAGCGAGGCCACGTTATACTGGAAATGTATACCATGATGTGTCGCCATGTGTACCTCATTTTTTTCTTGTGACTAGTGCAAAATCGTATACTGATACTGGGATAATTCAAATGGGGAAATTATAATGTTTTCCATTAGAGTTTTCACATTGGTAGCTGGGTGGTAATGTGATGCCAAGGAATGAGGAAAATGTCGTGAGGAAAGTTTTGAGTATGAATGTGGATGGGTATAAGAGTAGAGGAAAACCAACGAAACGATGGATGGACTATGTAAAGGATGGTATGGCAAGAAAGGAGGTGTCTGATGAGATGACGATTTATGAGAGTTAGCAACTTTTCATGTTTCCTTAATGTTATGTTGAATGTTTTTTTGTGGGAATAAAAAAACAGATACACGGTCGATAAAATGGCAGATGTATTATAGCCCTACTTGCTTTTACAAGTGGCTTTGCTCGCATCGGCGTCGGTTATTTCACGGGAACGTATTCATCATCAACACCATCCACAGCCTGAATTTACTTACTGCTAAGGTTAGGCTTCTCTTTTCTTGTGCCAGTCTCCACGTTCTTGTACCAGCCTCATCCAGACTTCCACTGATGGCAACTAAGTCGTCTTCCCATCTTGCTGCCTGATAACCCACATTTCTATGTCCAGTCCTTGGTACATAGTACAGCCATAAAAATGATTCCCTATCTAAGTTAAGATCTATCCGTGTGCCAAATTTGAACAAAAATCCGTTTAGCAACAGATATACAGAGTAACATTCGTATTGATATACCAGTATGGATCGTATGGATTAATAAGTGAAACTGTTGGTTGTTGGTGACGAGTAATGGAGAGGTATGGAAGAAGAAGACACGCTGCGCCGACCCCGAATAAGTTGGGATAAAGGCAAAAGAATGATGATGGCAATACGCCCAATGGCATGACAACAGTGGCACAGAAATGTTCATCTCTGCTGAACTATTCGAGGAATACCATCGTATACAGTGTAATACTTTGTAAAAAAAACCCACAAAATGACAGGATAATCTACCCAACCGACGTAGCCCGAAGAATAGCCAAACTGAAGTGGCAGTGGGCAGGGCACATTGCTCGCAGAACGGATGGCCGATGGGGTCGAAAAGTTCTGGAGTGGCGACCGCGAACCGGAAGACGTTGCGTTGGAAGGCCTCCTACTAGGTGGACCGATGACCTGGTGAAGGTTGCAGGGATCCGCTGGATGCGAGTCGCACGGGACCAGTCAATGTGGCGACACTTGGAGAAGGCTTATGTCCAGCAGTGGACGTCTTTCGGCTAAAATGATGATGATGATGAATCTACCCAAGAAACGGACCTATCAAAAATGTTTGCACATCAATCTTTTTGACTTCCACGAATTCGCATCGAAATACATCAAAGCCATAAGCCATCAGGCAACTAAATCATATACGTTAAAAGTTTCCCCTGTCTCTATATTAAGCTTCCACGTCGAACCGAAAACTTTTTCTGTACTTGCCCAACATATTTTCCTGGTCACGACATATGCCAAATATGACGTCATAGTTACCATTTTGTTACGAAACTTCTCGAAGGGAAACGGACAAAAAGGAATCGTCGTTACTTAGAAAAGATTTGTGTATGTTTTTTTCTTGAGATTATTGTTTGGTCAGAGATAGTTTTTGTGTTCTTTGGTAGATAGTTTATCATCCTTTTTGGTCATCGATGGTCATTAAAACTTTCCAGAACGTCTGTAGATGACTTTCAGTAAAAACTCGTTTAATAGTCTAATCGCTTTACCAGTAACTAGCTTATTCTAGCGGCTTCACTCATGTACGGAATGTACTCACGGCAACTTTTTAAATATAGCCTACAACACTCGGGTCGGGGAAAATGCAGCTTCCCGTTACTGCAAGAATTTTTTAAATCGAATGAGTAGTTACGAAGATAAAAACGTCATCTTACATCTATATAATATTAGTATAGGTAGACTTTCGGTCATACATCGTGACCCAGTGCTTCTTTACATCAAAGTAATTGTTTAATTGAGCGTCTATTGTAGCGATCATTGATGGGTCTTTCATGTTCGTGATAATTATACAAGGTGTAACATAATAAATGCAAAACCTCCCGTGTGGTCTTTTGGACCATGAAGCTGGACTACTAGTTATTCTTAATCAACGAGTTCTAAAAATTCGCCAAAAAAAAAAATGGATTTTCTATAGGAATTTACGCGATCCGCTGATCAATATGTATGGTAAAAATAAAAATAAAGTTATGAATTTCCAAAAGTCATAGAACAAAAGCTGTTTAGATTCATGGTCTGAGAGACCACACGGGTGGTTTTGCATTTATTATGTTACACCTTGTATAGATTTATAGCGTGTAACGAGTAAAAGAAACAACCGTTCTACTTTAACACTTATTTATAACTGTGACGTCGTGTCTTAGCCAAAGCAATCAGGCGAGCGATTACGCGACCATCATTTTCAAATGTCACTCATTTGTTAGGAAATTCGTAAGTGCTTCTATGACGACGCAACCACTCGTACGGGTTCGCCAAGGAAAATCATCACAACGTTTGTTTGTTCGCGTGACAATCGCAATGGTTACGACGGGGCCTTTTATCATGGTTCGCGTGTTCCATGGAATTTATGCCATTCCAAAAACACTCGAAACATGAGCTTATTAGGTTAATAAATCTTCTAACGTCTGACCTTCACAAGTTCACAGAGATCACATTCTCGAGGATTAAGAAGGACAAAAGAAAGAAAAGCTTGAAAGCCCTGGAACTCTGAAACATAGTTAAATCTTTTTATCCGATAAAAAACCCGTCATTGAGAACACTGCTCACGTACACGCGTGTTAAACTCGTAAAGTCTGTTACGTATAGTCAGAGAGATAAATACGTTACACTTACGCAGGATTCAAAAGGGATTTTCTCCTGGTACTTTTACTGTTAGGATGCGTCATCCCCCTGCTGTGTAGGATGCGTCTCTCCATGACTTCCAGTTCCATTGATCCAGGGCTAATGTGGACCACTGGCCGTTGGTTTTTTCCAGCTTTTATCATTTGACGAGCAGCGACATAAAAACAACAACGTCCATTTATTTACAGGCTACTTTGGCCCATAGATATACCTTACAGACTAACATGCATTTATGATATAATACAAATTGCCTTAGTAAATGGAACCTTATAACTATGTTAGTAACACTTCACTTGATCACTATATTACTGTGCATTCATGTGGTACTTGCCCGAGGAAGCGACGGAACACGACTCCCTGCGGCCAAAACGGAGATACGGCGAAGCTTCACCATTATATGGAATAAGTTCCACGAACCTGAACAAAGCGCTATGCTACCACATTTATTGTGCAAACCGCCAGTCTGTAGAATTCTCTGCCGGCTTCTCTGTTTCCCGACCATCATAATCTGGATGTCTTCAAAGTTCGAGTGAATTGGTTTCTTCTAAGCAAGCGTGCTCCAAACTAGGCCGCGTCATCGCTTCATATCAGGCGAGTTGGCCACCATCTTCTATGAGGACAGATCTTCTTTTTCCTAAAGTATTGAAATGAATCAAGGTTTTACAAATATTTTATTGTCGAAAATATTCTAATAAGAAAAAGGTCTATTCTCGCCACTAGAAACGTTATTTAATGAGAATATTGTTACAATAAGGCACTAATATACGAAAATACTCGAACATACGTTTCATAATAAAATTGATCTCGTTATAGGCTACATTTTCCAGTTTAGTCTTGTTCAAACCACACATTTTTCGTTAGAAAACATTGTGCTTGTTAAGAGTATTATAAGCTCTTTCAACTATATACCCACATTTTTTTCTATCTCAACCCAATTTTCTATCAAAAACATTTTTTATAAAACTTTAGAAGTTGTTTCCTTTTAAGGCCCGCTTTCACCACCAATCGCTAAACGCGTTTAACGTAGAACGCATTTAAAACATCGTTCTGTTTCTATCAATCGTTTAAACATGACAGAGACGGAATAATGTTTTAAATATGTTTAGCGTTAAACGCGTTTAGCGATTCGTGGTGCAAGCGGGTCTAAATCTTGCATTTAAAAATCCACCTCATCTCATAATACTTTAATCCTGTTGATTTTTTTTTAGAAATACGGATCACTTTGAAAGCGATTTCCTCTAGTCTGCGGGCCCTGCTACTAAATTAATTAATATCTGTGAAAATGCCCGGCCAAAACGACAATAAACTATTGGAAATCATTTCCCACCCAGGCTGTTTCTAAATTGGTTAGAACTCGACTTCCAGTATAGCCAGATGCGCCTGAATATCAATATTTTAACATGGAGCCACCAGCTGACCTCGACAACTCAATAATTGAGCGGTACCGATATTCTGGGGTTAATTTATAAACGTTGCATTAAGGTAAGGAAGCGCCAGGGTAGCCGATGAAAATATACAACATTAGTTTTAGTATATGCGAACCTGATACACGTCTCTAGTATTTTTATGTAAAGAATCTATGTACAAAATTTCAAAACTGTATCATGAAAAATCACAAAGTTAGAAGCTTGTTCTGTTACCTAGTTCTCCGAACAAAAACGTGGTCATCACACAGCGCGCACCTCCAGCGTCGTCTTGAGCTCATTGATAATAATAATTTGGCAGTAGGTACCTAAATTGTTGCGATAGGTACTCAAAGTCGCTCGGTATCCAACTTTTAACTCTTTTAAATATTTTTGGAAAAAAAAGAAACATGGTTTAACAATTATAGGAATCGATTCAGTTACTTATTCTGAACAAACTATATTCAGGTTTCGCAAATACTAAAAATAATGTTGTATAAATATAATAAATATATAAGATTTTAAACTATCATGGTCACTAACATTATTATTACACTGTATGTTGAATAAATATGATTTGTGGCCGTAAAACACATGTATTTACAGAATTATAATCATCAATACACCCTCTAAGTTCATTTAATCCCATTGAATGACTTTTTCATGAAATACAACCTGACACTGAACTGCTAATTGCAAAAAAACGTAAGAAAATTTGAATTTCGCGGGCTACCCTGGTGCCTTAAGTTGAAACGTTTAAACGTCAAAAATTTTATGGTTAATCAGATTTCAATCATTATTTACCTTAACTAATTACTCTTATAAATAAACCCGTCTGTTTCAACCATGTCTTTTGCTAGTAAGAACAGCTGAACAATACTCGTAATCCGATCTATTAGCATATCTTATTTTACTTCTTACTACTATCATAAATGGGAAAGTTTGTGAAGATGTATGGATAGATAATTGTTACTCCTTCATGGAAAAAATACTGAACGGATTTGGGTAAAATTTGGCACAGGTATAGTTTATAACCCGGTTTAATACATAGAATACTTTTTATCCCGGGGCTTACGACGCCACGGGACAATTGCCCATCTCGACGCGGGCGAAGCCGCAGCACAAGCCGCGGGCATAAGATAGTAACAGTCAATCATAACCAGACTTATTTCTGCGGCCAACACCATCTCGCAAATGATAAGAAGGTATTCCGAGTTAAAGACCATTTTTTGCACAAGTGGTGTTATTCACTAAACATCACTTCGAAATCATCACTTTCAGATGTATGAACGTGGACGAGGCAAAAGGAGTATGTGAGGATCGTAGTAGGTGGCGTTCTGTGGTTTCTGCCTACCCTCATTTTAAAAAGGAGTTGGATAAAAATCTTGAAGTAGTAATAAAATATTTATTCACACTAAAGTTATAGATTTATCAACACAAATGTTGTTAAATCTGTACGAAGTCTGTGCATCTCTAGACCAACATTAAAAGCATGTGAATGTGTAGGTATTAACAAAATATAAGTTTTTAAACTATCATGGTGCTTGCAACAGCGCCGAAATATCGGGAACTCAAAACAATCAGGAAACATGGTAAATATCCCGTTTCTAGTGTTAATGATAATACTAACAAAATATCTTTCAAACTACTTATCACACTGTTCTCAACTAAAGTACAAGAAATGTCTCGCAATAAAACACACTTTCTCTCTATTACTTTGAGCGATCTCGCTCTGAAAAATTTCTCGGAATCACATTCGATTTGTTTCAGTTCTAAAGTGTTCTTATTTTACCTTGAACACATTTCTAATTAACTGCAGCTTTTAACTGTAAATTACTTATGAGTTTCATGAATCATTATTTTAATTATTCAAAGAGACTTTCCTAATAATTTCTGATAAATGGCAGAATTTTTCTTTTATGTCATTGGTTAGGTCGAGAGTTCCATTTGATCATAAAAGCACCAATATTTTGTCCTTTTATACTTTTCTAATTACTGCTCTGCCGATACTTCCAATCTTTTGATGAAGATACGACCGTTTTCAAGCTGTTTGCTTTATTCAACGTTTTAAAGATTGCCCTGAAGTTTAACTATGGTTGGTTTTTATATTAATTGAACATGTTTGTGATACATCTTTTTTTTATAACCAGCGTGTTCAATAACCTAAAATTCCTGCTCCTTGTCTTTGAGACAAAGCCTTTATCCCAGCAGTGGGAATTTTATAGGATGATAACAGACGTGTTTATAAAAACATAACCTCTTAGTTTCAGGGTCACTTTTATCTATCCAAAACCCACGAGTTAGTAGAAATCCTAAATGGTCGCCAGTTCCGTCAGTGAAGCGACACGAGGAAAAACCAAAATGCCCTCCACTGAACCGAATGTAACATTAACTTTTCTTGCGAAATTGATGATATCCTGAGATTTAGGGTCATCAGCTGTTACGCTACATTGACCCGGAGCCACAAATTAATTTACTGACTTGGAAAATACAGCGCTTTTGTTTCAACTGTAGGAGATATTGGGCAAATGGAGGAATGGCAAAGATTTTTTTTGTAAAAGTAATAGAGAGAAAAATTGTTTAGTCTGTCTTTGAATGGAAGTTCTGTTTCTTTCATTTCAAAGATATTCCTACCGTTTGGAAAGAATATTTTGACCTTATTTCTTTCATTTTCGCAAATATCTGTTGCCTGCTGGTTTCAAAAGAATTATATTTTGTAAAGGACCTTTCTTAGTTAATAAGTCTTTTATAGTAGACACGTGTACTCTCGTTTATCAGTAAGAAATAACTAAAGTTTCATAAATCGCAGTATTATGATACACGAGGTGATTTTTTTAAGTCGGACAATATGAGGAAATCCGAATCTATACAAGATACTGAAAAATATTCTTAGGAAAGTTTAGCTCTTTTTAATGAAAACAATTTTGGCATGACAACATTTTTTAGTCAAGTGTGAGTTGTCCATAAAAATGTGTGAAATTGACCAATATTTTTTTTTATGTGTAAGGATCATTAATTTCATTGTCTACCAATATTGAAACAGTTTCTCGGTATCTCCTATGGATTTGGTTTTCTCCATTATTGTCCTTCTTAAAAATCAGCCTGAGATAATCCAAATATATTGGCCAGCGAATAAACCTAACTTTGACAAACTTTCGTTGCAGGGATCATTATCAGACACTAACTATGTTTTTTTATACAGGATGCAACAAGACGAAGCCGTTAACCAAGCATTAGTGTGCATCAAACTAAGTAACTTTACGCAAAAAAGATTGCTGGAAAACGACTTTTTTTTGGTTTGAAAAATCACGTATTACGGTAGGGTTAATGTAACGCACTCAAAACATTGTGCTGATGGATACATTGAATAGTACGGGGGTCGTGAAGGTGTTCATAGTAAAAATCTTGCGTTAAAAACATGTATGTAAAAAAAAAACTTGTAAGGGGCAGTCTAGAACAAAAAACAATATCGCAATAACGGGGAGAACAAGTATCTTTCGGCTTCGTTAAGGGTCTTGTTACACCCTTTATAACTACATAAAAAAACAACACTACCCCTACAAAAAAGAAGCTTCAGTTAACTATAATATACATTGACCGTCGCGCTCAGTAATTAAAATATCTATTGTTTTAAAACCATCGTTGGTTAACGCGCTTTGTGCTTGCTAATGGGTTTTGTGACGTCATCACGAGATTGGTTCATTTTTCGTGATAGCGCTAATGAAGCGGTGTACTGGTGGTTTTATTTTGGATAGCTGGTTAGTACAGGGAGGGTTAACTTTGGGGTTAAGGTTACTGACTTTTGAGAGTAATTTCTGGGCTAGTGTAAGAGTGTTTTGCAATGACTATTATATGTATACCAAAAGCCCTACAACGAACGCGCGAAATAAACGTAACGTAAATATAAACGACCGTAACAAAAAATAAAAAAAAAAGTGATGTCCCTGGTGTGATAACCTTTGACTGGAGTCAGTGGCCTGAAAGTCCCACAACCACTGAATGTTACCAAGGGGTATCGTAATACCCAGTATTTACGGGATTTTGGATGTCAGATAGGTAGTCGTTCCATGTAAAATACCGATATTCAGATGCATTCGATTGCACTGGAAGTCGACCCTAACATAATTAGGAAAAGGCTAGGCAGATGATGATGAATCTTTCTTTCAATTCTACAATATTGACACTTTGTCGAAACCCTCTGGGTCCATCACTGTTAGCTAAATTAAGAGCAGTATAATTAAGAAATATTGCTGTTTTCATAACGTTATTGTTTTTTTTACGACGCGACTTACTGATAACAATAACAAAAATGGCCGTTTTGGACACTGGCCAAGCTTTCGCTGTGAAATGTTATTATGTCCATAATAAAATACGTAGTTATAAATATAAACATACATTACAATATTATCACCCAAATAGGAGTAGGTTTCTCATCACTTGGAGCAATTGTGTTATGGTGGAGAATACTTAAGAATTACATAGGTACCTACAATGAAAGAGCTGACACCCTGGTATTTGTGACAAGAAAATTGTGAGTCTATTGGGTACACTTTATAATACAGCCGTAATGTTGTATGTGTGCTGTGTGTGTGTTGTATTTGTGTTGTGTGTGTGTTGTTGTTGTGCTGTGTGTGTCGTTGTGTGTGCGTTGGGGGTTGCATGTTGTGTGAGTGTCCAATATGGTTGGGAAAAGGCTAGGCAGATGATAAATGTTGTATGTGTAATTAAAAACACCCTTTTCTTTGAAAATCAGATCTTGTTTTTTCACTTAATCAGCCTATTACGTTCCACTGCTGGGACACAGGGCCTCTGTGAAAGGCACTGGGTAGTTTGGATGACACATTACTTCGAATTTTTAGTTCTAAAAAGTATCGGTTTCTTCACCACGACCTCGACGATGTTTTCTTTCACCGTTTTGAGAGCAGTCTTAATAAAACAAATTAAACTTAGTAAAGTGCCTGCAAGGGTTCGAACTCACAAATTACAACTCACTATGTCGGAGCTGACACTGGTGGGCAACCACTGGTACTGTTCTGAACACGTAGTACGAAGTAGCAAATTAATATTATGGAGTAAGTTCATGCGCGCTAAGGTAGCCACGAAACTCAAATTTTGTTACGATTTTTTGCAATTTGCTTTTTCATATAACAGTAATTCAACAGGATTAAATTAACTTAGAGGGGTTGTATCTATGATTTTAATGATAATAAGTGTGTTAATACATACGTTTTACGGTCGCGAATTATATATTGTCCGAAATACAGCCTGACACTGACCTGCACATTACAAAAAACGCAAGAAAATTTGAATATCGCAGCCTACCCTGGCGCTTCACATTAAGATCAGAAAGAAAGAAAGAAGAAGAAAGAAGATGAACTTATTTGGCATATGCCACAAGTTCACACAGTATAAAAAAATAACAAATAAAAAACAAAAAAATTAAAAAACTTAAATCAAAACAAAAAATATATATATATATATATTCAGAATAGTGCGACAATGTGTGCCTCACGGCTGCGCCAAATAGGCCCAGTTCAGCAAAATGCCGGACAACTAGTGCCCGACGCTGGTTTTCAACTGGACCTGAATTAGTGAGGTTACGGATGTGAAGCAGTTTTATATTTTGTGTCAAAAGTGGTGGTGAATAGATACTTAAATATGAGAAACAGATCAGCATACAAAAAAAAAAAACTAGAGTGACTAAACGAAAGTGCAAAACAAAAAAAAGAGGTAAGCGCGTGTCAACAATATTGGTTGGATCAATTTGTTTATCAACTGCCCAATATAACTATCCAGTGTAATACAACTCCCACGTATAAAATATCAATATCAGCTATTAATAACTTTGTAATTCAATTAGTAAGTTACCGTAGTAACAAATAACGAATCACCAGCGTACCGCACAATAATTATAAGTTTCGAGGAGTTGCGATACCGAGGTGGAGCTTGTAATTGATGATAAAATGTATTTGTTTGTTGAGTAATACGATTGAATTTTACTCTAATTTGTAAAATTTTACATCATAACATCAGGCCTGTAATCTCCGGACGGTTAGGCAGAGGTGTACCTAATAGTACACCTTCATTCTGCCAGTTAAGTTTAAGTCCCATGTAATAGGGGGCGAAACTATTACAATCAACTGGTCACAAGTGCAGACTCCGTGGCTGTTACTAAGAAATTCCAAAATAAAAAAAAAAAATTAAAAAATAACAGCAGGGATCAACGACTTAACGTGCTTTCCGAAGCACGGAGGAAATTCCACCGGTGGTTACCCATCCACGGACCAGCCTAAGTAAACGCGACTTAACCTGAAGATCGATCCGAGCGGCTGTTATAATTAAGCTCCTCTTTTTTGAATTAAAATATGTAATGTTATAAAGTACTAGCGACCCGCCGCGGCTTCACACGGGTGCAATGTATACATATACACCTTCCTCTTGAATCACTCTATCTATTAAAAAAACCGCATCAACATCCGTTGAGTAGTTTTAAAGACCTAAGCATACATAGGGACAGACAGACAGCGGGAAGCGACTTTGTTTTATACTATGTAGTGATATCGGTACGTCTAAACGTCTCTTTGCTGTAGGTAATCAACGATTATGATAAAACACTCCAGTGGTTACCAGTACTCGAATTATTAAGTTTAGATAGTTATCGCTCAAAAAACTCCGTGTGAGCTTGCTTTGTGTAGCTCAATAGGCGACATTTTCATCTTTAGGGAAACACACTGCTATCATGGCAATGTATAAAAACCTTAGTATTCTCAAGCCATAAAAATGATTTAACACAGCAATTTTCTGATCTTCTCATGATTCATGCCTTCTTCCTTATGTCCCTATTATGCGTCATCTCAATCAGACACAGTCTATGCATCGTTCCTTCTGTTCGTCTTTCTGATTTTTTGAAAATAGTGAGATATAACAAAAGCTTTCAAAAACCATTAAAAATAGACCCAAGAGAACAGAACAACTAGTAATACTGGAGCATGTCTAAAAAGACAATGATAATGTTAAAGTTTTTAATAAATTCAGCCAAATACAAACTGATTATCATTCCCCAGAGCGAGTAACGTCTGACCTAATTCCTAGCTTCAAGTACGTGTGCCTGAAAGTTTCTTACACGACATCATTCACGATGCCAGGTTTTACAACAGAATAAATTTTGGATAACTTCCACAAGATTGTACTTAGTCTTCGCTTAATAATTTACGAATACATTTCCTTTTTCTTCGAAATTTGTGTTGAAGAATTTAATATGGGTGTATAAGGTGTGCTTCACACTTGTACGTGTCCCGTACATTCAATTCGGGATTATTTGTTGAACAAGAAAGCCGACTCGAAGAAATTACTACACATATCAGGTATTCATGCAGGCTCTGCACACTGTGTGTGTTAGTTACACCAAGGCGTCGCTGGTCTTTCTCGGAGAGCTGTGAGGGATCGAATGATCAGTTCTCCCACCCGTACGCAAAATACGCGTTTTGGACGTGACGTTGCGGACACCGACCCGTTATACAATGCTATACAATATCATAATATAGGATATCATTCGGCTCGATTTGCCGAACGGCTAACTCCATCTGTCATCTCATCATCATCATTAGTCTACAACAGTCCACTGCTGGACATAGGCCTCTTCAATCGCACGCCACTCAACTTGATTCTCGGCAACTCTCATCCAGTGGCTACTCTGCGAAGATCGTCGCCCCACCGAACCTGAGGGCGTCCCACCTTACGCTTGCTGATTTGCGGTCTTCACTCAAGAACACGTCCACCGCAGCTGAATCGTGCTCCGGTTGACTCCTCATAATCCTAATTTATCTTTTCGATCTAAATTTATCTTTTCAATTTAACTCCAGACTTAGGCGATCATGCCGACTCGAACACGTATGTAGGGCCCCTTATAGACTTCAGTCAATATACATTTGAAAATAGACGCCCACAACATTTTCAAATATTCATGATTGATTGAACATCGTGACATTTTCAGAAAATTGTTGACAATCCAAATTGTTATTTGAGTAGGGACGTTTCCAAAGTTCTTTGAAAAATCAGGTATTTTTGTCATCGGCCTGAAAAAAATCTTTTATATTTTAGCTCCCGCCATCTCGCTTTCACTCATAATTCATTTAAGAGGAGCATTAATAGACACCAAATAACATCCCAGAAAGAGCGGGTAGACACTTAAATATAGTATGTAGGCAGAAATATGTACACCCACATTTCACCAGTTAAGTTATTAATAAGTCTCCTAATAATAGTGGAGGAGAAACTATAATTATGGAACATCAAAGAAAAATGTTTCAGCAAGAATTCTATTTTGGACTGCGTTACAAAATAAAGGGTATTACATTATGTTAAGAATATATAATATCTCGCCTATTTTTCAGTTTCAGTCAAAGTTGATCCATAGTACACCCACATTTTAACAGTAATTTTTAAGGGGGGGTTGTAGGTGACTGTGCACCCCTGTAATCCCCGAAGGGTTAAGCAAAGGTGCACCTTATAGTACACCCACATTTCGCCAGTTATGTTTAAGGCCCCCTTTAACAGGGGGCGAGCCTATTGCACGAAATAAAAGTTCCTTCAAAAACCGCACTTGCTTGTACATACCGATATCGTTACAAATAGCAACATTATTGCTACACAACATGTGATTACAAGCGTGAGGGATGCACATAAAACGTTGTACATTGTACAGTCACGAGCATAATAATGCGTACAGCATTACATTCAGTGAAATTCAACACCGACGTTTGTCAAATCTATGGTACAATTTTTTTGCATGGTCTTTCAGTCACGGAATGGTCTTTTATGGTTGTCATAGTAAAATAACATTAAAATCAAACAATACATAGTAAAATAAAACTCGTGAGAAACCCCGAATCTAAAGAATCGGTCGAACCAGTACGAACAAAATTGCGAATGCGGTTCCGGACAGTTCCGGTCGAAGTCTGTCAGAAAATAATGCACTGAAGAGTTTGTCACTGTCCGGTATGCACAACCGTTCTTCATCCTGTCCTTACCGGTTCGACCAAACGTTAAGTGAACACGATATTTTTGCTCATAACTGTACATTTCAACCCTGCATCGGCTAGGTCTTTAAGACCGTGCGTGCCTGTAATTACGTGCGTGTCGCTAACTACTAACTACCCTCCGCGGAAAAGGGTTATGTTCTATAATTTCTTCTAAGTAGCGTTATTGTTTAATAACAGCATTAAAATTGGATAATTATTGTTGTTATTTGAAGTCGATTTCAATTTGTTTTGTAAAGGGTTGATATTAAAGAAATGTTTGACGTTTATAATTATGGAAAAACGGATAATGATAATTAATATTTATAAAACGAAGAATGTCTTCTTAGCTACGATAACGCTTAAGCAAAATAATTGCGATAATTCTCGATTCAAGTCCTATTTTATCTTAAAAAATATTGCTAGACAGAAACCTCTTTTTATTTTATAAATGCGGAGTAAAATAACAAGCAGTACAAGCTTTGGATTAATCTTATACATAATGGGTGTAAAAAGACCATTAACGAAGCTGAAAGTCACTTGTTCTCCCCGTCAATGCGATCATTTTTTTAAATCTGGATTACCTTCTAGTTACGGAGATATTGGACTTCAAGGTTATAACTTTTTTTTTAACACAAGTGTTTAATGTTATATCTTTAATACCTACATGACCACTGTAGTATTCAATGCATCCATCAGCACAATGTATTGAGTGCGTTACATTGAATCGTACCGTAAAACGTGATTTTTCAACCCATAAAAAAGACGTTTTCCCTGCAATATTTTTTGCATAGAGTTACGAAGTTTCATGTACAGAATGCTTGGCTGTCGGCTTCGTGAAGGTTCCATCTACAACTTGTATTTATTGAGGTTTAACTTTATCATAATTTTACTCCGTGATTTTTAATGAGAAAGAAAGTGTCAAATTTCATAATCTGGATACATTTTGATGAAACTACAAAAAATACAAAAAGCATTACAGCGCCATCTATTTTATAAATGAAGTACTGACATCAAAATTCTAAATCGCGCAGTTAAAGTTATCCGCGACTTAAGACTATATAGAGAAACCCGACAACAACTGTTGGGCAGTAGCCCACCAGACACAATCACCCGTCTGGTCGGAGGATCCTCCCTTTTCTATAGAGCGTAAAGTTAAAAACAAACTGAAATATATTACGTAGGCAAAGCCTATTAAAGATTGAGACCACTCAGAATTGAAATGAAAAACTTCAAGGCACAAATGGACATAAACAAAAAAGAAATAACGAAAACGTCTCATTAAAAATAAACAATAACAAAGTAGGGGCAATAAGTCGTCTTAAGAACAAGCAGTAAAAAGAAAGGCCAGTCAATTAGGACCTCCATTGATGAACTATCTAGAAAAAGTGCCTGGCTTTAAAAGGTAGATACAATTCCATTTCAGCGAATGAGAACAAATGACTAACGAAATGGTTGAGGATAGAAGTTTCTGGAAAGCTTGGTTTAGTACAAGCAATAATCTAAAGGAGGAGGGAGTCTTGATGAAGAATTATAAATTATCTGCACTTAAGTTTTATGTTAGGTAACGTTTTGAGCTAATGCCTCGCCATTGCGACCATGCAAGCTGAGGCACTCACTAGTAGTTTAAACTTTACCATGAATTTGGCACATGATTCAAGAAACCAAAACGATGAAATTTTTAGTTAGTCATAAAAAAAAATGTTTTTCTTACAAAAATGCCCTCTTACACATTCAAATTACTTACCTGTCTTACATATCTTTTGTATAGAACACTAAAACTATGGTAAAAAATACACATTTGCCAAGGGACGTTGTGGCACATGTAAACTTTAACAATAGACATCGTGTACACTAATCCGATAGTTAAAGCAACTACACATATTTTATACTCTAGAGCCCTCGTTTTATAGTTCCAACATTATGTTATACAAAATTCTGGTCACGTAGAGCCACACCCAGACATATTTTATGACAGCTAAAAAAATGGAATTATTGAACGTAATTTTGCATCCAACGCAGCTGAATATCCATTATATTTTGCGCTGGACCTAAAAATAATATTTGATGATACTCTTTTGTTTACTGTAGTAAATGGTTGTGATAGTGAGGGATTTAAATATTTAAGTGGAGTGATTAGGGATATGGGCATAAAAAATAAGCCTTCAAATGGATAAATCCATCAAAAAATGGGGTAGACTACAAACTGGTGTATACTTTTAAGTCACAGTGTGTTCATGTTGTACAGTTAAGGGACTTGATTGTTGAGCATATTCTGACAGCCCGAGTAGGTACATAATATTATCAAATTGCCAAATTGCAAAGTTAAGTAATTAAAATCTGCAGTCCAAATTTAAAAAAAAACGATTGAGAGTAATAAAGGCAAAATTTCACAGGTATTTTTATGTAAAATAAAACGTAGTAAAATAATAATTACTCATACCGTCACGCCAGTAATCCCTGATGGACCGGACAGAGGTGTAGAATTAGTAGGAAATATTATTATTAAAATTTTTGTCAAAAACTTAGGTACTGTCTTGTTCCAGAAATGAAACCTGGAGACGAAAGAACAGAAAACTGGTTCATTTCGATCCGTCAAAGTAGGTACTGCCGAGTTAACTGACGGCCTGCTACTTTCACCCTTATGCCTTACGTAATAAAGTTGAAAACTGGTCGACCGTCAGTGATCTCGGTAGTATTCCAAATGTACTGAGAAGCTGATATCTCTTGAGGAGAGCTGGCAACTTTGCATACTGATTCAAGAATAAACAGTGGAAACAGTGGATCAATCTCTTATCGTCTCGCGCAATTTGTTGGAGTCAACTGAGCGAAAAGGGTTTGGTATATTCTGTCGTACTTGAACACTTGGGTTGTGTCGTTTTAAAGATTAATATTGGAACTGCTGGAATAAATACAAGGTCAAGTTTAATTAGCTAGCAAAACTCTGCAGACATAAATATAAATATTGTTAAGCAGAGTCTACGATGGGAAGACGATATCACAGTAGCCGGTGTAACTTGGAGGAGGATGACCCAGGACAGGAGAATGTGGAAAACTCTACCCCCCCCCCCCCCCCTAGAGTTTTAGCTTTGTGGAAAAGCTAAACAATATTAATACCGGTGACAAATAAATTAATTGATAAGCTAAATCATTAAGTAAATAGGTTAAGTATTTTAAATAATATTTTTAAGATCTTTGTTTTAGTTTAAATACTCGTGTAATGTTTGTAAGATTGTAAAAAAAGTGAAACCATGAATTAAAATTAAGATTTGTATCGATATCCCGGTATGCAGAGTTACAAACAAAACCAGCAGTGAGACAACACGGATTGATAAAAATTACATCAACTGCTCCATACATTTTTTTTACCGTGTTTGTTAGGAATCAGCAGCTTTACAGCAGATGATTTTTTTTTACACTGGTCTAGAATCAAGGTGTAGAATTCATGGTAAATGTTTGTGCGATGTCTCTTACATCGTGTTTAATCTGTAGTGCTTATCGAATTTTATATTATATTTCATTCCACTCCAAAATGTAATATTTATCGTAATCATTCTCCTGCCATTATACCAATTTATTTGGGATCGTCGCAGCATGTCTTCTTCCATACTTCTCTATTACTCGTCATCTCTGCAGTCAGGTCGTTCCAGCCATGTCATCCTTCACACAGTCCATCTATCGTTTCTTTGGTCTTCCTCTACTCTTACAGCCATCTACATTAATTCTAAAATGAAATATTAATACTTGAAAAATGTACCGGAAAATGGTACATTTCTAAGACCTTTTTTATTTATTCAGGTCTAAAATTTTCAGAACTGCAAACACGGAAAAGTCCAACCGGTTATTTGAATAAGTACAGTTAATTATTAAATTCTCATTTATTTCCTTTACTTGGTTAATTAGACGTGGGTTTAATTGAAAACGTAGCTTTAGGACAGTCGGTGTTTAGAAGTTTTTAATGATAAAATTCCAGAGTCGAACCGATATTGAACCCTGAAAGGTTAATGAACAGTGACTGTATTGCTGACAGTTATATTTAATTAATGGTAATTTTCTGGCACAATACAGGGTGTAAACAGACCAAGCATTATGTATATTAAACTAAGTAACTTTAAGCAAAAAATATTGCTGGGAAACGACTTATTTTTTGGGGTGAAGAATCGCGTTTTACGGTAGGACTCAATGTAACGCATCAAAACATTGTTCTAATAGATGGATTTATAGTACGGGGGTGGTGGAGGTGTTTAAAGTAAAAATCCTACATTAAAAACAGGTATTTAAAAAAAAACTTGTGAAAAAGTTGTAACTTTGACCCCCAATATATCCGTAACTAGAAGGTTCCCAGGTATGGACTTGAACAAGAAAAATATCGCAAAGACGGGGAGAACAAGTACCTTTCGGCTTCGTTAAGGGGCTTGTTACACCCTTTATTAAAATATAGAAAGTAGACGTTACTACCTTCGTATTGAAACACACCGACTTGCTCGATAGTATTGACGCGTAATCTTTATTGACAGGCTAATAAAGTCACAACATACGTACAAAGTCGTCTTTTCCGAAGTTATAAAAAAAATATATTTAAGAAACTATCTGGTCCAAAAAGTCGAATAATAGTAGTTCTTAGGTAGGTGCCTACTGAGATCAAAATCAGTAATTATCCTCTCAGTCGAGACTTCATTAAAAATTAAAATATTTCCATAAATAAATTGTATTCTGGTAACCTATTAAGTTTCCCACAGTTAGGCAGAAGTAAAGTTAATAAAGCTAAAAATAAAATCATTAGCAACGAAATATATACAAAGCTCCAACATTTTCATCCAACCAATTTTCAATTAAAATCACGTTACCGATACCAAAACTGAAATTCGATAACATAAAAACATTAAAATCACTCTTGAATTAGATGTACCTATTGTTTTTGTGCTGTACACGGATGGTTCGACAAAGGGTCCATCTGACCCAATTAGAGTCTTCTACTATTACGGAACGACGATCGCACAGACACAGAATAGATAGAATACAGAGGGGTACACATATAGAATAAAATCGTGATGATGATAATATAGGAAAAAAATCACAGACTGGACTTTGACTTTGCACTGTCAAGTAAAATTAACGTAAAACACTCGTCTTGCAGTAAGATAAATAGTAGTGAGTAAAGTCAAATCAAACCAACAAAATCCTTACTCCTAGAGCGAGTTTAAATAAGTTTCATGCTAAAAAGAACCTTATTCGTTTGCAAGTAATGTTGCTATATTCTGTATGAACCAAGTACGAATTTAACGAAATACAGCCTGTGAATTTTGACTATAGCAGATATTGTTAGAAGTACAAACAGTGAACCCGAACAATCTCAACCGAAAGTCAGTGTCGAGTGACATTGCACTAGCTGTACGTAAGTACGAACGTGTATCAATGTATGTGCTTTTCGCTCCTTGTTTGAAGCGAGCCTTCTGTGCAACTTTAACAATATATTCTGTGGTAATGGGAGGGTTGAATGGGAGATGTGTTTCGACGTTTTTGGCCGGACAAATTAATTTGTGGGCTTCGGAAAGTACCATATGTGTAATAATTATGTAGTACCGTCGGCCTGCTACTTTTCACCCTTATACCCTAAGTAATAAGGCTGAAAATTGGTCGACCGTCAGTAAAGTCGGTAGTACTCTATAATTCAAATACGTCAAACGTGAAGCAAGTCTTGATAAATACGAATAGGAAGGAATTTCTGTGAACCAATCCAATTATAAAGATGCAAGTAAGTACTGTAGTGTAGAGAACTTTTAGTTATATAGTATTGTATACTGCAAGGCAAATACGTTCTTAATATCAATGATGTCTAAGATTAATTTGGGAATCAAAATATAAGTAAATGAATAATATAAGGAGACACGATAGGAATTTTTGTTCCAGTGATTTGATTTTTAAGAACCAGGTTCTTTGAACGAACCTATTTTCATAATAAGAAGAGGCTACCAAGTAAGAAGACTACCTCGTTGGTCTAGTGGCCGCATGTGCGACTGCTGAGCACGAGGTCCTGGGTTGGATTCCCAGGTCGAGCAAAGTGTATGGGGTTTTTCCATCAAAAATTTCTCACTAGCAGGCAGGAGTTGCGCGCGGTTGATGGCAACATGCTCGCCCCCCCATTACTAGGTTGTGGAGGTCAGAGGGGCAGTCGCTCCATGTAAAATATTGGTATTCATCTGTATCCGGTTAGACTGGAAGCCGACCTCAACGTACTTGGGAAAAGGCTAGGCAGCTTATGATTTGAGTTAAAGGGTTATTTTTTTATTATTACTTCTTTACGATTTCTACAATACATTACCAAATATGAAAATATGATAATCCAAGATAGAGAATTACGTTTTTACCATCTAACAAATCTGTTGCGAAATAAAAAAATAATAATATGTGGATAAAGAATTCTCACATTTATTGCGAAAAAATCATTTGTACGCTTTCAAAGGGCTAATATGCCTGTAATAAAATATATTTGTACGTCTGTATTCAGAGATTTATATATTAAAGTGATATTACTTGAGGTTTCTGAGGCGTACTTACAGAAAATTAATCTTGTAATAAAACCAAATGATTTTTCGAAAAAGGATATAATTTGCTGAAGATTAAGGTTGTTTTTCATTTATTTTCCTTCCTTGAATGAGCACGTGGAATATTACAACAATTGGTACGTAGTTTAAGATTCAAACTATAAACTGTAAGAAACATCGATGCGCGTTTTCACGACCTGCATGAAATAAAAAAAGTCAGCTGTTCCATATATCTTGACCGTGTATCTTGAAATCTTGTATGAAAAATAACCCTTAGTCGGTCTCGCCTAAATAGTTACGTAACGGCGTGGGGTGCGTGACACCTCTGTCATATAAAATAAAACACGATATACATGCAGAATAAGGATTTTTCTCGATACTTGATCATAAGGGATCTTGTTATGTGAAGCCAAAGGGAACTTCAGCGCGCAAATGAAGAATTTAAAAAGTTCTAAACCTTCAAATATACGCTGGGGTGTGCAACACCCCATGCGACCAATAAGGTTAAGAATTATGTACTGAATTCATGGTAACTACCCGTGTTTTCAAATGGTTTAATTTCTCAGAACAATATATCAACTTTTCGAATTTAATATCGTCACTGATATCTTTGGCTTAATTGGTTACTTGGAATTGACTTGAACAAAATTTACGTACACAGTCTATCTTTAGAGAAAATAAGGCCTATTTTATCCAAATCGCTTTCCTATTTTCGTCTTCAGTGCCATCAATTAAGCTAAAAATAGGCCGTACAAAAACAGGAGCCACAAAATAAAAGAAACCGAAAATACTGCTTCACTTACTCGTTCAGGCCTTCGGCTTATTTTTAGGTGAAAATTAAGTTATCTCTTCTTCCCACTACCTACTCGATTCGGTATTCTAACTTCGCCCTTAAGTCATTTACGGCTCTTGAGTCCTGGGGGCCTAAAATGGTCGTTTTAGCAGAGTCACAATAAGATAATAATAATTAATCATGTTGAAATTCTTAATTATCAATCAAAACATTTATTTCGAAAAAGAGTCCATATGTGTTAGTAGTGAGCACTTAAGAACTAAGTTAGTGCGACTTTTAGAAAAAAAAGTCAGTATTAAAATCAAATCAAAACTAAATTAATTCAACACTCCATATTTATAATCTAAATTAATCAAATTCAATACAATTTAATTTAAAACATTTTAATTTAATTTAATCTAAACTTAATGTAATTTAATTTGGAACGGCCAATGTGGCGACACTTGGGGGAGGCCTATGTCCAGCAGTGGACGTCTTTCGGCTGAAATGATGATGATGATTTTAATTTCCCCTAAAACTTAACTAAATAAAAAATAACATTAAAAACGTTTAAACCTATGATATACAATTCTGTATTTTTTAAAACTTAACCTATTCAGGGGTCATCCATCTCTGGACGAAGGCCTCCTTCATCTGTTTCCATCTATACCTATCTTGGGCCGTTCTGGTCCACTCTATCCCTGCCATTACGTAATTATGGTCATTGACGTAGTTAATATTATGAATTGTCACGTTGTGAAAATTTTAATAATTGTAATGTAATTCATATTATTATCCTATTATGAATCTGCTAAAGCGTCATTTTAGGCCCCTGGATCGATAAGGTTGAGGCACCAATTTACGTCCAAAGTTATGTACAGAACAAAAGTATGAATAGGAATCGAATGAATGAAAGGTATTTTATTTAAAGAGGTATTTGCTTTACAAGGCGGTCGTGAGTAGAAACAGCGGGAGGGGACGCTGTAGAAAGACATAGTACTTTGACCTTATTGGTGATGTTCTCTGTACAAATATCAGGTGTGAAGTACTTGTAACTGACGTGCGTATATATAAGGTCTAACTATTCATACACGAAATATTTTAAGAGTAACTTCTATAAACCGTAAAGTTACCATAGCAACGAAAAAAAAAAATCTGAGTGTTTTTTTTTTACGAAATTATTATAATTCTAAAAATTTTTGAGACTTTTTGCATAAAATCTTTACTCCCATATTCTAACAATGACACTAGGTAAATACGACGTAGTAAGCTAGCGTAATGGATGTTCAAAAATAAGGAGCTAGTATTTATTTTGTGGGTGAAGTAATTTTAAATTATTTATTTTTATAAAAATATACTCAGATAAAAAAAAATCCCTTGAGATGGCTTTGTTATAGCCGTTAGATGATTCCCTGAAAATATTTCGTGTATGAACAGTTAGACCTTATATACAGATGTATGAATGTGAAGATAGTAACAGGATTTTGTAAGGATCGTAACTAGTAACGTTTTGTAGTTCTTGCCAACCTTCATCTTTCAGATAATAGTTCTTTAACTAAGAAATTTTCGTTTTTTTCTCACATTTTGTTCAGTTTGTAACTTCGACGTAGTTATATTTTTTCCTAATTCCATTTTTATTGGATTAATTGTTAAATTACGTACCTTTTCGAGTTTTAAAACCGTACTAGTAGTTGCATACTACCTCATAGAGTGTCAAAACACCTGTTTCAATGTGCCGTCGGTTTCACTAGTTCGAGTAGGTATGTTTTTTTTTTTTCACTCTAAAGTTTGGAAGAAAAAAATGTTAGTATGGAAATATCACTTTTCACGTTATCGTCTATACAAATCGGCAATTTTATACTTTAACCCCTAATATAATCTTTAGTAACTTATTTCAAAATCTAGCTTAATCTGACCTTTTTCTTTTTTATTAAATTTTGAAGTACATCAAATCAACATTCTCCACGTTTCTGAACTCAAATTTTGCGTTTACATTAAGTCCTCCTTTTAATAGACCTCTTTATTTTGAGGTTCCTGCTTGGTCCCATTCCTCTAAGTTTTTATGACCGTTTTATATAGGTTTTTGATTGCTTCTGGGCCTGCGTTAATTTATTCTTTATTACGCCACTTTGAGTTTTCGTTTTAAGGGCGAAATTAAAATATTTTCTGTAATGACACGTGCCGGATGGGTTTCGTTAAAATCTGTTGGTATTTTCTCGCGTACTATTTCATTACTTTGTGTATTGGTTCTTTTAGTCAACGAAAACTCATTAATTCTTCATGAGATTTTTACGACAAGATTTCTAGATCTCTTGGTTATCAGGTCAAATCTAGTAGATTTTTGTCTCCCCAGTAGCTTCCAAATGCCTTTCTTCTCGAAATATTCTTTTAACAACAGACAAACACGGCTAACTACGAGGGAGACGGACAGGGGAAAATTATAAACGTTCTTTATTATACTATTGAACCCAAAATCCATAAAATTCTTCGTAAAAATGTAGCTCCATTTGGTTCCTTACTTTTAATCAGTATCTGTTTATTACCACCATCATCATATATTTCTTGACGGCATATAAAGCCGAGTTAGAGCCCTATTGGTGGCATAAAAACTGACACCAGGTTAAGAACTAACCACAGGATAAAAAAGAATAACCATTTTCATAACAAGCAACATTATCTGCATCAACAGCCCCTTATTTTGTACACAAAACATCTCCCAAAAAGACCACAACACTATCAATACCACTTAAAACTTCGAAACCAATAAGACAAAAGGACATATTTCAGCACATAACGTAAAGCCACAGACCCTTACTCCGTAAATCCGAGACATTTATCATGTCAGGCCTAAAGCAAGGAATTCTATTATCCCCGAAGACATACGTTCATTTGATTACGCCCAATTGGAAATTGGAGGAACGCACGTTTCAATTTCCGATGGAAGAAATCATCGGCAAACATTCCATGCGACGATTTAATGGAAAAAGTACGTTGAATTTTGTAAAAGAATCAAGTTTTAGAGAGGGTTTTAATGAATCGAAAAAGATTTTGAAATAAAAGAGGTATTTAATACTCACTTTGGTCAACGTGAAACTGATGGCACAGAAACACAATGAACAGCACGAAATTAAAACATTGCTTTTGTTGAAAATACTCCATTTAGAAGAAGATATTATTTTGTAGAATAACCGAAAACGATTGTGAAGTACACTGCCTCGTTGGTCTAGTGGTCGCTAGCACGACTGCTGAGCATTAGGTCCCGGGTCGGGCAAAGTCAGCAAAGTTATTGGGTTTTTCTGTCAGGAATTTCTCAGTGGCAGCCTCGGAGTCTGAATTTGTGCCTGGTGGATGGCAATAGGCTCCTATTGGGACTTAAACATAACTTCCGATATGTGGATGTACAGTTAGTTACACCTCTGCCTAACCCTTCGGGGATTAAAATAAAAGGCACGATGTTATAATTGTGAAATAGCTACAGAAGAAAACACCATTTAAAAAGAAGACAAACAAACAAAATTGTGTCGATTTTTTCAAGCAGAACATTTTAAACACAACATAAGTCTACATTACTGATAATGGTTCCGTTATATCTTACCCAGCTTAAGACATCTCCAGGGAAATTTACAGAAGTCTTAATAGCTGAGAACGCATGGTAGGTTTTCGAGGCATAACGTATTACGTACAAATTTTCCTTAATCGCTTGTTTCTAACAATAAATTCTGGCCGTAGACCCAGGCTTAGCAGGGGATATCCCACTTTATCCGTTGGTGTCATAAGAAACAAGTTAGGGATTACTTGAAGCGGATTGGTGGAAGATATTAACACAATATTGGATAATAGTGCTACCAAGCAATACTTTCGTCTATCCTAAAACATATTATTAATATCTACTGGAGCCTAAATACTTAGTAGTCAATATGGCACCCAGATATCTAGAAAAAGGGATATTCATTCATTTTTCAATTAGCGATAATGATGCTAGAGGAGTGGAAAATACATGGAACTGACATCAGCTAACAAAAAGCTAAAAGGTCAATCCCGGTGGAAGACGCTGTAGAAATACAAAACACCTTGAAACAGAATTCCACTGGTCTTGGTCCTTCGAAACGATCGTTCAACTGATGCTACACCGCTCGCTAAAAATTGAAGATTGCAATTTCCGTCAGTAAATTAGTTCACACACGAATCCAGCTGTTCATGCCGTTAACTATAACCACTACAGCAAAACCTAAGTACTACTTTTACCACAGCCTCCTTCAAAACGATAGAAGGCTTAATGTGTTCGCCAATTTGAGAAACATAGCCTATCTCATACCACAGCGAGGCTGGGAATTGGAAACGCCTACACATCCCTCGTCCTTCCTAAATGCAAGCTTATCTGAAAATAGAGGTAAATCCTGACACACTTCGCCTTTTGCCACTAAAATTACCTATTTATTTTCGGAATTCTTTACAGATTGTAGGTCCCTAAAAATATTTCGAAAACATTCGGGTCCTGTACAGGATTTTGGTACCATACAGCGTGTATTGGAAATGCGTGGTCATATTTAAAATAAACTGTGGTACTCACCATGAAACTGAACAAGCTGTCCATACAATATTTCAATACCTGCTTAAATAAAAAGTATGGGACATTTTAGTTAGTTGAGTTTAAATGGTCTGTACCGTAACCTTAAAATATGATTATGTTATTATTTACTATGAATTTATCAATAGGTACATACACCTTACAAAAAATCTTTATCACTTCTGGACTTTGTCACATTAAACCGGTTTCTGGACGCGTCACATTTTGTAGCCGCCAATTGCATCGTATTCTAAGACAAGGGTCTAACTATGGTAAAAGTTTTCGTAAATTATCCGTACCGCAGTGTATCAGTACATATCGAATGCGTGCCGCCACAACATCGCGTTTACCATACACCTAAACCTATCACAGCTCCGAAAAACTAACATTAACTTTTATAGCTCTTTTATAGTTCCAGCTTTATTTTTCCAACTTCTCTGGTCACGGATTGGCTGTAAACGGTACAATACTGCAAAAGGCTCAGGGGAAAAATAAAACTAGAAGACTTTCAAGAAAATCTTAAATTAGATTTGTTTCTTACATTGGTGTTAAAGAGTATCTATCTGGTTCTTTGCTTTCATAGTGCAGGAGAGTATCATAAAGTTGATAAAAGTAGTCTGGATAGAATAGTGTCTGTGAAGGAAGATAGATCTTTGAAAGCGTCTAGAAGTTTTGATTTGCGATCTTATTTTCTTAAGGTAAGGATAAAGTGAAGTTTCGCTAGTGTTTTGTGTTGATGGAATTCAAACCTTTTTAGTTTATAAAGTAAAGTATTCAGTTTTCAGTATAGTGTTTCGCCCCTGCTTTGCATGGCTTTTGCGACTTGAAATAACATCGAGATTACTTTAAAATAAACTAACTGTTGCCAGCAACTTTGTTCGCGTAGAATTTTTGATATGTATGAGTGAGAAAAAAATAAAAAATATGCCTATGTCCTTTCCCAAGATATAATCTATCTCCTTGTCAAATTTTATTACGATCCGATCAGCCGTTTAGTCGTGAAAAGGTAACGAACAAACAGAGTTACTTTCGCATTAATAATATTAAATAATATAATAATAAGTATGGGTGCAAGTTTCATGTCAATGAATGATGGTAAAAACCGCATATAATTCAGTTGACTAGTTTTCTAAGAACAACGTGTTCATACAAAACAGACACGAAAAACAACTTAATTTTATGAAAATGTGTAGAAAAGTGCTGTAGTAACTGTCAATCAAGATTTACTAGACTTAAAACGAGAGGCCTATGTCTAAAAAGGGTTTGTATGTAACGAGCGAGCTAAGAAAATGCCTAAGAATATAAAAACATGTCTAGTTTTAGATTTTCTTATATAAAAAGCTGTTCATTAGTCTTTTAAGTTGACAAGAACTAACATAGTTTTGTTGGGAAGTGATGTAGGCACGATTGGAGCTGCTGAGTAAGTTTTTCGGTCAGCTTAGCGTGATGAAATGTTCCTCTTATTACAAAGAGTATCCAAACTGTTCTATAACTTTTGGATTCTATGTTAATGAGAGAAACTGGCTACTTTTTGCTATTCGCGGTGTCGCTCGCTTGGAGATCGGATATCTACAGAAGGGAATCAGCTACGAAGATAAAAAGTCCTACGTCTACGTACGTACGTTCATGATTTTACTACCGATTCAAAATCGCAACATTATGATAGACAATCGCTTACAAAACGTGATATCGTAAGTGTAAAATGTAAGGTTCCACAAACCCATCTGGTCCGTCGCTTTCGGTGAAAACAAAAATGACGATGAAATGGCGATGGCGTTGATGGAATAACCAAATACATGTTGTGAATCGACCCTTCATGAAGCCGCCAACCAAGTATTCTGTACATCAAACTAAGTTAAACTGCGCAGAAATTTTTGCTAGGAAACGGCTTTTTTGGGATGATAAATCTCAGTTTGCGGTAGCGCTCAATGTAACGTACTCAAAACATTGTCCTGATGGATGCATTCAATAATAAAGGGTTCATGGAGGTATTTCAAGTAAAGTTATAACATTAAAATATTGTAAAAAAAAAATTACGTGTGAAAAAAATATAACTTTGTCCTTTACTTACTTTGACAATATCTCCGTAACGACAAGATTCCCAGGTAACATCCAGAACAAAAAAATGATAGCAATTTTGGGAAGAACAAGTGCCTTTCGGCTTCGTTATGGGTTTATATACTTGGATTGACAGACTACAGCTACCAAAAATCTTATGTCAATCCCGTTGGAAGTTGTAGTTAGATTAATTATGATTTTTTTTGAAAATGTTTGCAAATTTTTTTTTCTTATTAATTTTCATAGTGATTTCGTTCGTTCCACTTAAAGCCACTGACTCAAGTACATGTGTAGTCATCATCCGTCTAGCCTTTTTTCCCCAACTATGTTGGGGTCTGCTTCCAGTAGAATCGGATGCAGATGAGTACCAGTATTTTACATGGTGCGACTGCCTATCTGACCTCCACAATCCAGTTAGAACTGGGTAATATGATAGCCCTAAGACTGGTTGTCAGACTTTCGAGCCATTGACTACCTGTAACGACTGTCAAATATCTACAAATAACAGCCGAAAACAACGGCTTAACGTTCTTTTCAAGGCACCGAGGAAACTCGTTATGTAATGGGTGGTCACCCATCCACAGAACAAACTAGGCAAGCGTGGCTTAACCTGAAGATTTATCCGAACGGCTGTTATTACTTAGCCACGAGCTCTTCCATCAGCTAAGTTTGTAGTACTAAACATAATATTGTTCGTGCTACAAAGGTCTACAACTCCTTGCCATAGTTTATATTGCTGAAAGCTCTAACCAGAGAGTCTTCAAGTCACGACTAAATAGATTACCTCTAGGCAAGCGTGTACCAACGTTTAACGCACCATCGCTTTGTACAGGGCTAGACTGTAGTCCAACACGAATCAATACAATAATAGTTTTATTGGTAGTAGATAAGCCAGAAAATAAATAGGAGTATGTGTACTGTAGCAGTTGGTAATCTGCAGTTTCTGTCTACTAGGAGAAAATGCATGGAACTATAGAAGGTGGAAGTGACAGCGACGCTAAAACGTTTATGTTAAAGACTAGAAGTCGATTTTATATTCTTATTTTCTGTATGCAGGGTGGAAGGGACACCGAGGCTACCACGTATTCAGTAGATCATTCTGAACCCATGGAATTTTTCATCGCCATTTTTTTTTAAATCAGCTGTTCCATACATTTTGACCGAATAGGTATTACAGTTTTGTAGGAAAAAGCTGTTCTTTTTATATTATATCTTTTATATTATATAAAATAATTTACGAAAAAATTCTATGTGGGGGTTTCAGAATGATTTACTGGATACGTGGTAGCGTCGGTGTGCCTTCCACCCTGCATACAGAAAATAAGAATATAAAATCGAGTTCTAGTCTTTAACATACTTTAAAGTCGGTACAGTCTTTTAAGAAAAATTTACTTAAAAATTGACAACCTCATTGGTCTAGTGGTCGCAATCACGACCTCATGCTCAGCAGAGCATGAGGTCCTGGGCTCGATTCCTGGGTCAGGCAAATTTTAATTGCGATTTTCCGTAGCAGCCACGGAGCCTGGATTTGTGCCAGGTAAGGCAATAGGCTCGCCCCTTATAACATGGGACTTAAACATAACTGCGAAATGTGGGTGTACTATTAGGTACACCTCTGCCTTACCCTTCGGGGATTACAGGCGTTATGTATTAAAAAATCAATTATGTAAAAATCCCTCAGATTGAAGATAATCCCTCATCTTATAGTTACAATATAAATGTAGGTTTAATTATGTAAAAAAAATCAAATCAGAAATATGGGTAAGAAAAAAACAGTGATGAAAATGATATATATCTTACGTGTTTCGCGTTATCAAAAATCCCAACTAGACTTTTAAGATAACGTATATTCTTCTCCATAGGAAGCGAGCAACCCGAACCGTGCACCTTTTCTCGACGTTTTATAAGTGCCCAAGTAAAATAACATAATATTATGATTTTGAAACGAAGTTTTATTAAAAAATGCGTGTGCATAATTGGTTAATTCGCGAAAAAGAGCGTTTTCCATTAAGAGTTTTTAGCTAGAATAGGATAGGTATGATTAAAAGATACACTTATTTGTAAAAAATCCTTTTGCCCTTTAAAAGTGGGAAATTATAAAGTTTCCTTAATTTATAAATAGCTTAGGGTACGTCGACATTTCGATATCACGTACCTACGTATATTGTAAGGTTTCTTTTCGGCTACTGATTAGGTTAACATTTATTTTATGTAAAAATCAAAATAACATTCAGCAATGATAGGTTATTGGAACCTTGCAAAGTGTAGATTTAATTGAATCGTTCATATTTTGCAATATAAATATAATTTTACGACATTAACGACCAAATCTGTCAACATTCTCCCAAATATAGCTACAATTTTGGCTTAAAATGTGTTCTAGACGCAGCGAAACCTACGTAAGAAAACATTAAGACATCAAGTTCCGTCTGAGACACTCAAAAACCTTAATCAAACGGTAAAAATCATCAAATTACTCACATTCACCGTGTCTCGTTCTCTCGCGGGAACGAACAAAATCACTCGAACACACTGTTTGACACAACACTAAAGAATGAACACACTGAATCAATTGGAAAACACTGCACTGGACTGCACTCCGTCCGCCCGTCCACGTACGATCACCGTGTCTATATTTTGGCTATTTTTTCCTTACGCACGTGTTTCGTAAGAGATCGCGCCGAACCGAGGCTTTCAAACGTTCGGGGTACACTGAAACGTGCGGGCCGGGCCGTGCGCTCGCTTACATCCATCCCTTTCTATCGCGTCAGTTTGGAGGTTAGTTTCATCTCCCTTCTCTCTCCCACGCCCTGAAAGTGTACGGAGAGTACTCGTAATACGTATAGGTCAATATGAAAGCTCCTCGGGTGCTGGAAGCTGCAGTTAGGGTGGATACGTTAAGGAATTTTGGAAGGATATGTCAAGTTATGTCATTGAAGGAGTTGAGGTTCTTGGATTTGATTAGAGGTCGTGTTCCGTATAGTATTTTGTTAGTATTTTTGGGGGGATTTCTTTAAGATTTTTTAATATTGTGATTAATAAAAGCGACAAATAGTCTAATACTAAGACCCGCTTACACCACGAATCGCTAAACGCGTTTAACGTAGAACGAATTTAAAACATCGTTCTGTTTCTATCAATCGTTTAAAGATGACAGAGACATAATAATATTAAGCGTTAAACATGTTTAGCGATTCGTGGTGCAAGCGGGCCTAAGTGTCTAACACCAAAATTCAAATCATATAAAAAAGATAGTTCTTAATATTTTTTAAACTATCAAACTAGTACTGGAGTTATATAACTAACTAATAATGCGGTCTTAAAAATAAAAAGCCACGATTTATTAATTTTTACTCACTCAACAACTTTATATTGTAGATAGACTTGATATTGTATACGCACAATATTATCTCTTTTTATTTTTGTTTAGTTTTAACTTTTTTATTGTGTAAATTTAAATTATTTTTATTTGTTTGTTGTGTGTACTTGTGGCATGTGCCAAATAAATGTTTTCTTTCTTTTCTTTCTTTCTTTCTATATCTCAAAGCAAAAATCATAAAACATAAAAGGAAAAATTATTATGTTCTCTCACTTTTCAGCTTTACTTTAAACTCCAACAGTCACAGACTGAACACCCAAACACACAGTCCCACGATTACCTCTAAACGTGCCCACCCTACACAATCCGGCTGGTATCAACGACTACACGCATGCGCACCACAAACGTCGCCTCGAAGGTTCGTCACACACCCCTGCAAATTAATTATTCCTTACACTAAACTGTAACTGTTTCTTTGATACATTTATTTATAGGTCTTCGATTTAGGTCTTAATTTATTCAATAAATAATACCTAATGTCCATTTATCATCACGACTGGTTTTTCCGAGGGGTAACCAGAGGTATAAAGTAACCGACATTAAGATTGTTAAGTATCTAGCGACCCTTTTGCCTTTAACAGAGTATCTTCAATCTTCATATCCAGACTGGGACGCTACTGAGAAAATTTTGTAGTAGAAAATTCTGTACTACCTTTTCCGATACCTCGCTGTCGGAGATCAAACTCAAGCTCATAGCTGTCATGCTTGCGACTACTGAACTATCAGGGTTAATGTATTTTTATCTAGCTGTCGACAAAGTTATATAGAGAACATTAATTAACTATGCCCCACCTGCTGGACTGTCCCAGGTGTCCGATTACCTGCACTCTTGACGACCTGAATAGCGCCTCCGCCACTGCAACAAACGTGGCCACCAACTGGGCCCAAACTGTGTGATATGGAAACAATATCGATACGACAAGAAGAAGAAGAAATGCAGACTTTGGAGTTTCAGTTTCTTTACTATGTTCGCGTTGGCTGTTTCTTGTGACATTGATATTTTGATTTGAAAGCCACAAGTTTGCAACCAAATCTTTCAGAGCAATTAAAAAAATAAAAAACTGGTTTGGAGGTAGTATTTCTTTACCTTTCTTTAGAGGCGTTTACGGAAACGTACGACTGCTCTATCTATATTCTGTTTTTAAAGCCCAGCACGAGCGCGCGTTGTAAGCGTAAAGTAAATACCTCGATTTTAAAAGTAAGAATCCTCGTTTTACGTAATAATATTAGCATAATTTTAAGAATTTATTCATATCTATGGATGACACTGAGTGTTATCATTAACATTAGAAACGGGATATTTACCATGTTTACTGATTGATTTGAGTTCCCGATATTTCGGCGCTGTTGCAAGCACCATGATCACGGATAAACTGAAGTTATTGCTGGTGGGTGTTTATGATCAGACAAATCGGTCTACACTCTTTCTTGTTCGTTTTTTGCACTCAGTACCGCTACCACTGTCACTCGCAACTCGATTGATGCTAAAGGATAAATTATTGGAATTCTGGATTAAAAAATCAACGTATTTACGTGACATTTACACCGGTGCCTTTGGTGTCTTGAGAATACACCTCAAGAAATTCCTTCTATTGTAACCTAAATACCGTAAGGTGTCAGAACTCACAACGTTCCACAGAATGTAGTTCACCCTCCAAAGGTAAATGGACCGAGGTAAGTAGATAAGTACTCCATCTTTGATCGTAACATTGTCACAAAGATTCAAATGTCCAAAACAGGCCCCTTTCAGACTAATTGAAAACAAAATTGGGCCGGATGATCTCTTACACTAAGTTAATTCATTATTGTTTATTTTGCTTTTGCTCCACCATCTTTTAGCGATGGCGGAGTGCCAGTATTCTTTTTTCAATATTTTTGCCCTTTTAATTACGTTGAAGTGTGACGGAGTTTTTTTTGTTGATTATAAATAATTAATTTGGGGCGGATGCCTTTGATCATTGGAATGGGGTTATTGATTTTGGGATGTTTTGGCGTGAAATTTGATATTCTATTTTTTAAATATTTTTAGAGCTTTTGAATATTTTCACTTGGATATTATGTTGTGTAGTAATAAAGCGTCGCCTGATGGAACATAATTATCTAATATTACTTTTAGTCTTGCCTCGTTGGTGAGTGGTCGCAAGCGCGACTGCTAAGCACGAGGTCCTGGGTTCGATTCCCGGGTCGGGTAAAGTGTTATTGGGTTTTTCCATCAGGAATTTCTCTGTTACAGCCACGGAGTCTGGATTTGTGCCCGGTTGATGGCAATAGACTCGCCCCCTATTACATGGGACTTAAATTGATGATATGTTTTGATCTTTAAAACCTCCCTATCAACCGTCATCTCAGTATTTATCCTATTTTCTGGACACACCATTCACACAACTCATTCATGATTTCGTCGGCCTTCAAATCTTTCCTTATAACCATGCGCCTAGCCTATTTCCAACTATATCAGGGTCGGTTTCCAGTCTAACCGGATGCAGCTGAAAATACCAGTATTCTGACCTCCACAACCCAGTTAGTACTCGTTAATACGATAATATAGCTTAGTAAGACTGGTTGACTGACTTTCAGGCCACTGACTACCAGTAACGGCTATCAAAGATCTACAAATGACGGCCGGGACCAAGGGATTTCTGAGGTACGGAGGAAACTCGGTATGTAATGGGTTGTCACCCATCCACGGACCAACCTAGGCAAGCACGGCTTAACCTGAAGATTAACCCAAGCGGCTGTTATTATTAGTCACAATCTTTGCATATCACCATCTAACAACATTAAATGGTTGGTATAAGCCGTCAATGATTTAATAAAAAATCCCATTCAACACAAACACATGTAGACGTCATTTTAATCGAGAGATCGATCATGTCGCAAATGAATCATTTTTGCGACTATAATTAAAACACGGAGAGCCGCCCAATCACTGTTCGCGTCATCTATCATGTTTGGGAAACGATCGATCGACTGATTATTTATGAGTATTATTATACTACACACACGTGGGGCTCGTGGCTGAAGAATAACAGACACACGGGTCGATCTTCAAGGTTAAGCAACGCTAGCCGAGGTCGGAAAGTGGATGGGTGACCACCCATTACATACCGAGTTTCATCCGTGCCTCGGAAAGCACGTTAGGCCTTTGGTCCCGGGTGTCATTTGTAGATCTTTGACAGTCGTTAGGTAGTCAGTGGCCCAAAAAGTCTGACAACCAGTCTTACCAAGGGGAATCGCATTACCCAGTACTAATTGGGTTGTGGAGATCAGATAGGCAGTCGCTCCATGTAAAATACTGGTATTCATCTGCATCCGGTTAGACTGGAAGCCGACCCCAACATAGTTGGGAAAAGGCTAGGCAGATGATGATGGGTCGATCTTCAAGGTTAAGCAACGCTAGCCGAAGTCGGAAAGTGGATGGGTGACCGGGCGCCATACAGTCACTGAATCCGGTGGTTAATTGGTTAACCATAATATATAAGGTCTAACTATTCATACACGAAATATTTTCAGAGAATCATCTAACGGCTATAACGAAGCCATTTCAAGAGATTTTTTTTTATCTGGGTATATTTTTTTATAAAAAATATATGATTTAAAATTACTTGACCCACAAAATAAATGCTGGCTCCTTATTTTTAAACATCCATACGCTAGTTTACTGCGTCGTATTTACCTAATGTCATTGCTAGAATATGGGAGTAAAGGTTTTATGCAAAAAGTCTAAAAAATTTTAGAATTGTGTCGATACAATGACAGATTTCTTTGCACTATCTGTCATTTTGTCGATTCTTCCGTCAAAGAAATCTTTGTCTACGGTGGTCATGCTACGGGGGCTGGTTTTGCAGAGGTTCCGCGTTCAATACACAGTATTCACTCGACTTTTTTTTTCTGTTCAATCTTTTTGTTCTGTCCTTGTCTTCATTTTCTTCTTCATAACCAAATGATTTGCAAACAAAGAACATTGATTGATCAACAATGTACCCGTCATCTGTCTTGTTCCCGCCTAAGAAGGATGACGGCAATATTATTTTATTTACCTCATTTAAATTAATTTAATAAGCATCACGTCTATAAGAGAGATTGATTTGAGAGGGATCTTGTGAAATGAAGGTGAAATGCTACAGGCTCGTCTGTAATGTTTTCCTTAATGATATCAAAATGGTTGTTGTTTCTTGTTAAATGCTTATGATTGGGCTTAATGCGAACGTTTCATAAGTTTAATTACTTTTGTAACGTTTGACGGAAATTATCAAAGGACATCATGCCTGTGTTCTGCGAAAGATTAAACAGATACTTGTAGTACTTCTTCATTTTATCAGTTATGTATAAGTCGTAATGTCATGGACATCAGTCATCGATAGATAGATAAACCATTTTTTTAGTGCACACAAACGACATAGCACAACACTCAGAAGCACAATTAAATGATACAAATTACATGAATATATACCTATAAAAAAACAAGTTGCTAAAATACAAAAAGAAAAACATATATACGAAAGAATTTATATTGCCAGAGCAATGGGTTCAAACCCAAACAAGACCATCATCATCTGCCTAGCCTATTCCCAGCAATGTTGGGGTCGACTTCCAGTCTAACCGGATGGAACTGAATACCAGTATTTTCCATAGAGCGACTGCCTATCCGACCTTCACAACACAGTTAGTACTGGGTAATACGATACCTCTTGGTAAGACTGATTGTCAGACTTTTGGGCCACTGACTACTTAACAAAGATGTACAATTGGTAGCCGGGACCGACGGTTTAACGTGCTATCCGAGGCATAGAGGCAAGCCCATCACTTTGTCTAATTTATTTCATCAGCACTGCTCTCAAAATTGTGAATGAAAATATCGTTAGAAAATTAGGCTTGCACACACAAAAAATCCAAGATAAATGAAATGGAACAACTCGCACTGGACCCACGTGGGGAATACAGCCGAATATTATAGGCTGAGTGTACTCATGAGTGTGCTATGCCATTGTTATCAACCAAGTACAAATCCAGAATCTCAGCTGAGCTACTGAGACCTATAACTAAGAAGCAACTGAAAAACTGATAAAAAAAACAATATTAAAAGTGTTGGGTTGAACCCAGAATATCATGTTCAGTAGTAGCTCTTGCAAACACTAAACCAGCCAGTCTTTAGTACAATACATTCTTAAATAAGAAAATACAAACTGTAAAGTATCTCCATAAATTAGTGCACGCTGCCTTAACACTCAAATTCCATTGACTCAATAAAACTGAAAATGAAGCATCATCTTAACTCAGCTTACTTCAAGATGTTACCAACAAAATAGCACTTATTGTTGAAAATTCAACGCCAAGATGATATTATAATATCACGCCTGTAATCCCCGAAGGGTTAGACAGAGGCGTGCCAAAGTACACTCACATTTCCCTAGTTATGTTTAAGTATCATGCAAGACAGCCGATTGCCATCCATTGCCGGCTTCTCTGTTTCCAGACCATTACAATGTAGATCTCTTCAAAGTTCGAGTGAATCGGTTTCTTCTAGGCAAGCGTGCTCCACCATAGGCCGCGACATCGCTTCACCTCAGGCGAATTGAGGCCAAACGCATGCCTATTTAGTGTAAAAAAACTGCGTGTTATTGAAACACACTTTGTAAGACCTAGAAATTGAATCCAGGACCTCATACTCAACTGTAGCGTATAATAATACTGCAAATTAAGCATCATCTTATCTTGGCGTACTTTACGATGTTACCAGCAAAATAGCTCTTATCAACGCCAAGATAATATTTGGTAAATAAAACGTAGTATGATTTAATTCTGAAGCCAACGGCGTGGAATACTAATTTTCTTGCGAGAAACAGGTACAAACGAGCTACATTGATGCTGTAAGTTAAGAAAGACGAGAGTTATGATGCTTCTCTTTAGTACTTGTTTGTAATTAAAATTTTTGAGCTACGTAATTTTCTGTTGTTTGGTGGAGAGGCTGTTTTTGTGCTTTGTAGGGTAGCAAAAAACAATGTTGGAGGAATTCTTCGAACTGTAACAATATTAAAAACATAGTCCTGTAAAAAAACCGTTGTTGAAAACTAACTTTACTATAGACACAATTATAATCCCTAGCCCCCGTAGCATGACCACCGTAGACAAGGATTTCTTTGACGGAAGAATCGACAAAATGACAGATTGTGTCGACACAATGACAGATTTCTTTGCACTATCTATACTTATCTTCTACTCTATATTTTTCCGTCTAAGAAATCCTTGTCTACGGTGATCATGCTACGGGGGCAGGAGCATGAAACTAAGGAGCGAAGAACAACAAACTCTGGCCGAAAAGAAACAAAAAAAAAAATTGAATTTCGAATGAATACGCGTCAAAATTTTATTTGCTTGGAAATAAAAATAATCCAGATGTTTAATCTCTGATCAAATCTAGTGTATTACTTGTATTTTCTGACATTCTGTGACAAAAAAGACCTCAAATAATTTGAAAGGTTTAAACTTTTTTATAAATAATACTTATAACTACAAAGCGAAACTAATCCTTGATATTAGACCAAAATAACTCAAATATTATTGGAATTTTAGTCACAAACACTTACTAATTGTATCATTAGTACTAAACCTTGAACTAAACGAACCTAAACCTCCCAATTTCTGATTTATAAACCCCTTAATAGACCGAACTAACAGTAATTTGTTTACAATATCAAAAGCTACATGAAATTCAATAAGATTTCTCTAACAATTTACCTACCTTTATTGCTCTGAACAAATAATACTGTAAATCTGGTTTTATTTCCTCTAAATGCTACTTGTTATTCCGGGGCATGATTCCAAGGGACACTCGTAATTAGGTCCTGTAAGTAGTATTGTCGGTGATTGTCAATTGTTCATTTTATATTATTAGGAAGACAACAGCCGTGAGCTCGTGGCTAAATAATAACAGCCGCTCGGGTCGATCTTTAGGTTAAGCTGTGCTTGCCTAGGTTGGTCTGTGGATGGGTGACAACCCTTTACATACCGAGTTTCCTCCGTGCCTTGGAAAGCACGTTAAGCCGTTGGTCCCGGGTGTCATTTGAAGATCTTTGATAGTCGTTTGATAAATCAGTCGCCCAAAAAGTCTGACAACCAGTCTTACCAAAGGGTATCGCATTACCCAGTACTAACTGGGTTGTGGAGGTTAGATAGGCAGTCGCTCCATGTAAAATACTGGAAGCCAACCCCAACATAGTTGGGAAAAGGCTAGGCAGATGATGAGGAAAACAACAGCCAAAATTTTGCAAACGAAAGTGGCTGTTGATTTTGTTTTTGATGTAACACTTAGACAAGAAAGGTTTACTTACAGCAGTTTCTGGGAAATCAGTTTCCCCGAATATCTTAGCTGATTTATCGAAATTTTTATTAAGGTATAATGAAGTTAATTTTGGCGATTTTACGACCAATCAATTTAACGACCGTTGCCATACCAAAATTTTGAATTTTTCTTTAAATATTTCAGTGTTTTTTTCGATTAGATCAATGTTTAGCACAAATGATAGTGTTGGACTCTTATAATCGACTAGAAAAGTACGCACCTCCATCACCATCTGCCTAGCCTTTTCCCAACTGATGGGGTCGGCTTCCATTCTAACTGGATGTAGCTGAATACCAGTATTTTACATGGAGCGACTGCCTATCTGACCTCCACAACCCAGTTAGTACCGGGTAATACGAAACCCCTTGGTAAGACTGGTTGTCAGACGTACCTCCATGGTGTAATAAATCTTTCAGAGGGCCTACGATTATTCATGGTGGTCTACCACTAATTTATAAACTTCAATACCAACTACCAGTTCTTTAAACCATAAAATCTGACCCAAAAATCCACTGACACCTAAACAGAAAAAAAAACTGCAAAAACAAAAGTCATTCACATCTGTGACGCAAACAAAACTGTCCCACTTCTCCTGACTCAAAGTGTAGCACTGAATGGATAGCCAAGTTTCAAAGCTCAACACGATATGTTGTCTCTGAAACGGACTTGTATCTACTGGATCAAACTTTGAAATACTTTGCTTTGTTATCGGTGTTTGGTATTGTAGATAGTCTATAGATAGTCTGAAAAATTTCAGGATCATTTGAAATCAATGGGAGTCTTTGCTCAGTTATGGAATGTATGAATGCGGATAGCTATAAGAGTAGAGGAAGACCAAAGAAACGATGGATAGACTGTGTGAAGGATGATATAAGATGATATAGGATGATATAATAAGAAAGGAGGTGTTTGAGTAATAGAGAAGTATAGAAGAAGAAGACATACTGCGCTGACCTGATGAATGATGATATGGATATTTCTTATGGTCTGTATCTCTTACTTAGTAGGTTTTAATCTCAAGTCATGATCTTTATTCCTGAAGATTAAAGCTGCAAAGTAACAAAGAACGATTTTAGATTATTGGAAATACTAGGTTTTTAAACTATCATGGTCACTAACATTATCATTAACACTAGAAACGGGATATTTACCATGTTTACTTTTGATTGTTTTGCGTTCCTGTTTTTTTTTTAACAATTACTAAACATGGTAATTATCCCGTTTCTAGTGTTAATGATATTGGAAATACTAGTTCCGCATATCATATTGATTTAGTTTTATATGGCTTTATTCATATCTATAGGTAATGCTAAAATACTGTAAAATAAAATAAAATAGCTTACGGTAGTTGTATTTTCGATTGAAAAATTGAAAATTCAATTTACTACACACGTTCTTCCTAGGCCTATAGTTATGGAATTTTTGTAACGTTCTTCTTAGCGTGTCGATGGCAAATTTTTAATTAAATATGTTTGGCCCAAAATTCAGCTATGCGAACTCCGCTTGCTGTAGCAGTCATAAGATCGTCAAGTGCGCAGGTGTTAGGGCATGCAGCGCAAGATGGAAGATGGGCTATTGTCTGTGGAGACACGCCGCATACACATTTGAGATCTGAGCCATCCATGAACCCATCTGAAGAGATTATCTTTGCTACGGCCGACTTGGGTTCAGAGTCTATTCAGAGATTTCCAAGTCGGCCACGGCAAAGCATGCCCAGGTGGAAGGCTTTCACACGGCTCGATGAAGCCGTCAGGGGCTTGTGCAGCTCTTGCCAGACATCACATCTCGCTGTGGAGGCATTGCTATTAGCCGGACTAGCTGGGCAAACGCACCCAAAAAAGCTTTTACGGCTTTTCAGCCTTTGGGGCACTGGGACATAATTGTGCATTGGGTGGCGTGAGTCAGCTTGTAGCTTTGTCCTCTCGGTGCGGCTGGCTATGGTCCTACGAACTTTTGGAGGCGCAATCCCAGTTAGTGGATACAGCATGCGTACCGGGGTCGGTTTAAGGCAACCACTAATAATCTGACACGACTCATTTAGAGTTGTATCCACTAGATTGGTGTGGGTAGAACTGTCCCATACTGGGCAAGCATATTCGCCAGCGGAGAAGCAGAGCGCCATACCAGTTGTTCGGAGAACTTGAGGTGACGCTCCCCATTAGGTTGATGTAAGGCGACGCAGCAAGTTCAAGCAAGACCGATTCACATATTGTATATTTTAAAACGACTTCTTCTAAATTCAGAGCCATAAAAAGTTGTTCTTAGTTAAAGTCCACAACATTCTCGTCTTCCGGATTTCCACGGAAAGAATCGACAATTTGAATAAGCAATCAGTTATTCAGTCTGGAACGTATAAAAAGTTGGTTATTTCTTGTCACCTTCCGATATTTTTATTTGTTGCGTTGTGGTTTGGTTTTTAATCTTATCTTTAAACGGAAGAAGCCGGCATGTTCTATGTTCAAAAAATCCAAGGTACTCGCGATTATGTCAATTTTATCTTATCCACAAATAACATAACATCACGTTATGTACATGTCCATGGACCTATTGACATCAACCGGGCACAAATCCAGGCTCCGTGGAAATTCCTGATGGAAAAACACAATAACATTTTGCCCGACCTAGAAATCAAACTCAGGACCTCATGCTCAGGAGTCGCGCTTGCAACCACTAGACCAACGAGGCAATCAAATAAAATTATAGCTCCATAATTGGGTCAAAGAAACCCCACATTATTTCTCTTCTTGTTTATTCCTCTAAACACTATCCATTCTAATTTCCGTATCGGCTCCATATTGATCTTATTTGCCATTACAGTCCTTATTCTGCTACAGGGAAATTCGTTAGTGAGATCGGTTAAGGAAAAAATTATCATGAATAAATTGTCCGAAGTAATTTCCCGAAGGTAAGGAGATTTTGATGCAAGGTTAGTTGTGGGCCTAAGGGCCTTTCAAAGTAAGCGGAGATTTTTGGAATGACATTTAATTTTTATGGTTTATGCCGCGTTGTTCCCGCCAAGAATAGGCTTCTTATAGTCTAAATTTGGGTGTTAAGGGACAGATAACTCGGTAATATTTTTATTTTGAATGCTTAAACCGTCGTTTCGTTTGATGAGGAAATCTTCTTTCTTGTCTTTTAGGAAATACTAATATTTGTTTTCAAAGTTCAGCATAAAAGAAACCAAAGATTTAAATTGATTAAATTAGAATTTCCTTTATTTATTTATGTACAAATATTATTAATAAAACAATATTAAAAACATTTAAAAATATAAAAAATTGTATCCCACCGGTATCGGGAACATGGTCCAAGCTACCGGCGGCGGCGGTCAGGACTAAATTAAAAAAAATGTTATTGTTAAATTAGAATTTCCTTTATTTATTTCTATACAAATCAATTATATTATTAAATATTATATAAAAATTGTAGCCCACCGGTATCGGGAACAGGGTCCAAGCTCACCACAATCAATCGAACCTCCTAACAATACGAGCCGTGTCCAGGATTACCGCTTTCTGAATCAAGCCCTTGATCCAGCTGCCTAACGAGAGCCTCCTTAGGTATTGGTCGAGGCTCTTGGCAATTAAGCCATGGGCTGATACAACTATCGGCACAATGATCGCTGAGTCCACATCCCGCATGTCGACAACCTCGCGAGCCAAGTCAAGATCGGCTCTCGGCTTTCACGAGGTTCTCATCATGCGGGACCGTTATGTCAACAATCATTGTGCGCCGCTCTGATCGATCCACCACCACTATGTCAGGCTTATTGGCTACAATACTCCTGTAAATTAGAATCTTTGTTATTGTCACAAAATTTGCATGCTGAATTTAGTAGGCGGAATATGATGAACTATTGTGTATGTGTTATAAAATCTGTAAAATACCATTTTTCAGGAAAATAAATGATCTATCTAAAGTACTTATAGAGCGGACATTGGGAATATTTTCGTACCATAATTTTGTTCAGACTTGGTCTTTGACTAACGACCAGAAGTCCAAACTCAAGGTTCGCCAATGAGCGTTGGAGCGTAGTATAATAAACGTAAAAATAACTGACCGGATAAGGAACACCACACTGCGCTCCAGAACGCAAATTACCGACGTAGCTTATAAAGCTGCCAGACTAAAATGGGCCTGGGCAGGCCATGTCTGCCGGATGCCCGTATATGCACAGCTGTGGGCCCGAATATCGCGAGACTGGTGCCCTGAAACAGCTAGATAGGAACGCGGTAGACCGAATCTATTTTTTATTATAGAATATGATATCTGAATCGGTTGATCAAGATAACAATAATAATATGGTCGGTAATTCTGTATTGGTTCCTCAGAAATACGGACGCGACGCTGCGAACGCTGAATACAAATCAGCCGTGATCCACAAGAGCTCGGATTTACTGGATTTTAAAATTATCTCTGAGTTGACTTTTCATGTGTTTTTATTATGAGGTTCTGCGGGATAGGTGCTAAGGAAAATTGATACAACAACCCCACATTTCACCAGTATGTTTAGATCCCATGGGGCGAGCCTATTAGCATCAATCGGACACAAATCCCTCCTAGACTCCATGCCTGCTACTGAGAAATTCTTGACGACGAACTCAGGACCTCATGTAGTTATGTAATTAGTCGCCTCTTTGTAGAATGCCTTCCAACACTGCGTCTTCCAGTAGGTTGCGTACCTAGTTCTTACTACGAGACTTTAAATTTTGTAAGAACTTCAAGCAATTTTGCAATTTAGCCTTCCAACTTTAGTGCTCAGAATGGCAAAGAAAAATCTAACAAAGCAAAAACCTATAAACAGAAATACAAGAATTTCCTGAATTCAGTGCTAATGAATACCATAGAATTTCTGTACCACTTTTACATAACAATGACAACGAATAATCTCTGAAACCCAGAAAATGTAGCTCCAGCTAAAATATGCGTAGACCACAGAGCATGGAAGTTTTCCGTTTTACCGTCTAAATTCACTGATACTCAAAGTGCGTTGAACCAAATAACTTTTATCACAGACTTCCTTATGTATACGCTTACGTCATTAATGTCGTCGTGGCGATGCAACCTGCTTCGAGCGACACATGCGTGCGTCATTTAATATTACTTTCGCGTGAGTAACGTTGTGTCGCAAGTCGAGACACGGTAATATCTTTCATTTGTTTTATTCGCAGTATCTGGCTAGCATACCTAAGAGATAAATACACGACGGTTTGTGTAGAATTAATACCGCGTCTACCGCCACCGAGGCGATTTTGTGATCTGTAACGTAGACAGACAAAGTAGGCTCTAGATTTTCATTCTATTTCCACAATCAAAATAAAAGGAATTCTATTATCAAAGCTTTTTAGAGTAAAATATTTTTAAAGAGGAATGAAATGATTTTGATTAGAAAAGCGAGTTTTCTGAGAAAACGGGAGTATAAAAATGTTATCTAATTCTCAAGTCCTGACAATAACAGGACCTTCAGTGATTTAGTTTTCTATAAAAGTTTATAAAAAGAAAACGTTTGTTTTTTTCATAAAACACTTTATGGGCTGAAAAAAGTGATGCTCAACATAAAAACAAATAAGACTAGTGGTGGAGTTCCGTGACTCGGAAAGCACGGTAATCCGTTGGTCCCGGTCGTCATTTATAGATCTTTGACAGTCGTTACGGGTAGTCAGTGGCCCGAAAGTCAGACAACCAGTCTTACCAAAGTGTACTACCCAGTAACTGGTTTGTTTAGGTCAGATAGGCAGTCGCTTTATGTGAAATACTAGTAAACACCTGCTGTGTTCGACTGGAACCCGACCAAAATAATTGGGAAAAGGTTCGGCAAATGATGAGCTAACGAAGCAACAAATTATATTTTAAGCCTAGAAGACGAATTAATTAAACTGCTTAAATTCCAATTAGTTTTACTCAGGAAAAAAACTTAACGAAAAATTATAAAATTATTTATTTTCATCCTCAGCTGTTAGTTTTCGCACAGAACGAATCCTCCACAATATCGAAGGTATGCGATCATCACTGTTTTTCTAAGAAAAATTGAATAATATTGGCCTCTCAAGATTGTACAAGAACAGGCGTAGGTGTTTTGAGCCAATCTGTACAAAAACGTTTACGTGTGAAGTAAGCCAAGTTCTCTTGCACAGAATACACAACTGAAAATATATGCAGTAACCACAACAGCAAAGCTAAAAACAAAATTGGCTTAAGTCGAATTACAGAAAAGTGATTCCGATAAAAGTATGTGTCATCATCATTCTCTTGCCCTTATCCCAATTCAATCTCTTCTTCTTCCACACTTCTCTATTCTTAAAACTTCTTATTCTTAAACTCGTCATCTCGTCAGACACCTCCTTTCTTGCCATATCATCCTTCACACAGTCCATCCATCGTTATTTTAGTCCTCCTCTACTCTTATAACTACTCTCAAAAGTATGTGTCTAAAAACCAAATTATTCAATAATATTTTATATATACGTATACTTGTAATATATAATATTTGATGTGTTCTTTTACTATGTGTCAACTTGTATTTTATTAATAAAGACTAAATTATTATTATTCATTATTTTTATCTTTGAACAATTTTCGTCCCGAACTTGGCTGTACACTTCCGTGCATCATTATTGGGAAAACAATTTTAATGACGAACCTTGTAAAGGATTTCCTCGTTTTTATTACGTAATAAATTTATCAGAAAATACTTGTAATGTATACGTGGACCATGATTATCCCTCTTGTTATAATATTGTTATTATTTAATTACTGTGAGATCGACGAAAATGTACTACCACGCTCACTGACGATCGACCACTTTGAGCTCTTATGCCCTTAGTAATAAGGTTGAAAAGTGGTCGACCGTCAGTGAGCACAGTAGTAGTTATTTCTATACTCTAATTTATTATTCTTCCTAAATATCATAATGAATTCACTATATTATTTAATTTTGTAAGTAAGTACTAAAAAGTTCATTTGATTTAATGTGTTTTACAATATTTTTTTAGTTAATTGACCTATCTCTCAATATGAATAATGTTAGGTATTTTATGGATACTGAAATAATTTCCCACAATCAACTACTCAGGAACTAGAGCTGATTGCAATGAAATCAACCAACCATTACTAATGCATAATAAGCCTATATTATTCCCACTGGGACACAGCCTGGCCTCCACTCTATAAAAGGGACGAACGATTGGTATAATATCAAAATAAAAACGACTTCTAAAATTGAATAATTGCCCTAAAATCAGGGTTCCGTAACAGCCCAAGGAGTAGCCCAGGGGCCTCATTTTTACCCGAGAAATGTCTTATGAACCAGTGATGCATAGAAAATGTTGTACTCGAAACAAGAATAAATGAATCGTTGAAACCATGGACCTCTTACGAGGAGAGGGCACATTGTAGACACTCACTTGACGGGTTATTCACAAAACATAAAACTGCCTGCATACCTATATAAGGTCTAACTATTCATACACGAAATATTTTCAGAGAATCGTCTAACGGCTATTACGAAGCCATTTTAGGGTTTATTTTTTATCTAGGTATATTTTTATAAAAATAAATAATTTTAAATTACTTGACCCACAAAATAAATACAGGCTCCTTATTTTTGAACATCCATTACGCTAGTTTACTACGTCGTATTTACCTACTGTCATTGCTAGAATATGGGAGTAAAGGTTTTTTGTAAAAAGTCTCAAAAAATTTTAGAATTATAATAATTTCATGTAAAAACAAGATTTTTTTTTTCGTTGCTATGGTGACTTTACGACTTATAGAAGTTACTCTTAAAATATTTCGTGTATGAAAAGATAGAGCTTATATGAAGGAAAAAAAAACAAACGAAAATTTGAAGATTGGATATGTTCCATCTTCAAATTCAGATCAAAACAAAAGAATATAAGCACTTGTTACTCCAAAAAGTATCTATCTACCTATGCGATCCCAAGACACATTTCTCTTCACTCTGTTTGCCAATCGAAGGGACAGTGATGTCCTAAGCAAACACTACGGAATACTGAGGTAATCAAATCACTGCAAATGTTTAGTGTTAGTTCAGACCTCTCTAAGGGGGCCAAAATTTTCTAATGTACGTCAAAATGTTTAGTAGACTGTGTGACTCAATCATTTAAAATTACAAGAACTAAACTTGTTGGGCTGAGTTATTTTATGAAGACGCCTGGAAACTGATAAAGAAAGTTATGATATCAACCTGTAACTGACTACAAGGTAAAAGAATCCTATACAGGGATTAAACGGACCCTTCACGAAGCCGTCAACCAAGCATTATGAACATCAAACTAAGTGACTTTACGCAAAAATTATTGCTGGGACACGTTTTTTTTTTCGGTGAAAAATCACATTTAGGACTCAATGTAACGCAGTCATAATATTGTGCTGATGGATTTAATAGTACGTGGTTGGTGAAGGTGTTTAAAGTAAAAATCTTACATTAAAAACATGTATTTAAAAAAAAAATTGTAAAAAGTTGGAACTTTGACCCCCAATATCTCCGTAACTAGAAGGTTCCAAGATATGGTCTAGAACAAAAAGTTGATCGCAATGACGGGAAAAATAAGTGTCTTTCAGCTTCGTTTAGGATCTTGTTACACCCTTTATTCATGAATGATGAGAATTATTAGCAAAGGTTGCTCTGTTGATTGATCAGTTTAGTACATTCCCAATGCTAGGACACAGGCTTCCTCTCTGTCAAAGTGAGTTAGACCGTAATCCATCCCAGTTTGAATTTTTTGTTCTAGGTCATGCCGGTTTCCTCCCGATATTTTCCTTAACTGTTTTGAATGCAGTGGTGTGGAAATAAATAACACAAAAAAAGTAAAAGGTAAAAGTGAAGCGCTCGAATTCACGACCCACAATTTTAAAATCATACCTCATGCTCGTACTTGGGTTCGATTCCCAGGTCGGGTAAAATGTTATTGGGTTTTTCCATCAAGAATTTCTCAGCAGTAGCTACGGAGTGATTAGTGCCCAATAGATGGCAATACGGCACGGTTGGCGCAGTGTCTGAGCGATTGGCTGTTGCGTGGCGTGTCGTAGGTACGATCCTCGATGGAGCAAATATTTGTATGACCTACAGGTCTGGCTGATTGTGTATGTGAGTTTATGCATTTAAATGTTTGTAAAAGCACCTACGATACAGAAGAAGTTCCTAGGGTGGGGCAAAGGCTTGCCCCCTACCTGCCCTACTACATTTACTATTAAATTGGTACACCACTGCTTCAAGGTTAATTTTCCTTCGGGGATTACAGGCGTGATGTTATTTCATGTTATACTTCCCTTCAGTCAATCAACTGATGAAAGCCTTCTAAAATTCATTAAAAAGTCAGTTTCAAAGGCACAAAATCAGGACTCAAAACTCGACAGCTCCATACACTCATTAAGGCGAAAGTTAAACAACAACGTAATTTGTTTGCGAATTACTTTCCAGGGCAAACATGGAGTCGTTTGAATCGCAATAATGTTGCTTCGCTACTCTTTATTACACACTGTATTACCCACGGGAGGGTAGTACTACAAGTAATTCGGAGGCTGCGAGAGTGTGGAGGAGTAGAGTGTTTTTACTGGGGTCTCAAGAATGTTTTGATTTGTTTTTTGAGATTTTCTCTCACTCTTGAGGAGCTCTTCAACGTTAAGTCGCACTTGTCAAGGTCGGTCTGTGGATGGGTGACCATCATTACATATCGAGTTTCTTCTGTGCCTCGGAAGGCATGTTAAACCGTTGGTCCCGGCTGTCGGTGACGGAATCGTCTAGTGGGCATAGTCTCATAACTTTCAATACAAAGAATAAAGGGTATAAACACGTATGGTGACCTTTCTCAATTCGTTATAAACGGGTATGATAATTATGTTCTAGTGACCATAACCGTGCCGTGCCGTGCCGTGTTTTATCTGTGCCTGATACCTTCATAGCACGTTCACGGTATGGTACGGTGTCATGGGCAGACTCCATAAAAGTCAATTCTGAGCCGTTATTTTTTTTTTTTTAAATCGATTTGCTGGCAACCATTGGTTGGTACAAAATATTACTGGCCGGAGATTCGCATGACAGAAAAATAAAGTAATACGTCAGAATCACCACCTTGACTCGTTCTCTTTTGTTTCGAATCATACACAGATCTAAAACAAAAGAGATGTCTTGCTGAAGTTCTTGGCTTGATGTACGCCGTATTCAAAGTAAAACGACGAACAAATACACAGAATACCAGTATACTCGGATAGGATTCATTTACATAATCCACGTCTCTCATTCCAGACATTACTTAAGTCTAGACAAACAAAAGATCTGGAACAATGGAGAGCCTTGAAATTAATTGACATCTACTCAAATTAAGTTTGACGTTTATATTAAAAAGCTGTTTGCTGAGGCGTGGACGACGGCTATATAGGAAGATAATAATATTGATGGAAGTAGACCATATTTTTGCTTTTAGAGAGATAATTTTGAAATCTCATATTTGCTTGTCACTTTACCTGTACCTTTTATTTATTATATCCTTAAAATTGGAAGACGGCAATGCTTTTGGCCGTAGATATAAGAATTATTGTAGATATAGAAGTTTATTGTTCATTTTACGTCGAGAATACTTTTTAGATCAGTTGGGATCAGTAGACGGTCTCGTTAATGGCAGGGTCAGTGTTAATCATACATACATAAACTCACGCCGTGTTCCCATTGGAGTTTACAGAAACCACAGAACGCCACCTGCTACGGTCATTACATACTCCTGGTATTCATAGGTCCTCAAAAGTGCAGTTGAATGGACAAGTTTTGTGGATGAATGGGTCATATCTTGAGCAACACTGCAAATAGTATCCCGGTAGAAATTTGAGCCCTTAACAAAGGTTTCAGTCGATCTTCTTCATCGTGTCGCTGGAACGACAAATTTTATATTTTGTTATCCCAGAACTTCGCTACTTCCACCGCTTCGTCGGTGGCAGCGCAGAGGTCACGTGGGCTACACAGTTTCAGTCGATAAAAAAATAGGTCTTATGATACTTGAGTCGGTGACTGATTTAAAATAACAGTCCTTTTGGGGAAGTTTTCGTCTAAGCGTGTTCAAGATTAATTTCTGTTGTTAGGAACTGTGATGTAATTTGTGACTGTTTGATGTTGTTTTGTCAGCGCTAAGCTTGAAGTAATTACTCCGACAATTATATTTCTTGCGTAGGTAGGGAAATGTTTTGATTCTTCAAAGATGAAAGTCAAGGTAACCTTTTAAATAAATCATAGTAATTTGCTTTTAAAAACCGGTTGGTATAATTTGCTTTAGGTTCGTTGTGACGTCACGGGAAGAGTGAGTTTTATAGTTTTGTGTAGATGAATAAAATGACAGGGACTTTATCAACACCCACATACCACCAACACCTACGCGCTCTGATGAAATGACATTTTATGAGGCGTGGGTACATTGCTATTCATTTTGATTTTTTCCAAAAAAGGTCGTACTTCAAAGTTGAGGATTGGTGACCATCACATACCGACTTTCCTCCGTACCTCGGAAAACCCGTTAAGCCATGGTCCTGGCTGTCATTTGTAGATCTTTAACATACGTGACAGGTGTCAGTGGCCCACAAGTTCGACAACCAGTCTTTCCAAGGGCTATCGTACTACCCACTACTAACTGGGTTGTGGAGGTCATCTTGGTAGGCGTGCCATATAATATAATACTGGTATTCTGCTGCATCTGGTCAGACTGGGAGCCGGCCTCAACATACTTGGGGAAAGACGACGATGACTTTGAATACAATATTTATTAACCTACAGCAGCCGTTGATCTTTTCGCATACAAGATTACATCTGAAAATAATTCCTAATTATAACGGTTGAACGAGCCCTCTCCACTCTTAGAGTCCAAATTTTCATATCAGTGGGTGAGCTAACACAACAAACGACGCCTCAGATTGCACAGTTTATTTCATCTCAGTCGACAAGTCATGTCATATTTACACTTGCCTGTGTGAGGTGCGAAATGGGGTGTGGTGATGGTATTAGCGAATATAGTCTTTTGAGCATGTGATGCGGAGGAATGACGTAAAAGTGAGGAAAGATTTGAGTATGTATGTGGATGGCTATAAGAGTAGAGGAAGATCAAAGAAACAAAGGATGGACTGTGTGAAGGATGATATGATGGCTAGAAAGGAGGTGACTGCTGAGGTAACGAGTAATGATGAGTGATAAAGAAAAGTATAGAAGAAGAAGATATGCTGCGCCGACCCCAAATAAATTGGTTTAAGGGCAAGAGAAGAATGAGTCTTTTGAGCTAAATTTCAAAAATATAAGCAGCAATGGTCAATATGGCCATTCCTAAATAGTAGTACAATATTATAATCAACAATAACAACTAATTGCACCCTCCAGAACTTAAGTGAGAGTGAGAGTAAGGCAAATGATAAAGCTGTTTACTAAAAGTCAGACAAAATTCAAGTCATCAATTCGAGAAGAAAAAGATACCATCATGTTTAGCTATTCGTAGCATTGCCGTTGAATGGAATGATGGTTTTCACGTCAGGCTCGCGATCAGTGGCCACACTTAGAAGTAAGCTTTATTTTCGCTTGGTTAACTCATTAATTACTTTAACTCACTAATTAAAAAGGTTTGCCTGTATGCATCCAAAACACACCCCGCATAGAATGCACAAAAAAACAAATATCAACAAATGGTACTAAACTAAAATGGTACTGCGGTAAACTAAAAATAGTACACTTTCTGTGAACATTTGTTTTTTTATTGTCTAGCTCATGTTTAAAAGAGGTGTAATTAGCAAAAGTTTTCGTCGAGTTAAAACCCCACTAGACCCGTTAGACGCCCACTGCTAGGCATAGGCCTCACCCAAAGGGTTTTGCCATAATCGCCACGTTTGTCAGGCGGGTTGGCGATCGCAGTACGGTTGTTACAAAAGCATAAAGAACGCTGCTGCCCATTATCTGGTAAGTCACTTAGTCGCCTCTTACGACACCCACAGGAAGATATGGGATGGTGCTATTCTTTACGTCCGACACCATAAAGTAAAACCGTTTATTATTAATGAATATTCCGCTCCGCTTAAGACATTCATCGCTTAAACAGACACCTCACCCAAACCGCCCAGCCAAATGCGAACAGGCGCGAATACCGCGTTGATAGAATTCTTTATACCTTTCCGTGAGCCTCTATTTTGAATTACTCTAGATATTACGCCCTTGTGGCATAATGTGGTGTTATACCGGTGTTATACTGGTGTGTATACGATATTTATATGGCTAAGATGTTTAATAATATTAGATATTATCTTGTTTTATGGCTACGATCCTGGTTTATGATACCGAGATGGGTGAGAGCGTAAAACTAATTGGAAGTGGTTTGAAATGAGATGGGGTGGAGGGTGCTGTTGTTGTTTTTGTTTATATAGTGAACAGGATAAAATATTGTTTGGAAATTATTAAGTGGATTAAAAAAATACCACTCAAGTGCGAGTTGGACTCGTGCGTGAAGGGTTCCATCTTAGCAGATGAGTCCCCTTTAATTTCGTATTTATTTTTATTATTTTTTGTTATAGCGGCAACAGAAATACACATCATGTGAAAATTTCAACTGTCTACCTAATACGGATCGTGAGATACAGCCCGCTGACAGACAGACGGATAGACAGCAGAGGCTTAGTAATAGGGTTCCGTTGGTTACCCTTCGGGTACGGTACCCTAAAAAGTACTAATAATAATCATCTTGTATGTTTAATCATGTTCCTGCTTCATCTTATTGATTTAGTTGTAAACTACGCAGAAGTTAAAGTCCTTTCACACCTTTCACCTCTGACTTTGTATCACTGTCAAAGGCATAGTAATCTTTATCCTCATTGTTATAAGGTTGCTTTCGATCTCAACTCGGTCATAATAACAGTGATTCTTGTTCGACTTATAATAAGATTACTCTTAAGTTTATGCTGTCAGAGGTAAAGATTGTACAAATATAATAGATCAATGTCAGTCAAGGCCCAGTTTTTAAATTATGAATGAGAAACAGTTGAACGACAGAATATTGTAATTAAAAGTATGACTGCCTTGTTGGTCTAGTGGTCGCAAGGGCGACTGCTGAGCATGAGGTCCTGGGTTGATTCCCAGGTCGAGCAAAGTGTTACTAGGTTTTTTCATCAGGAATTTCTCAGTAGCAGCCACGGAGTCTGGATTTGTGGCCGATTGATGGCAATAGGCTCGCCCTCTTTTACAAGGGGTTTAAACATAATTGGCGAAATGTGGGTGCACTATTAGATACACCTATGCATAGCCTTTGCAGATTACAGGAGTGATGTTATGTTATGTTACTAAAAGTCTACTGGTTTTTCAGTCGTTATTCATTCGTTTTAAAAGACAAATTAGTTGATTATAACTCAAAAATGAAAACTAAATCAAAGATCTATCTAACATTTTAGTTGATGGATTTACTAGAACCTTGTAAATCCAAATAGGTAGCTTGTACGAAGATAATGCAACGAAACAAATTGCATCTGAGCAGGAACTATTGACAGCATTCGAGAGCGAGACGGCAGCGCTATACCGGGATTACTGTTTCTAGGATGCTTTCTGTTTTCTGAAAGACGTATTGATAGATGTTTCTACAATACACTACCCTAGTACTAACAGAAATCGAAATGACTGAATCTATGTATGACTAGACAGTGTTATGGATTTTTCTTTTATTTTATTTTCTGGAAAGGCAGGAAATCGATCGCCGAATCGACAACGCCTGGAAAAGCTATAGGTCCATGAAGACGCTAATGAAAGGAGATCTGCCGATCTAATTGAAGCGCAAACTCATCGATATGTGTATCTTGCCCGTCCTAACCCACGTTGCTCAAACCTGGATACTCGCCGAATCACAAAAGTCCAGCCTTGGAGTCTGCCAAAAAGCAATGGAGCGCAGCATTCAGGGTGACTGAAAAGACACGTAACACTCACACGCACTCACTCTGCCGCCGAATCGCTGCGGCCGTCGAGGCCGGCCTAGAAAACGGTGGCGAGATGATTTAGACGCGCATCACAAAGGCTGGTTCGAGGTGGCGCAGGAGAAGAGTACCTGGAAGGATATGGGAGACGCCTTTGCCCAGCAGTGGGACATACAATGCTATTGAAAAAAAAAGACTGGAATATTATTGGTGAGGTTCTTCAGAAAGGCCAGGTGCGTAGTACTCGCAGCCGGCGAGCGTGTATAACCAGATGTAGGAAAACGGACTAAGCAAAAGGTGTATGTAAGCAGTGGCGTGCATAGGTTCCAGCAATACGGCGAGTCCTTAATGCAAGCAGACTGTTCAGAAACCCATCATGAAGAGCCGCTACTATATGTAAGGATTGTAGCAGGTGGTGTTCTGTGGTTTCTACCTACCACCATGGGAACAAGGCGTAAGTTATGTGTGTAATTTCTGGAATTAATAAGTCTAACATTTGGAATAGCGGTTGCATAATAAGGTGTTTAAAATTTTTCATAAATTGATACTTATTAACTGCAGAATTGAGTTTTTTAAATTGCATTATGATTAAACAAAACTTATGCGAAATCTGAAAAACTATGCTGGCCTCTGAATTTAATCATTTAAGTTTAGAACTTGTCAAACTTTTCTTAAGTTTTCATATTTCATTTTTGAATTTCGAGTGCTACATTATTTAGAATAAATCGTATAAAATTTTGACTAGTTCTTTATTCAAATTCTCAAATCAGAAACTAGTTGTTAGTGCGTATTAAAACTCTTTGCGTATCATCTCGTTGGTTTATGTATTAAAACCTTAAATCCCTCTGCAAAAGAGCTTTTACCATACCTTAGTTTTAACAAAATTATGATTCCACCTCGATTCATTCCCTCTAATAATGCATAAAAATAAAGCAAAATTACAAAAGGAGTCGTAAATTAAAATGCACAATTCATATCCAAAGAAAGAGAAAAGAGGGCGGGATAAACAAAATCTCGTTAAGGTGTCCAATGCTACTTGCGGGGATGAAAGTTACTTTTTGTTTTTTATGAAATTTTATTATTAAGCTGCTTTTTCAGCTTAGAAAATGGTAAAAAGGTTTTGCATATTGATATTGTTCTCTTTTTCGAGTTGATGTTAAATGTAATAACTTTTATGGAAAATGAGATACGCCCAGTAATGTGGCCATGTCAATGGCCTCATCAGTGGCGTTTTATAGGATTGAAATTATTATGTTTCTTCTGATTTCCATCATCATCAAATATTAAGCCTTTTTTACCCGACTGCCAAGGAAAGGTTATGTTTTTGGCGCGTATCTTGTGTTTCTTTGTAAATTTCTTTATTACCTCGTATGTTCCAAATGGCTGGACGGATTTCGACGATTAAGACATCACTAGATTCGTCTTAAAAACTCAAGTGACTTTTGATGATGTGCCGATCTCATTAGTTTATGTACAACACCTAATCTGTACCTACTTTCATAGCAAATAAAATTCTGATTCTGATTCTGATGTTGTTTTGTTTTAAATTTAAATTCGCTAAATTTTAAGTCGTTATTTTTTTTTCAACCAAACTTATCGAGGGTATCAAAATGAAGGAATTTAAAAGGAGATTACAAATATCCTACTCCTATCCCCCCTCCCTCCTATCCTATCCTATTTTACCTATATAGGTATATAGGTAGGTTTTTAGTCGGGATTTTTGATACTTTTAATGAAATGTTATTTGTTGTCTATTGGTATCGAAACGTGAATTAAAAATGGCCACATTAGGACGAGGAATTGTGAATAATAAAAATAGTATGAGTTGCCATACTTTTTTTTATAACACACACACACAGTCTGTGTTTGTTCTAGCAATTAAGAGTGTGCACTCTGAAAGCAACGCAGCGCTGCCAACTTTCAGAGTGCACGCTCTACGTCGCAAATAGCTGTTAAATATTTACCTTCTTAGCGAGAAGAATATTTACCTGATCTAATTAATTAAAAATATTGATAAATTCACCAAGACTGTGCAATATTTGCTAATGGCAACATTGCCGACATTTACACACACATAAACACACACTTACACTTTACTTGTTCTTTAGAAGATTTGCCAATGAAATTATTTTAACTTTGAGCCATTTCTTGTTTTTTTTTTCCTTTAATGGACCATAGAAAACACAGCCATTCTAAGCGCACCGTCAAAAGATAAAAGCTAAAAATAAGTAAAGAATTGTCTCTGGTCACACCGCACCTGTCAAGTGTCACAGATAATTTGAAATGGCGCGCTTATAAAAAGTTTTGAACAGGAAATCGGAAGGAATCGTTGCTTATTCCACCATAAAAAACAAAGGTCTGCGGTGTTGTTTAATCTTTCGAGGATCAAAGTTTTGCTTACGTCAGTGCAGCGCTGTAACAAAAATTTTATAAGTAGATAACAGCATCATGCTGACTGGTAAACTGCTTGTCGCAGTCACGACGTGCATACTGTCAACTTTTTTGTTCCGACCTGTTGTATTTATAAATAGCTTATGTTTAACTAACCACCAGGTCTAGTAAAATGTAACAGCAAAAAAACACTTTACATTGCCAAAAATAGTAAATGATCACCAACATTTAATCCCCATTTTAGCGTGAAATTAGAACCAAACATTTTACAATTTGTGATCCAATATAAAGTAATCAACTCCAATTTATAATTTTTTAATCCAAAAATAGTTAATGACCATAAAAAAAATAACAGTATCTTAATATAAAATACTGTTAATGCTGCTGCTCTCAAAACGGTGAAAGAAAACATCGTGAGGAAACCGGCATGTCCTAGAACCAAAAATTCGAAGACATGTAAAATCTACCAACCCGCACTCGGCCCGCGTGGTGGATTATAGCCCATTCCCTCTCATAGAGAGGAGGCCTGTGCCCCAACAGTGGGAACATTATAGGCTGATTATGCTTAATATGCTATGCTTAATATAAAATGACATTTAAATATGTAACCTGATTGGTATTTACTTTAGGTAATAGAGGTTTGTGGTGGTTATATATTTATCCCCTTTATAAATGTTTGTTATGCGCTGTTTGTTTATTGTTTTTTTTTGTCATTTTGTTTGCACGTCATGCATCCCTGCGACAGTAAATATTTTTTCTTTCTTCAAATTTTCTTATCCTCTTGACTTTGAAGGATATTTGTCTACGCATGCCTATTTCCTAGATTTGTATAGACTTTTGCTAAGGTGGGTACGTCGATCAGGTATAAAAATCTATCAATGTATCGACATATTTCTAGTTCAGTGCTTTCCGGATACAACAAAAATCCATTTTCTTCAATCACATTTTACGCGTACAGAATTATAAGTCGATAAAGTTCAATATTACTAACAAAGGTTATGAAATCATAGCGATATAGATTTTTATTTCATGACACACACTGAACTTACAACTGAAGCAACCGGATCTTTTTAATCCAGGCCCTGTTTATCCTTCTATTGAACGATTTGAGAAACAATTTCTTTTAATTACTCGACTTCTGACAATCCTAAAAGCAGAGTGATTTTTGTGTGTCTATCGGTAAACATGACAAACTTTCATCGCTTTTTAACTCAATTATTGGATGAATTCAAAACTTACTCACACACGTGTCTATAAGTCAATGATTACTTGAGTAAAACTAAAAACTTAAGATACGATTTTTATTCTGTAGTACATAATTGCTTGAAGCAAGAACTGTCAAAAGTCAGAATTCTTAGCTTTGCTTTCTTTGACGGTTCTTACTTCGTTCAAATTCTTGTCTGTTGTATAAAAATAGTTGCATAAGAACTTAAACTTAAGTAGTTACTTTAATTTGACTATAGATACCATGCATATGGTGTCGGACGTAAAGAATAGCACCATCCCATATCTTCCCGTGGGTGTCGTAGGTGGCGACTAAGGGAGTTACCAGAGAATGGGCAGCAGCGTTCTGTGCTTTTGTAACAACCGTACTGCAATTGCCAACCCACCTGCCAAGCGTGGCGATTATGGCAAAACACCCCCTTTGGGGGACCGGCAGTGGACGTCTTTCGGCTGAAATGATGAATGATCATAAATACCAGGCTCACCTTTGTTGTATAAGAAAGTCTTATGACAAATTGTATGCGTATTGACCCAGTAATTTAAATTGTGTGTTGTCTGTTAGTGCATAAATGAATGAGCTTTTTAAGTAGATTAGATATACAATGCCGCTGACAAGACGGAAAAAATACCACAAGATCTTCGTAGTTAATCAACCTTCTTCTCCTAATGAATCTTGTTCCAAACATCATTTGCGGTGAAAGCACCCAAAAAAGAGCATTCCGCACCAAATCAAACCCGAAATATGAGCCAATAAAAACTCGATTCAACGAACGTTTTTTTTCTGAAACTACAACAATTTCGCGCAACCCTAACATCGGACATTGATTGATGTTCGCAGTTGTTAACAGCGCTCTGCGATCTCGATAGGGTTGTTACTTCAGCGTTTTTAGATTATGTTTCGGTTTTTTCTCTCTTAGCGAGGAAATTGCATGCATGACAGTTTTTTTTGTATGTTGGAGTGCTTCTTACAAATACATTATACAAATTGTGTGGGGGAAAAATAAATCGTCTCTGTAGGGGTATTTTTTTGTTTTCCTCGTCTGGATTCAAGGTTGTTGTCTTTGGCTTACGTTGATCCTTAATGCTTGTAATGAAACTTTTTATAGGTAACAAATTTTTCTTCAAAAAAAAAAGAACACAAAAAAAATGAAAACTTCACAAAACACTAAAGCATTTTCCTCCTAATCTTTAATTCACAAAAGAGAAACAAAACTTTAGTTACTATTTATTTCCTCGCTACCTTCTATTATTTACTTAGGACGTTCTAACACTCTAACACCACTATAAAACAAACATGAGACCCGATAGAGGTTTCAGTGGTTTTAAATCTAAAGTGCTGGCAAATTAATCGAATTCCTCCGGGTAGAAATGTTCCACGGAAAATTCCTAGAGATTTTTCCCCCTACATACACTTTGAGCTCTGAGGCGGAATTTTGGGTTCCTTTATTACCTAACGGCGTCGTGACGAGCTGTTTACGACCTCGCCCTCTAACAACTTACGTGGGAATCTACAAAATATTACGATACATACTTTTGCTTTTTTTGTTTATTTCTAAAACGACATGTTTTATGAAGATCTGCCTTGTATTATGACGTATCATAATCCTGAGTCTCGTGTTCCAGATGAAATATTTAGTGCTACTTTATTTAGGTTTTTGTGAGATCTGAAAAGTAAGTCTTGTGGGGTAATCTTTCTTTATTAGATGTTGTTCGTCCCTAGATTTATAATCGGGATATGAGGTCAGACGGAGGAATGTTTTGCGCAAAACAAGATTATAGGCTAGCCAAGACATATCTACGTATATAACGAGATTGACTCTTTATGAACTTGATACTTTACAACTTAAATCATAAGAGAATATTAATAAATGGTTAAATCCTTTCTTCTCAAAGGCCCCATATTTTTGTTAATTAATTATGTCTACAAAACTGGTCCGTGGCCATTATTACCAACCTTGATAATCGCGTTGGTGGCAGTACATAATCAGAAGCTACTGTTTAAAATTCTTCAGAGCATCTTAAGATAGATATTATACCTGTGCTGACAGAATACTCTTTATCTTATCGTACTTAAGGATAGCCTAGTGGTGTGACCGTTAGACTTCCAAGTCATAGGTCTCGAGTTCGAACCCAAGACACGCATATCTGATTTTCGGATTTATGTGCGTATTGTATAATTTTCACTTGCTTCGGTAAAGGAAAACATCGTGAGAAAACCAGCATGACTGAGAGATATTTCTCGATGGCATGTGAAGCCAAGTCAGCGGCCCATGGGCGGCATAAAAACTCTGACACCAGGTTAAGCACTAACCACAAGGAAAAAAAAACTATTTGACTTAGTTTCGAGTTCCAGTAGTTCGCGTAGCAATACACTAAGAAAGAGGGTAGACAGATTTGTCTGCACCTAACAATTTATTTTCCATCCACCCGCATTCTCCAGTCATCCCGCGATCTAAGCGCTTGCAGCAGCGTTGAAGTATCGAGAGCTCAAAATAAAAAATAAGCACGAAAGATATTCCGTAAGTGACATTATAAGTTTACACCATTTAAATTAAATTATTACCTCAGATGAAGGTAGTATCGAGATATTTCCAAGAACCTCTTGGTTCAAAATCAAAGGGCGAAGGAAGCAGGACATTTTATTTATTTTGAGCCGTTCTTGTCCCAAACGCAAAGGGAGACCAAAATCGTTTGTTTTGAAGCGAAAAAGCTAAATAAGTAGTGGCATAAGCCCACACGGATCGGCTCGAAGGCACCTAAATCCGTTTTCCTCAATAGACTTATAACACGCGTAAGATGACAAAGGGCACGGATGCTATGTTCTGTTGTCGTTAAGGTTTCTGACTGATGAAATTCATACTGTTACAATTATGTCAAGTTTATGAAATTTTTTGCAAAATCAATCATCATCTACCTAGCCTTTTTCCAAGTATGTCGGGATCGGCTTCCTGTCTGACCAGATGCAGCTGAATAGCAGTATTTAACATGAAGCGACTGCCTATCTGACCCAGTTAGTACGAGGTAATACCCATTAGGCAACTGACCTGTAACAACTGTCAAAGATCTACAAATGACAGCCGGGACCAACGGCTTAACGTGCTTTCCGAGGCACGGAGGAAACTCGGTATGTAAATGGTGCCATGGTGTAGGGGGTCACCCATTAACGGACCTACCTAAACAAGCACGGCTTAACCTGAAGATCGACCTGAGCGGCTGTTATTATATATTCACGAGTTTTACTTCAGACAAAATCAATAATATTTAGTTTAAGTTCTCAAAACTCGAATGCAGAACGCAACACTGTCCTCCCGATGGCGTATCAAGTATGTACTGAAATGGCGACGGAAATGAACTCTAGAGGTTGAGAAACTTAGTTCTATAGCACGAGATTTTGGTATCAGATCTGGCGAACTTCAATCTAACTTATGGATAAATAAACGAGTAAATTTTTACCAACTGAAGGTTTAATCCTACTAATATTATAAATGCGAAAGTTTGTGGAGATGTATTACATGGATGTTTCTTACTCTTTCACGCAAAAACTACTGACCGGATTTGAACGAAATTTGGCACGCTGATAGTTTCTAACCTAGATTAACATATAGGATACTTTTTATCCCGGTAGTACGATCCCGTGGGACAGTTACTGATTTCTACGCAGGAGAAGCTGCAGGCATAAGCTAGTATATTATAAGAATATAACTTCCACTTACCAATGAGTACAAAGCTATTGTCTTATCCTTGTAATTGACGCTCGTTCCATCACGACAGGCCAAAAAAAAAAAAGAAAAAAGACCAAAAGGTGTCTTTCTTTTTATTTCTATTCTATATTAAAATATAGAATAGAAATAAACGTCCATTTAAAGCAGCGACATTAGATCTTATTGGTCCGCCATCTTTAAATTCTAGTGCCCGAATTATTTTACCTTCTGCAAAATAACTCTAGAACTACGACATCTTTTAAAAATGTTTCACGTGCTCGACATTTAACATGTAAATTGCTTGAGACCACGAAAACCGCGTTATGCATCTCGGGGGAAGCAGCATACGTGTCGGGAAAAACCACAGACCAGGTATGTATGTAGCACCTAGTTTAGAATTTTGGAGAAAGATTTAGGGAAAAAAAAAAACTTAACTAGTAAATGTGTGGTCAGGGCCACTAGTCTATTGCATATTCGTTAAAAATACATACAATAATCTTTAAAATAAAACAAACCATATATACCATAAATAATACTTCAGTAAAAAAAAAAATATTAAAAAACCAGCAAAGTATTGTTAATTTATTATGTCACACAATTTTTAGTCCACTTATATCACAAGATATCTGCCACTTGCACCACATAAATTCAGGAAGCCAAAAAATATTTTTTACTTTTTTGGCGTGAAAAATGTCTGCTTACGGTAGCGCTCAAAGAATGTGTGACACGCAAAGAAAAAGCGCTCAATGTAACGCAATCAAAACATTGTGCTGATGGATGCATTGCAGGGATCATGAAGGTATTAAAAATATTGTAACATTTATAATCTTTACCCGTCATTGCGTAGAACTGTTCTAGGCGCTAACTCACCAATACCTCGAATGTGTAAAATCATAAACAGCTGCAGTGACCAGATTGACGTTCACCACGATAGAATAGGAAAATTTTGTAAATTAATTACTGAATACTATTCACACAACTTTGTGATATAATATTATGAATTGCCAATTTGTTATTTAAATACCTGTTTAAAGTTAATTAATTTTTAATTATTATTCAATGTAAACCAAATATTTAATCTTAGTTTAATTTTATTACTTTATCTGTTATTTAATTTTATTGAAAGTTTATACATACGTACTTTTAATTTAAATCGAGTATCTTAATTTGTTTGTTAAATTTTTAGATTTATGCTTTGTTTTACACCAATTTTATTATTCAGAGTTCACAATTAATTGCAATAATGAAAATTTATAATGTAATATAAATAAAATAGTGCATGTGGTGTTAGCCTGTAAATAATTGTTGCACTTATAAATGTATATCGTGTACTTTTAAATGTATTGTAACGTGTAAACAATTGTAGGCTAACCTAAATAAATAAATAAATAAAAATAACGTGTGTTTAAAAATAAAAGTGTCAAAAAGTTGAAACTTTCTATATCTCCGTCAACTAGACAATTCCTAGATATGACCCAGAACAAAAAAAAAATTGCAATGCTGGGAAGAACAAGTACCTTTAGACTTCGATAAGGGGGTTTTTACACCCTTTGTTAATGTTTATCACCTCCCTTGATAGATGGCGTTGTTAAGTTCTCTTGTTATTGAAATCGCGCCATTCGCTGCATCGTTTCGCTACACACCAATATTAATACAATTATGTCCGAGATGACTTGCCAGAGTTAGTTTTCTACTAATTTGTAATTCATTATTTATAACAGTTTCAATTAAGAAGCATTTTTTATTATACTGGCTAGAATAAAAAAAAAATAAGTCAGTTTCTTTTGCTCGCTGTTTGATTTTTAAAGTATTCTTTTATTTATTTCGGCGCTTGTTATTGTTTTTGTTGCTGGAAACACATAAAACGTGCACCAATTGTGTAAAACACTTTTAATCAATCAAACAAACAAAACAACACACACAAACATTTTGGAGTAAATTCATAATCCGATTGTTGGTCTTTTTACATTTCAAAAATTGTCTTCTCGACGAGGTAACAGCGCATTAAACATGAATTATTGATGCAATGTCAAAATTCATGGCATTGAAATTCTGAGTGCTTTACGCCACCCCGACTGGTCTAATTTAATTTAATTCAACAAAAATATCGTATGGAAATAACGCAAGATGCGATCGAAAAACTCGTTCTTTTTGAAGTCAGCAAATTCTTCAAAATTTTCATCATCTTGTAGCGATATTTTCACAATCTTTTATCTATATTCGAAGGCTTCATGCTTATCGTAAATAAATTACTAAATATATTACGATAAGTTGTTTATGTTAATTTTGTTTCAGCATATTTCCTGATTACTTATTGGATTCATTATGTACGTGACATGTACCTACATCATAATGTTGTTATGTAAATGTCATTTTAAGAAGGAATATTCATTTTTGTGTGCAATATCTTCACGATTATCTTCTTATATCCGTGGAAGGTGCCTGCAAGGAAGAAACGAAGAGAAAAATACTATTATTTAGCTAACTCTATGTAACAATAAACCAGATCCAGTACCATACCCAAGCAAGGCAGTTTAAAAGAAGGGATGGTCAAATGACTTTAAGTTTAAGCACAGTGGTCTCGGCTTCGATTTACGACGAGTAGGTCGTGGGTTCAAACTCAGTCAAGCTCTTCACTTTGTACAATTTATTTCATCGCCAATGCACTCAAAATGGCGAAGGAATCATCTTGATGAATTAGTATGTCAAAAATCAAATAATGTGTAAAACCAAAAATTGGGAGAACTGTTTGTCACATCCACCAACTTGCACTGGGCCCGGTTGAAGGATTACAGACCAATCCCCCTCACAGAGAGACTCTGTGTCCCAGCAGTGGGAATGCTGGTGGTTGATTACAGGAGTAACAAGAGAACCGGTTCCGTACCATAACCACGTGTACTGTAAGGACAGCTTAGGAGCAGAAAGGGCCAAGCTGATATGAATAGTTGCACAGCACCTATATCAAACTCCAGGCTACTATTGAGCGCCGCAGGAGACGCCCCGGGCATCGTGGGCCACGTGGTGGCTCCCGGCCACCCGTTAGGCGCAGGCCTGTGGTCGGTGAGTGATGGGCTAGCCCGCCGTCCGTCCGTCTTATGACGATGGCTGTGTCGACGCCATGTTCGTGTTCCACGTCCGCCTCAACAAACAAGAAGGGGTCTGCAAGGGCCGATGCCTTCCGGGGCTGCGGAACTGTTCGAAAGAGACCGCGGCTCTGGAACACAAAGGGCTAAGAAAGAACAGGGATGAGTTTTAGTCAGTGCAAGTCTGACACTCCCTTCAGTTCCGCCCAGAGCGGGATTTCGCATCCGAAAAAAACGCTACTATTGAGAAATTTCTGATGGACAAACCCAATAAAACCTGGGAATCAAATTTCATGCCCTGCTGTATCGGTTGCGACCAAAATACCAACGAAAACTGGAGAACTGGAAAACACAAGGACACTTTCCAAAAACGCTCAAATCAGAAAATAAATCGTACCAACCAAAAATAAATAGCCATTCAATAAAAAAACTCTTCTCGCTACCGCGTGTCCCGGTACATTCGGGCACACAAGTGTTGAGCCCGCTTTCTCCGCCCATAATCGAATCCCTTTGTTGTAACAAAAAAAAATCCTTACTCAATTTCGAAGGAAAAGCTTTGAAGTTTAACTTGAGTTTATTTTTTTCTTCTTTGTACACATACGGCGTTTGAAGATTTTTTTTACGTTTCCTAATAATCTATTTTGAATGATGGATTGTGATCCTGTTATTGTGGAAAATTAATTAAAAAATCAGATGATTTAGCACTTTCAATTTTCATCAGTGAAACTGAAGGCGATCGATGACAGCTAAACAGCGTTCATTAGCTGTCAGTGTCAATTTTCCTTAACACTTCTGACTCTGACTCCATTGAACGCGTACTGTTCGCGATCAATGGTGAAAGCAGCTCTAGGTATTAGTTTTTGTTCAGAAAAAATATTATAGATTTTCTGGTACGTGAATACATTTTTTTAATTCTTGGAACTAATTGCTTACTGTTAAATTAACTATACAACCATAAGGTACTTCCCAATAACAGTCGAAAGTTGATTAATTCCGTTTTGAAGGCAAATTAACGTCTGAAATTAATTACTTCAAAACATAAAGTGTCTTCTCAAGACATTACAATTCACAAATCGTATTAAACAACGTTATTTAAGTGTCTATCAAGTTTGCGGGTAAAAGCAAGTGCTGTATAAATGCCTCCAACTCAAATGAAGACTTAAAACTCTACGGAATTCGAAATAAGAAGCTTATATGATTAATTTTCTTAGAGTTCCACGTTTTGTGCAGTCAGTCACACCGGTTGGGCGTTCTTAAAATAATTTGCAAGGAATTTTAGGCTTTAGAATAAGTGGATAAAGTTAGTTTTGGCGGCAGAATGTTGGTATATGTATTTCTGTTGATCGGGCTATTTTATAGGATACTTGTTAGGTTATACCTATTATGATTTCGCAGAGAGATACTCAAGATTTTAATCTTGTAAAGTATAAAATGCAATACAAAACTGTTGGTTCTATGAAATTTATTAAAATAATAAACTTTAATGACCTCTAATATTCGTCCCCTTAACAAGAGAGATTTATTGATTATATTGCGTTTAGCACTTAGTACATCGTTTAAAGCTTCTTTCCAATTGCCATATATTTTTTTTTATATTGAGTTTTTAACATGTATCGTTCTATATTTATCTAATTTTTATTCTAAATAAACAAACTACACATAAACTGCGATACATTGCAGACATTATAAAACACCGACCACTTAAAAAGATCTTAAAAGTAACTTAAAAAGAAAAATTTCAATTTCAGTGTCTCAACAAAACAGTTAAGAACTATGCAAAGAGGGTCTAGTCCACTAAGCACTGCAAGTTTGAGGAGCGCCAGCAAAAAAGACAAAATATTAATTAGCAACGTGGTCACGAAATGCATTAAAAAGATCGTGAGGCTTTGCTGAATAAAGTTGAATGTAAGACGGGCTTTGCGAAATTGTTTTTTTATTTTTTTGATTGTTTTGCTGATTGTATGAATGCTAATTTTATTTGGTCTTTTAATGGTTTTTGGAGTTTTGAGTCAAGACGTCTTGATTGGGTACTTAAAAAAATATTTGTCTTTTACAAATCAATGTTGCTTGTGGTAAGCTTATACATACATGAACATTGTCAAGTCTTAAGCTAAATTTCCTTAACTCTTATAGACATTGAACAGTAAGTTCAACCAGAGGATATAGATCTGTTCCCATTTTACAAGCGATAACGTGTATGGAAGTCAAAAATATTTTGGTTTCACATATTATTTTACTACTAAAAGTTTAAATCACATAAATTTACATAACATCTTGCATCATCCCCGAATGGTTAGGTTAGGCAGAGACTGTTAGGTACATTTCGCCAGTTATGTTTTAAGTCCCATGTAATAGGGGGCGAGCCTAATGTCAAGTTTCTATCAATCCTGTTGAAACTCGTTGGGGAATTAACAAAACGTCTTGAAAGCCATTGTTACTTGTCTGGGCCCTATAACATATTTTTTATTTCTGAAAATCAGTTGAAGAACGAACGGTAGGACTCATTTTACGTCGTTAATAGCTGAAACTTCATTTTTTTCCTTATAAAATATGACGCAATTTCAGCTGCTCATTATAAGCGCTACAAATTGCTGCTGCTTCTCTGTTAACATACACATTACTCAGAAACTGAAAACGGTGAAATTTGTTGAAAACTGCAGCGTAACTTCTTGCTTACATGAGCGGGGTACATTAAAGTATGTTTGAGGGTAATACTTTTATCGTGGCGAGCAGGCGGCATTTACTTTGTAGGTAGTTTGTGGCTTGGAATCGTTGCGCTGGATAAGAAGTGAATAAAATATAATTTACGAAATAAAATATAATTTTGTAGTCTTATAATGTACATAATAATATTATGGTATTCATAAAAATATTTTATATTACATGTATTGTATTGAATTACATTTACGAAATGTATACCTATAAATTTCGTAAATTATATTTTACGAATTGAATTGAAGACCTCTTCAATTGCATAATTTAATATTTTTCCAGTAGTGGACGGCTGTTGGCTGAAATGTTGACTATTTTTTTTCATTAAATATTTTGACTTTAACTTGGTTTGAAATAAGGTAACTTAATTACCATGTGTGTAATTTTCCTTCCAATTTTTCGATTTCTAATCAAAAGATTTTTGTTCAAATTCATTATTTTTTCTTAACAGTATATTGTATAACAATATATTGGCTATCAAACTTAAAACCGAATGTTTTGGTGATTTTAATGTGAATGAGGTGGCGAGATGATCTAGACGCTCATCACGAAGGCTGGTTCGAGGTGGCGCAGGAGAAGTGTACCTGGAAGGATATGGGTTGGCCTTTGTCCAGCAGTGGGACATTCAAGGCTTTTGAAAAAAAAAGGAAATTTTACTGGCTGTTTTTTTTCGCCAACACCAGTTACTGTATTCTTTACTGTCCTGTTTAAGTTAGTCTTAGACCATAATAGTTGTTTAAACAATATCTACTTAAACTTTTTGCAGCAAATAATAGGTAATTGCTTTTTTATGTTAATTAAGTTTAAGCTTTATGAAAACTTTAACAATATTAAGATTTTTTTATAACAATTAAGGTTTTTATCCACAGATTTAGAGTACGGTAATGGACTTAATGGTCTGTGAAAATATTACGCCAAAGTGTGATTTTATTACAAAATATAAAACTACTCTAGAATGTTTTTGTAAATATTTTTATGTAAATAAACTTTGCACAGAAAATAAGTGTCCTTTTCATAAAATTGCTACAAAAATTACATTAAGTTTTTATCCTTAAAAAGTAAACGTACACTGGTGAACATTATATTTAAAATCTTATCTACATGAGGACAACACGGACAGTCTATTTTTGGGACAAGCCCGCTACACTATTCCCAAACTACTGCAACTCTTGAAAGCCAGAATCAACAGAAGCGACCACCAGAAAAGCGCTGAGACAATGAATCTAGACGACGTCCCAAAAAAACAATTTAACAGTCTTGAATCCCACAACGAAATTAATCAGAAAATAATAGCGTAGTAAGTAGGAAAAACGTAATTTCCACTTTCCTCTATATCAGCAGGAGACAGAACAAAACAAGGCCAGTTGACACAAAGGGACGTTTAAAACTGGGATAAGCCCATTCTACCACTGATAACGATGATAAAAAGACCAAACATACATTTTTGGCTTCTAGCCACTCTTTAAGAAACAGTTTTAAAAAATTGCCCACTGTCCACCAGAAATACCTGAATTTGGTCGTTCATCAGGCTCTTTTAACCTTTTGAAAACAAGCTTCTAGCCTCTCTTTAAGAAACAGTTTTAAGAAATTGCCCACTGTCCACCAGAAATACCTGAATTTGGTCATTCATTAGGCTCTTTTAACCTTTTGAAAACAAGCTTCTAGCCTCTCTTTAAGAAACAGTTTTAAGAAATTGCCCACTGTCCACCAGAAATACCTGAATTTGGTCGTTCATCAGGCTCTTTTAACCTTTTGAAAACAAGCTTCTAGCCTCTCTTTAAGAAACAGTTTTAAGAAATTGCCCACTGTCCACCAGAAATACCTGAATTTGGTCATTCATCATGCTCTTTTAACCTTTTTAAAACAAGCTTCTAGCCTCTCTTTAAGAAACAGTTTTAAGAAATTGCCCACTGTCCACCAGAAATACCTGAATTTTGTCATTCATTAGGCTCTTTTAACCTTTTGAAAACAAGCTTCTAGCCTCTCTTTAAGAAACAGTTTTAAGAAATTGCCCACTCTCCACCAGAAATACCTGAATTTGGTCATTCATCAAGCTCTTAACCTTTTGAAAACAACTGTCACATTTACGTGACAAGCAAAAACGTGTCCTGTAAGCCAAACGACAAAAATATGTAACAAAATGGTAGGTGAGTGTGGCTTGGCGTGGAGGGCACGCGCGTTCTTTTATGCTCTAGCGTTCAAAATGTTAAAAAAGACTTGAACAGTACACTCTAACGTTCCTGCGAGACTTTCGTCGTACATCCAAGGACTCGTAAAGGTACCATAACAATTCTTCCAACCGAAATCAGACACCACAATTATTCTTCAGCACACTAGCCCACATGGAAATAAATCTATTCATCAACACATAGAAATAAATTCCCCCACACACAAAGTTATCTGCATTGTCCAGAGTCTATCAATTAATATTCTTTAGCTAACAAAAGGAAGACATATCGGCTGGCCTCTCAATAGAGTTGTATTGATGGCACTATTCTATGGAGCTGCCACGTTTGTGATAACACCGTCTGTAGGGACTTTGACTTATGTTTCTTTCAGGTATTTGTTTTTCTCTGGTGAAGTGTATTTGCCGGGGATGTATAAGAAATGGAGGACGATGTTGTGTCATGAAAATGTTCTAAATTGGACATTAAAAATACCGCCTACTGTACTGAAGGCAATATTTAATATTTAATGACATGATTCAAAATAATGTATTGTATATTCTATAAATACCAGCGCAGTACTAGTAGTACTAATGTTTAGTTTGATAGTTGGTCTGGATTCTTGAGACACACTTCTTGCCTAGTTTAGAAATTAAACGTTCGTCTCTAAACTGTCTCTGTTGTACAACTTAATCATATTCACTATATTGTATTATTTGGTTTTTTGTTCTAATAAACTTTTTTTTTCTTTTATTATTCTGTCTGCTTGACTCGTACCTTTTCATGCCTTAACGGCTTATCGGATTCAACATTTGTACTCCATGTCCTGGGTTAAGAAGTACGTCACCGTTGGATAATTTTGGACCTTCTTGCGGGTGAAGCCGCGGCCAAATGTAAGTAGCTATTGGTACTGGTACATATATTTACCAGTACAGATATTGACGACCGTCCAAAAGCTCACATTTATTTAGGCACGATTTCGACAATTTCATTGATGTTATTTTGCGCGCTTGCCTGGTTTGGTCTGTGGAGTGATGACCACCCATTACATACCGAGTTTCCCTTCGTGCCTCAGAAAGCACGTTTAGCCGTTGGCCTCGGCTGTCATTTGTAGATTTTTGACAGTCGTTACAGGTAGTCAGTGGCCCGAATGTCTGACAACCAGTCTTACCTAGGGTTATCGTACTACCCAGTACTAACTGGGTTATGGAGGTCAGTTAGGCAGTCGCTCCATGTAAAATACTGGTATTCAGCTGCATCCGGTTCAACTGGAAGGCGAATTCAACATAGTTGGGAGAAGGCGAGGCAGATGATGATTAATGTAATTTTATTTTCAGGTTTTCTATTGAAGAAGGCACGCCTGTTAGATACAAACCCTACCTCAAACATTAAACCACCAAGCGATTCTCGGCCACTCCCCGCGGAGCAATCGACATTTCTTAACGCCTGAACAATACAAAGACAGTTCCTCATTTTTGCACCGCCTTGTCGAAACATCAACAGTATTTCTTTACCTCCGTTTTTCTGTTAATCTGACGACAATCACGGGGATATTTTTATTCACAGTCAAAGATAAACCAAGATTAATGGCGAGACTTTGTGAGCGAGGATTAGTATTCTCCTTCAATGGCGCCAACGAAACTATTTTTATAGACAGAAGGGATGTACCAGTATTTAAAGATGACGCAATCCGAAAAATGTGCAATGTGAGACCATTTATATTGTAATTGGAAAAAAATGTACATAACATACCATCACGCCTGTAATCCCCGAAGCGTTAGACAGAGGTGTCATCATCATCATCATCATCATTTCAGCCGAAAGACGTCCACTGCTGGACATAGGCCTCCCCCAAGTGTCGCCACATTGACCGGTCCCGTGTGACTCGCATCCAGCGGATCCCTGCAACCTTCACCAGGTCATCGGTCCACCTAGTGGGAGGCCTTCCAACGCAGCGTCTTCCGGTTCGCGGTCGCCACTCCAGAACTTTTCGGCCCCATCGGCCATCCGTTCTGCGAGCAATGTGCCCTGCCCACTGCCACTTAAGTTACCAGAGGTGTACCTAATAGTAAATCGAAATTTTGACAGTTATGTTAAAGTCCCATGTAATAGGGGGCGAGCCTATTGCCATTAACCGGGGGCCCAAATCCAGACTCCATGGCTGCTGCTTCCTGATTGAAAAACCCAATACCATTTTGCCGGACCTGGGAATCGAACCCAGGACCTCATGCTCAGCAGCAGCGCTTGCTACCACTAGACCAATGAGGCAGTTCAGAAAAGTTTATAGTAGTTAGTAAATGCAGCTTACGCTTATAAGTATGGGATTATAGTGCTTCATTATCATTTCCATAAACAGACAGTCTGAACATTTCCATAGAGTTATTTGTTTATTTAATCCTTACTTACAACTATTTTTACAGGCATAACCCAATGCAATAGTGAAACAACTAACAACTTATACTTTCTATATCATAATGATGATTGCGTTCAGTTCATTGGGAAAATCCGGTGTTAGTTGTTTATTTCATTACATAGCTGTATAAAACTCGAGTTTTTAAACAATTTGTTTGGTTTTTAAATTTCAATTTAAAATTGGAGCGTCCAAACAAAAGAGGCAAAAATTAAAAGTTTTCAAGCAAAAAATCTGAACAAGATTTAAATTTCATATCGAGTCAAGAAAATTAGCAAGTAGAGGAATTTTACAGAGAAACTTTAAAATATTTTTTGTTTGCTACGCAATAGTTAATTCATTTTCACGTTACCACTTATGTAACCAATGAATTATCAATTTTCAGTTTTTAAATGATTTTTCGTTATTTTTGCAAGTATAAAAACACATTATAGATACTAATTTATTTGATTAATCGTGGCTTAATAATAACAGCTGCTCGCATCTATCTTAAGGTTAAGCCACGCTTGGCTAGGTTGGTCCATGGATGGGTGACCGCCCATTACATAGCGAGTTTCCTCCGTGCCTCGGTAAGTACTTTAACCCGGCTGTCATTTGTAGATCTTTGACAGTCTTTAAAGGTAGTCAGTGGCCCAAAAAGTCTGACAACAAGTCTTACCAAGGGGTATCATATTACCCGTTACAAATTGGGTTGTGGAGGTCAGATAGGCAGTCGCTCCGCGTAAAAAACTGGTATTCTGGCTCCTCTGGTTAGACTGGAAGTCAACCCAAACATAGTTCCACTGTCCAATATGAAACTTCAATATCAACTCGAACCAAATGTATGGTACAGCTGATTTTATAATACACCCTTAAATATGACCACAACTTTCTGGTACGCACGACGACTAATCACGGTATACAAAACCGCTTTTGATGCGGATCTCTCATTGTATTGGAAATCTATACATAGTGAGGCCATGTTATACTGGAAATGTATAGCTTGATGTGTCACCGTGTGTACACGCTGTATACTACACATGGCATTTCTCATTTTTTTACCGGAGGTAGATTTGTTATTAGTTCTCAATAAAACTCATAGTTATACGTCTCTACTTCTGACCTTGTAACTGCATTCTTCTTCTTCTTCTCATAATAATTAGTTAAACAGTCCCCCTCTCCCCCTCCCTACGCTCACACGTCACCCGGTTCAACGCGCTCCGGACGTGTTCGTACTGCAAGCCGTCGCGACACCGTTCCGTTCGCGTTACATGCTTCAATGCAACTTTGCACTCAACCGAGATACTTGAGCAATAATCTGTAGATTATCGTTTTAAATAGGTGATGTTGAGTTATAATGAGTGACGTTATTTGTTATGAAATATTGGTTGGTGAATTGGTAAATTGAAAAAGTTATGTTGTAGCCTAATCCTATGTGTAGTTTCTTAGATAAATTGATTATAAATGCAGAAGTAGCTCGGTCTGTCAGTCACCCGTACATGTATGGTTGAACAAATTTCGATGAAACTTGGCACACCATGATACACCCACTTATGATATTTTTCATTCCGTTTTCGTTGGATAATTTGCGATCTACACGAAGGCAAAAACAAGGGCTAATACTAGTAATACTATATTTAAGTGCGCGTTTAAAACAAGACCATTTTATAAGGTTAATTTTGGTTAACGTCTCATCTCGTCAGCACCTGCCTAGCCTTTTCCTAACTATGCTGGGGTCACCTTGCAGTCGAACCGGAAGCTGCTGAATTCTAGTATTTTACATGGATCTACTGCCTCTCTGACCTCCACAACCCAGGTAATTCTGGATAATACAACACCCCTTGGTAAGACTGGGTGGTCTGACTTAGAGCCACTGACTACCAAAATCGAGTACCAAAGATTTACAAATAACAGCCGGGACCAACAACTTTACTGAAACTCGGTATGTAATGGGTGGTCACCTATCCACGGATGAACCTAGGTAAGCGCGACTTAACCTGAAAATCGACCTATGCGGCTGTTGATTGTGTGATTGTTTACTTTATGATTAAAAACTCCAACATCTATAATATGCTTGAATATTTTATGCTGCAAAAAAGTCACATGTTCAGGAGGCCTGGAGCGGCCCAATTCGACACAGGCCGACTTGAACAAATGTGTACATGCCTAACTAAAAAGAACTAGAATCTTTATTTCCACAGAAATCTGTAAACATCCGCAGGTATATTTGAAGACAAACATTACCTCCCTAGAGTTTACGTAATATTTTCTTAAAAAATCAGCTTTTCTTATTCAAAGAAAACTATATTTATAGTCTTGTTAATGTAGGTTACTATGAAAAGATGTTTCAACAATTTCAAACAAAAAAAAAACTGTTAAGGGTGATTTCCACCAAACGGTTCGCATCGCGTTGAATCGGAAAGGAAGAATCGGATCGTGTCCGGCAAGATGTCGACGCATACGATCGACTCCTTACCGTCGCTTGCGAACTTATCCGCTTCTACGCCAAGTCAAATAAAAAATATGAAAATATTGAGGAAGATACATATTTTTTTTTTCAATCTTTCAATTTTTCTTGTTATATACAAGTAGGTACGAAAAAAATAAAATACAAAAAATACAAAATTAAGGTCTGATGAAAAATACTAACATGCTGCTACAAATTTAAAATACTTGTATACTTGAGACTTTGTTATTGTTGCTCAATAATACTAATACTGGAAAATTATTTCAAAGATTTCCTACAACATCCATTTATACTTTTTGCTACTTGTTCATTCGTATAAGTACAAAAAAAAAACAACCAATAAGGCAGTATTTTTTTTATTGAAAAATATACGTATGTTTTATTTCGTATTTTACATATTTAGCGCCAAAGATTAATTCGATGTAACGTTTGAAAATACAAATGCTTTATGAAAAATACATGATTGTATCTGTCGTGTATTTTACATCGCTAGTCAGAACCAGTATGTATCACCCCTAAGGGAACACAAAAGAAAAACAACCCAGCATTTCCCTCTAAATTGGTCGTTACATCTTTGCCCAATATTTTCACAGTCTACGGGATATCGGGACTATAATTTCTAGTTCACTGCTAATAAAATCCCAACTACAATATCCGTAGCAAATGTAAAGGGAGAGGAAGAATCTACATCTCAATACATTCATGTAAACGTTTCGTATCGTAAGAATTCATAAATTCATGTTGAGTTTTATGCATTTTTATATGAAACTGTATCTTATATTTGACGAAGTGTTTTGAGATAGTGAAAGATGAAACCTTTGTGTTGTAATGAAAAAGAATTTTGTATTTTTGACAAAAGTAAGGTTGGTAGAGTGTTAAAATATACGTTGACATTGTTTATTTATTTAATTATAACAGTTGTATTTACAACCAATTACAGTATCTAAAATTTAACACATATTAAAATACACAAAACAACTGAAAATACAACTTGTAACCTGTGGATTAAGCACGAACCCTCAGAGTAAACTTAACATCATCTGCCTAGCCTGTTCCCAACTATGTTGAGGTCGGCTTCCAGTCTAACCGGATGTAGCTGAATACCAGTATTTTACATGGAGCGACTGCCTATCTAACCTCCACAATCCAGTTAGTACTGGGTAATACGGTACCCCTTGGTAAGACTGGTTGTCACACTTTCGGGCCACTGACTACCTGTAACGACTGTCAAAGATCTACAACTAACGTGCTTTCCGAGGCACGGTGGAAACTCGGTATGTAATGGGCAGTCACCCATCCACGGATCAACCTAGGCAAGCGCGGCTTAACCTTAAAATCGACCCGAGCGGCTGTTATTATTTAGCCACGAGTAAATTTAACACGAAATTCAAAAGATTTAAAAATTAAAATGACTCTAAAATGATTTTAAGACTTAACAGAATAAGTTAGCTGTATTCCTGAAAAAAAAATCTTTCGAGCTTACATTATGTTAACGTAACACATCCGTACCAGGGTCTCTGTTCGCGTAAATACAACAAAACGTGTGCTTTTACTGAAGCATTATGTGAAGTCTTTTGAAAAATACTGAAAGTAATTTTCCTAGAAACGTTTCTCAGGACGTAGGGGAGTTTTATGCAAAGCTATGATTACACTTTGATATTATCAAAGACAAAGGATTGTTTACATGGTTGCATCTAGATTTAAGTTTTACTGTAAGGTTTTAATTTTAAATCACACAATTCAGTCACAATAATTCTGTCAAACATAGTCATCTGTTTCCCAAAACTATGTTGAGGTCGGCTTCCAGTCTAACCGGATGCAGCTGAATGCCAGTTTTTAGGGTTCCGTAGCCAAATGGCAAATAACCGGAACCCTTATAGATTTTTCATGTCTGTCTGGCTGTCTGTTTGTCCATCCGTATGTCATAGCCAATTTATTCCGAAACTATTAGGACTACACAGTTAGAACTTGGTAGGTAGATGTATTCTGTGAACCACTTTACGATTTTAAAGCAAAAATTAAAAAATTAACTCCCCATACCTGGAACTGAAACAAAAACAAAATTTCAAACCTATACTTGCAGGGTGTCCATAGATAGGTCTTTAAAAATGACATTAAGGTTCTTAATTTTTCTCAAAGTAAAATATTTCAAAGATAGACACTTCCAAAGCGGTAAAATGTGCAAAATTTGCCTCCTCTTACATTAGAAATAAAAATATAGTTTTGAATGACGATGAAGAACAGACTGCATGTTTGCGACGTTTGTCTATGATTTTTTGTGGTTCAAAGGTTGTTAGAGCATATTGTTTCATAACCGTTCTCAAGATGAATAGCTGCCTCACAGTAAGTACCTCCAATTTCGAGTAGAGATCAGTAGTTGGGTGATAAAAAGGTAGAAACAAACTAACCTTTAGGAGTGCTCTTTGTGCTCTCTCAACTTTTAAGATATGAGTTTTACATGTGCCACCCCACGTGGTGATACAGTATTCAAGCTGAGACTGACAGAGAGCATAGTAGACCGATTTTAAAATAGATTTTGGTGCAGTGTTTCTTAAGGCTTTAAATATTACTATAAGTCTACGCACTCTCGCTGATAGGAGATTAATATGAAATTAGAGGGGCTGGCTCTTATTTCTAAAGTAAGAGAAAAATTCTAAAAAAAAATAAGACTGTAGAACGTAAAAAAAACTTTCAACGAATAAGATTTGATGTTAAGTTTTTGGGATATGGGACTTTTTCAACAAACTGCAGCAGTAACTTTGTTTTTAATTAACATTGTATGAAAAACAAATTTATATTTGCTGTGTAATAAGAGCAGCGGTGGCCCAGTGGTGGAGTCCCGACTTACGAGCAGTATGTTGTGGGTTCGAACCCAGTCAGGCGCATTACTTTGTGTAATTTATTTCATCACCACTGTTTTCAAAACGGTGAAGGAAAACATCGTGAGGAAACCGGCATGTCCTAGAACCAAAAATTTTAAGACATGTGACATCTACCAACCCGCACCGGCCCGCGTGGTGGATAATAAGCTGATTATGCTTATATGCTATGTAATACAATACAACATAAGAATGAGCCTTCAAAATATTTTTATTATATTGTTTGGTGCTACGAAACCCTGTGTGCGTTTGAGTACGACTCGCACTTGGCCGGTTTTTTACATGGAGCGACTGCCTATCTGATCTACAATTAACAACCGGGTCCAACTGCCTAACGTGCTTTCCGAGAGACGGAGGAAACCCAGTACGTGATGGGCAGTCACTCATCCACAGACCAACCTATGCAAGTGCGGCTTAACCTAAAGACCCGAGCTGCTGTTATTTTTAGTCACAAGTTCAAACAAAACCCAAATTATTGAAAAAAATCCGTATCCAATTTATTCAAATACTTTAAAGCAGATAAATTCAAAACCAATGAGGCCAATCACTCTAACAAATTTATTTATTTATTAGGTGCTTGCGGTTTGGACATGAAAGAAAAACACCAACTTTGCTTGTATACCAAAAGTTTGGTAACTTTGGTATACAGGTTACCAAAGTTGCCAAAGTCAATTCGGGTCAACGAGTAAAGTAACTGTAGGTGATAGGTTTGGAGCGGTCATGTTTAACTTCGACAGGTTTTCTTTCTTCCTAGTGTTGCGGTTATTAGGCTAAGTTTTTGTCATGATCTGAGGGTAGAAATCCTCGGGGTTGAGGGACTGTTCGTAAGAGATACCGCGGCCTGGAACACAAAGGGCTAAGAAGGAACATGGGTGAGTTTTAGTCAGTACAAGTCTGACACTCCTTTCTGCTCCACCCAGAGCGGGAGGGATCATTTCATGAATCCCTATCAGAAATAGAAAAGCACTGCATTGGGTTCTAACCTAAAAAGTGGAGCACGTAAAATGTTTGTATTTCTGTTGCTTCGTCGTCAATGCCACTTCTTTCGAAGACACATAGAGTTAAAAATAGTCATTAAGAGATACCTGAATTTCCTGTAACACGACGGGACAAGACGAAGAAAATCGTAATCTACTACTTTGTAGCAGGTCAAACTGTCTAGTGTGATACACCCGCTTGTCAAGTAGGATTCGTGTGTCAACATCGAAAATGTTCGGGATCCAAATTGTATGAAAATATTCCTAATATCTGCCTATAACTATTTTAAGTCTCTTTGGAATTTACCAATGTTATTGCATATTCATCATTGGATTGAAAGTGGTGATCGTTGCGTTTTCTTTTATTGCTTCTATCAAAAATAATTGCTTCAAACTTAAACCAAGAAAAACCGGAGTAAAATTCTCAGCAAAATAAAATGCGAATCGCCTGTAGGAAAATGGTGAAAAACTCACTACAAATCATTTCAGACAAAAAACCGGTCAAGTGCATTTTAATAAATTCAACTCAAGATATGCTGCAAGATAAAAGTGCCGGGTACCTACTTGGGAGAATTATTTTGTTCTGACTTATAGTCTTGAATTCTATTATTACTTGACTGTGTATGGTAAGATGTTAAGCCATTGGTCCCGGCTGCCATTTGTAGATCTTTGACAGTCGTGACAGGTAGTTCGAAAGTCTTACAAAGGGGTATCGTATTATTTAGTACTGACTGGGTTTCGAGGATCAAATAGGCAGTCGCTCCATGTAAAATACTGGTATTCAGCTGCATCTGATTAGACTGGAAGCTGACCCCAACGTAGTTGGAAAAAAGCTACGCAGATGTTGTGTATGGTACCATGTTGCGAAAAACCTTTTTAGCAATGGGACAGTATATTATGTAGGCTGATATAATTTATACAGGACACACGAATTTAGAGATCATCAGATGAGACGTATGTATATATTATCCACTGGAAACCGCAAGGTTCTAAATAGTCAGACCGTGTCGACCCACAAACAGATGTCAGCAACCATGAAGGCGCAAGGGCCGATGCCTGCCAGGGCTGCGGGACTGTTCGAAAGAGATACCGCGGCCCTGGAACACAAAGGGCAAAGAAGGAACATGGATGGACTTTAGTCAGTATAAGTCTTACACTCCCTTCCACTCCGTCCAGAGCGGGAGGAGTCATTTGATGATTGCCCATCCTAAAAAAAAGGTTCTAAATGGTGATCTTGATGCTAGCTTAACTTAGGTACAAATAACTATTTACAATGAACACATTATTTTAAAACGAAACGGCCTCTCTAGGCTTGCTACAACGTCAGCCAACATCAATCCAGTCATCATTCCCCCTCTAACCTCTAGCCTCTAGTTTTAGGCTTCCTGCCAACTACCCAAGACGCTAACTAAACCATAGTTTATCGCTACTACACTGGCATGACATATCTGCAACTCATATTTCGCTATCGTAAAACTGGTGACAATCCATAAAGATTATTCCTCTCTTCGTACGGCACATCGACATTGCTGATATTCCTCCGTTCGGCACACTTAGCACAGAAAAGTACTGGGTCAGGCGACATTTGGCTCAGATCCAAGGTACAATCTTGTAGCGTTTTCTTTTTTTGCTACATTGTAAAGTAACAGAGCGTAACCGATTTAGCAATAAATGGGAATGGGGTTGGTTCATAGTTTTTTGGTGCTGGGTTCCGGCTTTTATTTTCGTAAAAAGAACGATGTTTTTTAAATGGTAAGTTTTGTTCTTATACAGGGGTAAACACCTTGTAACTAGATATATGTAAGAGCTTACATAACCGTTCGTGAAAATTATATTTTTTATTTATTTATTTAAACCTCATGTACAAGAGTAGTGTAGTAAGTAGTGGTACATAGACGGACTTGATGCCACAAGGCATTCTCTACCAGTCAACTTTTGGGTCTAATAGGACAGCATTGTGATAGAGTACATGAAAAGAAACAAGAAAAATGCCATTTTGTTAACATATATTGATATACACAATACACATATATACAGATAAAATTAAATAAACTAATATATATTATAATACATACAAATAGTCCAAAATACGAGAAACCTTATAATAATTACTATGACTACTAATGACTAGCTTGTGAGCAATTTAATCTGATTTCAAATAGTACTTCCGAACTGTGTGTATATTCCATAAAAAGCAGCAATTAAGGAAAATTCAAGGCTTTTTCTCACCAAAAGAAAGCACTAACCTGAAGATGCTTTTATAATGGATGTTTTATTTCACTCCATGTCAAGATTTCACAACAGACTACTAATAAGAAATAAACTTTTATTATTATGAAAAGTTTATGACTGTACCTGTTATTTTTAAAGCCTTCAATGTCGTTCTTGAGAAGCTCTAAGCCAAACAAGAAGACTCATTAATCACATACATGTAAATTGCCTTTATTTATGTGAAACGTAAAAAAACTTTACACGTATTTTCATAAGACCTGTTTTTTAGGAACAGTGCTCATGCATGAGGGGCGCTACACACAGGGTCGGCAGATTCGATTCGGCAGTGTTTGTCCTATTAATATTATAAACACGAGTGCTTGTCAAGATGTATGGACGTATGGGTGTCTGGATTTTTGTTACTCTTTCACGCAAACTACTGACTGGATTTGGATGAAATTTGGCACACAGATAGTTTATAACCTGGATTAACACATAGAATACATTTTATCCCGGTAGTACGATCCTTTGAGGCAATTACCGAAATCCACGCGGGCGAGGCCGCGGGCATTAGCTAGTTAAACAATAAAACTGACCTCGAAGCAATTACTACCTACACATATTCGGTTATCTTTCCGAACGTACCGATCAGGAAAGTCTATCCGTCTTCTACCTTCGCCGAATTGGCATGTTACAGTTGATTTTCACTGCCCAGCTTGAGTTTTCCTCAATATACATACAGACATAAACTCACGCCGTTTTCTCACGGGGATAGGCAGAGACTACAGAACGGCACCAGACCCGATCCTTACATACTTTTTCATCTGGTCATACACGCACTCCGGTTGCGAGTACTACGGACCTGCCTTTCTGAAGAAACTCATCAATAAGGTCAGTTTATCGTCTAGGGCGTCCCCTCCGTTGTTAACTTGCCACTCACATCTGCCTTCTATGTTTTTCCCTTTTGTTAATCGCCTTCACTCGTCCTCTCCACATGACCAAACCATCTAAGCATACACTTTTCAATTTTTGTCACTACATCTGCTTTCCATCCGCAACAAAATCAAAATCAAAGCATTTTTTTTCAAGTAGGCCAGTTACAGGCACTTTTGAATTGTCGAAACAAAGACAATAATGAAATGTAGCTACAGTCCCAGTCACAAGGCATAAAAACATTGTTGCCCATTTCCTAACGTAGATCTCTATGGAGAAGAACGGGCAAGAAACTCCATGGACACTCTTTTAAATCAGAATTCTTTTGCAAAATCTTGGTTATATCATTCATGTTAAGATGGTACATTATGTGAGAACGATGTAGGAAGACGTTCTTGTATAATTTCATTCTAAATATCTTGCTGAATATATTAATTCATACAATAATGCTGAACTGAACATGTTGTGTGTAAATAAAACTAGATTTCAGGAAAATTACATAAACATAGTTCTAGATAGAAGATTTAAGCTCATGCGTATATAACGATGACGTCAGAAATTCTCGTCTATTTATTCCCACAATATTCTAACCAAATCTCCCACTAAAGATTACATAACAGAATTCCATTACGGGCAATAAAAGCTGTGCGGTGACGTCACAACTCCGTCATCCTACAAACAGCGGCATAGCAGGTGTTCTTTCATTACCCAATGAACGTCGCGGTGTAATCGTATTAGATGGGTCGACAGACGTGAGTGTGTGTAAATAGAGAAAAATGGCTGTTTTTATCTGGTAGGTGTGGATGTGGAATATTATGGGTAGGTATTTGTCTAGATTGTTGTATTCAGTGTCAGCGAAAAAACAAAAAACATCTCAGTAGGACAAATAGCTAAAATAACGGATGTCTGTAGCATATGCATTGTAACTTAGATACGTTTGATTCGTGGATCAACGATTACAATTGGTAAAAAAATGAAGAAAAATCGAAACACTGACCAGCATATTGTAATGCATCATTGTAGGACCTACATACTTTTCAAAGTCAAACTCAAAGCATTTATTTCAATTAGACCTTTACAGGCATTTTTGAATGTCAGAAAAACATAGAAAGCAAAGCTACAGTCACAGACACAAGGCATAATAACTTGAGAAAGTACGGTAGTTGCTCATTCCAAAGCGTAATTCACTAAGGAGAAGAATCTGCAAGAAACTCCATGGGCACTCTTTTCATATTTAGATAACTATTCAGTCAGGTTTAAGCCCGTGGTGTGCTTTTCAGGCTGCAGGCTCATGCCTGGCAAGTACTGACATGACTATTTCAATTTCAATATTATGCCAAAAAGAAACAGCCTGAGAAACCATACCAATTCACACTGAGTATAAGAAAACGTGGTGGTAAAATACTTGTTTATTCTTTTAGAAAAGGTTGTAGCCCTGTTGTAAGACACTAATTACTGGCCAGTACAGTATAAAACAGAGAGGAGGAACTCGTAGCTAAATAATAACAGCCGCTCGGATCGATCTTTAGCTTAAGCCGTGCTTGCCTGGGTTGGTCTATCGATGGGTGACCACCCGTTACATACCGAGTTTCCTCCGTGCCTCGGAAAGCACGTTAAGTCGTTGGTCCAGGCTGTCATTTGTAGATCTTTGACAGTCGTTACAGGTAGTCAGTGGCCCAAGAACTCTGACAACCAGTCTTACCAAGGGTTATCGTATTACCTAGTACTAACTGGGTTGTTGAAGTCAGATAGGCAGTCGCTCCATGTAAAATTCTGGTATTCAGCTGCATCCGGTTAGACTGGAAGCCGACCCTAACTTAGTTGGGAAAAGGCTAGGCAGATGACATTATAAAATAATTTACCCCAAAAGACAACAGCTTATTCCGTGGTTTGTTAATGGGTTAATATCCCCGCTATCTATACGCCGTTGGGCTATTTATTTTACACCTTACCGCCCGTGGTTTGGAACAGCGCCAAAGTGATTAATCTTGCTATCTCTTAGCTATGTCATTCAAGAAAACAAAAGTTCGCAATAAGTTCAAAAATTTCTGCCATTTTTCATAGTTACTTCTTCGTCTTAGGATATTTTTGGAGCTGTTTTCGAGGTGAATGTGATTGAAAGGTTGATGGAGGACGGCTTAGTATTCATATAATTATAGTACTGTGATATCGCAAAGTGATGTGTGTATCACGACTGCTGCTGAGCATGAGGTACTGGTTTCGATAACTCTTGTAGTAGGACTCGTGACTAAGTAATAACAGCCGCTCGGATCAATCTTCAGGTTAAGCCGCGCTTGCCTCGGTTAGTCTGTGGATGGGTGACCGCCCATTACATACCGAGTCTCCTCCGTGCCTCGGAAAGCACGTTAAACCGTTGGTCCCGGCTGTCATTTTTAGATCTTTGACTGCCGTTATAGGTAGTCAGTGGCCTGAAAGTCTGACAACCAGTCTTACCAAGGAGTATCGTATTACCTAGTGCTAACTGGGTTGTGGAGATCAGATAGGCAGTCGCTCCATGCAAAACACTGGTTAGGCTGGAAGCCGACCCCAACACAGTTGGGAAAAGGGAAGATGAAATCTTTACAATATACCTCTTTACCTAAAACTTAGAAAAATCACAATAATGTTGCAACACTCTCTCAAATAATACGTATAGTTAAAAGCAATAGTTTCCGATACATCAAAAGATTGATGACGCAGTACCGTTGTGGGGCTGATTCGAAAAGTTTGAGTTCGACTCTCGACGATTTGACGGTGATTCTTGAGTATTTTGTGCCCCTACTATTGGAATAAAGAATAAAGTGAAACTCTCTTTGTGTTCACTTTTATACTATTTCTAGAGCAAAGTTTTTAATCAGTATGATATGGTAAGTACCGCGCTCACTGACAGTTGACCACTTTTCAACCTTATTATTCATGGCATAAGGGTGAAAACTGGTCGACCGTCAGTGAGCGCGGTAGTCCACGTTTAAGAACTGAACTAAATAAACTTTAATACTAAGTCTATCCTAAATACCTTCCTGGTAGCACAAAGGCAGCAATTTTATGGGTAACTGCGTCAAAGAGGTATGCATGAACTAAGGTTTTGCCAAAGTTTAGTACAAAGAAGTAATTTTTGACAATGACTCGGTAGCTAAAAGTGGAACTTGGTTAGTTAGTTGGTCAGAGGGATTTTGCTTGTCACATTAATCAAGATCTCTGAAAAGAAGACTAATCTTCTTATTCACATCAGAACGCAAAAAGAGTATTAGTAGGTAACGTATGCTAAAATATGCGTATGCTAATAATGCTTTAGGGGTAATGAACAGGGTGTGTACAGTTCTTCATCCTCATAGAATAGGGAGGATCCTCTGACCAGACGGGTGTCGTATTTGGTGGGCTTCTGCCAGACAGTTGTTGACGGGTTTTTTAATATCGTCTTAAGTCACGGAGAACTTTAATATCTCCATTTAGGAATTTGATGTTAGTTCGTCGTGTCATATACAACATTATTTTTAGTATATGCGAAACCTGAATATAGTTTGTTCAGAATAAGTAACTGAATCGATTCTAATAATTTTTAAACCATGTTATATTTTTTCTCAAAAATATTTAAAACAGTTAAAAGTTGGATACCGAGCGACTTTGAGTACCTATAGCAATAATTTAGGTACCTACTACCAAATTATTATTATCAATGAGCTCAAGACGAAGCTAGAGGCGCGCGCTGCGTGGTGACCGCGTTTTTGTGCGGACAACTAGGTAACAGAACAAGCTTATAACTTTGTGATTGTTCATGACACAGTTTTGAAATTTTGTACATAGATTCTTTACATAAAAATACTAGACACGTGTATCAGGTTTCACATATACTAAAACTAATGTTGTATAGATGTTGCTGTAGTAATTTTTATATTATGTTGCCGTAGTACTTTTTGTTGTGCCGCTACAAGTCTACATTGTTCATTGTAGTGTCGTTAACACTACCAATATTATAACCAAAATTACATCTCCTATAACAAATTCTTAACGAGTTATGTTTTACGATCGAGAACGGATAGTAGGGCGCATAGTCGACCGTAACTAATGGGTAAAGATGTTACAACTTTGATTAACTCTTATTTTTCGATACGATTAGTAATTTGTTACTATTTTGTTGGGAATACTTTGTTATGATTTTGTTGATACTGGAACAGGTTTATTAACGGGGTTTTCTTTCTTCAGTCGTTAATAGGTAGTCAAGATTAAGAACAGAGTACCCAATTATCATCTTCTTTGTAGTTCTGTTTTGGTGTGTGTTACATGTTATCCGATTATTTTACAACCCTGCCTATTTCTTTAGAAAAAATAGGCGTGAGATTATTTGGTAATTAAGTAAGAACGGAAGAAATATTGTTGCTATCCGTCACTGCTGATTTTGTAAATGGAAAATAAGAATATGCCTGCACTTGCATTATTTTCCACCAACACACTATGGAAAAGAATAGAAATCACAATATAGAATTAGTAGAAAACAACTAACAATCAAGTGTGACGGCACGGTTGGCGCAGTGGTTGAGCGATTGGCTGCTGCACTGCATGTCACGGGTTAGATTCCCACACAGAACAAATATTTTTATGGCCTGCATGTAGTTGGCTCTTTGTGTATGTAAGTTTGTAAACGCACCCACGATACAGGAGAAAATCATAGTGTGAGGCAACGTTTAAAAAAAACAATAACAGCAAATTAAATTCCTGAATGTTTGTTAAAAGGTTTTATACCCAACCAGCCAGACTTACACACCTACCAACATACATCGAGTTGGCGGATTGACGGCATCAGCTCTAATTAAACTAAAATGTACTGTATCACTTCACTTTACAGTCACAACTAATTGAACTTGCTCATCAGTACTTGCTTGGCATCAGTACAAATTGAGCAAACAAAGTTCAAGTTTTCTCGCTCGATCAAACATGTAGCTAGTACTCAAGAATACCTTAGTTCGGGTTTATAATTATTAACACTAAAGGTTTAAAGAAGAATTTATTCTCATAAGAACAATACATAGGTTCACTTACAATGAGATACAAAGTAATTGCTTATATCTAAATAAAAACATTTTGCCTCCGATGCATGTTGGTGAAGTTATACAAAACAAATACATAGTAAGTATGTAAATTGCTAACATTTAATATGCGGTATGACTACATTTCATAAAAATAAATTCTCAGTTTTAGTTTAAATCTGTTAATATATTTTTTATTTAAATGACACTGAAAAGAATGTTTAAATACTTTTACACTTTTAGAATTTCCACTATGAGCTGTGCAATTTCATCGGAATATTATGGGTGTAAACGAAGCCGAAAGGCACTTGTTCTTCTTATCATTGCGATATTTTTTTACGGAAATATTGGAAAAAATTCCAACTTTTTCACAATTTTTTTATTCATTCAAGTTTTTAATGTTATAAATTTACTTTAAATACCTCCATGATCCCTGAACTAATCAATGCACCTATCAACACAATATTTTAAGTGCATTTCATTGAGTCCTACTGTACACTGTAATTATTCACCTTACTTTAGTGTAAGTCATAATTTTTGCGTAAAGATTCTTTTACACCTTGTATTCAGTTTCGGCAAGTGACACTAGAAAGAAATAAAAGAAAGAAACACCTTATAAATAATAAATAAACAAACAAAACTAAGAAAAGGGGTTTAAGTCCTAACTGTTTCAGAAACAACACATCACAAACTCGAAGAAGTAATAATGGTCAAAGGAAACTCGCAAAAATCTGACAACTAGTAGGGGTAACAAACTCATTCAATATCGATCCCAACTTTGGGTTTATTGAAAAAATCTGTTGTTTCATCAGATTACAGAGCTGTTCACACGAAAAACCTTTATTTTTAAACTTCATCCCATGAATTTAAATTAGGGTACCGAGCTTGGGAAGTTGATGAATGGACATCCGGGATTGATTATGTATGTGTATCGTTCAGAATACTCACGGATTTTCTCTCTGGGGATCTACAGAGGAAATGAAATTGGTGCCTGAGGATTTCTGATGGCATTTTCAATTGTTTATAAGTTAATGACTCATTTTGAATATTTAATTAAATAATATTTATTTTCACTCATATCGATAACAAGGCAGAATTTTATTAAGATTTCTTTTTTATCAATGAATTCCGGTTCTTTTTTAATATCAAACAAAAAAAAGAATATTTATTCCTTCGTTTTTCGTAGAAACATGGCATCGATAGCGTATACAACAATTTTAATTAACAATTTTAATTTAAAACTTAGATACACTACAAGCATAATGTATAAAATATTATAAATATATTTCAAAACACTATAATAATAAAAGGTGTAACAAGACCCTTAACGAAGCTGAAGCCCCGTCATTGCGATATTTTTTTTTGTTCTAGACCATTCCTGGGAACCTTCTAGTTACGGAGATATTGGGGGTTAAAGTTCCAACTTTTTCACAAGGATTTTTTTTTAAAACATGTTTTCAATGTAAGATTTTTACTTTAAACACTTCCACGACCCTCGTAATATTCAGTCCATCCATCAACACAATGCCTTGAGTGCGTTCCATCGAGTGCTACCGTAAAACGTGATTTTTCACCCAAAAATAAAGTCGTTTCCCAGCAATAATTTTTGCGTAAAGTTACTTAGTTTGCTGTACATAATGCTTTGTTGACGGCTTCGTACAGAGTCTTGTTACACCTTTTATATCAAAATAAATATAATGGCATGCAATGCATTCATGTTTTAACCACCACAAAAGGAAGTTCGTCCCGTAATCAAACCCCGAACTCTTCGCTTCAGCTGGGTTTATCACCAAACCAACTTGTAAACCGATCAATAGCCATAAAAATGCCGTACAATCTTTATCAAAACTTATGTGGTCAAGGAAGCTGACGACATGTTTATAGTGTAACCAATCCCAATATCGTGGATATAAATTATATCGATAAAAATAGTTTGAGAGATGTAATGAGGATGGCACAAGTAGGGTGGCTGTAGCTTGTGGAGGGAAGGGACACGTGGTGTCATTATGGAGCACGGTGACCAGAACTTTAGGAAGGATTCATCGAATAAAATTATTATTAGCTGCTGTGCTGCGTGTCGCGAGTTTGATTCCGAACGGAACAAATATTTGTATGGCCTACACACAAGCTTACAGCTAGTTGTTCCGGGGTTGGCTGTTTTTGTATGTGAGTTTAAATGTTTGTAATGCACGATACAGGAGAACCTAGTGTTAAAACAAAAATTTCAACGTCTGCTTTATATTACCATCATCTGCCTAGCCTTTTCCCAACTATGTTGGGGTCGGCTTCCAGCATAACCGGATGCAGCTGAGTACCAGTATTTTACATGAAGCGACTGCTTGTCTTACCTACACAACCCAGTTAGTACCGGGTAATACGGTACCCCTTGGTAAGACTGGTTGTCAGACTTTTTTTTGTTTTATTTTTGTTTTATGAGAAGGTAAAATAGCTAATTTATTGTGAGAAAATCTGAACGTAAAAATCAGTCTTAGTCTGAAATAGCCGATACGTTATAAGCAAACGCTTCTACTCTGCGTTAGAAGAAACTACCAGTAAGTGTCAAACAACAAATAGACATGAACAACATTAGAAAAACAGTTGTTTTATTTCCATTAGTAACCCAAGTTTATCATGACTTTTATTTCAAAAAAATTGGTTCCAAGTGAGCAATTTCCTTCGAATAAATTATTTATTAGGTGTCATTAATAAATACTTTATCAACCGCTTAGACTTACAAATAATACAAAATTGTGTGAAATAAGCTATAGAAAATTGAGAAGTGGAATTTTGTTGAAGTAAACAAAAAGTTTAATTTATTGGCGGGTATTTATTGAGTTTGGCTTTATTTTCTCGAAATACAAAATTTTTACCTGAACAAGTTTCTTGGAAATAAGAAAACAAATATTATAAAAACTAAAGCTGTTGTAACAGAAATAGGCCAACCAATGAATAACATAACATCACGCCTGTAATCCCTGGAGGGTTAGGCAGAGGTGTATCTATAATATGTTTAGGGGGTGAGCGTATTGCCATACACCGGGAATAAATCCAGACTCCGTGGCTGAAACTGAGAGATTCCTGATGAAAAACCCAATAACAATTTGATCTCTAGACATAACATAACGCTTCTATTATCCTGAAGAATTATGTAGAGATATACTCGTACCATAGTACATCCATGCACATTTCATTTGTATTGCCATTCACCGGGCACAATTATAAACTCCTATCATTTGCAACCAAAGAACCAACGAGGCAGTTCCGAATATACCGAAGCATTAAAAGGAAAAAAAAAGAGTGGAAAATTAAAAAAAAAAAAATACGACCAGACGGGACCTAAGAATTTCCTGGATTTCACCACAGGTTACTTTGTAACTATTTATACAGTACTTCTCCAACGACTCTAACTGTCTTTTGACCAGGAGATTCTAGAAGTACAATGCGTTCATCCGTCTCGACTTAAATATTTCTTAATTTTAAAAATAGAATTCCTCAAAAACAACGACAAACCACAGCCACCCGAACAAGACACGACACTTTACGATCAATTCAATCGTCTAACTTCGGGTAACTTCGTGCGCGATTTACGAGCGACCAATAAAACCGCTAAGATGATAGTAAAATGGATTTTAATGACATGTGCAAGAGTGGCTATGGCTCAATATGGAAGGTGAGATGTAATGTAAGCTATGTTTAATTAAGGAATGTCTTAGTATATTAATTAACATTCTGAGGTATAGCGGAGATAATAAAAATTTTATTGGGTGGCGGTGACGCTGAACTTGAATAGTAGCAGGTTATGCGTTCTTCTTCTTAGCATGACGATATACTTGGCATGAGGTTCAGGGATTCGATTCCCGGGTCGGGCAAACCGTTATTCGGTTGTTCCATCAAGAATTTCTCAGTAGCAGCCAAGAAGTCTGAATTTGTGCCCGGTTGATGGCATTAGGCTCACCCCCATTACCTGGAACTTAAACATAACTGGCGAAATGTGGGTGTACCTACTTATGGATACACCTTTTTTGCCTAAGCCTTCGGGGATTACTGCCATGATCTTATGTTATGCCCAAAATTCAGCTATGCGAACTCCGCTCGCTGATGCAGTCATAAGATTGTCAGGTGTGCAGGTATCGGGGCATGCAGTGCAAGATGGAAGGTGGGCCATTGTCTGTTGAAGTTTGAATTATTCTCTTGTGCAAATCAATCGATTATACGTAGGAGTGAATAATATTAGTCCTTACCATTTGTAACGGCCCTCTCAGTGCACTTGAACATTTCATCTCGTCCACGTTCATACACCTGGTCACACACGCACGCTGGTTGCGAGCACTATGCACCTGTTCTTTCTGAAGATCCTCACCAATAAGGTCAAGGTCTTCTCCCGGCGTTGCCACTCACATTGATTTCAATGAAACCATTTACAGGCACTTTTGAACTGTCAAGACCCGTTCAGTCAGAAAGTTGAAGCTCCAGGCTATCGTTCAAAGACGACAATTCCCCAAGTATCCTCTTCAGACTTGTACCTAGACACTACAGAATAACGCGGCACTTAAATCTTGGTACCATGCAAATGAGTAGGCCCAAAACGTCTGTTACGAGCGATATTAATCACCACGCCTTATGACTATTCAAATTGAACTCAATCTTGAGGCTTAGTACCGTAGTACGTTGGTATAAAGTTTCAACTGAAATTGGTTGATTCTCGGTTGATTTACTCGAAATGGTTTGTGTCTGGGTTATGATTTTGAATATTGTAATGATAATGAATGGTTGAAGTTGTTTAATGCTGTGTGAAAATGTAGTGTTTTATAGGAGGCTCCAAAGAATCCCATTCAATAACTATTTCATGAAAAAGTCATTCAATGGGGTTAAATGAACTTAGACGACGTGGCAACGACATGCTTGTTACGGATGCGAATCATATTTTCATCAACATACAACCTGACACTGACCAGCAAATAAACTTAAGCCAATTTGAATTTCGCGGGCTACCCTGGAGTTTCCACCTTAAGATCCATAATATGATAGGTTTTCCTGAATCCACACTTTTTCAAAGTTTTCAGATCTCTTCATTTTGTCTATCGTTGCTATCGCTACTGCCTTTTATTCTAATAAAAACAACATGTTTACCAACAAAGGTACAATAGCTATACAAGGATCTTTTGGCGCGTGGTCAAAGTAGAAACTGATCCGCCATTTTGTTTTTTTTTAATACAGCTTCACAATGTTTTTTTTACTATTCAGACTAGAAACGGGATATTTACCATGTTTACTGTTTTTGTTGAGTTCCCGATATTTCGGCGAGAAAGAGGGTAGACCGATTTGTCTGCTCATAAACACCCACCCGCAATAACTTCAGGTTATCAGTTTATCCGTGATCATGGTGCTTAAACATGGTAAATATCCCGTTTCTAGTCTAAATAGTAATGTTAGTGACCATGATAGTTTAAAATCTTATGTTTTTTTTTGCTCTCAACGTCATCCGAGTACCAAAACATCCCAGCAGCGCTATAGTACTTACAGCTTCGATTTCCAGCAAAGTTGTTACAAAAAAAAAATTGTGTACATTCATTGAATATTTTAACAACACTTTGTAAAGTGTAGGCAGATGATGTGGTTAGTTTTCAAGAAATAGACAATATCGTTATTATTGTGTAATACATTAAAGTGGTTTCATGTTAGTCAATACCAAGATTGCAGAATATAGAATTATCTAAGACTATTAAATAAGACATTATGTTATGATTTGTGAAGTTCAGACAGGCTGTTGTTCCATGAAAAATACTGGTATTCCACTGCGTTTGGTTAGACTAGAAGACATTATCATTCTCCTGCCCCTATCCCAATTCATTTGGGGTTGGCGCAGCATGTCTTCTTCTTCCATACCTTTCTATTATTCGTCATCTTATCAGACACCTCCTGTCTTGTCACATCATTCGCACAGTGCATCTATCGTTTCTTTGGTCTTCCTCTAGTCTTATGCCCATTCCCATTCATATTCAAAAATTTCCCAACAATATTTTCCTCATGAGACTAGAAGCCAACCCCATCATAATTAGAAAAGCCTCGGCCAATAATAATAGTGACTGGCGAAACTGAACAGGAGATAGGTATTTATTTTTAATCTGATTTTCGATATCATTTACATTTACTATATTATTTAATACTTCTAAGGGCTCCTACTCCTCGATGTTTTCTCTTTCATCCATACCACGTGTTCACCATAACACATATTTACAAATTGAGAAAACCTACGAAATATCTTATTTCTGAATATGACTAAAAGTTTACATAAACGGAGTGTTTGTAAATATTGAGAGTATTTACTTAAACATTAACTTAGTCTGTAGTTATATTTATACGCATTATAGTGTGTCTTAGTCTTGACATTACTTTCCTTGAAAGCTCAGACTTTCAAGGAAAGTAATGTCAATTCTAAGATACACAATGTCAAGATTAAGATTTGTTAGAGGTCCCTCTTTGGAAAACCATACATTTGAGTTTTTATTTTATTGACTAACGTATCGGATTCGTAACACTGTACGTTCCTAGACCGGTATTGTCGGGGTAGGCAATAAATATGCCAGGTAAAATGGAAGCCGGCGCGCCATATCTGTAGAATGCACTCAAAAAGGTGAGTAACGTGATATGGAATGGCTTGCCCGACGCTGGAATACATCGTCCAAGGAAGACGAAATAACGCAGGCAAGATGTTTTAGTCGCTTTTGTGTAGATTGACCCCACGGAAATAACTGAAAGGGATTTAGAAGCATGGCGGATTCATATTTTGTTAGAACCTATACATATAAATTATCATATTCCTGCCCTTATCCCATATTATTTGGGATCGCCACAACACGTTTTTTTCTTCCATTCTCCCCTGTCAATCGTCACGCTATCATTTATCAAGGCTGCATTGAGTGATATGCGAGTGCAGTATAATAACGCGTGGCGTGCGATGTTTCCACTGCCTCGGTGGTGCAGCGCGAGCGCCATGTTAGCCGCGGGCCGCGCGCCCTGCTGGCAGGCGCTGCTTAGGAGCCGCTCGGCCGCCGCACGCACTGCCATACATCAATCAGCCAATTCCTTGATGGCCGCAGGACGAGAATGGTACCACAGTCCCCTATATATAAGGTGGCAGTCCTACCACACGCCGATTACATAATTCGCTGTACTTGGGGCGCGTCGGTGTGTGTTTCATTTCAATAGGTTTAATTTCTTTTATTTGAGTGTTTGTTTGTGAATGTTGTATGTCGATTTATATCTGGTAAATAAATATTTCATTTCATTTCATTTCCTCCTCTTTCCTTCATATCATTCCTCACACAATCCATCCATCTTATGTTTAGTCTTCTTCTCCCTCTTCAACCATCAACATTCATATTCATCACTATTTTAGTCACATGTGTTCCATCCCTCCTCAGCACATATGGACTTACTGAGCGCCACTTTCAAACTTCCACTTTGCCCATTTCTTACTTTATCCATTTTAGTCCTTCCACACATCCATCTCAACATTCTCATCTCTGCTGCATGCAATCTTAATCATCCGTCTTCTTCACTGCCCAGCATTCCGATCCATATAGTACGACATACTAATAAATGCGGAGCATGAAACATTGAAGATTAGAAAAAAATGATGCGTAGTTCTGAAAACATCTTCGCTCCAGAAATGTGGTATGTAATTTTTGTACATGTTTATCATAAAAAGGTCATGAATATTCCACACTCCGACCTCGGCCTTCTGATATAAGGATTCAATAGGATCACAGTCTAAAATACACCTCCTATCACACCGAAACAAAATACTATATTCTTCCGTATTAATACTTTAATTGCAGACAATTCACGTTGAATAAAATATTTCATTTGCCTGCATGTTTATTCATTGAGTTAATAAAATAACGCGCAAGCTTTTATGTTTTAAACGTTGTCAATATTAAATTTTATCGCTTTTGTTTGTTTGCGAAAAACATTGGAACTGTTGAGCCGGTTTTCATTTAAAATATGGTGTAGAAACCTGCTATGCTATATCTTGATTTACTTATGTAACAGTAAATAAAGATATACATTGTAATGTATTGTATGACATTATTATTATTATTATAAGCCTATGTTGTCCCACTGCAGGGCAAAGGCCTCCCTTCCCTCCTTCCACATTTCGCGGTCTAGTGCGATTGTAGGCCAATCCTTTGCGAAAGAGTCCAGCTCATCCCGCCATCTCCTTCTGGGCCTGCCACGTTGTCGTTTCCTGCTATTTGGTATCCACTGAGTGGTAATTTTAGACCATTGCTCCTCCGACATGCGGCAGACGTGACCAGCCCAGTTCCACTTCAACCTAGCAGCTGTAAGGCCAGCATCAGCTATTTGAGTTTTGGAGCGAAGTATGGAGTTTCTGATGCGGTCCGTAAGTTTGACACCCAGTATACTTCGCTCCATAGCTCGTTGGCAGACCCCAAGTGCGGACTTCTGACGTTTTGTAAGCGACCATGTTTGCGCTCCATAGGTGAGGGTGGGGAGAATGAATTGTATGACATGTTTTATAATAATGTGTGCAAAATAATATTATTCAAACTCAACAGCTGAACAGGAGGTCCTGGGTTCGATTTACAGGTTTGGCAAAATGTTATTGGGTTTTTACATCAAAAATATCTCGGTAGCAGCTATGGAGCCTGTATTTGTGCCCGGTTGGTGGCAGTAGGCTCGCCCCCTATTAAATGGGACTTAAATATAACTGGCAAAATGTGGGTGTAATATTAACCTCTAACTAGCCCATCGGGGATTCCAGGCGTCATGTTATGTAAACGCCCGGGTGTCTCCATTGTGAGGATCGTCCGGAGGACACGGTGCAGCACACTGTGGAGGCCTGCCCTGCTTGGGCGGAGCAGCGCCGTGTCCTCGTAGAGGCGATTGGCGGCGGCGACCTCTCGCGCCCGGCCCTGGTTCAAGCCATGGTCCGGAGCGAGAGGGAATGGGAAGCCGTCACCTCCTTCTGCGAAGCAGTCATGCTAGTGAAGGAGGTGGCGGAACGTGAGAGGGAAAGAGCCTCACGTCCCAGCCGCCGCGGGAGACGCCCTGGGCGTCGGGGGTCACGTGGTGGCCCCCGGCCACCGTAGGCGCGGGCCTGTGGACGGCGAGGTATGGGCTAGCTCGCCGTCCGGCCGTCTTATGACGACAGGCCGTGTCGACGGCGCGTTCGTGTTCCACGCGCGCCTCAAAGAGATGTCAGCAACCACGCAGGGGTCCGCACGGGCCGATGCCTGCCAGGGCTGCGGGACTGTTCGAAAGAGATACCGCGGCCCTGGAACACAAAGGGCAAAGAAGGAACATGGATGGGTTTTAGTCAGTACAAGTCTGACACTCCCTTCCGCTCCGCCCAGAGCGGGGGGGGTCATTTGATGATTTCCCATCCTAAAAAAAAAAAAAAAAAAAAAAAGGCGTCATGTTATGTATGCAATGTTATCCAAAATCGGAGTGGGTCAGATAACCCTTTTTTTAATTTACTGACTGTTAGCGAAAAGGCCTTTCTCCAACAAAGTATTTGTAAGAATGAAAGGATTGACTGATGATGTATTGATATTAGTATTGATCATTGTATTGATATTAGCGATAGAAAACAAATCAATAGAATTTTTACTGAACTGAGTTGAGTTTAGTGGTTCATTCGCACACACGTTACAGTCACACCGTGGTGTAACGGGAACATTGTTTGACTCAAACACTGTCATTTAATCTGATAAGTGACACAGATGAGTCAAACAATGTTCCCGTTACAGCACGTTGTGACTGTCATCCGCACTAAGCCTGCCTTACTTGGTGACTATGATTTATTGCCAAACTCGAGTACAGTCCCGCATAGTTCTAGTTCTCAACTTCGGCACTATATTAACGTCATTGATATATTCACAATAACAGTCTATTATTAATTCTATGTGTGAAGACAAAAAGGGCAATGACCTCTTTGACAAGGAAATGATAAACAATTTTGTTTGAGGGATCTCCATTTAAGGCGGATTTTGAGTGCTTTATTGTGGAGTTCGATTTTATTTCAGCTTTTCTGTGCTTTTACCACAGTCTGGTTTTCAGCTTTTTGATTATTTTTTTATTAAAACAAGTGGAAAACTAGAATAAAAAAAAATATCGCAACGACGACGAGAAGAACACACACACACCTCTTGCTATTAAATATTGGCCAGTTTAAATTTTTGCAGTGTACCAAAATTATGTTTTTGTTTTGGCTTCGGAGTTGCCGTCTCATCAAAACTTGCAAGTGATTTTAATCCCAAAAGTATTATAAAACTTTCATGTAACTCCAACAATATCTTCACAAAACAACATTACAGAAGTCTGTACATATTTCGACTTCGTAACTCACTCACATTATGTTACCCTCATTATGTTTACCCCAGATTTCTAAAGGACCTATAATATAAAACGCGAGGGGTCCCTCTAGGGTCTAGCTTGGCTCTCGGCCTCTTTAGATAAGTTGAAATTATTACGCCCAGAACTAGTTCCGTCTTCATCGAAGAATGAAAGGAAAAGAGAAACTTAGGTCTACATATAAATAAGGTTCAATTAGGAATGAAATTTGTTGTTAGGGTTGGTGAATGTTGGTAGTGTCATTTATCTTGTCTGTCTGAAAGATTCTCTGGTTTGGGTAGAATTTTAAGAGGATTTGTAAGCGTAATTTGTTGTTTTAGTTTAGTGTGTTCACTTCCTAGAACCGAATAACTAGCCTAAAGTGGCTGTGACAAATTGGATGTGAAAAGCTGAAGGTAGAATGTTGTGGCGCAGCGTGGGAGGCGCCTATGTATAGGATAGGACTGTGATAGGCTGGATTAATTGTTGTTGTAATGTTGAGGAGCTCGCGGCTAAATAATATCAGCCGCTCGGGTCATCTTTAGGTTAAGCCGTGCTTGCCTAGGTTAGTCCGTGGATGGGTGACAACCCATAATGTACTGAACTTCCTCCGTGCTTCGAAAAGCACGTTAAGCCGTTGGTCTTAGCTGTCATTTGTAGATCTTTGACAGTCGTTACAGGTAGTCAGTGGCCCGATATACCACAACAGCCTCGTGGCTACTATAGCCGGCAGGGTAGAAAATAATGTGAAAAATTGTGTCACTGGATGGCGGCACACAGACCGTCATTCAGATATGCGCTGTAGTAAGTTTGTGTAACCTGTTTTTAGTTAGTAAGTACCAAGTTGTTTATTTATTTGTTATGGATCTCTGGTCTGAAAATATTTTTTTTATTATTGTAACCAGTCTTACCCCTTGGTATTGCTCAGAACAAACTGGGTTGTGGAGTCAGATAGGCAGTCGCTCCATGTAAAATAATGGTATTCAGCTGCATCCGCTTAGACTGGAAGGCGAACCCAACATAGTTGGGAAAAGGCAAGGTAGATGATGGTGGTGTTGTTGTAATGTTTTCAAGTAGTGGACCGGCTACAGACAACTGACTGACAGGTACTTCAGTAGGTACCATCAACTGTCACTGTACGGTCCGTTACCGCGTCCGGAATTTGTCCATACTGGTTTGGCCAAACCTTTAAGAAGACGGTCTTATATATATGTGCATATATTTTAAACCTGAATGAGTCATTGACTGTTATTCTGAGCGTTTTTGATTCAAAACCCTGTGTGTGTGAGTCACAATTTACAAATAATCGAATATTTAAGTTGATTAATTTTATTTTCAAAAGAACCTCTGTTATTAAACAAACATGAACGAGTCACAGTTCACCTCATTAATAAACAACGATTTCTTTGAAACGTATTTTTAAATCAACTCCAAAGGGCCATGGGCGTCCAAACATGTGCGTGAAAAAAAATGAAACCGAATAGGTACTATTAATAAACACATTTTTATTCACAAAAGAGTATTGAAATTGGGTTTCTTTTTTACCAACACAGGCAACAGAAGTTGCCTTATTTTATTTAGTCCTACTTTTTACCCGTATTTTTTTTTTGCTAGAGGACCCTTTGTTATCAAAAATCACTTTTATAGACATTAAACCAGTATCAAAGAGCAGAAAAACTCGTTAACGTTTCCACAGAAAGACAAAATAATTTGTGGTTGTATGTGAGTGTTCTCAATGTATGCAAACTATCTGTTTTTTCAGGAACGGTCTCGTTTGTATAAACCGGGCTTCTGAAGTTTTTTGTAGTTTTGAAACTAACCGGAAAACTTCTACGTTGGGTAGATTATGGTGCACTTAAAGTTGGTGTGTTAGAAGTTACGCTAGACTTGGGCAAGTTACATAAGTGAATATTGTCTTAGAACTTCTGCATTTTTGGAGCCGCATGAATTGATCGAAGGTTAATGTACGCTGGCCGTTGTATATCTTAGTCGGTCAGTCGTTTCAGGTAGTCAGACGGAAGTAGTCCCAAGAGTCATACAATCAGACTCAGGTCCGGACTACACCAAAGCGGAGATGAACGGAGATATGCGAAGTGGAGACGAGAGGAGATGCGTAAGAGCTAGAGTATTTCCATCGAAGCTGTGCGGAGATGTGCAAAGCGGAGAGGACAGGAGGTACCTATGCACCACTCACCACACGCCGCACACAGTACACCGCTCACCGCACGCCGACCAAAGCACACTGCTCACCGCACGCCGCTTCCAGCACACCGATCACCTCACAGCACCCCCTTTACGTCTCTTCTCGTGTCCTCTGTGCGCCTAGTACACAGGCTGGTTCAAACAATTACGAGACATCTTCTCTCCTCTCTGCTCAACCGTTTCCACTAAAGCTAAGCGAAGATGAGAAGTATTCATAACGAAATTCTATTGATGAATTACAACACATCTCCTGTCATCTCGTCTTGTCTCCGCTCCGGTGGAGTCCGGCTTAAAAGGTCTTAACTGGGTTTTTCCTGATCAAAAAAGAAGTGTCCCCATGTCAAAGTGGTAACTGGTATTCAACTACGACCGTCAGACTGAAAGACAACCATAACAAGATTGGTCAAAAGCTAAATTAACTTGGCAATTTTTGTTGCCAAGCAAAACTGAATGGGAGGTCCCATTCAGTTTTGCTGGGCATCAATGGCGTTTGATGAAGATAACTGTCATTACTGTATTTTGGAGCAGCCATCTAATCGGACCTCACTACAACACGACAATACAGTTTTGATTAAATAATAGTAGGCAATTATAATTAAGTAAATAACTATGCTGTCGGTTATTTTTGTAGCATGGAAATTATCACTCTTAGAAGGTATCAGTCTACTGATGACGTCATTTTGAAATAATACTGAAATCACAGAACATTTTCTGACATCTATGATGAAGAAAATCTATGAAATCAACAGCAAAGACAGAGTTAGGTATACCAATCATATCTGTTTACCTATTTTTTATTTATAACATTTTATAAGCATCCTCACGGTTTTATTTATTTCAATACACGAAGTGGTTATCGCCTTGACTTGGCCGTGTGATAGTTATTAGCTATGTTTTATTTTTACATAACATCACGATTATAATCCCCGAAGGGTTAGGCTGAGATGTACCTAACAGTACACCCACATTTCGCCAGTTATGTTTAAGTCCCATTTAATAGGGAAGGGGCTATTGCCATCAACCGGGCACAAATCAAGACTCCTTGGCTGCTACTGAGAAATTCCTGATGGAAAATCCAAATAACACTTTGGCCGACCTGGGAATCGAACCCAGAACCTCATGCTCAGCAGTCGCGCTTGCGACCACTAGACCAACGAGGCAGTCAAATCAAGTGAGTTTTATTTTTATAACATTTAAAAGTGTGACTTTTTTGGTCACTTTAAGAGCTATTCGGAAACTTCGGCAATAACACTACCGAAATACTATTACCGGGACGAGTCCTTTCCGGTTATAAGATACCGGATTCACCGGGGTGAATTGCCGTGTACGGCGCAGGATGCCCCCAGGCTAGATGAACCAACGACCCCAAGAAGCAATGGAAACAGATTAAGATAGCGAAGGAAGAGCACCGAGTATCATGGCTAGCTGAGGCCTGATTTCATCAGTGAAACTGGTATATCTAACTAAGGGCTGATTTCACTACTAAGGGCCTGTTTCACCACCAACAATTAAGTTCCCGTTAACTAACTTGGCAGATAAGTTCACACAAATTCATCACATCGAGAAAAACGCCCTTTGAGCTGTAAATTTCAATATTCATTAGCAATTGTGACACTGACAGCTCGTTGAATGCTATTTAAATGTGCTGATCACGTTCTATTTATATTTCGTTACCAAAAATTTCGAGTCATTTTCATTATTATGGGTCCTGAGCCTTCCACAAGCGTCCGACATTGTCCGATTCTCCGCTTCTCAAATCAAACTAATTCCTGTGGCCATCCCCAGTCTGTTTATCAAAGCACAAATCAGGGATGATTAACACCACCATTGTTAAGTACAGCAGTAATCTGCCACAGGTCACAGCAAGAAAGAAAGGGTATGTCTAATCGAAGCCATACAGATTTGATTACACATACGCAAACATCTAAACAAGGCGCTCGTTACCGTGACGTCACACTGCGCAGTCGTATTTTTTCATATTTTCCCCGGAGTGCCATAATTCATGGAAAAAATGGATCAGCCGTACGACATACCCAGGATATAGCGTAGGCTGTGTTTCTATTAGCGACCGTGATAGCAATATGCTGGAAGAGATGGCTATCATAAACTTTATGTGCTGGGTAGCTGTAAACGGGTCCTTCCATAAAATAGTGGAGTAATGCTTTGGTTATCGAAGGTTATTCGTGATAGTTCCTTGAGTTCGACGGTCAAATTCGTTGATGTCTTCACTCTTGAGCTTGTCTTGATTTTATGGTCAACAATACCAACCAAAGAACAATTTCTTCATAAATCGTGTAGACATCGAACGGCCGGTCTCACTATAGTTCTATGTGATGTAACATAACATCACGTTTATATTGCCAGAAGGGTTGGGCAGAGGTGTACCCATACACCCAAATTTTTCCCAGTTTTGTTTATGCCCCATGTAATAGGGGTCGAACTTTTTTTTGTTAACGAGCACAAAATTGCGACTCTGGGCTCCTGTTTGCTGTTTCTCTGTATTCTGCACAGCCTTAATGAAGATGAACCAAACCCCAAAAAGTGACAGTAATCGTTAGAGATCCATATCAAATTCATGAACCCCTCTAACCAGTCCGCGAAAAAAACAATCTACTCCAGAGCCATATCCAGCCACTCTACCTCAAAGCACTCCGTGTCCATTCAGGTACACTGCGTGATTTATTCCACGGGAGTTACCACAATATGTCACTCGGGTACAAACGACATACCATTCGGTGCGTACTCCGATCGCTCGTTACTGCTTTAGGGGTTTTACGATTTAACTTGTACCGATTGTGAGCTAAATCTGGAACTGTAACATTGAGTAATGAATTGGGAGAGATGGATAACTGATTTTTGTGTTGGTCGGTTCATGAGAACTGGAAAGAGTGTTTCACTCTTCGCGTGCATTGTTTTTTTTCATTTTTATGCGTACCAGCAACTTTATTGCATTTTGCATTTTTTGTATGAATACCAACTTCTTTATTGCGTTTTACATTTCTATGCATACCAACCTCTTTATTGCGTTTTACATGTCTATACATGCCAATATCTTTATTACGTTTTGCATGTCTATACATGCCAATATCTTTATAGCGTTTTGCATGTCCATGCATACCAATATCTTTATTACGTGTTGCATTTCTATGCATACCAGCATCTTTATTGCGTGTTGCATTTCTATGCATGCCAGCATCTGTATTGCGTTTTGCATTTCTATGCATACCAGCATCTTTATTGCGTTTTGCATTTCTATGCATACCAGCATTTTTATTGCGTTTTGCATTTCGATGCATACCAGCATCTTTATTGCGACTTGTTGACGCTTTAACATGTTCTGAGGATGCCCCGTGGAAGAGTGTATCGTTTGTCGACCATAGGTGTGGGTTGCATGTAGCATTACATTTTTGCGAGTAAAATCGACAGGTCTGCATTCTCATTCATCCTGTGAGTATGGATCAACTTTTTAGCGAAAAAAAAATCCCCACCTTTAACTGACATGGATTTTCACAAAGTAATATCTGATTCCATAACTTAAGGCTGATTTGAAGTACTGAACCCTGTAACCTTTGACTTATACATACACCAAAACATAAACTTCAATTTCCCCATTCACATAAATAACTAAATAACTCTAATTAAATCAATCGGTCTTTCATCGGCCCTCACACTTGTAAAGTTAATTACTTAATTACATACATTGAAATGAACTAATCAATGTTCTAACATTACTCTACGTTACAGTAGACATGTATACCTCAGTATTAACATACAGTATTTCAACTAGTACCATCGACAAAAACCACGATTTTATCAGTTTTTTGCTTATATTTCTTAAACTAAACATATTTCTGTGCCACATTGGACGAAAAAGTTAAAAAGCACAAAATTTCCTAAAAGTCCGTTTGCCAATTAAATCTACTTAAGATAAAGTAAAAACCCCATGAACACATCAAATTAACTCCCGCAACAATGTATAAAACGACAATACGTTAAAATGTCTCGGAGCTGATATTTTATTATACTTTCAACTTAATCCATGGTTATATATGTCGTAAAAACGCCATAAAATAGGTACCAATGTAAACGCAGAGTGTATCCTAACACAATTACGATTACCTTGAGAAAATGAGCGAATGGTTTTACTGCGGATTAAGGGGCTCATTGCGAAAATGTGGAGCATCTACGAGTAATGTTATTTTCTTGTTGATCAGGAAATATGGGGTCTTGTGTTGATTCTTGTAGTTGGTTTTTGTTTCCTTGTTAGAATAGTCTTTTGGTTATGTCATTTTCTTGTTTCCTTAAACAAAAACATGACCGAAACGAATCACAACAAACAAATTTTATAAACACGTAGGTATTTGTAAAAATCGAGGATTGATTGATCAAGAAATATTGTTTTTGGTTTTTCATACTATGATTTAAGGCAAAAGATCATCATCATTCTCCTGTCCTTCATCATCATCATCATCATTTCAGCCAAAAGACGTCCACTGCTGGACATAGGCCTCCCCCAAGTGTCGCCACATTGACCGGTCCCGTGCGACTCGCATCCAGCGGATCCCTGCAGCCTTCACCAGGTCATCGTTCCACCTAGTGGGAGGCCTTCCAACGCAGCGTCTTCCGGTTCGCGGTCGCCACTCCAGAACTTTTCGGCCCCATCGGCCATCCGTTCTGCGAGCAATGTGCCCTGCCCACTGCCACTTCAGTTTGGCTATTCTTCGGGCTACGTCGGTTACCTTGGTTCTCTTGCGGATGTCCTCATTTCTGATTCGATCACGCAAGGAAACTCCGAGCATAGCCCTCTCCGTTGCCCTTTGGGCGACTTTAAGCCTTCTGATAAGGCCCATTGTGAGCGACCACGTTTCGATCCCGTATGTAATCACTGGCAACACACACTGGTCATAGACTTTCGTCTTGAGACAGTGCGGTAAGTGCCCTCCTGCCCTTATCTCAATTCATTTGGGGTCAGTGCAGCATGTCTTCTTCCATACTTCTCTATTTTTCGTCATCTCAGGCATTTAAAGAAAGATGTCTGCTAATAAAATATAACTAATAAGTACCACCTTTCAGTCAAAGGCTTAATTACCAAGAGCCTCGTCCAATACCTGAGGAGTTTGGCCACTGGTTCATGGGCTTGATTCAGAAAGCGGTACTCTTGGACACGGCGCGTATTGTTAGGAGGTTTCTCTCTCTGGAGCCCTGACTGCCGGTAGCTTGGACCCTGTTCCCGATAACGGTGGGCTACTTTTTATATTTTTAAATGTTTTTTTTATTAATTTGTATGGAAATATTTAAAAATGTAAATTATATGTCATGAAAATAAATAAAGGAATAATAATACCACATTAAAATTAACCTACTACCAGCCAAACTCCCCTTCTCTTGCAGAGAAGGTATGAGCATCACTATGCAGCCGATTCTCAACCAAAATTAATCAGGTATAAACTCCAGGTTTCCCCACGAAGAATTAAAAAAGACACAATCATCATTACTTGGACAGATTTGAACCCAGAAAACCGTGCTTGAGACATGATGCCACACCGACTGTATTCGATGCGTCAAATGTTGACAAGTCTTCGCTAGAATTCATTACGACCTTAATTTTCTCTATTCTGACTAAAGCAGTGAAGATCTTCAGGGATCTCTAGTGATTAAGAAAATTGGAAACTTGAGGAAAGAGTAAACTTTTAACATATTATTTGTAGAGAAGATGGGTACCTAGGTACTAGCAAATCACAGGAAAACTCTCTGTAGAAGAAGTTTGAACTTCACTTACTTCAAATTATTCTTTGAAGTTCAACCAAAATAGGTACTTACATTCTTATAAATTGAGAGCAAAACTTTTAGTTTCAGACCAAGTCGAACTTCGCCTGACATAACTTCTTATGAGAAATCATGTAGGGTTAGGTAGAGGTGTAAAACTATGTTATTAGTTTAAGTCCTATGTTACAAGGGAGAAGCCTATTGCCATCATCTAAGCATAAATCCATACTCCACGCTGTTACTAAGATGGTAAAACTCAATATCACTTTAACCGACCTGGGAATCGAACCCTGAGCCTCATGTTTAGAAGTAGCGCTTCCGATCACTAGACACATAATATCATAAACATCCTACAATGTCAGCCCCCGTAGCATGACCACCGTAGGCAAGGATATCTTTGACGGAAGAATCGACAAAATGACAGATTGTGTCGACACAATGACATATTTCTTTGCACTATCTGTCAATTTGACGATTCCTCCGTCAAAGAAATCCGGGTCTACGGTGGTCATGCTACGGGGGCAGAGGGCGTTGTAATCCACTAAGCGGGACTAGTGCTGCGGGTTGATAGATGTCACATGTTTTCTAAGACTAAGGTTTATTCACGATGTTTTCTTACACCGCCACCAATGAAGCATGAATATCGTAAAAAATAATTAGATGCGAAGGTGGGGAGACCTATAAAGCAGGTGATGCACATAAAATAGCAATTTTCCCGTAAGCGTTGGCAAATTATCCGACCGTCGGCATACATTATCTTGGAAGGGAAATAAAAATCTATGTGGGTTTATCCCCATACCCTTTTGTAATGGATTTATTGAATGATCTACGCAAATACAGGTTTAGTATCTTTTTATGTTTTCACGAAATCAAGAGGAAGATTTTTGAATTGAAACTATGTTTTGTTTTACATCTTCTTTCTTTATCGTGTGGTTAGGTGGCTAACCTGGTGTCAGAGTTTTCATGCCGCCCATGGACCTCTGACTTGGCTTTACATGCCGTCAAGAAATATCTCTCAGGCATAATTTCGCTATCAATTAAGTTAATTACAAATCAATTCTGAATGTCATCTTGGTCTTGTGTTGATAAACGTGACTTCAGAGCATGAGATCACGGATTCGATTCTCAGGTTGGGCAAAGTGTTATTGGGTAAAGGTAGAAAATTCTCAGAACGACCAACGAAGTCTGGGTTTGTGTCTATCTGTATATAAAACATAACTGGCGAAATGTGGGTGTACTAGTCCACGTCTGCCCATCCCTTCGGGGATTTCGGGCGTGATGTTACCTTCAAAATTTCACAGTAATAGACACATGCATGAATACATTATTTGTTAATCATTTCTCATTATCACGTCTTATCCGATTATCACATATCACTCAATTGCACGACAGACATAAGCTGAGCATTTCATCCAATTATATATAATAGAATAACATAATGCAGTGGAAAATTGACCTGCCTTTGAGTATAATTGAGATAAGCCATAGAAATTGGAGCTCAAGGCTAACTGATTTTACGAGCTCTCGTACGGTTCTTGTACTTGTGCATGTAAACTTAGGATTTTGTGAATACAACTATAGAAGAAATAGTAGCCTGGCTTAGAACTACATCTTGATGTTCCCACACTGGGTCACAGACCTCTTCTCTGACAACTAGTAGACCATGATCCACTACGTTGGCCCAGACCGGGTTGCTGGATAAGTCTAGAATAATTCAAGCTCCTTTGATGCACTTAGCTATAAACTATTTCATTGTTTCAATTACTGATACTGTTAGCTTGTGTCATCCTTCTGCTGGGCGAAGGCCTCTCCCTCCTATTGTTTAAATTGCACACAAAAAATGTTAGAGATTAGAGAAATCCAAATCGTTGTTGTGCAATACATTCATTGGCGTAAATAGCGTTTTTAAGCTTGTCTTATTCATACTCAAAGCATTCTTGATTAATATCGCCTCAGTCTATGCAGGATTTCGGTAGTGGAATCCTTCTAGCAACTATGTTATAAGCAGGAACTAGCACACTATTACCGTAAACTGCAAAGCTCCTTGTCTGCGATGGGGAAAGGGAACCTGCAAGATTAATCCATGTACAGCTAGATATACCATAGCTAGAGTAATCTGTTTGTCTGAGTAATGTAGATGATGAGTTTGGACAGAAAACATAGAGGATAAATTAGAACAACATATAGGGTGACTGGTAATTAGTGACCGATACTTAAACACGTGATTGTACTCATGATAACAAACAACTTTCCCAAAGAAACATTTTTTTTTTATACTCATTCAATGTTATCACAATAACACAACAGCCGTATGAAATTCGCGCGCACGCGCCTGTGACCCATCAGCTGTTTGCCACGTGACACAAAATTAATAAATTAATGAATGACTCTGCCTACCCACTGTTGCATGGTACGATAGTAATGAGCCAGAACGGCATCACGCAACTAACAGCTGATAGGCCAAAGGCGCGCGCGCGAATTTCATTCTGTTGTGTTATTGTGATAAAAGTGAATGACTTTAAAAAACAATGTTTCTTTGGAAAAGTTGAAAGAAATGTTGATGTCTTTAAGAGTAGAGGAAGATCAAAGAAACGATGGATGGACTGTGTGACGGATGGTTATGGCTACAGAAGACGTGTCTGACGACATGACGAGTAATAGAGAAGAATGGACGAAGAAAACATGCTGCGCCGACCCCAAATAAATTGGTATAAGGGCAGGAGAATGATTATGATGATAATGTCTGGTTTGGTTCAAAGATTAAAAGATTGTAGGTTTAGTTTTTATCGAAATTGACTGCACGTATAACTTGTCATTGTTTCATTTATAAAGTTTGGAATTTAGTCGCAGCAAGAAAAACCTGATCAGGTGCAGATTCACTAATGAGTCTGCCCTGGAGTGTAAATGTGGTGCTGTTCTACAAACGATGGGGCACTTAATACCGTGTCCCATGTGTCCTGTTGTTTTTTCCCTTGGAACTGATGGACGCTGCCGAAAGCGCCAAACTAGTAGCTCAGTTCTGGGCTGACACAATTAAGATTGCTAAGTGACTTTCTAGTGAAATACAAAATCGAAAGTCGTTTTTCCTCTTCTTAGCCATCTCCTCGAAAAAAGCTAAAAGGCCACAATACAGAAATAAAGGAACTTTTACAGTCAAACAATTTATTAAAATAACATTGTACCTACTAAGCTTTACAACATTTTACGTTATCACTTTAGCATGTCATCGAAACCACAAAATTAATTGCGATAGTCTTCCACACCTCTGTAAGCCCGTCAGCATTTCAGTTTCAAGCAATCAATTAGTGAAGCTTAATACTATCATTACCGGCCACGCGATACCCACCCTTATAACCATAGACATAAGGGATAAATAAAGATTTATTAAATAGAATACAGAAAAGGGTGACAGCAACAAAACTGGCAACTTCCAAATTGTTGTGGAAAAGTTAAATTTATGCGGTAAGTTGGCTATAAAATTATGTGGGACATACTGATCAGAAAGATCAACATTGAAAACTATGGAGGCCAGTATTTTGTTTAGTGAGGTTGATAATTTATTGTTTGTTTGTATTTTTGAGGTGTGTTTATTAAGGAGTTAGGATTTATTGTTTGTTTTTGCTGCTATGGAAAACAAACGCCAGTTTTTTTTTTACTTTGCATATTTTAATTTACTTACAGAGTTACTCTTCCTTTAGAGAAAGTACTTAACGCTCTTGATCTGCTTAGGATTTACTTACTAATGGTCCCGGGTTCGATTCCCGCTTCGGGCAAATCGTTATTTGATTTTCCATCAGGAATTTCTCAGCGGCAACCTCGGAGACTGGATTTGATCCCGGTTGATAGCTATAGGTCCGCCCCCTATTAGCGAATAGTGGGTGTACTATTTAGGTATACCTCTGCCTAACCCTTCGGGGATTACAGTAGTAGTAGTGTATGAGATGACTTACTCTTGTGATCCTGACTAACCTGACAGCATATTGTATTTCTTAATACACATTATGTAAGGTTCAGAATACCTAAATCTATTCAAAACTTCCACAGACCCTATTACTGTGAGCAAATTCAAAATGGTGGTAACTGACAATGAATAGCAGTTACTGAATAAAAGAGTGCCGTAGAAAACGTTTAAAGTCACAAATGTGATTCATTCACGTATTACTTATGAAAAGAATTGTATTTTATATTCATACGGTTCTTTAGTCCGATAGCTCATATTTAAATTTGAAAAGAACTGCCATTGTAGTAGTTTCAGGGTACGAAGACTGTATTTAACAAATTTTTTGTTACATAATAAAAAATCACGCCTGTAGTCCCCGAAGGGTTAGGCAGAGCTGTACCTAAGAGAACACCCACATTTCGCCGTTCCATGTAAAAGAGGGCGAGCCTGTTCCCACCAACCGGGCACAAATCCAGACTCCGTGGCTGCTTCTGAGAATTTACTGATGGAAAATCCCAATAACACTTTACCCGACCTGGGAATCGAACCCAGGACCGCAGTCGCGCTTCCGACCGCTAGACCAACGAGGCATTTTTAGTTAATTAATTCAGTTATAAGTCAACATGTTCGTCATCATAAAAGCATAATCAGCCTACATTGTTTCCACTGCTGAGATACAGAATTAATCTCTGTTAGAGGAAGTGGGACATAATCCACCAGATGTCCCATATCGTCGAATTTTTGTTCATCATTTTTAGAAAAGTGACGAAAAGTCATCATTACTGCTACCGGCAACTTTGTGCTATTTTTAACTTGAACGTGAACATTATTTTTCTGGAATCGACAAAAAGAATTGAGAAAGCGTGGTGAGATCAAATCAATGAGATTTCGTCTCCTTGAGAGGATGCGGGGCAATTGTTATCATAGGCTTGTCATCATCTGCCTAGCCTTTTCCCAACTATGTTAGAGTAGGCTTCCAGTCTAACCAGATGCAGCTGAATACCAGTATTTTACATGGAGCGACTGCCTATCTGACCTCCACAACCCAGTTAGTACAAGGTAATACGATAGTCTTACCTAGGGGAAGACTGGTTGTCAGACTTACTACCTGCAACGACTGTCAAAGATCTACAAATGACAGCCGGGACCAACGCCTTAACGTGCTTTCCAAGGCACGGAGGAAACTCGGTATGTAATAGGTGGTCACCCATCCACAGACCAACTTGTATTGTATTTTATTTTTACAAGGTTTTCATCCACTGATATTTCAAGCTCCGCAAAGCTCAATCACAGTCAACGACTTTAGCTTAAAAATAACCGATTTTAAAAGGACAAAAAAAAACTTCGCAAATATTCGAGTATTTTTGTCACGGCCTCAAATTACTCCATTGTTGTCGCATGTGATGCCAAACAATCCGTCACGTTTTACGAATTTAAAACCCGATACGTTAATAAATTGTGTTTCAGCTGTCCGTCAAGTTTGGATATCGACTGAAATTGGGGTTTGGGAGCATTGGAAACGGCCGAGTGATCGTCCCACCAGTACAGGCGTATCCGCGGACACGTTTATACACGAAGAAAGAAGATATTTTCGTTTGAATCGATATGAAAATAGTTCATTAGATTATGGAAAGTGGTCTTGGCTGACGGTTCTGTGTAAAAAAGAAACAGTTGCAAATGATGTCGCTAAACTTTCATCTTTACAACAGTGTTCGAATATTATTATTATCAGCCATTTGTGTCCCACTGCAGGGCAAAGGCCTCCCTTCCCTCTTTCCTCTTATCCCTATCCAGTGCTGTTGTTTGCCAATCTTTTTGAAATGAGTCGAGTTCGTCCCGCCATCTCCTTCTGGGCCTGCCGCGTCGCCGTTTGCTCGATTATGATGAAATGAAATGAATGGATAACTCAAAGTCTTGAAAACATTAAGAAAGAAATCATATTTATTTGGCACATGCCACAAAGGCACACAACAAACAAATAAATAATAAATTTAAAAAAAACTTAAATTTACACAATAAAAAGGTGCACTAAACAGAAAAAAAAGAGATAATATAGTGTGTCTCACGGCTGCGCCATATAGGCCATTGCACATCAAAACACTAAGGCTCACCACCCGTCTGGTCAGAAGACACTATATACTGTTCCTCTAAAATGGTGACCCCGGACACAATCGTCAGGGCAGCCTTCGTGCAACAAGTTTCTCACTAGCCTCTTAACTGCCTTGAGCTCTTCAGCGGCAAGTCACACAGTTAGTTATTCTTTTTCTATGGAGGAACATCATTAGCTTTGCCTTTTCCCAAATTGATTGGGTTCAGCTTGCAGTCTTACCGGAAAGAGCTGAATACCAGTATTTTACATAGACTGACTGCCTATCTGACCCCTGGTAAGACTGTTTGTCAGACATTAAGGCCACTGACTACCAGTAACGACTGTCAAACATCTAGAAATGACAGCTGGGGTCAAGGACTTAACGTGTTTTCTGAGGCACGGGGGAAACTCGATATGTAATGATGGCCACCCATCCACAGACCGACCTTAGCAAGCGCGGCTTAACCATGAAGATCGAACCGTGCGGCTGTTATTATTTAGCGCCGAGGACCTCTCCCTCTCTCCTTTTCTATGGAGGACAAGGAACATTAAACCCTACTCCTTATACCTCCAAAGTCTAGTAAAAACATATTTTTTAACCAACAAAGTGAACTTCAGAGCAGTGTGTATCATTAGTCATGCCAGAGAAACAATTACATTTAATAAACTCTGCAAAAGTTACACGACGTCAAATAACACCATTTATTATGGGAACCATTGTTCGGATAATGATTTATAATATTGCTTAGGCGACGTTTCTATGTTTATTATTATTTTGCGAGAGAAATAAATTGGGTTCAATATTTGCAATTTTGCGAAAAATTGATCAGGATTTTAGTAAGCGTTTTTCATTGTAGTAATATCAGATTAATAATTGTTTTGTTTTACTACTTCTTACTAAGTAGCAGATAACTGATTCGATGAGATGATTTCGTTACATTTGTGTTCTTTCCATTAGTTGCTTCTTTTGAGATTGTCATCATTCTCCTGCCCTTATATCAATTTATTTTGGGTTCGGCGCAGCATGTCTTCTTCTTCCATACTTCTCTATTAATCGTCATCGTAGCATTCACTTCCTTTCTAGCCATATAATATTTCACACAGACCATCCATCATTTCTTTGGTCTTCCTCTACTCTTATTGATTGTATAATAATAATAATAATTAACTGGCAACCCCGTACGTCAATCACCGGTTACATCATCGAACAATTTTATTTTATTTTATTTTAATATTAATATTCGTTTTAATACAAAAGTATTTATATTAGTTATCTAAAGACTAACACAGGAAATATCAGAATATAAAACAGAAATTTGGAAACCAAAAAGAAATTTAAATACAGTTGATGAAAAAATGACGCCTGTCAACGGCGTCGTCAAAAATGTCAAGCACTGAAAATTATATATAAGATACAAGATGATAACCGAAAAATGATTACGAGAGCAGCCTACCGACGCGCACGCCTACCACCTCCGGACCCGTCGCTCAGCTCCGCCTCGCCGCCGCCGGAATCCAGCCCCATCGTGAGTGCTGTGACACCGGCAGTGGCAGTTGCGTCGAGCTCGAGCGACGAGTATTTCTCTCCGCCGACGTCGCCAACACCTGTACGTCGGCAGGGGAGAGGCCGGCCACCGAGAAGCTTGGGACTTAGGGGCCATCCGGCCCCGAGCCGGGTCCCCGCTGCCGGTGGTTGTGTGCAGCGCATGAGATGGACTCATTCCATTAACGAGAACGTCATGCGCGCATACTACGGGTCTACAGAGGGGGGAACTAACCTCACTGCGTACCGTGTTGGGATGCTGTCTCTGTTCCAGGTACTTGAACCAACCGTCAACGTTTCGGCCCAACGACTGTCGGATCAGGTGCGAGTCATCCAACGCAATCACATGTTGGACGACGCCGTACTTGATAGGCTGCGCTCAGAGGTACTGAGCAACCGTATCGTTTTAACTCCGGCACAAACCGCGGTGCAAGCGTCAGTTATTGACGCAACCCCGCCGCGGTTCAACCCAGCTGTTGTAGAGGAAGATGATAGGGTTGCTGTGGTAAGTAGCCAGTGCAACGACCGATTGAGGAGCGCTCTGGAAGATGCGCTTCGTGAATATCGATCCACTCCTACCGAACTTAGGCCCCGATTACCACGGTTACCCATGCATAATAAAAATAGGGCGCTGGTGTGTGCCTTGGACTCGCAACTCGAGAATATATTCGAGAGTAGCGAGAACCTCGTTGATACACACTCGATCCTGTACTGTGGGGCTGTTGCGGCATGTCGTTTAGCTAACGTCAAGTTCCCAAATTGTGACGTAGCTACTCGACCAAAACCAGCTGTACCAGCCTGGCAGCGCAGGATCGAGCGCCGCATCGACGGGGCCAGGGTACTCATCGGCAAACTACACTGCTTTAGGGAGGGCAATACACGACCACGTGTGATGCGCTTTGTGAGGCGGGCATTCTCGGGGACTGGAATCAGTCCTCAAGAATACATGTCCCGTGTCACAGAGCGCATCGACTTCCTGAAGCAGAAAGTTTATGCATGGGCGAACCGTATTCGGAGGTATAAGCGGCGGGTTGATCGGTACTCACAGAATCGCATGTTCCAGAGCGATGAGAGGTGGGTATACAGAGCTTGGGAGCGACCCGAGCTAAATATGACAGACGTGTGCCGCCCGGATGATGCTGCTACGAGTTCTTTCTGGCGCAGCATCTGGTCGGTGCCCGTCTGTCATACTGAGGCTGACTGGATGCGTGATGTCGAACGAGTGTGTGAACCTATCCCAGAAATGGAGCCAATTTTGATTACACGTTTAGATATAGCCAGAGCAGTTCGTCCGTTACCGAACTGGAAGTCACCGGGACCGGACGGACTGCACAACTTCTGGCTCAAATGGCTTAGTAGTTCACACACTTGCCTGGCATCCCAATTCCAGTCATCCTTAGAGTCTGGGTCCTTACCGCAGTTTTTAACAACAGGCGTTACCCACCTGCTCCATAAGTCAGGTAGTCCCGCGGAACCCAAAAATTATAGACCGATCACGTGTTTGTCTACGGTCTATAAACTTCTTACATCCATTTTGAGAGCTAAAATTAATACACACATTGACAAAAACTCCATTATGTCTGCCTCTCAAAATGGATGTAGGAGTGGGTCCCGCGGCACTAAGGAGCTACTCCTCATCGACATGGCCATTAGCCAACAGGTTCGTCGATCCCGCAAGGATCTGTCTACATGCTGGATAGATTATAAGAAGGCCTACGACTCGGTGCCACATACATGGCTCATTAGGTTGCTGGAGTTGTACAAAATAGATGCAACTCTACGCGCCTTCCTTGAGTCGTGTATGGGGCAATGGAGGACGGTCCTTCGATATCCAGGATGTGGACAGATCCAGGGGAACGATGAACCTGTATGGATTAAACGGGGAATATTCCAGGGAGACAGTCTGAGCCCACTATGGTTCTGTCTAGCCCTGAATCCTCTGAGCACATTGCTGGAGGATTCAGGTCTAGGCTACCGGTTGAAGAGAGGTGGTCAGGTCATATCTCACCTTCTTTACATGGATGATCTGAAACTCTTTGCCCCCAACAAATTGCAACTGATGGAGCTACTGAAAGTAACTGAAACTTTCAGTAGCGCCATCAGGATGGAATTTGGTGTGGACAAATGTGCAGTCATGTATGTAAAGCAAGGGGAGATTATGGAATCCGAGGGAATTCAGCTCTCGGATTCCATACACCTGAGAACCCTTTCCTCAACCGAAAGCTATAAGTATTTGGGTATGTCGGAAGCGTTAGGCATTAACGTAACTGACATGAAGCAATCGTTGAAGGAGCGCTTCTTTGGACGCCTGAACAAGGTATTACATAGCCTTCTTTCAGGCGGAAACAAGGTGCGCGCCTTCAACGGTTGGGTCATGCCGGTTTTAATGTACTCTTTCGGCGTACTCAAATGGACTCAGACCGAACTCGATGCCCTGGATAGGAGAGTTCGTACACTGCTTACCGCAAACCGGATGCATCACCCACGATCATCGGTGATGAGGCTGTACATACCGCGGAAGTGCGGGGGTCGAGGGTTTTTAAACGCGAAGTCCCTTCACAACCGCGAGATGTGCAGTCGCAGAGAATATTTTTTAAAAGTCGAGGTGGGTATGCACCGAGATGTGGTGGCAGTGGACAAGGGACTCACCCCGCTGTCCATGGCTAAAGAGAACTGGCGCAAACCTGAAGTACTTACTACCGATGACCGCAAGGAAGTATGGCAAGGCAAGGAGCTTCACGGGCGCTTCTACCGAGCTCTTCATGGGTCCGATGTAGATTTTCTAGCGTCCGTATCCTGGTTACGTTTCGGCGATCTCTTTGGAGAAACTGAAGGTTTTGTCTGTGCGATTATGGACGAAGTTATGTTGACGAACAACTACCGGAAATATATTATGAAGGACGGGACGGTTGACGTGTGTCGGGCATGCCACCGTCCGGGTGAGTCCATAAGACATATTATTTCTGGTTGTTCTCGTCTGGCTAACGGCGAGTACTTGCACAGGCACAACGAAGTAGCCAGGATAATTCACCAGCAACTTGCCTTGAAATATAAACTTGTGGAATCTGAGGTACCGTACTACAAGTATGTGCCCGACCCAGTTCTCGAGAAAGACCATGTCACGCTGTACTGGGATCAGTCTATCATTACTGACAGGACTATTGTCGCCAATAAGCCTGACATAGTAGTGATAGACCGATCAGCGCGCCGCGTAATGATAGTCGATGTTACCATCCCGCATGACGAGAACCTCGTGAAAGCTGAGAAAGAGAAACAAATAAAATATCTCGACTTGGCCCACGAGGTTGTCGAAATGTGGAATGTGAACTTGGCTATCATTGTGCCGATCGTCGTGACGGCCAATGGCCTTATAGCCAAGAGCCTCGACGACCATCTTTCGAAGCTCTCCTTAGGCGGTTGGATCAAGGGCCTGATTCAGAAGGCAGTACTCCTCGATATGGCTCGTATTGTGAGGAGGTTCCTGTCTCTGGAGCCCTAACCACCGGTAGCTTGGACCCTGCTCCCGCTACCGGCGGACCACTATTTTTTATATTTTTAAATGTTTTTTTTTTATATGGTTTTTTTTAAAGAAATGTTTAAAAATATTTAAAATAAGTATAAAGACGAATAAAGGAGATAATAATAATAATAAGTTCTTTATTTCTCCTCACAATGACAAGCTTATTCTAGGTTTCACATATTAATTGTCTTTTATAGTAATGTGAGGAGCTGGTGTTTGAGTTAGGCGTAAAATGCCTGTATTACAAATCACCAGGTCCCCACCCCACGGAAGAACAGAAGTTTTACTTAAAACATATGATATTACAAGATAGATTTAAGACTAAAACTTATTATAATTTTGGGGGTAGAAGTTAAAAGGAGCTATAAACAAAAAGTTAATCAGAGCGCCTGTGTCTGTGTGTATGTGTGTGTCTACGAGAGTGTATAATGTTAGTGCGTGGTGTTGAGTGTCAGGTGAAGTGTGCCGATGTGTACGTGAGAAGGTTTTGGTGCAAGTTATAAACTTATTTCGTACTAATTTAATTTGACTGAAGTAGACTTTCTGTAAAATTATAATCCAAATTTTTTAACCAGTCCGAAACCAAAGACTTACATTTGGTTTTTGGCAAGGGATATAGCATTAAGGCTCGATTTACCTTATTGTATAGATTTGAACCCTGGTAGCAGAAAAACCGACGTGCAAACATAGTTTTGAATGACGATGAAGAACAGACTGCATGTTTGCGACGTTTGTCTATGATTTTTTGTGCTTCAAAGGTTGTTAGAGCATGTTGTTTCATAACCGTTCTCAAGATGAATAGCTGCCTCACAGTAAGTACCTCCCATTTCGAGTAGAGATCAGTAGTTGGGTGATAAAAAGGTAGAAACAAACTAACCTTTAGGAGTGCTCTTTGTGCTCTCTCAACTTTTAAGATATGAGTTTTACATGTGCCACCCCACGGGGTGATACAATATTCAAGCTGAGACTGACAGAGAGCATAGTAGACCGATTTTAAAACAGATTTTGGTGCAGTGTTTCTTAAGGCTTTAAATATTACTATAAGTCTACGCACTCTCGCTGATAGGAGATTAATATGATCATGAAATTTAAGATTTCTGTCAATAATTACTCCTAAGTACTTCGTAGATTCAGTTTTTTTAAGATTAGGACACTTACAATTTGTGTCATTTGCATTTGGGCACGAATGGGAGACAATACTCAAAGAGGAATCCGGTTTGTCATTAGTTTGGATGGAAAACGTGATGAAGGTCGTTTTTTCTACATTTAATGTAAGTAAATTCTTATTTAACCATCTGATCACAGTGTTCATGCCTATCTGAGCTTTGGCAAAAACTTCATGCCAGGAGTTACCACTGAACAGTAAAGCCGTATCATCAGCAAACGCAACAATTTTCTGGTCTGGAAACTTTAACTGACATATATCATTTATATAGACTAGGAAAAGCGTCGGTCCAAGAATACTGCCCTGTGGAACTCCAAAAGTCACTGGGACCTCTTCACTAGTTATGTTACCTATTTTAACACATTGTGTTCTGTCGGTAAGGTAATCTTTAAAAAGTTTTAGTTGAAGACCCCGGATACCTAGGCTTTCGAGTTTAGTTAACAGAATAGGGACAGAGACGGTGTCAAAGGCCTTTGCTAAGTCTAAAAATATTCCAATGGTTTTCCTCTTCGAATCTATGTTGTTAACTATATAATTTGTTAGTTCTGACACAGCGTCGGCGGTGGATCTCTTGGCTCTGAAACCAAATTGTGCTTGTGAGAGAAGATTTTTATTTTCCAAGTAGTTAACAAGCCTTTTGTTAATGATGCGCTCTAAAATTTTTGATAGGGTAGGGAGAATTGAAATTGGCCTATAATTATTGACACAGTCTCTGTCACCACTCTTATGTATCGGGTGAACCCTTGACTTCTTATAGATCTTCGGAAATATACCGGTTGTGAGCGACAAATTACAGATGTATGTTATAGGTATTGTTAAAATATACATATTAGATTTCAAGATGTCACTAGATATCAAATCAAGGCCCACCGAACAATCACTCTTTAACGCTGTTATTAAAGACCTAACCTCATCTTCGTCCGTAGGGAGCAGACAAAAAGAATTGCTACACGAATTTAAGGTGATGGGTCCCGTTTGTAGATTATTCTTACTGATTTTTTCTGCTAGCGTTTTACCAACATTTGCAAAGTATTGATTAACATTGTTTGCTGAATTTTGGGGGTCATTGGTGCTAATAAGTTCAACAGGGCTGTCTTTGGCTTTAGTTGAGTATGTAATCTCTTTAACTATTTTCCAAATTTTTTTACTATTTTTCCCTGCGTTTTGGAATTGTAGCTGCTCATATTCTCTTTTAAGTTTTTTTAATAAAGACGAACAAAAATTTCGGTATCGTTTGTATGTAGTTTTATGTATCTCATTGTCTGGATGTTTTTTTTACTTTTTTATATAGATTATCGCGGTTTCTAATGCACTTCAGAATGCCAGGGGTAATCCACGGTTTTAGAATTTTTTTCTTGTTTGATATTTTGACTTCTTTAGTGTTGTTTTTGATAGCCGTATATAGGATATTGTGAAATAAATTAGCAGCCTCGTTGGCGTTTTTAATTGTGTATAGTGGACTAAAGTCGACACTTTTAAGTTCCGCATTTAGAGAGTTGTGATCTAAGTAATTTATAATTTTGGCAGGTTTTTGTTTAGGAAGACTAGCTACGTACAAAGCAACGCTATTATGATCTGTAATTGATGTTTGAAGTATAAGACAACGAGCCGTTAGTTTGGTCTTTAGGAACGTGTGATCCAAACATGTTTTATTGTGCGCAGGAGATGTGTATGCAGGCATCAAACCGTGGAATGCCATCATTTCTAGATATGCAGAAAGGTTGCTGTCCGCACTGTGCTCGGTAATGTTAATATTAATGTCCCCCAATAATATGACATTTTGCATAAACGAATATTTTAATAGTACCTGATTAAGAGATTGCAAAAAGTTATCAATATTTCTGTACCCAGGTGGCCTATAAATGGCCAAGGCTACTGTATCCTTGTTTAGGGTAATAACAAGACAGTTTGCATCCTCAATTACAGGTTCTTCAACTGAGATAAACAAATCGTTCTTGTAGTACACAACAACACCTTCATTCTGCGTAAGGTTGTTAGTGGTGGCAAAACTGTCATATCCATCCAAGGAGGGTAAGAACACAGTTGAAGACAACCAGCACTCTGTCAAAACAATGCAATCCCAATCCACCGCAGTTCTGGCTATTATCGGTAATAATCCAGGTAGGTTACATTTAACACTCCGAATATTTTGTTGAAACATTTTAAGACATTTTTTGGAGTTTGGTAACAGACCCGAGCAGTCCTCGGCATCACAGATGACAGAATCAGCAACGTTAAAAGAGTCAATTTCACTTTGTAATTGCGTTAGCTCGTTGAATTTCGTCCAAGTAACAATTTAGCAGGATCATATTTGTGGGTTAATTTGGGCATAGTATTATGTGCTGATATATTTTTATGTAAAACTATACTATTACATACGAATTCCAATATTGTTAAATGGTTGAGAAAAGTATTAAAACTAGTATTAGCTACGACATAATATTTTAGGGAATGTGTGACACTTTGAAGGCGTGAGTGTGTTATGTGAGTATATTTTGATAGAATATGGTGTTGAGTAATATTAATTAGTTCTAATGTGAGAGTTATTGTTTTATTGTTGTGTATGCGGTGTACGTGAACAGTGTAGTGGTAGGCGCTTATTAAATAAGTTACGTAAAAAATAATGCATGCAGTTGGCATGTATACCAGCCGTTCAGAGAGGAAGACTAGTCAAATATTTTTTTCCATATTTAGAAGATCTTCTTCGCAATAAATGCGTAGACGGGGTCGGCCTTCCTTTTGTTTCAGAAACACCTTGCCAAAAGAAGTCCAGCAGTGCTCGTAATTATGTTTTTTAGCAAATAATCTGGTTATGTAGTGCAGACGTATGATTGAAGCAGTCAGAGATTCAGCTACGTATATTGGCTTTGCTGGTCCAACCATATTCAGATTAGTTGTACTCAAACGATTTTCACGATTTGTCCTATTATATGACCCCGTAGCCTTTATAAACTGTTCTCTCTTTATGGTTGATGTGAAGTCTACGATTATAGGGCCTATGGGTTTGTCTTTCAGCTTTAGACGAGACACATCTCGAATATCGGAATCTAGGATTGGAACATTAATAACATTTCCAAGCTTTTTTGCTATCTCAACTAGCTGTTCTTTGTTCTCAGATACAGTTACTGGGACATTTCTTAACTCGATCATAGTAGACCTTGCGTTTTTTTCAGAAAGTTCAATTTTTGCATCCAAAGTCTTTATATGGCTCTTTAATGAACAGTTTTCCTGTTGAAGAATTTTCAGGTCACTAAGAACCTCATCGTATTTTTCGGACAACAACACCATTGATTTACTTATTTCAGCGTTTTGGTTTATTAATTCCATCAGAGACAGCTCCAGGGTAGTAAATTTAATATCTTGCTGATTTTTAATATCGTCCATTTTGGTCAATAAGTCGGACAGTGAGATATCTGCTGTGCTTGACGGATCATTTAATCGGCGTTTGGTTCGCTTTGTAATGTTCAAATCTATTTGCTGCTGACTTTCAGGTGTATAGAGCGCAGGATCCGACCCAAAATTAGTGGGAGAGATAAGCTTAGAATTACTTTTCGGTGGGGTACGTCGAACATTCATTGTATTTAATTAAGCTTTTGGTGGTATTTATATAGTAAGTCAGTAATTACAATTATGTTACTACGATAATATTATACCTTAAGCTACGGAGAAATAATTACCCGCAAATCGCTGTCGCTTATGATCTGATCCAAACATCAACGCGCATGTAGTGGTGAGGTGCCGCTGTGTGAAACAAGAAGCCGCGTACGCAGAAAAGGATGCATGTTACGTCGACTGTCGCTGTACTGCTCGGGCCGCGTCACTGCTCAATTGCAAACTCCGTCAGCGTAATGCGCGCCTAGTACTTATGTTAATATTTCACTGTTTAGTTTCTTAAACAAATTTGTATTTTAAATTAAAAAAATTGACAAAGTGGACACGTCTAAACTCGTTGGAGGTCCAGGGGAAGGAGGACCGTATGGCATTAAAAATTATCAATTTCACTCGCTTTCGTGGACAACTCACTCTTGATAAAAAAATATATAAGTATGGTGAAATTGTTTTCATAACAAAAAGCTAAAGTTTCTTAAAAAAAGTTTAGCATATCTTATGGTTTGGATGTCCACATATTGGCCCTCTTAAAAGTATCACTCTGTCTGGATACTTCATTCTTGGGTGGGATCGAACTCTGGTAGTCACTTGTGTTTGTGTAATTTATTTCATTACTTCTGCTGCACTGGGCCTGCGTGGTGTATTGCAGCACACTGCCTGTCGAAGAGAGGAGGTCTGTATCCCAGCAGTGTATCATTATTAGGCTGATTATTATGTTCCACATAATTTTTATTTTGTCTACAGACTCAGTAGCTAAAGGACGAAGTACGTATCACGCCTGTAATCCCCGAAGCAGAGGTGTACCTAATAGCACAGACATTTCGCCAGTTATGTTTAAGTCCCATGTAATAGGGGGCGATTATATTGTCATCATGCATGAAGACTCCATGGCCGTTACTGAGAAATTCTTGATGGTAAAACCCAATAACAATTTGCCTGACCTGGGAATCGAACTTAGGCCCTCTTGCTCAGCAGTTGCAATTGCTACCACTAGATACCAATGAGAATAAGTGCAATTTCAATTAATTCTAAAGCTATCAACAAAACACTTTACCGTACAAATAGTTTGCCAACGAACCAATATAACAGGTTGTATTGAATTGAAACCACCGTGTCTTAGCACTATCCGAGGCAGGTCTTAGTAGTACTATCAAAGATAGAACTGATTGAAACCTGGATTATCCTATAGTCGTGGAAATCGAAGGAAGAGATAAAACATTTGTTTTTTTTTGTACTAAAAGCTGCAAACGCTTTAAGTGATACTAAAATGGTCCATCGAGTTTATATATGAAGTTTCCGTTCAGCAAAAAACTGTGGTTCTACCAACGAACACTATAAAGGGTAACATAACCGAAAGGCACTTGTTCTCTCCGTCTTTGCGATCATTTTTTTGTTCTAGATCATACTTTTTTTTTTCTTCTAAACCGTACTTGGGAACCTTCTAGTTATGGAGATATTGGGGATCAAAATTCCAACTTTTTCAGAAGTTTTTTTTTAATTACAATGTAAGATTTTTACTTTACGCACCTCCACGACCCCCGTACTATTCAATTCAATCCATCCATCAGCATAATGCTCTGAGTGCTTTCCATCGACTCCTACCGTAAAACCTGATTTTCACCCCAAAAAAAAAGTCGATTCCCAGCAATAATTTTTGCGTAAAGTTACTTAGTTTGATGTATAGAATGCTTGGTTGACGGCTATGTGAAGGGTCAGTTTACACCCTGTATACATGTGATACTCATTGTTATTGCATCTCAAAAAAGATTTGAACACATACCAATTTAAAAAAAAAAAAACGAACACTCGAAATTTTCCTCAGCATCACAAGTGCATACCCGATTACCACACAACTTTTCAGTCACTTTCATACTTCCTCGTCAAATTATAATAGAATAACTATTTAATTTGAAAATACTCTATCTGAATTCGGGTACGTTTTTTTTTTACACTAAATGGGCTTACTCTTGACCTCAATCTAGTCCCGAGGAAAGAGATGAGAGTCGACGAAGGAACGAGCTAACCCACAAGAAGCCTATTAACTCGTGACTTAAATAGATTAAGGTCATATGAACTTGGGAACACCGACGCAGGCAGGGAATTCCACTCCTTCCACGTCGCGTTGGTAACTTTCCCGTTTCGCCAACGAAACAAAAGACGTGCAAAATAAGAAAAAAATAATGTCCCCTTTCCTTACTATTTTAATTTTCATACATTGATTGAGCCACAAGAGTAACATCCAGGGTAACACGAAATCCATTGGCTGGTAACATCCATCTGAAAACCTAACCCTCAAAAACTTCCAACCACATCCCAAACACCAGTAAAAGCCTTCTCAGAAAACGAGTCCATAATAATTCAGTTCTAACTCGTACAAATTACTCCACCTGTTCAAGTTGTCGGACGGGGTCCAAGTTTTGCAATTACGCAGTCTAACTGGTACAGCATTAATGGACCTGGCTGCGGGTAACGGGGGAAGGGTTGGTTAAAACAGCTAAACAATCGGTGCTAAGTTAAATTGCGGGGAATAGAATACAAGTGTGTTGGGGATTTTGTGTTTATAGGCGGGTTAAGTCGACAAAATACTCTGGATATTGTGGTTATTATGTAGGTAAGAAAGTAGAAGAACGAAAGAAAAAATATTTAATTGTCGCAGGGACATGACGTGCATACAAAATGACAAAAAAATAAACAATAAACTTGCAACGCAAAACAATATTATTATAACAGGACGAGACAAAAACGAAAAAGAGTTGACAGCTTACACGTCGCGTCGTGACTGTGACAAGCAGTTTACCACTCAGCATGTACAGACGCCAGCACATCAAGCTACCCGAAACTGTCAAATTTTCCCAATCAACCTTTCAAGGTTGATTAGGAAATACCTAATGCTTTAGTGATAAAATTGAAAATCTATTAAAGAAATTTGACAGATTGTAAGTAGCATGATGTGCTATTCACAAAGGAGTACATCATTGTTTACGGTATAAAAGCCAAAGTCCCAAAAATTAAAATGAATGAGAAAATATGATGTAAAACTGTTTCTTATCATGAATGTTTTTAAAATGAATGAGAAAATATGATGTAAAACTGTTTCTTAACATAACTCAAATTTGTCTTTTTTTACGCGAAACAAACGCAAGCATATTTGCGTTTGGCTGCAACTTGCCTGATCTGAAGCGATGATGAGGCCTAGGGTGGAGCACACTTGCCTAAAAGAAACCGATTCACACGACCTTTGAAGATATCAAGATTGTAATGATCGGGGAATAACAAGCCACCAATACACGGATAACTACAGCCGTCTGTGCTGTATAGTAAATTGACGCAGGTGCTACCTAAGGGGTTTGTTGCTAATCTTTAGATAAAGCCATCGTCGAGTCCTTCTTCGTGGGGCTGGCATGGTATTATTATATATTGCTGGCCAATAAACTTAGGCATAGTTGAATTGAAAGATTATTTCACTGCTGGATATAATCCTTTAGGGATATTACCTAAAAATATAAGTAATGCTTAGGTTGAGGCAGTTTTGGTATGTTTTACCAAAGCTCTTTGAAAAAGTGAATGACTTACTGATTTCAGATAACTCGAGAACAGCAAACTTCAACGTAACCAAACCATCATTACCTTTCAGCAAATAAATCGCTTTAAAGCTTCTGTCAGTTTCGCTTCAACCAGCGTAATATACAAAATAATAAGGGCAGGGCATCGATCACCTAACAGCAGAAAGCGCCCTTAATTACTAAAGTTTACATGGCGAGAACTCGACACGCGTCTAAAGCAATTTCAGCAAAGTTATAGACGTGGAAAATTCTTGGCGAAGCTATTTTTAAAGCGTTATTATTGGGGAAGAAGTCTTCATTGAAGTAAAGGTTATTAGAAAGATGATATCTTTAGAAAACAATGTTGCAAAAGATCAAATGAAGATTTTCTTGATAACAATTCAGTAAAAGCACACTTTGAGGCTGGTCTGTGAGAGCAACTATTGATCTCGGTTGCAATAGTAGTAATGTAACAAGTATGTAAAATATTTTTTAGTAAATGTTACCTGTATATAAAAATTTGTTTTATTAATTTAAAAATTTTGTGTTTTGATTACACTTAAGGTATGTCAGTTGTAACGAATACTTGGCAAAAGTCCAAAAAAATACAACCTGACCAAAACCTTTCAGGGTAGAACGATTAGAAAATTCTAGTAGAAATATTATACACTCAAACTGACAGATTAGTGGAGCTACTAACTAAAAACAGCCGTTCGGATCAATCTTCAGGTTAAGCTGCGCTTGCCTAGGTTGATCTGTGGATGGGTGACCTCCATTCCTTGGAAAACATGTTAAGCTGTTGATCCCGGCTGTCATTGGAGATGTTTGACGGTCGTTAAAGGTAGTCAGTGGCCTATAAATCTGACAATCAGTCCTACCAAGGGTATCGTATTACCTAGCACTAACTGGGTTAGTACTAACCGGGCTATGGAGATCAGATAGGCAGTCGCTTCATGTAAAATACTGGTGTTTCAGCTGCATCCGGTTAAACTGGAAGCCGACCCTAACATAGTTGCGAAAAGGCTATGCAGATAATGATACTAAATCAGATTGGAAATTAAAGGCTTTCTATTGATATTGAGGGGCAAAAAATGGCATCGTAATTCAACTACCAAAAATCTAAAAATGGCGAATTAAAGTGACAAATCAATCTATATTGAATAATCTGCAAACTATTTTTTTATACCACGCATCAGTTAACAAAAAAATCTTTAAGATATTTTTTCATTTATTTTGATTACTGAATGACCTGAAAGTATGTGTGTTCAATTTAATTCTGTCACTCTATTTTAAATCTCTGAACTCTGACGCCCCGTCCACGACCTTAGGCGATTCTACTTGCGTCAGCGACACCTGCGTGCGGCATTTGATCCATCACGTGAGTACAGTCGCAGCGTGTTCCAAACAACTTTCTTCAATTGTTTTCTCCAGAACAGTCACTGTCGCAATAAGCATGTCGCTTGAGCATGCAGCTCGTGGCCAGAAGATAAGTAAATCTACTTCTTCTTTCTTTCTTTATCGTGTGGGTATCGTCTAAGCTGGTGTCAGAGTTTTTATGCCGCCCATGGGCCTCTGACTTGGCTTTACATGCCGCTAAGAAAATATCTCAGTCATGCTGGTTTCCTCACGATGTTTTCCTTCACCGAAGCAAGTGATAATTATATACGAACATGAGTCCGAAAAATCAGAGGTGCGTCTTGGGTTGGAACTCGATACCTATGACTTGGAAGTCCGACGGTCACGCCACTAGGCTATCACTGCTATTAAAGTAAATTTACTCTGCAGTGTTTGACACGCGTGATTTTGCGTACCAATGATGTGTGAAATAAAATACATGTGATTTTAAAATAAAAAGTAATCTATCGAAAGTAATGTGGATGTTTGATTTAATAGGATTTTGGTTTGAAAATATTTGTAGTAGTAGGTACTAGTATGTTTTTCTACAATTTCGGATTGCGTATTGTGTAAAATAAAATTATTTTTCTTCAGGTGAATGTTTCATTCATGTCGTTGTCATCACAATTGCATTTAGTAGTTTATTTCGATTTTTGCCATAAAAATTCAGGCACTTTCTTCTTAATAAGACTAAAAAATACTATATTAATCAGAATCAATCTTCGAAGAGTTAGGCAGAGGTGTAAAGTACACCCACATTTCACCAGTTATGTTTTACTTCCATTAGGCGAGTCTATGGCCATCAATTGGGCACAAATCCAGACCTCGTGGCAGTTACATATTCGATATTGTTAATGTCTTGTAAAAATCGTAAAGAAGTAATAATAAAAAGGCAACACTTTAACTCAAATCATCAGCTGCCTAGCCTTTTTCAAAATATGTTGAAGGCGGCCCAGTCTAACCAGATGAGCTGAATACCAGTATTTTACATGGAATGACTGCCATGTCAGTGACATATTGCCATCAACCGGGCACAACTCCAGACTCTGTGGCTGCTAGTATGGCTTTTTTTTTTTTAGGATAGTAAATTGTCAAATGACCCCCCCCGCTTTGGGCGGAGCGGAAGGGAGTGTCAGACTTGTACTGACTAAAACCCATTCATGTTCCTTCTTCGCCTTTTGTGTTCCAGGGCCGCGGTATCTCTTTCGAACAGTCCCGCAGCCCTGGGAGGCATCGACCCATGCGGACACCTACGTGGTCGCTGATATCTTTTTGAGGCGCGCGTGGAACACGAACGCGCCGTCGACACGGCCTGTCGTCATAAGACAGCCGGACGGCGAGCTAGCCCATAACTTGCCGTCCACTGGCCCACGCCTACGGTGGCCGGGGGCCACCACGTGACCCCCGACGCCCAGGGCGTCTCCTGCGGTGACTGGGACGTGAGGTTCTTTCCCTCTCACGTCCCGCCACCTCCTTCACTAGCATGACTGCTTCGCAGAAGGAGGTGACGGCTTCCCATTCCCTCTCGCTCCGGACCATGAATTGAACCAGGGCCGGGCGCGAGAGATCGCCGCCGCCAATCGCCTCTACGAGGACACGGCGCTGCTCCGCCCAAGCGGGGCAGACCTCCACAGTGTGCTGCACCGTGTCCTCCAGACGATCCTCGCAATGAAAACACCCGGGCGTTTGCTCCCGCCCGATTCGGTGCAGGAACCTCCCGAAGTGATACTATGGCTGCTAGTGAAAAATTCCTGATGGAAAAACCCAACAACGCTTTGCCCGACCTGGGAATCAAACCCGGGACGTCAGGCTAAACAATCTCGTTTGCGAACACAAGACCAACGAGGCTATAAGCTGCATAATATATTCATTTTGATTGGAAATTTTATATCCTTTTCATAATTTCACCAATGTACGAAAGCGAATTTTAAGCCACCTATAGAGACCTTTTTTAGACCACAGAATATGTATCTCATAAATAGATAGTGGCATAGATATACCAACAACGAAATACAGCCACCTAAGTGACCATAAATTTAAAGTCTATGATTATCCCGCGTTCAAACTATCAGCAGGCAATTTACCTATTCTACCTCAAAATAGGCCAAAATCGGTTTAATTCCCAAAAGTCTAATTTTCGAATTTTGTCCTAAACATGTTTACTTTATCTGTAAACTGAAAATACGATTCTCTCATTGCGACAGCATATTTATATGCCTGTATTTGAAAACGTATATTTTGGTTGGCATTGTAATTAAAGTTGAATAGAGAATATTATTTATGTTCTACAATAATATATATTTATATTTGCTATAACAGTTGTCAAGCCAAGCAAAATTAACAACTTGTATTCTAAATTTTAACAGGACAAAATGTGAGTGTACTACTATTAGATAGCTACATCTCTGCCTAGTCCATCGGGGATTACAGTTTTCAAGCAGGTCACAAACATTAATTAACAATATTTAAATTACAAACACGGTGATAAATAGAAAATAAAATTGAAGAGGTATGGAAGAGCCGTTGCTAGGCTATGGTATACACAAGCTAACGTTAAAAACATCAAAATGATTTTTAAAAAAAAAGGTTTAAGATACTGCCTCGTTGGTCTAGTGGTCGCAAGCACGACTGCTGAGCACAAGGTCCTGAGTTCGAGGCCCGGGTCCGGCAAAGTGTTATTGGGATTTTCCATCAGGAATTTATCAGTAGCAGCCACGGAGTCTGGCACGATCCCTACTACGTGGGTCTTAAACGTAGCTGGCGAAATGTTGGTTTACTATTAAGTACACCTCTGCATAACGCATTTGGGGTTACAGGCGTGATGTTATGTAATATTGTAATAATCCACCAACCTCTATCTTATTTCACAGACAGTCTTCTCTTAGCGTAATCTCCCAAAAGACCTATTTTCTATGTAACAGAAATAACACTAAAATACGGCATTTAACCCGTTTCATACCTGCCTTATGCACCTATGGCTGTTGGCTCTTGTGCCGTCTGAACTTTTCTTAACCCGTCTGAACTTGCCTGACCTTAATACTCTTGCGGGGCGTAATTCAAACGTTCATAACTGGGTCGATTATACCCTAGACCTACATTGTAGGGTTTGGTATTTTCTTGCATTGCGAAGGTGCGTCTTTATCGATGAAAATAAAAATGAAAAGGCATTACGTGGAAGAAAAATATTATTGAGAGTACTTCACGCCTGTATTTTCTGCTCGGCAGAGGTGTACTTACATAAATAATGTCCCATTAAAATAGATGGACAAATTTTAACACAGCGTTGAGTACGTTTGTGTAAAGTGATTTTATTTTGACCTAAAATCGTTGGGTAACAAAAATTTTTTGTGTATTTTCGTTGGCTGATTTTTTTTCTTGCAAATATCTAATGCGCTTTTCCTACTTATTTTTACCGTTCATTATTTTGGTGGTCTGTATGATTTCTAAAAGTTTTTCCATCTATTTTAATGGGACACTTATATACATCCACGTTACATCAGTTATGTTCAAGTCTCATGTATTGTGCAAGCCTACTGCAATGAACTGGACACGAATGTAATAGGGGTATAAAAAACGGGGGGTAAAGTTCTTTATCCCCCGACAATATTGTGGTCGGGTTTTTGTATATTTTTGTATATATTTTTAAGTCTCGGATAACTTTAATAGCGCGATTCAGACTATTTATGTTAGTTCTTCATTTGTGTCATAGATGGCGCTTTAATACTTTTTGTGCTACGTTTCTTTAGTACTTTTTTGTAATGCCGTCACAAATGCAAAAAAATTCGTCATGAAAACGTACCATAATACTTTGACCGATCTGAGAATTGAACCCAAGACTGACTGAAGAGACTGCTAAGCTAATTAAATTAAGCTTTATCTCCTTTTCTCTGTCTGTGGCACATGTATCATTAGTGATCATCAAACATCGTCATTTTATAGCATTTGACAGCTAAAGAAAACTACCTACATAAATGTAATTGTTGGCTTCGTTAACTCTCATCTAGCTGTTATTTCGTTGTCTTAGCATGTCAATGGCGTTCTATGAATTGGCCTAGAACATAGCAATGGATTAAGCGCTATCACCAGGGTCTATCAATTCCTGTAATGTACAGGGGCTTGCAGGACACGATATCATCTGTTCCATTCTTTGTGGAAGCTACTACGAGATATCCAACGAAGATCATATCTCAGAAATTCTACTGATTCAATTAATAAGATTAATTCCTAATTTAATTAAAAGAAAAAGAGGATTGGCACCTAAGACATTTTCATAATTGAAACCATAAATAAATCCAAAATTAAACAGCCTCATCTGGGTTAAATATTTTTCTAATTTTCGAAATTAAACCCTCGAGCTACCCTCGTAGACTTCACTCACCTGTCAAATAGTTAACAAATTGGATTCTGCGAGAGCAATGGTTGCCAGTTCGATTCCCGACGGGCGAACTTCCCGAACGGTATTGAGTTAACTGAAGCTGGCCAATCTATTGTACGGAAACCTCATTTGAACATTTCGAGGTTACCTATTGGCTGTATGGTTTAGTGTTTTGTGATCATTAAAATAACATAGCAGAAGAGCTCGTGGCTAAAAAATAACAGCTGCTCGGGTCGATCTTTAGGGTAAGCCGCGCTTACCTAGGTTGGTTCGTGGATGGCTGACAACCCATTACATACTGAGTTTCCTCCGTGCCTGGCGTTGGGCCCTGCTGTCATTTATAGATCTTTGACAGTCGTTACGGTAGTCAATAGCCCGAAAGTCTGGCACCCAGTCATACCAAGGGGTATCGTATTATCCAGTACTAACCGGGTTGTGGAGGTCAGATAGGCAGTTGCTCCATGTAAAATACTGGTATTCAGCTGCATCCGGTTAGACTGGAAGCCGACCCCAACATAGTTGAGAAAAGGCTAGGTAGTTGAGAAAATATCATAGCAGCATTGCTTAGATTTGTCGTAAGGATCGTTTCTGTAGGGTTCCCCTGCCACAAGGGATGACGGATGAGGTTGGTACAGAAGCGAGTAAATCGATATCAAAGAGACTCATATACCAGCTGTGGGTGAAGTCGGGATGTGGACAATGATACTCAAATGTACGATCTATGTATTTTGGAAATCAACCATCACCTTACTGACTGGCACATATTTTCATAACGCCATGACCTATTCTCATTACTAATTTCTGCTTACATTTAAACGGTTTTTGATTGATGACATAGTAATATTTTTGTTATTTCTTTGTTAGTTATATATTTGATTATTGCTTATGTTGTGATTTGAAATGTAATTATTTTGTAAAATTCGAACACAATGCAAATTGTTTGATTGTTTGATGATTAAAATAATAAATAATAAAAATGTATTATATTTGTTATTTCTGATAAATTAGTAGAAAATAGCTTTTGGTACAATTTATTTTGGACCCAAAATGAATCTGCTGCGTTCCTAAAAGAAACAACTTGAATTCGTATTTGAAACTAAACTAGCAATAATTAAGAGTAGCATTTTGAATATTATCAACATTAAATTTTTTTCTCATACCCAAGTATATTATTCGACGACAACAGTAATAAAAGTAAATGCTAGTATATGAACTGCAATAGTGGTTCTCTGAAACGTTATTTGACTCAATAATATTTTACAAAGCATTTTCTTGGTACATTAGGTCTGAAGTGGTTTCTTGAGAGACTTAGGGGAATTCACAGAAGGAGGATAAGATGTGACGTGGTCAACGCTACGTGGATCGTACTTGTAACTTGCGAGAGCAAAACTTAGACTTTTAAAATTACTAGTTTATAGTGATTGGCGTCTAAATACTGAATGAAAGACTATTATATAGTAGGTAACTATGTATTCGGCCATTGCGGCAGGCAAGGCGAACATAGGAAGCAAGAGCGAGCGAAGCAAGCTCGGGACGTGTGGCACCCGGACTCGGACAGGTTAGGTTCGAAGGTTACGTTAGGTTACTTTAAACCCTGCATACAGAAAAAGGAGCCCAGCGCAGGGCGACGTCGACTACGCGTTATCTACTATCTAGTGGTTAATAATCTTGTTTTAGTTTTTTTTCTGAGTCTTTGAATTATCACACTGATCGTATTGAACAATAATGTAGTAACTTTTTGACGGCGCGATTGGCTGCTGCGCTGCGTGTCGCTTGTTCGATCTCCGCACGGAACAAATATTAGTATGATCTACAGGTAGTTGTTCCGGGTCTGGCTGTTTGTGTATGTGAGTTTAAATGTTTGTAACGCACCCACGATAAAGGAGAAACTCCTAGTGTGGGGCAAAGATCTTAAAAAAAAAAAAAACTCAAATTTGTATACATTTAAATTTGAATTCACCCACCATTAATTTGAATTTATTTTCGCTCGTTTAAATAGTACCCTAATCAAATACGATGGTCTCAAATCACATGCAACGTATTACACTACTCCTGTTCTTACTTAGCCATGAACTCTTCTAACAAAAAACGATACAGTATAATATGAAAATCCAAGATATTTATAATAATTCAATCAATGTCCTCGCTAAGTTCATACCAGCGGTGAAGACCGTAATTGTACCTAGGTAAGAATCTTCTTCATAGATACAAAAGGATTATTTCAGCGTGTGGAGGTTCTTTCTATTTTCTTTTAAAATACTGTAATAGAACTTCTTAGTAACAGTGGCATAAAGAACTAGTGCTTTGATGCAATCCCTACTATTGTATTGCTGGGGAAATGTGTCTTGTGTACGAAGTAAGCTACTTCGTGGTATTGTATTGTGATATTTATCTTTTATTTTAATTTCCTTTTACTATTTTTACTGTGAACTTTCAGGATAACCTAAACTTAAAAAAAAATTGTTTTATGTTTTTATTTCTTTTAAAACAAATTTTAAAAAATAGACATGATACACAATCATTATTTTATTATAATTATTAGAATTTATATCCCTTTTAAGCTTTTTTTCGAGCTGAGAAATATAAAAACCAAAGTATTGATATTAAATTTGACACAGATACAAGAACCAACTCTGGTCTCGTTAAGAAAATGTGTAAAAATTAAATCATACAAAAGAGAGTGTAGTAGCAATAGTTTTGGACAAATTCTATTTATTATTAGGTAAGGTTAATTCTTCAAAATTCTTTCCCACACCAAAAAGTAAAGTATCATAGTGAATTTGATTCTTAAATAATTCTAGATTTTGGCAATTTCTCAAATTCAATTTCATGAATCAAAAACCGCTGGATGCGAGTCGCACGGGACCGGTCAATGTGGCGACACTTGGGAGAGGCCTATGTCCAGCAGTGTACGTATTTCGGCTAAAATGGTGATGATGATGATGAATCAAAAACCTGGTGTAAATAAAGGCAGTTTCACATACGTTCAAAAACGATACCGGGAAAAAATCCTAGTTTGGGGCAAAAACATGTAACGTCTTATTTCAAGCATAAGTAAAGTGAACCAAGTAGGTACCTCCCTCCCTCCCCACTATCCCTGTCTAGGTCTCAAGGGGCCTAGCGTGAAGACACATACCAACAATTATAAGGGAATTAATGGTGTATAACACGATTGCGAGCGTAAATCTGGCACTAGCACTTGGCTGACACAAATCTCAAGTTTGGATCCCCTCCAAATTCAATAATGGCTCATGTGGGCTCTCAAGACACTAGATTATAACTTAAGCCGCTTTCGGGAGTAATGTTAATGTGATATTAAAGTTTGTCACCTAGAAACCTTTTTGATAGTTTTGGCGAGAATTTTCTAGAAAAATTTGGACTTATTCTTGGACGTTCTGAAGTTATTTCTAGCAAATTGTTTTAGTTTGAAAAAGTTTTTTTTTTTTCGAGATTTAAAAGAATAAGGGGGTAAAAGAAGAATTTTTACATTAAAATATTGTGGCTTTTGCAGTCTAAAAGATAGTTACGTGATGAAGTTCTAACTGGAGACCAAAATCCCATACCCCCCTTCTCCTTCATGCCAATGGCATAAAATCAAAGTCCATCATTAAATCAATCTAGTCATTATTGCGCCACTGATGATGCTGAGCAAAGGTCACCCGAAAGTCCTTTCAGCTACTCTTCTATATCTCAAACCACATTTACGGTACGCTATGATCACTACCTCTTTCGGGGCTGTCCTCAATCACATAATTTTTACTCAACGAGGTAAATTTCTCTCTCATTTTGTCTGTATTTATAACAACACCATCCTAAAGCGCAGGCCACACCGCCAACTAGCGAGACAGCGAGCGAGCCAGGCGAGCATCGTTTCACCTCTTTTCATACTTCAGTTCGCGGTGTGATGATGCTCGCCCGGCTCGCTCGCTAGTTGCCGGTGTGGCCTGCGCTTTATTCTTGCCATAAAATAAACAAGATTTTGCTGTAACGACCCTTGTACTAAAAATTAAGAATTCGTCTTCAAAACATAACATTGGGATTCACCCAAAGTTACAATAATTATAAAATACAGACCATTAGGAAGTAAACATTCCATGAGCCACGGAACGTTTAAAAGGCAACTGGCCACTAAATAATACGTTTAACACCAGTAGGTTGCGTACAGATAACCGATTAGAATAGCATTTTTTTTTTGTCGAAAAATCTGTTACCTATGTTAAATCCACTTTTGGATATATTTAAGTACGTAAGCCACCAAAGTTCTGGAAAAATGTTCTGATTGACTAACAGTCAATTTGCTAATATCGGACAAGTTGGTCTAAAGACACTGAAAACACACACACACACTGAAACTGTTAGTTTTCAGTGTTACACTCGTCTTAGCATTGACAATCACGTCTAATCCTATAATAATCTGTTAAACTGGGCCCAAACTGTGTAATATGGAAGTAACATCGATACGACATAAAGAAGTCATTCTGTTGTATTAATGTAGAGAGTAGAGCAAGACAAAACGACGAGTAATAGAGAAGTATGGAAGAAGAAGATATGCTGCGCCGACTCCAAATAAATTAAGATAAGGCAACGAGAATGTTGATTAATATTTTTGTAAGGTCTTCATACCCTTTCATTCCGTACTGCAAGTTTCTTTCCCACCAATTGAATTACACACTTTCAATCAGTATACGAAGTAATTTAGAAAATTCCTCATCCAGCGCTTTGTTTGGAAATGGTTCGATTGACAACGAAAAACACCACAGAGAATGTTTCTGAATTATCAAAATATAGGGCACTGCCATTGTGAACCATAATATTATGTTACGCAGTAACCGCGCTGCATTTCATTCACTATTCAGTAGCTCTGAAAGTTATCATATCCGTACAAAAACATCCGCAACAGATAACCGCCCGTCTACACCCCACCTTAAAAGGCGACCACCCACTAAATAATACGTTTACAACCATTAAGCGATGTAACAACTGTACGGCTCCTGCAAGTACAATTTATTGCTACAACCTCATGCTGCGTCAACGACCCTGTGTTTTTGGACAATGTTTAGGGTATTTTCGGTAAAGTTGGCAACAATATTTGTGGATTCAAGTAGCTATAGTATGACGAAAAGATAGCTAGGGAGAGGAATAAAATATTATAGCCTAACGAACATTAGTTTTAGTTTAACTATAACCTCATAGGAACATTGTATTCGGCATTATAAACATCTTTCAAACATGACATAACATCAGGCCTTGTAATTCTCGAAGGGTTAGGCAGAGGTGTACCTAACAGTACGCCCACATTTCACCAGTTATGTTTATGTTCCATATAATAGGAGGCGACCCTATTGGCATCAGCCGGGCACAAATCCAGGCTCCTTGGCTGCAACTGAGAAATTTTCTGATAGAAAAATCCAATTGCCCGACACCGACGTGAATTGAACACAGGACCTCATGCTTAACAGTCGCGCTTGAAACTGACCAACGAGGCAGTCCAGGTCACTTTCATTAAGTTTACCTTGTCCTTATGTTTTTATCATCAAGCTTACTTTGTATTTTATGAATCACAACAGATAAACACGAGGTTTCTGTAAAAAAAACCCGAATGGTTTTTTTTCAGAAACCTGAAAATCTATAGGCACATATAACACACTGAAATCTACAGGCAGAGCAAAATATTACTCTACAAATTAAATCATTGTTCTTGATATTTGACTTTTTTTTATTACAAAACGGGCCTGATCTTGGCCTCGATCTCGCCTGATAGAAAGCGATAGATGAGGTCTATGATGGAACTGGAAAAAGAAAAATTTAATTAGGCTCTCAAGAATGAGGTGTAAAAAATCATAGTTGCTTGTAAAGAAATATCTACTACTAACCGACCACGTCTCAAATAGACATATATTAACTAGAAAACTAGAACTTTTAAATAAAATTTCATTCCAAAACCGCAATAATATTCCGACGCACTCATATTTTAGAACAACAAGGCAGTTCGCCCACGTAATGGGCGAGCAGTTTATGCTTATTGCTCAGGTACCAAACGAGGCATGAAGATACTGTTAGTGCTACTAACTGCCTTTATTAAATAACAAATTAACGGGTAGACTTTTCAGTATAACTTTATTGGTTGCTAGATTAGGGTTCTGAAGCTTGATTATGATTTTGTTTGGAGTCCTTTACACTGAAATCAAGGTGAAGAGGCGTAGTCTCTGCGTAGACACCGCATAGCCACCACAAAAACCGTAGTTACCGCATTGACGCTGCGTAAATGCCAACGCTGTGTGCTAGCGTCAGTGGCTCCGTGCGTAGTGATGGCGTGCAAAACTAGTACCTGTTAAACGCAGGTTTACTCACGTAATGGGCAAGCGGTTTATGCATATTCCTCAGGTACCAAACGAGGCATGCAGATAATTTTAGTGTCTGCCTTAAATAACAAATTAACATGTCGACTGCATAGCGACCGTGTAGGTGCCACGTAGACGCTAAGAAGATGCTGCGTAGACGATGTGCAAATGACGCATTGACCAGTATGCTAGCGCCATCCCCCTGTGGTAATAATACGCAAACAATTAGGGCAGTCACATTCGATATTTGTTTTCATAAAAATAAGCTACAAAAACCTCAAAGCACCTATCCAACAAAAAATATCGAATATCCCATAAAAAATATTCAAATTCATGTCCCTATTAATTCATTATATCGCTGACAAAATACGTTGTCATGTTTCATATTAAAAAAGAAAAAAAACCTCAGACGTCTCCGTTACGTGGCAAAATGATTGATTGCGATACACGGGCGATTCTCATCCCCGTAGAGAGAGGCTTTGTACTAGAGGGATTGGAGTGTGTAATCGGGATTTTTTCATCGAATAAACCCGCTGTTGTAGGTACTGAAATTGTTTCGGTAAACGAGGGGGCTGGGGATAATCGATTATACTTTCAACTGGTTCTGTAACTATATTTGAGATTACTTGCCCGCTGTGAATTTCATTCAGCATAAAAAATTAGTGTCTTGCCTCAGGCAAATATAAGGATTTTAGCGTACATAAAGTAGTAAGCAGTGATAGCCAATTGGTGTGACCGTCGGACTGCCAAGTCATACGTATTTCGAGTTCGAACCCAATACCCTCTGAAAACATCGTGAGGAAACCAAAAATTCCTGAGAGATATTTCTCGACGGCATGAAAAGCCAAATCAGAGGCCCATGGGCGGCATAAAAATTCTGACACCAGGTCAGGCAGTAGGCACTAAATAACAAAAATAAATCGGCAAAGTGCGGGTTAGACTCGCGCATGAAGGGTCCCGTACCGTAGTAGGCGAGCCCCATTTAATTTTTAATATATTTTTATTATTTGTTGTTATAAATGTCTTATAGGTTTTCTTGTAATTTAGGCAAAGAACTATTTTTTGTTTTTTTTTTTCAAATTTTCGGCCCTGTTGTTTTGGAGTTAAGGTGGAGGGGGGGGGGGGGGGAATGGTCAATTTTCGCCTATTTTCTTAAAGAACTTCAAATTTTTTTCTTAAAATTAAAAAAAATATATATTTGAGATTATATGTTATGTAACACGATATAGTTCGCAAAATTTTTTATTTTTATTTTTTAATTTACCCCGCAAAATTGATCCATGTTCAAAATTCACTAATTTACGTTACACGTCCGTCTTTGTGTCACCGACTTACATATGTGTACCAAATTCAAATTCAAGTGGACCAGTAGTTACGGAGTAAATTGGCTGTGACAGACGGACAAACAGACAGACAGACACGCGAGTGATCCTGAATGGGTTCCGTTTTTTCTTTTCAGGTACGGAACCTTAAAAAAGGGTACATAGGTCTCCTTTTCGACAATCCATCAAAAACGACATCATCCATGATAATTACTATATTAGGTAACTCCAATACTCACATCCGTGACCTAACATAATATTCTTACAAAAACGATGGGATATTCCACGTAACGCTCGCTCAGCAAGCGGTTAAGCTTAACAAACCAATTACTGTGGGTTTCTGTGACCGCTCGGCTGTTACCAACATGTTGGGATTATCAGTGTTTTCTTTGTAATATGTTTTTATGTATGAGGTTAATACGGTGATTTTGTAATGGTGTTATGTTGAGACTTTGGATATTGTATTAAATTACGTAATGATGGAAAAAAAATAATGTCGCACTCTTTACTAACATAACATAATCACGCCTGCAATCCCCGAAGGGTTAGGCTGAGGTGTACCTAATAGTACACCCACATTTCGCCAGTTATGTTTAAGGCCCATGTAATAGAGGGCGAGCCTATTGCCATCAAACGGGCACTAATCCAGACTTCGTGGCTGCTACTGAGAAATTTCCATGGAAAAACCTGGGAATCGAACCAAAGATCTCATGCTTGGCTGTGTGGGGCAACGTTTTGTTTCAAACAAAAACCTAACTAAAAACTCCATTCCTAAAAATGCGTTTATCATAACATTACCCTACTTTACTTTTAGAGCAGCGGTGGCCCAGTGGTGGCGGTCCCGACTTACCAGCAGTAAGTCATGGGTTCGAACCCAGGCAGGCGCATTACTTTGTGTAATTTATTTCATCACCACTGCTCTCAAAACGATGAACGAAAACATTGTGAGGAAACCAGCGTGCCCTAGAACCAAAATTCGAAGACATGTGACATCTACCAACCCGCACTGGGCCCGCGTTGTGGATATAGCCCATTCCCTCTCATAGAGACGAGGCCCGTGTCCCAGCAGTGGGAACATTATAGGCTGATTATGCTACGCCTACTTTACCAAATAATTTTATACAACATCTTCATTTCAGACTAAAGTTAAATATAATTACTTTTCCTTTGATAGTCCTAATGATGTCCCGCAAGAGATACGCGATGAATAAGATCCCGATTAAAGCCTCAACAACGAGCGTCCTAATTAAATATTCTCTCAATACCGAAAATTTAATTAAATTATGCTAATTAATATTTGTTTTTAAAGCTAACAAAGTTTGCAGCTTGACTTTTCCTATTTGTTTTTTTTAATATTTGAGTTGTTATCATACGGAAGTACAGTATGTCTTATCAAAGCTTTATGTCAACAGGGCTTATATAAATAAACTAGCTGTTGTCCGTGACCTTCGTCCGGATGAAATTATTATAAAAATACAATTTTGGTCGTAGCGTAATGTTATATAGCCTATAGCCTTCCTCGATAAATGGGCTATCCAACACTAAAAAAAAATTTCAACTCAAACCAGTAGTTCCTGAGATTAGCGCGTTCAACCAAACAAACAAAAAAACTGTTCAGCTTTATAAATAAATATAGTATTATTACCTCGTTGGTCTAGTGGTCGCAAGCACGACTACTGAGGATGGCCCTAGTGAACCATCGAAGAACCATCCATCGGGAACCTAGGTTCGAGGGATCGAACCTAGGTTCGATTCCCAGGCCAAGCAAAGTGTGATTGAGTTTTTACATCATGATTTTCTCAGTATCAGCCACGGAGTCTGTGCCCGGTTGATGTCAATATTCCCTATTACATGGGACTCAAACATAACTGGTGAAATGTGGGTGTACTATTAAGTACACCTCTGCCTAAACCTTCGGAAATAACAGGCGAAATAATTATTATGGTATGTTAAATAAAACATTAAAATGACCTTTAAAGAAAAACGACCACTACATATTTTCACTACCGGCCCAATTATATGGTCCAAGATCTTTACAATATGGCACTAGTATCTTCTAGTACCTCAGCCTACATTGGCAATCTATTAGTTTCGTTAGGATAGTACTTATTTACATTTTGCCAAACATATTTCACCATCGATACGTTCAGAAGAAAAACACAGTTTAAACCCAAAAAATACATTAATAAAATATATAATAGTTACATTTATAATTAAACAAAAACACAGCAAACAGTATCTTTCGGACAGTCATTGGCCAGCTTCTGGGTAAGGCGGTCGTTACATCTAGCCACACATCCTCCACCACGTCTTCGGCATCTCGACTCTTTCACTGATACTGAAAAATAAAAGCAACCAATTTAGATGAAATCACTAGAGGAAGGATTTTGATACGGTTTTCACTATGATTCAGATAATTCATTTTTGACTCTTATGGGTGTGATAGATTCATTCTTATCCTTCTTCCCCAGCAGAATAAAAAAATAAATAAAAAAAGTTACAAAAAAAAATATATTTTTGTAAAAATAAACAAAACGTGCTACAGACGGTAAAAAAACCATATGATTTAAAACGAGATGGGGTCGTTGTTTCCTCTCAAACTACTCTGAGAAGAAACATCCGAAATGAAATAAAGACATTGACTATCATAGATATTGAGGTACAATTCTGGAGACGACCACAATCACAAATTGCAACGGCAAGTCCAGCTAATCGCAACCCAAATCGCTCCCGTAGACATGACGACATTGCCGCATGTTATTGTTTTCATAACGTTTGATAAACGATCCGTGTCACTTGGGTCGGTCATTGTGTTTGCACGAACAGAGTGAGAGTTATAATTAGACATCCTGTATAGCTCTTTTCCACACTAAAGTGAATCATCATAACTGACAAATGCTTGCTTCTTTCAAAAGACCATCTCAGACAATTATTTCATAGTCCTCATGTGAGTTGACCAAGATTATGTCTGGAACTTAAAAGAGACTCTGAACTCTGAGTTTGTTTCGGCTCTTCAGAGTAGTCAGGTACGAAACACCGACCTCATATATTTTTATTAAAAAAGATGACGTGACAGTTTGCAAAATAAACATATTTATCATTCATTTATCAAAATAATACTGCTATAAAAAAGGCCATGGAAGGTCACAGGTCTATACTCACATCCATGACAGCACTCTACTCCTTTGCTTCGCTGCTCAGGACATAATCCTTCTCGGTCTGTCAGAGCTCCCGATGGACAGTCAGCTGCTATGACGCATTGGCCTCCCTGCGATATGCACTGGGGTTCATTATGAATGGAGTCTATGATCCTTACTGTAAAGAGGAAGAATTACCTTTTGTTAGTCTTTGTATCCTGAGTAAAAGGCGTTGGGCGTTTTGAGGGACTGTCTCATATCATTTTGAAGGTTCAATAAATGTGTCAGCCTAATTTAATAAAATTACTCTTGATTTTAAAGTATAAAGTGTCAATGGATAGGTCTTTAAAAATGACATTGAGATTTCTAAAACGATTTTTTTTCAAAGTCAATCGTTTGAAAGATAGACACTTCCAAAGTGGTAAAAGGTGTCCCCCCCCCTCTAATTTCTAAAGTAAGAGGAGGAAAATTCTGAAAAAATATACGATTGTAGAAAGTAAAAAGAACTTTCAAAGGAAATTTGTTTGAATAAGATTTGATGTTTAGTCTTTGAGTTATGGAACTTTTTCGTCAAACTGCAGTAGTAACTTTGTTTTTCATTAACATACTATGAAAATCAAATTTAGTTTTACTGTTTTGTTTGGGGTTACGGAACCCTGTGTGCGTGTGAGTACGACTCACACTTGGCCGGTTATTTAAATAAGTTGGAGAGTAATTTTTCCGTCGAGCATGGGCATGAACAAAAGGTCTCGAGTTCGATCCAATTTAGTGCTTTAATGTCGGAAACAAACTTCTCGATATGATAAGAAACTATGTTGGTTAATCAAATTGCTATGTAGTATTATATAAAGAACAGAAAAATAAGCACTATCTCACTATATGACCTCAAAAAAAGTGTTAAAAACAAATTCAAAACAGTAAAAAACAAACAAGAAGTACGCATTACTCACAGTCATTATTATTAGTTTTGCTATGATAAGCCATCACAGCTCCTAAAACACACAGGACAATGACAAGCTTGTGGCTATACATGATATCACTTAGATCTATATGCACGACCGTACTCCCGATGATACCGACACAGAATGAGCCAGTATTCCGAGCATGTGTGTTTTAAATATCATTCGCATTGTAATCATTTATGTTCGGTTTAGTTTCCTTAATTACTTTTATCTTTAAGTTAAATTTGTTTTTGAGGCCTTCCTTAATCTCTTCATGTCTTTTCACTTTCCATGTTTTTAAATTCAGTTCTTTAAGGAATATAATTTTACTACTAAATTATTATTTCTGTAAAAAGACATCTACTGTTGAATGTAGTCATCATCTTCCATGCCTTTTCCTCAATTATGTTGGGGTTGACTTTCAGTCTAACCGGATGCAGCTGAATACCAGTATTTTACATTGAGCGACTGCATATCAGACTCCAAAACTCAGTTAGTACTGGGACATAAGGTACCCCTTGGAAAGACCGACTGTCAGACTTTCGGGCCACTGACTACTGTCAAAGATCTACAAATGACAGCTGGGTACCACGGCTTAACGTGCTTTCCGTTGCACGGGCGAAACCCGGTATGTTATGGTGGACCCATCCACCGACCAGCCTAGGCAAGCGCGGCGTAACCTTGAAGATCAACTTGTGTGGCTGTTGTTATTTTACGCCTGTTTATCTCCAAAATGTTAAGCAGGGGTGGCCTATTTCGTCAGTAGTCAGCACACCCACATTTCGTCAGATTTTAAAGATAAAGATAAAGATAATTTATTTGTTAAAAACATGCGTTTACACACAAATTGAGCATGCAAGATCTTAGTGAGTAGGGTAGGGTAGGTCCGTACATGTTTTACCATGTGAGGTGTACAAATTTGGTTTTTGTTTACAATTTAAAACATTTCTATTTTAGTCATTTTTTCTAGGTAACTATATATTTATAATAACTAATGTTGGCATTTTATTCTCATATTACAAATACAATTAAAAATTAAAATAAAAAATACAAATTGTCCAATTGTCATGAGAATAGAATAAAATATAAGGTAAATATGTCAAGTAAAAACATCAAAATAAAAAACAAAAACATAAAAATAAAAAATATATATATCGCAAGGTAAAAATATGTCAATAGGTATCAAAAGGTAAAATATGTCAAAAGGTATCCGATAGGAAGTCATTTATATTATAGTAACATTTGTCTGTTAATAAATTCCGAATCTTGTTTTTAAATAAATTTGTGTTTAGAGCTTTGTAAGACTGAGGTATTTTGTTGTAAATCTTAGGGGCCATACAAAAAAAGTTTTTCGACATTAGAGCAGTTTTTGATGAGTGTAAGCAAAGTTGGCTATTGTCGCGTCTGTTGCGTGGAAACGCGTCTGATAGTCGTGGGAATAGTTGGGGGTTACTTTTTACAAAAGATGCTACTTCAAAAATGTACAGAGATGGTAATGTTAATAATTTGTATTTTATAAATACCGGTTTGCAGCTTTAACTAAATTAACTTAAGGTGTGGATGATAAAATCTGTAGGTACATTTGTATTTATCTTTGACCAATTATACTTTTTAGGGTCCCGTAGCCGTATGGCGAAAAATGAAACCCTTATAGATTCGTCATGATAGTCTGTCCGCCTGTATCTCCGTCTATATGTCACAGCCACTTTATTCCGAAACTATTAGGACTACACAGTTAAAACTTGATAAGTAGATGTATTCTGTGAACCGCTTTACGATATTTATATAAAAATAAAAATTATAAGGGAAGTCCCCATACATGGAACTGAAATAAAAAAAAAAAAAACATCAAACCTATACGTGCGAGGTGTCTATAGATAGGTCTTTAAAAATGACATTTAGTTTTCTAAAACCATTTTTTGTCAAAGTTAATCGTTTGAAAGATAGAGACTTCCAAAGTGGTAAAATGTGTGTCCCGCCCTCTACTTTCTAAAGTAAGAGAAGCAAAATTGTAAATAAAATGTAGTATTGTAGAACGTAAAAAAACTTTTAACGAAAATTGGTTTGAATAATATTTTATGTATAGTTTTTGAGATATGGAACTTGTTCATCAAACTGCAGTAGTAACTTTGTTTTTCATTAACATACTATGAAAAACAAATTTAGTTTTGCTGTTGAATGTAATACATTACAACATAATTATGAATGATGAGCCTTCAAAACATTTTTATTAAATTGTTTGATGCTGCGGAACCCTGTGTGCGTGTGAGTACGACATGCACTTGACAGGTTTTTAATTTATTTGCAAAATGGCCCATAAACTGTTAGAATGACGCAAGCACTAACATATTGTATACTAACACAGACTTGATGTTAGTGGGCCAAAGCGGTGGATGGTTTAAAACGTGATAACCACATAGTTGAATGTTTATTTAGTTAGCTTATTCTAGCACGAGGAAATTACCTTGTTGTCGTGTCATCTGTTATTTACTTACTTAATTACATATGAATGTACAACATACAGTGCGGAACTAAATGAATAAGAAACTGAGTAACCATATAATTTTGCCACAAAAATTACAATAAGTAAACGTTAAACTTCTACACTTGTGTAAATATTATTTCAAAGCAATATTATAGCACGTCATTGCCTAAAATTTAACCGCTTTGTTGGTCTCGAGGTCGTAAGCACGACTGCTGAGCGTGAACCCCGGGTCGGGCAAAAAATGTTATTGAGTTTTTCCATTAAGAATTTCTCAATAGTAGACCGGAGTTCCATGCTTCTGTGACTGTTCCTAAATTACCCTAGGCTGATAAAATTTTCGTTTTTCCTAATTCATGTAAATATTAGTATTAATGTCGGCTTCTCCCGAAGGAGAATAGGCCGTGCTCCGTCATCCGCACGGCCTTGTAAGACTCGCCTCCAAACTGGTCATCTTTCCACCGACTAAGAGAACTGAACTCCAGCCCTGCAGGCTTAACCAAGTTGACAATCCACAATCGTTAACGCTAATAGAAAACGAATCAAATGTATGGGAATGACATCATCTCAACGTTAAGTCACGTGGTCAAAACAAACGAATAGAAAATTCGTAGACAAGTTTACAATTTATCTGAGCGTTCAAAATGATAGAATGAAATATAATTGTTTCTACAATGTTGTTCGCTAGATCCCATATAAATCGTAGCCAAGTTACAGTTTTGACAAGCGCTAACGAAACGAAGTCGAAGTTTTTGAACGACCACTGAGCGATCGCCGAGACCCAAGAGTTAACGATAACAATAATAATAATAATAATGCTTAATTGCCAAGAGCCTCGATCAATACCTGAGGAGGCTCTCGTTAGGCAGCTGGATCAAGGGCTTGATTCAGAAAGCGGTACTTTTGGACACGGCTCGTATTGTTAGGAGGTTCCTCTCTCTGGAGCCCTGACCGCCGGTAGCTTGGACCCTGTTCCCGATACCGGTGGGCTACAATTTTTTTATATTTTTAAATGTTTTTTATATTTTTTTTTTTAAGGAATATTTAAAAATGTAGAACAATTTGTAAAAATTTAAATAAAGGAAATAATAATAATATACTTTATTGAGACAATTCCTTACAATATGCTTACGATCTAGCTAAATTTCACGATATTTAAAGGCGCACAGATGTTGAAACCCTGACTCCTAAACTAGGAATACCTGTGACTTAGGAGTCAGTGTTCTACTGCCACTTGGACACTATAAACCCTTATGGTAAGTAAGAGCTGGTAAGGTGATATTATACAAAAATAATATATTATTATGTATTGATTTAAAGATAAAAAAAAAAAAAATTATAAACAAATAAAAGTAAAAAATTAAATCAAAATTAAAAAGTAAAATGAGTGTGTCGTTGATTTTGTTTGTGTGTATTGTTTACGAGGTGTGATTGTGTGTGTGTGTGTGTGACTGGGAAACGCGTGTATTTTGTGTTGTGTGAGTGTGGTACGAGGAGCCTAAGTTTGTGAGTGTAGTGGTGTCGAGTGTAAGACTGTATTTGACTTAGTACGAGCTTAGTGTCTACTGTTATTTTATAAAGATGTGGGTGACTGCATTACTTGTTTTGCATGGAATGTTGTAAGTTATTTCAGAGTGGTGAGTAGTTCCTCAGTTTGAGCATAGTCTAGGAGGTACAGCATGTTCTTCAGCTTAGCCTTTGCATCTTGTTTGCTTAGCCTTGCTATTTGTGTGGTCTTATTAATATTTTTGTAAACAAGAGGGCTCAACACATATAGCTGTCTTCTAGCGAAGGCAGTTCTGTGATTTGGGGTTGGGCATACTATTCTTTGACCACGTTTGTTTGAGTCTGGGAGTGGTACTTGTTTATGTTTCCAGAGAGTGATTCTTAGCACATATAACTGTCTCACAGTTAAAAGTTGGAGTTCGGTGTAAAGCTGGTGAGTTGGATAGCGAAAGGGCTTTTGCATCATAACCTTAAGTACTGCCCTTTGCGCACGCTCCAACTCGAGGAATTTAGTTTTGGCCGATCCACCCCAAGCCAGAATACAATAGCCGACGATGGACTGGCAAAGTGCTGTGTAAACCATTTTTAGGGTCTCTGGGTCCGCAGAATGCCTTAATGACTTGAAGAGGTGAATTGTTTTCCTGACTTTACTGGCAGTTGTCTCTATATGCTTGTTCCATCTCAGTCCATCATCGATCATCACACCCAAATATTTGACAGAAGTTACTGAAGGGAGCGCTGGGCAAGAGCAGGTCGAGTTGTCCATACAGGTGTGAGGTCTAATTGAGTATATGTTTGGGGGTTTCGTTTTAGCATGAATAGAGAACGGGATGTAGTTAGTCTTTTGTAGGTTCAGGGTAAGCAAATTTTTGTGAAGCCATTCCATGACAATTTGCAGAGATTCTTCAGCATTATTTTTCACCTCAGCCCAGTTCTTCCCATGTACTATGATGGCTGTATCATCGGCATAGGTAAATATACTAGCAGATGGAAGAGTAAGGGTGCATAAGTCATTGATGTAGATAAGGAAGAGCGTTGGGCCTAGGACACTGCCCTGCGGGACTCCGTATGACATTATCTCATCAGCACTAATATGTGATCCTATCTTCACACAGATTTTTCGGTCCATCAAGTAACTCTTGAAGAGATCATGAACTATGCCTCGTATGCCGATGCTATGTAGCTTGGATAGAAGGGTGGGAACAGAGACCGTGTCAAAAGCTATTTTTAGGTCAAGGAATAGACCCAGGCATTTATGTTGATTGTCTAATTTCTTAGCAACAAGTTCAGTTAGGTCTATGACTGCGTCTTCTGTAGATACTCCTTTTTTGAAGCCGTACTGATTTTTTGCTATTATGTTGTATTTGTATAGGTAGTTTACAAGTTGTTTATTGATAATTTTCTCCATTATCTTAGACATAATAGGTAGTACAGCAATGGGTCTATAGTTGTTTACACAATCTCTGTTCCCACTCTTATGTATTGGGTGTATTACGGCTTTTTTGCAAGTATTAGGGAATATGCCTGTGGCTATAGAACAATTTACTATGTGAGTAATAAGTGGTACGAGGACATGTCGACATAGTTTTATTAGTTTGACGGGAATACCATCCCAGCCAGTGGCACAGTCTTGCCTTAGGCTTGAGATAATGGAGTCCACTTCAGCATTATCCACTTCGAGAAGAACAAAGGAGGTAGCGGGACACTTGCTTGGGGAGAGATATGATGGGGAAGGTTGGGCTGCGGTATTTATCATGGATGCCAAGTTTTGACCGATGCTTGCAAAGTAGTTACAGACGAGGTTAGTTGCATCGCGTTTATCAGGGACTGTACTCAATAACTCATAGGGGGGGTTGCTTTTCTTATTGGTGTAAGTGATTTCTTTGATTTTGTTCCACAGTCTTTTAGGGTCGTTTTTTGCTTTCCGTAGCTCATTTTGTTCGTATAATCTTTTAAGTTTTTTGAGTAGACTATTACAATAGTTCCTATAACGTTTGTAAGAGGTTTGAATTATTTGGCTGTCAGGCGATTTTCTGGCTTTTTTGTGAAGCTTATCACGGTGGCGAATACACCGTAGCAAACCGGGTGTAATCCAAGGTTGAATATTTCTGTCCTTCTTAGAGATGGTTACTATTTTTGTGTGGGTTATTAAAGCGGTATTCAATTTTTCTGTAAGTGTGTCAGATGCTAGGTTAGGGTCGTTAGTTCTCAGTACTTCCGAGAAATCTAGGGCTTCGATGTGGTTCGTTAGGTTAGTGTAGTCAATTTTTGGTATTTTGCGGGCAGGTACCGATCGTCCCGAGGGTACGTTATTAATAGTGAGTAGAATTGGGAGGTGGTCAGTAACATGTGACTCAATCACAAGTAATGTGGCTGTTTTGTCCGCTTTGAGCATCACATGGTCTATGCAGCTATTAATTCTTGTAGGTATCCGGTGGGCGGGTAACAGCCCGTGCGTGGCGTTTAGTGTTAAGTATTCGGCAGCACGTTCTTCTAAACCTATAGGGCGGATGTCTATATTTGTGTCCCCGATTAGACAGATATTTTTATAGTTTTTTAAGGACAAGAGGATATTGTCTACGCTATTCAGAAAGTTGTCGAACTCAGCTCTAGTATTATATGACGGGGAACGATATACAGCCGCAAATGCGAGTTTATTTGTGATTTCACATGTTAGGCAATTTCCGTTTAGAAAATTGGGCTCTTTAACAGTGCAATTAATGCTATCTTTTATATACATAAAAATACCGTCGTTCTGGTTGGCCGTTCGTTCTGTATAATACGAGTTATACCCGTTCAACACAGGCAGATTCACCACTTTACTTAGCCAGCACTCAGTAAGTACCAATACATCACAGCTAACATTAAGCAAATTTATCAATACTAATAGTTCGTCAAAATTTTTATTTATACTTCGTATATTTATATGGAATATTTTGATATGATGGTTCGACCCTACTAAGTAATTTGAGCAATCTGACGGTGGACATTTATATGATTTTGCTACTTCAAATTCATCTAAGTCAGCTGTAATAATAGATTGCAGAATATTAGCCATTTGTAAAAAACGATTCACGATAGTATGACACGGTACAAAGCTCTGGTGTGTTTGGTATGTATACCATGGTCAGGCAATAGTAACTAGTGTAGTGTGATATAGGACAACAATTGTCATGTGAATTCGTTAGGTAAGGTGTGGTTAAATACGTAACAAAATGTGTGTTTGTGTGTTTTATTATGTGGCTTATGTATGGATTTAAATGTTGTTTGTTAAGATTCATTTTACTTGAGTTATGTAACAAAATAAAAGTATCAAGCAAGTTATCAGTGGAAATACTGTAGTATAACTTACGTATAGCAGACATTAAAATAAAGTAGATTAACGAGGTACTGCTTGCTAATAATGAGCTGTGACATAGTCATTCCTGTAGCTCTTTGAGTGTTGTTTCAGACTTGATTAGAATTTGTTTATCTCCGGCTTGCTTTCGAAGAAAAATGTTGCCATTCGAGGTCCAGCAAAATGCGTATTTCCTTAGGCGTGCAAATTCTCTTGCCTGGTAGAAGAGCTTTTTGTTTGTACTAGATAAATGTTCTTCTACATAGACTGCTTGTTTTTGTCCCGAGATTCCGAGTACCTCCGTATTCAATTTGTCCTCTTTATTCGTCCTTTTATTGTTGTAGGTTCGAACGCGTGAAATTAGGTCGAACTTTGTTTGGACGTTAGTGAACTCAGCGATTATAGGTTTGCTGGTGCCGCGGTTCCCCGATGTGCGGTATATATCTCGGAAGTGGGAGGCAGTTAGTGGCAGGTTCACTAAGTTAGCTATGTTTGTTACAATTTTTGACAGGTCTGCCGACGATTCCTTTTCCTGGGTAGGTATGTTGCGCACTTCTATACTAGACGACCGGGACTTGTATTGAAGGTCTCTGACAACCATTTCCAATGACTCGATGCGCTTCTTGTATTCTATACTATCGTGTTGCAGGCGCCTGATTTCTTTCTGCAGGTCATCATATTGAGAGCTGAGAAATTCAACGGATTTCTTGATCTCAATGTTCGATTCTTGAATTTTGGTATTACTGTTTTGGATTTTTAAGTTTTGCAGTTTCAGTTCTGAAATGTCTGAAGCCAGCTTTGCTATCAACTCAGTTTGCGCTGCCGATTGCTTTACTGCATTCGCATCTTGGTCGACTTTCCAAGCCAGAAGCATTTCCTTAATTAACAATAGGCGTCTATATGATTCAGCAGCGTCGTGTATCACATCATTGTTTATGTTTCAAACTTTCAAGTGCCCGAATAACACAGGTAGATATTTACGAAATAACTAATAATTTTCGTACCTTTCTATGAATTCCAATAAAGCTGCGAACTTGCTCGAGATCTAGATTCAATCCTATAAAAGTTATCACTTCACTTATGATATCTTTCATTTAAATGCAGGATCATATCATATTATTTCGAGTCACCGTAATGTTTAAAATTACATTCCGCACTGTGATATTATAATAAACCAATTATAAGAAGAACTTGTTCCTTATTTCGCTTACTTTTTTATCACTTAAAAGAATTATTCCTTTCTTAACAATTCAAAACAAAAGTTCAGCCCGCGCACAAAGTAAACAACTGTGACTTTGAGGTTAGTTTGGCGTGGGTAGGAACGCTCACCATAGACTAAAGTATAGGTTTTTTCTACAAACATTGGAGAACGAGCGATCGACTGAGTCGTGTCAAGTTGGCTACCAACTTAGCATTTTCTCAAATCGCTTACGCCGAGGCGTCAACGATTGTAGAAAGAGATTCGATAAGAAACGTTTGTAACTTGGCTAGGCCTGCTGTCCCGACTTTAGAAGCTAGGGGACAGGGCGGGGTACATGGTGAAGTTAATATTGAGGATTCACAGTTAAGACATATACATGAATAATATCAAATCTTATAAAACTTAAACAATAATAAAGTATGAAACTAATAAGACAAGAGGGCGCAAAGATATGATATATGATGGAAAGTTTGGCAAAGGAAACGTTCCGCTTGCGCTTAAGAATTTATTTATTTATTCGTATTCGTTGCGTTGATCTATTTGATTCCAAAATACTAGATGCCGTTTCGCAAACGCAAACGATTCCATGTTACAACATGGAACCGTTTTACAACGTTTGCTCGGCGTTCGTGTATTGTTAGACGTAAGTGTATAGTCCTATTTAGGACAATGCTACGTACTCTTTACAGGTCACGTTCCCTTAGCTATCTACATGTCTTTCCAATCCTAAGGCAGTGGGTTGTGAGGCCACTGCCATTGAGGAAGACAGGTTTCTAGTATTGCTACTTATACGCGTACTCACGTTAATAACACCCTAGTGGCAGATTACCCCAATTAACATTATAACACAATTTGCACAAGCGTACCGTAGACTCGGTCTGTAGCAGAAAATATTGCGATTGTTATTGGTGGACGCCGAAGTGGTTATTCCATCGTCACTTCACATTTCTTTACTCTGTCCCATGTCGTGGTTGCGTGTGTCACTAAATAGTGTCGATTCAGTAATAGGCTTGTGGCAGCCGGGGTTTTTTTAACGCGACACAGTACCTAGCTTTCCTATGAACGTAGTTATCCATTCGGTTTAGGATACTTGGTGAAACCTACCCCCGCTCCCTGAAATGTGCGACAACAATCTCTACGCAATGTTTTTGAGCTAGACCTATACAGGAAGCAGTATTCATGAGCAGCGTTTGGTTGATTTGTACCACAAGTACAAGTATTACTGATAAATATAATTTGTTTTAATCAATCCGTGAATATTACGGTGCTGCCTTCACCACTGAAAATATAGATTATTTCAGTAGGAATGCGAATATTACGGTTCTGCCTTCAAATTGTGAGTCAGATACAAGTCAAAATTCGTCAAAATTGTCGGGTGTGTTAGTGTACAGTGTACTTGTCGTATGCATGAAATGTGTGTACAGTGTAGCGGAAGGTGGTCTCCGTTCCCTATAACCAAACGCAGATGACGAATATGTGCCAGGGTTCGGATTAGGAGGTGGACATATAACACATGAGATAATAGTATACATTTTGATGATAAAGCGGCTGCTCCGTCTTGCTGAAATAAATTATTATTAACTCTCTCCTCTGGGTTACCGCTAAACTGCTACTTAAACAAGGAGTTAATTACAGTTAACACTTACCACGTCTTCATTGTTCATTGAAGAGGATTAGTCTTCAACTAACTTTTAGAGTACTGCATACATTACCAGTTTCGGCACTGCAACAGCTTGTCTTCTCCCACGCCTCGACACTCACTTTAACTAGACTTATTACTACTGCTTATATTTAACTTATAAAGTACTAATCGCTCTCTTACGACAGTCTTCTGGGACATGTCCATCTTGGTACCAAGATTACGCTAACTTCATAAACCTAACCTAGGACGTCCTGGCTCTTTAACCGTTTCAGACCGAATCCCTGACTTAGCTCCACTAGCCTCAACGTGTGGACCCTTCCGCGATTTCAAACCAACTGCCTCTAGTCCACCACCCTTCCTCAGCCCTCGGCGTTTCTCCACACACCACGCTTGGGTCGCAGAATTGGTTAAGTGTTTTTTTTTGTACAACCGTCTCAATTGTTTTCAGGGCCCTTCGAGCGCCCAAGACCGGAGTAAATTGCAACCAGATGTTGCACTAGTATTCAGAAATGCGTTTAGAAATCAGACACTTTAGCTTTTCTTAAGATTTTGTTGAATTATTACATTCGGCCTGTCATTTAGCTTTTATCTCTAGCGCCTTTCTCATTCAGTAAAGAATTTATGCATTTCCAAGTGATGCCATATTGTTTTACAATTCAAAGGAAGAAAGGACACTTCGTTATTAATTACTGTAACTTGTCAGCCTGCCAAGCCATAATATAGAATTTTAATCTGTTTGTAATAATAATATTTGGGATCGATCTATCGTCACTGACAGGACTATTGTCGCCAATAAGCCTGACATAGTAGTGATCAGGGACCGAATTACCGTTACTTTTTTCTTAACGTTACCGATTACCGTTATGTTAACGTTACAAAAGTAACGATATTTATAACGATACCCGTAAGTCCGTTAACGTTACCTATTAACTAATATTAGTATCGGTAAAAGTAACAATACGTATACCGGTAATTTATTCGCCTATCTCTTTCTAACGATGTCGGTGGGGAGTCTAGCATCTTACGATGTTAGTACAACTAGCTTCGGCGTGTAATAGGTATTGTTTCTGCGATGCATCTGCAATGATTACTTGAACACACTTACTTCGCGACGGACCTCGACGGTGAGGTCGGAATGATGCCGGCTTGTGTTTGCGTAAATCACAGGTTTCCCTACTGCTTTCCTGATGGAGGGTGATGGAATCGTCGGGGGTGATTAGAGCATACCGTCGGCGTGTCATACTGATACGTGATGGTTTGTATCGGGCGGCTGACTCCTCCCGCAAACACGACAGCTATTTATATACTGAACCATCCTTCGAGAAAGTTCCACAACTTTCTGGTACCTTCTTCACAGTTCCATAGTGGAACATTCGGTTGGAGTGTATGTAACGGGCACTGAGAAAAAAAGACTCAGAAATTTTTTGCCAAAAAAGTGTTATTTTAGCAAATCGTTTATTTTCTCGATTCTAACGTATATACCACCTAAATATAAGGATAAAAGCGTCTTGGTGTTTTTTGGCTGACCAACCGTTTGTCGTAAAAACGATGTCGAAGGAATCCTTTAATAAAGGCACCTACAATTGATAAGCCTGTATATATATTTTTTTTGTATGGATAATAAAATTTGATTTTTTCGTAATTAATTATTACCTACATGTCGGGAATTACGCGCAAAGGGGTAATAAAGGGGGGCAAATTTTTCATTATTTTTGCGATAGGACACACCGTTTTCGAGATATAAGCAAATTTAGAAGAAAAAGAAACACTGTTTTTGCGCTCGAAGTCATGGGGTTGGGAGTGTCAAGGCACTGGAATTTCAAAGACAGGTCACTCGACCTTGAACTCCAAGGTTTCAAGACCTCCAGGATCACTTGATCTTGACCTCAAAGTCACTTGTCCTTGACCCTACGGTCACTTGACTTTGACCACAAGGTCACTAACCATGAATATAAATAACCTGTTACTGTTCCTGAGAACCGCGGGTCTTGACTTTTGGAATTTTGACCTTGATCTCAAGGTCAATGCCATTGAGGTATCCCATGGTGTTCCCTACACTACTACACCCTCATCCCACCGGGTCCCGAAGGCTTGATTAGGCGAAGGATTGTGGTCAATTTTTTCTAGGTCTTTTTTTCATCTACTTTTCGTATGATCCACTACCATGGCATGGAAGGTAAGTAGATTTATTATTCTTTAAAAAGTTATAGTTATACTGATATACTTTGTTGCACTTCTTTCGGCCTATAATGATATTTTTTACACAAACAACTAATAATTAGAACAACAAAACAAATAGATGTATTTGGTGTTCGCCATGTTTGTGTGACCAGACGTCTTATAAAATGAAAAAGGCGCGAGCCGTCGCGTTTTCGTAGGTATCCGTCCGATCGTCCTAAAATGCTAGCTGTTGCCGCTCCGATTAGGAGAGCCGAACGAAAGAACTCGCGGCGCACGTTCGGTTTGGCAACGTCGCACCAGAAATTATTAGTTTTTAGCGAAGTAACGTTACTGGTAACGCTATTTAAATACCGGTAAATCCTATGATTTAACGATATTTTTAACGTTACTAGTTAACGTAGCATAACGTTAAGGTTTTGGTAATTTTACCGGTATTTTTGTGGTAACGGTAACCGTCCCTGGTAGTGATAGACCGATCAGTGCACCACGTAATGGTAGTCGATGTTACCATCTCGCATGACGAGAACCTCGTGAAAGCTGAGAAAGAGCAACAAATAAAATATCTCGACTTGGCACATGAGGTTGTCGACATGTGGAATGTGAACTCGGCTATCATTGTGCCGATCGTGTCGTGTGTTGTGCACTCTAATCTCCTCTGAGATTGGCTGCCGTGATCGAAAACGGTCAGGAGGACTATAATGGCGCATTTACATTAAGTCGGTCACCGAATGCGGCGACCGTATTCTATTTAACCGAATTGACTCATCCCCGTTTGATAACTAGTCGGTGACCGAATACGGACTGCAACCGAATCAGTCAAAACACTCAAAACGACCCAAGGCGCAGTGATGACAAGTAGACTAAAGCTGTCACCGAATGGCGTCCAAAAACTGAAAAAATGTGGATCGTCCGGCGGTGGCGGCGAGATGGGCAGAAGACATAGTTACATCGAGGGAAAAACCTGAATGAGGCTGGTACAGGAACGTGGAGATTGGCACAAGAAAAGAGAGGCCTATACCCAGCAGTGGGTGAATTCAGGATGTGGATAATGATGATGATGATGGATTAAACGGAAGTATAATCTTATAAAGTCGAAACGTCTTCATATTATCAATTACCAGAAGCTATAATAATGAGCCAACCAAAACACCATTAAATCCTTTAGATTCAGCGGGTATTTATTTTTGGTGTGAAGATAAAGAACTATCGTCTGTACGATCTTATTGTGTCTATATTGAACGTGACTCACTGTGTGCCCAATCTGGCCCTTTAACAACAGATAATGGGCAGGAAAAGGCCTAATAGGCTGATCAAGCGATAGGCCGATAAAAGCTAAAGAGAGAACTTTTAATTTTTGTTGACGACATACAATATAGTAAGGGAGATTGGATTAAAACTGATTTTTTTTTAGAACTATACAGGGTGGAAGGTTGCCAAGTGTTCAGTACATAATTTTCTAAAAAAATATTACCTTAAATAATTGTACAATAAACACTTATCTAAGCACCTAGGGAACAGAGTGTTTTCGATGGGCTCTGGCACCCAATGTAAGATTTACATACATAACATCACGCTTGTTATCCCCAAAGTGTTAGGCAGAGGTGTACCTGATAGTACACCCACATTTCGCCAGTTATGTTTAAGTCATATGAAACAGGGGGTGAGCGTATTGCTGTCAATCAACACAAATCCAGACTCCGTGACAGCTACTGAGAAATTCCTGATGGAAAAACCCAACAGCAGTATGCCCAACCCGGGAGTCGAACCCAGGACTTCATGCTTAGCAGTCGCGCTTGTGACCAACGAGGCAGACGCGGTTAAAAAACATTAACAAAATAGATTCCGACATTATTGTCTTCCGATGCTCAAGACACAGGTTTTCCTTTATAAATTTTCTTGACTTGAATGTGCCCTGGCGGTTAAGAGTATGTCATGCTCACTCAAATGTCTCGCTGATGGTGGCGCGTGTGTCGGATCATTTAGTTCCCTTCAAAATGGTTGAGTTGAATGGTGCCGATACATGCGTCATGTTCGTGAGCGGGCGCTGTCAGTTGTGACTGGTCATCTCTTGGTTGCCACGGTTTGTTTGAATTATTTATTTTATTTTTACTATGGACACTTTTAAAGTACACTTCTTGCTACATCGTTCTCACATAATGTACCATCTCAACATAAATGATGTAACCAAGTTATTGTAAAGTATTCTGATTTAAAAGAGTGTCCATGGAGTTTCTTGCCCGTTCTTCTCCATAGTTACGTTTACGTTACCATTCTACGTTAGGGAATGGGCAACTACAGTACTTTCACAGTTTTTATGCCTTGTGACTGGGACTGTAGCTATTTTTCATTGTTGTCTTTGTTTCGACAATTCAAAAGTGCCTGTAATTGGCCTATTTGAAATATATGATTTAGATTTGATTTGATTTGAAACAAGTGAATTTCCTTGTGATTTCCTTTAGTGTTGGAAATGGAATATTACGTGCTATTTCGTATGAGATACCTCTTGCGTCTCTGGTATTGGTTGAAATGGTTACCATTAGATTAGCGTTAGCACCCGTTTAAATTGGTTCGGACATGTTCTGTTTTTATGTATGTACCCTGTTCGACCTTGTCATTTTTCAACAAATAGGTACTAAAGCTGTTTTTCTAATAAATTAAAACACTTAAAAGAAAAATAAACATAGTTTTGAACTATAAATAATTCATTGAAAAGATAGCTTAGTAAATTACGTTAGCTGGAGCCGGAGGATGCAAAAAAAACCAATTTACTTTAAACTAATTTATTGAAATAGAGAAATTACAAATTACAAGTTAAAATTATGTAGGTGATAAATGGTCGATGTATGTACCAAGAATGCCTGTAAAACGCGGAGTCGTAGAAGGCATCGCCGATGTCCGGTCCCACGGTTGCAAAGTGCTGCGTATGCAGCACGTGTAAGTTGTTGCGATGGGCGATATCGAGGTCACGCTGTCCACAGTCCATGTATAACACCGAATCGTAATATCAGCGATCCTTATGTTACACCGTTGCGTAACAAGTATCTAAATACCGAAAAAACAGATAAAAAACAGTGAATAAATTCACGCGAATAGAGTTTTAGCCAATACAAGGTTCTAATTAATTCTTAGCTATCTTCGCTATTAATTTAAAAAGAAATGTATTCCATAGGTACGGCAATTTGTTTAATCTGTCAGTGTTCTTTTAACCGACTTCTAAAAAAGAAGGAGGTTATGTATTCCACCAGCAACTGTTTTTATGTATGTTCACCGATTTCTCCGTGATTACTGGTCTGATTTAAATGATTCTTTTTTCATGTGGTAGAGAAATCTCGCGCGGTGATCACATATATACAGGGTGTAAGGGACGGGTCGTGGGGCTTTTGGGACCGGGACCGTGGTCCCGGATTCCACCTTTTTTACAATAATTATTTTTGAGTAGTATTTTGGGACCACAAATAAAAAAAAACAAAGTATGTCTTCGGAAAGTACGGTCAACCAAAAGATTTAGAAGTTATACTAATATATTTTTTTTTATAAAACGATAAAATAATTCTTTTGTTTCAAAAATGACAGCCTTCTATTAGAATTCATCATCATCATCATTTTAACCGAAAAACGTCGACTGCTGCACATAGGCTTCCCCAAGGTGGACCGTGAGACCGGGATCGGTCAATGTGGCGACACATTAACCGGCCCCGTGCCTCTCGCATCCAGTGGATCCCCGATCTCCGATCATCCATTTCTTATTTGTTATAAAAATGTCTGGTCACCCTATTAGAAAGAGAAAAAGGGCTCTGTTATAAATATCTCTCTCGTCTCGTTTTTCTGGTAGAATGCTCAGTCCAGTTTAGTGTACTAGGTCCATGTGCGGATGTCATGACACAGCCCGCCGACATAACAGGGCATAAACAATATGTTAATGGCGATACATTACATCCTCGCCCTTAATCTAGAAGCCCTATTTTCTACAGTAAACAGGCCGATGTCTGTACATTGAAGATATTGAAAAATAAATTATATGGGCGGTTTTGATTAGAGCAACAGAAGCCAAAACAACAGTGTTTAGAAATTTTGTCTGTCTGTCTTTGTGTCTGCATATTTGTACGCGCATCACGCAAATACTCCTGCATGGATTTGGATGAAATTTGGCACACAGATAGTTTATAACCTGGAATAACACATAGGATAGGACACTTTTTATCCCGGTAGTAGGATTCCGTTACACACATTACCGATCTCCACGTGAGCGAAACTGCGGGCATAAGATAGTAACATAAGTTTCGTTGGCGCGTGGTGGAAATAAGAACTACTTCTTTCATCTTATTTTTTCTTTCGTATTAAAGAGAGACAAACGTTTAGAGCAAAAACGCTTTCAAGGAGATTAATTGATTCTCTTAATTTGAAACTCCGTGATGGAATTATATTATATTTATTTATGGAAATAAAAAAAATACCGCAAAGGATACGCACGGCGCTATACAACGGAGTGTACGGTAAAATAGGACCTTAGGTGAGAGCCATTTAACCGCACATTCCGTTGTAAGGTGCGTAATTTTTAACATTCGAACTATGTATACCGGCTTCGTAAATGCATTTTTGAGCAAATGTGTTGAAAAGGTATTAAATAAAGAGGTACCTTTTATCAATTTATACGCGATTAAGACCCGGTCTATGTTACTGTATGATGTTAACGGAAAGTATGTAATCCGTCATTGTATACAATTCCTAAGAAATGTGTACAATTCCTAAAATAGATAGGAAATCTATGATATATTTTGCAATATGCACTTTTCCTAGGAAATCTATACGTTTCCTAAATAGCAATCGGAAAAGTATTACACTCGGGATGATTACCAAATGAACGTGTGAGCTTTATAAGAAACTACCTTTCACCCGCTGCTTCTCCCGCGTGGTTGTCGGAAATTATCCTACGGTAACATACTACCGGAATAAAAAGTATATATGTTAAGCCAGGTTATAAACTAAAAGTGTGCCAAATTTATCCAAATCCGTTCTGCCGTTTCCGTGATTGAGTAACAAACGTCCAAACACAAACCTTTTAACGTTCATAAAGTAAAAAAAAATTTTTTTTTAAGAAAGTTTGTGTAGGATTATATAGTTTTTTATGAGAGCTAGGTGAGCCTTAAAATGAATAAATAGTTGATTTTTTAAGTAAATAAAATTAGTAATCCTATCTAAGAAGATCTTATATTATACGATGTCATTGTTACAGCTGATTATGTCAACGAAAGCCTTCATAAAAATTCTGATTTCAGTTTACAAACGTACTAACGTATTTATTCACTGAAAACATTAGTTTTTATATATTTCCTAGTATCATCTCGGAATTGCATACAATTAATGGGAAATGCATACATTTTACAGAAAATGTGTGTATTAAAGAATCTTTGAAACATTATTTTATACATTTCCTAAGTATAGATTTTATTATAAAGCTTATTTTAATTGAGCCTGATTAAGAAAAAGAAGCGACTGCACAATAGATGTGTAAGATTGAGATTGAAATTGTACCACGTGCGCGCAAATCATATTCTTCATACTTCTCTCTCTCTCTCTCTCTTCTCATAAAGGTACATGACATTGTTATTTTATTTTATAGCTGCAACTATCCTTTCATAAGTGCTATAATAAATAATATTATCCATTATTTTGTACCGGTACTGATAATCCATGTAATTGTTGATCAACATATTATTATGTTATATATCAGCTTTTTTGTTAACTGTACTTTAACTTTTTTTTTCTTGTGGTCCCAAAATACTACTCAAAAATAATTATTGTAAAAAAGGTGGAATCCGGGACCGCGGTCCCGGTCCCAAAAGCCCCACGACCCTAAGGGACAACCCCCCACAAACTGACAGAGTTCTTTCGGCTTCTTATTTTGAATCATATTACACGGGATTTTTTTTTTCTGTTACTGTTCCTTTATTTCAATGTAAAATTGCGTTCCCTAAACTTAACACTCCATTTATGTAAAAAATACAGCTAAAATCAAAATCCCACCATGGATGTTGAAATACGAACGATGCGTGAAATCAGTTGTTCACTTCCTGCCTAGCTACAGAGTTCATCGATCTCGTCGTCGCGCTTGACATTGAGACATTGCGTATGGGGAAATAAAACAAATCAAATTTATTGGATTCCCATAACATTACTAAAATAATTTCTTGTACCGGTCATCTTAGTATGATATAGGTACTGAATTCACCCCATCAGTTTGTGGAGGGCTGTCCCTTACACCCTGTATTTCATTCACTTTACTTTGGTACTTTATGAGCTTATATCCTCTATAATATGCATTTTTTGCATATGGATGACATGGTAGTAACTTCTGGGATAATGTAAAATTGATACTTGACCCTGATTTGTGTGAGATACCACAACTAAAAAGGAACAGGGTATAAAAAGGGTAAGTCGGTGACTTTTGTTTATTTCATACAATTTTTTACCACAGACTTCCGATAGTAAAGTTATTTCTCAATTTTTTGTGTTTTTTTTTTGGAAGTCGGGTATTACGTAACTATCTTTTATCCTTGCAACCTAAAAGCCATGACCCGATTAACAACACTGGCCACCTAAAGCAACAATCTAAATCTAGCCACAGGTCCAGCCTTCTATTCACACACCTACAATTCGTACCCAAGCCTTGAACCAAATCGCCATTTGGGAGTCTAAAACAAAAGGGTGCTGTATTTCATAACTGTATTTACGAGGACGATGGTCCATTTATACCATTAGGCAATACCGGTTCAAGCGACACAAAGATATCTGTTGTTTATTGCAGTTTGCATTCTGTTTTTATGTTTGGTTTGGCAGTAGCTGCTACTGCAGGAAATCTTTGATTAAGTTTCCTATTATATCATCTAAAGAACAACAGCTTTTTTATGTTATTTTATTTCGTTTTTTTTTCATTCATTTATTTTTGTTTATAATTGTTTAGTAGAAAAAAGTATTACCTGCCTATTTATTCATGATGCCACTAAGTGTGGCCTGGTGACTTGTAATACAGATTTTTTTTTTTAAACCTACTTCAGGCACCAGCTCTTATAATGTGAATTTATGTAGTTAAAAACTGTTAAGTGTGAAGCGGTTAGGGTTGCAAATAATGAACACAACAGCTTACAGAAAAGAAGGAGTATATTGTTGAAAGGCTTGCACAAGTTTAAGGTTTATTTTTATTTTATCCACACTAGGTACCTAGAATCGACTTATGGCTGTCTTGCCGGTCCGCTGTCCACCGCTAGTATATATATAGTAGTCTATGGTACACAGTCCACAGAGTCCATAAAATATATCTAATAACAAAATAATAAAAGCTACGCTACAAGTGCTTGAAAACCATTGTGAGAGAAAATAAATAAAAATGTGTTATTATTAGTTTTCCATGACTATCATCTGCTCAAGCCTTTTCTTCATTTTGTTGGAGTCGACTTCCAGTCTAACCGGATCTAGCTGAGTATCAGTATTTTATATGGAGCGACTGCCTATCTGACATCCACAACCCAGATAGTATTGGGGAACACGATAACCCTTGGTAAGATTGGTTGCCAGACTTTCAAGCCACTGTCTAACTTTACCGACTGCCAATGATCTACAAAAGACAGCCGTGCCAACGGGTTATTGTGCTTTCTGAGGCATGGATGGAACTTTTTCTTCCACTGAAAATGTACTGTAAGAATTAATACGAAAACCTTTTTTTTCTCCAAAACACAGATTATTTATTTTCCAAATCTTGTTCCAGTTTCTTAAATCACATTAATCTTAGCAATAAAAAAATCAATTAGAGACTCAAAACGCGAATGACGAAGATGGATCACGAGGTCAATGACCGGTTCGATGCTGAAGTATTTTTCACGTAAAGTACACCGGCGTATAAATCAAGTTGACAGCATTTTATTGCGAAGAAAATATTACTTGGACTATGCGGGAAAAATGCTTGATTTAGGTGAAAATCGTTGGAGTTTTGCATGAAAACGTTTCGATGTGTTCATGTTTTTGTCTATAAATTATCGCAAGCGCGACTGCTGAACATGAGGTCCTGAGTTTCATTCCTGAGTTCCGCAGTGTTTTTTCATCAGGAATTTCACAGTAGCAGTCACGGAGTCTGGATTTATGCCCGGTTGATGGCAATAGGCTCGGCCCCTATTGCATAAGACTTAAACATAACTGGCGAAATGTGGGTGTACTATTAGGTACGCCTCTGCCTAACCTTTCGGGGACTACAGGCATGATGTTATGTATTATAATGAAGGATAAAAGATTTTAAGTCGAATTTTACCACTGAACTCTCAGTGTCATCTAGGTTATGGAACACTGACACGGACAGCTTTACGTTTAAGGTGATTTTCACACGACACTCGTCGGACACGCGGTCGGCCGGAGATGGCGAAGCAAATCAATGGTAGACGCGCCGCGCGGAGAGGCGGTGAGCGCCGCTCGTCCGCGCGGTCGGGTGGTGTACGTGTGTTAGGCATTAACAAATTTCATATAAACTAATGCGATGTGAGATCTGCTACACCACCGGACCGCTCAAACGTGCGATGTCATGTGAAAATTTTCTCTAAGATTCGATTTTGTACAGAGACAAGTGAATCTGAACTGTTACATTACAGGTGAATGCTCCCTTTAGATGTGCTGATCGCGATCAGTTTCAATTGTTAAAATTCGCCCTCAGTATGTTATTTTATCCTTGCTTTTACGATTATTGAATACGCTGAGGGACACAACGGTGTTTGAAATTCAGTATCAAAAAGAAATAAATTCTGAAATTGTTTCAAACAAATGTTGTTTTATATTTTTAGTCTTGGTTTTCACGTATTTTTTGCAGTGTGAAATATTATTGTGTAACATTAAAACTTTGTAGGGTTCCGTTGCCAATTGACAAAATCCCTTCCTCCCTCCCTTATAGATTCGTCCTGTCCGTCTGTCTGTACGTCCGTATGTCACAATCCTTTTACTCTGCCTTCTATGAACAGCTACACAAATATTAAATAAGAGGTGGTTCAAAATGTTCTAAAGTGTACGTTTCCGGGATATGAGCTACCAAAGTTATAGTCCATTCACTAACCAGCTTATATCCCGGAAATGTGACAGCTTAGAATATTTTGTTTCATACAAAACTTGTTTGTATTGATGCCAGTATCAATTTATACAGGTTTTACGCGTGGCTTATCAAATCTAAGTTGTGCTGAAGTGAATTAGTGAATGGACTTTAACTTTGATAGTTCATTTCTCGGAAAAGTGACACTTTAGAACATTTTGTTTTATACAAAACTCATTCATATTGATGCCAACTATTGATTAATGTAGGTTTTATGAGTGGCCACTATTTTAAAAATTAAAATAAAATAGCGGAAGTTAGGCCGACCAGACATTATACAAAAATCTTCCAATCCCTTTAGTTTTTTGTTATTATATTGTTTGGTGCTACAGAACCCTTTGTGTGCGAATCCGACTCGCACGTGCTTGGTTTTTTTTGACCTTGTCAAACATTATTGGAGACTGTATCTCAAGAGACCGTGTCACACAGAAATGAAAAATTGAATAGTTTTAAGAGTTTGTTTCATTACGAAAAATGGAACAGAATTATGAATTGAAATTTCTTTTTTTAATTTATTATATTGTTTTCTTTATTTATTCTTCTTGCGTATAATTTTACAGTTTTGAATATTTATTAAAAAAACATGGAAAAACATAATTTCAAAATAATGAGAAAGTAGCCCACCGATATCGGGAACAGGGTACCAGCTACAGCGGTTAGGGCGCCAGAGAGAGGAACCTCCTAACAATTCGAGCCGTTTCCTGGAGCCATTGATTCAGCTGCCTAACGAGAGTTTCCTCAGGTATTGGTCGAGGCTCTTGAAAATTAAACCCTTGGCTGAAACGACTATCGGCACAATGATCGCTGCGTTCACTTGTGGACATGTCAACCACCTCGGTGGGCCAAGTCAAGATGCATGATTTGATTATCTTTCTCGGCTTTCGCGAGGTTCTTGTCACGCGGTACCGTTACGTCAACAATCATTCACCACCACAAAACTTATCAGCTGGCCCATATATTTGGGTCGAATAAGTATTTATAGAATAGAATAGAATTGAATAGAAGACATTTAATTCAGACGTAGTCCATATACTGTTAGTAACACAAAAAACCTTAAAAAGATATTGTTAGTACACACATACAAAAATAAACCCACTGAAAAATGCGGCAGAAAAAAGCATATTATTATTTTATATTTTGTATGGGACAGCTGATATTTTTTTCGCATTTGCGATATTGGACCCAAGGAGAAAGTTGTTCAGTTTGATGGTCTGCAGCATATCCTTTCATACGTCTATACCCTTTCTGTTACACCCTGTATATGTATTTATTATTATATTTCATTCTTGGATTTTTTTTGTACTATTGCACCTACTGTTTTGTCTCTGCATCACCCTAAGGTAGACTGGTAGAAAATGCCCAAGGCATAAAATCCACCTTTGTACATTATGTGCACAAAGTTTTAATAAATAAATTAAAATCGGATTAACCAGCCTTTAACAGTAATTTAGCATTAGACTATGCGTTTTTTCTCACACAATCCACCCTGACGAGTGTTGCTTAACTGCATATTTAAAATCAGCTTTACAATTTTCACAACTGCTAAAATATAAAGCTGGCAACTTTGTTTTACATTTTTGCCCAAATAAAACTGTCCAAAAATCCTTTGCCTGAATTACGAATGCGTACATCATATCGCGTCTACTGTCGTCATCAAATTGCAGTACAGGGGACCACACCTCATGGAGAAAAAAGTTTTAAATAAACAAACCGCGGGTTTGCGGAAACTACTCTGTGAACAGTTTGATGGCCACTGAAGCAGAGGGAAGCGAATTTATTTTTTTACATAGAAATTTTACATCGGTATTTAAAAAATGGCCTGATATCGCACAGGACAGAGAGGTTTGGAAGGAGAAAGGGGAGGCCTTTGCCCAGCAGTGGGACACTCAAACAGGCTAACAAAAAAAAAAAAAAAAAAAATCTGCCATTTCCTTACAAAAGTTAAAAGAGAACAGCGGTGGCGCAGTGGTGGCGGCGGGGGACTTACGAACAGTATGGCGTGGGTTCAAACCCATGCAAGCGCATTACTTTATTTATTTTATTTCATCACCACTGCTCTCAGCGGTGAAAGAAAATATCGTGAGGAAACCGAAATGTCCTGGAACTAAAATTCTAAGACGTGTGACCTCTACCAACCCGCACTGGGCCCGCGTGGCGGATTATAACCCATTCTCTCTCATAGAGAGGAGGCCTGTGTCCTAGCAGTGGGAACATTACAGGCTGATTATGCTTATTATGCTACAAAACTTCAAGATCTACACGGTCAAATTGTATGGAACAGATGATTTTTTTAAATAGCCGATAAATCTTTAGTCCTCGAAGAGTAAGGCAGGGCGGGCACCCACAATTCACCAGTGACGTCAAATTCTATGCGATAGGGGAATATTCTATAACCATCAACCTTAGCATAATTAAATACATCAAACAACCACTTTCTGAAAAAACACTGATACAAATATTATCACGGTACATACAGCAGTTTTTCTGGCCCCACACCGCACCGGGCCTAATAAAGTGGGTCGGGCAAACATTCCCAGCTAAAACTACGCTTTTTAACTAGTATTTTTAGTTGCTTTTGTAGCAAGCCTGTCTCTGGGCCTCCCTGCTTTGCCTGCAAAACTACCTGCCTTTTTTTTCAACTTTCACGCTTACTCAAACACGGAGAATTGGTATCTTTCTTTGTGTTACTATTTAAAAGCAAATGAATGTTTGTTTTTCATAATTTTTTCGTATTTTTTTTGAGGTTTTATTCAGATTGCACTTTAAAATGAAGCGCTTCTGTGGAGTTTTCAGTTGATTTTTATGTTTTTTTGAGGCTTCTGAAGTGTGAATGTGAATGGTTGTATTTAAGAGAGATCATACATGGCTATTACGTCAGTTAACAAAAGTATGAGTTTTTGTTTTAGCATTGGGTGGTTGCCAGCACAACAGTGCAAGCACCTCACTCAGTTTAAACTGCACAATTCAGAACGTGTTGGTGATCTATACCTTTATACTTCTATTTACCTCTTCGGAAACACAATTAAGGCACAAAACTATCGCGGCGCACGAATAATCGACGCACGTGTGTTAAGCTTCGCTTTGCAAGAAAATGTATGTGATTGTGTCCACTGCAAACCACGGACACGATATGCATCAAATGACGTCATTAGTACAAGCGTGGCTTGCTCGAATAAGGCACTCACATAGCTAGACGCTGTCAACGCCATGCACGATGTGCACGCGGTACACGCTATACACGAATATTAACCCACGACTATGCGGCGGTGGGCCACGCACGCTACAGTTGTACTTAGTTGTGGGTGTGTAGCGTGTACTGCTGTGGAAACATACACCCACGTTGTCAAACAAATGAATCCATGCAGCTAAATGCGCCATTAGTGTGACTATGTGATGTAGTCATTTTCATTTCATCGGACTATCGAAACAAAATACGGAAAACAACAAGAGACAAAAAGTAAAGTAAAACAAAATAAAAAGCAAAGTAAAAAAGTAAAGTAAGTAAGACAATTATGACCTCACATAATTGTCACAAATTCTCGTACATTTATTGTTGCATATATTTTTCCAAACTCTCCGCTTATTTTTGGGGACGGTTTATGACGTATTCATTTGACGCGTTTAAAGCCTCCGGCCATTAAAGCTTTAAAAAATTGCTCAGTGTATTTTTGAGATTTTGCAGCGTGATCGCGAGTAATCAAACAAAAACCGCGCGGCGTGTTGAATTAAAATTTACTTTTTAAGGCGCAGATATACGACTTTTAACGTTTTTAAATTGAACATCACGTCTAAACTTGTAGTCTTATTTCTTTGAAAAAAATATATTTTATACTAGACAATTTTCTTCATAATTTGATATGTGAAAATGTGAAATTATATTTTTATAACATAGTGTAATTAATTTGTAAAGTAATGTCAAACGCGGGCAAAAAAACGAAAATCACGCAAAAACTATCGGGCGTATTTGCATGAAAATTTGACCATCTAAAAGACAATTAATGAGCCATATTTTAGTATACGACTTTTATTTGTATTGTGTTTGATAAATCAAGGAGGGTTGATTTTTCGAAAAAACTTGGTGCGCGTTGAAGCGGGAGCCCTTGCGGGCGATGGCTCGAATACTCGCTCAAGGTCGCTGGCACTTAATGTCGCCTTAATACATGAGTTGTTACAAAGATTTTTAGTAAAGGTTAATAGTAGCAGTTCATCTGCCTGGCCTTTTTTACAAACTATGTTGGAGCCGGCTTCCAGTCTAACCAAATTCAGCTTGAGCGACTGCCTATCTGAATACCACAACTCAGTAACTGGGTAGTAAGATACCCCTTGGTAAGACTGGAAGCCAGTCTTTCGGTTTCTGACTACTCGTAACGAGTGTCAAAGATATGCAAATGACAGCCGGGACCAACGGCTTAACGTGCTATCCGAACCTCAGCAGCAGCAGTAATAGTAGCAGTTATCCATACTAATATTGGAGATATGAAAGATATTCTGACTGCTTTTTACCTTTTACTTAATGGCTAAACGAATTTGTCTCTCAGGTAGACCTTTATTATTATATTGTTATAAGCCTATGTTGTCCCACTGCAGGGCAAAGGCCTCCCTTCCCTCCTTCCACATTTCGCGGTCTAGTGCGATTGTAGGCCAATCCTTTGCGAAAGAGTCCAGCTCATCCCGCCATCTCCTTCTGGGCCTGCCACGTTGTCGTTTCAAGGTAGACCTTGATCTTGCTATATTAGAATGCTTTTTATTTTGGCATTCCGTTCCATTAGCAGCCAAAACCGCGACAAAGGCTAATCTAGTTTTAAATTATAATTTTATTTTTCAGGTTTATTGGTAAACCTTCCTTTGATCTACGTACCAATAAGTAATGTTGAATTTTTCAGTAACTGAAATGTAATGTAATGTTTGACTGGCCTGTTGGTCTAGTGGTCAGTGACTCTGACTGCTATGCCGGAGGTCGTGGGTTCGATTCCCACCCAGGACAAATGTTTGTGTGATGAGCATGATCATTTGTTCTGTGTCTGGGTGTTAGAAATATATAAGTATGTTTATCAGTTGTCTAGTACTCATAACACAAGCTCTGTTTAGCTTGAGACTAGACGGCGTTGTGTGATAGTTATGAAAAAAAAAAAAAAAAAATTGTACATAATTTTTTGATTCTGTGAAAAACTCTGCTAATAAGTACCTGATTCGTAATTTATTATGTAAACTGAACAGATAAAAAATTGTTTACAAAATATAAAACGTTTCATTAATTTTGAAGGTATATAAAGAAAAAAAATTACAGATGAAAGCTAAATGATTCCTGAAAAATTAAAATTTCCATGTAGGCGAAGAGCTAGTTATGTATGTAATATATTTTTAGCACAGCATGGGAATAATATTGTTATTTCGTAAATGTGAGAAAGATCTAATAGATATAAAGCTGTGTTTCGCACTATTTACTATATATAAAAATGGGCTCAAGGAAAATTGGTAAATGAGTGCAACAATATTTTCTCAAGACAAACACCGTGAGATACGGCGCCAAATATTTTTTATTTAGCCTTCGATGTTGATTTAGGAGTTACAGGAAATAACAAATATTATCCTCTATAAGTGGAAGAGCTTCTTGCTAAGGGAAAATAGTCCCTAAGCTCACGTGATGGGCTAGTAATACTTATGAGCTTGAAGAAATTTTGTTCTGGTGTTCAATCTTTATATTTTTTTACTGAGATCACTCATCTGCTTTGCCAATAATATTGGGGTCGGCTTCCACATCCGTATTTTACATGGAGGAACTGCCTATCTGATCTGAACAACTCAGTAACTGGGTGACATAGTACCCCTTGGAAAGAAAGGTTTGTCAGATTTTCAGGTATTTGACTACCCACAATGGACCTCTTGGGCGCAGCCGTGAGGCACACAGCACATACTATGCATTATCTCTTTTTTTTATTTTGTAATTCGTCATTTATTTTTTATTTTGTATCTTTTTTATTCTGTGTGCTTAATGAACTCACGTCAAATAGACTATTCTTTCTTTATTTCTTTTCAAAATTTAATATTTTGTCAAAGATCTACGAATGGCAACCGTATACCAACTGCTTTAAGTGATTTCCGAAGCTCAGAAACAATGCTCGATATGTTGTTATCCACAGAAACTCGATCGTTATACAGGGTGTAAAAGTACCCTTCATGAAGCCGTCAACCCACAGATATAGATAGACCTAGATAACGCAAGTATCAAGTATCTGTATGAAAACCAAGCGTGCCATTTTTTGACTACCTATTATGACGTCACAAGCACTATTTAGTGACGGGAAAATCAAATCGATTCAAAGACGCCGCCGCGGACGGCGCCCTCCTCGTCCTACCCCCCGCGCCATGACGCCCACTGACGTCCGACTAGCGCTATGCTCCGATGCAGACTGAGTTCGAAATTTTCCACTTACGATTTTTGTACGTAAGCTACATAATAATATGGCACGCGAAGTAGTTGCTCTCGCGTTATCTAGGTCTATCTATATCTGTGCTTCAACCAAATATTCTGTACATCAAACTAAGTTTCTCTACTCAAAAATTATTTTTGGGAACCGCCTTTTTTTGTGTGTGTGAAATCATGTTTTATGGTTGGTCTCAATGTAATGCACTCAAAACATTGTTTTGATGGATGCATTGAATAGTACAAGGGTCGTGGACGTATTTAAAGTAAAGTTATAACATTCAAAACTTGTATTTAAAAAAAAAATGTAAAAGAGTTGCACCACCAATATCTCCGTAACTAGAAGTTTCCCAGATATGGTCTACTACAAAAAAAAGATCGCAATGACGAGGAGAATAAGTGACTTTCGGCTTCGTTAATGGTACTATTACACCCATTACAATGAAAATATTTTCTTCACTGTATTTAAAATGAACATCCTGGTTCGGTAAAAAAAAACAAAAAAAAAATACTCAATCAGCTTCAGTAAACCAATCACCTTCTTATAAAAAGATTAACACTGCTTTAAAGTATCCCGTCGAACAAAAAAGCTGGTTATCCAGGCTTTAAAAGATTAAGCTACACAAAAAGTGTCTTTCAAGGTGTCTAAGTAGAACGACCAATCCCGAAGGATTTGACGAAGACAAACGAGTAAGATATCTAGGTCTCTAATATTGCACCGAAGTGTAGTTGTAGTTTATTTTTTACACATCTGTCATTATTATTTTTATAGTAGTTTTTGATTGATTAGAAGCTAAAATGGACAGAAAGATGGATTATGAATGATGCACTGTACGAATGAATGATTTTTTGAATGATATTGAATGAATGGAGAGTGACAGAGTTTTTGGAAATGTGTTTTTTTTTTTGTTCAGCATTTTCAACTTAATAATCACAAACAATAGACAAATTGAATTAAATATTTAATTGTGTTTCTTCTTGCAATTTTTGGTACATGACAAAATTATTATAAGAAGTATTTTTTTCGTATTTTATGGATAAAAGTTGCCTTTTTAGAACATATTTTAGATACAGTAAAAGACTGTCTTAAGTGTAGATTAATCTCGCGTGATATTCCTCAAAGCGCAACTAAATTATCCCTCAAGAGAGATACCCCTGTCTATGTTTTTATAATGTTTGCGCTTTGAGGAATAAGCATACAAAATTTCTAATTTGAATTTGTGAGCGCAACTAGTAGTTGCGCTTTGAGGAATGACTTAGTTGCGCTTAGTTGGTTGTGCTTAAAAATAGTTGAGCTTTGAGGAATACCCCAATCTCGCAGAAGTTTAACATTGCTTTCGGATGACCATGATAATATGTCAGAAACGTTGGTCTATAAGGGACATGACACATGTAAGGAGCCAGCGTGGCATGTAGTATTGTGATTTTTTGGACCGCACCTTACAGGATAGAGTTTTATCGTTCTGTGTCGGCTTCGCTTGGGTTGAATTATGAGGTGGTTGGTGGTACAAATATATACAGAGGTGTAAGTGTGATACGACTTTTTAATGCCAGCTTCTAAGGTTAGGTTAGGTACCTACTTCAGAATTTGCGAAGTAAATAGGTGATTCAGATACCTAAGTCTAGTAAGTTTGCATGGTTAACTGTGGACTTTGACAAGGTTTTTTTTGTCAAGGGTATGCAGTAAAGATTCATAATGTATATTGTTAAGACGAAATAGAGGAACAGAGCTGTCACAATCATTACATATGTTATTGAAAATCTAAATTATTATCTAGAAACCATATACCGACACTGAGTCGTGAGTCGTGTTAAACTGCTTGATAGTTTTCTCTGTTTCTCTATTTAATATCGACTTCTAATTAAATCGTTCCATCTAGAATCTAAATACCTATGTAGGTACAAATTGCCACTTCATTTACTTTTTTACTTTGATGGCGGCCTATATCAATATGCCTATATGAATAGCCCTCTATCGATTTTTTTTTTGTCTTTAGCTTCTATTGTCCCACTGCTGGACCAAGGTCTCCCCTATACCATCCACGCTTCTTTCCGTGCGGTTTTCTCTGGCTAATCTCCCACAAACGCCTCTAGGTCGTCACGCCAGCATTTTTTAGGCCTTGCTCTATCCATAAAGATATCATCATCATTTCAGCCGAAAGACGTCCACTGCTGGACATAGGCCTCCCCCAGGTGTCGCCACATTGACCGGTCCCGTGCGACTCGCATCTACCAGATCCCTGCAACCTTCACCAGTTCATCAGTCCACCTAGTGGGAGGCCTTCCAACGCAACGTCGTCCGGTTCGCGGTTTCCACTCTTTTTGGCCATCCGCCATCCGTTCTGCGAGAAATGTGCCCTTTTTTTTGATGGAAAATCATCAAATGACCCCCTCGCTCTGGGCGGAGCGGAAGGGAGTGTCAGACTGTCAGACTAATACTGCCTAAAACCCATCCATGTGCCTTCTTTGCCCTTTGTGTTCCAGGGCCGCGGTATCTCTTTCGAACAGTCCCGCAGCCCTGGCAGGCATCGGCCCGTGCGGACCCCTACGTGGTTGCTGACATCTCTTTGAGGCGCGCGTGGAACACGAACGCGCCGTCGACACGGCCTGTCGTCATAAGACGGCCGGACGGAGAGCTAGCCCATAACTCGACGTCCACAGGCCCGCGCCTACGGTGGCCGGGGGCCACCACGTGACCCCCGACGCCCAGGGCGTTTCCCGCGGCGGCTGGGACGTGAGGCTCTTTCCCTCTCACGTTCCGCCACCTCCTTTACTAGCATGACTGCTTCGCAGAAGGAGGTGACGGCTTCCCATTCCCTCTCGCTCCGGACCATGGCTTGAACCAGGGCCGGGCGCGAGAGGTCGCCGCCGCCAATCGCCTCTACGAGGACACGGCGCTGCTCCGCCCAAGCGGGGCAGGCATCCACAGTGTGCTGCACCGTGTCCTCCGGACGATCCTCGCAATGGAAACACCCGGGCGTTTCCTTCCGCCCGATTCGGTGCAGGAACCTCCCGAAACAACCGTGTCCGGTGAGGACCTGCGTCAGGCGGAAGGTGAGGGCGCCGTGGCGCCTCTCTAGCCACTCCTCAAAGAGGGGGCTTATCGCCACTATGGTGGCGTGCCCTGCACGGGGTTGCGACAGTCGCTCTCTCCATGTCACCATGAGATCGCGCCGGAGGTCTGTCCGCTGAGCGGCGATTTGCCGCGGTAGCGGAGTTTCCCCCCGACGTAGTGCCTCCGCGCGCCATTCGTGAAGGCGCGCGAGGACTATCGCCTCCAGATCCCATGGCGGCAATCCGGAAAGGAGGCTCACCGCCTCACCGGAGATCGTGCGGTATCCCCGGACTAGCCTTAGGGCTATCCCCTTTTGGGGTGCGTTCAGGTAGCGGGCGGCTTGCCGCCTCAGAGAACGCGCCCACACCGAGAAATGTGCCCTGCCCACTGCCACTTAAGTTTGACTATTCTTCGGGCTACGTTGGTAACCTTGGTTTTCTTGCGGATGTCCTCTTTTCTGATTTCAATTATGTCTACCTGGGACATACGGTCCAGTTAGGTAGGTAAGAGAAAGAAAAAGAGAAAGAGGTCAATCGTCGAATCCGACTCGGCTGGGCAGCGTTCGGGAAGTTGCGTGATATCTTCTCGTCCAACTTACCGCAGTGTCTCAAGACGAAAGTTTATGACCAGTCTGTGTTGCCAGTGATCACATACGGGACTGAAACGTGGTCGCTCACAATGGGCCTCATCAGAAGGCTTAAAGTCACCCAAAGGACAATGGAGAGGGCTATGCTCGGAGTTTCCTTGCGTGATCAAAAATCCGATATAAAGATATACATAAAAAAAATCTAATTTATTTTTTATTGCCTTCGTCCTTCTGTTTTGAGGTTACTCTGTAGTCTTATCCTGTTGTCTCCCTTTACATAACTTTTTACCTGTGAGATAATATAGTAGCCGATGCGTGCCAACAATTTATATTTTATGACTTCGTAAAAGTAAGTTTGTGAAATACTATTAGAAGATTAGAATATTACGAGGTTTATTCATGGTGATAGGAAATTAAATATTTTATAGAAAAAGATTTTAATCTTGCCATGATATTTATACGATTTATTTTGTTGAATAATCGATAAGATACATTGTACATGAATCAGGCTGTTCTTTGTATTTTGGGCCTCTTGCATGGCCTTGGGTGAAGCCAATTGTGTCAAGAGATGCGCGCGCGTCATTTGTTGTTTCCTTCGCTGGAGTACTGTCGCTACTCAAGTTTTGATGCGGTTAGTCGTGGCGTGCCCTTAACAACTTCTTTTATTTATTTCTTAAGAGTCACAGTTGCAAAACGTGTGACACAAAAGCGCGTAGCTCGTGGCCAAGATGTTAAAGTTACAGTTTTTAAAAGATTACATATCATAACATCACGCCTGTAATTCCAAGGGTTAGGCATAGGTCTACCTATTAGTACACCCACATCTCGCCAGTTATATTTAAGTCCTATGTAACGGGGGGTGTATTGCAGTCAACTGAGCAAAAATCCAGGCTCCGTGGCTGCTACTAAGAAATTCCTGATGGAAAAACCGAATAACACTTTGCCCTACCCGGGAATCGAACCCACTCGGCCAACAAGGTAGATTGATTATTAGAAATTATTATTAACTTTTATCGATTCTGCATACCACTAAACCGAATGAAATCTAATCATCACGGTAAAATAACCTTGTACAAAGTTAACGGCTAACATTAAAACAAACAATTAGCAGATTATAATTTAATTTAAAACAATCACATTCCAAAATCAACTAGGTACGGACTAATTGTTTCCAATTCACTACCCCAGCTTCCATCAAACAGTTACTAACTAATTCATATTCTGTACCATCTTGAAACAGTTTCATCTCGTCAATAAAGTCAATGCATTCCTGTTTAATATTCAAAAGATGCGCATATAGATGAAGTATTATTATCTAACTTTAGCTATAAAAGGGTTGGTGCGCTTAGGGAGTTGACTTGAGAAACTTACTTGTTAGTTTTAACTGTAGTTTATAAATACGCGTTCTGGATTTTGTGTGGGATGGTGTCACTTTGGATAAGTTTTGTGATGTTTATGATAAGGTAGGACTTTTAGCATATTTTACCTTTTCATATATTTTTTACCTTTTCACATATTTTACCTTTTATTTCAATTCTAGTTTCATGGCAACTAGAAAATTTGTATGTTTTATTTGTGTTTGTATTATGTCATTCAGGAAAATAATATGCCGACATTAGTTATTATTCATGTACCCAGAAAAACAATGGCTAAAATAGAAATGTTCTAACCTGTATAAAATAAAAATAAAAAACAAATTTGTACACCTCACCAGGCAAAACATGTACGGACCTGCCCTACCCTACTTCACTAAGATCTTGCTTGCTCAATTTGTGTGTAAACGCATGTTTATTAACAAATAAAATATCTTTATCTTTGTTGTCGGAAACATGAACTGTATAACATTACCACTGCCTATAATTTATTGAGGAGCTCGTGGCTAAATAATAACAGCCACCTGGGGCGATCTTCACGGTTAAGCCACGCTAGTTTAGGTCGGTTCGTGGATGGGCAGCCATCCATCTCATACCAAGTTTTGCCTTTGAAAGTCGTTACACTTAGTCAGTGGCCCGAAAGTCTGACAACCAGTCTTAGAAAGGGGTATCGTATTACCGAGTTACTGGGTTGTGGAGGTCAGATAAGCAGTCGCTCCATGTAAAATACTGGTATTCAGCTGCATCCAGTTAGACCAAAAGCCGACCCCAATATAGTTGAGAAAAGGCTAGGCAGATGATGATGTCTATAATGTGTTGTCTATAATGCATCAGAACTTCGCCCGGCTCGGAGTTGCCATTTGCAACTCCGAGCCGGGCGAAGTTCTGATGCATTTACTTGATATGCATTTTTATTTATGCAAGCTGCTCCACAAAAATATACAAATATATAAACAACTACAAAAAGATTAGTAGCATTTGTATTAATGAAGTAAGATTTTTATTTTATCATTGCCATGAACTGGGCATATATCCTGACGCTACTGGGCTGTTTCCTTCCTACATTTCTTTCTTTCTAGAAGGTATCAGAAAGGTCTTATCATATAAGGGTATGACAGAGATCATCAAATTAAAAAAAAATCCTCAATGGGGTCAAAATCGTAATCGCAAAAGAAATCAGCTGCAGATATTGGTCATGTAGTTAAGGTCTAAATGCTGTTATCCTTTTTATTTGATATTTATTTGACATTTCGTTCTTTTAGTTTTACATTTTGTAATCAATGTGTTAAGAATATGATAATTAATTTTGACATTTATTAATTTATTCTAAATCGATTGTGTATTTTTTAAATTTTTGACTTGTTTATTTAATTCAATAATTTTTCTAATGTCACTGTGCCATTGTAAGTTTGAGCAATAATTTATGTGTTTGTATTCGTATTTTATCTATTTTTGTGTTATATGAATCTCGGTCATTTGTAGATCTATGACAGTCGTTACAGGTAGTCAGTGGCTCAAAAAGTCTTACCAAAGGGTATCGTACCCAGTTAGATACTAACTGGGTTGTGGAGGTCAGATAGGCAGTCGCTCCATGTAAAATACGGGTATTCAGCTGCATCTGGTTAGACTGGAAGCCGACCCTAACATAGTTGGGAAAAGGCTAGGCATATGATGATGATGAATCTCGGTAAATGCATCAGAACTTCGCCCAGCTCGGTGTTGAAAATCTCGGACCTGAAATAAATGAAATTTATTTATTTATATGCATAATTCTTCAGTGGTGTCGTAATCGGTTGGCTTGGTATGTGTATGTGATGCGGAGGAATGAGGAAAATGTCGTGAAGAAAATTTTGAATATGGATGTGTAAGGGTACAAGAGTAGAGGATGACCAAAGAACACATGGATGGACTGTGTAAAGGATGATATGGCAAGGAGGGAAAGTGTGAAGAAGAAGACATATGCTGCGTCTACCCCAAATTAATTGGGATAAGGGCAGGAGAATGATGAGACAAAATTGTTTAGTGCGATGGTCTGTTCTACAACCTTAAAAATATGACAACCTATTGATCCATGCCGCCTAGTTCTAACAATTTTTCAAATTATTATATTCCCCTACGAATTAGATATACACCGTGACTTTTTAGACGTCGCACAACGGCATCCCACTTCATGTATGACTACTAAACATTCATAAAAAAAATAGGTACTTATGAGATTTTAATAATTTAAAAATAAAAATAATATTCAGTATTATGACGCATGACGTAGTTAAAACACCCTGTTGCGAGCGATGATCTACTCGACTCTAGCGCTGGATAGATATGTTATCCCGTTTGACACGTAATATGATAAACAGGATGTTTCATAATTTTATTCTAATGTATTATTTATTTTTCTTTGTACCTACCCAGTATGGTACGTAAAAATCGCGCCTAGAGCTATTTTATGTCGGGTACATTGAATGGACCACCTTTGTAAGATGACTAAAAAGTCACGGTGTATAACCGCATGCTACAAACAAACATACATCCCACAAAACAAGAACTATTTCAGCACCACTACCCGTCTGTACCAACAAATAGATTTCAATTAGGGACCATCTTTGTTAGAATTTACACAAAGGAAAGCGTCCAGGGGCCCAAAGACCGGATGATTAAGGAGACGTCGAAATACTATTACTTTGTTACGTACGAACCGAGTTAGGCGTGTTTTCATGCTCCGTGACTTTGGGAACGAGGCGAGTAAACCATTGGTAGTTTTAAAAAGTTTTTTTAAGAAACTTTTAAAACTAACAAATTTAATACTGTGATTACCAATTTCTATGCAGAGAAAACTCCCTCGTCATACTGCCTCGTTGGTCTACAATCGCGACTGCCGAGCATGAGGAACTGGGTTTGATTCCCGGTTCGAAAATTGTTATTGAGTTTTTCCATCAGGAATTTCTCAGTAGCAGCCACGGAGTCTGGATTTGTACCCAGTTGATGTCAATAGGCTCGCCCCTATTACATGGGACTTTAACTTAACAGGCGAAATGTGAGTGTATTATTAGGTACACCTCTGTCTAACCGCCTTTTTGCCTAAATTACAGACTTGATGTTAAGTTATGTTTAAGATCGAAAATGCTGTGATTATCTATTTCTAAGCAGAAAAAATGACCCCTATTAAGGCTGGCAAATAATCAATAAATGAACTAAGCCTATCGCCGTCCACAGCAGGACATCTGCCTACCCCAAGCTGCGCCACAACACCGCGTTCTCCACCTTCTACAACCAGCCTGACCCAGCACCATAGGTGGGTGGAAGCGGCCAGGATATGACTGCACAGTTATGCATGTAAAGTCAACCTCGGAATTGCTTTATCACCAAAAGGTTGAATATCACGTGTATGTCGTAAAGCGCCAAGGTTTATTTGTCTATGCAACATAAAGTTTCTAGTTTCATGAAGTTTCCATTTAGTGAAAATAAACAAAAAATATGCATTTACGAGCGGCACAGCCAATCGCTCAGCCACTGCGCCAACCAACCAAACAGACTTGAGCAAGCGTGGCGATCAATGCTCGTACCTTCTCTGTTAAAAGACGTATTTGCCCGGCTGTGGTACAGTAATAGGCTGTATTATTATCGAATCTCAACATGAATGATGTAACCAAGATCTTAAAAATATTTTGATTGAAAAGAGTGTCCATGGAGTTTCTTGCCCATTCTTCTCCATAGACTGTACAGTACTTTCACAAGTTTTATTATGCCTTGTGTCTGGGACTATTGCTTCGCCTTCTTTGTTTTTCTAACATTCAAATGTGCCTGTTATGGTCTAATACTTCATCAATCCAGCAGAACATCTTCCTCCTGGACAGGAACTGCAGTGGCCAATCTGGAAATATCTTAACCATTTGCGGGCCCAGGTTGGCCGCTGTAGAAATAATCTGGCCAAATGGGGTATCATCAACCCGTCCCAAATACGATATCAGTGTGGAGGCCCTCTGCAGGATATGCCCCACCTCCTTTCTTGCCCATCTTGCACAACCACCTGCACCTTATAGTATTTAAACGAAGCCAACGACAGATCTGTGCAGGTGGCAATATACTGGTCGGGTATTATTTGAGTCTATTGACACGCAAAGAAGAAGATGGTCTAGTTGAAATAAAAAAAAAGAATCATTTTCGACTGGCTTTATAACAAGAAGCTACAACAATCCTTTCTTAACATTGAAATAGTAAAAAAAACCTATAAAAGTGATAATGTCCCAATTTTGTTTAACACACATTGTAAACAAACCTCCACATCGTTGTTATATTGCTAAGATAAGAATAAAACGGAAACCAAGGTAACATTTTATTTTAATATTTCCGTAAACGAATTGTAACAGGAAATATAAACACTCCACTATCTAAACGTCGCTGAGTGAAAACGTGAAGGTAAATTAGTCATAAAATGCGATATGAAAAGAAATATGGCGTTTTGTTTTCAATTTTGGGTAATGTTATTAATCCCTGCTGTTTTATATTTAGATTTATTGTTTTGTTTACAATTATGAAGCTTTTTAGGATTCCGTAACTCAGTCGGCAAAAGTGGAACCCTGATCACTTTGTTGTCCGTCTGTCTGTCAGTCTGTCCGTCTGTCAAGACTCTTTTTCTCAGAACGCATGGAGGTATCAAGTTTACATTAATATCAAATACTCTGGTCTGCTAAAAATCAAACTTGTAAGTCAAAGCGATTAAAAGGTAATTATAACTGTTTATGTCGCATACTTTGCTATTTAAGGGAGTTAAAACCTATAGAGTACTTCCCGTTGATCTAGAATCATGAAATTTGGCAAGAAGCAAAGTTTTACAACATTAAAAACCGTAAATATAACAACATATCTACAAGGTTTAACAGAACCCTCGTTGCACGAGTCCAACTCGCACTTGGTCGGATTTTTCATGTTGTCTTTTTGTAATGTCTTGGCCACAAGATTCCGGCTGAAACGACATGAATCTTGCTACACAACTACAGCCACTGCGTTGAAAACAAATGCAGGAAGATTTTTAAAGCATGCCACGGTTACCATTATCAACGGGGCGCCGATATTCCGACGGAAACTAGAGACGCTATCGTCTTTTGCGTCCCTAGTCGCATCGCTCTAGCCCTTTTTTTTTTGGATGGGTAATCATCACATTTTAATGACCCCTCCCACTCTGGGCGGAGCGGAGGGGAGTGTCAGACTTGTACTGACTAAACCCATCCATCCTTCCTTGCCCTTTGTGTTCCAGGGCCGTGGTATCTCTTTCGAACAGTCCCGCAGCCCCAGCAGGCATCGGCCCTTGCGGACCCCTTCCTGTGTGCTGACATCTATTTGAGGCGCGCGTGGAACACGAACGCGCCGTCGAGAGTCAGAAACCGAGCTAGCCCATTACTCACCGTCCACAGGCCCGCGCCTACGGTGGCCTTATGGCAAGAAGTTTCAGTAACAAGGCACAGACATTCTTAACTTTTTTACTACAAGGCGACATTTAGATGTAATTCCTTAAATAAAGTGCACTAGCTGTTATAGTTTGAGCGCACAGAGTTCAAAATCCAGAAATTATCCGAAAAACTAATGGCCGTTTCACTAACTGTGCTCTGTGTGTGCTATATTTTAAACACCTCATCTAGGTGTCATCTCGTGTCATCATCATCTGCCTAGCCTTTTCCTAACTATGTTGGGGTCGGCTTCCAGTCTAACCGGATGCAGCTGAACACCAGTAGGTATTTTTCATGGAGCGACTGCGTATCTGACCTCCATCCACAACCCAGTTAGTAATGGGTAATACATAGCCCTTGGTAAGACTTTTTGGGTCACTGACTACCTGTAACGACTGTCAAAGATCTACAGATGACAGTCGGGACCAACACCTTAACGTGCTTTCCGACGCACGGAGGAAACTTGGTATGTAACGGACGGTCACCCATCCACAGACCATCCTAGGCAAGCACGGTTTAACCTAAAGATCGATCCGAGCGATTGTTATTATTATACCTCGTATCGTTTACTTTAAAAACTGACGAATCTTTTTCCAATGGAATAAACTTAACTTACTGAATTATTTCTTTCTTAAACTAAAATTCAATTAATCTACCTGCCAAACTATCGATAAAAACCAATCCATCTTAGCCCAGCCATAGATTTTCAGTCTACCCCTAGTGCCTACGTGTCGAATCCAATTGGTTTCCAGGCCCTCAATGATGTATAGCAGACCTAATCTAGAAACCCAATTCAACACGTTACCTACCTGTGGCTCTAAGATTTATAATCGTACTTAGGTTGGCTATCCCATTTTAGGTACCAGAGGGTTAAATTATGAAGGACCTAATGTAAACATGAAGTATTTGGATGTTTGCTACATAATTGTGTGGAGAGTTGGTTGATATCTTCATTATTTTGTGCCAGATTTTCATAGTTAATGATAGAGAAAATTTTTAGATAAAATTCTTAACCTTTTGAACGCCAGAGCAAACGCACGCGCTTGCCCTCCACGCCTAGCCACAATTCCACCTACCATTTTGTCACACATTTGGCGTACAGCACGCGTAGCTTGGCCAGCGTAGAAACGGGTTTTTTCTACAGAAGAATCGACAAATTGACAGATTAACAGATTAAAAAAAGAAATCTGTCATTTTGTCGATTCTTCCATCGACAAAACCCATTTCTACGGTCGTCATGCTATGCTTGCAGGGCACGCGCTTGCTTGTCACGTATATGTGACAATGGCGTTCAAAAGATTAAACTGACATGAGCACTAACCCTATTATTGACACTGAAAACGGGATATTTACCATGTTTACTATTTGTTGGTTTGTCCGTGGTCATAGTGCTTGCAAAAGCGCCGTCAGAAACTCAAAACAAATAGTCAACATGGTAAATATCCAGTTTTCACTATACATACGATTCTAAGATTTTAAACTATCATGGTCACTAACATTATTATTTACACACATAACACACAACACAACACAAACACAACAACAACCAATAACATTATTATTTTTAAACAGTAAACATGGTAAATATCCCGTTTCTAGTGTAAATAATTACATATGATTCTGCTCGTAGCTTTGACCGTTATTATATTGGAAGCCGACCCTAACATAGTTGGAAAAGGCTAGACAGATGACGATGATGAGCTTTGTCCATTTTTAATATCTATCACAGGACAGACCTGACTACTTACTGGATATGACATCATGTATCACAGGCATGCGTGGCGTGGGATGCCCAGGCACCCCAGCTAGGTGAAACGACGACCTTAAAATAATGGCTAGGTCAGACTGGATACGGGAGGCAGAGGTAAGAGTGTTGTGGCGTAGCTTGGGATAAGTCTACAGTCAAGCGGTGAACTGTGGTAAAATGAGTTGATTTTCATGACTGATTATGTTTCGGTCTGGTGTACTCTGGGTTATCCACCTTCGCTGTTAATATTTCCGACTGGCTAGTATTTCAAGACTCCCGTTTAGTTGGTAAAAGTAAAATAATAAATAAATTCTTTATTGGAACAAAAACAATCGTTACAAAATTTATAGTGTTCGGTAATAGCCACATTAGTTAAAAACTGTGTCGTGGCTATTAGCGCCCACCTCCCAGAGAGAGATGATATCAACTTTCCAGATAGTGATACGTTTTTAAATGCAGACATTTTTAATATAAATTACATCTATACCTTAATTAGAAGAAACAATCTTCTGTTTATTTTTTGGAATATTCAAACTAGCATAATGATAATACGCACTGTCAATCTGCGTGATACCATCATGGTGGATTAGGTTTATTTTTACCAAAATCCATAATAAAAATGAACATTATAAATGTTTTATTTACCCTAAAATCATACAAATATGAGGCAGCGATACAATATCTCTCATACGGCGAACCATTACGTACAAATCGTACAGAGAAGCATCAAATAAAATTCGCTCATAAAAGAAAGAATGAGTATAAAAGATAAAAAGGGCGTGATATGAAAAGCGTTCGGGCCTTCAGAATTTTGCTTTGGCGCACTGGAAAAAGAAAAAATTGGGCATAGATTAAATAATTGAAATCATTCAGATGGATACATTGGAAACCTGAATACGTTCGTAACGAGTGCTAAAATTTAATAGGTACTATTCAAAATCGAAAAGTTATGTAGAATAGTTATATCTAACATTGCGAAAATTTTAAATTATTTTATTACAGATCATTCACATTTTTATCAGAGGATAAAAAGTAATGTTTGTTATAGAGTTAGACGAATTTAATTTAAAAAAAAAATGATTTGAGAAATAGTTTTTGTACGAAGTTGAATTATATTACGTTACTAATGATCTAAATATTTATTATGTCTACAGACGGGTCACATTTTGCGTTACTAGACCCTACCTAGAGAACAATTCTTTTTGTCACGCAATTAATTATTATTATTTATTTTTTTGTAATAAATAATGTGTTAATTTTCTCATCAGAAACGTTACAGTGAACTGGAACTATTAAATCTATTACACATGGTAAACATTTGTGAGAGACTGGAGCCCGAAATAGGCATACAATACCTGTGTAAAACAAAAAAACATTCACATTGCAGGTATAAAACTAATTTAGATTAATAACTTAAGAATTAATGCGTGATGATTTAACTTATATACTAGGCAAACTAAACAATAAAAAAAATATTCTAGAGGGGCATACATGTGTGACTTATGTGGATGATAGTGTGTGTTTGTGTAGCCAATAGATGTTTAGCGGATTAGAATCAATAGACTAATTAATAAATGACTTATTTTAACGCCACTTCATACTTACAGGCTCCACAGACGCTCGATCAATCGCTCGTCCGATTAAAAAGCTTTCAGCACATCTTCTTAATCCGTCCTGTCACATCTATTCAATTAACCAACTCTGTGCCGAGACGTCGCGTTCGAGAGCCAACAAAAAATAGCTCCCTACAAAGTGAGTTTCCAATTTGCGATCGGTTTGCGTGAGTGAACTTTTTTTCTTTTTCTACTATTGTTAATGGCATCACTAGCTCAGATTTTTTTTGACGTGTTAATGTAGATCCGTTTCGTTTGAGATTTCTTTTAGAAAAGCTACTAATTGGGTTCTGTGTAGATTTTTGGAAAGAAGTGCCGAATTCCGAATTTATTAGAGGTAGCGTCTAATAGTGGGTCGTGTTTAGTTTGAATATTTTTAGGACCTCATAACTGGTAGTCAGCAAGTAAAGGATGGTATTAAAAAACATAATTTTAATGAAAATGTATGAAATTATTTCAGAAGGTGTGGAAGTCTAGAAACTCAGAGGATTTTTTTTAATGTCTAGCCCGTACACCACTGCTGGGTCTCCCCCAAGAGCTCTAGTTCCACTCCATCTCTTTTTGGGCCGGCCTCGGTGGCATAGTTCATCTGTAGTTACCCATTGTGTGGAGACTTTGACCTGCGGTCTTAGTGCATGCGGTTGACGTGATCCGCCCAATCCCATTTCAGCCTTCTTGCTGACGTCAATTATGCCCATTTTGGAACGCAGCGCGGTGTTGTTTCTTATCTTCCAGAATGCTGCGTTCCATTGCCCTGTGGCAGACCCCAAGGCTTTTATTTTACAGTGAAAATTAACACTAAAAAACGAAACACACGTAATGTAGGTACTTGACAGAGAAAACTTAATAAAAATTTAACGGAACGTTGAGACATTCCGCCCAAAATTATACATACTTATTATCCAACCAAATTTTTATTCCATTAACTTTTTTGATAACAGAAAAAAATACAATTATTTTAGATACCTCGTTGCTCCCGTTGCAAATAAGACTTAACTGTCAGGAAAGGGTTAAATGGGGCTTACATCTACGGCTAACGATCCGTCACTAAGTACTTAATTACTATCTCTAAACAAAAACTCTGTTTTAGCTGTGACTTTGTCCTTTTTTTTCAATTGTTTACAACTTTAACCATCGTATTACCCATTACTAACTAGTTTGAGGAGGTCAGATATGCAGTCGCTCCATATAAAATACTCGTATTCAGGTGCATCCGCTTAGACTGGAAGCCGACCTCAACATAGTTGGGAAAAGGCTAGGCAGATGATGACTAACCAGCAGAGGTGGCTCAATGGTTATAGCTTCGAAGTACAAGTTGTATGTCGTAGATTATTTTGTGTAATTTATTTCTTCAGCACTACTCTCAAAGCGGTGAAGGAACTATGTCCTGGAACCAAAAATTTTAAGGCGTGTGTCATCTAATAACTGCGCAGGGATTATAGTCCCTCTCATACAGAGGAGGCCTAGCAGTGGGAACATTCTTGGCTCATTATGTTTATGCTACTTAGTCACAGTTGCTAGTGTGGGACTCAGATAGGTAGTTGCTCTATTTCCCTTTAGTAACATTTAAAACTGCCCCGAACATAGGAAATTGCAAGATGTGAGACATATCATATCTTATACATCATATTGTTATTATAGTTCGTGTACAACAAATTCCACAATTAAAAAACCTATGAATATTTTTTTTTCGTTTGTTTCAAAATGTTCTTAAGCTCTTTGGATTTTTCAGGTACTTAACGCATACGAGGTACCTACTTAGGTTTGGTGAGCCTTCCAAGCAGGTTGCTTTCAGTGTAGATGAGGTTCCAACTTGCGGTCCACGAGGTTGACGACGTCTCGATGCCGACGTTGGACATCTAGCGCCCAAGAAACTCTTATTTTATTGAGTTTGGGTGGCTTACAGCTAGCAATACAAAAATTAATAGCTAGGCAAACAACGACAAGCCATTTACAAGCCTCCACAGTTAGCAATAAACTGTTGTTGCACAAACTAATAATTAAGCAAGTATCAATAACTAAGCTTAAAGTAGCAACAAAGAATATAAATTTAATATTAAAATAAATACCTGCACAAGTAGGCACGCAGGCGTAACCACTATTAAAATTCATCATTAACAACACAGCTTTTAGACAAGGCAGTACTAATTGTTGCTAAGCTGCTTGCAAACAAATCGATTGAGTATCCCTCAATCGATTTGTTCATCTCTAGGACTCTTATGTAAGGTAAATATAGTCTTCAGTTAATTAATGAGCTTGAAATAAAAATAAAAGTTCCTGCATTTCATAAATCAAAGTACAGTCACATTCAAACAACAATACTCTCTAATTTACTTGATCCCTCTAAATAACAGTCCAATTAGTTGACGTAAAAATGTCACGGAATGAGCACTTGAGTGTATTTCAGCGGAGACATGACATCAAAGTGAATTTTAACGAATTAGGAGCAAGCGGAAAAAATGTCCGAAGGAAAAATACATGCGGAACCATTTTACCATTTTTAATTCTGGTGGCACTGTCAAAGACTAAAGTGCTTGTACCTTTCAAGTTAAAAAATAAAGAATATAATAAAGAAATCCCGAATTTTAAAGTAGAATAATAAAACAAGCTGGAAATTCTAAATTCATCAGGCCTAGGATCCATTTAAATATTAATATCCAGAAAGATTCTTCTATTTTTGTAAGTATTCAAATATAATCCGACTGATATTTTACGACACATCATACATGTAAGCACTTAAGTATCGAAATACATAAAAAAGGATACAGGTATTGAAAAACAATCGGAAAATGAGTACCAAGTTTTCTATTTCTAGAAATAATATAAGCACTTTACCGCCCGCGTACCGAAAAGAAGCCTGTTCCGAAATGTTGTCATTTAACATTCGAGAAGCATAATGAGCGATTCAGGATTCCCTTTCTCGTCTTAACGTCTGTTACAATTCAATTTGGCGACACACTACATACTTGAAATATATAAATACAGAAGGCCAACTCCTTATTCTACTTACATACATAAACTCACGCCTTTTTCCCAAGGGGTAGCAGAAACCACAGAACGCCACCTGCTACGATCCTTACATACGGACGAGGCAAAAGGATTGCCTCGTCCACGTTCATACATCTGGTCATACACGCACACTGGTTGCGAGTACTACGCACCTGACCATTCTGAAGAACCTCACCAATAAGGTCAGTGTATGTCCTTCTAGAGCGACTTAGAAGGCCCAAAAAGAAGACGAAGAAGGTTATGGGATCCTTATTCTGTCGACTGTGCGTTTGTTTGGGACCTTCGTACGTGGCGTCTGTGTGCGTGCGCCTGTTTTCGCTCGTTGTGTAAAGTTGCATCTTTATAACCACAATATCAAGGATTTTAAAAGAAATTCATTATTAATTGCTTTTTTATTTGAGTAATTCGTCTAATCGAATTTGCCAATATACTTTTCCCAACAATTCTGGGGTCGGCTTCCAGTCAAACTGAATGCAGTAGAAAACCAGTATTTTACATGGAGCGACTGCCTATCTGATCTCCACAACCCTGGGTAACTCTTGGTAGGACTGGTTCTCAGACTTGCGAGAACCAGAAAACACAGTAGAAATGACAGCCGGGACCAACAGCTTGCTTTCCGAGACATGAAGTGAACTCGGTATGTTATTAATGGCCGCCTACGGCACCCACTTACGATCCGCTCGACAACGCAATTATAACGTAATGAATGTTGTCAACTTATCGAAATTAAAGGCATTGCCATTGTTTACGAAACTCAAGGCATTTATTTCAATTACACCATTACAGGCACTTTTGAATTTCAGAAAAAAAAAGAAAACGAAGCAACAATCACAGTCACAAGGCTACTTGTGAAAGTACTGTAGTTGCCCATTCCAAAAAATAGATCTCTATGGAGAAGAATGGGTAAGAAACTCCATGGACACTCGTTTAAATCAAAATATTATTACAAAATCTTGGTTACATTTAGTTTGGTGATCTTCTGAATTCTATTTTGGGCTGCACAGTTCTTAAGATTTTCATGTTACACGAATGTTTCTCAGAATGTTGGCACGTGTATCTAAAGTTTTCTTCAAATTAGACTTTTTTCTGTGAAACGAAATATTGTGAACGTTGAAAGATTTACTTAAGATTTGAGTTAAGTAGATACACTTATTCATCTGTATTTGTTTTATGTTTTAGGCTAATTAAATCGCAAATAAGAGGAAAATCGTGAATTATTATCATTAGCTAGTAGTTGTCATAATTAATTTCTTATCAAACACTGGTGTTTGGATAAATAAATTAATAAAGTAAGCAACTTGACACATTTTTTGGATTATGGTATTTACACTTGGGTGAGTAGAAAATTTTAGATTTGTAATTTTTCTATGAGAATATATCAGCAATATGTAAATTTTAACAATGAGATGAGAAGGTGCCCAGAACTTTAAATCCCATAAGAAAAAGAGGAAGACCAAGGAAGATGGATACTGATCCTGGTACTGTGTCGGGACGACTTTAGAGTACCAGAGGGGGAGAATGTAACAAACATATAGCGCCATCTAGTGTTACTTATACAAAGCACTGTGATGAGTGGATCAATAACATAGGAGACAGCAAATATATTATAGACAAGTGACGCCATCTACAATCGCGCCACCCCGGGAGTTATCTGCACTACAGCTACAGAGGACCACACAACGATATTATGCACACATTTAAACCAAAACCGCTTTATAAGCAGAGCCGTCTTCGAACAAATTGTCATTCACTAGCTAGAGGTTCTGAGCGCGATAGCCACGCAGCCAGCTCTGATCCTTAGTAAACCTAGTTCCTGCTTCGATAGCCTAGCAGTCTTCAGGAACTAGACAGCTAGGGGAGGTTTGAAAGGCGAAAGCCACGCAGTCCCTTTCAACTCTCCACTTAGGGTTACCACCTGATATATAAATTATTGTAACTGTTGTAAAAGTATAATAAGCAGGTTTTAGAATATTCGGAAAATTGATTTATATTTAAAAATGATGATAATAACATGGTGGTGTTTTTCTCAGCCGATTTCTTTTGGAATAATTTATTTTATACTTATTTGTGACTGTTGATTTTCATTTGCTCTACCGTCTCACAGTTTTTTTTTCATAGCCTATGTTGTGTCCCACTGCTGGGCAAAAGCCTCCCCTTTCCCCCTTCAAACTTCTCTATTTTGTGCAATGTTTCCATTTCACAGTTATGTTGCTAAAGATATTTACATAGGGTGACTGGTAAAATTAGTGACCGACACTTAAACACGTAATTGTACTCATGTTAACAAACAATTTTCCCAAAGAAACCTTTTTTTTATACACATTACACATACGTATGCTTTATTATAATAACACAATAGCCGTATGAAATGCGCGCGCGCCTATGACCTATCGGCTGACAGCCGCGTGACGGCGTTCTATCTCCTTTCTAGCGTACCGTGCAACAGTGGGTTGGCAGAGCACCCACGCGGCTCTCAAGCCCGCTCCGTAAGCGCGATTTAAACGGCTCTTTTATTATTGTGATAAAAGTGAATGAGTATAAAAAAAATGTTTCTTTGGAAAGTTGTTTGTTATCATAAGTACAATCACGTGTATAAGTATCGGTCACAAACTACCAGTCACCCTATAATTATGTGGAATTAAGTCATCATCCTAGACAGAAGTCTGTACTTCTTTTGTAACTGTAGGACATAACCCAATTCTCCAGTCACTGAGCTCATTTCACCTATCAATTTCACCACTGGCAGTTCCTACATAAAAAACCGAAAGAGCTTTTTTTACACGTCACTTTGATGAAAACTATTGATGCATTGAAAACCTTGATTGACATGGACAATGACCATCACGGGAAATGGATTTCTACTCTGTATTTTAAACGAAATTGACAGGTGAGAGAATGCTGTCTAAAAGAGGCTTTACGAGTTCGTTCGGTCATTTGTACATACTGTTAGGCAAAAAATGAAATAAGTGAGAATGATGAAATAAGCTATAGCCGGTGCATTAATTTTTACGTACCTACGTGAAAATTAATGCACCGGCTAAGATAAAGTGACGTTTTATCTACGGTAATGATGTGGACAAGTCAAAATATGTATTCGGTTGATATAACCTTATATCAAAAATTCATCTATACAAATAATAGAATTGCTTTTTATATGTTTTTTTTTTTTTTTTTAATTACTGTCTGCCCACCTAGTGGGAGGCCTTCCAACGCAACATCTTCCGCTTCGCGGTCGCCATTCCAGAACTTTTCAGCCCCATCGGCCATCCGTCATGCGAGCAATGTGCCCTACCCACTGCCACTTAAGTTTGGCAATTATTCAGGCTACGTTCTGGTGAAGGTTGCAGGGATGTGTTGGATGAGAGTCGAGGGGGCCGGTCAATGTGGCAACAATTGGGGCAGGCCTATGTCCAGCAGTGGACGTCTTTCGGCTGAAATGATTACGATGATGATGATGACTGTCTGTCTGTATGTTTGTTGCAACTTATCTCCGCAGTAGCTGGACCGATTTTGACGGGACTTTTACTGGCTAAAGAATTAGAGTTCCGTGCAAAATAATTTAAACCCATGAAGATATAAATAAAATCCGATTCAAATAGGAATCACACCAATAAATAAATTAAAATTTTGAAAATTTGAATTTGAAATTGAAAGTATTTTTTTTATAATAATTTCACGTCGACCATGGTCGCGGCCAGCAGCAAGGATAATAAAACAATAAAATAATCTCGTTGAAAATCGTTGCAGAAATCAAAACACTCAATCGATTGCCACTTGACTGGCCTCCCGCCTCTGGTTTCCCAATTCTTAGAACAGAATTTAACTCACTAGCGAAGTAAACAGCCTTTCGGTTCGCAATATCGCGTTTTTGTAGAACATAGATCATACTATAGAGAAGATTTGCTCCGGATTCGTCTTTTTTTCCGAAATCAGATGAATCCGGAAAATCTAACTCAGAGAGATGTATTGATGATTTTTTTAGTTAAAATTATATAAATACAGAATTTTTATTGCCGGGTATCATAATTTTGATCAAGATAAAACCTTACACTGAACTGCGAATTAAAATAGCGGGCTACCACAGTGGATCAACCTTGAAAGAATGGCTCTATGTTTATCAAATAACACTGTATGTGATATTATTTAATCTGCAAACTTGGCTGTCTATTTGGTGTATAATCAGTGAGGTTTCTCAATTCTTAGAACAGGATTTAACTCACTAGCGAAGTAAATAGCCTTTTTTTTTTAGGATGGGAAATCATTAAATGTCCCCCCCCCCCCCGCTCTGGGCGGAGTGGAAGGGAGTGTCAGACTTGTACTGAGTAAAATCCATCCATGTTCCTTCTTTGTCCTTTGTTTTCCAGGGCCGTGGTATCTCTTCGAACAGTCCCGCAGCCCTGGCAGGCATCGGCCCATGCGGACCCCTACGTGGTTGCTGACATCTCTTTGAGGCGCGCGTGGAACACGAACGCGCTTTCGACACGGCCTGTCGTCACCAAGACGGCCGGACGGCGAGCTAGCCCATAACTCGCCGTCCACAAGCCCGCGAAGTAAATAGTCTAACGGTTTGCAAATGCGATCCCCAAATAAATATTCATTTTTGACCTCACTGCCCACCCAATGAATGGCCTCCACGGGGATTTTCACAAGTAAAAAAATGGTTTTTATCACATATTCAAATAACCAAAAAGAAGCAGGAGCTGACTTCAAATTGCTCACTTCATTTACATTGTAACAAAATCTGCCCTAACTCAAACATGATTCCTTCAGCCATCCTCATCAAATCTAGGACCAATTGTATATCAGACTTCAGCATAAACTTACTAATTCTAATTAGATGAGATTACGTCATCTGTCAGCGCCTGCTAAGCTTCACGATAGGCCGTCTCAAGTGAGCACAAACTTAATATTCCATAACTAAGCAGATTATGTGTACCGGAGAAAGGGTCCACAGTGTAGAAACTTGGGATGAAGATGGATGATCGGTTTAAATTTTAAACTTGCGTATTAAATTACAATATTTTTAGAAGTCATGTTAATGTACTGTTTCAGCAAACTCATTGCCTAATCTTTACAAAATAGGTTTTGACTATTAATAGAGACAAATTGTGGTGGAAGCGCCAAAATTTATATTTTCTTACGTTTTTGCAATTTACAGGTCAGTGTCAGGTTGTATGTTGATTAAGATATGATTTGCGACCGTAACAAATATGGCTTTACAGAGTTATAGTCATTAAACTCATCAATACAACCCTCTAAGTTCATTATAATCCCATTGAATGACTTTTTCATGTAATAGTCAATAGTCAATAACTAATGTTAGTAAGTGTTTAATGTTTAGTCTTACTCTTTAGGAAGTTCTTTCAGCAAACTTATTGCATAACACACTTTTTAGGGTTCCGTAGTCAATAAAACGTACGTACACACGGCGGCACATCAAGCTATACATAACCAGTATAACCTGACTTCGCTTTGTATGAGCTCCCCGTACGATGAGAGATCAGCTTAATTTGGTTTTGCATAGCTTGACTGGCCGCCGTGCGTACGTAGAAACCCTTATAGTTTCGCCATGTCCGTCCGTCCGTCTGTCCGCAGCTTAGTTCAAAGCCTCTTTGTACTAGAAAGCTGTAATTTGGCATTAATTTGGAGATTAGTTACGTCGACTAAGTGGTAAAATAAAATCTCGAAAAGTATTTTTTTAGGGTATCGCCTGTATACGTAAAGTGGGGTTTTTTTTTTCTCGCGTACCCCATAGTGTTGGACGTCGTTGGATAGGTCCTTAAAGAATATTGCGAGTTTGTTAAAAAAATAGATTAAGAGGTTCGTTTGTGAAATATTAAGCTTGTCGGATCCGGTCATTAGTACGGACATAAAATGAATTGGAAAGCGCGTTAGTGTGCAGTGTTGACATCATGTGACCTACTTACCAGTCACAGCACAGCGTACTTCTACAGAGCCCTGATGTCCAGCTCTAGGCGAGGGCGACAGTCAATGTCTGATCGCGGCGGAGTTAAACGTCTTGGAACTGTACCCGATTCATTGTGCCCCGTGTCAAGTAATTCGTTAGTTTGCTAGAAACCGTGTATCGCACCCAGTGTGTTTTCATAGCACGAAACCCATCGTCTGTCCACATGATGTACGAGCCTAACGGAGTAAATCCTGACATATCCGACAAGCTTAATAAAATGAGTTCGCGTGTCCTTGTCAACTTCTAAAATAGATGCGTAAGTCACAGCTAATCGTAATATCGCGTTTTCTGTGATCCTATTTTTTTTTTAATAAATTTTGTTAACAAGTCCTTATCCTGGCAGGGTCGCCAGTATGTAAAAGGGTTCAGGTATAAAATAAGAAGGCTACTGCTTGGTTCCCATAGTAAAGGTATAATGAATCAAAATTACACACAAGTAATACATAGCGCTACGTAAACAATCACATGAGACGTTAATCTAAAGGAGCATACTTACTAAATAATATAAAGGAACATACATACACTTACAAATATAAATCCCCGTTTATGAGTACTCATCCTCTGAGCCTCCGTATTTATTTATTTAAGGAAAAACAAACAGTAACACAATAAGAATTAGTCATAATATCTTAAATATTATATTTAAAAACAACTATGCCACCCACTTCGTTTTCCACAGATTACATTTTAAAGTATTTAAAACTAGCTAGTTTTTTAAATATATACATAAATATTATAAAAGAAAAAAATAAAAGTAAATTTGTGTGCATATTTAACGTTAGGTTTATAATAATATAGTAATTATACAATAATTTGTTGGTCCTTTAGGGTTGCTAAGATTTGTTTCCTAAATGCATATTTCCTTAGAAAAAGAAGTCGATTGAGTGGATTCAGTATTGTATGTCTCAACCAAACGATGAAGTGGTGAATGCGAGCCCGCGTTGTATTTACAGAGGGTAGTAGCAAATAGACGACGAGTGCGTATCATACGTACATGAACTGTTCGAGGAACTAGGTAACACAGACTCCTAAGTCCGGACAATCAAAATGATTGCGGCACACATTGTACAGAGTCATAACTTCCAGAAGTTTCCGTCTTGACTTTAAGGTCAGAAGAACATAATTCTTATAAGTGGTATGACATTTTTTTCCGTTAACATCTAAAATTTATAGCACGAAGGTATTTATGTTGTACTTGTTCAAAAATTTCACTATATTTTACGTAAAGGGTACTGCAAACTCTAACGTTCTTCAACCGTCTGGCATACGTACTTTTCGACTTCTTGGCCATCTTCGTCGACAAAATCAAAATATGCCCCGCAATATAATCCAGGTTGACATTTATTGACCTTGGCCTCCACATGTTCCGATGGATCACACTGCAAATTAATAAATAAATTATTTTAACCATCATTGTATAAAATATTATTTGTTAATAAAGATAATTTATATTATTTACACTTCCGAGATATCCTACAAGGCCAGCGTCAGCGTAGACTGCAAACAGTGTGATCAGGAGAAATACCATAAATAATTTCGACATTTTAGCGGCTTGTCTGTAAAAAATTAAATTATGACTTTAATTTTGATTCTTACCTAGTCGGTTTCTCTAGTTTATATTGTTCAAGTATAGTGAAGTTAGATCCATGCGATATAATTACACAGAGAAAAAATTCTTAACAAAATAGTTGTTCATTTTGGTAATTAATCATTTTTTAAGAGCCTTGTAATGACAACCCTGGAGCCTATTTTTGGGTCTGGTAATACTTTTTTCATACTTCATTTTTTTTTCTTCTCATTTTGCGCAGTCGCGTGGGTCTTATCAAAACTTTTTGTTTAAAACAAAACCGTTGTGATACTTTCGAAACTTCTAAAAGTTGTGCCAAAAACATTAGCTTCCCGTCTAATCGTGAGTGTGCTTGTGGATCGGTGCTTGTCGAGTAATTTTTAGATCCCAGCCGAACCGAATTGGAAGGTAACTGTAAGCGAACTAGGTAAGTTTATCATTAGTACTGGGTAGGGTAACTGAAGGTTTCCTTCGTGAGGGTCCTGGCTTGGAAGACGTCGTTCAGGGAGCAATCAGGTGAGCGCCCATTGATAGCACACGTCCTTGGTCGTGACGTAAGTTGTCGATTTTCTCTTTCGGGATTTCTCGTTTTCATTTTGGAGGTTTACAGTCCACTTAAATCTCTCGCTAAATCAATAGTGAATTTTGAATCATATTCCACAGGCTTTTTTCTCTGATTTGCTTTTAACTTTTTTTTTGCAGTTGTTATTCCTTCATTTTAATGTAAAATTATATACCCTATACGCAGCACTCTATTTATGTAAATAATATGGCTAAAACACTTCGCGACGAGTGAAATAAGTTGTTCAGTTCCTGCACAGCTACAGAGTTCATCGAACTCGCCGTCGCGCTTGCCATTCGCTACGAGTGAAATAAGTTGTTCAGTTCCTGCACAGCTACAGAGTTCATCGAACTCGCCGTCGCGCTTGCCATTCGCTACGTGCGTTTTGCCACGGTAACGATACATTGCGTAAGAGGAAATAAAACAAATCAAATTTATTGGATTCCCTTATCATTCCTGAAATACCGGTCATCTTTAGTATGATATACTGAATTCACCCCATCAGTTTGTGGAGGGTCCCTTACCTAAGGGACATCTATACGGTGTGAAAAATAAATAAAGATTGAATTTTAAAATTATGTCACATTTAAAAAAAAAATTGTAAGAGAAAAAGGTCACTCACCGAGACTCAGAAGTTCCACCTTGGAGTTTGCCAGAGGGCAATGGAACGCAGCATTCTGGGTGTCAAAAGACAAGACAGGGTTCGAAACACCACGCTACGTTCCAAAACGGGCATAATGGACGTTGGCAAAAAGGCTGCTAGGCTAAAATGGGATTGGGCGGGTCACGTCAGCCGTATGCACGATGACCACTGGGCGAAAGTCTCCACACGATGGTTGCCGGAAGACGGACGGCGCCGCCAAGGCCGGCCCAGAAAGAGGTGGCGAGACGATTTGGACGCGTACCGCGAGGGCTGGCCCGAGGAGGCGCGGGAAAAGAGTACATGGAAGGAATTGGGGGAGGCCTTTGCCCAGGCTAAATAAAAAAAAAATAAAAAAATAAAAAAAAAAGTTTTGAAAGTAATTACCGGGTCACACTTAGGCAAACACAAAAAAAACGACTGTTAGAAGTCTGTTGACAACTCACGACTTTTAATACCAAATTTCAAGTAGATAAATCTCCCCGCCTTCTATTAATTCCTAATGGTGGAGGACAAAAAAATTAGGCCACCCGTATTTTAAGTTTTATTAATTAATAACATTTTGTTTTATTTTTTTTAAATTTAATTATACGTTTTCCAACGTAGGCAACAACAGTTTTATTAGGAACCAACTTTTTTATTCTTTGATGTTTAATGGCCTGTCATTAAGTCGCTATTTAATGCTTTCGTTATGTTCGTAGCACTGATTAAAATCATTTTTCATTAGGATTTTACATACATTTTTATTTTTTGTTAAATATGGATCTACGCGAATCAGAAGTTGTTCGAATCGTGGCGTTGTTACAAACTGGAATGTGCCAGCGAAATGTCGTACATTTAAAGGTAGTCGATCAAAGGTCCATTAAGTCTACAAAAGGTATCTGGACACTGGTGGCTACATCAGAAGACAGCCAGCAACAAGTCAGCAAGTCTCAGAAATCGTCATCGTTCTGACGTAGAATTGCAGCACTTGAACAGAGATTTTCGAGATATTAAGTAAGTCATAGCCACTAAGCAGCAAGATTAAGTTTTGCTCGTGAACACCGTATGTGTCTTTATGGCGATGAGGGTCGCAAAAGAGTATACCGTAGACTAGGAGAACGATATGTACAATGCGCCATATCCGAAAGGGTAAGCGGAGGTTCAGTTTTGTTCAATACATAAATCAATGTCACTACACCTCTTATTAAAGAAAGCTTGATTTCGGCGAAACCGTTTTTTATCAGTGAGAACTCGTTGTAATTTTTCTTCTTCATTAAATGAACCTGATTATTTATACATGATGAGATGTCATTTTTTTTTAATCAAATTACTCGTTTTGTTCTCGCGTATGCGTACTACGTAACGCTGATGGATGAAGAACAGGAAATAGGCGTTGGGTTTTTAAATTCCTTTTATCACTAACTTTTTATCCGCAAGTATAACAGAATAACAGTTAAGTAACCAAGGGTCCTATTTTCTTTGGACAATTTTCATTAAATTACATTTCTTGTAAATTGATGAAAGGGTGGGGCAGGATCTGGCATTGTCCTGTAAAAGTAAGTTATTTAAATTAATAATCAACAAACAAGTAATAAAAAAAAAATCCAAAAGACATTATCTTCGAACACAGCCGATTTAATAGGTGGCTTAATTTTTTTGTCCACCAGTGTTTAGCATAATTTAATCTAATTTATGTTGTTATCAAGGCTGTGGAATTTTGTTTGTTAGCTTCTTAATTATCAGATGTTTCTTTGACGCAATTAATGACCTTGTTAACCCTTTTATGCGCCTTTGACTGCCGATAAGAATTAAAAAAGGTATTTTTGTTTCACAACTCTACTGTATTGACGCAGCATTCCCTAATTCGCTAGAATACAGGGTGTAAGGGACAGCCCTCTACAAACTGTTGGGGTGAATTCAGTAGGTATATCATACTAAGACGACCGATACTAGAAATTATTTCAGGAATTTTGTGGAAATTCAGTAAATTTGATTTGTTTTATTTCCTCATACGCAATGTATCGTTACCGTAGTAAAACGCACGTAGCGAACGGCAAGCGCGACGACTAGTTCGATGAACTCTGTAGCTATGCAGGAAGTGAACAGCTGATTTCACTCGTCGTTCGTTAGAGTATTTCAACATCCACTGTTGGATTTTTGATTTTAGCCATATTATTTACATAAATGGAGTGCTGCGTACAGGGAATGCAATTTGACATTGAAATAAAGGAATACTACACGAAAAAAAAAAATCCGGAGAAAAATTCCGGTGGAATATGATTCAAAATAAGGAGCTGTCAGTTTGTGGAGGGCTGTTCCTTACACCCTGTATAATAATATAACGATTGTAAAAGGAAAACTATCACAGCTAAGTAGGCTTTACAAGCTTACGAGTAATAGTCGACCGATAATATTAATTGTACTTGGATAACATATTTTCCGAAACATAATTTATGAGAGCAAAAGTTTTTCAACTATAAATGTCGGTTTGTTTTTTTTATTATTACAATTTAAATCACCGTTCGAAAGCAAACCGGACCAAAATTATTCCACCGTTTTCGTCGTACAAATATGTGTACATTATAGTTGTAAATTCGACACATCAAGTACTTGGGCCTACCGTGACCTCTTATAGCATAACATCAAGCCTGTAATCCTCGAAGGGTCAAGCAGAGGTGTACCTAATAGTACCTCCACATTTCGCCAGTTATGTTTCAGTCGTATGTAATACGGGCGAGTCTATTACCATTAACCTGGCACAACTCTAGACTTCGTGGTTATGTCCTGATCGGAAAACAAAATAACGTTTTTCCCGACCTGGTAATCGAACCCAGGATCATGTTCAGAAGCTACCCCTACGAGCAAGAGACCAACGAGTCAGTCTCTTATTTATAGCAGTATTGTAACTAGATTCAGATTCATTTATTTGCTTGAAATATGGTATTTTACAGATTTTATAACACACAGGTACACAATAGTGCAGCAGATTCCGCCTGCTTAATTCGGCATGCAAATTTTGTGACAAAACAATTAAATTCCAACTTCAAAAAAACAACAAAAAAAAGTACTAAATCAAGAATTGTCTACATAAAATATCAAATTACAAATGTCAAAAAAAAAAATCATTAAATTACAAATTTTCTTAGTGTGGGAAAGAGACGAAGCTAGACGTCCTGTAAAAGGCCATCTCTTTCTCCCACTCAAATACTGCTACAAGATTTGGTGGTACATACCGTTGGTAAGATCGTCTGACTCCGAGTAACGTACCAATTATCACATAACGGCTTAAGTGTTAGGGTCGAGTAGCTCTATTAAGACGGAGTTCAAGTTTCATACAATAACGTGCCTAATAATATTATAAGTAATACTAAACTGCTCTTCGGAAGTTGGAGGAAATGCCTGAGGCACAGAGTACAGAAGACGGTACGACTATTGAATTTATGAGTTAAAGCTGTCGCTGAAGTTTTTGTGGGAAAAAAATATAACAAGTACAAAATAACAGAGAGCGCAGTTATTGCATTTATATAACAACCGAAAATCCCAATGACTTTGATCAAGAATATTGATTCCGCAATTTACATTCCATATTTGCATCGCATTTTTTTTTTGATCAGACGTGTTCTTCAAAAATTTGTAACAATAAATTAGATATTTCCTTTAAAATCTCTTGGATTGGAAACCGGCCAAGTGCGTGACGGGCCACGCACAATGTAGGGTTCCGTAGTTGACCATCAAAATATGCGGACAAACTACACCACTATTTTTTAATTAGTACAAATACTTAAAGGGCTTATTAAAGAAGGTCTTGTTATTATATATGTAAAGTCTCAATAAATAATATTCATAAACAGCAAAGTTATAAGTGTTTGTTTATATCCCAATTACTCAATTTATGGAAATATAGTTTGCCGGGACCGGAATGGAATGGCGACAGGAATGGAAAAGCACTGCGCGTAGTATTTTCTAGTGGTAATTGTTATGAATGATTGATTCAATAATTAGGAATTTACCAGTTATGACAAATTTTCGTGGACAATTTTGGGTTTTTTTTTTGTACTGATTAAAAAATAGTGGTGTATACTGATTCGCTAGAATAATTGATAATACTCCGTCTCGTTCGTCGATCGTCTTTGTTCCGAGATGTGATTGTGGCTTGTTTGATGGACCTAAATGGTTTTTGCGAACAGATTACTTGGTAGCAGCCATTTCTTCATGTGAAGTGTCTGGACACAAGGCGTTTGATATCTTCTATAAAACGACCAATCTCTGTATACCGATTGGCTAGTTTAAACCACAATTGTTTCTATATCATCATCATCTACCTAGCCTTTCCCCAACTATGTTGGGGTCGACTTTCAGTCTAACCGGATGCAGCTGAATACCAGTGTTTTAAATGGAGCAATCTTACCTCCACAACCCAGTTAGTACTGGGTATTACGATACGCCTTGGTTCGACTGGTTGTCAGACTTTCAGGCCCCTGACAACCTGTAACGACTGTCAAAGATCTACAAATGGCAGCCGCGGCCAACGACTTAATGTGCTTTTCTAATTAGGCATTACGGGATTTATTAAATGCATAGATACAATTGTTTCTATATACATATCTATGCATTTAATAAATCTCGTAATGGTTTAAGGGTAAATGCCTTCTTCTCTCTTTCCCACACACATCTGTACTCTGCCACTGTCGGTCAGCCCCTTTGATGGGAGCCAAGGTCAACACATATTTTTTATCTTCGTTCACCACATGAAGAAATCTTAAGAAGTCCCGTGTTAAAAAAAAATGGTTTCAAGACCCTTCTTCTTCTTAGCATGTGGATAACATTATGTAATGACATAACAACATCATCACGCCTCTAACCCCCGAAGGGTTAGGCAGAGGTGTACTTAATAGTACACCCATATTTCGCTAGTTATGTTTAAGTCCCATGTAATAGGGGGTGGGCCTATTGCCGTCAACCGGGCACAAATCCTGACTCTGTGGCTGCTACTGAGAAATTCCTGATGGATCTGAATCCAATAACTTTTTGCCCAACCTGGGAATCGATCCCAGGACCTTATGCTCATCAGCCGCGCTTGTGACCACTAGACCAACGAGGCAGTCAGTGCTGTCACTAGTGTCCATCATCTCATGTAGGACACTTAGGTCGAGATATGAGTTATACCCGACTTGTCATTGTTCCTACTAGTCATCCAAAAACAAAAGATCACGATTCGCAACTGTTTCAAATTTCCGATTCATCATCTATACATATAATAAAATCGTAGACTTTCCGTGTCTTTACATTACAGATTTTTGCAAAAAAGTCACTGGAATGTGCGAGAAATAAGTAATAGAAAGTAAAAATATATTTTTTTAAATTTTTGTCTGTTTGTCGGTTTGTCGGTTTGTCGGTTTGTCGGTTTGTCGGTTTGTCGGTTTGTCGGTTTGTCGGTTTGTCTGTTCGTTTGTGCGCGCATCACGTAAAAACCACTCATTGTATTCCAAATCTAAATATCTATACATATAATAAAATCGTAGACTTTCCGTGTCTTTACATTACAAATTTTTGCAAAAAAGTCACTGGAATGTGCGAGAAATAAGTAATAGAAAGTAAAAATATCTTTTTTTAAATTTTTGTCTGTTTGTCGGTTTGTCGGTTTGTCGGTTTGTCGGTTTGTCGGTTTGTCTGTTCGTTTGTGCGCGCATCACGTAAAAACCACTCATTGTATTCCAAATCTAAATATCTATACATATAATAAAATCGTAGACTTTCCGTGTCTTTACATTACAGATTTTTGCAAAAAAGTCACTGGAATGTGCGAGAAATAAGTAATAGAAAGTAAAAATATCTTTTTTTAAATTTTTGTCTGTTTGTCGGTTTGTCGGTTTGTCGGTTTGTCGGTTTGTCGGTTTGTCGGTTTGTCGGTTTGTCGGTTTGTCTGTTCGTTTGTGCGCGCATCACGTAAAAACCACTCATTGTATTCCAAATCTAAATATTACAAAATAAGAAACATTGTTGTGGGTATTGTTTAGCGTTTATTTCATCAAAATCGACCAACAGACGCAAAAGATATTAATTTTTAAAATTTTGTTAGTAACCTCATACGCGATTTCTATGATAAAAATAATTTACGTAAATAGGTTTTAGTCGTAGTGTAGTCACCCGGAATGGCTGAAAACTAATTTTGTTTTATTTTTCCTTTTGTCTTTACTCTTTGCACGGAAGTAATAAGTACTACGTACGCACGCGACGGCCAGTCAAGCAAGGCTCGGAACCGGTTTAAAATATACCGATTAATACTGGTTTATTTCGGTTTCCCTCCGAACTTTTCTTAAGAACGTGAACGTTTTAAGAACTTTATTTTAACCTAAATTAACCGGTTTATTCGACGAGCGGCATGTAGGCAAACGCGTTGCAACGTGTGACTACTTGTAAGGATGCCGCGCATAGCAGCGCGGTACTAGACGAACTTAGTACTTACGCTATTTCTTTTCATTCGATTCATGACTTCGCAGTGGATTTAATTAGCAGTTAATTTTATTATAATTGTGTTTAACATGGGTAGAAAGCGAAAGAATTTAATCTACACATACTTTGACTACAATGAAAACAATAAAACTTCAAAGTGCTATTTTTAATTAAGCGACCTAAAATTGTAGGTACCTATATTAATGTAACGAGGAGACTGATTTATTGGAAAAGCATAAAATTTTTCTTTTTCCAAATATTTATAAAAATGTCAAATTAACCGTTAAAAAAAATGTATATCTACATTTGTACCTGAACATCCATCTAAGTAGGTACTAAGTACAGCATGCAAAATGGTGTCCACACATTAAGCAGATTACTAGATTCCTGAATTTAAAATAAAACTTCGCTCTTATTTTCCTTTATTTATTTTTATTGGTAACATTTCAGTACGAATGATTACATTGATATTTCGCATGTTCCTCCAGGCACATTATATAAATTAAATATTTATTTTGTTTGATTTCTCTCGGTGTTGATGTTTTAAAGCATCTATATACTTTAAAATATTGATATAGGCTTCAAGCGCATACATGGCGGCAAAAAATGTACTACACCTATTAGCAAATTTCCAAAATAATAGTTTCTTTTATTTATCAAGGTCCTTATCAAATAAACATAAAACACATTTTTGACATTCGAAGTAGTTTCTTCTCCTGGTTCTGATGCACTAATATCTTCGCCTGATTTGTTTTCGTTACTATCAGAACTATTTTCTGAATCCTCTTTCAACATTTTATTGAGTTGATGGTACGGTTTTTAGGTGCTAGCAATGATTGGGATTGATCTTCATCATCAGAATATTCCTTTCTTCTTTTTCGTGGTTCTCCTGTTACAAAATAATATAACATTCATTTAAATAAACATTCAAATAGTTTTTATCACATAGACACACAAAACGCCCGATCTAAGACCCAGTTTCACTGGTCGCCTATTTATCCTTTAATTTTGAGAGTTTAAGGCCCGCTTGCACCACGAATAACTAAACGCGTTTAACGTAGAATGCATTTAAAACATCGTTCTGTTTCTATCAATCGTTTAAAGATGACAGAGACAGAATGCTGTTTTAAATATGTTTAGCGTTTAGCGATTCGCGGTGCAAGCGGGCCATGTCGAATACAGAATTGAAGTGTTTAGGTACTTACCGAGATATTGAGTTTTCTTCTTCATTAAATAGGATCTGTGAAAAGTAATATGTATTATGTTTACCAATTATTTATCGTCATTATCAACTTAATTTCACCAAAAAAAAAATTAGATACTTACCCATTTTTTTTGTTTTTGCAGCGGAGCTTATTGATGCAATGACATAAATAAACGTCCGACCGAAACTAAAAATTTCTTACTACGGAATAAAAACAAAACAGCGCGCGACGTTGGATTATCGTACGTCCGTATTAAACGATTTTTATTGCTCTAAACCGTTTAAACCGAAAAAACCTTTATGTTAATACTCTTCCAAATACCGGTTTAATAATAACGGTTTATGCGAACGAAACCGAATATAAAGGTTTTGCGTCAAAGTACGTAGTAACGGTTTGAAAATTTAACCGGTATCCGAGCCTTGCAGTCAAGCTTTACAAAACCTGGAATTTTACAGCTTCATGTGCCGCCGTGTGTACAACTGCAATTCTTGCTTGCATTAAAAAATTGCCACCAAAAGAGAGGTTAACGCTAATTTAGTCTCTTTCTAATAAGGTGACCATTCTTTTTATGTAAAAAGTAGGACATGATGGAAAGGCTGAGAATATAACATTATTAAATTAAATGAAAAAAATATTTAAAATTTTTGTCAAGGCAATTAAATAATAAACAAAAAAAGGAATACGAGAAAGCTATTATTATATAATAGGCGTCGGTAGATAGGTATTAAAAAATTAATCATAATGATAAATCTTTATTTATTTCAACATCAGAAGTAACAGGCACTGGTATATGCACAATCTTAAATAGAGAAAGGTGTCTGAAGTTGGAAGGTCCTGAGGTACAGATCACCTCTCCGGCTTAGATATACCATTTTACTTAGACAGGAAACGGGATATTTACCATGTTTACTATTGTTTCTTTATGTTAACAATAGTAAACATGGTAAATATCCCGTTTCCCGTCTAAGTAATAATGTTAGTGACCATGATAGTTTAAAATCTTATATACCAATTTATTACAGCAACTCAACCTGAAGTTTATTTAAATAATAAAATTACTATTATTTGGATTTTACTATATTTAATGGTGACCAGTGAAATGATGTATTAAATAAGATTAGTTCTTAGATAATAGGTAGATAAACAATATCCCACAAAATAAAAACTTTATGGGGACAATACCAAAATAAGACAAAGACGTTGTCAAATTCAACCAGACCATCTTTTTCCAATGTTGCCCGCACACAAACTAAATAAAATAGTTTCGTTTGAATATTAAAACAGGACTTTCAGGATATCGTATTTTTATATGTGCCTACCGAAATGACTTCGAATACTAATAATTTAGTAGATTAATGATCGTGTCTACATTGTGCGAGTGTGAAAAGGCTAAAATCCGGCAGTGACAAGCCTCAGAACGGCTATTTAAAACTTACGTTAACGGAGTAAAATACTTATATGAACAAACATTGCGAATGGGTTGCCTGATAAAGTTAAGTCAAGGCTACCCTTTATTAAAACTAACGGAACACTAATCTTTTTTTCAAACCAAACGAAATCAAAATGGAATTAGAGTAAATATCTACAAAGTAATCAAGCCAAGAATCTGTTAGGTTGTCATCTTTTTGTCCCTACTACAGAGGTGTAAGGTATAAATAGATAAATTGATACTATATGTCCACTCATCTACTTTCTTATTAAAATATGTATTAAAAGAACAGATTGGTAATTTTATTACAAACACGATGGCATAACGTTCGGTTGTCTAAGTAAAATCGGTCAAGCCCCACGGTTGTCGCAATTTTAAATAGTCTTCACTTAATGATATCGGGCAACCCATTTGTTCTGCTTTTTTTCATGTATATTAAACATATTTTTGACTCAGTAAACAATGATTTTTTTTGATACTAGACAGGATAATTTATAATGGTAGGTACCCCAGAGTGAAGAGGAGTTATATCCGTAAGAGCAATTGTTTCACTCGCGGCATATCTTTAACGTTTAAATGCCCATGATTGCACTTGCATTTGAACTTCGGAGCAAAATATTAATAATAGTCAGTAGTAACATAAATATAGTGAATAGTCAAATGGCTTGCTTTCAACACTATTTGTTACATCGATCTGCGTAATACTTGCGTCTACGCTTCAACTTTTTTTTTGCCCGTTCATCAGAGTCCTTGGAAAAGTATCCGCTTCGGCAATCATGGTCTATCTTCGGAAATATGACATCTAATATAATTCCCATGTTATTCTTCTTCTTTTGTATCGATGATTTATCACATTATTAGCACCCAGTTAGTCATTTAGCCAGTCAGTTTATTATTATTAAACCGCGATTAACGTAGCCACGTTAATCGCGGTTTCAGTAGAGATTTTGACAGTAAGTCCTCTAAATCGCAGGTGTAGGGACACTTTAGATACTCCAGGAAGTCACAGTTAGCTGCTGCTACCATGGAAGTACGTGTCTATTAGGGGCCAGCCATAAAATTAATGACGTAATTTAATTACGTCATACGTTAAAGAGGGGGGTGACAACAAAGTGTGACATTGTGTGACAAGGGGTGGAAGGGGTCCTAAATTTGGTGACGTCACATTTAAAAAACTAATATTGCTAAGTTTTAAACACGAAATTTGAACTATTAACGAAAAACTTATTAAAGAAATATTTCCAACTCTATCGGCGGGCAGCATGTAATATTGCAAAATATGTGACGTCACACTTGTGAGGCGGGAGTCTCACAAAAATTTACTTTCTGATAAGGACGGATTTTTTGACCCCTCCGGTGAAAAAAGCACAAAATTCGTATGACGTAATTTATGCGGAATAAATGCACTACAATGCCTTGAAAAACCAAACTTAGAAGCTTTATAGCGACGTTCGTGTTAATTCGGAAACATGAAGATTCTCGAAGCGCATAGTCTTTCTGGTTCTATTGCTAAATACATCAAATTCAAGCGTTTGCACTATTTTTCAATTGCATGGTTTTTGCAAATTCTCAATTTTGTTTCCATCGTTTGTGTCCATCACATTTTTTCCATCGGTTGATTGAGTTCTCAGAGCTGAAAGATTATTTTTTAAATTGTTAAGGATATTAACCGTTGGAGCCTAGGATAGATCATGAGTTGCATCTATATTATGCTTACGTTCATAAACTTTGAGAATGACAAAAGAATGTGCGCTCACGTGAGCGAAGCCGCGGGCACAGCTAGTCGATACTAAAGTACTCTCCAAAAAAATCCATATAATTCCTGCACCTAAACGAAAACGAGACCAAGCCTCAATTTAAAATCATCCTTTACATCGATAGTGTATTCTTCACACCCTCTTAACTAACAAAGCTTCAAAATCATTATTCCAGACTTCGTTCAAGTTTAGACATTCTACAACGAGGGTCTATCGGCGCCCACCTCAAACTACTGTCAACAGTGATTAATCTTAATTCACCTTGGAGTGGGGTTCCGTAGCGAATAGTTTTGATTAGGATGTGCTCGTGAAGATGGGTTCTAAAGGCCGGGAAAAGTTTTGGTGATGGGTGATTAGTTGACGTTGACATGGCTTTAAATTTTTCGGGTGTTGGATTAAAGAAGAGGCATTTTTTTAATAGTTTCGTTTGCGTATAGTAAAATTAATCGTATCGTCTCGTCGTTTTTTTTTTTGTTCCAAGTGCAGAATATGTAAATAGTACCAAGTTGAAATCAACGCACACGTATGTATGTGTCGGATCCGGTCATTAGTACGGACATAAAAGTAATCGCAATCACGCGACCCACTTGCAAGTCTACTCACACCTTTACCGCCCTACAACAGAGGCATGATGTTTTGAGCTCGCAGTGAAGATAACATGCAGTGTCTGATCACATCGGAGTAAAGACGTCCCGGAACTGTATTGTGCATTGTGCCCAGTGTTATTATGTTAAATTGTAATTTCAAGTAATTTGTTACTTTAATAAAAGCAGTGTACCCAGTGTGTTTTCATTGCACGCTGTACCCATCTGCAGTCCACATGATTTCCAAGCCAAACGGAATAAATTCTGATCGTCTGACATTTGTATGTGCAAGTACTGCACGATATTAGCATCACCCCAACTGAAGTCGTCATTCATCATTATAAATTGGATTCTTTCTTTGAATTTCCATACTCCAACATAGTTACTATAAGCATCGTATTGGCATCGCCGCCACCTCGGAAATGTACAGCAAACCTTACAGTGACAGGTCGACCGCGTGATCGACCACCGGTTGACGAACGATGTGGTGAGGTGATGATGGGATAGCTCATCTATAAAGATGAGCTTTTACCTTACAGAATTATTCCCTTATTTCTGTTTTCAATACTGGTAAGTGTGTTATTATTTCGGTGTAAGGTGTGTCGATGTTTTAAAATGGAAAACTGGAAATCTTGAAAACCTTTTCCAACGGCATCCAGGAAAAAAATACATTGCCAGTAAGATATACATAGGGTAGCCATATAATACGGATCAGTCGGACCAAAATACGGGCCGACCGAGTACCACTCTAGAGGGTTGAAGAGTCATCGCAATGCGATTCTAACAGTTTTATGTTGAAAAGGAAAATATTACAAAAAAATGGACGAATATTTTTTTTATGAAAATACATATATCTACGGGAAGGGTCGTGTTTGGTCAAGATTATGTTAGATATCGTTGCAGTATATTTTTATTTAGTTTGGATATCGGTTTTTTGTTTATCTTGGTTTTGTTTATTCAATTTAGATCCACGCCGTTTACTTTTAACTGAAGAAAAAACGGAGGAGGTTTTCAGTTGGCGCGTAGGTATTTTTCCATACATGTGAAATAAAATGTACGAGGTAAAAACTTTTACTTTTTTTCATTTTTATAGAATATGTGATTCAGAAAATTTCTTACGAAACATGAACTATTGTTTGGGAGGCCTATGTCCAACAGTGGACGTCTTTCGGCTGAAATGATGATGATGATGATGATGATGAACTATTGTTGTATACTAAGGACAAGGTGAATATTGCGTGCTTTGACTTCGAACTACATATTTCTATTTCGATCTTGCATTGGTAATTTGATATTTGTGGGACTGTGACAGGAATAACGCATTGGGAAATTACGTAATGGGTTTTATTTATAAATCTTGGCTTTAGTGATGATGTTCATCTAGCCGATTTCAGCCACAGCGACAGCATTCGATGGCTTTTGGGTGCTGCTCTTTTATGTGCTCTCAAGTGGCTAGCGTATCCAACTTGGGTCGAAAAACTCCGAGCACAAAGCGGACATGTCAGAACACCATTGGCTTTAGTAGTAATATGACAGAAAGAGAAAGCAACGCACACATAAACATTTCGACACCGACACACAATAAAACATCTTTTCTTCACCCTGATACATTTCCACAACTCCAGAATGAACTGTTAAAAACATCTAAAGAAAAAGTTCAGTCATCCAAAAACATCCGTTCCATCCATTAGCCAAAGAGGTTTTCAGTAAACAATGTCCCTCTGATATGACATCGTATTTCGTTGGACCTCTATAACTGGCCTCACAAGTAAAAACACAGTATCCCAATAATTCTGTTTTTATATTCTGTATCTGACAGCTTGAAATATTTCTCATCAGAATGATGATAAAACTAAAAAAAATAGGAAATCCTATCCTATACTATTGAAATTTAAATGAGCTAAGTTTGAATATTTGTAATCACGTTCTCGAAAACTGCGCAAACGATTGCGATTAAAGTTACTATATCGGGGTATTTGCGGTGGCGAAAAATCGATCTAGCTATGTCTCATATCTGGGAAAATGCATTTTCTCTATTTCTACCGAGCAGAGCTCGGTTGCCCAGGTACTTTTAAATAAACCAGTTACAGGAACTACTGAATTGTCAAGGTCAAAGTAGTTAAATAAGTCGCAATAATCAAAATACATCTATATGGGAATGTAAAATACTAGTATTCAGCTGCATCCGGTGAGACTGGACACCGAACCCAACATAGTTGTGAAAAGGTTATACCAGATAGAACACTAAGTTCAAATTGAAATTGAAATTAATTAATTTGTTACAATGTGTGAAAATTCTACAGGGTGTAAACAGACCCTTCGCATACCCATCAACCAAGCATTCTGTACATCAAACTAAGTAACTTTACGCAAAAATTATTGCTGGGAATCGACTTTTTTTTTTGGGGTTAAAAATCACGTTTTAAGATAGGACTCGATGGAAAGCACTCAAAGTATTGTGCTGATGGATGGATTGAATAGTAAGAAGGTTGTGGCGGTGGTAAAAATTTTACATTAAAAACATGTATTTAAAAAAAAACTTGTGAAAAAGTTGAAACTTTGACCCCCAATATCTCCGTAACTAGAAGGTTCCCAGGTATGGTCTATAACAAAAAAATATCGCAAAAACGGGGAGAATAATTGCCTTTCGAATGTGTTAAGGGTCTATTTACACGCTTTATGGTCTTACGTTTAATCAGTGGTCTCATAGCCACATGTGGCGTGCAAATATTAGGTAAATAAATATAATTATTACAAGACAAAAAAATTAGTTCGGTATGAATTAAAACAACGATTTGTGGCATGTCAGTTAAAAATATTATCTGGATTACATTCAAATATTTAATGTCAAACTATTAAAGAGATATATCAAAGTTATAAGATTACAATTCAATTAGCATGTCAGTGTCATTCAAATAGTCGTTTAAATTATAATTACATTAATAAAAATCTTAAGAAAAACGAGCAATTCTCATTTTTCTTAGTAGAATAAATTTTCACAAATTCTATATTTTCTCGAAACATACTTTTGTTGAGTTACCACCTCTTGGCGTACGGGAGGCCTCAATATTTTTTCAAAACATCCAGTCATCCACCTTTCCGTACCGGGCCCGGTTGACTTTCGTCCGGGATTACTGTATCCTGTACCTGCTTGGGCCGTTTGTTTTTTGGGGTACCGTAAAGAGGATCAATCTGGTTTATCGTTGTGTTGATATTCTTTAGTTCTGAAAGACGAAGCAGGTACGAACTTCAAGAAAAAAATTACAAGATTCGTGTGTTTATGTACGTCTATCTTTGCCCCCGGCTTCTCTTCCGTAAATTTAGAATTTGACAATCAATTCGGGTTGTACACTGCTTGTAATAATATAACTCAATCAAGATTCGAAAAACACGTGGCGCCATCTATTATCATTAGAACGTTATTATCGTTTTCCTCGGGAACAGTACTTTTTTCGGGATGAAAGGTACCCTATGTCAGTTTCCTTACACGTGACAACGTATATGCAAAATTTCAGGATGATCGGTGCAGTGGTTTAGGCGTGAAAAGGTAACAAACAAACTTACTTTCGCATTTATAATAATAGTAATAAAAACAGTAAGGAAAGGATAAGGAAGTAAGGATAATAATTAAGCCACATAATTCCAAATTTTTAGGGCAAATTTTGTATTTATAAGTTCAGAACACAACTATTTTAAGTTTCACAAAGCACCACTTCTATTCACTCTCAACAAAGTGCTTTATTAAAGCTTTGAGCAGAAGAAACTTATACAGAACCATTGAACTTTACGTCAATCAAAACTAATATTTCCTTCCTAGAATTTTTCTTCTTTATATACTTAAAGGTCAGCGTCCATATTGCGTAACGATTTTGCAACTGTAGTAGATTTTATTTCGATGGTTATTCTAACATAGTTGAGTTTACATAACATTAGAATATAATAGAATAGAATTATAATTTATTGTACCTACACCAAAATTGAAACACGACTGTTCTACAATATTGCTAATTTTATGGTAACAATGGCGATCATATCGCTGATAGTAATATTGACACACATTCATTAATATAACATCACGCCTGTAATGTAATGCCTGTGTGCACCCGAAGCATTGGGCAGAATTAAACACCTACGCAATTGCATAATTGGGTGGGTAATTTTGTTTGGTAGGTTTTGGGTGTACAGTCAAATGCCATAAGTCCAGTAGCATCTCAATGTTCATATTCGCCCGCACGGTTCTGCGCATATCTTTATATGTGTGACGTTTTAATGTAAACAATAACACTTCATACGAGAAGACGAGACCGACGATTGTATATTAACTTTAAAATTTCTAAAATTAAAAATATTAATTGTGAGATCATGAATTTGTGTATCACGGGAATGTCCATTTTTGTGTTTCAAATATTCAACATTTTTATCTTTTATCCAAACATCAAAATAACGAATAATATTGTCACCGTAACTTACTGTCTGCAAGGTCGCCTATGCAATAATCAACTATTCATTCCCAAATCAACACCACCTCCAAACGAAGTTTCCTAAAACTTATAATCTATTCGGTCCATATTTTATAATACCCCACGGAGTTAAAACTTACAAGTTAAAGCGAGTTAAGAAAGGTCAAAGAACCCATTACTAGGAACTTATCTATAGCTCTGTGTATAGAAATATATATAGAAGAAACCAGTAAACATTTTCTTTTAGAACACTTTTGTTCTAAAAGAAAATGTACGGCGTACGTTGACCTCAATCTCACACTTTATTGGTAATTTGATCTACACTAGAAACTCTTGGAAAGACGTCGTTTTCTCTCTATGCATGGTGTAAGAGACAGCCCTCCACAAACTGATGGGGTGAATTCAGTATATCATACTAGGATGACCGGTACAAGAAATTATTTCAGGAATGTTATGGGAATCCAATAAATTTGATTTGTTTTATTTCCTCATACGAAATGTATCGTTACCGTGGCAATACGCACGTAGCGAACGGCAAGCACGACGACGAGTTCGATGAACTCCGTATCTAGGCAGGAAGTGAACAGCTGATTTCACGCGTCATTCGTTAGAGTAAAGTAAAGTAAAAAAATATATATATATGATTCAAAATAAGGAGCTGAATGCACCCTGTTAGTTTGTGGAAGGCTGTCCCTTACACCCTGTATATGGTTATCCTAATTACTACCTACCAAACTGTAACCTTTTGGCAATTATTGAAAATGCTTAAAAAAGTAGGTAACAAATCAAACAATGTACATATGTATGTATTCAATGTTTAAACATCACATTATCTTATCTTAACAAAATGGATGTAGAAGAGGTTTTCTGCAATCTTTTTAAATCATTTGTATGCGAAAAAACTGGCCCAATTTAGAACGGGAGTTTGTAAGAAAAGACCCTTCAAACAAAAACCCTACTAGCGTTGTAGGTATAATCGAGGTAGGTGTTCATTCATCAAAATAATTTCGCGCATAGCATACCAGTGCGATAATTGTATCCTTATCGTACAATACAACAATCAATGTACCCACTGCACAAGACGCAGAGTTTACCTCTCTGAAATCCCGTGGGATATTCCACTATGCGGACTCAGTGCTGGTTGGTGGATGTCCCTTGCCTCTGTATTTTATTCTAGGATATGCTGATAACGGTTTACTGCACCATTTCAAGAGTAGTAGTGATTAGAATAATTTACACAAAGTAAGGATTCGAACAAGCGAAGTGTGTACCTAAGTCACGCCACCACAGCTAACACTGATTCAATGACACAAACGATTATCACACTAGAACTCAAATACCTACATAGTTTTAGATCTTCAAAATCTATAGTTCAGTACCCGATACGAAGTTGATGATGATATTTCTTGCATACCAAGTAATCCAATGGAATACATTTGTATCTTTCCCTTTGTTTCGTAAAGATTCAAAAGCCCTTTGTGAAGTTAGAGAGACGAATAATGTTCTATAGAAGTGCTGTGAGGTAGGTGCTGGGGTAAGGGCTGGTTCAGATTGAGGTTGGAAACAGATGAATGTTACAATAATCTGTTTCAAGCGAATCAAAACGCTTACGACATTCGTAAGCGTTTCGGTAAAAAAACGATTTCGTTTTTCACATAATACCACGCCTGCAAACCCCGTAGAGTAAGACTTTAAGTGGACCTAATAGTACACCCACATTTCGCCAGTTATGTTTAATTCCCAGTTAACAGGGGCAAGCCTATTGCCATCAGCCGGGCACAAACCAATCCATGGCTGCTACTGAGAAATTTCTGATGGTAAAACCCAATAGCACTTTGCTGATCCTCAGTCGCGCTTACGACCACTCGATCCACGAGGTGACCAATCGTTTTTATTTGAACTAAATATGAAAGAAAGAATCATATTTAATTATTGAACCTTTGACAGTAAATCAATATAAATCCTATTGTAACTATAAAATAAAGGTTACTGCTGTTTTGTTAATGATACAACAGCATACGTTCTTTACAACTCTCCCGAACAAATCTACCATGTAAGTTTTAAGGATTTTAAAAACAGTCTGCAAGGTTACAAGTTCAAAATCTGTGAAAACCAGAATTAGAATTTCTACTTTAAAAATAGAGGATTTCTTGTTTAGTAACATTAATAAGACAAAAGCCCCACCTATCTTATTCATCAATGCAAAACGTGCAACGTACGTAGTTACATAACATGTCGTTGAACACAAAGCCAGCTCAGTGGAACACCCGTCTGAACCTACCCTTACGAACTCCGCTCCGCTCCCGTTGTTTGCGAAGCTATTAATCTCAGTGCAACTCTAGCACATACAGCGAATACCTCCCGATCGTAACTAATTGTACTGCAAGCTATTTTTAATGAGTTGCCCTCATTTTGATAGATTTACACCTACTTTTGGGGAAGACTATTTTGTTGTCAAGGTGATATTAATTGAAGGGGTAAGTATTATTGGGAAGATGGTTTAAATTTTTGGTTATATTGGAAGGAGAAATGTGAGGAATGATATGAAAGAGAAAGGAGTAAATGATGCCGTGACGTCTGACTGGGGGGAATGGAAGAAGAAAACGTACAAGAAAGAGGGTAGACCGATTTGTCTGCTCATAAACACCCACCCGCAATAACTTCAGTTTATCCGTGATCATGGTGCTTGCAACAGCGCCGAAATATCGGGAACTCAACAAAAATAGTAAACATGGTAAATATCCCGTTTCCTGTAGTAATAATGTTAGTGACCATGATAGTTTAAAATCTTAGAAGAAAACGTGTTGCGCCGACCCCAAGTAGAATGGGATAATGGCAGGAAGATGATGATTGGAAGAACAAATGTTGCCGTAAAACTATCCCAAACTGTAGTTACTATCTTTAATTATAACTAGCTGTTGCCCGCGACCTTCGTCCGCGTAAAATTTTATAGCCTATAACCTTCCTCGATAAATGAGCTATCCAACACTAAAAGAATTTTCCAAATCGAACCAGTAGTTCCTGAGATTAGAGCGTTCAAGCAAACAAACAAACAAACAAACAAACTCTTCAGCTTTATAATATTAGTATAGATAAATAAAAGTAATTATTTTATTCTAAGGTGCCCTCGGTAACATCATCCAATTGCAATGCCAATCCTGCGGTCGCTTTAAGAGCACCTTTACTAGCTCCGGAAAATAAACGCCTGTTGTTCTACTATTATTAATTTTCGAACATCTTTCTACGTTTTTTTAAAAACGTTTTGCACCGCGTAGAGTAGGAAACCTTTTTCTTTTCCGGATGGGATATCATCAAATGACCCGCTCTGGGCGGAGTGGAAGGGAGTGTCAGACTTACTGACTAAAACCCATCCATGTTCCTTCTTTGCCCTTTGTGTTCCAGGGCCGCGGTATCTCTGTCGAACAGTCCAGCCATCAGCGGGCATCGGCCCTTACTGTTTGCTGAAATCTCTTTGAGGCGCGCGTGGAACACGAGCGCGCCGTCAAGAGTAGGAAACCTTAGGAAAACTTCCACGTGTTTCTTTGAAAAAAAAAATGAACCATCTATAACATCGAATTAATCCTATCTTAATAAGACCAAAAAGAATCTATTACAACTAAAAAGTTTATCCTTAAACATCCTACAAATAATAAGGTTATCCCCGTAACAAATAAATATACGAATAAAATCTAGAGCACACGTGGAAGCCCACTTTATTTTCCCTTTTGATATTTTGGTGGAAGAATGAATTATAAGTCAGCGAATAGTCATGGCGTTTATATTTAGTTTAATTGTAGCGTAACCACGGACGCACGCTCAGTTCCTCATCGTACTCATCGGATGGATATTCATTTTAAATTTTATGGAATTTGAAGTGTTACTAAAAGATTTTAGTGACACTTCAAATTCCTTAAAATTTGTGTAGATACACAATCATCCCAAGCTAGCAAGATCTATCTATCTCTGTCTGAAAGTTCAAAAATTGGGGGCATACAAATCAAAAAGCAAGGGCAAACTCACATCTTTCAGAGTACAGTGTCCGCAGTAAATCCGTAATTTGTTTGTACCAGTTTTACTGATCCCTTAAAGTATTACCTACTTTAGTACCTACCAAAATCAACTTTAAAGCTCCATTCAAAAATCATAAACCTAACAAATCTCTTGTTTCTTGGCTAACAAACAATAGAGACATAAAATGAGATGATAAAGTGTCGCGTTGTTGATAATCGGAGTCATAAAAGATGTCTTTTGTACCTACAATGTTATGTCGCTTCTGTGCAAACTACTTGAGATTATAATTTCCATATTACATTGTGGAATAAGACATTCTAGAATGTTAGCAGATGTCGCTAGTTTTGGATGTGGTAGGTTAAGGTTAAGCCTTCTACGTTTTTTCTACGTTTCTTAGATGTGAATATCTGTGTGTAATCTGTTTGTGGTCAATGGACGAGTGGCTCACTATTTAAAGTCTATTATAAAAAAATCTGCAAATTCTTCGCTTTTTTACTCTAAATTTTTAATACTGGTTGGAACTTGTATATTTCGTACAGTAAGCCGCACGTCTGTATTTACAAGCTAGTTTATAATGGTATTAGTTCCACTGGCTTACGGTCTACCTGTACTTTCACATTGTCTTAAAGATTCACCAGCCTGTCTGTCAAGTGTTTGAAATCACAATTGGTACTTGCAAGAAGGACGCAAATCGGTTTTTTTCCCACTGGTTCTAATAAACAGTTCTAGGGTAGAATTAATTGAAATATATTTTTCCAATAGTCTTACAACTACAGCAACTTATATCGTAGGAATAGTGGGAAAATATTTTCCCATTAGTTCTACCGTAGAAGAAGTTGGAACAAACCCGCAGATCCACCGACTTTGTGACTTCGTCTAAAACACAAAACAACTAAAATGCCGCATCCAATTTCTCATCGTTCCATAGCCAGCTAACGTGTTTGGTTTACGCGGCAAGTTTCATTATTATTCAGTTCACAATCTGCGATGCAACGCTTAACTTGAGCACTTTCCAACCCAAGGCAATTGTTGCCCCATAGCTGCTAAGGGCGCCCGTAAGGCCTGGCTTACACCAAAGCGGAGCGAGTGAAGCGGTAAGAAGATATGAAAGATTCGAATTGTCGCAGGGGAGACGAGAGACGCTATGTAGATTTCAACCAATGTCATCATGATAACATGAAGCCTGTAATTCCCGAAGGGCAGAGTTACCTAATAATAATATTCACCAGTTATGTTGTAAGTCCCATGTAAGCGGCGAGCCTATTGTTATCGACTGGACTCCGTGGCTGCTACTGATAAATCCCCGATAGAAAACCCAATAACACTTTCGACCAACCGTCACCCTAACGTGCTTTTGTTGGCTTAGTCGAATAATGCCCAATTCTTCAAATGCCTAGCATTCTACAAATGGCTAATTCTTAAAATGGCCAATTCGTAAAAGGACTAATTCTTAAAATGGCCAATTCGCCAAAGGACTAATTCTTAAAATGGCCAATTCGCCAAAGGACTAATTCTTAAAATGGCCAATTCGCCAAAGGACTAATTCTTAAAATGGCCAATTCGCCAAATTACTAATTCTTAAAATGGCCAATTCGCAAAAGGACTAGTTCCTAAAATGGCCAATTCGCAAAAGGACTAGTTCTTAAAATGGGGAACACCCAAATACTTCGAAATATTTTATTCCCAATTTTGATGTTCCGATTTTCAAAAGTCCGAATTTTATAATGCCTAAGATTTATAATGTTTATTATTTTGTTTCTTAGCCATCTTTCGGCCAAAATCTTACTACATCGGCCATCTTATCGTTTAACTATATGGCCAATGTGATTAGTCGATTCCCGGACATCTCCTTTCCGCTCCGCTCGTCTCGCTTTTGTGGAAACAGGCTCTAGTAAAACGTGTTTAGTGGCGCCAATGGGCTCGATTTTCTATACTTTAACATAAATAGAAAGAACAAGTTGAAATTGCATTCAAATTAGATTACTTTAGGGTTGTTTATTGTTTTTAGTCTTTTGATTTATGAGTTATTGAGTTTGAACTATATTTCTGACAAGAAAAGGTTTGTATTTGTGTGTCTGGCTGTGTCAAGAGCTATCATTGTGGTGAATAAGATTTTCATCTATGAGTCACAGAATAACCGTCTGTGATCTATTTGTCTATTAAAAGAATGATAAAGAAAGATTTTCAGTTTTGAACCCGGTTTGCGATCCAATGAAAACGTTGCAGTTTGCACTTTAGTACCCAATCTTAAAAAGCATACAATGCATATTTTTTATTGGGTACTTGTAATAAAACGTGATTCAAGTATTCTCAGTTTATTTCAAATTCTGTTTTCAGGACTGATTTATTGAGACAAACAGATCTTCAGAGTGGCCTTGGATGCAGTTGCCACGTAAGTATATTTTCAGATGAATTGAAGTTTTTTTTATGGTTTCGAAGATACTCATATTATTTAAATAAAAAAAACAGGCAGGACATGTCTACCGCATGCCGGACAAACTGTGAGCCAAAATAGCAGGAAACTGGTGCCCTGACACAGTGAGGCGGGGCACGGTCGCGGCAGGTCACGAAGGCGATGGCGGGACGAACTGGATAGGTTCCGTCAGAACTGGAAGGAGGACGCGCGGGTTCGCGAGAAATGGAAAGAGTGGAGGGAGGCCTTCGCCCAGGACTAGGACAGAGCAGGATAGTAAAGAAAAAATATACATATTGCTTTAAGATTTGCAATTACTTGCACTGTTAACGTTGCTCACATTCTGAATGCATTTAATAGGACTTTTGATTTCGAAGAGGTATTTACAAGGCAGATGTGAGAGGCAACACCGGGAGGGGACGCCCTAAAAGAACATACACTGCCACACCTTATCGGTAAGGTTCTTCAGAAAAGTCAGGTGCATAGTAATCGCAACCGGCGTGCGTGTATGACCAGATGTATGAACGTAGACGCGGCAAAAGGAGTATGTAAGGATAGTTGCAGGTGGCGTTCTGTGGTTTCTGCCTACCCTTATGGGAAAATGGCGTGAGTTTATGTATCTATGTAAGATTTCATAAAATTTAAAATCTACAAAAGCAGACGGAACCAAGAAACCCAGCTAGTTTTACACAATATTAATTCAACAGTAATTTAACACGTACTAACAACCTAATAACGAATCGTATAATTTTATAACAAACAGAACAAACCTGAAACTCGTTTCAAATAAACTGAAAGTGTTCGCATATAATTTGGAACACAAATAAATCTCCACAGACGTGTCAAACGTGATAATGAAGATAATCACTGTGTACAGTCTGTTTGTTTGTAGTTGATTTCTCATTAAACAGCTAAGTTCTTCTTAAATGAAAGTGAAATCAAGTTAAAGATATTACTTTTTTTTTTTTTTGTATGTCGATGAAACTCAGATGGTGTTAATGTGTTATCACACCAAGCTATCGATCGATGATAGAATGGATAAGTCGACATCGATCGACAGTTTCTACTACACCAATTGATCGATCGTCGTAATTTCTACCATCGATCGATTAGTGTTCGGCGAACTATCGATTGTTATGGTAACACCCTTAGACCAGTTGTAGACATCTGCACAGCTCTAACATTTGCTATAATTCAATCCTGAAAGGTGCAGGTGATTTTGTAGGCTGGGCAGGAAAGTAGGTGGAAACATGATGATGGAGGTGCATGAAAGGAGCCCCGAGGGGAGGCGTTAAAAATTTCGTATTGCGATTCCAAACGCCTGGCTCACTAACTAGGTCAGTTTAGAAATTGCCACATGTCTAAGCTTTCCGGACATGAGGACATTACCTAGTATCGTTGGATAACAAATAAAATTCTATTATAGAAGTTCTTTTGCTGGCTCATTTTATTTTCATATATTTTTTTAAAACGTTCATTGAACTCATATTTAACAAAAAACAGACTGAAATATATTTCTCAACAAAAAAACACATTTACCCGTAAAATAATAAGGCCATGCAACCTCAGCTGGAGTAGTAAAACACCATGTATTTTTTTTCTTTCGGCCCTTTTTTTCATTTACAAAAACAAGGGGCTCAGCAAAAATCAGATGCTGCGATGCTATTGGTTGATGAACGTAAATAAGCGCTTCTTTAGCGGCCGGGTTGCTGCAAGCAAAAATAGTCCTTATGGTGGTGAGAATCAATCTGGTGCGATAGTCCTATAACTATGGTTATGACAAGAGATCAGTGCGCAATATAGCTACCAGACGTAAGCCGCATCTTTGTTCTGTCCACGTCACTAGTAAGAAGATTAAGGCTTACGCTACATTGATGGGAGGAGCGATCTTTTATTAAAGTTGAAGAATATTTTATTTAAGGGATAAGCGCCAGGATCGGCCGCGAAATTCAAATTTTTTTACGTTTTTTTGTAATTTCCAGGTCAAATTGCAAAAAACGTACATCATGTATACCCGCTGATAGACGGACGGTCAACGGAGGCTTAGTAATTGATTACCCTTTGGGTACGGAACCCTGAAAATGAATGCGTGTAAGTGAGAGAGAACCACTAGTTTAATCTTAATAATAGTTGTCAGTCGTAGTTACAACATCATTAAAACAAACAACTTGACTCAATTGCACCAAACCATCAAATAAAGACACCACCACCCCCATCCAAAATCGCTCTCCAACAAACTACCCCCGCCACTACTTGCACCCTTATAAAAACATCATCTGTCTCACTCGCACACAAACCAACAGACTGGTCATTAATCACTCAGTTCAGGTGATACAAGATGCGGGTACCATCAGTCACCAACGATAAGGGATTACCGTCCACAATTATGTCACTGTTGATCTATACGGGTGTTGAGCTGCAACTATTTCTTAATGTAACCATGATGGGCCCTCATTTGTTTTTTTGGAGGTCATTTTAGTTTGAGTATTTTCTTCTGAGTGAAATGTAGATTGTGGTTTTGACATTACTAGAACTAAGTTAGTTCTAAGTAACGTTGTGAGGTTAACCAATGATAAAAAAAATAATCAGTGATTTAAATATTTAGATGTGCACTTATCTACCTACTGTCACTTTCCTTAACACACCGGTCGCTCGAAAAACAGTTGACACAAAGAAGAGTTAGAAGATTACCGTATGGAATTATGGTCACAATTTTAAGTATGATTGAGACAATACTTTTGAAATGTTTTTTTTTTCTTTATTTATTTAGGGGACATTTATAATCGCAATGCGTATCAACCAATCAATCATTTTATGTCAGTCCCATCGTACCTTAAATGCACATTGTTCATATCGGGGCCATGAACCTAAACAGGCTCTTCGCATCATCGCCATTTTTTTGAGCCAGGATTTTATGGAATATGCCTACTTCAAGTCTGTTCTTTTAAATGTTACTGTCAACGAAACAAAAATGTGAACATTTTATGGGCAAATCTATTAGTTTAAATCTTTGTTTTCAACTCATAATATTTAATGCCTGACGTTTCAGAATACTTATCTATAATCAAGAAAGATAAAGATCAACTACGTAATTTATGTTTCTTACAAAACCACACTAATTGTATTACGTTGAGGAAAATAAATTACTTACTTGAAACTCTGTACTAACAAGTAATTTTATTTTCCAGTTACTTGTTTTTTTTTGACAACATTAACATTCGTCATCTGCATCTGCCGAGCCTTTTCCCAACAATGTTGGGGTCGGTTTCCAGTCTAACCTTATGCAGCTGAATACCAGTGTTTACATGGAGCGATTGCCTATCTGACTTCCACAACCCAGTTAGTTCTGGATAATACGATACTCCTTGGTAAGACTGGTTGTCAGACTTTCGGGCCACTGACTACCTGTAACGACTGTCAAAGATCTACATATGACGGCCGGGACCAACGGCTTAACGTGCTTTCAGTTTTTGCTAAACTCGGTAGGTATGTTATGGATGGATCCATCCACAGACCAACCTAGACAAGCGCGACTTAACCTGAAGATCGATCCGAGCGGCTGTTATTATTTAGCTCCGAGCTCTTCTCGTAACATTATCGTTTTAAGTGCAATTTATGACTAATCAAATCGATATATTATTAGGTACACACGGCGGCACATGAAGCTTTACATTTCCAGTATAACTTGGCCTCGCTTTGTGTAGATTTCCTATACAATGAGCGATCTGCATAAACTGGTTTTAAAGCTTGATTGGCCGTCGTGCCTACTTTTGCGTTGGGCACCACTAAGGCAACTTCTAGGCCTAAAACAAACAAACTTTTTTACTTTGGTAGAAAAATCTTTACCAAAGTCGCGACGAAGAAGTCTTCATGTCTATTATATTTATTTTGATCAGTAAACGTTTGGAGTTTTGCCTGAGCGAGTAACTTATCAAGAAAAATAGCCGAAAAAGCGTATTTTTAAAAGCGAAATTACGGTTTTTTCGTTCTTTAGAAGTGTTAACTTCTAAAGAACGAAAGTCGTAACAAAGACAAAATCCGTCAGTAATAATTTTGTCTTTTGCAAAATCGAGTAGGTGAATAATCTGTATCTCTTTATTCTTGTTATGAGCCAACAGTAAATGTTTGATTTGCGTGCGTCATAAAACATTGCAAGTATTTTGAATAGGGGCCTATGTTACAACCGTAAGATAACTTTTATGTAAAGAATAATTATGGTGGTTTGACACAATTATTTTCCATGTAGATACAAGGTGTAAACAGACCCTTCACGAAGCTGTCAACCAAGCGTTCTGTACATCAAACTAAGTAACTCTACTCAAAAAATATTGCTGGGAAGCGACTTTTTTTTGGGGGTGAATAGTCAGGTTTTACGGTAGTACTCAATGTCAGGCGCTCAAAGATCGATGCATTCAATAGTAAGGGGGTCGTGGTGATATTAAAACTAGTGAAAAAGTAACTTTGTCCCCCAATATCTCCATAACTAGAAGGTTCCCAGGTATGGTCTAGCTCTAGAACAAAAAAATATCGCAATGACGGTATCTGGCGATTGGTATACCGGCTATTATGAGTTTTTAGTTCACTATCATAATAAATAGTGAAAAATAAAACAAAAGCACGATATTGCCACAAAAATCCAGTATGGAGTCTATCGAACCGACCTATTCGAGTCGACCGTATTTATCGATAACAATATTAAGCAACGATAAAAATATGCAAATATGCAAATTCGAGAAATGATTCACTCTGCTGTATGTTTGTTTGGCGGTTTACAAAGACGTGATGTTTATTGATTGATTTCAATTGAAAATGTTATTTCTGAAAGAATTTTTAATTGCCTTCTCATGAAATTCCACACAATACTAGTGAAATTGATGCAACAATGAGGGATGTCAAAATGTTTTTACAGAATTTGTCTGAGGAAGATGAATTAGAAGTTATCTTAAAAGTAAAAGCAAAACCAGTTTGGTACTGTAAATAAATTCAGATTTAAATGGAAGAATTTAAAACGACGCTAAACTGAAATAAATAAAAGAGATCTAATTAGATGAAGACCTTAAGAAACGAGAGGTCATTAGAAAACTATCCAATGAAACCGTGGCAAAACAAAAAACATGCCCCAAAAGTCAAGCGGAATTTAGATACAAAACAATCTCTCAATTTGATAACAATAGGCATTCAGTAGAAACACCAACAACTACATATTAACTCTACCCAAGAACTGATAACTCCAGTCCCCAGTCAACATTGCTCCAACCACAATATTATTGTTTAGAACTTCATGTGCATCCTATCTGGATACTCGATCATTATCGGCATACGTAACAGCCAAACCGATATTTAAAACAAACATGTCCGGAATACCGATGGCTCATTCTGTGTCGGTATCAGCGGGAGTACGGTCGTGCATATAGATCTAAGTGTTATCATGTATAGCCACAAGCTTGTCATTGTCCTGTGTGTTGTTGGAGTTGTAAGCAGTGATACAAAATTGTTTAAAGTAAAAGCAAAATCAAATGTAAAGCCTGTTTTAAAAGGCTGGTTTGGTAATGAATGTGAGTATGAATTTGTTTTTATTCTTGTTGTGTGTTTTGTCTATATCTTCTATACATATAAAATTCAAAGTCCTGACTGATTGACTGATATATTAACACACAGCCCAAACTGCTGGTCCTAGAGTCATGAAAGAAGTCTGGCGAAAGTGGACCCAAAGAATCTAAAAATTAACGAATCTTTTAATAAGATAATATTTTTTTCTCTAACACTATTGAAAAATATAAAATAAAAACCATGTAAAAATACCATTAAACGAGATTTATTGCGTCACATAACACTTTTTTATTCAACAAAGCCTGCCTTTCAATAGCTGTACTTGTACATAGCTAGTGAGCTCTGGCTGTTATAATTTATGTACAAGTATATCTTCTTTCAGCGTAGTAAGAATCGTTTTACTTCACCATGATTCGCTTATAGATCAAAGTCGCAACAACATAGTTTTTATAGTGATTGAACTAATTACTAAGTTAGTAATCAGTATAGCCTTTTTTTTTTTTTTTTTTTTTTTAGGATGGGAAATCATCAAATGACCCCTCCCGCTCTGGGCGGAGCGGAAGGGAGTGTCAGACTTGTACTGACTAAAACCCATCCATGTTCCTTCTTTGCCCTTTGTGTTCCAGGGCCGCGGTATCTCTTTCGAACAGTCCCGCAGCCCTGGCAGGCATCGGCCCGTGCGGACCCCTGCGTGGTTGCTGACATCTCTTTGAGGCGCGCGTGGAACACGAACGCGCCGTCGACACGGCCTGTCGTCATAAGACGGCCGGACGGCGAGCTAGAATCAGTATAGCCTGTAGCCGCAGTCTGGCAGTTTTATGATTCATCAATTAGGTACAGGCAATGAAGTAAAAATTCGGGTTTTGGCTTAAGACGAGAAGCCACACACGTACCGTCAAAACAAAAACGAAATACGGTAATCTTAGAGACCAGAAGCGAAATAGAAAGTTATATTTCTTACAATTTGTCTTTAATCAACAACTGGCACATAAGTATATAAAAAGTACATCAGAATAATATAACACGACCCGAACCCAAATTATTACCTCCCCTGGCACCTGTCAGTTGCCTACTACCAAAAACCAAAGAGAACCAAAAATCACAGAGCATCATCCAAAGAGGTCGTGTAAAGTGCGCCATGCCTTTTTATACCCTTCTACTCAGGGAATTATCTAAGAGTAGTTTATTCGAATCTTCCTTTATGATTCATTCTAAATATTATTATTTTTTGATTTACTTTAAATAAACAAGCAGACATTCCATAGTTAAAAACCTTAATCGTAAGATTTTTAGGTTATCTTGTATAAAGACGTATATCTCTTTTCTTCCAACTTGTTCGTCTTACTTTCCATTAACTTTTCTGTTAGTCTTTAGTCGTTTTACAACTATGTATAAGTTGCCGTAATGAATGCTACCTCTAAGAGTGGGTCCCAAAATACATGCAACTGCGCCAGCGTTCTTTGGAGGGTGTATTCATCGTGAAAAAAAAGTATCCACTAAGAAAGTGTAAGACAGACAAAGTAGATTGACTTGAAAATTTGTGTACATACAATGACAGGAAGTGTTATAGTGCTTGTTTGTGAAAAAAAAAAAAATACCTTTGTTTTATCTAGGCCACGCGGGCGAAGCGGCGGACAGAAGCCAGTTAATATAATAAACAGGTACATTTTGTAAGTTGGGAGGGTAATCTTCAGAACTACTGACCGGTGTCGGGGATCAGTGAGTTTCATAGGCTATATTTAAAGCTGGGATAACTTCCATCCATTACGAGAGCGAAGCCGCGGGCAAAGCTGTAAATTAGTTATCATTACAATGATTATATTATTTCGTTTGATAGATGAAGAGGATTGGTTGGATACCAAGGTCAGAAGGCCTAGACAATGGCCGTCGCTTTTAAAGCATTTTGTATTTTGACAATGTCTTTTAAGAGTGTTTACGACTTACGGCATTTCGTACAATCTTTCAAGTCCTTTTTTTGAATATCTGACCCAAAATTAATGAAACGGCTTACGTATAAGCAGGATACATAGGTCTAAACAGTTATCAGAGAACATTTTCGAAAAGTCTTTTTAAAAAAAGATGATTGGTAATTTATGTTTCTATGGAAAATCTAAAATCGGTCTAATTTTACTGTAACAATATTTTTCGATTTTTTTTATGACAACTTTTTAGACCTATGTATTCTGCTTATGCGTATGAAGTCTCATTAAAATCGGTTCAGTCATTTCGAAAAAAAGGACTTGAATGTTTGTATGAAATGCCGTAAGTCGTAAACGCTCATAACAGACAAGCTTTCCAAATAAAGACTATTGATTGATTGATTGATTGATTGATTCCTGTAGATTATGCCAACCCAATACATAATTATTTGACTATGTGAATGATTTGTTATCACAAATTATGAGAAAATTACTTCTTAGCTTTTGCTATAATGGAATGTACTAGAACCAAACTCATGCTCCTGCTCCTCCCAAATCAACCATTGGGCTAACGTTCCAACACTTGCTCCCTATTGATTCCAAATTATTATTATCTAGTTTACAACTCAAGCTAATGTATGTAAGTATGAACTATGAATGAAAACAGAGCAAAAACTTTGAGCGTATGTTTTGTTTTGATACGAGTGTTTACTATCAACTCGGTAGCAATCTGTTATTTACTATTCCCGATTATTGTAAATTGTTTTTTTTGGGCTGTTGAGCCCGATTCCATTCAAAATTAAAGTGACCTTCGATCGTGAATACTTATACGTATTGTTTTCAAACCTTACGCGCTGCAACAGCGTCGAAATATCGGGAGCTCGGAATAATAGACAAGTCCCGTAAGTGACAGTCTAAGTTTAGTTATAAACCGTCAAAACTTAAAACCATATTGTTTTAATTTCTTATTGAGATGAGCATTTCTTTTTATTTCACCTTTATAAATTACATTTTTATAAGCAATAATAATTCTGAAAAACTTTTTATCTATGATTAGTCCCGATTCACATAGTACCAATCCGTCAATATTACCTTCTACACCGTCAACACCAACATTGATATGTCCCATACCAATTAAATTCCAATTTAGGTCAAACATCTAATCCTATAGTTTATATGTATCTCAAATAGAGATCTCTCCAAATTCTATACAGCCGTTGACTCCGAGATCAACTATCAAACTTGTATGCCTTCATCATCTTCCTGCTCTTGTCCCATGTTACTTGGGGTCGGCGCAATAAGTTTTTTTTTCTTCCCTTCTCCCCTTTCAATCATTAACTCCTTTTTCTTTTATATCATTCCTCACACAATCTATAATTTCCTTGGTCTACCTCTCCCTCTCCATCCATCAACATTTATATTGCATTACATACACATGCGATTCGTCACTATTCATCTTATGTACCAGGACAGTCGATTCCCTGTAAAGTTTTCTGTAACTGGCACAACTTTCAAACTTCCTTCAATATACTCATTCCTTATTTTATCCATTCTTGTCAGACCACACATCCACCTCAACATTCTCATCTCCGCTACATGCAATTTTTTTTTCAGCCATCTTTTCACACTTGTATAGGCTTCCTTATTCACATATAAACAACGCTTGTACGGATAGCAAACACGATCAATGCTGCTCATTGAGCCAACACTGCCAATCATCTTGATCGAATACACATAGAAACTATTGATACTAGTCGGAGGATCATCCACAATCATTTCACAATAGTCTCCGATGGCCGCATTCAGTCATGACTCACCAATTTGCATTTGCTTATCGATTTTCCTTCTCTCTTCGATTGTAAGCTCTCTGGCTTTGCGTTAAGGTTGAGGTACGTTTTTATCACTGGTTTGATTTGAATTGGTTTTTAAGTTAGTTGTTGTGTAATGTTGCTATGATTGGCATATTAACATTCTTATCATGCAGTTTGCATGCTGTATTATCTAACAGTGTTATCAAGTCATGATAGTTGTAGCTTGTACATTTTTATTATGCCCCTGGGGGATGTTACGCTTTAATTTTATTGTTGGGAACACTTCAATAGCAATGTCATACATCATCATCATCATCATTTCAGCCGAAAGACGTCCACTGCTGGACATAGGCCTCCCCCAAGTGTCGCCACATTGACCGGTCCCGTGCGACTCGCATCCAGCGGATCCCTGCAACCTTCACCAGGTCATCGATCCACCTAGTGGGAGGCCTTCCAACGCAGCGTCTTCCGGTTCGCGGTCACCACTCCAGAACTTTTCGGCCCCATCGGCCATCCGTTCTGCGAGCAATGTGCCCTGCCCACTGCCACTTCAGTTTCGCTATTCTTCGGGCTACGTCGGTTACCTTGGTTCTCTTGCGGATGTCCTCATTTCTGATTCGATCACGCAAGGAAACTCCGAGCATAGCCCTCTCCATTGCCCTTTGGGTGACTTTAAGCCTTCTGATAAGGCCCATTGTGAGCGACCATGTTTCGGTCCCGTAAGTAATCACTGGCAACACACACTGGTCATAGACTTTCGTCTTGAGACACTGCGGTAAGTTGGACGAGAAGATACCACGCAACTTCCCGAACGCTGCCCAGCCGAGTCGGATTCGACGCTTGACCTCTTTCTCGAAGTTAGACCTACCTAACTGGATCGTTTGTCCAAGGTAGACATAATCGTCTACAACTTCGAGTGTAGAGTCTCCGATCTTGATAGGAGTGGGTGTTACATGGGCGTTACAATGTCATACACCACAATATGATATTTATGATTACTTAAGTCTAGGACTCCGTAAAATAACATACAGTTTTACGTTACGCAATGCTATGCACATAACCGCACTGCCCTGATTATCGCCGCGTGAATACTGATACGACCTACGTTCATTCTATCTTACAACAAATACATACTGTCGAATTCTCACCAAACAAAATAAAAAATACATCTCTTTACAGTCAAAGTACTAGATTCAATCCACGATGAGCTTCCGTGCACATCGCAAGGGGGTCTGTGCACGCTAGCAGATGACTGCCCCGAGGGACATCTACTAGAAGAGAAGGGATTATGTCCCACACAGCGAAGCAAAGGAGTTGAATGCTGCTATGGATGTAAGTGGAGACTTAATAACATTTTCACACTGACACTAATCCGGAAACTCTTAGCCTGCGTCATCCCAATGCTGGGCAAAGGCCTCTCCCCATGACTTCCAGCTGTTTCGATTCAGGACAAAGGTGGACCACTGGTCACTGGTTTTGGTCCCGCCCTCTTCTAGGTCTGCCGCGACGCCGAAAACTAAATAATCATATTATTATCTTTTAAAGAGCCATCTAAAAGTGGCCTATTGGTAACTGCCTCTTTTTAGGTCAAGGTGTATTATAAGGTGGTCATGATTTCGAACGGAGCAGGCGCATTACTTCGTGTAATTTATTTCATCACCACTGCTCTCAAAACGGTGAAGGGAACCATCGTGAGGAAACCGGCATGTCCTAGAACTAAACATTCGAAGACATGTGACATCTACCAACTTGCACTGGGTTCACGTGGTGGATAGCTCATTCTCACTCACAGAGAGGAGGCCTGTGTCTCAGCAGAGGGAATGTTATAGGCTGATTATAGGTAGCGATCTAAAGAGATAAGCAAGATATATTTTTTATTACCATCAACGCCTAGGACTATACCAGTTGCTAAGGCAGATTACATTTACATTGATTCAGTATTTCAATCCAAAGCTGGTATGCAGTTTTACTAGATCGTTATTGAACTTCTGTTTTTTATTTTTTATATCAATATTGCTTTGAGTGTCCTATATAGTAGCGTAGTGTCCTATCATTTCCAGTATCTGTGAAGGAGACAAGATGTGAGAAACATGGTGGTATCTGCCAGCCAGGACGGGAACCCTGCAACAAGGACTACATATTCACGGGAGCCACCGACTGCCCTAAGGATACCACTTGTTGTATCCTGGTTGCCTAGTACTTAATAGATTTTAATAATCGTTTTTTTTTTAGATTTTTGTTATCGTTTCGAAGTAATTTGTGATTGTTATCGTAAACTTAAATAATATATTGTTGCCATGTTATAAAATTGTAAATTTTGACTCAATACTATTAAATCACTCTTGTTTTCTTAAAAAGCGTTATTGACAATATGCTGATTTTCATTTTATGGTTCCTTTTAGAAACTGTCTCTTTTTCTTGTAGCTTTTGGCAATAATTTACTTATATAAAAATCTTCATCTGTCATTCACAGACAGACAATAAACAACCTAAATCGCTGGGTCTAGAAGCTTCTCTATGACGAAGAGGATCGCTAAGATATGCTTTTTGTACTAAGACCCCATAAAAGAACCACACTTGTTAGACCAAACTAGGGAATTTCATCATTTTTTTCCGATGAAAAAATGGGTTTTTTTTTCTAGGCACTTTTCCTGTTGACAGCGATGTGGACACATTTTTTGACGCCCTGTAACCCTTTTGATACTTGTACATATTTTTATTTCAGCTATAGATTTGTAGTTTGTAAATTAAAGTAAATATTATGTGAATAAAACAATGTTTTTTTCCGATAATGCCACGAAGAGAAAGGATTACAAACAATCAGAAATAATATTAAAGACTTGACTTTTAAAAATTGATGACACCTTATTTCGATCATGACATTTACGAAGATCTTAATAATCCTTTAAACACCAGCACTTTCTAAGTAAATTCTGGAGTCATAGAAAATTAAGCCAGTACTTTATTGACCCTCAAGTTTTATGGGATCATTAAGGGAAACGGGTTGGTTAATGGTGCTCGTAGTAGCAAGCAAATGGTTATTAATGGTGTATTTTATGCTTAAAACAACTTTTATAATGTTTCATATTTGTTTGAGTTATTATTTTTTTGCATTTGTTTACATTTTTACGAATAGGTTAACAATCACTGTTTTAAGCTTTCACGGTTTACAACTAAACTAATACTGTCACTTACGGGATATCTTCCGTGATTGTTCATTATTTTGAGCTCCCGATATTTGAATCGACAAAATGACAGATTGTGTCGACACAATGACAGATTTCTTTGCACTATCTGTCATTTTGTCGATTCTTCCGTCAAAGAAATCTTTGTCTACGGTGGTCATGCTTCGGGAGCTGGACGTGAACTGCAGTGACCTTGGTGGAAAGCAACACAAACCCGCACTCGCCCCGCGCTGTGGATTACTTACAATACATTTCTTCTCTTGGAGAGGAGACTTGTGCCCCAGTAGTAGGAACAACATAGGCTGGTTCTGATTTAAATGCTATGTGAAAGTTTTTCCTCGTTTGCCTCTCCAGGAAGACCACTGCAAATACATTTTGTCAAAACGGGTGATTATTATAGTCCCGTCCGACTCGCAACGTGAGTGCGGTGCTGTACAGTACGTTACCAACTTTGTGTCCTTACAACTGCACTTTTGAGAACCTATTGCACGCTACTAATGATGTCATTGGCATGATCACTTACTGAACCGGTCTAATTTGAAAAATAACATCGTCATGAAATGAAGAAAATATTGGGGAAACCTTGTCTAGTTGCTATTTATAGTTGTGACGTTTAAGGAGCAGTGGAGGGAGATGTCGAAACGATGAAGCAGTAACAAGAAGGCTTTGCTAACGTTCAAGTTGGGTCACCAGTTTTGAAGTAGAAGGATCGGTGTAGAAAGTTCCTCATTCTCCATTGAAAAGGGAGGATCTTAGGACCAGGTGAAAACGGCTGTTGTCGGGCTTGTTGTAACCCAGAATCTTCTGTTATAGTGAAAATTGTTCTTTTAGAGTTAGTTTCTTCCGAATAGGCATTACTGTCAAAATGACATTGATCAATACTTCGGTACCACTGACAAGTCTGTCAAATACCATTGATCTCTATGCCCATCAAAATAAGGAACCCAATAACTTGAGTTGCTGATGTCAGTAGCCAACTATCTGTGAAAGGAATGAGTTTATGCCAGCACAGAGTCTTACTAATTTTAACATACACTCTTTTGTATGAAACTATTTAAATCACAAAACACAGGAAAAGTCAAGCACAAAATCTTGTGAACTTTAGAACCTAATATTAATTAACGTAATTTAATTAAAATTGAGCATTTCGGTATTGAGAGGATATCTAATTAGGTCGCTCGTTGTTGAGGCCTTAATCGGGATCTTATTCATCGCGTATCTCTTGCGGGACATCATTAGGACTATCAAAGGACAAGTAATTATATTTAACTTTAGTCTAAAATTGAGAAGCCGGGTGAAATTATTTTGGTAACGAATGGTAATGTTATCATAGCCGTCGTTTGAAAAAACTTCAAAGTTTTGAGTTAGATTTAGAGTTTGACAAGTTTGTGATAGGATCTCATTTTAACTAACAACATGGAATAAGCCCGAATATGAAGTTAGACGTTTTCATAACACAGGAGTCTTCGGTCACAGAGACAGAACTGTCGTCACCTGGAAGAAAAAACGGGGATTTAAATAGTTGCTAAAAATAAGACATATTCTCAAATTTATCTTACATGGAGGAGCCTAACAATGAAGAACCGTTTACTACATTGGTAGAGGTGGATCCGATCCGAATGACATGTGTATTTGATTGTTCCTGATTTGTATGCCATTCAGTATTCTCGCTCACAGAAAAAGTTTTCAATACCTGAAATCCAAAAATTAAATAACGTGAAAAAAATGATAGGCCATATAAATGCTATCTCCTCTATGTAATATATTAAATCTGTGACAATCTCTTAATAAACTTCCATGTGACATCATTAAGATAAAACATATTTTTCGTCTCATACAAACAACATATTACCAAGAAAACACTGTTAATCCCTTCATGTTGGTAACAGGCGAGCGGTCACAGGAGCAAGCGTAAAGTGAAACGTCCCATCGTTTTTCTAAGAATATTTTGCCTGTATGGACATGGAGAACATTGTTGGAGTTCTTGTAGAAAACTATTTTCATGCTGTGTGCGATTTTTCAAGAATATTCGTTTGAGCCTACTTCTACTACTATAGCTTCACTAGCCCATAAATATTATACAACAATATTGGTGAGTGACCAGCAAGACAAAGCTGATCGGGCAAATACAGATCAGTAAAATAAAACAGCAGCAGTGATAACCTAGTGGTGTGACCGTCGGACTGCTAAGTCATAAGTCTCGAGTTCGAAACCAAGATACACACCTCTGATATTTCGGATTCATGTGCGTATTGTATAATGCTCACTGGCTTCGGTGTAGGAAAACATTGTTAGGTAACCAAACAAGCACCTGAGAGATATTTCTCGACGGTCTGTAAAGCCAAGTCAGAGCTCCAATGATAACTGTTACCCGCCGTTCCGTTAATCGCTAACCGTAACCATACAAAGAAAGAAGAATGAAAATATAGCACAAAGTGTTATAAACTTAATCAGTAGTGAGTGGTATAGCTGACTTTAAATGATGAAGAACCTGCATGCCCTATTGTTAGCTCGTTAGGAGAACTGATGGACAGTATTGAAGACGCCAAAATTGAAGCTAAATTTTAAGATGACTCAGTTTTAAACACACTTAGAAGAAAACGAATAAAGGCGCAAACCCACCGCGGCACGCTGTGCACGCACACGTGGTGCATTTTAGCTGCGTGGATTCATTTGTTTGACAACGTGGGTCTACGTTTCCACTGCAGTACACACTGCACACCCACGACTATGTACAGCTGTAGCGTGCGTGGCCCAGCGCGGCATAGTCACGGATTAATATTCGTGTATAGCGTGTACCGCATGCACAGCATCAATGGCGTTGACAGCGTTGAGCTATGTGAACGCCTTATTTGAGAAAGCCACGCATGTACTAATGACGTCATTTGATGCATAGCGTGTCCGTGGTTTGCAGTGGACACAATCACATACATTTTCTTGCAAAGCGAAGCTTAACACACGTGCGTAGCCTATCCGTGCGCCGCGGTGGGTTTGCGCCTTAACCAATGAGAAAAGCATCTCAAAATATGTACGTGTGAAACACGTGATGTATTACACGTTCTTTTTATAAACTCAAAGCTGCAACCTCTTGAATTCCATCTCCTTACTACAAAAAACAAAAGCTACTTAGTGTTTTTTTTTCCTCACAACGTCCATTTCATATAGAACTGTATTCTTTAATGCATTAGCACTTAGTTTCCCTGCGGTAAATAAAGTAAATAAGTAAGTGATGCATAAACTAGTAGATGATCTAGATTTCGCATATAACAAGCTGACCTAGAAAACCGGTCTTGTAGTTACTAGCTTTAGTTACAAGCCTTGGGGCTTGCTTGCATAAATAATACTCTTGCAATATAAAATTATACTGAGTAAAGTCTAATTAGCGCTAAGTTAAATTACATGGAATTTAATATGTAGTTTTATCTTGGGAACTTGAAGTATCTAACTAACTACTTATGAGATATACTCAAGCTGTTAATTATTTGTTAATTTCGCTCTCATTTTCTCAGATTAGTTTCAAATAAAATGTGGTTTAATTAACAGGGATTTGCTATTCAAGTTTACTTATAGATAGCCTAAGGATAGTTAGATGGATGCCTTTTTGCAGTAGACTGATACGTAACTAATTACTTCATCATCATCATCATCATCATTTCAGCCGAAAGACGTCCACTGCTGGACATAGGCCTCTCAAGTGTCGCCACATTGACCGGTCCCGTGCGACTCACATCCAGCGGATCCCTGCAACCTTCACCAGGTCATCGGTCCACCTAGTGGGAGGCCTTCCAACGCAGCGTCTTCCGGTTCGCGGTCGCCACCCTAGAACTTTTCGGCCCCATCGGCCATCCGTTCTGCGAGCAATGTGCCCTGCCCACTGCCACTTAAGTTTGGCTATTCTTTGGGTTACGTCGTACTAATTAGTCAGTTGATCTTAAATCAACTACTAAAAATATTTTTGCTGTTTTTTTAAACAAGGTTGTATAGTAGTTCTTATGTTAATTAAAGGTAATTTTTAGGTATAATTGAACCTTTTCATGCAGATCTTGAACTTTAGACTATCTCGTTGGTCTAATGTTCAAAATCGCGACTGCTGAGCCAGAGGTCCTGGGTTCGATTTCCGGGTCGGGCAAATTGTTATTGGATTTTTCCATTAGTAATTTCTCAGTAGCAGCTATGGAGTCTGGATTTGTGACCGGTTGATGGCACTAGACTCGCCCCCTATTACATAGGACTAAATATAACTGGCGAAATGTAGGTGTATCATTAAGTACACCTCTGCTGAACACTTCGGGGATTACGGTTCGAAGGAAAAACGGGAACCGCAAGCCCTAATGCGAACTTTAAATTTAGGGCTGCGGATTCAAAAATTCCGCTCTTTATTACTAATGTTGACAAAGAGACCACTGAAAAAGATATTTGTGATTACATTCAAAATAAAACGCAAGAAATAGTGCAGCTTCAGAAAATCAATATGAAATCTGAACGACCGTATAATGCCTTTAAATTGTTTGTCCCAAAATACAAACTGAATAAATTTTTAGATGACAAAATATGGCCCGAGGGTATACGGTTTAGACAGTTTATTTACTTTAAGAATAATTCAGCAAAAGTAAATAAACAGCATAGTGTTGAAAATATAACAAACATATAATGGGTTTTATGTCGAACGTTAAGCTATGCACATTCAACTGCAAAAATATAACTCGATCAGCTGATTGCGTTCGTCAACTATGTGCACGAGCCGACGTGACAGCGTTACAGGAGACCTGGCTGCTGCCCCACGATGTGCCCTTCCTAGCGACCATTGATGAAGACTTCTCGTACACTGGGAAATCAGCCGTGGATATCTCATCCGGTGTTCTGGTTGGTAGACCGTACGGTGGTGTGGCGCTGCTATGGAGGAAGTCGTTATTTGCGTCGGTATCGGTTTTAAATTGTGCTAGTGATCGAATCGTGTGTATTAAAATAGCGCAGGGCGAGCGGTCTTTGCTAATATTTAGTGTGTACATGCCCACTGACTGTGCCGAAAATCGTGTTGATTTTACGTGTTGTCTTAGTGAGATTATCTCGGTGATTGAGAGCAGTGAAGTGGAGTCGGTTTTTGTGTTGGGAGACTTTAACGCGCACCCAGGGACACGATTCTCACGTGAGTTACTTTTAACGTGTATTGATCAATCATGGTCTTGCATTGATACAGAACTTTTACCACGAGACTCGCATACTTTTACTAGCTCCGCCAATGGTTCCCTCCGCTGGCTAGATCACTGTGTTGTCACTGAGGCCGCCAGACATCTGGTGAATAATGCATCTATTTTGTACGGCGTTTACGTGTCGGACCATATTCCGTTATTAATAGAGTGTAACATTAATCTAATTAAACCTAAAGTTATTGGATCTAATATTTCTTGTAACAAAGTTGTATGGGGTGAGAGAGATACAGAACAGATTAATGAATATTTTGATTACTGTAATAGTAACTTAAAACATATAGATTTTCCGTCAGAATTTTGTAAATGTGCTGATAATATGTGTCACAAGCGTGAGCATCGGGTGGTGATAGATATTTTGTATAATAACTTAATTTGTATCTTGAAAAAGGGAGGTGAACTCACTCATGCTGGTTCTATTAAAAAACATAATAAAAGAAACTATGTAGTAGGGTGAAACAAACACGTTCGCGAGGCTCACCGTGATGCCCGACTGTGTTATCAAATGTGGCTGTTATACAACAAACCTACTTCTGGATTTATTTATGAAAATATGTGTACATCGCGAAATCTTTTTAAAACTAAATTGAAATACTGCCAAAACAATCAAGAGAAGATAAAAATGGATATGTTAGCATCTTGTCATGAAAGTAAACAATTTAATAAGTTTTGGAAATTAACGAATAAATTAAATCACAGACCGGGGATACCGGTGAGCGTCGCGGGCGTGAGCGACCCCACAGATATAGCAAATGCTTTTCGAAAACATTTTAATGTAAACTCGCGGTTGTGTGGCTATAGCGAACCGTCAAATAGCGGCGCGGGGGTGGCCGTGGCCGGGGCTCCTCCTGTCAGGTTATCCGCTAAAGAAGTCGCGAAATGTATACAGAACATGGTGAGGGGAAAGTCCCCCGGTCACGATGGCCTCAGCGTCGAACATCTTAAATACGCTGGGGTACACTTGCCGCGAGTGCTTGCTATGTTTTTTAACTTATGTCTGAGTCATAGTTACTTACCTGTAGAACTTAGCAATACAATCGTTGTGCCGGTAATAAAGAATAAGACGGGTGACGCCTCCGATATCTCCAACTATAGGCCTATATCGCTTGCCACTGTCTGTGCTAAGGTGTTGGATAGACTGCTTGATAATATTCTAGCTAAGCATATTGATCTCGAGGATGGTCAGTTTGGTTTTAGACAAAACTTGTCAACGGATAGTGCAATTTTATGCCTTAAGCAGACTGTCCAATATTATACAGACAGAAAGACTTCTGTAATGGCTTGTTTCCTGGATTTATCGAGGGCTTTTGACCTGGTCAATTATGACCTGCTCTGGCATAAGCTCACTCACGACACTACTGTCCCAGCTGATGTGATATCACTGTTTAGATATTGGTACAGTAGTCAAAAGAATATAGTTAAGTGGGTAGGCTCATATTCTGATATGTATGGGTTGGAGTGTGGGGTGAGGCAGGGGGGGTTGAGCTCCCCCCGTCTTTTTAACTTATACATAAACAAACTGATAGGTAGGCTCAGTAGCACTAAAATTGGTTGTCACGTAGACGGTGTTTGCGTGAACAACATCAGCTACGCTGATGATATGGTGCTGCTGAGCCCATCTGTCGGTGCAATGAGAAGGCTTCTTAAAATTTGTGAAAGTTATGCGGTGACTCATGGGCTCAAATACAATACCAATAAGAGTGAATGGATGGTTTTTAAATCGGGTACTTTAACCTACGAACAGCTGCCTGTACTCTCACTCTCTGGTTCCCCTTTAGGTCGGGTATCGAAGTTTAAGTATTTGGGCCACTGGGTCACTGATGACTTGAAAGATAATGTAGATATAGACAGGGAGCGCAGGTCGCTGGCTGTACGTTGCAACATGCCGGCTCGCAGGTTTGCACGGTGTACGAATTCAGTTAAAATCACGCTTTTTAAAGCATATTGCCAATCTTTGTACACCTGCAGCCTGTGGGCCAGGTATTCGCGGCGGGCATACAGCGACCTGCGTGTCCAATATAATAATGCACTCAGGGTACTGTTGGGGCTGCCATGGCGCTGCAGTGCGTCAGGGATGTTTGCTGAGGCGCGGGTGGATGGCTTTGCCGCTATCGTTAGGAAAAGATGCGCCTCCCTTCTCGCTCGCGTTCGTGGCAGTACCAACACTATACTGGGTGTTTTTACTGATCGGTGGGAGTCCCCCATGCTGCAAAGGTGGGTGCGGCTTCATGCCGTAATTTAAATTTTGAATTTGCCTACTAACATTAGTTTTTTAAGTACATTGTTACTAACAAAATATGGACCTAGTCTGAAATAAATGTTTATTATTATTATTTCCTTTATTTATCTTCTTACTTACTAATTACATTTTTAAATATTTCTTATAAAAACCATATAAAAACATTTAAAAATATAAAAAATAGTGGTCCGCCGGTAGCGGGAGCAGGGTCCAAGCTACCGGTGGTTAGGGCTCCAGAGACAGGAACCTCCTCACAATACGAGCCGTATCGAGGAGTACTGCCTTCTGAATCAGGCCCTTGATCCAACCGCCTAAGGAGAGCTTCGAAAGATGGTCGTCGAGGCTCTTGGCTATAAGGCCATTGGCCGTCACGACGATCGGCACAATGATAGCCGAGTTCACATTCCACATGTCGACAACCTCGTGTGCCAAGTCGAGATATTTTATTTGTTTCTCTTTCTCAGCTTTCACGAGGTTCTCGTCATGCGGGATGGTAACATCGACTATCATTACGCGGCGCGCTGATCGCTTATTATTATTATTATTACAGACTTGATTTATCTTTATATTTTATTTTTATATTTGATCTTGAACTTTGTTTTTAAGAAAACAAGGTCCACACTTACATTGCAGGCACATTCGCACGAAATATTTTCCAAACTTCAAAAAGACGAATAAAAGTGTACCAAAAAGATTGCGCGCTATAACGCATACATGACAACGTGCACTTAAATGTCGGCCGGCACAACATCGCTTCATGTTTCGGCAAAACTTTTGTTTTTCGGCGTTCGGCGTCGATGTTCGAAACATTTGGAGGGACGTGTACGGTGTATACAGTATTTTTCGAGCCGATAAATGGGTCAACACTTCAGTCAGTGTAACTTGGTATTGACTTGTAAAAATACTTCATTTTATTTTATAGGAGCTGCGTATCAGCTTGATATTTTTTACATACACATGGGTTCTCCAAAAGGTTTCGCAGAGGTATACCCACCTGCAGCCTTGACCATCATGGCGAGTTATGTATTATGTTCCACTTAATTAGAGGTGAACCTATTGCCATCAATTGGATACGAATCCAGGCCATGGACTGACTGCTACTGAGAAATATCTAATGATGGAGAAACCCAACAACTATTTAATTTTTCCGACCTGGAAATCGAACTCACTACAACTCGCGAGCACTGAACTGTACGGCAGATCTTGTTTACTGTAAAAAATATCTTTTAATGAACTTGTTACCAAACACAGCCTTTTTAGTTCCACTAAAGTTCCATCAGTACTATTACATGGGACTTAAACATAACTGGCGAAACTTGAGTTACTGTTAGGGGACTGCTTAACATTTCGGGGATTACTAGGCCTGATTTTATGTAAAGTTCCTTCCTTTTTAGCTTGTCTAACCTGTTTTCTGACTTTGTAAAAAGCACGTAGGTACCTCTAATTGCCGAAAACTTATAATGCTTCTTGTCATTTTCGTCTTTTCGCTATGAAGAAAAAAAATTGTACAAAAATGCTCTTCCAAAATATTTGTCTTCGAACATTATCAAAATATCTTCAGAGGATAACGCTTGCTAAAATTAATTTTAATCCCGGAAAATCGCGAACGGCAATCTGAAAGAAGGATTTAATTAAACAATTCCGAGTTAAAAAAGAATTTGAAGAGTTTAGATGATTATCTAATTAGTTCATTAAAATGATTTTTCCTTGACACCATTTTCTGGTGTCTACTTTAAAATTCTTAAGTACCGGTATAGGCGAATTACACTGAGAACATCGGCCTTTGACAGATATTTTAGTACATTATCTGTCACACCCGTATCTACAACATTAGTTTTAGTATATGCGAAACCTGATACACGTGTCTAGTATTTTTATGTAAAGAATCTATATACAAAATTTCAAAACTGTATCATGAAAAATCACAAAGTTATAAGCTTGTTCTGTTACCTAGTTGTCCGCACAAAACCGTGGTCAATACGCAGCGCGCGCCTCCAGCGCGTCTTGAGCTCATTCATAATAATAATTTGGCAGTAGGTACCTAAATTATTGCGATAGGTACTTAAAGTCGCTCGGTGTCCAACTTTTAACTTTTTTAAATATTTTTGGGAAAATATATATATATAAAATGATTTAAAAATTACTGGAATCGATTCAGTTGCTTATTCTGAACAAACTATATTCAGGTTTCGCATATACTAAAAATAATGTTGTATAGTCAAGTTAAAGTAATTTCTTGAGTTCAAGTAATTAATTATGCAATAGACAAGAATTTAAACGAAGTAAGAACCGTCATAGACAGCAAAGCTCAGAATACTTACGTTTGACAGTTCTAACTTCAAGCAATTGCTAAACTACAGAATAAAAATTGTATCGTACATTCTTCTTCTTAAACCTGCTCAGGTGGAGATTCATCAATGACTGCCCTGGAGTGAAAATGTGGTGCTGCTCTACAAACGATGGGGCACTTAATATCGTGTCCTGCGTGTCCTGTTTTTTGTTCACTACAGGAACTGATGAATGCTACCGAAAGCGCCAAACTAGTAGCTCAGTTCTGGGCTGACACAATTTAGATTGCCATCGACATGCTAAGAAGTAGATCTTACATTATTACTTTTACTGAAGTAGTCACTTTGACTTGTTTACAGATTCGAGAGTCAGAGTAGGCAGTCTGGTTCAGGTTCAGTCCTCTTGGTTTAATAGCACATTGTACTAAGAATTATATCAACATAACCAGACGATTTGTACATCGGTAATATTTTGTTTAAGCAAATCATGATTGGGTGTCCTACAGTAACAATTTTATGGTGACATACGGTGTAAAAATAATTGAGAAATTGAGGTGACTTTCACAAGATTGTAATCTATTTTTAATGAGAAATTCGTTTGTTAAAAACAAACGAATTTGTCATTTAAAGATTTAGATGAAATTACTTAGATAAATTAATAGCTTAGATAATATAAAAAAATAATGGGTCGTAGAGAATACAAAGTTGAGACTGTAACCTCTCTTTGACACTGCGGCAATGAACGAAGAAGATAAATATTTCATTACGAGTATAATAATCAAATTACCTACAATGTTTGATCAGTTTCATATTAGTTTTATAATAGTAACTTTCAATGTTACTTCAAGCAATCATAATATTGGATTATCATAGATATTTTCCAACTATTGTCTAGTGGCTTATGCCGGAGGAGCTATGGGTAACCACACAATGGTCCCAAACAGCAGCAAACGCCAACGCGGCAGGCCCAGAAGGAGATGGCGGGTCGAACTCGGCTCTTTTCACAAGAATTGGCGAATAAGAGCACTGGATAATTGTCTATTAGTTTCTTTTGAAAGTATGCCAACTGGGAACATACCACCATCAGTGCTGTTCTAATACTCTGGCTGAACCAAACAACATTAATCAAAGATGGACTTATGGTGGCCTACATTTAGTATAGGTTGTCGTCAGTCCTTAACTTAATGCTTTAATGATATAATTATTAAAAAAACACTGACTGCCTCGTCGGTCGGTCGGTCGTGAATCGCGACTGCTGAGCTTGAGGTTCTGGGTTCGATCGGGGTCGGGCAAATTTTTATTAAGTTTTTCTATTAGGAATTTCTCAGTAGCAGCCGCAAATACTAGATTTGTGCCCGGTTGATGGAAATAGGCTCGCCCCCTATTACATGGAACTAAAACATACTATATTAGGTACACCTCTACCGAACCCTTCGGGGATTACGGACATGATGTTATGTTACAATGTTATTAAAACCATTAAGCGTTGTAGTTATTCATCATCATCGTCTTTACTAATCCCAATTTATTGAGAGCTGGACCGAAAAATCTTATTTTTTTTTGGACTATTCGCCAGTTCAGTATTAATCCCATAACTAGAATGTTTCAAACTATTTTTCTTTCAAAGCAATGCTAAATTATTCACTTACAACTGCATTCAATTCATATTCTCCTCCTCCTTATATCATTGCTTTGTAAGAAATTTAATTCCGCAGTCGAATCATAATGTCAACTATGCAAATCTATTTTATGATCTAGAAATGTCGGCGGGGAAATGTTAATATCATCGTAATTCTGTGTGAAGCCTTTAAAAAGTTTTTAAAGGGAGGGCTGGCCTGTTTTAGTGGGTATTTTCTTCTTAAGAATGTTGCTGAAGCATTTTTCCGTAGCTATCTATGTTTCCGATTGGTTATGATGACTGAGTGGAAGGTAACAGAAACACTTTTAAGGATCAAAATCGGTTTTTGCAATTTCAAAATAAAGTCTATGATCTCCCACTAAAATATTGCATGTAGCGGAGTAAAGAATGTGTGGTGCGACAATGATGGACAAGGTAAGGAACGAGTATTTTAGAGGAAGTTTAAAAGTTGCACCAGTTAGGGACAGAAAAATTGAAAGGGACTCTGTCTTGGTAGGGACATATGATGAGGAGGGACGAATCGCATGTGACTAAAAGGGTGATGAATATAAATGTTCATAAATGGAGAGGGAGAGGAAGACCAAAGAAACGATGGATGGATTGTGTGAGAAATTATATGAAAGACTAGCTGTGGCCCGCGGTTTCACCCGCCGCTTCTGACTTGTTTTCTTTTTGCTCGGCTCCTATTGGTAGTAGCGTGATGTTATATAGCCTATAGCCTTCCTCAATAAATGGACTATCCAACACAAAAAGATTTTTTCAATTCGAATCAGTAGTTCCTGAGATTAGCGCGTTCAAACAAACAAACTCTTCAGCTTTATAATATTATATATAGTATAGATAAAGGAGTAAATGATAGTGTGACGGTTGACAGAGGAGAATGTAAGAAAAAAACGTGTGGCACCGACCCCAAGTAAAAGATGATGATGATCTACAACTAATGCCATCGATAGTAATGTACTCTATGTTTTGTCTTTGGTTAACGGCCCGTGTATTCAAGTTATGAATAAATGTTCGTCCATTACTTGTTTCCCTGAAATACGTTATTTTGGTTGAAATTCAATTTTACATGCAGTTTCTTGTAAAATCTGACCAAAGTGTATTTTAGTAAAGATACTTTCTTCTTTCTTGATACTTCACATAAAAAAAACACTTTCAGTTAGAAACTTAATATTGTTTGAAACTGCTTCCTCAACAAACGTGACGACTAAATTACGATGATTAATTTGCTTAGTTTTACTTTTGTCTGGCAGAATTACATAACATAACATCACGCCTGTAAACCCCAAAGTGTTAGGCAGAGGTGTACCTAATAATACCCCCATAATTCGCCAGATATGTTTAAGTCCCACGTAATAGAAGGCGAGCCTATTGTCATCAACCGAGCACAAACTCAGACTCAGTGTCTACTACTGAGAAATTCAAGATAGAAAAACCGAATAACACTTTGCCCGATCCGGGAATCGAACACAGGACCTCATGCTCAGCAGTCGCGCTTACCACCACTGGACCAACAAAGCAGTCAATCAAAATCTGACACAATTATTTGTTTCCAACGAAACATTACACCTAATACTCTGCTGCTATACAGATACACCCAAGATATGTTGCGCTAGTATAATATTACGCTCCATCGCTAAAAACATCATTGTTCATTCCACATTGACTTGGTCATCGCAGTATGTTATTATAACAAGAATTTTCTCCGCAATAATTTTTGCTGCTGTCTAGCCCCTTGACATAATCTCAAAGCCGACTTTTACGATAGTCACAAGAACAGCGGGGTGGCCTAAATTTATCCATGCCTGCAATCTCGCTTTTAATCCGATGGGAGAAGGAAAGTTATGCCACAGTATAATCTCCGACTAATCCTTGGGAGAATTAACTACGGATCTGTCTAATGTTTTGTGGTGTGAAATAATTGTAATAGAAAAAAAAACCTATAAAACTGCAGCTATCTAAATGCGAAAATGATTCGAAATATAATTTTAAGGGATAGTTTATGGTCTTCTATACAACGGTGGAATACGCATAGATCACTTTGCTTGTTCTCTACAAATTAGCTATTTATTTAATCATTTATATTCGCACTGAAACGCCATACAGCAGAACGATAACGGAGTAAAAAAGTGCCTACTTCATCTTACTACATGTTCAGCTTGTAATAACATAATTCAATCATGATTCGAAAGACACGTGGCGCCAGCTATTATCATGAGAACGTTATTGTTGTTTTTTCCCGGGAACAGCACATTTTTTCCAGGATGAAAGGTACCCTATGTCCGTTTCCATATTATATTATTAATTAATTAACAATTGATTAGTATTGATTGATTAATTAATAATGAATGAATAATGATTGATTGATTGATTAGTATTAGTAAGTATATTAGTATTGGTAATTAGTAATATTAGTAAATATAAGTAAATGAGTAAAAAATTTTAATTAGCAAATTAATAAATATTATTAAATTATTAATTAGTATATAAGCATTTGTTAAAAAGTAAAATAAGTGAAAATTTAGTGTCCGCACTTGTAAACATTTATCTATACTGTTTGTTCCGTTGCCTCAGACAAACCGTGAAAGCGGTTTTGTGGAGATAGTTCTTAAGTTAACATCTCTGTAAACCTTGTCTTCATAAATAAATAATAATAAAAAAAATATCTGTTATGCCTTCCATCTGTACTGTGCGCGGTGGACATCGAACTGACGAAAATAGGTCACGCTTGCTCTTGCAGCGTCAGGCAATCACTTCACCTTAGTAGTAGTACCACTTGAGTTATAATACTCCATCTTATCAGAAACTCGATTTCAGCCAGTAGAATTAGAGGCAACTCCTAGAAACTTTGTTAAACAATCTTCATGCGGTTTTTTTTCACCTTAGATCCAAATCCAGGCCTATCAATTATTGCAGCCACGGTTTACCCCATAAACTAAACGCAACGACGAAGTCTAATATTTTATTAAATATGCTAATACAATCTTGCAATGTTGCGGCACAGAAATGTTAATATCCTCGTAATTCTGTTGGAACTATTAAAAACTTTATCCTGTTTCGTTCTGTCGAGAATTTCAAGCTTGAAATTTAATTTCAAAGTTGCATTATGGTTTCGGCCGTTTGTGTTTCATATTTTAATGTTGATATTGAGTTGAACGTTGGATCTGTTTGTTATTATAGTTTCATTGACGAGCAAGAGCAATTTTATAGGTGTATCTATTATAATGGGGGCCGAATTTTAATACTTAAAAACTTCAGGTGTTTTTAGTTACCAAGTAACAGCAAATTGACTGGCCTGTTGGTCTAGTGGTCAGTGACTCTGACTGCTATGCCGGAGGTCGTGGGTTCGATTCCCACCCAGGACAAATGTTTGTGTGATGAGCATGATCATTTGTTCTGTGTCTGGGTGTAATTTATCTATATATGTATGTATTTAGAAATATATAAGTATGTTTATCAGTTGTCTAGTACTCATAACACAAGCTCTGCTTAGCTTGAGACTAGACGGCGTTGTGTGATAGTTGTGGAATATTATTATTTCCTTTATTTATTTTTTTACTCACTAATTACATTTTTAAATATTTCTTAACAAAAACCATATAAAAAAACATTTAAAAATATAAAAAATAGTAGCCCACCGGTATCGGGAACAGGGTCCAAGCTACCGGCGGTCAGGGCTCCAGAGAGAGGAACCTCCTAACAATACGAGCCGTGTCTAGGAGTACCGCTTTCTGAATCAAGCCCTTGATCCAGCTTCCTAACGAGAGCCTCCTCAGGTATTGGTCGAGGCTCTTGGCAATTAAGCCATGGGCTGATACGACTATCGGCACAATGATCGCTGAGTCCACATCCCACATGTCGACAACCTCGCGAGCCAAGTCAAGATACTTGATTTTCTTATCTTTCTCGGCTTTCACGAGGTTCTCATCATGCGGGACCGTTATGTCAACAATCATTGTGCGCCGCTCTGATCGATCCACCACCACTATATCAGGCTTATTGGCTACAATAGTCCTGTCAGTGATGATGGATTGATCCCAGTACAATGTGATACTGCCATTTTCGAGAACTGTTTCGGGCACATACTTATAGTACGGCACTTCCGATTCCACAAGGTTGTATTTTAGAGCAAGTTGCTGATGGATAATCCTGGCTACAAGGTTGTGTCTATGCAAGTACTCTCCGTTAGCCAGACGAGAACACCCGGAGATAATGTGACGGATTGATTCGCCTGGACGGTGGCATGCCCGACATCCTGGACGGTGGCATGCCCGACATATATATACATATTATTATTATTATTAATTGCCTGCAGAGAAACATAGATTTTCATGTGGTACCATCAAAGGCATATTATTATCGTCGTGATCACCGATATGATCAGAGATTGATCGGTAGAACTAGTATATATATAACTAGTAGACAGCACGCAGGACTTATAGTTAAATCACTGGATTCTCCGTAAAAACACATAACATCATAATACATAACATCTCACCTATAATCCCCGAAGGCTAAGACATAGGTGCACCCATTAGAAGACCTAAATTTTGCCAGTTATGTTTAAGTCCCATGTAATAGGGGCGAGCCTGTTGCTATCTACCGGGCACAAATTCAGACTCCGTGGCGGCTACTGAGAAATTTCTGATGGAAAAACCCAATAACACTTTGCCTGATCTTGGAATCGAACCCAGGACCTCACATACAGCAGTCGACCAACTGAACATCTTCTTGACATTATCCATCAGATGCGTTTTACTGAGCTCCTACTTTAAAAACTCCATTTTTACCTCTCCAAAATATCTTCGTGTATTACCAAAAATACGTTAGTTACAAACCATCTAGTCCACATTAAATTAAAAATTTAACGCCATCGCATTGCAACAATGCTTTATTTAAAAGAGATTTTTAATAAGATCTCTCTATTTTTACAGGCTGCGTTTTGCCGGTACTTTAATTAAATTTCTACTAGAATACCTGCGTTATATTCAGTGGTTTTAAAACGGGTTATTAAGGAGTGAAATTAGTTTAAGGATAAGGCTGTCTTTGTTTTCCTGAGGTGGGGAATGGAAGAATAATATAAGGGAAGTGTTGGCTGTATTTTTGGGAGCCGAGACGATGACGTGGCAACACCTGTATTGTGTTATGTTTTAAGCAGGATTTATAACACAAAATGACTTTTAGAACAATCATACGGAATGATATTGGCTGAAAAAGCAGATCTTTAAAGGTAAGGTTAGCACAAAAGTAATTGTACAACCTACAATCATCAAGTTAGTGAAATAAATACATCTCAAGATCAGTGTCGTCATACAAAGAACCAACCAGCACAATAAGCATTACTCAGATTTGTTTTACAATAATGACTGCTACTACATAGTACTAATAAACATCTCATCATCATCATCATCATCATTTCAGCCGAAAGACGTCCTCTACTAGACATAGGCCTGCCCCAAGTGTCGCCACATTGACCGGTCCCGTGCGACTCGCATCCAGCGGATCCCTGCAACCTTCACCAGGTCATCGGTCCACCTAGTAGTAATAAACACCTGCATTACATAAAATGAAAGACCTCCAAAACGTTTTGCCAAAAGACAAAATAGTTAACACAAAATCAGGGAAGATAAAGAGCAAAATTAAACATCATTTTGCTTAGGTACTCTTATTTGCTTTATTCCTATCTCAAACCGAGCAACTGCAATAAAATTATACCGGTAACAAAGATGATTAAACGTTAAAACTGAGGTTAAAATACTTCTTGTTTAACTTTGAAAACGTTAACGATGGTCTTAACCGTAGTGAACAAGTCTCTCCGTCTAATTAGACAGTTTTAAAAGTGCAGTTTTCTACTGCTTTTAATTGTGAGATTTACCGGTTTTAATTTTAATGTCTTGGTATTTTATGTTTATTATTTAAAGCTTATTCAAGTTTTTAAAACACAACAATTATGGGTTCGATCTAAAATAGGCTTTCTTATATTTTCAGTGAAAAGACTTTTGCTACCCGCGTCCTGAAAAATAATCCCTTAGAAGCCTTTCAGACGATCATTGAACCAAACTGACGACGCAATTCGTCTCTTATAATGGCAAACAACATCGCGCCGCCCAGTTAGAGATGGTAGGAGTAGCTTTGTAGCTTTAGATAAAGAAAATAAGAAGGATAGTATCGCTATTGTTTTGTAGACAATTTGGATGTATATGGGAGCCAAGACTACTGTCCTTTAATTTTTATTCATGTATATTTTATTTTTTTTCCGGATTGGAAATCATCAAATAACCGATCTGGGCAGAACGGAAGGGAGTGTCAGACTTGTACTGATTAAAACTCACCCTGTTCCTTCTTTGCCCTTTGTGTTCCAGGGCCGCGGTATCTCTTTCGAACCCGACAGGCATCGGCCCTTGCGGATCCCTTCCTGTTTGCTGACATCTCTTTGAGGCGCGCGTGGAATACGAACGCGCAGTCGACACGTCGTTGTCATAAGACGGCCGGACGGCGAGCTAGCCGTCCACTGGCCCGCGTCTTTGGTTGCCGGGAGCCACCACGTGGCCCCGACGCCCGGGGCGTCTCCCGCGGCGGCTGTTACGTGAGGTTCTTTTCCTGTATATGTATACTTTACCTCGCATTTTGAAGAGATCATCGTCATCATCATTATCTGCCTAGAAATTTCCAAAACTATGTTGGCGTCGGCTTCCAGTATAGCCGGATGCAGCTAATGCTAATACCAGTATTTTACATGGAGCGAGATGTCATAGTTAAAACAATCTGTGAAACGACCGTAGGCTAGTTGTAACTACCACACTGACACGGAGAACTGGTTGGTAATATTACATTCTGTCAGCAGCTACGATGATCTAATGGTGGTTATACACGCTCGACCGAGAGCTCTGTCTATCTCTCTCTACACGTCTCGCGAAACCCGACACGGAACGGAGAACAAGCGAGGAACACCGAGGCTAGACGAGCGCTACTATTATGCACTCTCGCACTCTCCTTACCTCGGAGTGTCTCGGCAAAAGTGTATAACCGACACAATAGTCAAAAATGTTTTTGATTAATAGACTTATGTCAATCGTGTAGTCTTCATTAGCAATATTTTTTTTCGTAAAATAAACAAATTGCCAAAACTCCAAGCGAAATTAAACCTTGTTTGTAACATATAAACAACAAATCTGAAAGCTACAAAGAAGCATAAAAATATCAAAAACGTTTAGCAAGGACAACAACATAAGAAACGAGTACAAAAACATTGTTTCGTTTTTCCTTGCCAAGCTTTTTTTTACTTTTGTTTAGTAGTGCAAGGCATAAGTGAACGAAGGAAGGTAGAAAATTATCATCGTCATAACATCACGCCTGTAATCATGTAAGGCTTTAGGCAGAGGTGTACCTAATAAATAGTTAACATAATTTTTAAGTTCCATGTAATAAGGGGCAAGCTTAATGCCATCAATTGGGCAAAAATCTAGCTGCTAGTGCGAAATTCTTATAGCAAAACCTAAAACACATTTAAAAAAATAATAGGATGAAGTTTAGTATGGTTGACTTATGTAGGCTAAAAAATACGATAAGAGTGCATATAAAAGGGTATGTTGTGGCTGTTTCTTATTTTATAAACTTACCCTAAGTTTTAATAAAATAAGAAACAGTTGATTGGAGTATAGAAAGGTGAATGGATACGTCGTCGGCTTTCTTTTGTATGTGTCTTTCTTTCTTTCGTAATAAAAATTTAATTCAGTCCTAAACTGAGGCCATAGTCATTAATTCATTGAATGTGTTTTCGGAATCATCTACCAGTTTAGCCACATTTTTTTTGTAAAGAAGGCTGTTTACATCTAAAATCATTGGCTTGAGTAGTAGTACCTTGCTGTAATTGCAAAAAAAAAATACTGGAACGAAATTAACAAAATTAAAAATCTTTTCTAACAGTATTAGATTATAACAACCGAATTTAACTACACCCACACATTTACCAAAACATTAAACCCGAATCGCCCGAAAACCCGCTTTAGCTCCCAACTTAAACACACCAGTAAATCGTGATCAAGCTGAACGCGATAAATCCGTGCTTATGTGATAGTATAAAGGATATTCGTGCATCACTTCGGTCGCTAAAATTCTTATTTATGTGCCCAAGATAAGGGACTCTAGTTTCCTTATGCTCCCGACTTCCGGATTTTGGTTGGTAAGCCTATGACGGAAAATTTATCGCTGGTTGCAAGATGACGGGAGATCTGGTAATTATGATTTTGGGTGCAATTGTAAGATTTGTTGATATTGAAAATGTTTTGATCCTCGGGATGTCTCTTCATTGAACGGTGAGACATCAATTAAATTGAGATAAAACAAACATGAATTTCAATTAAAAGAAAACTAAAATCTCATATTTTTCTTCATCATATTCAGTTTAAATGGGTCTACTCTTGACCTCAATCTAGTCCTGCGGACAGAGATGAGGTCGACGATGGAACGAGCTAACCCGAAAGAAGCCTATTAACTCGCGACTTAAATAGATTCGGGTCAGATGAACTTGGGAACACCGAAATTCATTATATTGAATTTGACACGTCTAGTGCAGATGATGCGCATAATATAAAACTGGTAATTGAAAAGAATAGACTAAAGAATACAGACCAAACTTCCGACCAATACCTAGATATCACAAAACAAATTTCGAAACTCGCATCAGTATAATATCTTTTCAATCTTAAACTCATCGGATCATCGCATCCATCAAAATTCGCTCTCAAACTATTTCACACTTCGCCCGAAGTCTCGAACAAACATCAGAAGTTCAGAACTTGTAGGATCCACAACAAAAGTCTAAGTTTAAATAGCATTGCAGGCATCGATTGCATCTGTACAAGTTTGTCGTTCATTCGTTCATTCATTCTTGCACGCGTTTCAATAACTTCGGTGTTGTCATCTTTGATATTTGCTTCGGTTGTCTCCGTCTTGGATTCTTTGAATACTGTGATAGTTTTGTCTAGTTCAACTGTGAGGTTGGAAGGAGCGGGGTGTCTATATTATGAATGTTTGATGTATAATATTTTACATTAATATTTTTTGTATGCATCTAATCATTTTGCATTAATATTTTAGCCTGTATTGAACATAAATCCTCTCAATAAGTTTCTATAGAGGATGATTGTTCATCATATTCCATTTTTAAAACAGAAAATGTGTACTGGGTGAATTCACATTCAAGTTGGCGTTGGTGGCCAAATTCAAAACTAAAATGCCAAATCCAAAAATAAATGAGGTATAGTGAAAAATACTCAACAGAGTCTTGAGTTCGATTTTGATGAAAACTAAAACTGCATCGATGTCGTTGGATTTTTGAAAAATCAATATTCATAGCCAAGAATCGAACACGTTGATTTAAAAAAAAAAAACACTGTATTATTACACCATTAGATAGCATTGCTATTAAGGGTCAAATTCTGGGAAGTAATGGCATAGTTATGTCGCACTTTAGAAACCTGTTATTATGTTTTGAAAAAAAAAAGTATAAAAAGTATTCGGTCGTCTGAAAAACATCTCTTATTCAGGTAGATTAAGTTCAGATAGATGTTCGATCAAGGACCTGATCGGCTTTTACGTTTTCTATTATTCTCCAACAGACATTGAAACTCCATTAAAAATATCAGTTACAATCTCCCCACAATTTCTCACAACACTTGCTTCAGTAATCTGCCGTCAACTTGAATGAAAACCAAAGAGGAGACGCGGACAAGAAATAAACAGCCCGGAAAAATAAAAGAAATAATTTTTAATCTGCACCCGGCTTCAATACATCTTGTTGCTAAGAAATGCACTCGGAGAAGTCTTGGAGTCTTATTCTGATGAGATTGTGTTTTGTAAGACTTGAAACTAATATGATTGGAATGGGTTTGGTTGGAAAGGAACATAATGTTAATTCAAACATAGCATCAGAATATGACTCCAAATTAATGAACATTGAGGTTGATTTAATTATAGCGGAAGATATTATAATTCTGAAACACGAATATTTCTCATGTTAGACATGAAATTATGTATTTAAATTTTATGAAATTATTTATTCTAATTTTCCGATAACGAGGTATCCAATAAAGGTACCTTATCCCATTTCCATCACGATACTATGCCACATATTTTTTAATGAAGAGCATTGTAAATTCTCCTTATAAGTTCAAAATATTAAAGAGTAGGAAAGTACAAATAAAACAGGAATAGGCAAATTCTCCCTAACCTGAATCAAATTAATCTGACTCTAGATTGAAAAAATAATTCTAATGTCAATACATTTACTGCTTGTTACAAAGCAACATTTACTAGAGAACCCTCTCCACATAATCAAGACTAAGACTATTATTATCAGCACAGAATCGGCTCACAGTTCTACCGTCCGAGCTCATCGATCAATTACGGCATCTGTCCGCTTCGCTTCCAATACTTCTTGTGTAGACCCACGGAGTTTTAGAAGGCTTAAACTTTAAACAATAATTTATATTTTATATAGATCATGTACATGCAGTCAAAGTAGGTATCAATCACAAACAAAAATATGAAGACGCAGTCCCAGCCACAAGGCATATTATCTGTGACTATTGTAGTTGTCTATTTCAAAGACAATTGTTTAAACCTTTGTCACATTCTCCTCTCCTGTCCTTAACCTAATTTACTTAGGGTTTTCTTCAATGTGTATTAGTCATAATACTTGGCGCAGCCGTGAGACACACAATATTATCTCTTTTTCTGTTTAGGTTTATGTTTTTTATCGTGTAAATTAAAGTTTTTTATTTATTTGTATTTGTTTGTTGTGTGCACTTGTGGCATGTGATAAATAAATATGTTTTCTATCTTCTTCTTTCTTTCATCATTTCAGTATTAATTCTCTTTTATACACCATATCACACAGCCCATCCATCGATTCTTTCGTCTTTCTCATCGTATAAAAGCGTTTTATTCGTAGTAATGCATCATAAAATGCGTGAACCTTTAAATTGTGTATTCAAATTATTGATAGATTTCAAATTTCATTATGACACTATCATCATCATAACCCTATTAGCAGTCCACTTGTAACCTTTCTAATCTTGTGCTATTTAATAATTTTCTTAATATGATACTCTCATGAAAACACGCACATAAATTCATGTCATTTACTGATATTGCTGATAGCTGGTTAAATAAAACCTTCCCACGTTCTAATCTGCCATAATACGCCAAAACTTTGTGAGGAGTATTTATTTGAATGTACAAGAATTATGAAAATGTCGCGGTTCGTACGTCGTTAGATACATTCAAGATACAATACAGAACTCTTTACGAACTGTGTTTAGAATGTCTATAAATGTTTCATCTACTAGACGAATCTGTTCCCAACTCTATGTCCCAGTTAGCACCTCGAGCGGGCAACAAATTATTTCCTATATTTTTATTATAAACTTTGATTCCGTCGTGGTAGTAATTACTTTCTGTTCAGAGGCAACTGATTTCATTGACACAGCAAACTTTGTTCCTGTTGATCTCTTTGATATCAAAAGCTTTTCATTTTATTTCTCTTTTCAGATGTTCCAATCTTTTGGAAGAAAATTACGATTTTGCGGTTGATTTGGTAACTGTTTTATTAATATTTCTGTCTTCAGTGTTTTTGGTATTGACGCTACTTCTGATGGTCCCAGTCCTGGTTTCGATCTTTAGGTTGTATAAAGTGTAGGTAGCATAATTGACTTATAATGTTCCCACTGCTGAGGCGCCGTTCGTCTCTCTAGGAAAGGGAGTGGGCCGTACCGAAGTTCATCACGCGGGCCCAGTTCAGGTTGGTAGATGTCACATGTCTGACTTACAGTTCTAGGACATGCTTTGAGAGAAGGGGTAATGAAACAAATTGCAGCGAGTTTATTTTTCTTCATGAATATCTAGGAGCGTGCTAGCAGCCTCCTCTTACCTACCCCTATTTTATCGGAGAATTCAGGGTATTCAGATGGTCTTAGCATCATCTGCCTAACCTTTACCCAACTATGTTGGGGTCGACTTCCAATCTAACCGGACGCAGCTGAATACCAGTACTATACGTGTGGCAACTGCCTATCTGACCTACCTCCACAACCCAGTTAGTACTAGGTAGTACGATACCCCTTGGTAACACTGACTGTCAGACTTTCGGGTTACTGAATACCTATAACAACTGACAGCCGCTGAATTGACAGCCGGGACGGCTTAACGTGCTTTCCGAGACACGGAGGAACCTTGGTAATGAGTGGTCACCCATCCACGTGAATATCGACCCGAGTGAAATTATAAGATATTATTATTTAGCCACGAGCCCCTCTTAGAAATTCGGATAGTGGAAAAATATTAAGTACAACTATGTCAATCAACTAACGTCGATTCTGTTTAGTATTCTATCCACCTTTCAATGGAAACTGAGCGTAAATAATATTAAGTAAAGCTTTTGCGTTTAAACAACAGAGATTACTTATAATGTATGTAGATACGTGTTCACGACACGATTAAGTATATTTAAGGACTATAATGGCATGCACAATGTTAGTGTGTGGTGCGATACAAAGGATTTTTAGCTATTTTGTTCGTTGATATTTTTTTTAGGTTATATTTTTTTGGATAACTATGTTTTTCTGATCTTCATGGTACTAAATAGCTACAAAATGGTTAGATAGAATCTCTTAAATAAAAGCAATCTCAAGTACTTTAAAATGTAATATTTCCCATAATTCGAAAACGGGAGTATCCTATAGAAACCATAACATTAGGTACTTACTCGTCAAGAACATATTTTTTTTTAATAATAGCAGCGCTACACCTCTAAATTTGAAAGCAAGTCGCCTGTCTTTGTATGGACTTATGATGAGAAGGGATACAACGCATGGTTACTAGAAGAGTGATGAATATAAAAATGTTGATGTGTTATTGTGTCAGTAACGATTTAATTTTGTAAGTAAAACGGATTAATGAGAGTGGAGAATAGAAGAAAACACGTGTCGAGCCAACCCCAAATAACAAGAGACAATTAATGCAGAAAGATGAGAAGTGCAAATCTAGTAAAAGCGCCACCTATCTTTCAAGACCGAAAATTATACACGTCAATTGCCCGCTACCTTTCCTAACTTAAGCTCAAAGTATTGCTTTAAGAGGATTAAATCATTAATTAATTTGCAGTACGTACGTACGTATTGCGCTGTGTACTGATGGAGGTAAGCAGCAGGAAGGTTGCGCTACGATGCGATATAAGAAAGTTTAAGCTTTTAGGCGCTAATCTACCGTTACGATGGTTACCTCTTTTTAAGATTAATTAAATGGTGACTGAGTGGTACGGTAGTTTATTAATGACTTCGATAAGACAGCTTTGCTAGTTGATTATGAAAATATTAACAGGACATCACGTATAATCTCCGAAGGTATTGGCAGAGCGCCAGTAATGTTTAGGTACCATTATGCAGAAATTTCTGATGGGAAAACCCAAGAACACTTTGTCTGACATATGCATTGAACTTAGGACCAGCTGTAGCACATCAACAGCAGCATATCATGGCGTACGACGGATATGCATAACTAAATCATCAATATGCATTTACTATACATTATACATACATACATTTACTATATATTACCTATAACATTTGGTTATATCTGTTTCTTAGCGGCCAAATTCCCGTGAGAACTAGCCAACTGACGTGACCATGTTTCAATCATACAAAATCGCAGAACATGAAATTTTTTGTGTGTTCTTATATTCTCTGTGGGCTTATCTGGTCAAATACTTTTATTTTTCTTCAGTCTTTCTTTATTTCAACATTCCTTCATTTGTCTTGGATATCTATACTACATATTTATAGTTTCTTAGACATTTCAAAGGCTACCATATCTTTGACGTGAAAGGAATACGGATCTATATTCGAAAGCTAAAACCACTTCAGTGGGCTTATTTTCTCCGAACGTTATTGATATACTCGTAGGTATCTATAAAAGGGTGGTGGTTGGTCTTAAAGACCTGAATCGCTAATGTTTTAAGGCAATTTCAAATATCTACGAGCGATAGACGGGACAAGACGAAGGAAATCGTAATCCAGTACTTGTTACTACTTAGTAACACATCGTTCTGTCTAGTGTCATACGCCTGCTTGTGTGGTAGCTTGATTCGTGTCTTATATAATCGATAATGTTCTACATCAATTTTTGTATTTAATAATTCCCAATATCCGCTCTGTAAGTCTTTTAAATGTTTTTGATGGCGTTTTATGCTGTGTTTTGACAATCAATTGAAAAAAGTCATCAATCATGTGTGATCTGTTAACTTCTTACGAAACAAGATACGATGTTAATCGGGTCTTGCCGTTTTGATTGAGCACAGGTGTTGTCGTCAAAAATCGAGAAAATCTGTAGGCACTTTTAAACCGGCTGAAGCTCATGATATAGAAGATTTATGTCATCTGATGGGTTGATAAAATCAAGTTAAGTTTCATGTATCCCATCCACTTTGGAAAACCGTGGTGATAAATGTGATCTTTAAATTTGCTGCGTTTGCCCAACAGTGGGACATTAGCAAGATGGATACCTCTATACCTACTTTAAACTGTTGGTTCTAAGGGTCCATCACCTAACACGTTTGCACACAAACCCAACGTTTCCTTGACATGACATTATTGTCATTATTTTGAAGACTCAAAAAAACATTGGAAGATTCCTGATACGAATATTTAAAGCCTAAAACGTTTAAACATTCCCCCACTTCTCCAGGTTTATCTTCGAATCCTATTTATAGAACGTTCCAGCTAATCCGATGTAAATTGGTGTTTACAGGATGAGTGTCAGCCGGCTGTAATCTCGTGAGGTGCGGCGCTCAAAGTAAATGGATTATTTTCAACGCTTTCAACTCCTTGTGTTTTTAATCAAATCTATGCGTGGGGGTTCTGAACTGAAGATTAGCAAAATTATTGATTATTATATTTAAGAGGAACTCTTGGCTTAATAATAACAGCCGCTCGTGTAGATCTCTTGGTCCCTGGATCAGTGATCACCCGTTACATACCGCGTTTCCTCTGTGGTTCCGAAAGCAAGTGAAACCGTTGGTCTATCAATTGTAGATCTTTAACAGTCGTTACAGGTAGTCAAGGGCCCGGACAACCAGTCTTACCAAGGGGTATCGTATTGTCCAGTAATAACTGGGTTGTGGAGGTCAGATAGGCAATCGCTCCATGTAAAATACTGGCTACCCCAGCATAGTTGGAAATAGGCAGGCAGATGATGATGGTTTCTTTTTTTTTTTCATTCCTTCGGCTTGTATGCTATCTGTAAATAGCAATCTGGTAGTGACACATAAGCAACTTTTTTCCAACAAATATAAAAATCACTGTATTTTTTACGAACTTGCACTGGCAAGTTTCTGGACAGCAACGTTATTTAATGAAAATGATGGTCATCATGATCTAGACCTCCTCCTCGCATCGTGTTCCACCTTACTTATCGTCGTGATTCCACCAACGTAAAACAATTATGTGCTTGACAATGTTTCGCCATCTTTGTCTATACTTGGCATTGTGGAGCGCGTCCTGGAGTTTTGAGTCCAGGGATGAGCGAATTTGGTCTGCCCATCTTTGTGGACCGTGACTCCTAGGACGTTTGCCATCGACCTTGACCGTGATCTTGACAGTGATTGGCAATTGCAGAATCTTTCGCTAGTGTAACCACCAGTTTCTGTTGGGCTGTCACGGAAGTTTCCTGAAAAAGAAAAATTAATAAATTATCTTAAAAAATTAATTAATTCTGTTTTTTCAATACAGTGACAACATTGTTATTGACATGTTAAAGTACAACATACAGACATTATGTCCCACAGGTAGGACCCCAGGCCTATTGCAGCTGCGGGACTGTTCGGAAGAGATACCGTGGCCCTGGAACACAAAGGGCAAAGAAGCAAAGAAGGAACATTTATGGGTTTTAGTCCCTTCCGAAAAAAACAAAAAGGCTCCCAAACTAAGTTTTCGCCTGTGACTTGGTTTGGAGGTCAGGGGACCTATCTGTGGAGTGTGGTGTCTTATTTTTATTATGATTGTCCTTATTCCTTGATATTATGCTCAAAATCTATCATCTGTGTTTTCAGAAACTGCAGATCCATCACATTATCTTCTAAAATCTTTCTCAACTGCCATAATATTATCCTTTCAAACCCTACCACAAACATCTTCTCACCGTACTCAAAATAATTTCCGTCACCAAAATAGCTATGCAGCGAGCGATATCATTTCTCATAGCATTAAAAGTTTCGCCTAGCATCTTGTAGTTGCTGCTTACCCAACTTTCAAGTAACGAGCGTTAATGCTCCGGAGACAGTTTCTGAGTAGGCTAGGCATAAGTGGGTATTAGACGGTATTAAGTGTTTTAGTGCCATCTAATGTGGTGAGCTTGAACGAAATGTTTGCGTAACGTACTTCGTGTATTAGAGCGTGGTGAGATTTTGTCGATGTTTTTGTTGGTTTTTCAGATGAGGATATGAAAAGTAAAGGTATTTTCAGTGAATTGAAGATTTTTATCTATCCTAATATTATAAAACTGAAGAGTTTGTTTGGTTGAACGCGCTAATGCCAGGAACTACTCTTTCGAATTGAAAACAATCTTTTAGTGTTGGATAGCCCATTTATGGAGGAAGGCTATAGGCTATATAACATCACGCTACGACCAATAGAAACGGAGTTACTATGAATAATGTTACAAAAACGGGGAAAATAGTATTTTTATAATAATTTCATGCGGTCGAAGGTCGCGGGCAACTGTTAGTTGTAAAAATAAAGTTTTTGGCGAAATATTTGATATGAGTTATGGAATCTAGCGTTTGCGGAAATCTATGGCAGAAAAATGTTATACAATTTCAATATTTAGTTTCTCTTCCTATAAATATAAGGTCTAACTATTCATACACGAAATGTTTTCAGAGAATTATCTAACGGCTATAACGAAGCCATTTCAAGAGATTTTTTTTTATCTGAGTATATTTCTTTTTTAAAAATATACAACATTTGTTTAGTATATGCGAAACAATAATTCTAAAATTTTTTGAGACTTTTTGCATAAAACCTTTACTCCCATATTCTAACAATGACAGTAGGTAAATACGACGTAGTTAACTAGCGTAATGGATGTTTAAAAATAAGGAGCCAGTATTTATTTTGTGGGTCATTTTAAATTATACAACATTATTTTTAGTATATACGAAACCTGAATATAGTTTGTTCAGAATAAGTAACTGAATCGATTCCAATCATTTTTAAACCATGTTATATTTTTTCCCAAAAATATTTAAAAAAGTTAAAAGTTGGATACTACTACTATCGCAATAATTTAGGTACCTACTGCCAAATTATTACAATCAATGAGCTCAAGGCGACGCTGGAGGCGCCCGCTGCGTGGTGACCGCGTTTTTGTGCGGACAATTAGGTATCAGAACAAGCTTATAACTTTGTGATTTTTCATGATAAAATTTTGAAATATTGTACATAGATTCTTTACATAAAAATACTAGACACGTGTATCAGGTTTCGCATATACTAAAACTAATGTTGTATACACATGATCATCTGTCTAGGCTTTTCCCAACTTACTTGGAATCGACTTCCAGTTTAACAGCTGGCGATCAGTTTTTTTATAGGAATGACTGCTTAATCAATCACAATTCAATTACTGAGAACGCGATGGTCTTTGGAAAGCCAGATTTTCGCATAAGTGTGTAAATGCACGATATATCCCCTCGACTGTCACCATCGCGGTATGACTTCGAAATACAACAAACATTTCGTTCTATTGAGAAGTCAAAAAAGGAAATCAAGATGCATAATTTGACTGCACAAGATGCATTAAACTTAGTTTAAATTTTATGAAAATCATCTACCATTTTTATCTAAACGTCCATGAAAGAGAAATGTCGTTGAAAATAATATGTGCATACATACATGCCATCATCTCTTATCTACATAGGGCGCATTACATTTTAGGAAGCAATAGTACCAAAGGGGCGAGATATGAGCGAATCTTCAAGAAACCGTCTGCTTATTCAAATACATTTCCCATAACTTTTTATTTACGACCCGGAGTTGAACTAGTTACTTGAGTTGAAGAACAAAGCGGTTTAAAGTTATTTTCTGTTGTATTTAAAAAGCAATTAATCAAGGACGTATTTCTTGGCTGCAAATACGGTTATTCGAATCTTCCAAACTGGTTACTTCTTTTTTGTTTGCCCTGTTTCGCTTCAAAGTCATGGAATTTGATGTAGGAGACTTGGAAGATAACTATCGTGAAAATTAAACCTTATTACTTTACAAGCGATCTTTGACAGTCATTACAGGTAGACAGTGGCCCGAAAGTTTGACAACCAGTCTCACCAAGAGGTGGCGTGTAGCAGTACCTTCTGCGTTGTGGAGGTCAGATAGGCAGTCACTCCATGTATAATACTGGTAATCTACTGGATGCGGGTAGACTGAAAGCTGACCCGAAAAGGCTTGGCAGATGATGATTGCATTACAACCAAGTTGAAGTGGCATTGGGTCGGCCATGTTTGTTCGAAAGACGGACAGCCGGTGGAGCACGTTTGCTCCACCGGCTATCGGCCGGCTCGGACACCACTTCAGGACTCGTTAGTCCTGAAGTGGGGACCGTGTATCGGATAACATACCTTAAAAAAGTGGCTGTCCAGGCTGAACGCGGAAGTCTATGGTCCAGCAGAGGACTGCGAAAGGTTGAGTTGAATGATTGACATTCACAACCTTCTTGCCGAACAGACAATGGTCGTGCTGTCTTCAATCACACTGTTGTCCCGATGCAGTTGTAAACTCTTTTAAATTGCTCTTTTTGATCTGTTAAAACCAAATGTCACACGAGAGACGTCGTAAAATGGAACTACAGAACAAACTAGTCATAAAGCCAGACTCAAAAACTACACTCATTCACAATACACTTGAACCACACCCCAAAAATCTTTCACAATCCAAGGCCGCTCCCAAATCCCTTAACAAAACCTAGTCCATCAAAAAATCTTTCAGAAAATCCACAATTATTCCCTCGAAGCGGTATAAAGCGTTGTGTTGGTACATCGAAACTCACTTTGGTTAACGAGGAAAACGGTCCCGCACGTCCTAACCACTCAATTTGTACGTAGCATTATGATATTGGTGTTGAAACTTGGAAACTTCTATCGTGTTACTCTTTGACTAGTTTTACTTTGAAAGCTTCTTGAGATTTTCTGAGGACGAGGTGACCTTGTTTAGAGGTGGTTAGATAATTATAATGTGGTTTCTTTTGAATGGCGGATAATAATTATGAAGTTAAGCCCTATGGCTTAACTTCATAATTATTATCCGAATTAGATTCTACTTTATTTTGGACTAAATTAGAACTGCCTTGTTGGTCAAGTGGTTGCAAGCGCGACAGCTGAGCATAAGGTCCTGGGTTCGATTCCTTGGTCGGGCAAAGTGTTATAATGTTTTTCCATGAGAAATTTTTCAGTAGCAGCCACAGAGTTTGGATTTAAGCCTGATTGATGGCCATTGGCTCGCCCCTATTACATGGGACTCAAAACATATGTGGCAAAATATCGGTGTACTATTAGGTGCACCTCTGCATAAGCCTTCGGGAATTACAGGCGTAATAATATGTTATGTTAAATTAGAACTAAATTAGATCGTATGTCACTTTTTCCCACTGCAGACTAAATTTAATTAGTTATGTTCTTACGGAGTATTTATCTAAGGGAAGATACGCTCAATACATTTGAATTGTGCAGGTACTGAAAAAAAGAAATATTATTCTTAAGTTTCATGCTCTAGTTTATGACAGAGCTTTATAAACGTTGCTTCAAGGATGATTTTCCACCAAACGGCTCACATCGCATCGGATAGGAACATATTTTACAATTTTTAAACGTTACTAAATCGTGTACACAGTATTTAAAGTCTATATTACCAAGCCGCACACACCTGCTTGACCGCGGGCGTCTTCCGCGACACGCGGTCGTAACATAGTATGCTGCGACGCGCGAACGGCTCCGTTCGCCTGTCGCAGTATCCGACACGGTAGGAATGATACGTTCGCAAGCGACGGTACGGTGCCGATTGTATATGTCGACATCCTGCCGGAGGCGATCGGCTGTCATCGCATACGTTTCTATGCTTTTCGATCTGATGCGATGTGAGCCGTTTGGTGGATATCATCATTTACTCTTACATTGACAAAGCGTAATTCCTGTCGCTATTGCACTGCTCCCAAACTGAAAATGCTAAGTAACGTTCATAGATCTCGAACTTAAACTTATTACAATACTCTCAATTAACTTCACTGCGCTGCGCTTCACCCAAAAATAGCATTTTCATTTCTTCTCCAGAAAGCTAATATCATTAAAGACAAAGAGTACAAAGACTGACCCTCCAAGAGTGCAACGTCCTGGGACGCATTTGTGGAGGGATAGAGAACAAGTCACTCAATTTGTGGGTAATTTACTACCTCAAGAGAACTCTTAAGGATGCGGAAACTTATTAAAAGAATGGCTGTCTTGGATTAGCCTCTTTTTGGTTAATCTTCTTAGGGAAGGAAGTTGGAGGATGTTTTATTTTATTTTTTATTTTATACTATTCGGGAAACTTACCGCTAATATTTGTAGGCCATTTACAAGTTTCAACAGATAAACACTTGAAGCACTCGAAATAAAAAGGAAGGTTGATACAAAAATACTATAAAAAACCTAAATTCAGTCGCAAACAATTACTTTTCCGTAAAAAGCTTTTCACCAACAAATGCTTAAGCCGAGTAACACTGGTATTGAAAATGTCCAAATCATGTTCAATAGTAATAAAATGATTTACTAATAGTAAGTTTATTAAAACTCCTGCACGCACGGATCAGAAACGAATTCTGCCTGTACGCGGACTTGGAATGAGGGACATGCAACAAACTAACCTGCCACATCGCGTTTTTTGTTACGAAATGCAATGGGCTGTTGCCCAATGCGGCTGGTATGCATGCTTTCCTGTAGAGTGATAGTGACTTGAGTCAGCAAAATTGTTATTCTACTTATCAACAGTCGTTTCCAAGTTGGAACGTTATTCCAACTAATTACATGAAAATTTCGAACATTAACTTATTAATGAGTCCAGGAAAAGCCGCAGAGCTTGTAACAAGTACCTACTGGTAACAACAAATGAGTCGTCATTCTGCTCACAATAATTTTGAACCAAATCATCATCAGCATCTTCTGCTCTTGTGCCATTCTACTAGGGTTCGGAGCAACTCGTCTTTTTTAATTTTGAACCAATTATAGTGTTGTACGAGTGAGTGAACTTCGTCTGCGTCACATTAAGAGAGAGAGGGTTGGAAAGACCTATAATCTAATTCTAAAAGAGAACATCACATGCATCATTCCGCATAATGAAAATGCGCGCGTGGTGATTCATCATTATTTTGCTGCGAAGTAATTTTAAAACTGTGATATCTCTTAGATATTTATTGAAATCAAATGATGTAAGGGCGCGATGCGGTTATAGTAAGTCAACCTTAAAATATAGACATATGCTATTACAATTTTTTTTTTAACTTTTTAATAGGTTCAATTTCGTCGTCCACTGATAATTTTGCTATTGACCAGAGACCTGACAAAGTGAAATTTTATCAATAATAACGTTGTCGGAAGCGTCAAAAATGTATTGAACCAAGCTACCAAAAAACCTCACTTCTGAAACCGAATCTGTTTTTCCAAACCATTATAATTATCATCATCTGCCTAGCCTTTTCCCAACTATGGTTCCAATCCAACCGGATGAAGGTCAGTAACAGTATCTTACATGGGGTGCCTATCTGACCTCCACAACCCAGTTATTACTGGGCAATACGAAACCCCTTGGTAAGACTGGATGTCAGACAGATTTTCGGGTCACTGACGACCTGTAACGACTGTCGAAGATCTACAAATGACAGTCGGCTTAACGTGCTGTCCGAGGCACGGAGGGAACTCGGTATTTAATGGGTGATCACCCATCCACGGACTAACCTAGGCAAGCACGGCTTAACCTAAAGATCGACCTGAGCGGCTGTTATTATTTACCCGTTCAAATTAAAAATTAAATTAAATCAGGCATGCAACAGTCAACTGATTAACCGATTAATTTCCCTGTAAGCCTCATTCTCGTGTCAATTTACCAGCCCAAAACTCAAAGCCAGCTGTGGCTATATATTTCGCTTTACCGCCTAACAAACAGTAGCATTATAACGAATTAGGAACACGTCTACATGGCGCCGCCATGTTTGAATGTGATTGCCTGACGGTACTGTGGTGTTCTTCCCAGCTGATTCCGCTTATTAATAACATTGTCATTACTGAGAACAATTATTGTAACTGGTACACACACCTGATGTTTTAGAGGTAGGAGGAATTTACGGAGTGATAAAGTGGGAGGTATCATGGCCAATATTTTAGATGTGACAGCGTGTGGTTTCTGGTAGTGGAACTATTCACAAGATTATGGTGCTACAGGATTTGGTTGATATCAAGCAAGATTCAATATCATTCGAATTAGATAAAAGGTGTTTAATTTGAACGGCGATGATGACAAAGCTGATCTTTATCAACTTTTTTGCGGTAGACTTGATAAATAATCAACTTAAATATGCTAAGGCTCATTGAATTAAATCAAATAACCAAATAACTATGACATAAAATTAATTAAAGCTTTTTTTTTTATTTCTGAACTTATGAAGTTGCGCAGTTGAAATTTCTCGAAGATGTAAAATTTTTCAAACAGTTATAAGTTAATAACAAAGGGTAACCCAGCGCAGAGTACCTATAGTTCACTCACATTTTGCAGTTACCGTAATAGGGGCCAGCCTCTTCCTCCTAGAAAATTCCTGATAGAAAACTCAATAACACTTTGCCCGACCTGGGAATCGAATTCAGGACCTCATACTCAGCAGTAGCCAACGACCAAAGAGGCAGAGACCAAAAATTGCATAGGATCGCTCTGATACTGACTATAATACTTTTGAAACCGCACCACAGTATGGCTTAGTTCTTAAATGAATGCGATGGTAGGTGATACTTCCTCGAAAGAGCTTTTTTACAAGCTAAATGGGTAAACAGCCGTACTAAATTACAATTACTGTGCCTCTATATTCTACCAAAATGTATCGTGCAACACATTCGTGAACTAATTGGACACGATTTGTATCAGTTCTGCGCCACAAGTTTGTACACACATTTATGAGTGAGTTACCTCCACACTTTAGTAAAATGGCTATCATTTAATTATTTGATCAGTGTTTGAAATTTAATAAGTTTTATTTGTCGGATCCGGTCGTTAGTATGGACATAAAATTAATCGCAAGTGCGCTGGTGGTGACGTCACGCGACCTACTTGCAAGTCTACGCATACCACAGCGTGCTTCTACTGAGCCCTGATGTTTAGTTCGAGGCGAGGGCGACAGTCAATGTCTGATCTCGGAGGAGTTGAGACGTCTTGGAACTGTACCCGATTCATTATGCCTCGTGTTAAATTGTAATTTCAAGTAATTTTTTAGTTTAATAGAAACAGTGTTTCGAACCCATAGTATTTTCAGTTAGGCAGAGGTGTACCTAATAGTACACCTACATTTCGCCAGTTATGTTTAAGTCCCATGTAATAGGGAGCAAGCCTATGGCCATTCACCGGGTACAAAAAAAGACTCCGTGGCTGCTACTGACAAATTACTGTTGGAAAAACCATTAAGAATTTGCCGGACCTGGGAATTGAACCCAGGACTTCATGCTCAGCAGTCGCGATTGCGACAAACGAGGTAGTCAAAGAATAAACCTAATGAATAACTACAGGCACGTGCACTTTGGATGTTCAGGCATTCATTGAGGTACGATACGTATCTTCAATTAATGGATAAGTTAAGTTAATTTTTGAATAAGTTAACAAATACAAACCCATTCATTCAATATGGTTCACTCATTCAATAAAAACGACGAAAGCTTTACTACAGTGAACACACTCGTTTAAAACCACGAGCGTTCCATTTGATTTCGCAATACATACACGCGCATTTGGACTTTTATTTACCCATTTCTAGCTGCATCTAGATCCAGCTACTAGCCTCACTAGCCTTCCAATATAGCTTGAAACGGGCAAGTCATTAGTTTTTGTGGTTAGCCCGTCCCGTATTTTTCGATTGCAACAAGTGTTCGTGTCAAAATTGTGGAGGAAAGTGGGTTGGACAAAGAAATCTTGTTTGTTTCCTGTTTTATTTGATAAGAGTATTGACTTTGAGATGATTCTGTGATAAGTTATGGACAAATTGTTTTAAAAATACAAATAATAATGAATTGATTGCAACTCGGCACAGTTAGAGTGGAAAACAATCCTAGTATGGTGAGAAAAAGGCTAGGCATATCTGATGATACATACTTTTACCATTTGAACACTAGCATTTTTAAGGTCATACTTAGTTGTTGAATAAATTGGGATAAGGGCAGGACAATGATTCTTCTTCTTTATCGTGTGGTTAGTGCCTAACCTGGTGTCAGAGTTTGTATGCCGCCCAGGGGCCTCCGACTTTTCATTTTTTTTTTTAAACGTTGCCCCATACTAGAAATTTCTCCTTTATCGTGGGTGCATTTACAAACATTTAAACTCACATACACAAACAGCCAGACCCGGAACAAGTAACTGTAGGCCACTTGGCTTTACATGCCGTCGATATATATCTCTCAGGCATGCTGGTTTCCTCACGATGCATTCCTTCACCGAAGCAAGTACTGTGTAATTATACAAGATCATTATACAATATACACATGAACCCGAAAAATTAGAAGTGCGTGTCTTGGGTGACTCGAGACTTATGACTTGGCAGACCGACGCGACGGTCACGCCACTGGACTATCACTGCTTACTGTTACTTGCTAGGACAATGATGATTCAGTATGATGAGGTAACCTGGTTGACTGCCTATCTGACTTCCTAAGCACAGTAACTAAGTAGTACAATACCTCTTGGTAGGACAAGTTGTCAGTCTTTCAGGATTCTGATCCGTTACGGCTGTCAAATATAAATAACAGCTAGAACTAACTCTCGATATGTAATCAATGGTCACCCATCCACGAACTAACCGCAGCAATCATAGCTTAAAATTGCAAGCTTATTCAACTTCTGCTTCAGTTAATTCACCACTGAACCAAATCTAGCTCCCACAAAAGTCCTAAATACATTTTATTAGCAACTTTTTATCATTCATTCTCATTCAGTTGTAAGGAATCCGCATGCGCTGAGGCACTCTATTCCATTACAAAGTAAGTAGTTTAGTAGGAATTGTGTTGGTAGCGTAGAGGCACGTCCGCACAACGTCCAAACCAGTAGAAGTTGATCTCTCACTGTGCGGGAAATATAGAAAAACGCGAGGCCATGTTATACTGGAAATGAACAGCTTGAATTGTCGCCGTGTGTACTAAACGTACATTGTGCCTCAGAATAGTGCATAGGTAGTTAGATAGGATTTCTATTGGCGCTGCTGCTGTATGGGGTTTTTTGTGGATTTGGAAGATGAGCTGAAGAATTTTGGGTGTATTCACCGGTATTTTTTGGTTAGAAACGGTTTTGTCAAGCATCGTTCCACCTCACCTAAACGTATCTTAAGGGTTTAGTTGACTTAGTTCAGTTCCTTAAACTCAATCATTAAGCGCATTCCACACCGCCAGCTAGCGAGCAAGCGAGCGAGAAAGGCGAGCACCGTTTCACCTCTTTCATACTTCGATTCGGCACTTTCGGTAGTTCGCGATGTGAACCGAAGTATGAAAAGAGATGAAACGATGTTCGCCCGTCTCGCTCGCTCGCGCGCTAGGTGGCGGTGTGGCCTGCGCTTTAACAGTGAAGATAAGGTTTAAAATAAATAGCTAATCAATAAGAATCAAGAACAAACACAAAATAATATCCCCTAAAAAATTTGGGAACAAAAAAAAAAACTTTCACAAAGAAACACAACGACAAAAAAAAAGAACATTGTCCTTCATTGTTGATTAATAAGTCTCGAGGATTAGTAAGAGTACAAGGAAAACAAAGTCAGAACAAAAGTACATGTAAACTAATCAAATAGTTTCGTACATCGGACATACAAAGTTTTTATACACTATTCTGGAACACACGTGTTTGCAGTACGGTAGCAAGTAAGGCAGCCCATCAGTGGTATCAAAACCAATATAAGTTGGCCTCTTATTCTACTGAAATTCCGTACTAAACTAGGCCAGTTTAAAGTCAAAGTGTTATCGGAACATACCTAATTCTTTTTATTTATTTGGGTCCGTGATTAGAGGAATACAGGTATATAAAATGGCTTCCTATGTAGTAGTGTATGTATACAAGGAATGTTTTCATTGGGCTAATGAGAGAGGATGAGCGAAAAGATGTTTTGTGCATTTGTTAATAAAGGTGATATTGGATACTTCAAATTCCTGTCTAGAAACAGCGGATGCCGTAGACTAAAATTTTGAAATGCTAGTTACTTGTACTACGGGAGGAGCTCGTGGCTAAATAATAACAGCCGCTCGCATCAATCTTCAGGTTAAGGAAAGCTTGCCTAGGTTGGTCTGTAAATGGGTGACCATCCATTACATACCTAGTTTTCTCCATGCCTCGGAAAGCACATTAAGCCGTTGATCTTTGACAGTCGTTACAGGTAGTCAGTCAGGCAGTCAGTGGCGCGAAAGTCTGATAACCAGTCTTACCAAGGGGTATCGAAGGACCTAGTACCATTAGTGTTGATAGGCAGTCACTCCATGTAAAATACTGGTAGCTGAATCCGGTTAGATTGGAAGCCGACCCCAACATAGTTGGCGAAAGGTTAGACAGATGATGATTAGTTACTTGGACTAAGGATTTTGAGAAAGTAATATAATGCTTCTCAAAGTGACCAAGTCAGGGTAAGCCTATCTCAAATTTTCTAGCCTGCAGTGGACGTCGACTGAAGTCATGATGACTACGATGATATTACTTAAATTACTGATAGATTTCGCAGCTGTCGAAGGCCGTGCAATTGAAGTATGAGGACTGAATATAAAGCTTACACGAAGGAGTTCAAGACTGACTCGTTGGTCTAGTGGTCCCAAGCACAACTGCCTGCCTGTCCTGAGTTCGATTCTTAGGTCGGGCAAAGTATTATTGGGTTTTTCCATCAGGAATTTCTCAGTAACAGCCACGGAGTCTGGATTTGTGCCCGGTTGATGGCAATAGGCTCGCCCTTGTTACATGGGACTTAAATATAACTTATTATATAGACTAGAAACGGGATATTTACCATGTTTACTGTATCTATTGAGTTCCCGATATTTCGGCGCTGTTGCAACCATGATCACGGATAAACTGTTATTGCGAGTAGGTGTTTTTTTTTCAATAGAAACAGTGTAAATATCTCGTTTCGAGTCTATATAATAATGTTAGTGACCATGATAGTTTAAAATCTTAAATATAACTGGCGAAATGTAGGTATACGATTAGGTTCACCTCTACCTAGCCCTTGGAGAATTCCGTAAGATACCATTCTCATATGAGAGTCGAGGATGTCACTGAATGCCTTTAAACCTGTGGATTTAATTACAAAACGTCAAAAAGCCACATAGTTTATTAAAAAAAAAAATCGTATTCAATTCTATTTGAGCAGGTTTTCAGCAACAATGACAACAGAGGCTACAAACAAAATAATCTACCAAGGCAAATCATTGACACACAATTTGAAAATAAGCAGGACTTTTAAAGACAGACGAATGAACGTTGATAGAATATTCTTTTGTACAAAATACATTCACAGTTTATTCAAACAGAAAACACGAATTTTCGCATCATTTTTCCGAACAAACTGACAAATACTGTCTCTGCATACATTAACTGCGGAACGGCATGCAAAAACGGAAGCGAAAAAAAAGAAAAAAATCATGGTCTGCACGTGTTGCTCAAAAGTTAGCATAGTTTAACAGTTTTTTTGAATAATTTAGAGGGTCCGCATTATGTTAAAATCTGAGTCTTATTTATGTTTAATTTATGAAGGATGCTCTTATGCAAGTGGCTTCTGAAATGATTATTTTTTAAACTGGAACACTGGGAAGTATGAGCATTTCGTATTATTTTTATAAAATTTTGAGTGAATACATAGAGAAATTTCATTTGTAGCCTTCAGTCAGGTTTTTGAACTAATTGCAACTCTGTTCATGGGCGTAGTTTGCTTGCTTGACATCAAATCACCAAGGATTTGATTTCACTTAGACTTGATTTGAACTAAACCCGTTTTGATTATACAGGCTGTCTATATTTGTACTAGAATGTACCATTTCGTTTATAGCAGTAGTATCCAAGTACTACTGCTATAAGCGAAATGGTACATAAAATGGTACAGTCAAATATTAGTCCGAGTCACGAGGCCAAATTCGTGACGGCTAATATTTGACTCACGTATAGCAATAAACGATTCGACGAACGACAACGAACACACGACAAGACAAATATGTGTGTTTATTAAATATAACATTCAAATTAAGGAATGTGAAATATCTCAAGCTTCTCACACTGGAGACAAAAAAAAAACTAATTTTAACTTTCATTAATTTTAAACAGACATTGGAAATCCCCACGACTGTCGTGGTATGGGCATGTGATGAGGAGGGACGAATCACTTGTGACTAAAAGAGTGATGAATATAAATGTTGATGGATGAAGAGTCAGAGGAAAACCAAAGAAAAGGTGGAGGGATTGTGTGGGGAATGACATCTTTTTTCTTCTTGATATGAAGGAAAAAGGAGTAAATGATAGCGTGACGATTGACAGGGGAGAATGGGAGAAAAAAACGAGTTGCACCGGCCGATGGGACAAGGGCAGGAAGGTGATGCTTGGAAATCCCCACAATTTTTCTAACCTAAACAGAAAATGGCTGTAGTAAGACTAAAAGTCTCGACACAAAAAAGAAAACTAACTCAAAAAACAGGAACGGGTTGCAGCATCACTAACAAGCTTCTCACTTCTAGCGTCCATTTTTCACACGTCCCAAAATCACGACACACGAAGAACAAGAAACACATCAATAACACGTTGACGTCACCAAATTGTGACTTGTTGTAACGGCTTTTTTTAAACACAAGCAAGGAGGGCGTTCTTTTTTAGGGTTCGGTAGTCGAAGGGTAATAATGGGGCTAAGGCTCCGCTGTCTGTCTGTCTGTCTATCATAGCGCTGTGTCCTATGAACCATGATATGTTGAAACTTTAAATTTCAGAGTCTTACTCGTTGCCTAGTGGTTGGAAGCGTGACTGCTGAGCATGAGGTCCTGGGTTCTATTTGCCTGTCGATCAAAGTGTTATTGGTTTTTATCAGGAATTTCTCAGTAGCAGGCAAAGAGTCTGGATTTGTGTCCATTTGTTGGCTATCCTCTATAAGTTGGCCCCCTATTACATGGGACATAATCAGAACTGGCGAAATAGGTATACGCATATGCGTACACCTCTGCCTAACCCTTCGGGGATTAACAGGCCTGATGTCGTAATGTGTTACTATGGCCGCTAGGACAACAACAATAATAAAAAAATTATAATATAAAAATTTTAGGTAGTTTAGGATTAGTAGCACACTGCAAAATGTTTCGCAAACCTAGTTTGTTGCATGTCCCACACTCCAAGTCCGCGTACAGGCAGAATTCGGTTCTGATCCGTGCGAGCAGGAGCTTTAATAAACTTACTGGTGAACATGATTTGGACATTTTCAATACCAGTGTTTCTCGGCTTAAGCATTTGTTAGTGAAAAGCTTTTTTACGGAAAAGTAATAGTTTGCGTCTAAATTTTGTTTTTTTTTTAATTTTTAGTTAGTAGTTTTTATTTAATAGATCGCTTTTTTTGTTTAATTTATTGTTATAGTATTTTGTTACCTAACTTCTTTTTTGTTGTTTAATTTATGTTATAGTATTTTGTTGACTAACTTCTTTTTTGTTGTCTTTTTTGTTTCAAGTGTTTATCTGTGGAAATTTGTAAATGGCCTTCGAATTCCTATTGTTTAAAATCATTTTTTGTTTGTTCTGTATGGTGTCCGGACGTAAAGAATAGCACCATCCCATATCTTCCCGTGGGTGTCGTAAGAGGCGACTAAGGGACTTACCAGAGAATGGGCAGCAGCGTTCTCTGATTCTACAACAACCATACTGCGATCGCCAACCCGCCTGCCAAGCGTGGCGATTATGGCAAAACCCCCCTTCTTGGGGGAGGCCTATGTCCAGCAGTGGACTTTTCGGCTGAAATGATGATGATGAAAATCATTTTTTATATTAGCTGTAAGTTTCCCGAATAGTATAAAATAAAATAAAATAAAGTTACAACTTAAAGAGGTCCCTCACCTCCAAAAAAGAAGTGAGTATTTTTCGTTCTTTTTTTAGAACCGTTCGTGCTCGACGCCGACTCGCACTTGGTCGGTTTTTTTTATCTGTAGCCAACTACCATTAATCAGGCCGGTCTCTCTCGCGTGAAACTCGTTGGAAACAAGAAAAGTTTCCTTTCACTTGAATTAAAATCTTCAACGGAATGACTAGATGTTTTTTTTAGTTCGCTTTTTTTTTTAAATTCTGTCGACAGTTTGATGAACTGCAGTTTGTTTCAATTTGACGATTGCACTAATTGGTTTGGTGATTTGTGAGGGATCGGCGGTAGTTACTGGAAACTTGTCCTGAGGGACGGAATGTTTTTTTTTGTAGACTTTTTTGATGAAAGCTCAGAAAAATAGTTTAGCGGGAAACGGTCCAGTTAGTTTGTCTTCGATCTTATGTATCATCATCAGCCTAGCCATTTCCCAACTATGTTAGAGTCGGCTTCCAGTCTAACCGGATGCAGCTGAGTACCAGTATATTACATGGAGCGACTGCCTATCTGACCGCCACTACTCAGTTAGTACTGGGTAATAGGATACCCCTTGGTAAGACTGGTTGTCAGACTTTTGGGCCACTAACGACTAACAAAAATCTGAAAAAAATCAAATGACAGCCGGGACCAACGGTTTAACGTGATTTCCGAGGAACGGAGGAAACTCGGTATGTAATGTGTGACCCATCCACAGACCAACGTCGGCAAGCGTGGCTTAACCTGAAGATTTATCCAGGTGGCTGTTATAAGCCACGAGCTCCTCTTTGATCTTACGTCTGGAAGTCGTTTATTGCCAGAAGGTAATACTTTGAGGGTATTCAATCCTTTTCACGTATTTCAGTAACGATATCGGCTGATGACCTGTGAGACAGTCTTTTATCTATTGACCTTGATATGAATAGTTTTGCTTAACTATTGCAGACAAAAACTGGAAATATCTTATGTTAGATATAAGTTTCGAAACTGACATGGTAATTTACATTATCATTAACACTAAAAACGGGATATTTACCATGTTTACTAGTTGTTTCTTATGTTAGGTTTACGTATTTTGGCAGGAAATTATTATAGTTCACCAAAGCAAGTGCAACTGCTGAGCATGAGGTTCTGGGTTCAATTTCCGGGCTGGGCGACGTGTTTTTGGGTTTTTCGTTATTAAGTAGTAGTCACGGAGTCTGGATTTGTGCCCGGTTGATGGCAATAGGCTCGCCCCGTATTACATGAGACTTTAACATAACTAGCGAAATGTGAGTGAACTTGTTAGGTACACCTCTGCCTAATACTTCGGGAATTACAAGGCTTGATGTTATGTAACCAAAACTTACGTAAGTTATTAAACAGGAACTTCCAAAATAACATGTGGTGTACTAAAATACTGCCTAAAGTTGACTCTTTAGTGTGCAGTCACGTCACGAAATATGAACGTCAGCAGTTCTCCGAAAATATGCAAACGGGCTGTTGCCTAAACCACGTTTAACATTTAACTACGTCAACTAGGCAGTTATTATATAGCGAGTTGCGAAAATTTTGTTGAAACATCCTGTATAATGTTATGGCAAAAGGGGTTCCACTTTTATTTAGTCTAGTGGTTGCAATTAGGACTACTGAGTATGCGTTCTTGGGTTCGATGGCCAAGTCAGTTAAAATGTTAGTGAGATTATTTTCATCAGGAAATTCTCTTATTTCTATTTTAAGACTGATTTGCCAGAGAAGGCAAAAAATCGAGAGAGTTAGAAATGAATTGGGGGTCCTTAGTACAGCAGTGGGATTCTTTCCACTTATCCCTATCCAGTGATGTTATTCGCCAATCCTTGTGAAAAGAGACGAGTTCGTCAAGCCATCTCCTTCTGGGACTGCCGCGTTGCCCTTTGCTGCTGGTTGGGCCCCATTGTGTGGTTACTTTAGCCCATAGCTCCTCCGGCAGATGTGGCCAGCCCAGTTCCATTTGAGCTTGGCCGCCGTGTGACCTACATCAGCAATTTGTGTTTTGTAACGCAGTTTCGAGTTCCTTATTCAATCAGTAAGTATAACTTCAAGGATATAAGATTTTAAACTATCATGGTCACTAACATTATTATTTAGACTAGAAACGGTATATTTACCATGTTTACTGTTTCTATTGAGTTCCGGATATTTCGGCGCTAACAACACACACACACACACAACACATAACATAACACACAACTCAACACACAACTAACACACAAAACACACAAACACACAACACACAACTAACACACAACTTCAGTAACACATAACTTCATTATTACTTAGACAGGAAACGGGATATTTACCATGTTTACTATTTTTGACGAGTTCCCGATATTCCGGCGCTGTTGCAAGCACCATGATCACGGATAAACTGAAGTTATTGCGGGTGGGTGTTTATGAGCAGACAAATCGGTCTACCCTCTTTCTTGTTCGTTTATCCGTGATCATGGTGCTTGCAACAGCGCCGAAATATCGGGAACTCGTCAAAAAAAGTAAACATGGTAAATATCCCGTTTCCTGTCTAAGTAATAATGTTAGTGACCATGATAGTTTAAAATCTTATATCACATAACTTCAGTTTATCCGTGATCATGGTGCTTGCAACAGCGCCGAAATATCGGGAACTCAATAGAAACAGTAAACATGGTAAATATCCCGTTTCTAGTCTAAATAATAACTTCAAGGATACTGCGCTCTATACAAAAAAAAAAACAGAAAAAAATCCAATCAAGTTTCTCAAGATAGTTTACTTATGCTTTTTCTTTGTTACATTTTCTCACATATTAACACGAGCTTTACGAGAATAGCTTTGTACTGTAGTAAAAGATTAGCCACTGAGCTAGATTAGTTGCGCAACTGAAGGAGTACTCAGGATGCAGCGGACGTACTTAAGTATCGTATCAGCTGTAGGGGCTAATTGCAGTGCTGTTTTAATTATATAAAGATGTTGATACGGGTGTGTGCTTAATTAGAAACACTACAACGAGTGAAATGTTTGCGAGGATAAGCTGGTTTGAAAAGTATTCTTTTACATACTAGTAGGGGTATGAAGAACAGGGTGTAAAGTCTTTCATTCCTTATAGAAAAGGGAGGATCCTCCGACCAGACGGGTATTGCGCCTGGCGGGCTACTGCCCAACAATTGTTGTCGGATTTTTCCTTGTCTATTTGGTCTAAAGTCACGGATTACTTTAATAGCGCGATTTATTTTGACGTTAGTTCTGCATTTGTGGCATAGATGGCGCTGTATTACTTTTTGTACTATGTTGCTGTAGTACTTTTTGTATTGCCGCTACAGTAAGCACACTGAAGGCGTTGTTATTTAGCACCTAGTTTGGCTAACTGTTACAGCAACCAGCTTCGTACATCTGTCGAACACCGACCGCGCGTGCTAAGAAGGCTTTAGTCTTACCAATTTTGTAGTAGTCAGTTTAAAGATATCGCTATCGTGACAAATGGTGTTGCAAACTTTTCAGTAAACAGTCTACATAACATCACGCCGGTAATCCTCAAAGTGTTAGGCAGAGGTGTAGTACCCATTATTACAAACACATTACGCCAGTTATGTTAAAGTCCCATGTCATTGAGGGCGAGCCTATTACCACGAACCGGGCATAAATCCAGACTCCGTGGCTGCTACTGAGAAATTCCTGAAAAACCCAATAACACTTTGCCTAACCTGGGAATCGAACCCAGGACCTGATGCTCAGCAGTCGCGCTTGCGACCACTAGACCGACGGGGCAGTCTTACAATAACACACAACAGGTACAACAGCACAACAGGTAAGTTTATATACTACGGACCCCAAAAAATACTGGCATAAAAAGAAACGTTTTACACCCTACATTAAAGACCCTGTAAAGAAAATTATCTAAAACCGTCAATACACCACAAAGTTCAAAACTAAGCTTTATTAGGACAAATTAGACTTATTCAAATAGATATGCCAAAACAATTAGAACAATACACCAACTATAATCCGTCACTCAGGCTCATAATGTATAAATGACGTGTATAATGTGTAAATGCCGTGTATAATGTATATTTAGTCTTCCCTACAAAAGGGTGGCTGCATCCATTGTTTTTGAGTACACGTATGGCCGTTGGAAATGGGACACTGTGCTGTGTAACATTTGTGTAGATGACGTTTTGTTTTCGCATTTGGTATGAATTTGTGTTTTAATCTGTATTTTGCTTCGTGGTGAATGTTATGAAAGAAAGAATTGACTGCCTCGATGGTCTAGTGATCGCAAGCGGGACTGCTGAGCATGAGGTTCGATCCCCAGGTCGGGCTCATTGTTATTGGGTTTTTTTATCAGGAATTTCTTAGTGGCAGTGTGGGGTTTTTCAGGAATTATATTATTAAGTAGAAGTCACGGAGTCTGGATTTGTGCCCGGTTGATGGCACTAGGCTCGCTCTCTATTACTTGGGACTTAAACACAACTGGCGAAATGTGGGTGTTCTAATGGGTACACTTCTGCCTAACCCTTCGGGGAATGCAGGCGTGATGTAAAGAAGTAATATTTATTTGTGCTAAACACGATGCATACAACGAAAAAACAAAGCACACAAACAAGAAAAACAAGTTGGAGTAATGTTATAGTTTTTATTATAAAAATGGCTTTATAAATAAATTCTTCGAATGAAAAATAAAGTAAAAATTTTGCAAAACAAAGCACGACGTTCCAGTAAAATTTAATTAAAACAAAACACACCTGAATCCTAATTAATTTCTATCATTAAAATTGTAATACAAGAATTGTTTTATTATAATAAATTATTTTTTAAACTGATGACATCATTAAGAATTTTCTTTAAAATATGAGCTTAGTAGGTAAGTTCATCTTACTAATAAAGTTAAGTAAAAAAATACAATAAATAACCAAAAAAATTAAAAAAGTACGTAATTGATGCAATTTCTCATAACTCCATGAACATCATTTTTACTTAAGAGCAGGTCCATTTTGTAATAAAAAAAATTAAAAAAATCTTATAAATGTTGAAGGGATCTTGCGAAGTTCTAAATAAGGAATATTAATTAATGTAATGAATACGACTTTTCTTGTAGAAAATATGCAAGATGTCACCTGATTTTAATTAATTTAATGCAAGGTATTTTTCTTTGTAAAATTATTTTATTTAATTTTGTGAGTCAACTTTGATGGATAGCATTGAATTTACTGTATGTACTTAAGTACGAGTATGTGTATTAACACTCCTTACCAAATGAAACTGTATGTAACGCTCACAATATGTATCTAATTAAAATTTAAAGCTTTTACAGAATAACATCAATAGTATCAGCAGTGGTTCACACGGTTAGTTCACGTTTTCTGTTGTCTTTGTAATTTTATGTTGGTATACGTATATTTTATATAAATCAACTAAAGTTCAAGTTACTAGTGAACAGAAATTACTTACTCCATCACTACCAACTGAATCATCACCACACCAGGATCAGATCAAAATTAAGTAGCTTGTCGTCTGTGTGTCTGTTTCATCGCGTTGATTTGTTCAACTGCAGCTGCGTAGCGAATCTGATGCCGTTTTCACTAATATTTTTAAAGAATGTATTACAAAGAAATCTTGATGTTTTGGAAAGACATGCAAAACAGAGGCAGTTCACTAGTTAATAATTCTGTCCCCAAGTGTAATGGTATAAGTAAATAGCGTGTTCTCCGTTACTGCGACAGCACAATGCCTAGCCCAGCGTTCACCTACACCGAAAATGTATGTGTTATGCTTGTAATAAAACCCTATATACGGTGTCCATCATCATGCCTTACCCTTCGGGAAATGTTTGTCGTGACATGTTTTTTTTTTTTACGTAGCCACTTATGTCCTACTGCTGGGCAAAGGCCTCCCCCATAGCCTTCCACTCTTCTTTCTCTCCGTGTAGTTTTCTATGGCTAATATTCCACAAACGCCTCTAGGTCGTCTCGCCAACATTTGCCAGGCCTCCCTATTGTTATTATTATTTAAGAATCAGAATCAGAATCAGAATTTTATTTGCTATGAAAGTAGGGTATTAAAAAGATCTTCATTCCAAATATACAGGTTGTAAACGGACCGTTCACGAAGCCATCAACCAAGCATTGTGGACATCAAACTAAGTAATTTTAAGCAAAAAATATTGCAAAGAAACACTTTTTTTTTGGGTAAAAATTCAGGTTTTCCTGTAGAATTATATGTAACTCACTCATAACATTGTGCTGATGGATGGACTGAATAGTAAGAAGGTTATGGCGGTGGTAAAAAATTTACATTAAAAACATATATTTAAAATAAACTTGTGAAAAAGTTGGAACTTTAACCCCCAATATCTCCGTAACTAGAAGGTACCCAGATATGGTCTAAGATCGCAATGACAGGGAAAACAAGTGCCTTTCGACTTCGTTAAGGGTCTTGTTATATACCCTTTATACTTACCTTCATAATGCTACACCATGTATTGTATATTTTATAACATGTTACGTTCGTAACGTAAACCGCATGTTCCTGAGAAAGCGCTGTCGTCGAGGTAATGTATTTTACTCGGTTTTGGTTTGTCGTAATTATGAGGCATTGTATGTATTAAATGTTTGTATGTATTCGTAACGTGGAATTGTTACGCTAAAATTGTATGTTTAACATTCGCAATGTAGGTTAAATATGCACGAAATTAGTATAGGTAGGTAAAATCGACCTCATAATTTCTAAACTACTCTACAGTTTACACAGTTGACCGACTTTAAATAAATTTAAAATAATATAAAGAAATGTAAATATTTAAAAGCAAAAACATTTAACGAGGTCAAAAAATTCGTCCACTTCACTGTCAATGAGAATAGTCCCCAGGGGGCTGGCAGCATTACAAGCAAAGGCTAGCCCTCTGTTCACGGTTGAGTCGACCAACCACTTGGCGATGTCCCGTAAGTCTAGTTGGCCACTCGGACCCTATTTGGCTTTTTATTGTTTCAACCCCAAACGGCTCAAACACGTAACTACCAATGAGGTTATTGCATTTGAACCGTTTTAGGTTTTCAGCACCGGCAACAGCCACCCCAGCATAGCTCACCGTTGAATCAGTTGAATCTCATGTGACGGCTGGATAGTATCAACCTTAGTGAAGTCTGAACTTACTGGAAATTGTTGTCAAAAGCAAGGGCTCGATTGCCTTTACAGTGCATATTGCTAGAAGTAGAAGCAAAAAGTAAATGGAAAATTGTAACTAAATGTAGACTATAACTACTATAACCTATCAAGAGAAAATAGAATTAAAAGAAAATTATACTTAAATTCTTTATTTAACATAAACACAACATATTTGATTTCCAGTGCAATCAGTAGTTATTCCGATATGTAACGTTCGAGGACATTTGAAATCGCTTGGTGACAGGCACTCACCACCTTTTGAATTGCATGTTATTTCTTTTTCTGAAACAAATAAATTTTGTCAGACTTATCATTTAAAACCACCGAAGAACCGATGACCGTTCGGGTAGACGTGTTCTTGAGTAGAGACCACGAATCGGCAACCATAAGGTGGGACGGGGAACCGATCACTTTTCCGAATTTCTTTTTACCGAAAACAATTGACCGACGTCTTTTTTGCTATGCATTATTTAACATATTTTTGGATCATCGAAGTATTTACAGTTGCCAAGAATCGAGTTACGTGGCGAGCGATTGAAGAGGCCTATGCCTAGCAGTGGCCTGTTGCAGGCTGATGAGGATGAATCTGATCACTTAAAAGGATTTCTATGGCAAACTCGGGAATTTCTAAGTCAAAAATGTACCAAGAAAATACATACATGAAATAACATCAGCCTTGTTATCTCTGAAGGACACATCTCGCCAGTTATGTTTAAGCCCTTTGTAATAGGGGTGAGCTTATTACCATCAGCTGGGCACAAATTCAAATTTCGTGGTTGCTACTGAGAATTTCCTGAGGGAAAATTCCAATAAAACTCCAGACCAATAAGGTTTTCGGCTACAATAGCGTGTCGCGGTAGACGTCCGCGGTCAAACTGCTGTGCGCGGCTTGCTACTATAGACTTTAAATACTGTGTACACGATTTAACATTGTTTAAAGATTGTAAAATCCGTTCCGATCCGACGCGATGCGAGCCGTTTGGTGGAAATCATCCTTTAGTCATCATTTATCATTCTCCTGCCCATATCCCAACTTATTTGGGATCGGCACAGCATGTCTTCTCCTTCTATATCTTCTCTTTCTCTATTACTCGTCATCTGAGCAGTCACCTCCTTTCTAGCCATATCATCCTTCACACAGTCTATCCATCGTTTCTTTGGGTTTCCTCTACTCTAATAGTCATCTACATACATACTCAACATTTTTTTATTTTATTTTTTTAATTCTGCCCCAGACTAGGATTTCTCCTGTATCGTGGGTGCGTTTACAAACATTTAAACTCACATACAAAAACAGGCAGACCCGTAAAAACTATCTGTAGGCCATACAAATATTTGTTCCGTGCGGGGATCGAACTCGCGGCACGCAACGCAGCAGTCAATCGCCCAGCCACTGCGCCAACCGTGACGTCAATTTCCCTCACGACATTTTCCTTATTCCTCCGCATCACATGTCCATACCATGATAACAGATTACCACACAATTTTTCAGTCACCGGAGCCAGTTTTTAGTGTAATATTAGTATTCTCCTTAATTGATACCTACATTTTAAATATTTAAAAACACAAAAAATAAAGTTTATTTTGTGCATTTCTATAAAATATTTTAATATATTATAAAAATGCACAAAATAATATTATACATTTAAAAAAGAATAAAAAAATAGTAGCCCACCGGTTTCAGGGACAGGGTCCAAGCTACCGGCGGTCTGGACTCCAGAGAGAGGAACCTGCAAACAATGCGCGCCGTGTCAAGAAGTACCGCTTTCTGAATCATTCAGTTTCATTAGGGACTAGTATTAGTTATTACGAAAAGTTTAAAGAAGATTGGCTGTACTGGGTTCTCTTAATTTCAAAAGCGTTCACCAATGAAAATATGTACATTATATGAAACAATTAAGGGGCTTTTCTTTCCATATCATATCTTTTTTTTATTAACTGAACAAAGTAAAAAAGAGGAAGCAAATGTTTTACTAAATCTGATCATCTAAACGCAATTATTTGCAATATCGAAACGTAGAAACAGTGACGGAAGCAATGGGGTTACAATATTTAATAGAATATGGAATTTCTATTTCTATAATAATACTAATTGGCAGGATTTTGCTCGTAGTAATAGTGAGTATCATGAGATGTTTGCTACCTAACATTACAAGACAAGCCTTTTACATTGCTGCGATAGCTTATCTGTTTTGTCCTATCAAATCGAAGCCATTTTGAATAAGACTCCTCCTATCTTTTGAAACACAAATGAGTTCTTTGCTTTTAAGCCAGCCTCTTATTCGATTCGCAACATGTTTTAGGTTACTAAATAATCATGCTATTAAAGAAATTAGTGACTGCTGTTATTAATAACGTGAAGTACGTATATAAAATTTTTTGGACAATTTAGCTTAAATGGCAACATTCAAAGCTTTGTCGCCTACATGGACTTAGTATACAAACAGGACTGAGTTCTGCGATATTAGTAACACACAAAAATGAACCCTAATAGTCACGCCGTAGGTTCACTTTTGTTAAGCTATCAAAACCGAGGCGAGAGAGATAGCCATAAGGGAGCCCTTTGTCCCTTTCATTCAATAGCCAACAGATTAAAATGTTGAAGTTGGTAGAAAATATTGCACCGGCAGCCACCTCACACTACAAGTTAAATAAGTTACGTTTAAATGTTTTTAGCTTTAAGATAAGTTTTAATTATGTTCTTTTATAGGTTTACAATCTGTACACAATACTAATTAATTTATTTTAAGAAAAACTATATATTAATATGATTATTTGGTAGCTATTATATATTCATTAATATGGTAATACTGAAATCTGTCATCAACGGTGTTGAGGCGGCATTTTTTACGTCATAAGTTGTTTTGAGAAAGTTATAAGATATATCTACGGTTTTTTTTTATTTAAACTGTGAAAATGGTTAAAAAGTGTTGTATCACGTCATAAAAGTCTATCTTAAGGTGGTTGTGGCATATCCTTTCACAGGTAAGAAATATTATAGATTTTGTGTACTAACAATGATTAGTGTGACCATGCCTTAGACGTTTTGCAGACGAAAGATTCCTTTGCTTTCGTGTATTTTTCATTAAAACTGTTAATATTATACGCATGAGAAATACAATTTGTACCTATGTATCGCATTATTGAAATAGCATTATTTTTGTTTGTTACAGCTTTCCATCGAAAGAGGAAATAAGGCAAAAATAGTTGAATGCGATTCCCGAATTTCAAACCATAAATAAAAGTTATGTTGTGCAGCCTTCATTTTAAGAGAGATAACAACGCTGAAGTTAATACTCTTCGTAAGGTTTCAGAAAGCATCTCGTAACTCTTGAGGACTATTTGCGGTACTATTTTTCTATTTAAAAGTTCCGGATTGATGACTACGATTTGTTCAAATATTGTGCGCACTTACGTACCTACTTCGAAGGTTTGCTGTATCGAGAAAATTTTTCAACATTTTTATGCGATTAAAACAAATATTTTATACAAGACTCAATCATCTAATTAGTCCACCACATTCAATCCAATGTATACTGATGAAGAACCACACGAATTACTACTAGTAAAAGCATTGGCTAATTCGTATTTCAATTTAAGAATATTTCATCATTCGAAATGAAACTTAGGCAGTAAGATTGGCTTACGGCAGAAACTCTACAAAACAATTCTGTTTAGCCATGTTTAATTTTAATATGTGTTTGTCACACAGTTTTAGTTTTCCCTGCATTTGAATACTCAAACACCAATTCTGCAGAGCAAACGGAAAAAGAGCATTCTTTCATCCTTTTTTTTCGCATAAATAATTATTTCACTATTTTAAGCGTTGATGTGTATTGTGTCAAATTATCTCTGTCAAAACGAAGTTCCTTATTTGTTATAAAAAGGCTTAGTCACCCTATTAGAAAGAGACAAAGGGCTCTGTTATAGATATCTCTCTCGTCACGTTTTTCTGGTAGAGTGCTCAGTCCAGTTTATTATACTAAGTCCATGGTCGTCTATGATCAATATACAAAACGTCAATAGTCACTTCTCTGTCTTGATCAATAAAAATCTTGATATGGGGTTTTGTTTTGAATAGTTGTGTATTTTATTTGTTTACCAGTCTTATTTGTTTTGTGGTGAAGCATACAACGCGAGAAATGTACAGTCAAGGTGTGCAGAGATGATACGGGCCACAACAATGCCATTGAGAACAGTTGCTGCTAGCATGTGTGAGGAGCATGGCGTTGATGATGGCATGCCCACGCTGCCGGCCGCTTAGTGATTTGAAGAAGTTCTTCTAAGATAATAATGTTATGCTGCTTAAAATAAATGTTTTATTCAACTTCGTAATTAATGTTTCATTTTTGCCTAGTCCATGGCGCAATTACACATGGTCGTTCGCCCAAATTCGGTTGTCTGTTGCATTCGTCAAACAACCAAGTGTAAATCAACGCGGTCGAGTACGCCCGTCTTCAAACTCGTCCAGCTTCATTCTTTGTTTTTTCACAATGTAAGCTTGTGTGTATTCCATTGCGATTGCTAGTATAATTACGCCATTAAGGAAAAAGCAGGCCAAAATCATAAGGCAATGTGATGAGTTGTGCAAGTGCGGGCTCCGAAGGCTAAGTACAGATATTGGGTTGTTTAATAATGAAAATATTTTTGAATGACATTACGGCTGACGTATTTGTCTATCCTATTATACAGTGTTATCTGGATCTTTTGACGCTCCATTGAAGTTGACAGGAGAGCGCTGTTGGTGTATGTATTGAAAAATAATATGGCGGCGTTAGTTCTGATTTTGCCCGCGCGACAAGTGTGGTTATGAATTATGTAATTCTATTCAAATCTAATATTATTAAAATATGCTGTGATTACCTTTTACCTTAATTTGACCGAGACCTATCTTTTGAGAGTATTTTTACAAATGTACGCGAGCTCTAAGTGTGGTCCCCAGATTGCCTGGTCAGCTGCCTTTGTTCTTTACTTACTTGGTCTACAGCACTCCATTCCAAGATCTTGCTGAACTGGGCACAAGCCTTTCACACCAACTTTTGTGCCTTTTGGACAGGATTCTGATCTTGCGCAGGTACCACCAACAGCCATACAAGGGAGCTCAAAGAATGGTGCGTTACCAGCTGAAAATAATGTTTCAATTAAAATTTATTATGTGATTCGTTGGTCTAGTGGATGATTTACTGCTGAACGATTGGTTGCTCAAAGTATTATTGAGTTTTTCCATCAGGAATTTCTTCGTAGGAGTCTGGTTTTATGTGCACCGTTTTACATGGCGAAATGTGAGTGTGCTACGGAGAAGGCGTGATGATGTTTTATTATATTTGACGCCCAAAAATATTACAAAAATATATTAATAACAAAAGTCACAATACTTCTGACGTACCACAAGCCTTTGATAAAAGATATCCATTAGTACGCATTATGAAACGATGCATTGTTTAACTGACCTAGAAATCAGTAACGGTGTGCAATGTTTATGACTACAACCTTTGTTTACGAAGGAAGATAAAATTCTTGACACATTTTAAAATAAAAGACAAGTGTGTATAAAACACACTATGTCTATTGAAGATAAATATTGTGGTTATCAAGTGGTACCAGGTACGATTCCCCATAACAATTGATGAGGATTGCAGTAGAATAATCATAGGCATAATTTGCCTATAGTTCACGCAGCACGGGCCTCCTCTCTTTGAGAAAGAGGTATAATTATTGTAATCCACCACACAAAACTAGTGCGGTAAACATAAGAAACCCAAATTTATTGGGAATGGGCAACAATCAATCGAAATTGAACTGAGGGGTAATTCTTGTATTTGTGGCCCAGTGGTGGCGGCCCCGACTTACGCACAGTCAGGGACCGAATTACCGTTACTTTTTACTTAACGTTACCGATTACCGTTATGTTAACGTTAAAAAAGTAACGATATTTATAACGTTACCCGTAAGTCCGTTAACGTTATCTAGTAACTAATATTAGTATCGGTAAAAGTAACAATACTTATACCGGTAATTTATTCGCCTATCTCTTTCTAACGATGTCGATGGGGAGTCTAGCGTCTTACGATGTTAGTACACACGGCCGCTCATCAAGGTCGACTGTTTGGACCTTGAACTATTAGAAGTTGAAGGGTCCGATATGTTGTTTTTATTTCGTCTCTCTCACGCGCAGACCGTATGGTATGGAAGCGCCGTGCCGCATTCTAACCGTACCTATACGTAGATATCATGTAGGCATTTTAAAAATATTATTTTGTAAGCGAGTTAAGTTCGTTGCATAATGATTGTTATGGGTAGATTATTTTTTCTATTTGCGCTACAGCTGTGCACTAATAGGTTTATTATTAAAAGTTATTATTTTATTACCGTTTTTAACAACGATAACTTTTGAAGAAAATGTTTGTTTAAGAGTATAAAAGTATTTATGTCTTAGATTTTATACATAAAATAAAATAAAAAGTTGAAGATAGGTAATTATGAAAAAAAAAATTAAACCATAAATGTTTTTCTTTTCCATTCGCACTGGCATATAAGTGTCTACTATGAAATTTAATCATATTACTATTAGGTATGGTTTTTGACAAAATAGCAAAAGGCATTTCAGTTTTACAATTTCGTGAGGCACATTGATTGGTGCCAAGCAGCTTAGACGAAATAGATAGCTAGAGCTACCTATAAACTGGATAGCTACCTATTAACTGGATGAAAAGACGGCAAGGTTGATGACGCAGTGGCTAAGCGATAGGTTGCTGCGCTATGTGTCGCGGGTTCGTTCCTGTAGAGAACAAATATTTGACCAACTCCGGGTCTTGGCCTACAATCGCACTAGACCGCGAAATGTGGAATAATATATGATATAATGTTCCGGGTCTGGCTGCTTGTGTATGTAAGATTTAAGTTAGTAAACGCACGCATCATCCAGGAGAATTCCTAATTGTCCTTTTCGTCACAACAATCGACGTGATTATTCGTAATGACCGTGAATCCCGTGTACGTCAGAATGGCTGACTGGCTGTCTGTATCAGTTCACGTCTGGCTGGTGACCAAAAATTGCTACTATTTGCTATTTTTTAGTAACTACATCAATTAATTGCTACATAACTTGGAAAATAAAGGGACTTCAAAATGACCAGCCATTCTGATATTAGGATGGCTGGTCAACTCTCCATTTGTGTAGACTATTTAAATTCGTGTTATTATTTTTACTTGAGTGATTGCTACCCTCACATCCTTCAATGCCCACCTTGTAGCTTTAACAAGTAAAAAGTTATGAACATTTGAAATTTTTACAGGGAATGGATTAAGGTTATTGAATAAAGCAGTTTAAAACGATTACAACAATGTTTCTTTTTATTCGTCATTTTGAAGTCCCTTCATTTTGTTTCCAAGTTAGATAGCAATTAATTGACTATAGGTAGCAGTGGCGAAGGTTCCATACAACCCGATTCCTGCCGGGAGAAGGGAAGCCCTTTGAAAAAAGGCACATTCAGTATTCTCCAGCCAATCATATTCTATACAGTCAAGATATGTACTCCGGCTTACGTTTTACAAAAATTGGCCCTTCGCTACTGATAGGTAGTAAAAAGTAGCAAATAGATAGCAATTTTTGGTCTCAACAACCAGCCATTCTGACGCACACTGAATTTCAGTCGCGCGATATTTGGGAAGTGTTGACTTGAAATGGTTGACGGACGACACGACACGATGCAAAAAAGTGCAACTGTGTGTCTAAGTGCAAAGCATTAAACGCTACCGCACTGTGATTGGCCGATGCCTCGATGCTTAGTTCCTTTCCGACGATTCGCTATATTGAATGTAGCGTAGTTATAGTTGAGTTCCTGAGAACCGTGGGTCTTGACTTTCGGAATTTTGACCTTGACCTCAAGGTCAATGCCCAAGAGGTGTCCAATGGTGTTCCCCCACCCTACTACTCCCGCATCCCACCGGGTCCCGAAGGCTCTTATTTTCATAGTGCCCCGTTTCGTATGATCCACATTAATTTTTCTTTAAATTTTTTAAAATACTGTTATAATGTATCAGTATTTTAAACAAACAAAACAAACAAATTTTAAACATTATATACTTTGTTGCACTTCTTTCGGCCCATAATTAAATTTTTTACAAAAAAAAAGTAATAATTAGAACAACAAAACAAATAGTTGTATCTTGTCCTATAAAATGAAAAACGTGCGAGTCGTCGCGTTTTCGTAGGTATTAGTCCGATCGTCGTAAAATGCTATGTGTCGTAGTTGCCGCTCCGATTTGAAGAGCCGAACGCGGCGCGCGTTCGGTTTGGCAACGTCGCGCCAGATATTGTTAGTTTTTAGCGAAGTAACGCTACTAGTAACGCTATTTAAATACCGGTAAATCCTATGATTTAACGATATTTTTAACGTTACTAGTTAACGTAGCATAACGTTAAGGTTTTGGTAATTTTACCGGTATTTTTGTGGTAACGGTAACCGTCCCTGCGCACAGTAAGTCGTGGCTTCGAACCCAAATAGGCGCTTAAATTTGTGTAATTTATCTCATCACCACTGCTCTCAAAACTGTGAAGGAAACATCGTGAGGAAACCGGCATGACCTAGAACCAAAAATTTGAAGACATGTGACATCTACCAACCCGCACTGGGCCCGCGTGGTGGATTATAGCCCATTCCCTCTCTAGAGAGGAGGCCGTGTGTCCCAGAAGTGGGAACAATATAGGCTGTTTATGTTTATACTTAATCTCTACCATTAAGATCAATCAAACTAGTACGCGCAAACTGCAGACCGGCTGCGGACTTTGGTCAGGTACTGCTGCAAATATTTGTATGAAGGCGGCCGTAGACTCCGGAGCCGCGACCGCAATTTCCGCTTACCGTTTTTATAGAGCCATAAAACACAAAACTATAAAATAGCAAAGAATATAAAAATCAAAATATAATAAAAAAACTCACAAGTTTCTACTATAAAATCTTCCGCCAAAGTATCTGAACCGAACGCAGCATTCAAAACGACCGTCAATAATAAAATTTTAAAAAACATGTTGAATGCACAACCACTTCTGTCTAAGTTCGCAAGAAGACTGATTAAGGCGAACGATAAAAGGTGTCTGTAAGACTTTTCAAGTGCCGTAGTATATAATTATTCAAATGTGATAATAGAATTAGTAAATAATGTTTGATTAAGTTATTTTATGTAGGGTCAGACAATGGGTGCGAAGTACTAACAAGATATTAGAAAGGGATATTTAGACTTGTACCTTTCATTCAAATGGCACTGTATTGTTTTGTCTATTCAATCAGCCATAAATCTATTCTTTAAATGATCTACAAATGATTCATAATGATAACCTCAGAATAATTTTATTGTTGTGCTTCATGCTGTTTAGAGTTGTCTTATTCTTTTCTAAATATAAAAGACTTTATTTTTCGCCCACCTGACTGTCTTCTTCTTAGCGTGTCGATGTCAATTTAAATTGAGTCAACCCATTTGCAGTTCTACAGGACTTCAGGCCACATTTTTATGTTATTGTTTTTACCCGCGGCTTCGCACACGTGTAGATTGGAACACCATGGGATTTTATAGACGGGATCTTTCTTTTTCTTTTGGTTAGTGCCAAACCTGGTGACAGAATTTTATTGCCAGCTGTGGGTCTGTGATTTGGCTTTACATGCCGTCGAGAAATATATCTCAGACATGCTGGTTTAGTTTCCCCACGATATTTTCCTTCACAGACGCAAGTGATAATTATACCATAAGCACACGAATCTGAAAAATCAGAGGTGCGTGTTTTGAGTTCGATCTGGAGACCTATAAAAGTAGGTCTGATCTACCTTATCTGTCTGCATCTTTCATCCCAATCCGTTTCACCGCTAAGGCGTATAAATAATTATGACATCGTTCTATACATTGCATCGCGAAAAACAAAATAAATGATTTATTGTCCTGATATTTTAGGTTTAAAGACATTTATTCTCAAAAACACAAACTCGCTTACATGAGAAAAATGCTTAAAATAGATTATATTAAATATAATAAATAGTTCGTCACAAACGTCACGGTAGCACTTATTATATTATAATAGACCCATCCAATTAATTCAGATTTTAGGATTTGTGATCAAATATTCCGCTAATAGAGTTTTAAATGCATTGAATGATTGTAATTTTTTAAAACATGAGGGTATGGTATTGTAAAATTGTGCTCCTTCAAATGTTTGCCAAACTTAGTTCTCATCTTTGGCAAAATCAGAAACTGCGAGTGATACGTTGGGTTACTTGTTTCACTTTTATAAACGATAAATTAGTCTGTAGGCTTTTATTGAGTGCCTTACGAATAAAAATATTAATATATATAAGGTCTAACTATTCATACACGAAATATTTTCAGGGAGTCGTCTAACGGCTATAACGAAGCCATTTCAAGGAATTATTTTTTTTATCTGAGTATATTTTTATAAAAAATAGATAGTTTAAAATTACTTGACCCACAAAATAAATACTAGCTCCTTATTTCTGAACATCCATTACGCTAGTTTACTACGTCGTATTTACTTAGTGTTAATGTTAGAATATGGGAGTAAAGATTTTATGCAAAAATTCTCAATTTTTTTTTAAATTATAATAATTTCGTAAAAAAAAAACCACTCAGATAATTTTTTTTTCATTGCTATGGCGACTTTACGACTTATAGAAGTTACTCTTAAAATATTTCGTGTACCTTATATATTTTATTGTCCAATGTTATTTTTTTTGGTTTCTTCGTAAATTTTACTAGTTTATGTTAAATGGGTATTTAAAAATCATTTTTATTATTTGTTTCTGTGCAACTTGAAGACTTTCAATCAGATATAGTAGGTGTGGTTTTACTAAGGCGTTATAGATGGTGTGACGCAATCTTTGTGGTATACATCAAACTATGTTTCGGAGGGAACCAAGTAGTGACGTAAGCTTTGATTTTATATGATCCAAGTGAACAGTCCACGATAGAGAACTATCCATTCTTAAGCCAAGATATTTTTCACAATACTTTTGCTGTAAGTGTACATTGTTAATAACTAATGGAATAAGTAGAGGTATTATTTTATTTTCTGCTTTAAACAAGATATAGTACGTTTTAGAGATATTTATTGTTAATAAGTTATACTGAAACCATGAAAAAGCCTTGAGCCTAGGAAACTAAATCATGAATGGAAGGTCCGAAATAAAATAAGTAGGTGTCATCTGCGTATAGAGTAAGATGTAGTTGAATTTCCTGAATATTATTTATGTAGATCAAAAAGAGCAGGGACCCCAAAATTGATCCCTGGGGAACGCCACAAGTTATAGGTAATGTGCCGCTTTGATAATTATTATCTGTTCTAACTAACTGCAACCTGTTTTTTAGATAGAAATGGAACATTTTTAGAATACTGCCGTAGCAATTCATGACTTACGGTATTTTGCTTTACCAAATAAGCTAGTCATAACCGCCTTAAACCCCATCATGTAATTCCCAGAGCTTGTTTAAAACGATGACTAAGTAGATAATTATGTAACAGATATGCTGACTAATCTTGACCCACATTCATCCAATGGCCTTAACATCTTAGCAGTTTTGAGAGTTGTCCTTACCCTAGAAAGATTAGCATATTATTTCTCAGGTTTTTTGCGATTTGCGCACCTTCTCCTTTCCCTTCTTTCCTCCTTTTCCACTCGACCTTCTCTATGTTTTGCACAATATTTGTGCATTGAATCGAACCACATTGACTTTATAATTTACAAGTGATGTTTTACCCAAAAAATACCCGGAGACACTCATAATTATCTTTTGATAGAGAGCCCCGATTATAAAAAGAGAATATCTTGGCTGCGGCTCGAACTTGCGAACCGCTGTTCACAGGGCAGTTGCTGACATCGTGGGGCTACTTACTTTGGTGACAAATACTGTTCTATTCTAATGCATGTCATGACAGTTATCAGTTGTCAAACAGTTGAGGAATATGAACATAATGCAATATTGCTCACCGCCCCTAAGTTGTAAGCGTGATAATATATAGCCTATGTCCTTCTCCAGGTTGAAATATTACTCCTTGCCAAATTCCATTACGATCCGATCGGCCATTTAGTCGTGAAAAGGTAGCATACAGACAAACAGACAGAGTTACATTCGCATTTATAATATTAGTATGGATGAATACTGCCAAGCTAATTTCTGTAAAATAAGTTTTTTGAGAAATAAATTTATTTATTCATATACTATCTGTCTAGGGTTAATACTCCTTACGTCGCTGCGACGCTGTCTAAATAAATATAAAAGTTAAACTGTGGGAATTCCTAAATTTGAAGGTGAAATTAGTCAGACGTATATTCCTTTTAATTTGACCTTCTATCGATTGTTGTCATCTGGGTTCCGTTATCGTATTACTCAGCTAGAGTGGTTTTCCTTAATATTACATAACATCACGCCGGTAATCCCCGAAAGGTAACTAGGCAGGGATATACCTAATACTACACCCACATTTCGCCAATTTTGTTTAAGTTCCATTTAACACATTGTACTTCGTCTACTTCGTATACTGGCGAATTACTGAAGAAATGCAGCGCGAGGTACGGTACCTGTATGCCATTCACTTACCCGTGCGAAAACAGAATAACAGATGAAATAGAAGATTGTTCGGTGAACGAAATATGCTGTCTAGAACCTGGTCAAGAAAATTTTGACCAAAATTAGTAATTAGAAAAAGGGGAAATTATTAATCGGGTGAATAAAAATTTAATTGGCGACTAATACTGAATGGGCGAATTTTGTACCAAGTAAGTATGTACATACATTTTTTTAAGCATGTGAGTAATTTCCAGATATAAAGGAAACATTACTTTGGCTGGAAAACTATAGCTTCGATGACACTGAAACCCTTATAAGTACGACCTAGTAGACCAACCTAGTAGTACCTAGTGACATAAATATTCATAACATACACACACACACACACCATCACACACCTCACCACACGCTACCTCTATTCCATAATTATGAAATGTGCCTTTATTTTACTTTACCTTATCTTCCTTCTGTTAGTTTTTGTCAATTCATCTTATGTTTTTATATTATATTAATTTCTACAGTAGATATTTATTTTTTTATTTTTAGTCAATTTCTGCAGTAGCTACAGTAAGCACTATCTAAGCTTCCACATTCAGAGCTATGTAACCGGAAACCTCAACCCCTGTCATACAGGCTGTCCTAGTTCAGGAGTTGAAACCACATTGATGTAATGTTTATTGAAGTTATAGAAATAAATTTACTATTATTATTATTTCCTTTATTTATATTTTTACAAATTATTTACATTTTTAAATATTCCTTAAAAAAAAAACAATAAAAAAACAGTTAAAAATATAAAAAATTGTAGCCCACCGGTATCGGGAACCGGGTCCAAGCTACCGGCGGCCAGGGCACCAGAGAGAGGAACCTCCTAACAATACGAGCCGTGTCTAGGAGTACCGCTTTCTGAATCAAGCCCTTGATCCAGCTGCCTAACGAGAGCCTCCTCAGGTATTGGTCGAGGCTCTTAGCAATTAAGCCATGGACTGATACGACTATCGGCACAATGATCGCTGAGTCCACATCCCACATGTCGACAACTCGAGGTTCTCGTAAGCGGGACCGTTATGTCAGCAATCATTGCGCGCTGCTCTGATCGATCCACCACCACTATATCAGGCTTATTGGCTACAATAGTCCTATCAGTGATGATGGATTGATCCTAGTACAATGTGATACTGCCATTTTCGAGAACTGGGTCGGGCAAACACTTATAGTACGGCACCTCCGATTCTACAAGGTTGTATTTTAGAGCAAGTTGCTGATGGATAATCCTGGCTAAAGGTTGTGTCTGCAAGTACTCTCCGTTAGCCAGACGAGAACACCCGGAGATAATGTGACGGATTGATTCGCCTGGACTGATGTAACACGAGCTGAACCAAAATTATCACCTCCCCTGGCTCCTGTCAGTTACCTACTACCAAAAACCAAAGAGAACCAAAAAGCACAGAGCATCATACAAAGAGGCCGTGTACAACGCGCCACGCCTTTTTATACCCTTCTGCTCTGACCGGGTAGGTTGGAAAGGGTAAGAGTAGTTTATTCGACTCTTTCTTTATGATTCATCCTAAATATTATTATTTTTTGATTCATTTTAAATAAATAAGCAGAGATTCCACAGTTAACAACCTTAATCGTAAGATTTTTAGGTTATCTTGTATATGTATAGACGTATATCTCTTTACTCCCAACTTGTTCGTCTTACTTTCTATTTACTTTTCTGTTAGTCTTTAGTCGTTTTACAACTATGTATAAGTTGCCATGATGAATGCTACCTCTAAGAGTGTGTCCCAAAATACATAAAACCTCGCCAGCGTTCTTTGACTTACTACTTTTACTTTAATACGATCAGTGTGATAATTCAAGTACTCAGAACTAAAACTAAAACAAGCTTATCAACTACTAGATCCAACACAGTAAGCACTGTCTAAGCTTCCACATTAACACGAAGGGGACGACGGGATCTTAGTTCGCGCGATTCGCCCGATCACTAGACCCCGCCATCCCATTCGAACCTAACCTGTCCAAGTCAAGGTTCCACAAATCCCGAGCTCTCTTCGCTCGCTCTTGCTTCCTATGTTCTCCTTGTCACAATGACCTGATAAATATTCATAATAATATTCATTACATTGCGTTTCATAAGTTTAAAAAAGTGTTACAAAAGGCTTACAGCTAAGAATAATTTCACTATGGACACTGTTAGGGCATAGCAATGTACAATATTAAAATTAAATTTTAAGTAGTTAATAATATAACAACCATTTCTACTTATTTTTTACAAAAATTTACTTAATACTTAAAATAGTTACTTTGTTCGATTCTCATTATCGAATTGAGGGAAGTTGGTAAATCATCACTAAACTTGCTCTCGACCTACGTCGCGGCTATAAACATCCGCGACGCGTAGTACGATTTTACGCCCTGTGCTGGATGATCGTTTCTTCTTCGCTTTTTGTGATCGTGTCTCCAAGCTAGACGTTCTAGCATTTATAGTGTTTGTGGACTCACTACCGTGTGGCGTGCGATCTTCAAGACCTTTGAACCCAGAATATATCGAGATTTCCTATCTGTGACGTGCTGTGCATGCTGCAGCTCTTCTGCTAACCTGGGAGTTGAGACAAGGTAGGTGGTGTTCAATTGCCTTCTTGGAGATAGTAGGAACGAACGGTTTCCACTCACAGATACTATATATACGCCACAAATACATTCTTTGGTTCACAAGCCGCCAGCAAATATTTTATTAAAAAAGGTTGGTCAAAAACCGAACATACTTACTTGGTACAAAATTCGCCCATTCAGTATATTAGTCGCCAATTAAATTTTTATTCACACGATTAATAATTTCTCCTTTTTCTAATTACTATTTTTGGTCAAAATTTTCTTGACCAGGTTCAAGACAGCATATTTCGTTCACCGAACAATCTTCTATTTCATCTGTTATTCTGTTTTCGCACGGGTAAGTGAATGGCATACAGGTACCGTACCTCGCGCTGCATTTCTTCAGTAATTCGACTGTAACAAATTTATTCTTATTAGTAAAATCTTCTTGTTCTCTCATATGGATGGTACACCACAACCCAGTAACTGGGTAATACGATACCTCATGGTAAGCCGCAACCTCCTCGTCCATGTCCACTACTTATGTACATAATAATAAGCGCCCGTTATTTAGTTTTCAGCAGCAATTTTCATAGCAATGATAGTGGTGTGACCGTCGGACAGCCAAGTCATAGATCTCAAGTTCAAACCCCAGACACGCACCACTGATTTTTTGGATTCATGTGCGTATTATATAATTATCACTTGCTTCGGTGAAAAAAAAATCGTGAGAAAACAAGCGAGATATTTCTCGACGGCATGTAAAGCTAAGTCAGAGGCCCATGGGCGGCATAAAAACTCTGATTCCAGGTTAGGCACTAACTACACGATAAAGAAGAATTTAATTTTCGAATCCGGCCGCTTCGCGCGATCCAGCAAGGTCAGTGTGGTCGGCCTGTCAGTGAGTGTCTAGTCTGAAGCTACGAACGCACTAACAGGTACTTGAATGGGAATTAACTAGTTACCTGATAGCGAAAGGGCACTTTACACCTCTGACTATCCTGTGAGGTATAGCCATAATAAACTGTCTCGTTTTTGAGAAAACTCACAAGGTTTGCAGCACTCCATACCCAGATGCTGCTGCTTGGGACACAGGCCTCTTTCCAGAACTTGAGTTTCTGGGGGACATGCGAAAGCTTTAGAGCAGATGCCGGTAACACGCATACATGGTAATTCAAAGAATGGAGCTAGGAACTTGGCAACATCTGAAAAGGAAAGTAATAAAAATGTTTAGCTTGTGATCTAAAGGTTGGCCAATAAGACTTGGGCAAAGGTCTGGTGGTAGAAGTACACGGCTGGACATAGGCATCGCTTCATCGACCGGTCTTGTGTTTCTTAGCGCATATTGGCGGCTTTGACACGATAATCAGATTTTAAAAACGTTACGAGACCTATTTAGTTTAGGATGCAGCACCATCTTCAAATTTTGGAATAGGGTAACCAGAAAAGATAAAACAATCGGACCTTAATCCACTGGTTTCAAACCAGGAAAATTGTTAATCACTTGCACAATAATCAATATGGGCCATTTGCCTCAATGAAACTGATAAAACATGCTTATCAATATAATTATACAAATTTAGGCATAATTTTCGTTAAAATAATAGGAAGATCATCTATCGAAATCCAGTGCTCCACTGAGAAAAAAAATGAAGCACAATGAATGATGCGGGCTCCCGGCCCGGCGGCTATCAAAAGTGCAAATCAGCAATTGCTTCGCTAGGGTCGCTACAGATCAAATAATGTGTCATAAATATTTTAAATTTTGAATCTAGAATTGACAATTTTAAAAGAAGAATATGGCTTTGAGGTTTTAACAAAAAAATGCTAAAATGTAGAGGTAACTCTGCAGTACCCTCAATCCAGTAAAAAAAATATATATATCGACACCGTCGATAAAATTTACAACACTATGACATGATAACATCGATAACATTCGGAACACTGACATAACATCGATAAAAATTTAGGACAACTATGACATAATAACGTGCCTATAGTAACCATTAGGAACAAGTGACAACCCTATTATAATTTTGGTGTGTTGGAGTAACAACTTGTCTAAACGTTGGAGATGACGTACGGATGTCAAACAGCTGGAAGCTTGATCTGTTTATCTTTGCATTTTAAAATAAAATAAGTAGTCCTTTTGAAGTATTTATTGTTTAAACCATAACTTATACATGGTTAAAGTCAACATACATTGTTATACAGTGATACAGTGCTTTATACGGACAACAAAGTGCAAAAGAAACAAACATAAAAACTAAAGTGGAAAAAGTACCTACTAATATAAAAAAATAACAGTTAATATACTACTATTTACAAATATACAAAGAGCTCGGTGTTTGGAGTGCATCCGGTGTGTGTATTGTAACGAGAGAAGTGCAGCGTTGCATGGTGTCTGTTGCACCATTCGATTCTCCACAGTTTTCTACCATAAACATATATTTGTTACAGCGCCATCTATTGACGCTCCGGGGTACTGACACAGCAGAATCGATCTTTGATACCAGCACTGCTAATTAGCTCCTGTACGCAATGCCAGCAGCGAAGTGTGCCGGTTGCGATAAATTCATTTCGCCACTAGAGACCGCTAGATGTTGCACTTGCAACGGCTTCTATCATCGTGCTTGCGGGTCCCTGCCACTGACGGGTTTTATTGCTCCGACTTGGATCTGCACTAGTTGCAAAACTACATCGTTGAGGGACAAGTTGGAGGCTACACCAGCGGAGGAGGAGTCGATGGACACCAGCGGTTTAAGCTGCAGCACACTAGCTGATACTCAGGATGTTGGCCCTGGTTTGTCAACAATCTTACGCACATTTAAAGAAGAGTTGCGCCAAATGTTCAAAGAGGAGTTGCAAGTAATGCAGAAGGAATTCCATTGCGAGTTTCAGAGACTTCGCACAGACCTGGCTCAGCTGCAGGCGGACAGAGACCACACAGGGGGGCGTTTGAAGACATGGAAAACGGATTGGTCACTCTGGAGTAGAAAATAACGACCATGATTGGTTCGGGAGCGGTCGAGGAAGTTGCTCAATTAAAGCGCGAACTGAATGACCGAGACCAGCACCTATTTTCAAGTGATCTGTAAATCTCAAATCTGCCGGAACTGGCTTCAGAAAACCTTGCACATACGGTGAAGCTTATAGCGACAAAGCTAGGCGTAAGCGTGGAAGATCGCGACATAGTGAGCGTGGAACGTATGAGTGGCAGACAGGTGAATGCCACGAGTGCCACGGGCCCAGTGGAGACCCGACCGCGTACAGTGGTTGTGGGCCTTGTACGCCGCGAATTGCGCGACCAGCTGCTGCGCGCCGCGAGAGTACGTGGCTAACACCGCGGATCTCGAAATGAACGGTCCACCAAGTAGGTACTACCTAAACGAACGCCTAACAAAACTAAACCGGCAGTTATTTCGGCGAGCACGGGAGGCAGGCCAATGCCTCGGCTGGCAATTTGTATGGACAAAGTATGGTCGTATCCTTGCCCACCGTAAGCCCGGTGATAAAACTAAACTCGTGCGCACTGAGGCAGACCTACGGGAAGTCTTAAGATGGGACGCCAAGAATCTCCCTCAGAACTAGTTTTATAAATATTTTGTTTGGTCTCGTTATGGTACTAAGTTCTGTAATGTTTGTATGGATGAGTCATTTTTTCTTTGTTTTTGGTTGTCGTGCAATGTTTGGCACTGCATGCCTTGACTGTGGGAGGAGCAGGTGTGCAACTGTTATTGATGTAACGTTTCAGCATTACTTCATAACTATTTTAATTCATTATTGTATTACTTTGCTGTACCCTTTGTTTACTAATACTTTATTTTTTATGGTATGTACTTTTATTACTCACATGTTTCGTACCTACCCGGTTTGTCTCGCTCGAACCGTATTCTAAATGTGTCTAACCATACTTTTTACATAAACAATGTTGCGAAATAAACACATTAAATTTGGACTACTGAACGCAGGTTCATTATCGACAAATCATGATGAGTTTATTATTACTATGAACCATCATTCAGTCGACGTGATGGCAATTAATGAGACGTGGTTGCGCGAGGGAGGAAGGCCGGGCGCCAGTGGTTCCTGGGTATCAGTTGCGTCATAGACCACGCCCGGAGTCAATCCGTGCGGGGCACGGGGGAGGAGTCGCGTTTTATGTCAAAACCGGAACCAGCGCTCGAATCAGAGCTCACCCGCATCATCCTCAGATGAAACAAATGTGGTTGAATATAACCGCCAAAAAAAGAAGTTACTGATAGGAACCGCATACCGGCCTCCTTGGTTAGATTTAAATATACTCCTAGATACGATCACGGACAGTATCTGTGCACTGGCCCCGTACGACAATATTATTTTACTAGGCGATCTTAATGTAAATATGCTTGAATCAAATAATTCAAAAACAAAAAATCTCACTGAATTTCTAAATTATTGTTGCTTTGAACAAATAGTACTCACTCCTACGCACTTTGTAGGAGAAAGCGCTACCCTGATCGATGTGATATGTACGGACGCGCGGTATCGGGACGTTGCTGTGAAGCATATAGCGGAGCTCGGTCATCACTCGTTTGTATCATGCGAAATTGTTTGTAAAAAAGAGAAACCGTATGTAAAAAGGTGACATATCGTGCGTAAAGACATATCGGCTGATGATTTCAGGAGGGACCTGGAGGCCATCCCATGGGATTCAATCTGCGAGCTACAGGATGTTAATGACATGGTTCACTCCTTTAATAAACACGTAATGAAGCTTTTCAATGCGCATACACCTTTGAAAACCAAGGTGTTCAAGGCGCAACCAACACCATGTATAACTGACATCATCAATTTAATGTTTAAGTTAAGAAATGAGGCCCGCTATCGATATCGTCAACTAAACTGGAAGCACACAAACGTTATTACCTAGACCTTAAGCACCAAGCACACAGTTGGTTTACTAAAAATGAGAAAAGAGCATTCTTTACGAAATATATAAATGACAACATAAGCGACTCAAAATTTCTATGGCATAATATAAAAAACACGTGCTTCCAGTGAGAACGGTGATGTGCTCTTGGAACCATTTCACGACTCAAACGGTATAAATTCGGCTTTTCTAGATGTTCCGGGTAACCCTAATGTTAACACCACTCAACAAACCTTTTTTTAATGTAACCGTTTTGGATCCGCCAATTTCACAATAATGCCAACAGACCCGAAAACAGTTCTAAATATAATAAACAAAATATTCACAAATACGCAAGGGATTGATGCTATATCGAGAGACATGTTATCCCTCACACTTGCGCAATCATTAAATACAATTACAGAGATTATAAACAGATCCTTATCATCGAATGTATTTCCTGTTTTGTGGCGAAATGCAATTGTTCGGCCTCTTCCAAAAAATAATAACCCATAAAGCTACAAAGATCTTCGCCCCGTAAGCATATTGCCATGTTTATCCAAGGTGTTGGAGAGGGTGGTATATTTGCAGGTCACAGATTTTCTTGAGGCGTATGGTATGCTGCCTGAACTGCAGTCGGGTTTTAGAAAGGGGCGCGCAACTGCAACTGCCTTGGCAGATGTGTTGGGTAACTCTTGGAAGCTCGGGACCGTGGTGAGGGATCTATCCTGGTATTACTCGACTACTCGCGTGCGTTTGACTCTATAAATATTCCTTTGTTACTGTCTAAACTGTCGTATTACGGTTTTGATAGGCAGGCGACGGGTTGGTTTGAAAGCTGCCTGACCGGCAGGTCACAACGGGTTAAATGGCGCAAAAAAGTCGGTTCCACGTTATCTTCCTCCCCACAAACAATAACAAGAGGAGTTCCTCAGGGATCCCTACTTGGTCCGCTTCTCTATATACTTTATAGTGCTGACATAACGACATGCATAAAGAACTGCAAGTATCATGTTTACGCGGATGACACTCAGCTGTATGTTTCATTTAACGCCAGTAACACTGCAGCCGCCGTACGTACCCTCAATGAGGAGCTTGATAGAATTGCTATGTGGTCTAGGGACAATTCTCTAGTACTGAACCCTCAAAAATCTAAGTTCATGGTCACGTGGAGCAGAAATCAAATTAAAGCAATTCTTTCTGCTAAACCTGATGTTAAAATTAAGGGCGAAAGTATACAAAAGGTAGAAATCGTTTGTAACCTGGGGCTAATTACGGATCCGGAACTTCGTTTTGAGAAGCATGTAAAAGGCGTAGTAAAAAAACTGTTTTTATAGATTAAAGATTCTGTACAGAGTCAGGGATTTCCTTAGTGTCGCAGTGAGGTAGATAGCCTAGTACTATCCAAACTAAATTATTGCGACACTGTTTACGGGCCATGTGTTCTTTCACGTACTGAACATTTAATACAACGAGTACAAAATGCATATGCTCGTTACTGCCTAGGCATACCCCGGAGGCATCACATCACACCGTATCTAAACGAACACAACATCGTAAAAATACGCGACGGAAAATACACTTATTAGTTTTGTTGTTCGGTATCATAAAAACACACAAACCGGAATATCTATTCAGAAAAATTTGCTGGAGGCACCAGCACTACAGCTACTCTGCTCGTTCCACAGCCAATCCGCTCTCGATGCCTCGACATAAGACCACAGCCTTCAGGGGGTGTTTCAAGTATGCCGCCACTCGCTGCTGGAATGATGTGCCACCTCCCATAAGATCCCTAAAAACAAAAGAAAATTTTAAATTTCATTTGAAAAAAGTCCTTTTAGAAAAACAAAAGTATGAACAGCAAATACATTATAAATAAATACTCACATAAGGTTTATCATCTATCGGCAAGGCATATCAATCCAAGCGGCTCGAGACGGCATTGCGTTTGTCAAGAAAGCACATTATTTGTTAGCAAGGTAGCGTCGCGTGAGCACAGATTAGAAGACTCGTGCGACACTGTGCCACCCTTTTGACGCATGGTACCTATGTCATCGCGCTAACAGGCGAGGAGAAATGCGTGGTACGACGAAGTCGTTTGATCGGCAGCGCGCGCGCAGGCGACGGCGACGCAAAGGTGGGGTGGGAGCGACACAAAAACATGTCTTCATATATTGTATTTGTGTTTATTTTGGTTAGCCTGCACACAAAATTGTATATTTTATTTGTGTTTATTATATTTCCTAGAGGTAGTTGTTTTATATTATAAGTATAACCCAAGTACTGTTTATTTTATTATCATATTGATGTAAAAATATTTATGCTGTCTTGGCTTCCGTACGTTTTTTCACGGGTGACCACTGAAAACCAGAGTTGTGTTGTGGGCCCCCCATAGCACAGCTCATGCTAAGTGGTAACTTGCTTGTCGCAGTCACGTCGTGCAAGCAGTTAATTTTTTTCTTTTTTTGTTCCTTCCTGTTAAATTTATAGTTTATTGTTTTATTTGTGTTTTGTTGTTATTTTATTGTAATTTTGTATAATGCACGTCATGTCCCTGCGGCAAATAAATATATTTTCTTTCTTTCTTCTTTCTTTCTAAAACCAACATACAGATAGAATTTTTGCAAATCGGCTAACGATCAAAGGAATTATCGGGAAAATAAAATAGTCACCGTATTATTACTATAAAATCACGTAGCCTATCCCAAAAAAGCTATGTTTGGAAATGGAACTGACCTACGAACAAGACAACACAACGAAACAAAGGCAAACAGACGAAACAGCTGGGCGAGAAACCTGAAAAATCTAAGGATCAAGCAAAACCAGTCATACAAAACTCTTAACTTTGAACACGCTGGCTAATCTTTCATACATCAGACCGTACAAACACTACGGGTACTAAATACCGCTAGCTAAGGGAGAAAAATGAAATACAGGAAACAATATATTTGAGGAGGGAATGAAAGATTAATATTCAATATGGTCACAAGTTTGTTTTAAAATTTCATGAACATTACAATTCAAAATCAAAATATATCAGCAGCATTGAACATTTTTGCGTTTTGCAGCTTTTATCAGCGTTCTGTTAGAGTTTTCGTTGAACGATGTTAATTGACCTTAGTAGCCACGTCTTGGTAAAATCTATAACTGTATCTGTAAGAAGAAAAAGATTAAAAGTGCTGTCAGCACTACATACGAAATAACGACAAAAAATAAGTGCGAAATGTACTTACTTTTTTTAGCTCGGGCGCCAAATTGTGGAGTTATAAAATAAAAAATGGGTTCACTTCACTTTTGTAAAAATATAATAGAATAATTGAAACAAAAATTAAAATTTATTGAACTATTGTTCATGAAAAGAGTAAATAAATTATTAATAGTTTTGGTTTAGTGCACTGTATATTTAAAAAAAAATAAGAGGTTTTATTATATATTTTATATAATAGAACGGTATTAAAATGGATGATTAGGTTTACATACAAAATTTATTATTATTATATTGTAATTCTTCAGTATCTCAGCAATTATGAAATATATTTCGTCTTGGACAATTTATATATAAAGAAATCTATGTTACCTCATTTTAATGAAAACTGATTTTTTTTAAAAAGTTAATAAAATAATAATTATGAGTAGTGTCATGTTTAGTTTCTTCTAGTCTGCTGAGCAGATCAAATCTGCACACGAAGTCCCAATGGGTTGAATCGTCGAATTATTGGAAAAATCGTTCCCAGAAGTAAATTTCTTCAAATTATGGAATAGAGTAACCAGAAAAGGTAAAAAAAATCGGACCTTAAGTGGACTGGTTTCAAACCAGGAAAATTTTATAATCACTTGCACAATAATCAATATGGGCCATTTGCCTCAATGAAACTGATAAAACATGCTTCTCAATATAATTATACAAATTCAGGCATAATTTTCGTTAAAATAATAGGAAGATCATCTATCGAAATCCAGTGCACCACTGAGAAAAAAAATGATATCAAACAATGTGTCATAAATATTTTTAATTATGAATCTAGAATTGACAATTTTAAAAGAAGAATATGGCTTTGAAGTTTTAACAAAAAGGCTAAAATGCAGAGGTAGCTCTGCAATGTGAAAAGAGTGTGAAAACCTACTACATGCATTCGAATAGGTTTACGTGGCATCCTCAGGAGATGTTGACTCGAAGACCGCTTGGGCGCAAAATGTAAGCATGCAACATGCACTCAAATCTATAGTCAACGCACACTTTCTACGAATAGTGTTAGTGTGTATAATTCGGTCTTTTCCACCGAATCCTTACCGTATAATCCGATTTAAGAAACTTACAACTGGTAAAGCTACATATCAAACCACACGCCTGATCTCCGACAAGTAAGGCAGAGTTGTACCTATAATACACTAGTACACCCAAAGCTAACCATGTTTTAGCCAAAAATCTGCCAAGTGGTATTCAAACCTGTGATCCGCAGTGGAGTGGATCCGTGGCTCTTAACTTGCACGTCTTTCTACATCGTTCTCACATATATAATCTCAACATGAATGACGTGCGTAACCAAGATTTTGGAACAATATCTAGACTGAAAAGAGTCTCCATGGCATCACTGGCCATTCTTCTCCGTAGTGATCTACCCTTTGGAATGGGCAACTACAGTATTTTCATAAGTTATTATGCCTTGTGTTTGTGACTGTAGCTTCGCCTTCTTTGTTTTTTCTGTCATTCAAAAGTGCTTGTTATAGTCTAATTGAAATAAATGTTTTGAGTTTGAGCGAAGGTACTGCACCACGCTTGGTGCAGTACCTTCGCTTCTCCAAACACAAACGTTTGATACGCTTGTCATATATTTAGAAACAAGTAATGTCGAATGAGTTATTGGGTATACATACAGGCTACACTATTCATCTTTCCGATCCCGATATTATTAAGATTATTTCGATTTATTCATCTTAATAATTTTTTAGATTATAACACAATTTGTCGGCACGGTTGGCGCAGTGGCTGAGCGATTGACTGCTGCGCTCCGTGTCGCGGGTTCGATTCCCGCACGGAACAAATATTTGTATGGCCTACAAGTAGTTGTTCCGGGTCTGGCTGTTTGTGTATGTGAGTTTAAATGTTTGTAAACGCACCCACGATACAGGAGAAATTCCTAGTGTGGGGCAAAGTTTTTAAAAAATAAAATAAAAATTAAGAGCCTGATGTAAAACAAAATACAACTCATCACGCTTACAAAATCGCCCCTAAAATGCTTGTTCGGCTGTACATATAAAAACTAGAAAAATACATAAAAATTTTACTCTCTATATCTTCAAATGCGTGTGCAGTCTTCACCGATGCCGCTGTTGAAAACACAAAACACAAAGAGTTTAAAATCAATATTACGTAAAATAAAACGAACTGAAAGTACATTGTACAGAAAAGACCCATGAAACAGGACTTGTCGACCACTCGTACTGAAGTTTTAAAATACAATGCAATTGTGAGATCTATTTCATTCACATGTGAAATCATGATATAAAATATTTAATATTTAGATCTATTTCATTCACATGTGTGAATGAAATAGATCATACATTAGGTAGGTATCTAAATATTAAATATTTTATATGATGATTTAAAATATTTAGATACCTACCTAATGTATACATCCTAATATCGTGATCTCAACCGGATATTTGAATATAAACTTTGGCGGATGCTATTATTAGTACAAGAGGATGGCTGATAAGTACCTTTGATGCGCTGAGGTGGCGCTCAAAATTCAACTTTTCTAACGTTTATTTTGCAATTTGCAGATCAGTGTCTGATTGTGTGTTGATTAAAATATGATTCGTGATCGTAACAAATATGGCTTTACTGATATGAACACTTGAATTTGGCGGATTACCCTGGCTCTTCTAACTTAAGTAACGTCATCATATGCTAAGGCTTAGGTGTCCACGTAAGCTGCACATCATTATACGCAGGCTATCGTCATTTTACCTGGCTTTAGCCTTTTCCCAGCTATGTTGGGATTGGGTTCTCATCATCTGCCTAGCCTTTTCCCAACAAAGTTGGGGTCGACTTCCAGCCTAACCTAATGCAGCGGAATACTAGTACCTCTTTTAGGGTTCCGTAGTCAACAACAAGTCTGTCTGTCTGCGGCTTCGCTCACAAATTCTTAGTAGAAGAAAATTGTTTTTTTTTGGCATACATAAATAAAAACTCCGACAAAGAGTAGTAAAATAAAATCTTGAAAATATTAATTTGTTTCAATTAAGTGGGGATGATATTTTTTTCTCATTATCATCAGCCTACAGCAGTCTACTGCTAGACATAGGCCTCGTCAATCGCACGCCAGTCAACACGATTCTCAGCCAATCTCATCCAGTTTCTACCAGCCACCCCGCGAAGATCGTCACTTCACCGAGCCTGAGGGCGTCCCACCTTACGTTTGCCCATTCCGCGGTCTCCGCTCAAGAACACGTCTACCCCAACGGTAATCTCGGTTCTACGGCTAATTAGACCGGCCCATTACCACTTCAGCTTTTTTGAGTCAAATTGTTCCCCCGAATTGCAAGCTGTAGAAAGACACAGAAACATGTATAAGTGAAAGCTAAGAGCCAAGTATGATAGGTCTCGGCGTGAGTAAACGCGCGGTCGGCACATGTCTCGTTCTGAATGGTTAATAAGCCTTTGATGGCCGACGCATCAAACGACGCACGTGACACGCGCGGGCGCCGCCGCTGGCTGAAGTTTCGGCCGGTCGGGCATGTCCCGACGTGTCATGCTGATCAGTGGACGCTATCTTTCAAGTATTTGGACATAGAAACACGCTGCCGGTGCCGGTCGTACGCGCCGGCTTTGGTTTGAAATAGGCCTTAGACAAACTGCTTATCCGATCTCCGAGCTTCAAATTATCTGTAATGTCTGTCAAAGGTCTCCGCTTTCCGAGACATGTTGCATGTTGCATGGCATGGGTTTTAATATATAGGGATGGCCTTGCACGGACCGAGCTTGGCAAGCATTGTTCACCTTGATGATCAAATCATAAAAAAGGCTGTTATATTAGTCACTTGTAAGTGCGATGAAAAAAGTCAGTTTTCAAAGTAATGGAGCTCTATGTATAGTAGGTGAACTGGACAAAATACTACCACAATGCCTATTGCGGCCACCAAACAACGTTGCTTTGTTCTGATTTGAGAAGCATGGACCAACAAATACATAATATTACACCCACATTATTTTCGCAGGTTATGTTTAAATCCCATGTAACAGGGATCTATTGCCATGAACCGGGCTCAAATCTAAGCTCCGTGGCTGCTGCAGAGAAAATTACGACGGAAAAAACTTAACAACTCTTTGGCGGATCTGGAAATTGAACCCAGGACCTTATTCTCAGCAGTCGCGCTTAATACCAGTCTAGTATTTTTATGTAAAGAATCTATGTACAAAATTTCAAAACTGTATCATGAAAAATCACAAAGTTATAAGCTTGTTCTGTTATCTGGTTGTCCGCACAAAAACTTGGTCACCACGCAGCACGCCCACACGCATATACTAAAACTAATGTTGTAGAATACATCGCTAGTTGCGAGTACAGACTTGATGGTCAAGAGGTCGCGAGGACTACTGCTGAGCCCGATGTCCTGGTTTGAATTCCCAGGTCAGACAAAGTGTTATAGGATTGTCAATAATGTATTTCTCTGTAGCTACCTAGATTTGTGCCTAGTAAATGGCTTTCTTTCTTTTTTCTTTTTTTTTTGCTTTAGGCTCGCCATCTAGTAGAGGACTTAAAAAGTGAGCGTATTGTAGGAACACGCTTGCTTAAGTTAATGGAAATTACTGTTGTAATATAACATCACGCATGTAATCCCCGAAAGGTTAGGCAGACGTGTACCTAATAGTACACCGACAATTTGCCAGTTATGTTTTAAGTCCTATGTAAAAGAGAGCCTGTTGCCATCAACCGTGCCCAATCCAGACAGAGAAATTCCTGATGGAAAATCCACGATGGGTTACAGTCGTGTTGTTATATTATTTAGTAGCGAGAAGACGTACAAAAGTATGCAAGAAGTTTACATGACACTTTTCTTTAATAAATTCCTCAAAATTAGATTTTGGTAAGTATCCTAATTGTTATTATTTTACTTATTTTACATGTTATTTAGTATTGTTCGAGTCTTTTCTTGTTTAGTTTTAACGTTGACTTGTGATTTTTATTTGAATAATATTTTCTATTTGTACACCACTTTTACCATCACAAAATTTGTCATTGAACGGATCTCCTAGCACAGGTATATCTTTTACTTAAAAGGAGGTGTCTAAGTAAGATTTACTGTAAAAGTTGTACAAGTTTCTGCAATAAATCTTTTTATTATTTTTTTAAATTGTATGCAAACTATGTACTTGCATAGCTACTTTTGTGCAAGTGTTAGGCATGTGATGATCTTTCTATTACACAATAATGTTTATCTGAACCTTATTTTAAAATTCAGCGCAGCTGTGAGCTGAAGTATAGCATAAGCATAATCAGCCTATAATGTTCCCACTGCGGACACAGGCCTCCTCTCTATGAGAGGGAATGGGTTATAATCCACCACGCGGGCCCAGTGCGGGTTGGTAGATGTCACATGTCTTCGAATTTTTGGTTCTAGGACATGCCAGTTTCCTCACGATGTTTTCCTTCACCGTTTTGAGAGCAGTGGTGAAGAAAATAAATTACACAAAGTAATGCGCCTGCCTGGTTTCGAACCCACGACTTACTGCTTGTAATTCGTCTTCTCGAGCTGAAGTTAATTTGTAAAAAATATGTGTAACTTTCATGACTTTCATTGTGTGTGTTTAATTCTTTAGAACTACGCGGCTACGCAAGCGATTTTTATGATGTCAAAAAAATCATATCGACGTTGTGACACTTCAAATGCCGTAAGGTGCATTGAGCATGCTATAGAAATAATTTAGGTTATTTCAAACCACCATCGATACAACTGTTGTAATAAGTCATGTTGGTACTACCTAGTTCAATGTCGGTCGAACACTTTTCAACCTTATTGCTTGGGTCGTAAGGGTGAAAATTGGCAGTCCTTCAGTGAGTTGGTAGTACTTCAGAATAAAATAAGGCTTTTTGTGAGTAATTTAAGGAATGTCTACGAAGTAAAAAGTTAAATAAAAGCTTGTAAATATGACAAAGTAAAAAATCATTTATTTCACAACGAATACAATAAATAAACATGATTGGTGTGCAATAGTGCAATAAAGCTGTGTTTTCCCCACTAACAGAACATTCACATAAAACATTTATATCTATATAAATATATAAAAGATTTCAACTAAGACAGAGAGAGAGGGCTTTCTCTGTCTTAATTGAAATCTTTTATCTCAACAGACAACAGCATAAGCCTCATAATCAAATTATAATGTTCCCACTGCTGGGACATAGGCCTCCGTCTACGAGAAAGAATGGACTGGCTGTGGTCAGTTTTCAAGATTTCTCACGTTGTTTTCCTTCACTGTTTTGAGAGCAGTGGTGATGCAATTAGTATGTACATACACAAAGTAATGCGCCTGCTTAAGTTCGAACCCATGACCCGCAACTCGCAGTCGGGGCTGTTACATAAGGGCCATCACTGCTCTACGTAGGCAACATGTTTTTACGTTAATGTTTCTTCAAAGAATAGGCACAGTCAAAAAAATCTGTCAGCCATATAAAGGGTGTAAATGGCCCTTAACGAAGCCGAAAGGCACCTGTTCTAATCGTCATTGCGAAATTTTTTCGCTTCTCGTGACCTAAAGGCTGGCTTGTACTTTGGCCAGAGGCTAAGTGTTGCCATACAACGTGGCAACGCAGCCAGTCTCTTAGCCACCTTACCAGCTGACAGCGTTGAGGAGGAGTTTTTCGATGCCTTTTTTAGTTTGTTTTTAATGTTGTAACTAACTTAAAATACCTCCATGACCCCATACTATGATTCCATCAACGCAATGTTTGATGCGTTACATTGGTTTTACCGTAAAACGTGATTTCTCACCCCAAAAATAAAGTCGTTTCCCAGCAATAATTTTTGCGTAGAGTTACTTAATTTGATGTACAGAATGCTTGGTTGGCGGCTTCATGAGCGTTCCGTTTAAATCTTGTATTTGGTATAATACCCATTTCCCGTGGATAAAAGTTTAAAGGTCCGATCAACCGAGGAACGGACTGCGGACTGGCTGTGGACACCGGATTCTGACTGATGATGTGCGGTATTGCGTATGCAGTGAGAAATCCGTTCCTGTCTGTTTGACTGGACCATAATAAGTAAATAGAACAAAAATATAACCACAATGCCGTATTATTTTGATTGTTGACCAAGGATGCAACAAATTTCTGATCGACGACAACCAGTGCCATCAAGAAATTTTAAAACACTTGCGCATTCGATGGACCTTCGAACACATGTCCCGTAGTTCGATCGGCAGTCCGTTGACCGCTTTACTGTAACAAAGGTGTTTGTTAGTACAAATGTTGGTAGAATCATCTCAAACTTTAATATCTCTTTTGAACTTTGTCACATTGAGAAACATGTTCAAAGAACGAGAGGAAAGTTTTGAAGAAAAAAAAAAAAATTTATTTGGCACGGGGACATGACGTGCAGACAAATGACAAAAAAATAAAATAATAATAAAATCCGAGCGTCTCTTGTCAAGGCCCTTCGGCTTCTCTCTTCATAATTTAAAATAATCGAACATAGATATGGTAAAACTCACTATCTCTGCAGCATTCCATGCCATACTGCTGCTGTTCTGGGCACAAGCCCAGTTGCGCCACTTTCAATCCAGGAGGACAGTTATTGGTCTTCGCACAGGTCCCACTAACACGCATGCATGGCAGCTCAAAGAATGGAGCCATTCCAGCTGAAATAAACAATTAAGTAACTTTGAAAACGGCACTTACTTTTCTCGCGGTTTGACGGTAAACCAGGTCATGGATTATCGGAATACCAAATTTTACTTAAATCTGTTCAGTTGTTACGGCACGACGGCGTCATAAAGTACTAGATGCACCCGGCATGCGTTGCAATGCCATATAGATAGTATATATACATAATATAGATTTTTTGGGCCAGGAACCTTCGCAAGTGTATACAGTATTCAAAGTTTCATCACAATTTGATCAATGGTTTAGAAACGCTTAGAGGACAAAAAAACAAATGTAGTAGTGTTTTTTTATTTATTATCTAGATTATTGAGATACATGCACATAAAAAGTCAGTTAAAAACACATTGAAAGGAAAAATATTCAAGCACTAAATAATTGAAACTAAACGGGGTGTAAACGGACCCTTCACGAAGCTGTCAACTCAATGTGACACACTCAACACGTTGTGCTGATGGATTCATTAAATAATAAACGGGTCATGGAGGTATTTAAATAAAAGTTATAATCTTAAAACTAGTATTTAAAAAAAAACTTGTGAAAAAGTTGGAACTTTGACCCGAATATCTCCGTAACTAAAAGGCAGGTATGGTCTAGAACAAAAAAATGATCGCAATGACTGGGAAAATAAGTGCCTTTAGGCACTTAAAGGACTATTTAGAAAAAAAATGCTTTTCCGTCATCGTTACCGCTGGTAGAACGTCACTTTGTCTAGTCCCTCAAATACTTGTACATGAGGAGTTCATGGCTAAATATTAACAGCCGCTCGGGTCGATCTTTAGGTTAAGCCGTGCTTGCTTAGGTTGGTCTGTGGATGGGTGACCACCCACTACATACCGAGTTTCCTCCGTGCCTCGAAAAGCACGTTAAGCCGTTGGTCCCTGGTGTCATTTGTAGGTCTTTGACAGTCGTTAGGTAGTCAGTGGCCCAAAAAGTCTGACAACCAGTTTTACTAAAGGATATTATCGTATTACCCAGTACTAACTGGGTTGTGAAGGTCAGACAGGCAGTCGCTCCATGTAAAATACTGGCATTCAGTTGCATCCGGTTAGACTGGAAGCCGACCCCAACATAGTTGGGAAAAGGCTAGGCAGATGATGACTTGTACAGAAATTGGGATAGCAGGAGAATGATGATGATACGACAAATTATTTACCAGTAAAGTTTTCACGTTCTTTCATATCGTCCCATTCCGTAACCGACAGGCCAGGCACAAGGAAAATCAAACAAAATACCAGTAACATCATAGTTGAACACAACCACTCTCCTCAAGATAAAAATATTACTGAACATCGATTTAAAATAACGTCTATAATTATAATAGAATAAGGACGGATGTGCCTGTGAGAATATTACTGAACATCGATTTAAAATAACGTCTATAATTATAATAGACTATGGACGGATGTACCTGTAAGAAGATTTAAGTAGTTATACCTATTAGGTTTATGGGAAGATAGGGCAGTATACAGGAGGTAATAATAGTAAATAATAAAGCTACAGGATGTATCTTTATGGAATTGAACACATCAGCATGACGAAGTTTAACATGCTTTTAAATAAAGCACAAGACACTGTTTTAAGCTTTCACGGTTTATAACTAAACTTATACTGCCACTTACAGGATATCTTCCGCGATCGGGATCTCAAAATAATGAACAATCACGGAAGATATCCCGTAAGAGACAGTATAAGTTTAAAGCACAAGACTTGCGAAAAAAGTAATCCATTACTTAATTAATCACATACAAATACAAAATATACTTTTATTTGTTGAACATAGGTAGGTGCAGATGTTATAATTATTAACCGACTTCCAAAAAGAGGAGGTTATCAAGACGACTGTTTTTTTTTTATGTGTATGTTCAGCGATATCTTCACCAATTGTGAACCTATTTTGATGATTCTTTTTTGTTTGGAAGAATATTATTTCACGGTGGTCCCATTTTTCATTTGGTGAAGATCTGATGCTGATCTTCGGAGATTAACAATGGAACTCCTTAATAATAGACAGCAAATCTGTCGCGATGGCTGCAATCGCTTGGATATTCATTGTTTACACAAAATCTTTTCAGAAGCTTCAGAAGTCGGTGTCTTTTGCTTGTTTGATTCAGTTTTCTTGTCACCGACTTCTTAAGTTATAGTTATTTTTCACTTTTCTGTGTTTTTGAAGTCGGTTTTATTTTTTGCAAAAAATATATTTTTATTAATGAACACTATGTCTAGCCGTCATCGGTGTACAAATGTTATTTTACACACATACTGATTAAAATCAATTATCAAACAGAATAAAATAAAGAAAATTTAAAAAAAAAAACAAATATTATTTTATAATAATTCTAATTCAAATTGTAAACACACTAAAAAAAAGAAAAAAAATACATTCCGATAACAATGTAAAAATAATAAATTCTAGTAAAAATTTTAAAGAAACAAAAAAAAAAAAATAAAAGGTAGTCATAATGTGTCAGTTAGGTATTCGTTCACCGTATAATATGTTTTTTCATGTAATATTTTCAGAAAAGCCTTTTTAAAATCATTTATGTTTTTATAATTTCTGTAATTTGTCTAGCGATCATATTAACATATATCCTAGGTGCCATTCCTAAAAAACTTTTTTTAAAAAGTGCAGTGCGTCGCAAAAGCCTATGTAGCTTAGCGCATATCTCTCTGTTGCGACGTTTAGATCTCAATGTTTCAAAGAGATGGAAGTTAGATTTGACAAATACTGCTGTCTCAAAAATGTACAAACAGGGTAATGTTGCTTTCAGTTGGTTTAAGCTTAAACACAGCACGCACACATCTTTTTTGGGCCTTAAACGAAATTTCTTTGTTAGTGTAATTTCCCCAATATATTATTCCAAAACGCAATGTAGATGTAACATAGGCCTTCTAAGAAATTAGAACAACGGACTCATTTAATATCTTTTTTAGATTATAGAGTGCATATTATGAGTACTGGTTTAGTTTTTTACAAAAAGTTTCTACATGACATTTCCAGTTTAAGTGAGTGTCCACGTGAATTCCTAAAAATCTACCACAGCTTGTTTCAGCTATTGTTTGATCTGCATAAGTTAAGTTTTTTTGTTCTTTGATAAAATGACATAAGCTTAGTTTTATCTATGTTAATTTATTTATAAGTAACCAATTTATACTAAAAAGGATGGACTTGTTTATGTCATCTTCATAAGTTTCTATATTTTTACATGGAACATAAGTGTACTGTCATCGGCAAACAACACAGTTTGATTCTCAGTGCATTTTGGCAAATCGTTGATATATATGAGAAACAACGGGGGCCCAAGGATACTTGCTTGGGGTACACCACATGTTGTTTCTCTAATTGATGACATATGAGTAACTTCGGTCTTGTATTTAGTACAAACTCTATTTAGAACAGTGACTTGCTTTCGTCCATCATCATCATCATCATCATTTCAGCCGAAAGACGTCCACTGCTGGACATAGGCCTCCCCCAAGTGTCGCCACATTGACCGGTCCCGTGCGACTCGCATCCAGCGGATCCCTGTAGCCTTCACCAGGTCATCGGTCAACCTAGTGGGAGGCCTTCCAACGCAGCGTCTTCCGGTTCGCGGTCGCCACTCCAGAACTTTTCGGCCCCATCGGCCATCCGTTCTGCGAGCAATGTGCCCTGCCCACTGCCACTTCAGTTTGGCTATTCTTCGGACTACGTCGGTTACCTTGGTTCTCTTGCGGATGTCCTCATTTCTGATTTTATCACGCAAAGAAACTCCGAGCATAGCCCTCTCCATTGCCCTTTGGGTGACTTTAAGCCTTCTGATAAGGCCCATTGTGAGCGACCATGTTTCGGTCCCGTATGTAATCGCTTTCGTCCAGTGAGATATGATTTGACTAAATTTAATATGTTTCCTCTGACTCTGTATCGTTCTAACTTACCCAGTAAAATTTTGTGATTTACGTGATCAAATGCTTTAGACATGTCCATAAATACCTATACAATTGGATTTTTTTGTCAACATTACTAACAATTTCTGCAAATAACTCATAGACAGCCTTATTTCTGTTTCTGTTTTTCCGAACACCATATTGTTCTTTGGCAAGTAAACTGTTTGCTTTAAAGAATGAGTTCATATAATATAATAAGTACTAGCTCCTTTCGAGAGGTTTTCTCACGATGCACACTCACTTCTCACAATTGTATAGATCATTCGAATGTAATATTTTCATATCTACTGCCATTCATCTATCAATCTATGATTGAAGAGGTCGTAGGTACCATGTTACCATACCATAACAAAATGTTCTTCAAGATTTTTATTGTGACTTTGTTAGCAATTGACATTATTTGGTGCAGTGCCCTTTTTGTTGGTGATTTTAACGAAAATGGTAATGAGTTATTGTAGTTTATGGGGGATAAGTCATGTATTGACACAGATTTTTTCATGTGGAGACACTAAATTATAGGGGAGGCCCTATAATTTAGTGTCGCTTCAAAATATTTCTCTCTTTCATCCTCCTTTGCCAAACCATCGTACACTAACTTTTCGTTAACAATTTTGTTATTTCCCTCATGCAGTCCATACAACTTGCAATTGATATCCATCTACCACTGCATCCACCCAACTTTTGGACCGATACAATTTCGTAATGCGCGGTCTCCACAGGCGAGAGAATCGTCACGATGACGCGACTTGTGGAGCAACGGTATTCACGGGACGGAAACAAGTGAATTAGACGCAATTCGCATCACCTGAAGCCGTGAAAGAGGCCGTTGTATAGGCCTATCGCCACTCGACTCGATACAGCTGCTACCAGACACCACTCCACCTAATATTTAACAGGAGTTCCCTAAGCGTTTGTTTTCTTTTTTAGATGGTACGGCTCCATTCTTCGAACTGCAATGTTTGCGCATTGGCGGCATTTGTGCTAGAAGATATGCTTGTCCCCCTGGCACAAGGATAGGAGAGAAAGGCTTGTGTCCAAAGCAGCAACACAATGGAATGGAGTGCTGTAAACCTCGTAAGTACACAGAATTCTTTAGTTATTTCTAGTGATTTTTGTGATCAAATAATTAAAGCAGCATCTACTGAAAAGAGCAAGTTGTTCCAACAGCAAGTAATTCTTCTTCCATTTTAACTATCAACTTGAAATAAGTGACAATGGCTCATATATACGCTACGGTATGGTTGGCGCAGTGGCTGAGTGATTGGCTGCTGCGCTGCCTGTCGTGGGTTCGATTCCCGCACGAGCAAGCACGTCTTAACAGCTTCTTTAATTTTTTTTCTCCGCAGCTTCTGTCGTAAGAAGCGTGGGGCTATAACCTGATTTACATAGGTAAAGAGTTTAGCGAGGTACCACCGCTCATGGTCCTACCGACATCATGTCACTTGGGCCAAAACATCAAGACGACAAGTGCGTTCGGACAGTGGTGGAAACCAATCGTTCAGTGCCGAGTAAAGCGCAGGCCACACCGCCAGCTGGTGGGCAGGTAAGTGGGCGAATGACGCATCGGTGAAACGATGACTCTTTTCATACTTTGGTTCACATCGCGAACTACCGACAGAGCCGAACGCAGTATGCAAAGGTCGTCGATCGCGTCGATCGCCCGCCCGCCAGCTGGCGGTGTGGCCTGCGCTTAAACAATCATTGTCTAGTGGTCGCCATTCACCACTGTACTTGTGTGTTGCTACTCGCCACTGTCCTTGACCAGAATGGAGACTTGATTAGACTAACGGGGCTTAGTTCATACAAACGTATTCCCGTTTTCTCTGAAAGTAAACTAGAGCCAATATTTTTGACTTTAATTATAATCTACATCCATCCCTACCATGATTTTTTCCATAAAAACTTTTTTTTGTCAGCCTATTGTGTGCCCCACTGCTGGGCAAAGGCCTCCCCTTTCTCCTTCCAAACCTCTTTATCCTGTGCAATATCTGGCCATGTTCGCCCCGCAAACAAGATCAAGTCGTCACTCACTGGGCGCCTGTCGGAGGAAAATGTATTAATATTTGACGGCATGGTTGGCGCAGTGGCTGAGCGATAGGCTACTGCGCTACGTGTCGCGGGTTCGATCCCCGCACGGAACAATAATTTGCATGGGCTATAGATAGTTGTTCCCGGTCTGGCTGTTTGTGTATGTGAGTTTAAACGTTTGTAAACGAACCCACGATACAGGAGATTTTTTTAGGGTGGAGCAACGTTTTTTTACCTTAAAAAAAAAAACAAATAAAAAAAAAAAAATGGAAAATATCGAAATATTTTATTTCCTAGGGGACTAACAGGGGAATTCGGTTGTATGGTCTAAGCACCGCTAGCCTTTTCTCTTAAGCGCTCAAGTGACACGCTTCTTACGACAGCGGCTGCTGCTGCTCGTGGCCAAGTGGCATGGACTGGCCACATTGATCGTTATTTTGAAAATACGTCTGTTGCAGTCATGAACCGAATCATCTTCCACAACGTTGAAATGGTAGCACCTCGTCTAAAAAAGCCAAAACTTCATCATTTAAAGCTAATACGTGGAAAGTATTTTATTTAAAAACGATCATTAACAAAAAAAAACTTTTTAAATTAACAGACATAATAGGTTTAGTTCGCTTTTTTGATGTTACAAGTTTCGAATAAATATTATATGATTATCACTTGCTTCGGTGAAGTAAAGCATCGTGAGGAATCCAGCATGTCAGAGGCTCAAGTCAGAGGCCCATGGGCGGCATAAAAACTATGTATTATATAACCGCATAGCCCATATTGTGTGAGTACTATGTACTAGAAAGCTGTCATTCGCTGGAAACCTACGTCTTTTCTTGACTTGAATGTGCCCTGGCGGCTAAGAGTATGGCATGCATGTCGGGTCATTTAGTTCCCTTCAAAATTTTTGAGTTGATTGGTGCTGATACATGCGTCATGTTCGTGAACGGGCGCTGTTAGCTGTGACTGGTCATCTCTTGGTTGCCACGGCGGACACTTTTAACGTACACATCTTGCTAACATACATGAATGATGTTACCAAGGTTTTGTAAAAGTATTCTGATTTAAAAGAGTGTCCATGGAGTTTCTTGCCCGTTCTTCTCCATAGATCTACGTTAGGTAATGGGCAACTACAGTACTTTCACAGTTTTTATGCCTTGTGTCTGGGACTGTAGCTAGATTTCATTGTTGTCTTTGTTTCGACAATTCAAAAGTGCCTGTAACTGGCCTACTTGAAATAAATGCTATGATTTAGATTTTTTATGACACCAGGTTAGGCACTAACCAAACGATAAAGAAAGAAGTAAACAATATTATAAATTATATCAATAGAGACTAGCAGATATTATTTTACTACGCCGCCATGAGCTGGTTTTATTTATTACCTATCTACTACACCTGCTAATACTACCCACTGTAGACCCACCGCTTTAATGAGTCCTCGCGAAGGTCTCAATTTAAATGGAATATTCTAATGGAAGATTGATCACGTATTGGTTCAATTAGTATCGTAATACCTACGTGGATTATGGTTATTTTAAAGCAAATAACCTGTGAGGTATTGTTAGGACAATGTGAACGCTTAATGTGCCTTTGATGGGGCAAGGTGGAGGACTCATTAAAGCGGTCGGTCTATAGTTTGTCTACTTTAGAATGTGACGAAGATTTGTAAATGCAGAACTATTTCATGATGGTATTACAGATCTTACCCCGGAACTACACAAACACCCTGCGAACAGAATGTGTAAACAAAGTTGGTGTTTCTTTATGTAGGGGCCCATTAGTTTTCTACAATAATTATGATGAAAACCATTGTCTTCTGACCCAATTGAGAGCTCTGACTTAAGGAATTGTTTTGAATGTCATTTTTTTTTGTATTCTTCTATACACCGTGTTCCGGACGATATACATAAACTTCGACCAGATGTTCAGACTTAAACATTTTTCATTATGGACACACTAATGATATTTTTTTTCTTTTTTTTTTAATTTACTCTCGATTTTCTCTCGTACGTGCAAATGAAATGCAAATGGCACTTGATAATTTAATTGCACTAAGCGGCAACATAGGCTAAATAAAGACCCTTTATTTCTGCATAGCTCAATTAAATTTCATTAAATGAAATTACAAATATCTTTGCAACGAAGCCTTTTTAAGTACTACTTCCTTTGTAAGATTTGATTTGTAAAAGCTATAGAAGTGTTAGCCAAATTTTATGAATAACGTGAAGAACACGGTGTATTTACTTTTTAAAACATTTCTATGTTTATAAAAAAAATATCTTAATTTATTTATCATTATTATCTTCCTGCCTAGTCCCAAGTTACTTGGGATAGGCGTGTCATGTGTTTTATTTCTATTATTATCTCATTTTCGCTGTTATTCAGCTACATTTAGGTAAGCTGAAAGCCGACTCTAACGTAGTTGAGAAACGGTTAGGCAGATGATGATAATGATTTATTTTATTTAAAGTTAGTTTTGGTAAGCTAAGCCCTTCAGATTTTAAGCTATGGTTCCATAGTTTTAGCGGCAAGGCGTACAGGAGTCTCGTGGACGAGTAATTTCTTAAAAAGCCACATTAGCTGCTTCATTATTTTAACGACGGAACCTTAAAAACTGAAGGACTTATTTGCAGTCAAAAATTAGTATGTATGCTAGTGTATTTTATTATTGTAATTGTATTTTACTAATTTTATTTTCTTACACTGTGTTAATGAATAAAACATAAAAATCAACTGACAAAACTTATTATTGAAACCAAAAACCCTAATCCCACATCACGTAACCAGGGTTTTGATCCCAAAGCCTTTGTGAGACAAGTATTAGTCGGCGAAAATTATAGTTTAACATAACATAACATGACGCAATTAATCCCTGAAGGGTTAGACAGAGCTGTACCTAATAGTAAACCCACATTTCACCAGTTATGTCTAAGTCCCATGTAATAGGGGGCGAGCCCATTGCCATCAACCGGGCGGAAATCCAGACTCCGAGGCTGCTACTGAGAAATTCCTGATTGATAAACTTAATATCACTTAAATGAATATATAATTTTTATCTACTACTTTTATTTACAGACTAAAAATAACTAAAGTAATGATAAAAATATGACTAAAAGTAAGAAAATATAAACATCTAAACAACGAATAGGACACTTAGGCGTCAAAGTATTCCTCCGCATCGCTGTCATCTGAAAACGTGCCCAGAAGACTGGCAGCATTGCCAGGCTGAATAGCAATGCTAATTCTTTGGCCAAAGAAAGAGCCAGCCTTCTGGTCACGCGAAGTGTCGACCAGTCGGCGAGAGATTTCCCACGACGTTTCGACCCCAAACGGCTCAAAACTGTAGTTACCAATAAGGTTACAGTATTTGCGCCGCTTGAGGATGGATCTTTATCACTTTGCCTAAGCTGGGAATCGAATCTAGGACCACATGCTCAGCAGTCGCGCTTGCGAGCGCTAAAGCAACTAGGCAATCGATATAGTTTAACTAACGATTATAAGTCAAGTCAAGCATGGCATGGCATTTAACATGGCAAGTTGACTCAAGTGTCCATTCTGCCAAACAAAGAATTTCTCTGTCCGTACAAAACAGAATTTTACTCAAACTCCCTTAGATCGCACACAGAACTCCAAAATATTTCAATTTGCAGTTAGGAAAATGATATTCCTCTCGCACCAACATTACAGAACCATTAGAGTCTGGGCAGAAATAGCATTCATTTAGAAATTCAGATAATAGTTATTCTAATCTAGATTTAGCGCAGTTACGAGGGAAATCTAAGCTCTAGAGATTTTAGTTGAAAATGTTAATGGGGTCGCCTAGTCCTGTTTCACGGTTGCCTTTTTCCAAAACAAAACAAAGTATTTTAAGCCACTATTTTGCATAAGTTTCGTTTTAGGGAGGTGGAATGTGGAGTAGGTGAGTATTTAAAGTAGTTTTTAGATTTTAACGCCATTAATAGGTACCTCTGCCTCGTTGGTCGCAAGCGTGACTGATGACCATGAGAACCTGCGTTCGATTCCCGGGCCGGGCGAAGTGTTATTGGGATTTTTCATCAGAAATTTCTCACGAAGTCTTTTTGCCCGGTTGCTGGCAATATGCTTGCCCCCTATTACATGGGACTTAAACATAACTGAACTAATGGGTACACCTTTGCCTAACCCTTCGGGGATTACAGGCGTTAAGTTATGAAATAAAATCCGTCCTACTTTGGAAAAGGTTTTTGGACCTTTGGTATACTGAGTTTTTTGATGGCATCTTATGAAAAAAGTTGACTTCAAGTGCGAACGACAAGGTGTTATGGCGCGGCTTAGCAAGGATCTACTTCCATTAATGAACTAATAGGCCGAGTTCGATTTTGTATAAGGAACTATTCATCCATATATTTTGTAGAACTTTACATCTTCAACAGTTATCATCATATTTCAAGCAATTTACACAAATCCGTAATAAATTATACATTTATATCTTCCTTGTAAATTATTCCGTCTATTGGTTTAAATTTTACGAAAATCCGTTTTGTAGTTTTTGAGTTAATCGCGTTTAGACAGACAGCCAAATGCCACGTGGGACTTTGCTTTAAATCTCAGGTCGGCAAAACAATGTTTATGTGCGGCAGATATAAGTGGGTATTATGGTTGTATAATGTACCTTTATATAAAGGCTTTTACAAGGAGTTTCACTACTAAAGTAGTTTTCCTTTAGTTATATTTGTATCGGGTCAAGGCAACAACCTAAAAAACAAAACAATTCTCATTTTATTACCTATAATACGCAACGGTCAGCCTTATTGAACCTTTGTTTTTATGAAACCTAATCGGAATAAGGTTTCCGAGATTATTTCTTATAAGGGCGGACATATTGTTTCTCTGTGCGAGTATTATAACGTAGCTGGGTCTAGATTTAAGTAATTGTTTTCGTCTGGGACCCACATATTGTATGGACACCATGTTTGTTGTAAGTAAGGAATGAGGATCGGGGAATGTTACTTTATTATTTAAGGTACGGCCTACAACTTGGTTACAAAATGGTTACATTAAGGTTCTTGTTAATTCTTAGTTTCTAAAGGCAATAGTAAAGGGCTGCGGGACTGTCAGTCCTGCGGGACTTTTCGAAAGAGATACCGCGGCCCTGGAACACAAAAGGCAAAGAAGGAACATGGATGGGTTTTAGTCAGTGGAAGTCTGGCACTCCCTTCTGCTCCGCCTACAGCGGAGGGGTCATTTGATGATTACCCATAGGAAAAAAAGGCGATAGTAATCATTTTATTTTACGAAAGCTAATAATATTGACTGTTGCAAACGCGACTGATGAGCATGATGTCCTGGGTTCGATTCTCAGGTCGGGCATTGTGCTATTGGATTTTCCCATCAGGAATACTTCAGTAGCAGCCACGGAGTCTGGATGGATGTGGCCGGTTGATGGCTCGCCCCGTCTTAAATGGGATTTAAACATAACTGGCGAAATGTGGGTGTAGGCACTAATAGGTACACCTCTTCCTAAATTTCGGAGATTAAAGGCGTGATGATGTTTTTAATAATATCAGCTTAAAGTAATAAGTGCATATAGCGGAAATCGTTGTGCATGATGACAAATTATCTATACACTACCCTAGGGATAAAAAAAAAATAGGGATAAAGCTGATGTCCGGCCGTCTTATGACGACAGGCCGTGTCGACGGCGCGTTGGTGTTCCACGCGCGCCTCAAAGAGATGTTAGCAACCACGTAAGGGTCCGCACGGGCCGATGCCTGCCAGGGCTGCGGGACTGTTCGAAAGAGATACAGCGGGCCTGGAACATAAAGGGCAAAGAAGGAACATGGATGGGTTTTAGTCAGTACAAGTCTGACACTCCCTTCCGCTCCGCCCAGAGCGGGGGGGTCATTTGATGATTTCCCATCATAAAAAAAAAAAAGGGATAAAGCTGATATGACTCACGTCCTTAATTATTTTTATACGAAAACATTACAAACCGGAACACAGCAAGGTCACTTGACGATAGAAATCACAACATCTTGAATCACATAATTAAATTGACAGCACGACCCCACTCATAAATCCTTTAGCGAAAAACTCTTCACGATCATCTGAAAAATTTAAACAAGCTCATCATCTGCCTAGCCTTGTCACAACTATGTTGGGGTCGGCTTCCAGTCTAACCGGATGCAGCTGAATATAAGTATTTTACATGGAGCGACTGCCTATCTGACCTCCATAACCCAGTTAGTACTGGGTAATACGATACCCCTTGGTAAAACTGGTTGTCAGACTTTTTGGGCCACTGACTACCTAACGACTTTAAAAGATTTACAAATGACACCCGGGACCGACGGCTTAACGTGCTTTCCGAGGCACGGAGGAAACTCGGTATGTAATGGGTGGTCACCCATCCACAGACCAAACTAGGCAAGCACGGCTTAACCTAAAGATCGACTCGAATGGCTGTTATTATTTAGCCACGAGCTCCTCCAACAAAAATTTAAACAAGCTAACTTCAGAAAAATTCAAAGAACATTCGCAGAATTCAAAAGTCTGAAGCAAAACTTCAAGGCGGCTGTAAATTGTAGTAAATAATGGTAACACTCCAGAAAATTTATATGACAACTTGCTCACTCTGAGGAGCGGGAATGAGCTAAATAATTCATCTCCTTATACGTTTGTTTTCTAGAGTTAAAAGAACAATCGTAAATATGATTTTTAATTTTCCGTCTCGTCTCTGAGAGTAAATAATTTAAGACTCTTGTTGTGATTGCGGGCGGTGGCGCGATGATTGGATTCTGTTTAAAACAAGGACTTTGTTGGAAAGCGGAAATGTTTTTTTTTTGCTTTTATTTCTAAATAACAGAATATCTTGGTAACTTTTTTACCAGTGTAATTCGTACTGACACGTCTTTCAATTGTTTTTTTATTGTTCCTAATTTCATACTAGCGGTTTAGACTGCCAGATAACATAACATCACGCCTGTATTCCTCGAAGGGTTAGGCAGAGGTGTTCCTAATAGTACACCCACATTTCGCCAGTTATGTTTTAAGTCCCATGTAATTTAGAGCCAAAACAAATCACATACAAAACAACACAAAAACACAAATTACAAAACAAACACACAAATCACAAATCTCACTCTCCGTGGCTGCTACTGAGAAATTCCTGGTGGAAAAACCCAGTAACACTTTTCCCGACCCTAGAATCGAACCCGAGACCTCATGCTCAGCAGTCGCGCTTGCGACCACGCGACCAACGAGACAGTCAATAGCTTAGACTAATAATTTTATTTTAAACGTAGATCAATGCAACACTTGCAAAAACGTTTGATTAATGCCCATTACAGTAGTCTTGGAGTCGAGTCCTGACTCAAGGGTATAGACCGCGTATCGTCTAGTTCCAGTGTATCTCCAGCTAGATGGACTAACAACCTCAAAAAGGTGGATGGATCAGATTGAATACTAAGGACAGAGTGATGGTGCAAAGCTTGGCAGAAGCCTGTGTCCAGCAGTGAACTGCGAGCCGAGTTGATTAACATTGGTCTTGAAATATGCAATTGAATGATCTGAGACACTATGCTCTCAATAGGTCCTCAATATGTAACATGACCTCCGTCCCAATAGGTCAAGAACAAACACAATATAGCTGGTAAGTAAACAATACTATGTACCCGCATCTGCTCACATTAAAGGCTGAGATAAACTGAAACCCTTTCTGCCCGTGCCCGCCTCTAATTTAGTGAAAAGATAACGATCGGTAGCTTCTTAGTGTAAGGCATAAGTGACAAGCGAACGAAAACCCGTAGCCGACTTACTCAACACAATAAATAAAACATAAAAAAAAAAGATTTTTTAAATGAAAATTATGTTTATCGATCAACATTGAACACGTATACAAAGTGTCGTGTCCGTGCTATTAATCGTGGAGGGGTTCTCTCGTAAGGAGGTGATCCTGGCTGCAGGATGATTTCATGTCTATCACGAAAATGTATTGTCACTAGAACCAAAGGTGTTTGCAGAATTTCAGTTCAATCGGCTGGGGGGAACTGATTTGAAATTCAATTGCAAGATTTGACCAATAGATACTAACTAAATAACAAGGCAAGTTAAAATATAAGCATATAATATAAAAAAGGTTGCAACGGTGGGCAGGAGAGCACGGACAACAAGGTTGGTGCAGTGGCTGAGCAAATGGCTGCTGCGCTGGGTGTCGCGTGTTCGATCCCCGCACGGAACAAATATTTGTATGGCCTACAGGGAGTTGTTCCGGGTCTGGCTGTTTGTGTATGTGAGTTTAAATGTTTTTAAATGCTCCCACGATACATGATAAATTTCTAGTTTAAAAAAAGAAGATAGAAAAAAGAACAAGGTCGTCATTCAGTCGACGATCTTAAAAAAATGGCTGGATGTGAAAAGTGGATAATGTAAATTAGCGTAGCTTTGGAGAGGTCTATATCCAGCTGTAAACGAATACGGCGTAAGCTAAGTTGATTTATAAGCTATGCGTGTATGCATAATAGGTTAATGATTTTCGGGAATGGCAAAAAATCTTGTAGTAGATCTTAAACGAGATGGTTACTAACTGCAAGATTGGTGCGGCTGGGTTCTGCGAAGACGTTTGTATGGCTTTTGAAATTCAACCACATACCTCACGTCACGTACCTGAGCTATGAAGCATTTAAAGACAGAGAGCAGCATGAGGACTCGTTGAATAATCGTCATTTCCTGTCCGTGTCCTGAAGCGTATTAAATTTGGTTTCCGTAATAAGCTTCGAGAATTATTTCAAAAAGTAACGCCTCTCATTACGAATTTTGCTAACTCACTGTTCCTCTTAATTCGCATCACTTGAGCCACGTCTTTTCGTAGAATAAGAGACGCGGTTGCGACCAGGAATTACGTAATTACAGCAAGAAAGCCACAATAAATACAAAAATAACACAAATCTGTGACACAAATGTGAGAAAAAACATTTTTCCATTTACACTGGAGGAGTGAGAAGCCACTTTTTAGATTAACTTACTGAAATAAACCTTTAATCATAATAGATTTGCCCACTTTCATTGGACTTTCACATCGCTAGCGAAATGAGTGTGCCTTGGAGGATTAAAGGCGTCATGTAATGTGAGTTGCTTCGTTGGTCTAGTGGTCGCAAAGCGCGACTGCTGAGCATAAATTCCTGGGTTAGATTGCCAGGTCGGGCACTGTTATTGGATTTTTTCATCAGTAATTTCTCAGTAGCAGCCGCAAAGTTTCGTTTTGTTCCCGGTTGATGCCAAAACGCTCGCCTTCTATGGGCTTATTAAACATAACTGGCGAAATATGGATGTACTATTATTTAAACCTCTGCCTAATCCTTCGGAGCTCACAGGCGTGAATGTAATGATAATGTAAGTAGAACGCACCAACACCAATTTTGATAGCTTAATGCTCGTTCTCTTGACCACCATTCAGTTAACATTATTTGAATGGTTTAGGTATACGTAACAGCCTTAGAACCGATAACCATTGGAGTAGACGTGTTCTTGAGTGGAGATCGTGAATCGGAAAATTAGGGTAGGATGCCTTTAGGCGGAGCAACGATCTTTGCAGGGTTCCTGGTAGGATGTGAGTTGGTGAGAATCGAGATGAATGGTGGGCATCAGTGGACTACTTTAGACTGAAGATGATGATGAATATTCTTAACAAGTAGCCTGGATATCTGTCCCGGTGATGTCAGTTGTCTCCACACCCATTATTTCACTGATGACATGTATACACTACACTATGTATATATTGGAACATCTGCATCTGTCCATATCCCAGCAGGGCTAATCTAACCACAGTTCCATGAAAATACTGTTTAGCCTTTCATATATTTTTCACTACAAATCGAAACTCAATGCACCTCATTAATTTATGCAAATAGCTGGTTGGCCTGCAACTTCGCGATACACAATAAAAAACTAATCTATGTGCAAAATGAGTTTTTGCTAACATTCACTTATAAATTTTCTCTTATCCCAATAGTGTAATTATTTATCCTGTTAGGTACGTTACTTCGTAGGTAATTACAAGGATTCACAAAACATCACAAATCTTGCCTTTAGTTACTTTAGTAACGTTTTTATTGCGAAATCAAGGTTTTACTGTTGATGTTACGCCATTTTGAATGCGATGTGTACGCCCATAGACAATTTGTACGGGCGTTTAAAAACGCTTTTAGAGGATAATCGACGTGGGTACGTTAGTAGCGTTGCTGCCTGCCTGGTAATAAAGGATTGTGACTTTCTTTCAATAAAGAATAAAGAATAAAATGTTCGTAGATAGGCTTCATAAGTACATATAAACCTACACTAATATATATATATATATACATGTAGGGTGGTGTGGATGACCGAAATAAATAATCTTTACTTCTTGAACTTCTTTTAATATTTAATAAAACACTTTTTAATTATTGTAAACGTTTTATTCATCTTCGTGCGCTCGCCATAGTCCCCTTCTCGCTCTCACACATACTCTCTCATTCACTCATCGAGCATTCATGCTGTTGCTTATTTTAAAATTAAGGTGCGTTCAGAATTAACATCCTACAACTCGGCCATTCTGCTTCCAGTCTGCCCTCAGATTTACTCTAGTACAATAAGATAAACTAAGCTGAATAAAGTTTTCACACTAAGTCTCTTTAATTAACAATCTATATATTTTATTATCTTTACTTAGAACTAAACTAATAACAGATGTTCCTAACTGAAAAATAAAAAATAAAAACAAAACTATAATAATCATACTTTACATCCTTATAATACATTCACACAACCATTCACTCCTTTAACAATACTCCAGCACCTAAGTTTTATCTAGTTACACTCTTACTTACTACTTAAACGTTTTTTTTCACAGACATTATTTTTTCACAGAATTACTTTATGGTTAGTTACAAGGTGGGTATTTTACTTCTTGATTATTGAATTACAAATAGCTAGGCATATTAAGTTACACTTCCTTAACTCTTTAACTTTATACAGAATTACAGGCATTATGCAGTTACTACTAGTACTCAATTTCATCTTACAATTATCTAAAACAAATCATACTATTTAATTAGTTTGTTAGTTATGAACTTATGAATCTTATGATACAACAACCTTAATCCTATCCTAGCCTCAATCAATTTGTTTGCAAGCTTCTTAGTGACAATTAGTACTGCCTTGTCCGAAAGCTGCATTATTTCTGATGAATTTTAATAGTGGTTGAAACTGCTTTCCTGCCTGTGCATGTACTTAATTTGTGGAGGCTTGTAAATGGCTTCAAGTTGATCGTCTCACTATAATTTTTTTTATTGTTTGCTATAAACCACCCAAACACAATAAAATAAATAAATATAAATTATCCAGTATTAAAATCTACTTCTTCTAATATTGTTATGTTTCAGTCAAATCAAATACCTATTATTCGGTGGGGGGAGCGAATTGATTTACGCTTATAACTCTGACATCTCATAACAAGCATGACCAATTTCATGTTAACACTGGAAATAACGAGTGAAATAATCCAATCGTGCCTTAATATAAATACAAAGCAACCAGTCAATCTGCAGTAATCTTATAAAATCTCCAGCAGTGCACAACGTTAAAACTAAAAATGTTGAAGTTACTTGTCCTGTTTGTCTTAATCATCAACTTGGTAAACATCCAGTGTCAGTATAATGTTAATAACGTCGGCGTTCATTATCGTCGTGGAGGACTACTACTCGCCAACGACGACTCAAATCAACAGCCAATTGGTAAATGTGTTTGGGACCCAGTTCGAAAAATTTGTGTGCCAGTTTAGTGGCTGAGAAAAATTGGCCAGTCATGAGGTACACCTAAGTAAATCGGTTTTTGGTTGAAGAATAAAAACGTGTTTTAAATGAATGAATCTGTTTTTCATTACTTCTTGCCATTTCTTGCTCTTGAAAGCCGCATGAGCTTTCCATATTTTGGTAAACCAATTCAGCCTTTTCTACGCCAGATTGTTGAAAATAATACGTGGCTTAAAAAGTTTTAACGAAAATTTTTTTGAATAACATTTGATGCATAGTTTTTGAGATATGGGACTTTTTCATCAAACTGCAGTAGTAATTTTGTTTTTCTATATACTATGAAAAACACTATGAAAAACAAAATTAGGTTTGCTGTTGAATGTAATACAATACAACATTTACGAATAACCCTTCAAAATATTTGTATTATATTGTTTGGTCTACGGAACCCTGTGTGCGTGTGAGTACGAAACGCACTTGGCCGGTTTTATATTTTTTACTGCTGTTAGCTCACGAGATTTATTGATTAAAGAAAGATGAGTATCAAAATATTATACAATGCTTTTTAGCTTAAATACTATCCAAGTTGTCGTCTAGAGAAAGAGCGAGCTGATAACTATATTGCTTCAAAATCATTCACTTCATCATCCACATTCACCGTGACTTAGTCGTCTTACAAAGGTAGTCCACTCAATGTATTCGACATAAATAAGGCGCGATTATTTCTATTATACCATAAATTAAGATAATAGGTACAAAGAAAAATAAATAATACATCCCGTTAATAATGTTTACGTGTGTTTGTGCCTGCGTGAATTGTGTAGTGTGTATGTAGTGACGTCAATGTATGTTATCCTATTTAATCATGTGTAACCTAAAATAAAGGAGAGTATTACTTGGGCAGTCATGTGTGTCATTTCTCTACACAAATACCTTCGACCTTACATGGCGATCCTGCCAGCGGACATCGCCGCGCGATTGCGTTACCGACGCAGCCGTGCCGTATAAGGGTTGTAAGTCTTAAACAATTGGACTAAGTAAAGCCGAGCTAAGATGGATTACAATATTTTATTTGCTAGCGGCTGTGACAAGCCAAATTCGGTACAAAAATTTCGAGTTTATTAAAAATGGGAAGTACGCAGACTAAAGAAGAGAACGTGGTGATGCAAAACGCAGCCGGAGGAACTAATAACACGCATCTGGAGGAGGTGAAATTTCATATTTCCACCATCACCGTACTGATGATCATAGTGTTTTGGTTCTGGGACTCGGCGTGCTGTATTTTCTGATGCAAATGTATCGGCGTTTTCATGTACGCTGGGTAAATCAGGAGATATACAGGAGTGCGATATCAAGAAGATCTGGAGCAAGGCAATCAGGACATTCCCCGGAGAAAGAACGGCCGAAGGGCGACGTAGTATAAAAATAAAGATAGCGGTCACCAGTTTACGCCTCTGCAGTCTAAGTGGAAGGGCTAAAAAAAAAAAATAGTGTTAAGTGATGAAAGTTCAAGTGGAAAAATCAGTGAATTCAAATCGAACATAAAATATAAACTGTGTGGCTATACTAAAGGGACCTTATATCCAGAAAACAAAAGGCATCGTAAAATTGACTTAGAACTTTATTTGTTAAGTGCATAATCGTAATAACTAAAATCCTAGTAAATAATATGTACTCGTAACTGTAATCAATAACTTGTTTAAGCAAATAATGATGGTAAGTAATGGCAGATGTCTTGGAACTTTTATATAATGAATTGAAAACATATTTAATTAAAATAGGCCCTAAACGTATTCAAGGAAATGTATTAGAGAAAAACTTGTGTGAAACAAAGGAAATTTATGATAAATATACTGATATAATCAAGGAGATATCTGACGATATAAAGAAGGGTAAAGTAGGACAGAGCGAAAAGATATTAATAGATAAATTTTGTATCGATTTTATTTTAATAAATAGCCGAATTTAGATTTGTGCACTATGTCAAGTACGAGTGGTAGCAGTGAGGATACAAAAATGGAGTCTTTGAAAGTAGCTCTTAGTTTATTACCTATGATAACAACTGCTAATGAATGTTCGCTTAAGCAATTAATTGATAATGTAAAATAATATAGCTCCCTATTGGCTAGTGATGAATGTATAAAGAAATTAGTACATTTTGTTTTGAAGAGCAGGATGTCTCAACACGCTATATTGCAGTTAGAGTCAGATTATTCAAATGTTGATGATTTGATAAATGATATGTGTAGAGTGTTACTGAAAAGTCACTGTTTGCAATCCAAACTAAAATTAATCAATTGCGTTGTGTAGCCATCTATGGCAACAAACTTTCGGAACTTTTCGTGGATCTGACGGTGTCTCAAGCCGAAGGTAATTTAGAGACATATAAAACTATTAAACCTTTGAATGAAAAGTTAGTTATCAAAAGATTTGCCGATGGCCTGCGAAACCGCCGTCTTTCATTGCAGCCAGGAACTACGAATCAATAAGGACGCCATACAAGGTGCGAAAGATGAAGAAACATCCATAGCTGGTCCGTGTTCGGGTACCGGCGAGATTCTAGGTATGTATTCTAGAGGAAGACAACAGAAGAATCGTGGAGGTTATCAAAATAATAATAATAATAACAGGACATACTATAACAGGGGTCGAAACAATGATAACAGTGTTCGTCGAGGCTACCACAAGCGTGGTCGCAAGAGTGACTGCTGATCATGAGGACCTGGATTTTATTCCCAGATCGGGCAAAGTATTATTGGATTTTTCCATCAGGAATTTCTCAGTAGCAGTTATGGAGTTTCGATTTGTACCCGGTTGATGCCAATAGGCTCGCCCCCTATGGGCTTATTAAACCTAACTGGCAAAATGTGGATGTACAATAATTAGATACACCTCTGCCTTACCCTTCGAGGACCACAGGCGTGAATTTATGTATTAATGCATCTCAATAATTTATGAAAATAGCTGGTTAGCCTGCAACTTCGCGATACAAACTTATAATGTAAGTAGAACGCACCAACCCCAATTTTGATAGCTTAATGCTCGTTCTCTTGACCACCATTCAGTTAACATTATTTGAATGGTTTAGGTATACGTAACAGCCTTAGAACCGATAACCATTGGAGTAGACGTGTTCTTGAGTGGAGATCGTGAATCGGCAAATTAGGGTAGGATGCCTTTAGGCGGAGCAACGATCTTTGCAGGGTTCCTGGTAGGATGTGAGTTGGTGAGAATCGAATTGAATGGTGTGCGAGGCCTATGTCCAGCAGTGGACTACTCTAGACTGAAGATGATGATGAATATTCTGTACAAGGAGCCGGGATTTCTGTCCCGGTGATGTCAGTTGACTCCACACCCATTATTTCACTGATGACATGTAATTGGAACACCTGGCGGCCACCAGCAGGGCGGGCATGTGAGATAATATAACCACAGTTACATAAAAATACTGTTTAGCCTTTCATATATTTTTCACTAAAAATCGAAACTCAATGCATCTCATTAATTTATGCAAATAGCTGGTAGGCCTGCAACTTATACATAATAAAAAACTAATCTATGTGCAAAATGAGTTTTTGCTAACATTCACCTATAAATTTTCTCTTATCCCAATAGTGTAATTCTTTTACCCTGTTACATTACTTCGTAGGTAATTACAGGGATTCACAAAACATCACAAATCTTGCCTTTAGCTACTTTAGTAACGTTTTTATTACGAAATCAGGGTTTTACTGTTGATGTTACGCCATTTTGAATGCGATGTGTACGCCCATAGACAATTGTATGGGCGTTTAAAAGGATAATCGATGTACGTTAGTAGCGTTTCTGCCATAGTCTGGTAATAAAGGATTGTGACTTTCTTTCAAATCTTAGGAATTAAATCTTCATAGTACATATGAACCTACACTGATACACTAAAGAGGTAAAGTTGGTTAGTATGAATGCCGGTAGCAATCTCCGAAACTACCAGTTTTCATAAATTCTTTCACTGATAGAAACTACGTATTGCCGAGTGCCACAGTATTTATTTTATAAGATTCTTACTACCCCATCGAGTGAAGCGTGAAGAAAACTTTCAGCGAAGCATAAATAAAAGTACCAGGCTATCATAGCTTAAAGGAGAACTTGTAAACACTCCTACATTTCCACTCTAGCAAAGTTCCGACGCCGTTCAACGCGTTCTAAAAGCTAAAATATCTACTTTATCTCACCCGGCAGTCGGCAATTAAGTTGGTAAATGAGTTTTACAATAATAGTAAACGTTTACAGGTTGCCGTGTACCTTATTATTGTGTTTTTGATATCCATTTATGTGCAAGGTGAAAGATATTTTAGTATAATTGTGCACCCAAGAATAATACGCAAAAGATGACTGCAATATGCCGTGATATTTTGCGTAGCTTTGTCCTACATATGTTGTGGTCGGCTTCCAGTCTAACTGGTTGGATGTTGGGCTGTTTGTGTCTGTGTTGACTATTTACTCACAATGACGGTATAACCTTCTTGCCCTTTTTTTTAGGATGGTAAATCATCAAATGATCCCCCCCCCCCGCTCTGGGCGGAGCGGAAGGGAGTGTCAAACTTGTACTGACTAAAATCCATCCATGTTCATGTTCTTTGCCCTTTGTGTTCCAGGGCCGTGGTATCTCTTTCGAACAGTCCCGCAGGCATCGGCCCATGCGGACCCCTAAATCTTCCTGCCCTTGTCCCATTCTATTTGGGGTCGGCGCAACACGTTTTCTTCTTCCATTCGCACGGCATCATTTACTCCTTTCTCTTTCATATCTGTCTTCACACAATCCATCCATCTTTTCTTTGGCCTTCCTCTCCACGCATATATTTCAACCTTCTCATCTCCACTACATGCAATCGTTTTACATCCATCTTCTTCAGCCCAGCAGTCTGATAATAATGTAGAAAATTTAATTGATACATCGTTGGTTTAGTGGCCCAAGTGCTACTGCTGACCATGAAATCGTGAATTCCAATCCCAGGTTAGCCAGTGTTATTGCACTTTTCCAGGTATTCACAAGCAGCAGCCTCGAGAAGGGACTATCAACGCTTTTCTTATTGCATGAGACTCAAACATGACTAGCAAAATGAGGGTGTTAAGATACACCTCTGCCTAATCCAACAGTGATGAAATGCAAATAACATCATGACATGACGCATGGAATCCCCAAAGGGTTAGGCAGAGGTGTACCTCAAAGTACACCCACATTTCGCCAGTTATGTTTAAGTCCCCTGTAATAGCGAGCCTATTGCCATCAACCGGACGCAAATCTATACTTCGTGGCTGCTACTGAGAAATTCCTGATAGAAAGACCCAATAAAACTTTGCACGACCCGGGAATCGAACCCAGGACCTCATGCTCAGCAGTCGTGCTTTCGATCACTAGGCCAACGAGTTAATACCAATTAAATAGCATATAATTTACCCTCATCTGTACCATTCAACACTGCCCAAACACCAAAGTAATTTAGTATTTAATTTGCAATGAACAAAACGGATTTAATGAACATTGGTGCCAATGCGATTGTAGTAACCGAATTGAATTTATTTGCATTTGACACGATGGAGTGGGGGCCCTGTTAAATATTTATGTCCACCGAGTGATCCGCCTGTGAAAATTCTGTATGTATAAATATGAATTAGGTGGAGAGCGATGATTGAATTGCTTTAATTTTTTCGTTTTTGGGTCAGAAATAATCAATAAATCAATATGAGGTTTCTTTCTGTGATACCTTTGTCCCCTCTACGGCATCACAACTGACCCGGGCAGACTAAAAAGCTTCCTACGCTCCACTCAGGCAATCCAAGACAGGCCACCTAAAGAACGAAGCAAATTATGGCAAGATTAGACAACACCGCACGACTTCTTAAAGCCCCAAGAACACCTAGCTCCCTCCCAGCAGTAAACTGCAGTGGCCTTTTTGGAAAGCTCTGAATCTATTGCGAATCTAAGTAGGCCGCTGCAAACATAATCTGGCAAGATGGGGTATTATTGGTTCCTAAAACACCGAGTGCGAGTGCGGCGCTCCGGATCAAACTATGCCCCACCTGCTGGAGTGTCCCAGGTGTCCGTTTACCTGCACTCTTGATGACCTGAATAGCGCCTCAGCCGCTGCAACAAACGTGGCCACCAACTGGTCCCAAACTGTGAAATATGGAAGTAACATCGATACGACAAGAAGAAATTCTTTATAGCGAGATTTTTTGTCATTGGTCACTTAAATTGGTTCATTGTTAAGCGACATTAATAATACAAAATTAACAAGAATTTCTGTGGTATACTACAACTAAAAAACCCGACTACTGAAAAATAACACTTTAATTAAATTCGGGGTTTACAGGTAAAATCGACTTCTCCTGGTGTTGAAGTTGGTTGAAATGTAGCTTATGTTACCTGGGTCATAATAACGAATCGATTGACAACTTATTCATCAAAATCGGATGAATAGTTTGGATGCTACGGAGGAACATCATCATCATCATCATCATTTCAGCCGAAAGACGTCCACTGCTGGACATAGGCCTCCCCAAGGGGGGTTTTGCCATAATCGCCACGCTTGGCAGGCGGGTTGGCGATCGCAGTATGTTTGTTATAAAAAAAAATCACAGAGAACGCTGCTGCCCATTCACTGGTAAGTCCCTTAGTCGCCTCTTACGACACCCACGGGAAGATATGGGATGGTGCTATTCTTTACGTCCGGACACCATACAGAACACGGAGGAACATAGGTAAATACAAACATACATGCATACATAGACTACTAAAATCATAACTCTTCCTTTTGTCTTTGCCATAGTCGGGTAAAAAGTAACCAAGCATAATAATAAAACAGAATTCCTGATCATGACTTGTTTTCGCTAAAATCGTGTGGTGACTTCTCAAGAGAACGCATCATTGTACCGTATTTTTACCGAAAAGCAAACCATAAAATTAATCAACTTTATTCTGTGTAAAAGGAATCTAAAGTAACCATACTTAAGTAGAATAACATTACCAGCTTCTTCCAAAAAGAACTCCATAAATCGTGCCAAATTAAATCGTTTTTAAATTTTATTACTTATGGAGTTTCGAAGCGAAAACATTTCTCATTGCTTATAGATTGAATCAATCATTTTACGAGTTATAGTAATTTATGGTCTTACGGATAGGTGAATTTGATGACGTAATTTTATAGTTCTATGCTTACATTAAGCTCGTCCGTCTAAGTCTAAAATAATTTCGTTTATTATTTTACTTTCGTTACCAAGCTAAACTATATTATTTACTTTTTAGATAAAGAAGATGGCAATTTGAAATAAAAGCCTCAAATAATATAGTATAACTGTCGGTTTTTACTTACTTAAACTTACGTTTAAACACAAATAATGGTAGGTCTTAAAAATATATACAGAGTGAATTTTTCAAGTGGGCGTGTATGGCCAAATCCAAAAGTATGAGAAATAGCGAAAAATACTTAAAAGAGTTTCAGGCCCGATTTTGATGAAAACTAAACGGCATCAATGGTTTTTTGAAAAATCAAAATTCCCAGCCAGGAATCGAACCCGTTGAAATTGGAAAAAAGGCACACTGTATTATTACACTGTTTGATAAGATAATAATAAGAATCAAATTATAGTAAGTAATGACAGACGGCAAACTTAAGGAAAACGATTTGTGCGCTACGGAATCACTTTCGTCTATTAAATATGAAGACTGGTAGTCTTACTTACTTGGTAGGCGCATAATTAAATCGTACAATTGTACTTGCATTTAATTTTAAGCGCATTTTTGCGGTAATGGAGAATGGTGTTTAATAATACAATATGCAACGTTTGAAATTACAGTATTGTACATACGGCGGCACATGAAACTGTACATTTCCAGTATAACTTGGCCTCGCTTTGCATAGATTTCCTATACAATGAGAGATCCGCATAAACTGGTTTTGTGTAGCTTGATTGGCGGTCGTGCGTACAGCATTCACGATTTCTTTTCTTTTTTATCGTCAGGAACTTCGCCAAAGCCGACTGCCTTGATGACCGTACCTCTTCTCTGGTAATCGTACCCCACATCAACCTTATACACTTTGGTCTCTTTCTTTGATAAAAGGTAGCGACTGAGAAGTCTTGGGACTTCAGAATCAATGTACTGCAATAAAAAACAAACAGTGTTTTTAAAAACATGGTTTTGTATAAAAAAAAAATCAGTTATTTCCTACAAAAATGCAATACTTACACGGTCAAAGTGTATGGAACAGCTGATATTTTTTGAATAATAAAAAAAATTCTTTATGCGCCCCCCCCATCCCTCCCCCTCCATAAAGAAATTTTTCGATTATTGAAGTACTGAATACGTGGTAACCATTTTTGCGACGGTCTCCCTTCCACCCCGTGTATAATAAATATATACAGAAAAAGTCGACCATCCACAGTTATGTTTGAGTTCCATGAAATATGGAGCGAGCCTATTGCCATCAACCGGGAACAAATTCAGACTTCGTCGCTGCTACAGAGAAATTCGTGATGGAAAAATCACATAATACTTTGCCCGACTTGGGATTAGAACCTAGACCAACGAGGTAGTGCGAGCGCGCTTGCTAGCGGCTACTGTCAACCAAAACGTATTCAGGACTATGCCTTTAATATACTTACATATCTTGAATCGAATTGCTTTCTCAATTGTCTTATCGAAAAATCACGCGGTCCCCATTTTGGTTTTGGACGTATTATGAAGCTCCAGGCCTGAAATTCACAAACATATCTAATTTAAAAACACAAGAGCTCGTGGCTAAATAACCGCTCGGGTCGATCTTTAGATTAAGCCGCGCTAGCCTAGGTTGGTCCGTGGATGGGTGACCACCCATTACAATGACATACCGAATTTACTCTTTGCCTCGGAAAGCACGTTAAGCAGTTGGTCCCGGCTATTATTTGTAGATCTTTGACAGTTGTACAGGTAGTCAGTGGCCAGAAAGTTAACTGGGTTGTGGACTTCAGATAGGCAGTCGCTCCATGTAAAATACTGGTATTCAGCTGCATCCGGTTAGAATGAAAACCGACCCCAACATACTTGGGAAAAGGATAGGCAGATACTTTAAAAACACAATGGGACACTGTTTTATGCTTAGACCATTTTGTCCACCACTGGTTTGTGATCAGTGATCACGTGTGTCCTGCATGTCGTTTCAACACACGACTCACGCAGCGTTACCGATGAGACGTCCTACATACTTAAGTCAATAATGAGATTGGTTTATCATAATTCCAACTTCCAAGTTGACATGATCTTTGACAACTGTTCTAAATGAAACATTAGTAATAGTACTAATTAATTGGAGCTACTGAAGTTAACTGAAATTTTCAGTAGAGCCATCACGATGGAATTTGTTGTCGACAAATGTGCGATCATGTATTTAAAGCGAGGGGAGGTTGTGGAATCTGTGAGAACCCAGCTCTCGTATTCCATAAATCTTATATCTCGAAAATTGTAAAATATAAGTTCAAAAATGAATAAACGAATATTAATTAAAATATTATTATATCACTTACCGTTTTATATTTCAAAAGATATTTGAACATAGTATTGAATGCCCCCAGAATGATAGGCATCAATAGCAGTGACCAAGACCAAACATAATGACTGTTTTCTTCTCCAACAGATTGTGTCATCATAACATTCCAGAGAGAGGTCACCATCAAGTAAACCTTGAACTGAAAAATTACCATTAACCAAAAACTACAGGCCTACCTTTTACTTGAGGCGGTGCCAGAGGTGGGGGAGGAGGCTTACAGGTATGAGAAACCGGTTGTTAAATTCCTCAATCTCCGTTGAAAAGGAAGTATCCTGCGACCAGACGAGTGTTGTTTCTGATGGGCTACTGCCTGATAGTTATTATCGGATTATTTGTATACTTATCTCAAGGCGATCTTAGATTATATATTGTGCGATTTATTAGGTCGCTGCAGGGTTATTGAACATACTTCGGTTTGTAAGACAAAATCTTTAAAAATAGGTTAGTGCCTAATCTAGTATCAGAAATTTTATGCCGCTCATGGGCCTCTGACTTGGCTTTGCATGCCGTCAAGAAATATCTCGCAGGCATGTTGGTTTCTTCACGATGTTTTCCTACACCGAAGTGATAATTATACAATACGCACATGAATCCGAAAAATCAGAGGTGCGCGTCTTGGGTTCGAACTCGAGACCTATGACTTGGCAGTCTGACGGTCACACCACTAAGCTATTACGCTGGCAACCTCCTTCCATGTTTAACAATAGGTTAAAAAAAAATAACATCACGCTTTTAACCTCCAAAAGGCTAGGCTAGGTAAATTTGGTACTGACATTACCATCTACTGGCTACGAATTCTGACTCCAGATTGCTACCGAAAAAATCTTGGAAAAACCCAATAACATTTTGCTCGACATTAATTAAACTTACCATGTAATAAACAGGCACAAATTGTATGCTCAAAATCTTTAGTCGTGTTGGTGGTAAGCCGTAGTGGAATGTGTGGTCATCCACGAGTCTTCCTAATGGATACCACAGATAAAGGAATATAATTTCTGCTAATGTCGCTATGCCTTTACCATATACCCATAGAATAGCTCGAGTCTGCAAAAAAGTTAAACAATCACTACCCGAAAGGAATACTAGATCTTTAAGATCAGTTTGTTTCATCACATAAAAATCTGACCGGTGTGGTAGGATAGATAAGGGGCTCATCTCCGGAGCATTTGCGTGTAATGTAACAATCCAAGATTTATTTATTTTATTTATTTATTTATTATTTCTGGCTAACCAACAATTGTTTATACGGTTACATTTTAAAATAAAGATTCTTATATCAAAGGTTAGTATAACAATTTCTTATAGGTTAGCACCGCATGCCCCATAAAATAATAAATGTTACATTAAAGACTAAAGTAAAATTGAAATCAAAGTTTAAAAACAGAATTAAAATCAAAATTAAATTTAAATACAAAATCAAAATTAAAAACAAAGTCAAAGTTAAAAACAAAAATTTAAAACATAATTAAAATTAGATACAAAAGAAAAACAAAATTAAAATCAAAAGCACAATCATAATAATACAATACAAAATCAAATTCACAAGTAAAAAGTCAAAAAAGCAAATTCATAATAAAACTAAACAAAAAATCGAATTACAGTTAATCTCAAAAAGGAATTGTAGTATTACACACTATTGGATGTTATTCTGTGGAACTTGCCAAACGAGTCAAAGTGCACGTCGATCAGATCACTATATTCGTTGAGCTGTTTACATAGCCGAGGGACAATAGAACTGGTGCCGAGAACTGTTCTACGCGGAGGGGGGTACAAGGGAGTCATGGGGGTACGAGGAAGTCTAGCAGGAGCACGAAAACGGAACTTGCTTAGCAAGTAGGGACAGTCAATTTTATTCCGGAGAATTTTATAAAGAAAAATGGAATCCGCGATTCTTCTACGCTTTTCCAATGTTACCATCTTAAAATGTGCGAGTCTGGCTCCATACGACCGTTTTCTTCTGGCGATTCCACTAGCATAAGCCAGATGCCACATAAATCTTTTTTGTATCCGCTCTAATCTCAGATTGTGCGTTGCATAGTGAGGTCTCCAGATTGTGCTGCAGTATTCCAAAATACTCCGTACAATACTGTTGTACAGTAAAATCTTAATACCACTGCGCTTGAAACCGGCAACATTCCTCACAACGAATCCCAGCATTCTAGAAGCCTTTTTGGCTATATTTTCTACATGAGATATGAAAGTCAGCGCATTATCAAAAGTAACACCCAAGTCCCTTATTTGATTCACCTCTTGGATGACATTACAGCCAACACGGTATACACTAGCTGTTAATTTCTTTTTCCGGGTGAACTTAACGTGGTAACATTTTTTGACATTTAATTCCATTTCATTATCGTTACACCATTGAAGTAAAGAGTCGACATCACTCTGAAGTAGTTCAGTATCGTCGCTAGACTCAATTAATCTGGAGAATTTGAGATCGTCTGCGTACATGTAACATTCTGAGTATTTGAGGCAGTGTGGGATATCGTTAGCGAACATATTAAAGAGAATTGGTCCGACATGCGAGCCTTGAGGTACCCCTGAGGTGGTCCCATAGGTTTGAGATTGGAATCCATTGACTGCGAAATAGAAGAATCGATTTTGAAGATAAGATTTTAGCCAGATATGAAGTGTGCCAGTAATTCCGTACGCAGAAAGCTTTGACAGCAGTATATGGTGAGGAACTCGGTCAAAAGCCTTACTGAAGCCAGTGTAAATTACATCGACCTGCTTGCCGCAGTCGATGGCATCCGTTAACATCTCTGAGAAGGTCGCAAGGTTAGTGCTAGTTGACCTGGAGGCTACGAAACCGTGTTGGGAGTCCTTCAAATAGAGTTTGAAGTGCGACTGGATGTAGGGACAAATTAGGGACTTTTGCTAAGGTTTTCGACCTTAGCAAAAGTTGATAAGATAGAGATGGGTCTGTAGTTATTAATATTGTCTTTCTCCTGACTTTTATAAATCGGCACAACTTTCGCTTTTTTCCAGAAGTCTGGAAATTCACCTGAACTGAGAGACATATTAAAAATAGTTACCAAGGGGGACACCAAGAAGGTGGCGCACTTAACAATAAAAATCGGCGGAATACCATCAGGCCCAGCGCCTTTACGAATATCTAATCCCTTGAGTTTATTGAAAACGCTCTCATGACCAATCATAGGTGCCGTTAGTGGTAGGCTGTTATTTTTCATGTTATGAAGAAAGTCAGACACTGGTTCGTATTTTTTTTTCCCATTTCTCCTCGGTTTTACATTGCTAAAAGCCGAGGAGAAATGGGAAGCAAACATTTCACATATTTGGAGACCATCTGATGTTACCATTGTTCCATTAGTCATTGTGGCGGGGAAAGAACTAGTGCCACCTCTTTTAGCCTTAATGTATGACCAGAAGCGATTTGGATTCTCTGAGATTTCATCCTCAACATTTTTAATATAATCATTATAAGCCTTCGTTGCTAATTTGGAACATCTTTTGCCCAATAATTTGAGTTCAAGTGCATCCATGGGGTTTTTATAAATTTTGAAACGGGATCTTATTTTCTCTTTCTCTTTTAAGGCTCTTATCAGACTTTCGATAAATTAAAGATTCAAAATTGTACAGAAACAAGTGACGAATTGTTACAAATTGTAACGTTTGAATCCCCGCAGACTGCAGACTTTCTATCCATGCGGACGAAGCCGCGGGCATAAGCTAGTTTAATATAAAAATAATATTTACAAATAATAATATTGAAAATAAACAGTTCCGTACTCACATTAATAGTAGTAAAACAGTGAAATATTACACCGACAACAGTCGACGTCGCCATGACCTGCCAGCGCTTCACTTTTCGCCATTCATAAACAACTGTTTCAGTTATACATAGGTTTGTTACTACCTATAACAGATTCAACCAATTAAGACCACCAACTTAAACCTGAAACTGTCTAACTTGATCATAACATTGGAAATCGTGTTATGTAACTTAAATGGAATCGGGCAGGCTAGGCTGAAGTGAAGCGATGAAGCGGCCTAGGGTGGAGCACGCTCGCCTAGAAGAAACCGATTTACTCGAACTTTGAATAGATCCAGATTATAATGACCAGGGAACAGAGAAGCCGGCAGTGAATTCCACAGACTGGTGGTTAGCACAATAAATGTTGAAGCATAGCGCTTTGTTCGGGTCCGTGGAACTTCAACCATATAACGCTGATGCTTTGCCGTATCTCTGCTCATTCGATGATGGAATGGAGATGGGGTAATTAGATTGTGTAAGTCCAAAGCACACTGAGGACTGGAAAAGAAGTGCTGGTCGTCCAGCTGCAAGATGGGTAGACGACATTATTGTCACTGCAGGTAAAACCTAGATAAGGCTGGCATGACAGGAACGTAACGTGACGAGGCAACTACAGTACTTTCACAGTTTTTATGCCTTGTGACTGGGACTGTAGCTATTTTTTTCATTGTTGTCTTTGTTTCGACAATTCAAAAGTGCCTGTAACTGGCCTATTTGAAATAAATGCTTTGATTTTGATTTTGATTTTGACGTGGAGATTAGCATCAAGCTAATTAAGGTCTGATCCAAGTAGCGGGTGAGGTCAAGCTGTAAGTGACAATGATGACGTATATCCAACCACCGATAGTTCTAGTGTTCCACTGGAAAATCCAACAAAGGAAACAATACTACACCACTTACAAGTATCATTGATTCACATAGTATATTGAATACTGTATAAAGTATGCTGTATATATCACCCAGGTAGAATTCCTGCCAAAACATGGGCCATAAGTAAAACCAAGTTTTTTCGTCTGAAATTAAAAGTTCACTTCAATGCTTTGTAAAAGTAACTTTTACCTACAATTTTCCTTAGAGAGAGACATCTTCCACTCGACTTAGGCTTCCACAATCATTGCTAAAATGAGGAAACCTGGTGCTTCCCGCATCTGGCGAATGTCCAGTGATTTTTACTAGGTCTTTAGTCCATATTGTGGGCAGTTTCACCAAGATACCTCTTCCAGTACTGAAGGGCTCTCTTCAACTGAATTGACAAAAGCTGTACGGTAACTTTGTCAGTCCCATATATTTTCGGCTTTGACTTCATCATTACCCCTGACAATTTACTAGAACTTCTTTGGCATAAAATTTTAACCGTAGCGTGGATGGTCTTTTTAAAATGGTATGTTGCGCTGACGCAAGAAATAAGATGCAATATTGTAGCTAGGAGTGCCTTTTGGTACCAGGCGCTCAAAGCGCCTGGTTCCCCGAGTTGGGAAGACAGTGGGTGCGTTGCACAGACTGTTACCCAATCTCGAAGGGCCACCAGAAGAAGTTCGCCGCCTCTACGCGGGGGTTGTGCGATCGATGGTCCTCTATGGGGCGCCTGTTTGGTCAAATAGGTTGTCAGGCGTCCGGCGCTGCAGGACTAAAATCAACAGCCTGCAGCGAAAATTGGCTATTCGTATTGCACGAGGATACCGCACTGTGTCCTTTGAGGCGGCAACACTCCTGGCTCGTTTTCCACCGCTGGATATCCTGGCAGATATGGACACGAGGGTTTATAGCCGAATCCGTGCCATCCGCCAAAGTGGTAATAGTGTACCAGGAATCGCTATTGCAAGGATGAGGCGGCAGGAACGGCGACACGCGCTCGAGCAGTGGCGTGAGCGGCTGCAACAGCCGCAATATTCGCGTAAGCGCGTTGTCGAAGCCGTCCTGCCGCACTTCGAAGCCTGGCTGAAAAGAGAGGAGCGTATCTCCTATAGACTTACTAAGGTAGTTACCGGGCACGGTTGCTTCGGCGAGTACCTGAATAAAATTGGGCGAGAGGCAACAGCCAATTGCCATCATTGTGGAGGCAACCTGGACTCAACACAGCACACGCTCGAGGAGTGCCCTGCATGGGACTCTGAACGACGGGTCCTGGTAGCCAAGATCGGGCAAGACTAGTCTCTGCCAGCCATAGTTGGGGCTATGCTGGCGGAGTCTGACAACTGCAGGGAGGTGACCTCGTTCTGTGAGACCGTGATGGTCCAAAAGGAGGCTGCCGAGCGGGATCGTGAGAGAGCCGATCCCAGTAGGAGAAGAAGGCGTCGGGGAGGCAACCGCCTCGCCGCTTAACACGCCGAAACCCCGCCTGCATTACCTAAAGCAGGTGGGACACTGAGGTCACGGGCGTTCAGAGTGGGGACTCTGTGCGCTCACCGAGTGATCTCGGAGATGACCGGCAGCACAGTGGTCACGTGCTGCCGTGCACACTTGCACAGCGAGGCTCAGGGGAGATCTCTGTATAGTCGCCCCAGGGATGTGCCTTAACAGGCGTTGCACAGAGGGGGCTCCGGACAGGTCTTTTAAGAGGAAACGGTGCCTCCTCTCATGTGCGGATGGTGACCACCGGGGTGGTTTTAGTGCGGTAAAAATCCCACACTCCCCGGTCTTATCCCCAAAGACCGGTCGCCTTTTGAAGGTTTCACCCCAAAAACAAAAAAAAAAAAAAAAAAAAGGAGTGCCTTTTGGTAGTTAGTTAGTATAAGAGTGAGCAACTTACTAAATTGCGTATCAGGCATCTCTGTATGGACCAGCGCTTCGCAAAAAAATTTGACCTTTACGCTCAGTAAGCCTCTGAATATGTATATAAATGCGTTAGATATTACCATTGTTGTACTGTCTGTTGAGGGATCAATCTGTAAATAATCCAATAGATTTATGCCCAGGTTTTTAGGCCTTCGAACACACTCTTAATACCTGTTAATTCGACGAAGTGGTTTATTGATTCAAGAGTTCTACCCAGACACTCTTGTAATGTTTTCTTAAATCACCATCAGTTTAAGCCTTGTATATACTAGTAGGTAAATGGAAACAAGTGCCGCTACAATATCGGGTGAACCAAGCAACGTTGGGCGATGTTGCTTGACAGGTGTGGGAAAAAAACACTACAAACCAAAAATGAAAAAGGTCATCATGATTCTCCTGCGCTTATCCCAATTTATTGGGGTTCCAAATTATGAAAAAGGTCGTGATATTAAAATATTATTTTTAGTAATACTTGTCACGGAGCATTTGGCCCTTAGTAAATGCGATGGTCAAGAAGACCTTAGTACCTCTTGATTGCTTCTAGATGTCAGAACATGGACTACTGGAGGTGCTGTAACCGATTCTGCAAGCATTGCGACGTCTTCAGCCTGTTAAAAGAAAATAAATCAATGAAGATCGATGTACCGGCAAAACGCGACCGACGCTTTTATGGTCAGACTGAAAGCTGACCCCACCCCGGCTGAGACATAGGCCTCCTCTCTGTGAGAGGGATCCAGCCGTAATTCACCTCGAGGGGAGCCACAGATAGATGTCACATGTCTTTCTTTGCTTTTTTGGTTCTAGACCATACCAGTTTCCTCAAGATCAAGATCTCCTTCACCGTTTTTGGGTTAATTTCCTGCAGTTACCGTAATAATCAGATATTCAGAATTATCCTAACTTTATTAAAATCTATTTGATCTCATATTAGTTTTGTTTTTCATTTCTAACCCAAAATTCTGCTTTTGCTTCAATGTTCCATCTTAGTTTTCTTTTCTTTGCTATATTTGGTGGTTGTGGGTCAAAATTGGCAATCACCAAATATCCTAAAGTACATAGATCTACGAAATTGATGCCCCATTGACTGAAGTGAAGGGCCTGCAAATAATAAAACATGTAATATATTTGGCTAGCCCCGTCCAGCCGCTCCCCGTCCCCGCTCAGGAGCTCGTGGCTAAATAATAACAGCCGATCAGGCCGATCTTTAGGTTAAGCAGTGCTTGCCTAGGTTTGTCTGTGGATGGGTGACCGCCTTTTTTATTACATACCGAGTTTCCCCCGTGCCTCGGAAAGCACGTTAAGCCGTTGGTCCCAGCTGTCATTTGTAGATCTTTGACAGTCGTTAGGTAGTCAGAGGCCCAAAAAGTCTGACAACCAGTCTTACCAAGGGGTATCGTATTACCCAGTACTAACTGGGTTGTGGAGGTCAGATAGGCAGTCGCTCCATGTAAAATACTGGTATTCAGCTGCATCCGGTTAGACTGAAAACTGACCCCAATATAGTTGGGAAAAGGCTAGGCAGATGATGACGATATTCGGCCAGCCCAACGTTAGTAATCTTCAAATGCGAATACCACTCTTACTGCTGGTAATTAAAGGCTGTCAAATTCAAATTATTGTCACGGATATTTATGTGATCAAATTTTAAATATTCTTCTGGAGGACATTTCTTAGGATGTAAGTCAAGAGTAAGTAATATGTTTTTATCCAACTGCTAAGAAAGGGTTAAGTATTTCGCCCGTATCTAGTATAAGATTTTAAACTATCATGGTCACTAACATTATTACTTAGACAGGAAACGGGATATTTACCTTGTTTACTGAAAAAAAAAAAAAAAAATATCGGGAACTCGACAAAAACAGTAAACATGGTAAATATCCCGTTTCCTGTCTAAGTAATATCGTATCTTGTATGTTTGTTTGTTTTTTGTAAATTTCTTTATTACCTCATATGTTCCAAATGACTGGATGAATTTTGACGATTAAGGTATCAATAGATTCGTCTCAAAATCCCAAGTGTCTTTAAATAGGTTGTTTTTAGACAAATATCAGCTGTACCATACATTTGGGTTTAGTAGGTATTGAAATTTTGTATGTGACAGCTGATATTTTTTTCGCAATTACGATATTGGACCTAAGGAGAAAGTTATTCAGTTTGATGGTGATGATTATATACTTTCATACGCATTCAGTTAAAAGCTGTTATTTTGAAATTACAAACAGACACTACAATTTTATTTATTTAAATATTATAGATCAGGAGTTTACAAAACCTTCCAAAAATATCTCTTCCAAGCATGCACTTGCAGGATTTGAACAAAGCCCCATGTTATGAGGAAAAGTGAAATGTTCCAACTTTTAGTAAAATAATCTATTTGTTCCCTGCAACAAGAAAAATATCTTATGAATGCAGAAAATTATTTAAATAATTCATCCTGCAGATTAATTATTTTCATAATTTTCACAAAATTTTGGTATTTAATGAAAATTAGTAATGAGCAAATCCAGACGAAACACCATACGTGTTTTTATGTAAAAGAGCTAGGATTAGTACTGACCAATATAATAATATGTTAGTGTTTGATCCTTACAACCAGTATTAAAAATAAAACTTTTTCTCATTTGCCTAGCCTTTTCCCAACTTCATATTGGTGTCTGTTTCCAGTCTAACCGGAATCAGTCGAATACCAGTATTTTACATGGAGCGACTGCCTATCTGACCTCCACAACCCAGTTAGTTTTAAGTAATGGCTGTAATTTGTAGAACTTTGACAGTCGTTACAGTGGCCCTAAAGTCTGACTACCAGTCTTATCTAGATCGTATTACCCATTACTAACTGGGTTGTGGAGGTCAGATAGGCAGTCACTCCATGTAAAATACTGGTATTCAGCTGCATCCGGTTAGACCTGAAGCCGACCCCAACATAGTTGGGAAAAAGGCTAGGCAGATGATAATGACACATCAACGGCCCATAAAAAATAATCCTTATTATAAAGAACATAAAATCAGTTGTTCCATACATTCTGACCATGTATGTTAAAATCTTTCGTATTTCGTATCACGATGTTTCGTGAATTTATTTAGTAACTGTAAGGGATGAAAAAATATACAGGGCGTAAATGGACCCTTCACGAAGCCGTCAACCAAGCATTCTCTACATCATACTAACTAACTTTGCTGGGAAACCACTTTTTTTAGGGTAAAAAATCACGTTTTACGGTATGACTGAATATAACGCACTCAAAACATTGTGCTGATATGGATGCATTGAATAGTACGGGGGTCGTGGAGGAGTTTAAAGTAAAAATCTTTCATTAGAAACATGTACTTAAAAAAAACTTATGAAAAAAAAACTTATGAAAAATTTTCAATTTGGACCCCCAATATCTCCGTAACTAGAAGGTTCCCTGCCCCCGTAGCATGACCACCGCAGACATGGATTTTATTGACGGAACGACAAAATGAAAGATTGTGTCGACACAATGACAGATTTGTTTGCACTATCTGTCATTTTGTCGATTCTTCCGTCAAAGAAATCCTTGTCTACGGTAGTCATTCTACGGGGGCAGGTATGGTCTAAAACAAAAAAAATATCACAATGACGGGGAGGACAAGTACCTTTCGGCTTCGTTAAGGATCTTATTACACCCTTTAAATCAAAGAGTTACCTGTAGTACGCCATTTGGGATACTTGAAAATATTCGCTAGTATCTCTGTGAACGTAAAAAGGTCCGTCAAGCGAATGTGAATTGTTTACGAACATTTTGGCAAATTCCTGTATCTCATAGCAAATAATTGTACGATTATATTTCTCATTAAAATAGGTTCCATTTGAACATCTGTAACACGTTTAACCATGAATTTTTGAGTTAAAATTCTACTAGTTTCTGTAAAACAATATTATATTACATGGGATGGAGATACTCGTACCTGTTCCATGGATTCTGCGCTATAATTCCATAGATTGTGTAATGGAACATCACAACAATCAAATCCACATGTGAAATCATTTCGAGAAATCCAACCATAACAAATAAATATTTAATACCTGAAAATAAATGATAAAACTTTACTGCGAAAATTCCTGACACAACGTGTGCGTGAGTTTTTCAAATACTCAAACTCCACTCTACAAGACTCATAATATTTATTTCTAACCCGCGACCTTCATCCGCGTGGGTGTCATTTGTAGATCTTTGACAGTCGTTAGGTAGTCAGTGGCCTGAAAAGTCTGACAACCAGTCTTACCAAGGGGTATCGTATTACCCAGTACTAACTGGGTTGTGGAGGTGAGATAAGCAGTCGCTCCATGTAAAAATACTGGTATTCAGCTGCATCCGGTTAGACTGAAAGCCGACTTCAACATACTTGGGAAAAGGCTAGGCAGATGATGATGACCTTCGTCCGTGTGTAATTATAATAAAAATATTACTTCTCTATTTGGAATCGGATTTTGTTAACAATTTCAATGGTTTAAATTTTTTGCATAAGTTACTCCTGATAACTTCAGCAGCAGTACTGGTCCAGCCGTTTCGGAGATTAGCCGGAACAAATAGACAGACAGACAAAAATTAAAATAAAAGTGATAATAGTTTTCTGTTTCCACTTTCATATGCATTCAGTAAAAAAGCTGTTATTTTGAAATTACAAACAGACACTTCAATTTTATTTATTTGTGTAGGTAAACCAGTTACAGGTACTTTTGAATAATCAAAGATGTCAGTCAGAAACAAAAAGATGGAGTTATGGTTCTCTCACAGCCACTCCCCTCCCGATAGCAGCATCACAACACAACAACAGCATCCTTACTGCAATAATAATGGAAAACTCTCTGATTTGGACGGAAATACAAATTCAGAGATGTTATAACTATGTAGTTGCTTATTTCAAAGCTTGGGTCACTATGGAGAAGGACAGGCAGTTCATCATCATCTTTCTGCCCTTGTCCTATTCTACTTGGGATCGGCGCAACACGTTTTCTTCTTTTATTCTACCCTGTTCGACGTCACGGCATCATTTACTCTTTTCTCTTTCTTATCATTCCTTACACAATACATCCATCTTTTTTTTGGCCTCCCTCTATCGACATTAATATCCATCAGTTTTAAGTAACATGAGTTTCATCCCTCATTACATGCCCCATGTTCATACCAAAATAGACGATTTCCTTTAAATTTTAATAGGCACCACTTTCAAACTTCCTCTAGTATACGGAGAACGACGGGCAAATAAACCTATTAAATGGTAAAGGTAATGTAAGGGTTACCCAACAATGGAAACGTCTAAAGGTGAACAGTTAGCATAAAACAGACAATACTCGAAACGCACCACAACACAAAGGCACCATTTTAGCAACAAACATATGTTCCTCCGGTGCATACGCAGCGAGAAAATAGTGAACGAACCCATGTGGCAAGCTCTTGAAGAAGACGTTGAAAGCATAGTACCAGAGGAAACTGAAAAAGAAAACAACAGTGAACAAGACTAATAGGTACAATTTAGTTCACATGTTCAGGGAAAATATTTTTTTTCTGAATGATCCCGGAGTACTGATTTCATATCGATAGGCGCAGCGTCAGTAGACCTGTCTCAAAGTGGTCCAACGATCTGTTGAAAGTCGCAGACATATAAAAAAAAAGGGCTGGTCGATGTAGCAACACTTGAAAAGGAGGTCTTTATTCACTTGTCCCGGAGTTTTGTGGCCGATACGATGATGCCAAATTCTACTGTCGAGTTGCTGTCTCCGACGCATAAGAATGCGTAATTTTTTCTCTGGCCAGCAATTATGCCAGGATTTATTGTTTGCCTTTCCGTTTGCAAAAGGAAAACAGCCCTTAGGATAAATCGCGTAGACAGATAGGTATGGTGGAAATACTTCTTTGGAAAAGCTCTTATGCAAAGAGCTCTGCAAACTAACAATTATTATTGAGGAATGAACCTGTTAATATTTTGTTGTTGTGCTATAATTATCTCTGTTTTGGCTTGCGTTGACGTAAAGGCTCTGTAGTATGCCAGTCTCTCGCACTTAGTCGATGGGATCACAGGGCGCTGAGATGGCAATTCTTTCTGGAAATCACAAAAACAATGACATCATTGCGTGCTGTGCTTGGGTTTTAGGAGAAGGTATACCCTAAGTAGCAGTACTCTTTGTGATATTTCCTCATGGTGTTGTGACCCTTCACCATTTTAAGAGCAGTGGTGTGTTGGAACCCAACCAGATATGTGCCACCAACAAAAAGTTGGGACCTTCACCACCGGATCACCCCTGCTTTCGTGTTGATGGATTGATTGGATGTTGGCCAGGAAAGGAGGTTAGACATATCCTGTAAAGGTTCCCTCTGAGGCATAACCCATTCGGCTAGATTTCGTGGCAGCGGCCAAAATTGGCCTGCAATCGGTTAAGAGATTTCCAGTTTATTTACTTTCTGAACCAAATTCAACTGAAATTTTGGGTCTTCGTATTTCACAGTAGTAAACACTGACTGAAGACTGGCAGCGCTAACATAATCGGGAAAGGATACATCATGCGACTTTGTATTTTTCATGATTTAGTTTAAAACATCCACACACAAAAACAAATATTCAACATTGACATCTTTATGACACCTTGGAAAACACAGATCAAAGAGTACAATTATACCAAAGACACCGATCTATAACCTAAAAACACAGAAGTCTATACAATCCAGAGTTAAAAAAAATATACAACATTAGTTTTAGTATATGCGAAACCTGATACACGTGTCTAGTATTTTATGTAAAGAATCTATGTACAAAATTTCAAAACTGTATCATGAAAAATCTCAAAGTTATAAGCTTGTTCTGGATTTGTTACCTAGTTGTCCGCACAAAAACGTTGTCACCACGCAGCGCGCACCTCCAGCGTCGTCTTGAGCTCATTGATAATAATAATTTGGCAGTAGGTACATAAATTATTGCGATAGGTACTCAAAGTCGCTCGGTGTCCAACTTTAAACTTTTTTAAATATTTTTGGGAAAACATATGACTTGGTTTAAAAATTATTGGAATCGATTCAGTTACTTATTCTGAACAAATTATATTCAGGTTTCGCATATACTAAAAATAATGTTGTTTATTCTTGTTCTTAGTAAAACTTTGAAAATTGCTTGAAGCCAAGGCCGTGTCTAATTGCCGTCCTATTGGACTATAAGGTGTGAGGGAAGAGAGAGTTCTCCTGTGCACGCCCACACTTGTTACCATAATATCTCCTGCCCCGTCTGTTGGCCTCGTGTTTGCAACTGCGACTGTGTGGGGTCCTGGGTACAATTCCCGAGTCGGGTAAAAAGTGTTATTGGGTATTTTCCATTAGAAATTTTTCAGTAGCAGCTCGGACTATAGAATTTAGCGGTGTGATACCTCCATGCATCGGAAAGCACGTTAAGCCGTTGATCCTGCGCCTGATCTCAACCCTGTCTTGTCGGAAAAGTAAATAAGGAACTGAGAGAGTGCACCTGCATTTGCGCACACACTTGTACACTATAATCTCGATCGACTTGGCTAATCTCCGTTGAGATTTTCCGAAATACTTTCGGGAGGATAATACTATAAAGATCCTGCGCCCAGGACTAATGATATTTACAGCTATTACAATAAGATGATGATCAATGAGCAAAAAAACATAATTCCATTTAATCCGTCAGTTAGATTATCGAAAAATATTAGGTACGTGTTTTACCCGACTGCGGCGAAGCCCAAAAGGAGGGTTAAGTGTTTGACCTGTATGTATGTATGTGTTTATGTATGTATGTATGTATGTCTGTTTCTATGTTCCGTCGTAACTCCTAAATAGATGAAAGGATTTGGATAAATTATACTTCGTTGGATTCGTCCTGGTGGCGCGAGTGTCACTGGTTACATTGACATGAAAAACAAAGAAAAATGGTGGATTTCGGGTACTATATCCTAGCGTCTTTTTTCTTTCAATGCCATCGAGTGGGGTATGAAAATAAAGAGTTTTTTAAGGTTGATCACAAAAATATATACAACTTATAAATTTAAAAGTAATTCGAAGTGACAAATCGTATAATAAAAAAAGTTAAATCGTCTGCGAATTCTTTGACGTTACTAAACTAAATTAAAAAAAAAAACTGAAAAGCATAAAACAAGCACATTTTAAATAAAACAAAAGTTGGACGCAGGCGGGGCCCATTCCATTTTCATAATTTTATATTCAAATGGGCCCCGTCGGGATTTTTAGATTTTCCAACTACTTTTTTTTTGTTTTATCAAATCAATCAAAAATTTACGAAGATAAAGAAAACGCAATAAATAATCGAAGTAGGGGTTTGTGACGTCACTTTCCGGTAAAAAGTGTACCGAAATGTGACGTCACACGAGTTTTCGACGCACTGTATCGTCTTCATATTTTGTTTACGTGAAATATTTTTTGATAATCTATCTGACGGACTTACTACATTTTTTTGGTCATCTACCCTATTCACCTTGACAGGGACCAGCGATACAGGAAATTACAAATAAAAATAAGGTCCCAAGGCCAGTTTTAGATACTAACAGATCTAACTTAAAAATGATAACAAAACAGTTCTAGACCTTCGAGAAATAATCGAACCTTCGCCTAAAGTGGTCTCAAGACGATCACAAAACCGACCATTCACACTCCACATAAAATATTAACTCGTTTTGTATGAGCTGATTCGGGTGTACCGCTACCACGGATCATACTCTGTTCCAGGCCAAGACTAGTTAGAAAAATAGTGTAAGGTACTCAGGTGACGTCATAATAATTATACTCAAATTATACACATGAACAATGTAGTTTGTAGGTAAGCTTTTTGATCCAATACAACATCATAACATAAAATCATATCATGTCTGTAATCCCTTAAGGGTTAGGCAGAGGTGTAACTGATAATACATCTACATTTCGTTAGTTATGTTTAAGACCCATGTAATAGGGGACGAGCCTATTGCCATCAACCGGGCACAAATCTATGAACAGTAGCTGCTACTAAGAAATCTTTGACGGAAAAACTCAATAACACTTTTTCCGCTCTTTGAATTGAACCCGGGACCTCATGCTCAGCAATTGAGCTTGTGACCACAACCCTAATAAACGGCAGAACACGGTGTTTTTTTTTAAATTTGCCCCACACCAGGAATTTCAATTGTCTCGTGGAGACGTTTGAACTCAGATACACAAAAATAGACCCGGAACAACTACCTGTAGGTCATACAAATATTCGTTCGAACTCGAACTCGGGTAGGATCGAAGCCGCGACACGCAGCGCCACAATCAGTCGCTCAGCCACTGCATCAATCGTGCCGTCAAACTAAAATGCAAATGCTTTAAAATGTCTGTCTGTATTTACTTCTACAGCTTATCCTTTAAAGAAATACAGGCGTTATGCTTGCTAAAAATTTCCTCAAATAGTTTCAACCTCCTAAACCCATAGTAGTGGTTAGTTGTCCGACGACAGTCGCTGGGGATTCGTTCGCGTTATTAACGGCCACACTTCATCACCACATGATGAGATGACTCTGATGTAGCATGTAACGCATTTGTTACCAGAATTATTATGAGAGGCCAGTCATAGAGGCATGTTGGGCAATTGACTATTAGTGTTTATGATAAGAGTAGACGGTTCTTGGCAGTTCTTGGACCTCAAGGTAAAATAAACTTGGGAAATAATCTAAAACTGCAAACTTGCAGTGTGTTACCGTGTCAATAAAATGCTTATTGCTGCGTTGCATAATAATATCTGCAACAGGATAATTACAGACTTTTATTTTATGTCGTTCGTAGAGGATGACCAATTAAAGTGAATAAACATGTCATTCCATTTCTCAATAGTTTTAATTTTATCAATGGTCTTGGCTTCTGGCGATCCCCGTGTCAGGCAAACTAATGCATTATTCTGTATAAATTTTTCATGATTATCCGTGACATACCTAACCAGCGAAATGACATACATTCTGCAACCCTGCCTGCCTCTTCGAGGGATACAGGCGTAAAGATCCGATAAGCTATCAAAATAAATACATTGACGTAACCCGCCCGCATGAGTGGCGATGAGAATGACCTCATTGCTTTTGATAAAAAGGGCAATGACGTACAACAGTGATTGCGTTAACGAAAATTGCCAATTATTGCCTCATGAAATTGTACGTAATATTTACACGTTTCCCTTTAAAGAGCGGTGTTTTTGTATCGCGGTTTTGGACGATTAAAGTATTGAAATTTCAGGATACGGGTTGGTTTAAAACTATGGGTACATGTTTGTTGCTTTTGCTATCGAAGGAAAACATTACCGGAAAAAACCATTTTTAATAAAAAAAAAAATAAGAAATCTCACTTATCACAGGCCTCGATATAACATTATTGCCTGCTTTTGTTTTGTTGTCGCAGAGCATAGGTTGAAAAAGGAAAGTGAGGCCTATAAAAATACCCGTAAATTCTATCTGAAATAGTAAAAGGTGCTTCAAAATATTCATAGGCTTGAAGAATAGTACAATAAATTCCTTAAATGATTGTACTAAAGAAACCTTGATTAAATCTGAGCCTAGCTTGACACATCCTGCCGAAAGGCGTCAAGTTCATCCGTCCTGCCGGAGCAGCGTCGTGTCCTCGTAGAGCCGATTGGCGGCGGCGGCCTCTCGCGCCCGGCCCTGGTTCAAGCCATGGTCCCGAGCGAGAGGGAATGGGAAGCCGTCACCTCCTTCTGCGAATCAGTCATGCTAGTGAAGGAGGTGGCGGGACGTGAGAGGGAAAGAGCCTTACGTCCCAGCCGCCGCGGGAGACGCCCTGGGCGTCGGGGGTCACGTGGTGGCCCCTGGCCACCGTAGGCGCCGGCCTGTGGACGGCGAGTTATGGGCTAGCTCGCCGTCCGGCCGTCTTATGACGACAGGCCGTGACGACGGCGCGTTCGTATTCTACGCGCGCCTCAAAGAGATGTCAGCAACCACGTAGGGGTCCGCACGGGCCGATGCCTGCCAGGGCTGCGGGACAGTTCGAAAGAGATACCGCGGCCCTGGAACACAAAGGGCAAAGAAGGAATATGGATGGGTTTTAGTCAGTACAAGTCTGACACTCCCTTCCGCTCCGCCCAGAGCGGGATGATTTGATGATTTCCCATCGTAAAAAAAAGGCCTAGTTCAGATTAATAATCTAAAATGCGAATGAATTCTTTGTACGCTGAAAACTTTTAATATCACGGTGACCTTAAATACATTCAACTCCGTCTTAGTAAGAATGATATAAGAAAATTTTAAATACCATCAGAACAATAACTCCAAAGCTTAAGAATGCAATTTCAGTATCTCACAAGAATGTCTCCGACCGCTGACATCACTCACTGTTTCACAATTTTCTTATAACCAAGGCTTGGAGTTGAATACCGTAAAACGAATTTATACGACAGAACCATTTTACATTTAAAAGTTCTTGGAGAAAGAGTGGGACGAGGATTGCATAGCGTTTAGCCTCTTCCAAAAGTTTAATTAGGAATAATTCTGTGGTAATTCTAAATGAGGACGACATTTCTTACTGTTTCGCTAATTTGTTCCTGGTTGTAATCATGTTCTTTCTTTTGTTTTACAAAATGTTTTTTTTTTTATTTGTAAAAGGGTTAGTGTCTCGTTGGTCAAACACGACTGCTGAGCATGATGTCCTGGGTTCGATTCCCGGGTCGGGTTATTTCATCGTGATTTTTTCAGTAGCAGTCTACACCTCTGCCTAACCCTTCGGGGATTACAGGCGTGATATTATGTTATGTTAAAAGTGTTAGTGCAGACCTACAAGAATCTTCTGAAGATCGAATGACGTGGCCAGGGTGGGTTGTTGATGTACATTCATATTTTATCACAGACATTAATGACATTGTTTTGTGTAATGTATTGGAAAACATGATGCCGATGTTAGTTCCAATTTTGGCAACTCGCCAAATGATCCTGGTACAACTTCTGTATTTTTTGGTAGTCATTGCCTATCCTTGCAACGTTTTTCTAATACCACCTTTTTTATATTGTCTGTAAATAATTTCGCCTCCATCTACTATTAAATCTCTTGAAACAAAAAATACTTTCATAAAACCTCAGAAACCCCGTTCCACCCATCAAAATTAAGAACATTTCAACCAGAGCTTCGTCTGTATTTGTGCTGCATAAACATGCAGGAACAGCAAAACTTTGTATGCTAGGCACACTGAAAAAACAAGTAGGCGAACTAACATCCAACCGGATACCCAGTAACTCACGGCAGTAGGACCTTAAAAATTCAGACGTAGGAAAAACCAAGAAGCCATTTCGTCTTCGCCCCATCTTCCGCACAACATACACTTACTTGCAAAAGTATCGCCCCAGGCGCAATTTCAGCAATTTTGGCGCACTATGTTTACACAACGCTGATATTAGTTCTGGGCCGAGATACGAGCCGGCGAGCTTATTTATTTAGGCTTATGCAGCAACACTACAGTTGCAAAAATGAAATTTTGCCTGAAATTGAAGACAAAATATTTATATGTACGTAAGTTGTGTTGGATAAACGTTATTTTTAATTTAACTTAATCGAAAGCGAATAATATTGTGAAGATGTTGATTTTAGCTTTCTTTGGTCTTGAAGCAATTTAGTATTCAATGTATCTTTTCCACTGAATTAAAGTGACAATCCTGATTATGATTAGGTTTAACAAGTGTAGCATTATTTATGGCCTTTTTGTGGATCAATTATTATTAGTTACCTACAAAGAATTAAAGCTGTACACACATGCAAAACTTTTTGTTCACTTTTTTACGTACTTTAAATCAAAACCCAATGATAATCTAGTTTTTTCTTATAATAATAATAATAATAATAATAATAATAGGCGGGCGTTCTCGGGGACTGATATCAGTCCTCGAGACTACATGTCCCGTATCACAGAGCGCATCGACTTCCTGAAGCAGAAAGTGTATGCATGGGCAAACCGTATTCGTAGGTATAAGCGGCGGGTGGACCGATACACTCAAAATCGCACTTTTCAAAGAGATGAAAGGTGGGTATACAGGGCTTGGGAGCGCCCGGACCAAGGTGTGGCTGACACGCGCCTACCGGATGATGATGCCATGTGTTCGTTCTGGCGCAGCATCTGGTCGGTGCCTGTTAGCCATACCGAGGGTGAATGGACTCAGGGGGTCGAGCGAGCGTGCGATCTAGTACCAGAAATGGGGGCAATCACTATCAGCCCCCAAGACGTAGTTCGTGCAGTCCGTCCGTTGCCTAACTGGAAATCTCCAGGGCCGGATGGACTGCACAACTTTTGGATTAAATGGTTCACAAGGTCGCACGCTCGCCTGGCGATCCTGTTCCAGTCAGCCTTAGAGTCAGGGTCGCTACCAGAGTTCCTGACAACAGGTATAACCCACCTGCTCCATAAATCGGGTAGTACTGCGGAGCCCAAAAATTATAGACCAATTACCTGTCTTCCGACGGTCTATAAAGTTCTTACATCCATTTTGAGAGCTAAAATTAACAAACACATTGATGACAATTCTATCATGTCCGCTTCTCAAAATGGATGTAGGAACGGGTCCCGCGGTACTAAGGAGCTACTCCTCATTGATATGGCCATTAGTCAACAGGTTCGCCGTTCCCGAAGGGATCTGTCGACATGTTGGATAGACTATAAGAAGGCCTATGACTCGGTGCCACATACATGGCTCATGAGGGTGCTAGAGTTGTATAAAGTTGATGCAACTCTGCGCACCTTCCTGATGTCATGTATGGGGCAATGGAGGACAGTCCTTCGCTATCCAGGATGTCGGCAAATCCAGAGGAATAGCGAGCCGATAAGGATAGAGCGAGGTATATTTCAGGGCGATAGTTTGAGTCCACTTTGGTTCTGCTTAGCCTTGAATCCTCTTAGCACGCTGCTGGAGGATTCAGGTCTAGGCTATCGGTTGAGGAGAGGTGGTCAAGTTATATCTCACCTCCTTTACATGGATGACCTGAAACTCTTTGCCCCCAACGATTTGCAACTGATGGAGCTACTGAAGGTAACTGAAACTTTCAGTAGCGCCATCAGGATGGAATTTGGTGTGGACAAATGTGCGGTCATGCATGTAAAGCGAGGGGAGATTGTGGAATCTGTGGGAACCCAGCTCTCGGATTCCATAAATCTTAGATCCCTCTCAGCAACCGAAAGCTATAAGTATTTGGGTATGTCGGAAGCGCTGGGCATCAATGTTGCTGACATGAAGCAATCGTTGAAGGAGCGCTTCTTTGGCCGCCTGAAAAAAGTATTTAATAGTCTTTTATCAGGCGGCAATAAGGTACGTGCCTTCAACGGTTGGGTCATGCCGGTTCTGATGTACTCTTTCGGCATACTCAAATGGACTCAAACAGAACTAGACGCCCTGGATAGGAGGGTCCGTACATTGTTGACGGCATATCGAATGCATCACCCGCGTTCTTCTCTTATGAGACTGTATATCCCGCGGAAGTGTGGGGGTCGAGGCTTTTTAAACGCTAAGACTCTCCACAATCGCGAGATATGCAGTCTCAGGGAATATTTCCTTGAAACCGACGTGGGGATGCATCGAGATGTGGTCGCAGTGGACAAGGGCCTCACCCCGCTTTCCTTGGCTAAAGAGAACTGGCGCAAACCCTTAGTGCTTGACACTAACGACCGCATGGAGGTATGGCAGAGTAAAGAGCTTCACGGACGCTTTTTCCGGGCCCTGCATGGGCCCGATGTAGACCTAGCAGCGTCCGTAGCCTGGCTACGTTCCGGGGACCTCTTCGGAGAAACCGAAGGTTTTGTCTGTGCAATTATGGATGAAGTTATGATGACGAATAACTACCGGAGATTTATTGTGAAGGACGGTACGGTTGACATATGTCGGGCATGCCACCGTCCAGGCGAATCAATCCGTCACATTATCTCCGGGTGTTCTCGTCTGGCTAACGGAGAGTACTTGCATAGACACAACCTTGTAGCCAGGATTATCCATCAGCAACTTGCTCTAAAATACAATCTTGTGGAATCGGAAGTGCCGTACTATAAGTATGTGCCCGACCCAGTTCTCGAAAATGGCAGTATCACATTGTACTGGGATCAATCCATCATCACTGACAGGACTATTGTAGCCAATAAGCCTGATATAGTGGTGGTGGATCGATCAGAGCGGCGCACAATGATTGTTGACATAACGGTCCCGCATGATGAGAACCTCGTGAAAGCCGAGAAAGATAAGAAAATCAAGTATCTTGACTTGGCTCGCGAGGTTGTCGACATGTGGGATGTGGACTCAGCGATCATTGTGCCGATAGTCGTATCAGCCCATGGCTTAATTGCCAAGAGCCTCGACCAATACCTGAGGAGGCTCTCGTTAGGCAGCTGGATCAAGGGCTTGATTCAGAAAGCGGTACTTTTGGACACGGCTCGTATTGTTAGGAGGTTCCTCTCCCTGGAGCCCTGACCGCCGGTAGCTTGGACCCTGTTCCCGATACCGGTGGGCTACAATTTTTTATATTTTTAAATGTTTTTTTATATATTTTTTTTTAAGGAATATTTAAAAATGTAAAATAATTTGTAAAAATTTAAATAAAGGAAATAATAATCATTTATTTCAGATTCCTCATGAGATTGCATCCATATTTGTTAGTAAAAAAAAAAAAAAATGCGAGCTTACAAAACTAATGTTAGTAATAAAATAACATAACAAAAACAAACAAACACGGGATCGGTCCGGGTGGACTACCCGATGATGGTGCCAAATCACTAAATGACTGCGTGCATCCGTATCCAGCGAGCCAGCATCGGAGAATCCCACCGGTCCGCTAGCGCGCGCAGGATGGTGTTGGGGCTGTCGCGCGTGCGGCGCATGATAGATGCGCACCGCTTGCGCATGATGGCCGCAAAGCCGTCCGTGCCAGCCGCCGCGAACATCGCGGAGGCGCTGCAGTAGCGCGGCAGCCCCGCCAGCACCCGGAACGCATTATTGTATTGGACGCGCAGATCGCTGTATGCCCGCTGTGTATAGTTAACCCACAGGCTGCAGGTGTAAAAGGACTGACAGTACGCTTTAAAAAGCGCAACTTTGACAGTCCCCGCACACCGTGAAAACCTGCGGGCCAACATGTTACATCGGACAGACAGCGCTCTGCGCTCCCTTTCGATATCCACACTATCCTTAAGGTCCTCGGTGACCCAGTGGCCCAAATACTTAAACCTCACGACTTTACTTAGAACCGTACCACTTAGAGTGAAATTCGGAACGAATGAGTATCGCCTGTTGTCCGGCCTGAAAATCATTACTTCACTCTTTTTCGCGTTGTATTTGAGCCCATGAGCCACCGCATAGGACTCACATATGTCGAGGAGCTTTTGTAAGGCACCAATCGACGGGCTCAGCAGCACCATATCATCTGCGTAGCTGATGTTATTCACGCACACTCCATCTATATGACATCCTATCCCGGTGCTGCTGAGCTCATCGATCAGCCGGTTGACGTACAGGCTGAAAAGCATAGGAGAGGTCAGCCCCCCCTGCCTCACCCCGCATTCCAGCCTATATTCCCCCGATAGAGAGCCTGCCCATCTTACAAAATTCTTTTGATTCTTGTACCAGTGCATAAATAACAGCACAATCTCCCCAGGTAGACAAGTTTCATCCCTCAATTTACCCCATAGAATATCATACGATACAAGATCGAATGCTTTCGATAAATCGAGGTAGCATGCATAGACTGGGGTCTTTCTACTCGTGTAATACCGTACAGTCTGCTTGAGGCACAGGATAGCACTCTCGGTGGAAAGCCCGGGTCTGAAACCGAACTGCGCGTCGTTTAGCGAGACGTGTTTTTCCAGGTGCTGTCCAAGCAGACTGTCCAGCACTTTGGCGACCACTGTGGCTAGAGAGATTGGTCTATAGTTGTTTACATCTGACGTATCACCAGTTTTATTTTTGATAATTGGTACAACTATAGTACGCATTAGATTATCGGGCAAATGGGAGTGGCCCAGACACAGGGTAAAAAACATAGCAAGCACTCTGGGTAGATGAACACCTGCGTGCTGCAGGTGCTCGATGCTAAGGCTGTCGTGACCCGGGGATTTACCCCTCACCATGCCCTTGATCACTGCACGCACTTCCTTCGTAGTGAAATTAACACTCCGCTCACCACAATCCTCAGCAACGAGCACCTGCCGCGCGGGCCCCAGAGGCGAGTCCACCTTGAAGTGGTGGGAGAACATAGTGGCGATCTCACTAGGCTCGTGCACTCCCGCCACGCTGACGGGCAGACCCGGCTTATGATTCATTTTATTGGTGTTTTTCCAGAACTGACCGAATTTCTTTTTTGAGTGAAGTTCAGCAATAATATCCAGTTTTATTTGTTGTTGATTATTCTGACACCATTTTAATTTTGATTTAAAAGCGCGCCTAGTTTCACACATATCATTATAAAGACGGCCAGCCCCGGGCCTACCCCCATACAACCAAGCCTGAAAACATAGCCGAGCCCTCTCATGAGCGCCGCGGACGTGCTTATTCCACCCGGTAATGTATTTACCTCTACGCTTTTCGATAGCATTATAACTACATATAGCGGCCTCCGACAGTGTACAAATAATCTCGTCATACATGTTATCTAACAGAATTTTGTGATCTTTGTTACAACACATATTATCTGAGCAGCTTCTTAATTCTGAAGGAAAATCAATTTCACGAAGTCTTGAGTGACATGCATTTTTAAATTTCGATATTTGAGTCGAGTCACGTTCACCCCAGACTATTCTATTTATAGAAATAGTAGGTATCGCAATCTTAGGCTTAAGTAAATTAAAATTACATTGTATAGCTACAGGGTAATGATCAGACCAATATGTATTATATAACACCGAGGCCGCGGACACGCAGTGCCGCGCGGCACTTGTCACAAGACAGTGGTCGAGCCAGCGCTGACAGCCGTGCGCGTCACTGACAAACGTATGACTGCCCGACGGCATGAGTTCTAAGTCTACACACGACCATGACTGTTCCGCACAAAAAGTTAAAAGTTCAGAGGCAAATGACTCACCGGGGTGCGCATTGTAGTCCCCTAACATAAACACTGTCTCCACATTGTGACTGTCAATTATGGCTGTCATTTCACTGAGACACTCTGTGAATTCCACTAAGTTTTCACTGGATTCGACAGGCATATACACAGAAAATATCAAGATGGAACGATCACTTAACTCGATTTTTATCGCGGCGAGACGCACACTATTGCACTTCACTACGGTTACCGTCGGAAACGCAACCTTTCTCCACAGTAGGGCAACTCCGCCGTAGGGCCTACCGCGTAAGACCCCAGCCGCGGTATCCACAGCAGAGGTCCCCGTGCAGGCGAAGTCGACATCTATCTCAGCCAGGAAACCAAGGTCGTGCGGCAAAAGCCACGTCTCCTGCAGCGCCACAACATCCCCCGAGCGACAAAGCCGCCGCACACATTCCACTGATCTCTTCACACTCTTACAGTTAAAGCTTATCAAGTTGATATTATTCATAAATTAAATCTGCCAATATTCTCGCTAGTCACACGGACGTTTACCTTATCACGTCTGATAATGTTTATAAATCTCCGATAGGCTACCCCCTTTGGCCAGAAGTCATCACTCAGAAAACTTGTTAACAAGTGTTTGGGTACGAATATTTTGTGTGATTCGTAATCCTTTGCTAACTTCATGTCCATTTTTTCAATTTTAACATCAGTGTTAGTCTTCTTCGTTATGTAGGTACGGATGTCACACACGGACACATTTTTCGCCACATTATAAATGTACACGGGAACCTTAGTTTCCGCAGCCATAAAATTACTTCCAGGCTCAGGTTCCGCTTTTCCTCGCTTCCCAACGAAACGATCTCGATTTCGATTCCTCAATCTTTTGTTTTGGACACGAACCCACTCTTCATTCGGGGCCTGTGTCTGCCATTCCCCTTCTCGAACAATCTCTGCCAACGTTTTAGTAGCAATAGGGCTAGATCCATTTTTGTTGGCCGGTGGTAGCAGCGGCACAGTACAGGCAGCCGTATTAGATAGCCGCGACAACGGGGCCGGGGGCAGAGGACAGCGGCCGCCAGTCGCCGCGGGGGACGGCGGCGGCGGCGAGGCCCCGCCGCCGGCCGCTCCGTACACTAGCGATGGCGGGGGAACGGGCACGGGATGTGTGTGAGAAGCTGCGAGCGACTCAATCAGCTGACCCGCGACGTGAGTCATCGTAACCGCTTCACATAGTTCGACGGTCGGGTCGCATTGCTTACTTTGCGGTGAAGCTTTACTACTACCCTCCGATAATATATTATTCTTACTAACGGATTTTAATGTAGATTTTAACGTAGGATGTTGTTGGTAATATTCACTACTACTATCATTGCATTCTATCGGCAATCCCATGGGACCACTATCGCACTCATAGCTTGCGAGTCTTGCGACGTATGCACCTCTTTTGGTGTTTACATTGTGCCATCCTGACGAAAGATACTGCATTTCACTTTTCAACTGATCTACCTGCTTAACTGTAGCATAGTCTCCTTTCATCATGTCGAGATCTTGCCGTAGCTTAACAATGTCTTTCAAAAGCCTCGTAACGTCGACATGATCGAACAGTACCGGGGGTAACTTCTCAAGGTCGCGGGCCACGAAGACTGGGATATCCTCGGGGTCGGTATCGCGAATAAGACAGATTATATCGTCTATATCTCGACCAGTCTTCCCCGCCTTCCTCCTCGTTATCTTCCGTTTTGTTGTCGGCAAGGATTCGAACAACAACTTCTTGGCTGCTACAATTTCACTTTCAGAGAAAGCACTCGCACAGATTCTGCTTATACTTTCATCGTCCATCACAGATATTTTATTATGGACGAAGGCCAGAACTTCGTTAATCACGACATTGCAATTTGCACATTTAACCACAGAGGACATTTTAAATTTCCCCGAATACCACACCGTCACGCACAATATTCAACCGTTCGCATGCGCGCGCGCGGCGTGACTGATAAAAGGGCTCTGTGTCCTATTTCAATCAACATTAATACTGAGTAACTAAAATTAAACAAACTAAATATTTTAATACACGTTTTAAAGCGTTCTCCAGACCTTAACTATGCAAACATAATATTAAAACAATCCCACTTAAACTAATATAAAGAAAACGTTATTAAAAATTTACGTTCCACATTTTCTCGGCCCGCACTGCACAGTACAAGCAAAGAAATATACTTTCATTTGTGTAATGCGGTTGCAAGTCTTGCAGGTGGCTATTTACATTGCCGGCCGAACGAACGGCATTGTAATTTACTTAAACTAATATACTTTTACATTGTGTTTCTTACATTACATAGAGTTTACTCGGCTTAGATTGGGTTATACATCGTTACGTAGATAACCGCTTGGCCACGACTTACACGCTCAAGCAAGACGCGTGTTGTGACAACGACTGCGGAGAAAGCAAATGAAAGAAGCCGCTTAGGACAAGCCACGAGGGATCTCAATGCGGCAGTAACAATTGACGCGCGCGCGTGTCGCTGTGGCGCGTGCTGCCTGAGGTCGTGGATGACGCTTTAGATTGTTTTATACATCGTTACATTACACGCTTACGTAAGAATGAAAGAAAATTGTAGTCTAAATGCTTCCAAGGGTTTTATCTTGACTATAAACCTTGTTAAGTAGTGTTAGAAGGTCGAGGTAGGAACGCGTATCTTTGTTTTATTAGTTACAGGTGACTGGAGCTTTATATAGAAGGGAATTACATTACATAACATCACGCCTGCTCTTTTAGCAGTAGGCAGAGGTGTGTAGAACACCTACGCGGTGTATAAAGCACCATGGTGTAATAAGGGTAAAGCCAGGTGCATAATAATCTCTAATGACTTCGAACTGTTACTGAGATTTTTCCAAAACCGCAGCATCAACTGTCTTCCCGGAAAGTGACGGAGCTGTATACATACACTAAAGTCAGATTAAAATTATACTCTCCAGAAGTAGTTATTTTGTGAGGCACGACTACTGGGCATTAGGTCCTGGGTTCAACTCCCCGGTCGGTCAAAGTGTTATTGGGTTTTTCCATCAGGAATTTCTTTATTAAAAAGCAGCCACGGAGTCTGGATTTGTGCCCAGTTGATGGCAAAAGGCTCGCTCTCTATAACATGGGACTTAAACATAACTGGCGAAATGTCAGTCTACTTCTTAGGTACACCTCTGCCTAATATTTCTAGGATAACAAGGCGTGATGTTATGTTACTACAAGAGGTGGTGGTATAGGGCTTGGGACTTGAATCTACCAGCCCTTGCTCAGCAGTCACGCTTTTAACCGCTGCACCAACGAGGCGGTCAAAATTGAGACGAGTGTTATCGTTGGTGACTATAGAACATACAGAGTGGGATAGACACCTACGCGAAAACGGTTACCACGTATTCCGTACACCATTTTGAGCCCCCCACATGGAAATATACCATCGGTTACTAAAAAAAAAACAACGAAAGTGCAATAAGTACCTACACGGTCAAAATGTATGGAACAGCTGATTTTTTTCTCTCTCAGAATGATGTACTGAATACGTGGTAACCGTTTTCACGTCGGTGTCCCTTCCACCCCGTATACAAGTCAATATATTCATTAGCTTTGTGTGTATTGATATTGATAGGAGCAATGACGTCGTGGCTGTAATCGATAGTATTCTGTTTAATTATAGGATTTAGAGGTCGTGAAGATAGCCAATATTTGGTCTAGAAAGTATTTATTTGAATTAGGACAAGAATATAGTCACAATATAATATTTCTAACTCAATGGGACATCTTTTTTCGTAATTATACAGAACTAGCTGAAATCATCGGCGTCGTGTGCGCCGAGTTCGGTAATTACCTCACGGGATCGTACCACTGGGATAAAAATATCTATAGTATCATATAATATGTTAATAGGTTATAAAGTACCTGTAGTGTGTAGAGTAAATAAGTGATATACAACATTAGTTTTAGTATATACGAAACCTGAAACACGTGTCTAGTATTTTTATGTAAAGAATCTATGTACAAAATTTCAAAACCGTATGAAAAATCGCAAAGTTATAAGCTTGTTCTGTTATTTATTTCTCCTCACAAAAACTTGGTCACCGCGCAGCGCCCGCCTCCAGTGTCGTCTTGAGCTCATTGATAAACATAATTTGGCAGTAGGTACCTAAATTATTGCGATAGGTACTTAATGTCGCTCGATGTCCAACTTTTAACTTTTTTAAATATTTTTGGAAAAAAATATAAGATGGTTTAAAAATTATTTTAATCGATTTAGTTGCTTATTCTGAACAAACTATATTCAGGTTTCGCATATGCTTAAAATAATGTTGTATATTACCTGTGTGCCAAATTTTACCCAAAATCCGTTAAACCGTTTTTACGTGAAAGAGGAAACATCATATAAAACATTATATCAAACATCTATAAATCCTCAAAAACTTTTACATTTTAACAGCATGTTTAGAAATATCACCAAATTTGTAAAGAGTACGAGAGAGAGAGGTTTTTTCATTACTTAAGATAAGTCGAAGCAACTTTTCATACTATGTCAATATTTAATAAGAAAGGAACAATATTTTTTCGTGTTAATATTATTTTACAAGTTGTAAAAAAATATTAGCAGTTATTATTCACAAACATAAAATTACCACCCATAAAAAAATATATAAAAAGCGATACAAAATTTACACCAAATTTCATAACGGTAAAGCCTTTTAACTTCCGTACCAAATAAATACACATGCGTTCAAAAATACTATACAGTATTTCATAGCGTGTTCAGTGACCCGAGCGATAGTACAATTGGGTACACCTGCGGTACCGTGCTGTGAATTTTAAAACGGCGAAACATCTCACACAAACTCCGCTCTGAATAGTAATAGTATAGGAGTTCGCGTTCCTTGTTTTATTGCACCAAAGTGTACGATTGCGTTTCGTACTGATTTCTGAATTATTTGCGAGGATTTTGTACCAGGAAGTTTTAGTACGTGTAAGACAGGTTATCAAATTTTACTTTTTGAAAAACAAAAATAATATTATTATGGTAATAATTTAAAGAAATATATTTAATCTATCCACTTAACTTTTTTTAAATTTCTTAGTTAAGACTGGCCAGGAAATCACAGAACATAAGGGAGGAAGCTTATACTTAGCAGTGGGTGGATCAGGACTAACAATGATGATGATAATTCACTTGATACATACAATAGCCTCAAAAGTAGGCCATGTAAAATTTCCCAACCATCGAGAGGCGAGAATGTTAGAGAGCAGTACAGAAGACTCGCTAGGTAATATTGCACTCATTGCAGGTAGTGACAAGTCCTAAGGTCTGACCACCAGTCTTGCTTTTACACGTCACTCCATGTTACGTTTTATAACTACATAGATCGTGTCGGTGTATTGTACCTGACTACTCTGAGAAGAAACGGCTGAAACAAACTCACTGTCTCTTTTAAAGTCCATACATCGGTCAAGTCATATGAGCACCATGCAGATTAGTATCTGAGATGGTCTTTTAAAGAAAGAACCACACAGATTTGAGTGGACCTGTTCAGTCAGTGCAAGCATTTGTCAGTGATGTGAGTGTACATTCGCACTATGTAAAATAATGGCTGCATCCGGCTTCCTGCATAGCCGACCACCAACATAAAGGGTGTAAAAAGACCCTTAACGAATCCGAAAGGCACTTGTCCTCCCCATCATTGCGATCATTTTTTTGTTCAGGAACCTTCTACTTACGGAGATATTGTAGGTCAAAGTTCCAATTTTTTCTCAAGTTTTTTTTTTTTAATACTACTTTTTAAGGTTTTAACTTTAATTACCTCCATGACCCGATTACTATTCAAAGCATCCATTAGCACCAAGTTTTGAGTACGTTACATTGAGTTTTACCTTAAAACGTGATTTTTCAACCAAAAACTTTTGTTTTTGGTCGAAATATGGCTGGGAAACGACTTTTGTCGTTTCCCAGCCGTATTTTTTTGCTTAGGGTTACTTAGTTTGATAGGTATACATCATAGTTGACGGCTTCGGAATGGGTCCATTTACACCCTGTATTTGGGAAAACCCTAGACAGATGAAAATGAGTTTCCGCTTAAGCGAGAAGTAAAAACAATGAGTCAAGTTTTATAAATCTTCTTCCATTAATCGACTTCTGCAAACAAAAATCTCCTCGGCTAAATGTGCCATTATTTTATCTCACGATGTAATATTGATTTAATCCCGACTCCAACGTCTTAAAATCTCCTTCAAAAAGCTGTATCAAATCCTGCAGCGAAAATCTCCAGTAATTTTATCATTGGATTCTAGCTGCATTTCATGAAATGGGAATCGACCGGAGGTCAGCATCCGGCCTAGTCCGTCGGCCCGGATCCGAACAAATCATGTAATAACCGGACGACTAGACGAAAATTGCCTGAAAACTAACTTTAAATACACACTGTTTGTTTTTGTGCAATTAGTGCGTGTAATGTGGAATCTCTGTGTTATAATTATGAATGGTTTCATGGTTGCATTTTCCCGAATGCATATCTTGAGGTGTACCATAGTATCAACTATGTTAAAGCTTGAATAAAAGGGCGGGCCTATTGCCGTCAACCGGGCACAAATGCAGCCTCTGCGGCTGCTACAGAGAAATTTCCAGTACCAACACTTTACCAGATCTGGGAATCGAGCCCCGGACTTCATGCTTATCGTACTAGCGATCACTAGACCAACGAGGCACAAATAAAAAAGTTTTAATATTAACAATTTTATTACACTACCTTTCTGTCTTTATCTTCAGAGCAAATTTATACCTAAACATTCTCACATCTCAATCCGTACACCATAAACATCCAACAAATTGTAACAAAGCTACAGCAGGCCACATTAATAGCCCATCAGTAGGTTGCAAGTCACCGCCATGATCGATGGGCTATCAGACGGAGCAATTTTTCAGATCCACCCTCCGTGAGAGCATGTACGCTGAAGACGATTTGATGACAACTGAGATGGTTGAGTTTTTATTAGACTGACCCAGAAATAGGGTAATGTTTTTTGTTTAGTTGGAGACAGGACATATCATACGAAACACTAATGAATAGCTCTCACAACCATAGTTAAACGACGCTCTACATTTTTTTTTTGTAACTCGTTCAGACACAATGTAAATTATACACTGTTTTAAGCTTTCACAGTTTTCACACACTGTCACTTACGGGATATTTTCCGTGATTGAACAACCACGGAAGATATCCCGTAAGTGACAGTATAAGTTTACAATGTAAATTTTTATTGAATAAATGAAAAAATTAACTGAAATGCTCTATGTTTCCTAGTTAAAAAGTTTATTAAATTTAACATGATTTTGAATCACTTACCCTGAGGTAAGTGGTTTGATGGACTTTCTAATTTCAGTCGAACAAAAACATAATTTTTCTTGAGTTAATGTCGCGTGCTTATTCCGGCATGTCTGCTGTCAGCAAAAGTCACTACTTATCTCTCGACTCGTGCTTGTACGAGCTTGTACTCGCGTCAACGCTCGTACGAGTTCTGCGTGTGGTCTACACGCGCATCCAAAAACGCGCTTAAATGCACCGAAAATATATGAATCTGAAACTTAACTCTAAAACTAACTGAGCTAGTTGACTTCAACATAATTACACTTTTACTACAAGAACAGTTACAGCCTACGACGTTTGACACAAGCAGACAACACTGGGGTTCATCTCATCTCTTTTACTTACATCTTGCTCAAGTAGGTATATTTGTATTTAGATAGGTAAGTAGAAGACGCCTGTTTCATGTTACTACACAAATGTTGGCGTTCATAGGTCAGCACGAACATGCGGAGTAAACTTTACTTAAATACGACGATTTTGAAGTTGAATAGTCAATTAGAATGACCCACTTGTTTCTGGCTTACTTAGTAAAAGACGGTAGTACCACGGGCTATTTATTTTTTCCCTTCTAACAACCTAATACTGAAATAGTAGGAAGGGTAATTAAACTTAACAGTATTACAACTGGTAGTAAGATTGGTAGTAACTAGGGCAACAAAGGCTGGTCATAATATCCACAGGTTATACTTATCTACTTGTCGTAAAAAATCAACCAAAATGTTATTATGAGATAGTGATTTTTAATAAAGAAGCGATTAAGTAGCGAGATCGTGTAAGGGCCTACATTTTGAGTTGATGACGGTTTCATATAGATTTCAACATAATCAACATATTTATGATATTACTAGTTTTTGCCCGCGGCTTCGCTCGCGTTAATTTAGAATTTGACAACCGATTCGGGTGGTATGTACTCTGCTTGTAGTAATATAATTCAATAGTGATTCGAAAGACACGTGGCGCCATCTATTATCATAAGAACGTTATTACTGTTTTCATCGGGAACAGTGCTTTTCGAGATTAAAGGTACCCTATGTCTGTTTCTGTACACCTGAAAACGTATATGCAAATTTTCAGGATGATCGGTTCAGTGGTTTAAGCGAGTAAAGGTAACAAACAAATAAGCAAACTTACTTTCGCATTTATAATATTAATAGTTAGGATAATTAGGATTGACGAATGGTTATAATTATTTTCACTAAAGATACGGAAATAAAGCAGATAAATTGAACTCATTCATAAAAAAAAAATGAATTAAAAAACACTGACACCTCAGCTTGTAGAAACAACATTGTTTATACAAAAAAAGAGAACTACATAAAGCGTAATAATTAGTACGGATATTACGCACTAATTAAGAAGAACAAGACTCATTAGTATCCCGACACGGCGGTTAGGGTCTCAGCAGTAATGCGGGAATTGATGTACACGCTAACAGAAAGCCAGAGGGAAATATAGAAAAATTACCCATGCTTGTAATAGTGTTGTGTTGGGGGTGTTGTAAAATATCGAAGTTTTAGTTAAATACTCTGCTACGATATTGTTGATATATATATTTTTTTTAAATGTCATTACTGAGACCCCAATTATTAGCTTGTTAACTTTTCGGAGTAGTTTTGAACGATTGTCTATAATGTTATTTTACAAAACTTAATTTTGTTTTGCTTTATTGTTACTTACCTTCACTAGTCAAATCAACGACGACAAAGTGCTTATAATCAAGTCATTATTTTTACATTTAGTCATTTAAATACATGAATAAACACAAGCAAATCATGCTCTTTTCAGTGCTAAGCGTCCTAAAAACACGAATTCGTAGTAATACGAAAACGGATTATTCATATTTTTTAGTGTAATTTATATTTTCCATGCCGCAATTGGTAGAATATCTAAAACTGTGCATTTAGTCAATAAGTTGCAATTTCTGTGTCATCATCATCTTCCTGACCTTGTCCCATTCTATTTGGGGTCGGCGTAACACGTTTTCTTCTTCCATTCTCCCCTGTCAGACGTCACAGCAACATTTACTCCTTTCTCTTTCATATCATTCCTCACAGAATCAATTTTACCTCATTTGATTAAATTCCTAAATATCAGTTTTCGATATCGACACCTCAACAACACTACACTTAAGGAGACATTCCCGTAATCCGTATTTATTTTATTTAGTAGCTAAGTACGAGTAACGGGGTTGACAGCCAACGTAAGAAGAAGGCGGGGGGGGGGGGGGGGTTAGGGGATAAGGGATCGGATTATTTTACGACAAACGTTACGAAACGGATTCACGCTAGTTGTATCGTTTTGGTTACATTTTAGGGTGCTGTTTATGTTAATTAAAATTATATGGGCATGTTAAATTGGTATGGAGAATTTTGCTCCTAATTTATTGCTTCTTGGATGTGTTACAAAGGTACTAATTAAATGGGGCTTTTAACTTAAAATGTAAAATATCAGAGGCCTTTATGTGATTATTAGTTTGCCGGGAACTTCCCTAAATGCCAAATATAGACTTCTTTATTCTCCTAATCCCAATTTATTTGTGGTCAGGGCAGCATGTCTTCTTCCTGCATGCTTGTCTATTAATCATCGTCTCAGCAGTCATCCCCTTTCTAGCCATATCATCCATCCAGCGCCAATTCTCTGCTTAACACTCCTATCTACTTGTATGTGGCATGTATGTATATTAACCTCATTTTTATATACCAAATGAAGGCAAAGGCAACACAGGCAGGCAGGTTAAACAGTAAAGGAAGAATTTCCCCTTTCAACCTCCAAAAACACGATATATTCGTAAACACGTACACTGCACAGTTTTCAGCGTGTCTCTCAAAAGTTATCCCGGAAGATTTCGCCGCATATCTTCCTTGTGATTTATTCCTTTATCCTGTATCCCATTTCGGGGGTCAAATAGCCGTGGCCTCGTTTTAGGGTTCCGAGCTCAAAGGGAAAAAATAAAACCCTTTGGCCGTTCTAACCGAAATCGATCGACGGTTGCTTTGTTCGAAAGACGATGGCTTGAGTCGCACATTCGTAAGACTATTACTTCAGGTTGAGATTGGGACATGAACATCACTAAAAATTAGTGCGTCTAACAGTCTGCCATAGGGCTGTATGTTTTTAAGAGTAATAGGTATAGTTATCAGAGAATACGTGTGACTATGGCCGTTATAAAAGCAAAACATAAAAAAGGTAAACTTTTTTTGTGGTACGGAACCATTGCTAATCCGACTTAGCCCCTTTTTACGAACGTTTATATATTTTTGGAGGTTGATATTTTAGTGATTTTGTTTGATTTACCAGCTTTTTTTTTCCGAAAGGATAGTTTTGAATTGAAGAATGTTTGGCCAAAGTTAAATGATATGTTTTTGGGAACGTTCGCGCTTATATTATGGAGAAGGGTTTTTCCTTATGGGGTTACCCTGTGTTTATAAATATTGGAAGGATAGAGATCGTGTCAAAGTTTTTGTTTTGTAGTCAGGATTTTTTTCGACAAAACCGCGTGTGTTCAGAATTTATTAAATAAGAAGCATTGTTTTCATTTTCTTGTATCTTCACTATCATCACGCCGCGTTTGTTTTAATTTTCATGCGCAAGCTTATTATAATTCCAACATCAGCAGAAAAAAGGCATAACCACTAATTTTGACCAATTATCGGCCAATCCAATTGTAAATTGTCACTTGCATTTCCCTATTTTATTTCCAAATCACACCACACTTTATTTTCAGGACAGCAGAGCTTAAAGTCGAATGCAATCCATTTCGGACACTGCATTCAGGAAATAGTGTTTTTAGTACAACTGTACACATCAATGTCATAGAGGCTTTGTGTCACATGTCACTTTGGTAATTACCGCTTTCTGTTAGTGACTGTACAATCGAATGTGGGATGATTAATTTAACGAGAACTAGTCGTCTGTCCACTAACATTGTTTTGGGCGCTTTATTTTGTGCTAAAGTTTTCGATAACGTAGTAGATCGCAAGTTTAAGGACTATTTTCGTCGGTTAAAAAACCGACGAAAATAAAGAAGGAGGTATCCTAGATAGGTTTTGATTCCCTAGTGAAATTGCAAAATATGCGACGTTAACCGTCATATATATATTGATCGCGTTGACTTACAAGTTTGATTTTTTCTCTGTTCCAAGGGGTAGCAGACTTAAATATGTGATATTAATTTCAGCTTGATACCACCACGAGTTCCTGAGAAAAAGGGTCTTGACAGACAGACAGACAGACGGACAACAAAGTGATCCTAAAGGGGTTCTGTTCCGACTGAGGTATGGATCCCTAAAAAATTGTCTCCTGTCGCTTTCGTTTCTACGATGATCATGCTACTCATGCTAAGAGATATTTAATTGATGGTGCTGTTGACAGCCAAAAATTACACTATCTCACAGTATTTTTTAATTCAGCACCTAACTTTATTATTGTCAAAAATAATTCTGGTCTATCAATTCAATTTCAATTTCAAATATCTTTATTTATCATAAACAATAACAAAATGCACTTACCCAAAGCTACATTAACACACTAAAATTAAGACACTTTATTAGGCTAGCAATTCGCCTTTCAAAGCTTTTAAAGGACAGGTAGTTTAAACTGGTAATAACATAATCTTAACACACAATAATATATGGGTACATAATGACAAAATTGTAAATTATTTAGTTAAATTTGGTCTATCAACTCTACGGAAAACAGGGCTTAATATTATTATTTACTCATAATCAAGTAACATAAGACTGATTATTTGGCACAAAATTTCAATAACAAGACAAACATACAAGACATACAATTGAATGAAAGTTATTCATTAATGGTATACATTATTAGTCATAAAAATAAAATAAACATAATAATAACAATTTTCTAACCGGCACTGAAACAGCAACATGCCTGCCACAGCAATACCGGTAATAAGGGATATCCAGCCTGTTTGCGATCATTGCTAGGATAGCATTGGGGCTGACCCGCACCTGGCGCACCACGGACGAGCAGCGCTTACGCATAGTAGCGCTTAGACAAACTAGTGGCGCTAACATTAATTGTTAACATAATGAGCTGGCGTTTTATCTCCTTCAAACCACGTCTCGTTTCACACAGAGCATAATTAAGCTGAATGTTCTGAAACGTTCGGCTGTCCAGTTTGAAGCTGAATATTTTGGGAATAAATATTGGATGACACTGTAACAGTTAGGCGCAGTTGTGTTTGTGGCAGCTACGGATAGGAGACAGGTTTCATACTAGTAAGTAAGTATTACCTATACAAGGTGTAAACGGACCCTTCACAAAGCCGTCAACCAAGCATTATTTACATCAAACTAAGTAACTCTACGCAAAAAGTATTGCTGGGAAACGACTTTTTGGGTGGAATCACGTTTTACGGTAAGACTCGATGTTACGCTCTCAAAACATTGCACTGATGTATGCATTGAATAGTAAACAGGTCATGGAGGTATTCAAAGCAAAGTTATAAACTTAAAAATTTGGATTAAAAAAAAACTTTCATAAAAGTTGGAACGTTGACCTCCAATATCTCCGTAACTAGATGGTTCCCAATCCCAAGTATGGTCTAGAACAAAAAAAATATTGCAATGACGGGGAGAACAACTTTTACATCTATTATACTAAAGATAGAAAATGCCTCGTTGGTGTGATCACTAGCCCAATGATGCAATTGCTACTACTGAGCTTGGGGTCCTGGGTTTGATTCCCAGGTAGAGCAAAATGTTATTAGGTTTTCCATCGGGATTTCTCAGTAGCAGCCCATAGTCTGGATTTGTGCCCTATTGATGGCAAAAGGCCCCGTGGAATGGAACTCAATCATTACTACCTGACCCTTGGGTAATACAGGATGATGTATAATTAAAGAACAAGATAAATGTCGTGTTTTCATATAGAAATATTAATATAAACTAGAGGCGCTGACATTAAATTTAATTGTTAACATAATGAACTCGCGTTTTATCTCTGTCAAACGGCGTCTCGTTTCACACAGAGAATAATAAAGCTGAATGTTCTGAAGCGTTCGGCTGTCCAGTTTGAAACAGAATATTTTGGGAATAAATATCGCATGTGAATGTGTCGTTTATGTTGTGGCAGTTAGGCCGGTATCGTGGCCTCCACTTTTTTGTTTTATTTTACGCTTTCATCCCGTATCTTTCACCAGAAGTAAAGTGACTGAACATAACATGAATTAGAAGTGAAAAAATCAATTCGTTTGTGAACAGATGCAATGATTTTGTATTTTGGCACTCGGTAAATGTTATTACTCTATAAGTGAATTTCTAGATGACAATACATTGAAGCTAATCCAATGAATGAATAATTTGTAACTGGACATAAATATTTTACTATTTGACTAATTTAACCATAATGTATTGCTTGACAATTGGCTGTATTGTATATTAAGTAAAAACTACACATTTATTGTTAGTTGTGACATGAATTTTGTATGCCTCAATGGCGGGACATAGCAGACTTACCTGTATTTAACGCAGCATCTTATGAACCTTTGATCCACAATAAATAATTTTAATTTGAATTTGGTATCTTTCACAATCATTTTCACTCATCATTTTTCAATGATCGAAAAATTCAATGTATGTAGCAGAATGGAATGAGTAATTCCTTTGTAATTTTGTTGGTATCGTGTTAACGGGGAATGAACAAAAATGAACAGTCACTCGAGTGAAAGTGTTACAACCAGTCTTATCAAGGGCAAGTTAATACCCACTTCTAACTGGAATGAGGAAGTCAGATAGGCAGTCGATCCATGTAAAATACTGGTACTTATTCAGCTATATCTGGTTAGACTGAAAACTGACCATAATATAGTTGGGAAAAGGCTAGGGAGATAATGACCTCGCCAAGGTTCCTCACTGAGACATATTGAATCATCATTTTTCTGTGACATTTCTTCTGATAGCTAGATCTATAATGTCTTTAATCGCTTTTTATACTATAAATCTAAGCGTAAAATACAATTATCTTCTGCTAATCTACTTGTCTACTCTCCGTTGAGATTAGCGTTGTAGCTGGAGTTCGGTCGGTAGGATAACATCATCATCTGCCCTGCCGGCTTCTAGTCTAACCGAATGCAGCTGAATACCAGTACATTACATGGAGCGATTGCCTGTCTGATCTCCACAACCCAGTTAGTACTGGGAAACATGATACCCTTTGATAAGACTGGCTGTCAGACTTTCAGGCCACTGGCTACCTGCAACGACTCGACTATCAAATGTCAGCCGGGACCAAAGGCTTCACGTGCTTTTGAGGCACGAAGGAAACTCGGCTTGTAAAGGGCGGTCACCTATCCATGGACCAACGAAGGCAAGCGCGGCTTAACCTGAAGATCTACCCAAGCGGCTGGTATTATTTAGACAAGAGCTGCTCAATTAGGATAACAATACAACTTCAATTCACTTAACATAACCTCAAACAAATTAATCCAAAGTTCAACGAACCGCGTCAAAACAAAAATTCGTTCACAGCCTTCATATCCAGAGCGAATTTCCAACCGCCTTCACAATCCATTTGTTGGGGAACAGAGTACCCGCATATTTCGTTCCACGTGATGTTCGCGAGAAAATTTTCTCGCATTAGAAGTGAGAAAGCAAATTTCTTGATATGGCACCGAATTGTTTGATATTACTTAGGGTTCCCTTTATGTCGAGTTTGCGTTACTCGTTTGAATTTGATTACTTGCGTTTGTGGTGTGAATTCTGATTATTCCGGTTTGAGTGTACGGAATAATTATTTCCCTTGTGTGTTGTTGGTTTTGTTATATCTTCTTCACATAAACATACTTTGGGAGATTATTGTCATCTACGCTTCTAATTGCTTGTTCTTTTTTATTTTCGTGGAGCAATTTTTGTTCTAAAAAACCGAAATGATTCCTCGGATTTTTCAGTGTTGGCTAAAAACGTTAAACAATTTATCACTTTGCAAGTTGATGAAATCAAATATACAATGAAAAACATACCTTTTAGTAAAAATTTTGAATAGGGAAAACATGGAAACACTACGAACATATTATATTATTTTACTAGGTGTGCAAATTCCGCGTGAAATTATTATTAAAATATTACTTAACAATTACATGGGCTTTAATTTTTTTGCACTGAACTCTAATCTTTTTGCTAAAATAAAACTAGCTTAGTTACTCTTTCTAAATTCAGCTATGTGTCCGTGAATTCCCGTCAATATCGGTCCAGCTGTTTCAGAGATTAGTCGGAATAAAAAGACTGATAGACAGTTAGACTAGATGACTGGGTACTAGCGTATTTAATCCAGGGTTCATTGTACATTTGACTACACCAAACTAAATAAACATATCTAAACTTAAAACCCAAGTATTTTATAACGATCAGTCACACAGTAAACTTACACAGTTAGTGGTCGTAAGACAGTTTAACTTTCTCGGGTCTCTCCGCCGTTATTGCTTGGCGGTTGGTCCCTTATATATTGCAGCTGTACCCCTAGTTATTAGACGAACCATCTTATCTCCTAAATTACGGTCTAGACCTTTAGTTTTGGCGAATTTCTAGACTCGAATGGGATGTCTGGATCAAGGAAAGTGAGTGTGTACGCAGCTTTGGTTAAGTCTTATAAGAGGGTTTTGTGTGTGTTGAAATAAGTAGTATTTGACAAGAACATAAAACCGGCCAAGTGCGTGTCGGGCCAAGCACAATGTAGGGTTCCGTAGATGCCCATCAAAATACGCGGATTTGCCTCCGAACGATGATTTTTATTGTAATAATAAAAAACAAACTTACATTTGTAGTTGAAAAACCTGTGCTCCGATACAATATGTTTGGGAAAATATGTTATCCAAGTACATTTTATATGTTGGTCTACTATTACTCGTAAACTTGTAAAGCTTGTAAGTTTTGTTAGCTATGATAGTCTTCCTTTTAATTTAGATATATCTACTACCTCCGTGAATTTTTTCACACACCCAAACACAACCGTTTAGCTGGTAGAGCGGGGGACACTTGAAAATAACAAAAATTAGCACTTTAAAGCTTAATATTTCACAAAAGAATCCCTTAATCGAAAAATAATCTAAACATACTTGCATTTTTTTTAAAGACCTATCCAACGACATCCCACACTATGGGGTACGCGAGAAAAAAAATCGCGCGGATTTTTATATTTATATTGATACCCTAAAAAAAATACTTTTCGAGATTTTATTTTGTCGGCGTAACTGATCTGTTTATTCATGCCAAATCACTAGTACTAAGAGTCTTTGAGCTAAGCTGCGGACACACAGACGGACATGGCGAAATTATAAGGGTTCCTTTCCTTGTTGACTATGGAACCTTAAAAAAGGAAGAAATAATTTATGAAAACTTATTTGATTTGGGCTGCATGTACCTACTGTCTATTTGGCGTAACCGTGAGGCACATAACTATCATTACATTTATAAGCAAGTTTTATTTCTTTCAGTCGTCAGCCCTCCTGATTTCTGTCTTACTTGACTGGACCTTGGCATACCCATTTTAGATTATTCCAGTTTCAGTTTTTCTGCATTTCTTTTTTCTCGGCCCACCAACGATGACTATGATGATAAACCTTCAGTTGACCATAGTCAACTGCGACCGATTTACATCAAGAAGTCCACCTGCTTGATTGTCATCCAATAAGAAATACTTAGCAATATTTACGACTAGATCTATCTTCAAATCACATCTAAACGTGATTATCCCAACAAAATCTTCAGCATTATCTGCAAAAAAAAAAACGAAATTGCTTAGCATTTAACATTAACGCCTTCGCGAATGTCAACCAAACAAAGCATTTCAATCGCAGACGCACTTTTTCAGCGTCACCCTTTTAAAGAGTCGCATCCATTTAATTTTCTTTCATACATGCTTGGAGCAAGTATTCACAAAAGTTCAGCGACATGACTTAACCTTTTCTGAGACGCTCTACCCTTACAATGCTCCACAATTTGCGCTTAAAGCTAAAACATCGCTTTATACATGAGAAATAACTATGTACCTGATTCTTAGATTACGGAGAATATAATGGTGGATGTACACTCTCGACCGAGAGTTCTCTCAATGCCTCGCCCGAGAAGTCTGGCTAAAATCGACACAGGTCGGAGAGCAACCAAAGAACACCGAGTCTAGAGCGTTACTATACAGGGTGTAACAGAATAAACGTAAGTCCTCTCGTGTGGTGAATTAGATCCAGAAACTGAACTGCTTTTGTTCTAGAACTTTTGAAAAATATATATTTTTTAATTTTTATTTCCTACCTGTTGATCAACTGATCGCGTCAATTTCTATATAAAGTCTAATTTTTCTTTGCGACATTCACTCAAAAGTTGTTCAGTTTCATGGTTTGAGACACCACACGACAGTTCTTGTGTTTATTGTGTTATACCTTGTATATCCCTACTCTCACTCGCCCTGCCTCGGTGTGTCTCGGCGAGAGTGTGCAGTTACCACAAGGATCGTAGCCGTTGGCGTTCTGTAGTTTCTGCCTACCCCCACGGGAAAAAGTGCGTGTCTTTATGAACTTAATTATTATCGGTTGTTGTCAGAAACAATGTGTTAAAACTCTCTAGCAATTTTAAGCATAACAGCTCAAAGCAGCGTTAGGCACAAATCTATAGATCTAAGTAGTCAGCATCATCGTCTGCCAAGCTTTCACCCAACTGTGTTGAGGCTGGCGTCCAGTCTTACCGAATGCAGCTAAATACCCCTGCCTGACTGTTAACTTACCTCCTGGGTAAAACGAAATCATATTATTATCATGTCTTCACTTATTCTAAACGACACAAATCATAAATAAGAACCTTAAAAAAAATGAATACCTAAATATGATTACGCTGTTGCAATTTCAAACGGAGTCTGAAGATTGTACTAGTTAGGTACACCTCTGTCTAACGCTTTGGAGGTTACAGGCGTAATGCTATAATTATTATGTAAACTCAAGAACTGTTTTCTAACTAAAATCAAATCATACCTAATGAATATATTGTGAAAAAGATTCCTTTTGTAACTTAATTCACATTTCTCATTGCACTCAACTCAAACTATTATTTCTATTCAATTTAACTTTATATTCGTAAGCAAGAACCGTAATTGACTTTGTATTAAAATTAAAAGGTGACACGCTCCGTCCCAAAGTCAAAGCAATACGACTAAACGAATCACTGAACGCACTGAGATTTTTAATTTATTTATATTAGTAGACTTACAACGGTCTAATGCGATTTGGAAACATACGGCAATTTGTATCAGGCGGTTCAACGGGGCTAAAAGATGCATAGATCTAGGTTTTTTATAAAATAAATAAAATAAGGGTCTTCTACAATTTTCATGATAATTATATTAAAAAGTTTTTCGTTAGTCATCTTTTTATTTTTTTTTTCTTTTTGATTGGATTAATTACCAATTCCTTCAGTTTTGTTCGTAAGAAAAAGAAAGAAACCCCGATCATTAAGTCTATAGTCTGAAGATATCATGGTAAGTAAGAGGTTGTGATTAATTAATGGGATTAGCAATCAATCGGTCACTTGGAGAACAGCGGTGGCCAGCGGTGGCCAGCGCTGGCAGCCCCGACTTACGAGCAGTAAGTCGTGGGGTCGAACCCAGGCAGGCACATCACTTTGTTTTATTTATTTCATCACCACCGCACTCTCAAAACGGTGAAGTAAAATATCGTGAGGAAACCGGCATGTCCTAGAACCAAAAATTCGAAGACATGTGACATCTACCAACCCACACTGGGCCCGCGTAGTGGATTATAGTCCATTCCTTCTCATAGGGAAGAGGTCTGTGTCCCAGTAGTGGGAGCATTATAGTCTGATTATTCTAATTGTTCACTTGACCAAGGTACAAATTAAAAACAAATGATATGGACAGGCGTTGGAGTCACACTGCGGTTCAAAAAGTAAAACGTGCCCGGCACAAGTCATCTTCTGTATATTTAAAATCCAAAAATTGTTAAGCAATAAAATAGAATCCCAAACTTATGTAGACGTCACCCTAACTTCAGAATTATATTCAAAAACCTTTTAATTTTCTTATAAATATAAAAGTCTAAGGACTTTTGTAAAAGCGAAAAAGCTAGACATTGAATTTAATACTACATGTCACGGTTTATACTAAGTTTTGTTTCGGTTCCACGCATTAAAATAGTATATTATGGTAAAAGTTTTTACAGAGCTTAAATTAGATATTTTAGTATAAGACATAAGGTGCTTTTGAGTGTAATTTAAGTTTATTTATTATTCAAGTATGCTTGTAAATAATACAATCAAACTTGTAAATTACTTTGTAAGTCTTCAAAATATAGCTCCCGATAATGTTTAGGTACTCAAATTCTTATTTTGTTTGTTGGTTTAATTTGGTAACTGTGATTTCAGGCTCCAATATCTTGAAAATACCGTGGTACCTTGGGAGGAAAATCTTAAAATGTGGAGCTCTAAAGAGACACAGTTCGACTTGAGTAACTCGAAGGTACAATCTTCGTAGTTGCCGCGTTGGTTTAGTGGTCGCAAGCGCTGCTGTTGACGACGATTGGATTCCCTGGTAGGGAGAAAAAAAAAATCCTTCTGGAATATCTTAGTAGCAGCCCCTAGTCTGAATTTGTACCCAGTTGATGGAAATGACTTGCCCTCTATTACATGGGACTTAAACATAACTGGTGAAATGTGGGTGTACCTCCTATAGGTAGTCTTCTGCTATGTCATGCTCATTACATTAACATCTACCTGCCTAAATTAAGGTTTAAACAGAATATAAATAGGCTGTCTCATTCACATGAGAAGTTCAACAGTGTGAGACATACATTATGGCCAAAATAGAGAGAATTGAAAACTGGCCGTGAGTGCACTTCAATGTACGCGTTCAGTCACTGTTCTTACGTTAAGGGTGACGCATACGAGGTACTTTTTGAAAATTCTTTCGAGATGTGACTGGCGACTTAGTCATAGTAGATAGAACTGGTGGGAAGTAATGAATGAATTTTAACATTGTTTCTATTTCTTCTTTCTTTTTCGTGTGTTTAGTGCGTTACCTGGTTTCAAACGAGGAGCTCGTGGCTAAATAATAATTAAGTTAAGCCGTGCTTGCCTAGGTTGGTCTGTGGATGGGTGACTACCCAATACATACAGAGTTTCCTCCGTGCCTCGGAAAGCACGTTAAGCCGTTGGTCCCGGCTGTCTTTTGTAGATCTTTGACAGTCGTTAGGTAGTCAGTGGCCCAAAAAGTCTGACAACCAGTCTTACCAAGGGGTATTTACCCAGTACTAATTGGGTTGTGGAGGTCAGATAGGCAGTCGTTCCATGTAGAATACTGGTATTCAGCTGCATCCGGTTAGACTGGCAGCCCACCCCAACATAGTTGGGAAAAGGCTAGGCAGATGATGACCTGGTTTCAGAGTTTTTAACCACCCATAAGTCTCTGACTTAGTTTTACATGCCGTTGAGAAATATTTCTCAGGCGTGCTGGTTTTGTTTCCTCACAACGTTTTCCTTCACCAAAGCAAGTGATAATTATACAATATGCACATCTATCTGAAAAATCAGAGGTGCGTGTCTCGAGACCTGTGACTTGGCTGTCTAATGGTCACCCTATGATGGCAGCAGATTCCCCTCTTAGATGTTAAAAGCTGTATGTGTATAACAGAACTTTTATTTTGATTTTCACTGGAAACTATCCGTCACGAAACTAGTGCATGGCATTTGTTTTAGACAAAAACTCCCAATATTTTTCGTGACAGTTGCTTTGCAGTTTCAGTATTGACCATTGTGCCAGATTTTTACACGCGCATATTTCGAATGTGGAAGTCAATTTTCAACCCACAAATTCCCTTATTATAATGCATAACTAGCATAATAATATTATGTTTATCTGATTATACAATAGTTCATTATAATTATGCTCATCATGTGCCTAGCCTTATTACCGACTACGTTTGGGTAGGCTTCAAGTTTAACCGAATGTAGCTACCAGTATTTTACATGGAAGAATTACCAATCTGACCTCCACAACACAGTTAATACTGGGAAATACGGTACGCCATGGTTAGATTGACTGGTTGACTCTCGGGCCACTGACTACCTGTATTGACTGTCAAAGATCTACAAATGACAGCCGGTACCAACGGCTTAACGTGTTTTCCGAGGTACGGAAAAAACTCTTTAGGTAGTGGATGGTCAGAGTCACCCATCCAAAGACCAAGCTAGGCAAGCACGGTTCAACTCTAAAGATTGACCCATGCGGCTGTTATTTAAGCAATGCTTTCTCTCTGTGAGTGCGTAGCTGGGTTCTAACCTGCAGCCTTCAATTTGGAAGTCACGGCTTTTGCCATCGCTGCACTCATTATTCTACTCTCTTTCTTCCACCACTTACCTCGTGTGCTCCTACCCTAAATAGTGATGTAACTACACTGAAAATGATTCACTACGAAAGGGTTATTAATATTCTCCAACTTTGATGGAGTTTAAGTTTTAGAAGGCCGGTAATGGAGAGATTACTTGCTTCTAATATCACTGTATAACCTTTCAACTTTGTAAGTCCCTAACTAAAAGGAAACTTATGTGAACTTTGCTGAAAATATGCCTTGTAACTTTACATGCGCGAGTACGTAATTAGTGAATGGGACAAAAGGGTTCGAGCTAATTTTGGCTTGAATGATGTCGTACAATGTATTTAGCGACTATTATTATTTAGAATTTCCACTTAATAATTGTTGAATAAAATTTAAATTGTTGATGGAGGGAGAGGGAGAGGAAGACCAAAGAAGAGATGGGCTGATTTTGGCAGGGGTGCAAGGAAAAGGAGTGAATAATAAAGTGACGGCTGACGACGCACCGGCTCCATACCATGCTAATAGGGGAGCACCCCCTAAATTTTTAATTTAACAGAAATACACATTCTGTGAAAATTTTAACTGTCTACCTATTTCGGATCATGAGGTACAGCCCGTTGACAGGGAGACGGACGGACAGCAGAGGATTAGTAATCCCGTTGGTTACCTTTCGGCTATGAAACTCTAAAAAAAACGTTTTGCATCTACCCTAAGTAATATCGGACAAGGCGTTAAGATAAACAGAGCTGAGATATCATAATGTTATGTCAAATGCACGTGTTACATTCTACTTTGAATAGAAGTGTCATTCAAAGAAAAAAATCCACCTACGAAGGAATTAGTTAACAGAACTACGCGTTACATAAGATCCACGATCCCAAATTAAATACCAGTCAATACCTTACCCAGTACACTTCAACATACAACAAAGAGACTTCGAAGAATAAAATCTAAAATCTTCGCTAACCTTGCGATCCTCCCGACGTTAGAGCTAGGATATCCTTCAAGCGGGCGCGCGTAGTCGAATCGACCGCGCTTAGTACATTTTTGTTTATATTATTGTTACTACCCACCACATTAATTTCTCATTCCTAGTAGCCTGTCGCTATGTCATTGGGAGTAAAATAAACAATAAACCGTCGCTCGAGGCGCTCTTCCCACTCCGCAGATCGCAATTGTTTTAGTCCCGGCGTAGTCGTCGAAAAGATTACACGCGCCTGTCGTCGAAAAGATTACGCGCGACGCTCAACGCGACATACACTCGTTCATGCTTGTAATAGTTCTTCGGACATTATTCAATATTATCTAATTTATTTTGGATTTTTATATAGCAATGAGTCGTAGACAGTTATCACAAAGTGCAATCGAGGATTTACTAAGAGAAGACGAAGAAGAGAGTGAATCAGAGCTCAGCGACCATGGCTCTGAAAATTCCGACCACATCGTGGCAGAGGAACCTCGATCTGCTGAGGAGTCAAACTGCTCAGACGAAGAAGAGGATGATTTGCCACTTTCAGTAATAAATAGCTATTTTACAGGACGCGATAAAGTAACGAAGTGGCAAAAATCTAACAATAACAGAGTGAGACGTCAAGTGCAAAATGTTCTGACGGAAGATGCGGGTATTCGGAGAAATGGTGTGGGAGCAACAACATTTACGCAAGCCTGGAGTTTATTCATTTCAGAGAATATTATTGAAAAAGTTGTTAGATATACCAACGAATTTATTCAAAAAAAGGCGCAATCGTATAACAGAATACGTGACTGCAAACCAACTGATGCGGTAGAAATTCGAGCACTTTTCGGATTGTTGTACATAGCAGGATCCTTGAAGACATCACACGCCAATTTAGAAGATTTATATGCAAGTGATGGAACAGGTATACCTATTTTTCCTACTACTATGTCAGTGAAAAGAGTAAAATTTCTACTGAATTCATTGCGGTTTGATGATGCTACTACGCGACAAGCTCGTCGAACTTTAGACAAAGCTGCACCAATAAGAGAAGTTTTAGATATGTTTACACAAAACTGTCTTTTGCCATATTCAGTGGGAGAGAATGTTGTAATCGACGAGATGATGATTGGCTTTCGAGGAAAATGTCCTTTCCGACAGTACATGAAATCAAAGCCCGACAAATACGGAATCAAACTGTATCCACTAGTAGATGCTGCTACGTTTTACGTTCTAAATATTGAACTTTATGCTGGCAGGCAGCCTGAAGGCCCATATCAATTGAGTAATGCTGCGGCAGACGTCGTAAAGAGGCTAATTACACCGATTTCTGGCACTGGAAGAAACCTTACCATCGACAATTGGTATACGAGTGTGCCGTTGATAAACGATTTGGCCAAGGATTATAAAATTTCTGTTGTGGGTACCATGCGTAAGAACAAGAGAGAAATACCTCCTTGCTTTATAGATAAAAACCAACCTGAATATTCAAGTCAATTTGGATTTTCAGATACATCTACACTCGTGTCTTACGTACCTAAAAAGAAAAGATCAGTAGTTCTTATATCATCACTTCACTGTGCTGCAGAAATAGATGAAAGTACAAATGAAAAGCGCAAACCTAGCATCATTACTTTTTACAATAAAACAAAGGGGGGTGTTGATGAAGTCGATAAAAAAGCAAAAATGTATTCGGTTTCAAGGAAGAATAATAGATGGCCATTGACACTCTTCTTTCGTCTCCTGGATATTGCAGGAATAAATAGTATGGTGATATTGAGGGCAAATAATGTCATTCTAAGGAAAAGGCGAATGTATTTACGGGCATTAGGCATTGAATTGATAAAAGAGTATGTCCAAAGAAGATCAACGATGTCAGGCCTTCCAAGAAAACTAAAAAGAAACATAAGGGAGCATTTGAATATGGAGGATAGTGCTGCTGATGCAGAAGCAGGTAGTTCTGGCACATGCAGAGGAACCTGTAAAATATGTCCAGCCAAAAAAAGGAGGCAATCAAAAACGCAATGTAACTTATGTATGAAAAATATTTGCAGAAGTCATACAACATTTATTTGCAATCAATGTTATATGAACGAAGAAACTGATTCCAATGAAAACTAAACCAAAGTTAATTATTATTATTCTTATTTTGAATTTTTATTATTAGACTAGGTATATATACTAGTCTTAGATATAAAAAAGGGTTTTGTGTTCCTAATTTTTGTTTTGATTTATAGAATGTTTGAGTTATGTTTATTAATGTAAAAATTGTTTCTTTTTCATAATTTTAATTACTTTTTTTGACAAATTACACTTTAAACACAATCATAATGTATCTGAGTACAAATAAATAAGAGAATATCGAATAATTAGTGCTTTATTTGTCTTATTCATCCCATAGGTCTTTTCGGTTACGCGCGCCCGCTCCCGTTACAAATGACCGCGCGCCCGCTTGAAGGATATCCAATAAAGTAAGTGTGAATTGTCCACCATATTTCATTATAGTGTCGCATCAGCGCTGGTGCCTTGAAAATCGAAATGGACACGGATATTGAACGGCTGGATGATTTATGTTGAACAGAAGGAATTTTATGGAGAAGGATGGTATTTGGTCGAGGGATGTTAAACTGTAATGGTTTTGTGGAGATGGCTTTTCTAGGATGAGATTTTGGGGTGGTATCAGTGAAATGAAATAGAATTATTTGGCTGGGTGGTCTACTCTGGTTTGGTGATTGATTGGCTTTAAATGATTTTATGATGGGCACCTAGTATCAATTCTATGTCCATGTGAATTTTGAAATAATTATGTGCCATAAGCAAATCTAGTGTATTGCTCGCGAGGTTATCGAGATGTGGAATGTGGTTTCAGCGATCATTGTGCCGATAGTCGTATCAGCCCATGGCTTAATTGACAAGAGCTTCGACCAATACCTGAGGAGGCTCTCGTTAGGCCGCTGGATCAAGGGCTTGATTCAGAAAGCGGTACTCCTGGACTCGGCTCGTATTCTTAGGAGGTTCCTTTCTTTGGAGCCCTGGTCGCCGGTAGCTTGGACCCTGTTCCCGATGCCGGTGGGCTACAATTTTTTTATATTTTAACTGTTTTTTGTATTGTTTTTATTATAAGGAATATTTAAAGATGTATGAGATTTGTATAGAAATAAATAAAGGAAATAATGTGCCATAAAACGGTTAAGAATTTTAGAATAAAACATTTTGACTTTGACGTTTGACACTGATATGCTAAACAACTTCTTCTCAGCGTGTCGATGGCAAACTAAATTGTGTCGGCCTAAAACTATGCCATGAGTTTGGCGCCCTCAGTAGCGTCCATCAGTTCCTGTAATTAACAAACAACAAGACACGCAGGACACCATAATCAGTGCCCCATCGTTTGTGGAACAACAAAAAAAAATAGTTTCGAATTATTTGATGCAGCTCTGCAAAGCAACTAAGAAATCAGAGAAACTCTTACATCTAGTATTAATTCTCGAGCTGGTTTTGAATGTCCCTCTAAAATAGTAAAGGCTAGCTATTGCCCGCGGCTTCGCTCGCGTTAATTTAAAATTAGACAGTCAATTCGGGTTGTCCTCTGCTTGTAATATAATTTAATCATGATTCGAAAGACACGTGGCGCCATCTATTATCATAAGAACGTTATAGCACTTTTTCTCGGAAACAATACTTTTTTTTGGGATCAAAGGTATCTTATGTCCGTTTCTATACACCTGAAAGTCTATATGCAAAATTTCAGGATGATCGGTTCAGTGGTTTAGGCGTGAAAAGGTAACAAACAAACTTACTTTTCATTTATAAAATTACGTATGGATTTTTGCTACTAATCTGTGCATTGGCTAGGTTTTGGTAATTCCTGTGCAGAAATTGTTTGGCTAAATATAAGAGCTTGACACGGACAAATGTTCTACTGACCTCCGCTATCCAATTACCGAGAGATGCCAGCGTCCAATATTACACGGTTGGATCAGATGAGGATTTATCGTTTCTCAGAAGCTGTAAAATTTTCGACCGTATTTTAAAACATTACATAACATCGACTTTATATTTAGGCCTTTTCGATTGGGGTTAGGCAGAAGTAAACATCTGCTCATGCTTGTATCCTGGTTGGTTTTATATAGGTAACCTATTACACATCAAATGACCACTAATTAATGTATGTATGTCCTTTTGCCATTTCGATTAGGAATTCAACCCTATTGCTTTTCACTGAGTGCCTCATTGGCCCAAAGGTCGCAGGCGACCGCTGAGCAAGAGGTCCTGGATTCGATTCCCAGTCCGGGTAAAGTATTATTGGGTTTTTCCATCAGTAATTTCTCACTAGCAGCCACGGAGTCTGGATTTGTGCCCGGTTGATGACAATAGGCTCGCCCCTATTAATGGGATTTAAAAACATAACTGGCGTTAAAAACTAACAAATGTGGGTGTACTATTAGGTACACATCTGCGTAACCCTTCGGGAATTACAGGCGTGGTGGCGTGACGGTCAAAGCCGTCTCCGAAGGTAAGTCACAAAATCTGGTACGCCATATTCCTTATCCAACCTGCCCTTGTTTTTTTAAGGTCTATATTGCTGGAGCCTACACACAAATAAAAGTTTTACTTATACTTCATAGATTTGCCGGTTTGGCTGCAATTCGCCTGATGAGAAGCTTGACGTGGCCTATGGTGGAGCACGCCTGCCTAGAAGAAACCGATTCACTCGAACTTTGAATAGATCCAGATTATAATGACCTGGGAACAGAGAAGCCGGCAGTGCATTCCACAGACTATTTTACGGCCATCAGCTCGTGGCTAAATAATAACAGCCGCTCGGATCGATCTTTAGGTTAAGCCGTTCTTGCCTAGGTTGGTCTGTGGATGAGTGACCACTAATTACATACCGAGTTTCCTCCGTGCCTCGGAAAGCACGTTAAGCCGTTGGTCCCGGCTGTCACTTGTAGATCTTTGACAGTCATTACAGGTAGTCAGTGGCCTAAAAAGTCTGACAACCAGTCTTACCAAGGGGTATCGTATTAACTAGTACTAACTGGGTTGTGGAGGTCAGATAGGCAGTAGTTCCAAGTAAAATACTGGTATTCAGCTGCATCCGGTTAGACTGAAAGCCGACCTTAACATAATTGGGAAAAGGCTAGGCAGATGATGAACTAGTTTCTTCTAAAATCAGTCATATTTCTAAAACCCATCCAGCACAAAATATCCTCAACCCGCCACACCTCTAAACTAGCACACGTTTCCCCCAGTTTTATTTAACCAATACAAAAATAGTTTGCTATTCAGCCGTGGTGCGGGCAGTGAATCAATGCGATGCAGCGCACTAGTAGTTTATGGACTATGGGACTGGGTAACGATAGAGATAGGTAATTTGTTTTGACGATTTTATTGCTTAAATCTGGAAATACTGAATTTTGTATTGGGTTTGCCGCAGTGATAGTGGTTGGTGTAAATGTTGCCAGTATCAAATTATCAAGTCTCTCATTGTATTAATGTAGTAGGTATCTAGAATATTGTTGCAATTTTTAATAACGTTAACCAAAGCTAAATCTGAGAAACGAATTTCTTGTTTACTTATTACGAAACTTAGTGGTTGCAAGCGCAACTGCTGAGCATGAGGTTCTGGGTTCGATTCCCGGGTCGGGCAAATTGTTATTGGGTTTTTCCATCAGTAATTTTTCAGTAGCAGCCGCGGAGTCTGGATTTGTGCCCGGTTGATGGCAATAGGCTAGCCCCCTATTTATTACATGGGTCTTAAATATAACTGGTACACCTCTACCTAACTCTTCGGGGATTGCAGGCTTGATGTTATATTATATTATTACGAAAACTGGTACAATAAAAATCGCTAGCTGTTCCCACCTTTTATAGTAATGAATGAATACCAATTAATTCCACTTTTCGTCCAATCGTACTTTTCAAAACTTAGATTAGAAAATAAGAAACAGTTTTTGTGTACTATCTGTTAGTTAATAACCTCACTAGGAAACCTTTCAATTGTAATTTTTCTGTTTGCTATTTTCTGATGTGCCTGAAAAACTCACGTCCGGCCCACCTTCACACTGAACATTCACACCAGTGGAGAAATTTCTTTCCTGACCTCCATACTGTCACACTTTCAAAGTTTAGTGTGAAGTCGGGTCGAATGGAACTTTCTTTGCACACCAATGATAAGAAAAAAGGGAATAAAAAAACACGAAAATCATTAACCACGACGAGGTATTTGGTCTTATTATCCTTAGGTGATTGATTTAATATAAATTACTCTCACATCGCATATTGACGATACAACTAAATTTAACAAGACACGAGGAAATAAAAAAGTACCTACCTACATAAGAACCACTCCACACCACTTTTGTTCCAAAGCAGGTGTGTCGCGAAATATTTGCAATACTAGTTCACCAGCTCGTTTTATTACCCGATCCTGTACTGAAAGGGAACAGGTGTAATTAATATTGAAATTATTATGAAAATAATTTATTGAACCGTGTTTATGAACGAACTACAGGTGGCTTTTGAACGGCTCCAATGCATTTAGTGCTAAGTGCAGTTTGGGAACTAAAATTATTATAAGCCATAAACTTTGAAGTATCGAGGAAGTTATTAGAGGATTATTATAACTGCTTTAACAGGAGTTATGCTTCTTATACTTAGAGGACTTGGTCTGGAGAAGTTCCATCCATTAATAAGCAGTAGTTATGTTAATCGATAGCAGTTGGTTCAAGTAGTGGACTGTCCGGTCAGTCCGGTGATTTGGCAAATCTAAATAGTTTACACCTAGTCCGATATGACTATAATATATGTAGTCCAGTCGACATGTCGGACAAAGCTACCTCACAGCTGGAAGGTATTCCGAAGTTAATATGAGATTATTATTTACACTAGAAACGGGATATTTACCATGTTTAAACGGTAGTTTATCCGTGCTCATGGTACTTGCAACAGCGCCGAAATATCGGAAACTCAAAGAAAACAGTAAACATGGTAAATATCTCGTTTCTAGTGTTAATAATAATCTTAGTGACCATGATAGTTTAAAATCTATTTATGAGATCTCCTGTACTGAGAGGGAATTGCAACGTTTGATACAGGGTAATGTTTGGATGTTAACCTTTTTGACCCCCCCGCTCTGGGCGGAGCGGAAGGGAGTGTCAGACTTGTACTGACTAACCATGTTCCTTCTTTGCCCTTTGTGTTCCAGGGCTGCGGTATCTCTTTCGAACAGTCCCGCAGCCCTGGCAGGCATCGGCCCATGCGGCCCCTACGTGGTTGCTGACATCTCTTTGAGGCGCGCGTGGAACACGAACACGCCGTCGTCATAAGACGGCCGGACTTGGATGTTACCCTGATTATGATACAGAGACCAGTGAAAGAAGTATCAGATAATTAGGTGAGTGAAATAAGCATTTCTGGCAAGAAAACAGCTCTGCTCCTCCCTTTAATCCATCCAAAGGTTGTCTTGGAAACGTCGGTTTTAGCGATAAGAGCGCCCGTTGTGCCACCTTATTTATAAGTTCTATATTGTAATACCTGTAATTTATATGGTGTACATAATAAAGAGTATTCTATCTTTATATCTTTCTTAACCACCATTGTGTCGGGTGGAGTTTATTTGAAAAGCGTCAGACCATCCTAAAACATTTTTTTTAAGATGCTTGTACGTGAATGAAGCAGATCGGGCAGTTTCTGCATACTCCATACGAAAAAGGAGTTATTTTATAATTGTAAACATGTTTGTAGTGGCACTACAAAGAGTACTGCAAAAATATAGAACAAAAAGTACAACAGCGCCATCTATGACACAGACGATGAACTAAACATCGAAATAGACCTAAATCGTACATCGCGCAAGTTATCCGCGACTTAAGACTATATCCGATAACAACGGTCGGGCAGTAGCCCACCAGACATAACACCCGTCTGGACGGAGGATGCTCCCTTTTTTATGGGGGATGAAGAACTTTACACCCTGTTCTTCGAACCCCAAATGTTTTTTAATATATAAAGCCTAAGCGACCAAAATTGTACAAACTTACGAAAAAGAACGACTCCACGCCTTTATTCTGTTGCAGGTAACTGTGATAACAAATACCCGAGACTGAGCTCCAGACGTTGATTGAGGCTGCGCATTTATCCGCCAGAGTCGAACTTATTTCGTTCACATAATATACAGTTTATTAGCTGCCGTGAAGTATTACACGACCGTGTTGGATTTGCAGTGTAATTATAGCTTTATTGAGAACGTGGGGTCGATATTTTATTTTGTTGGGTGCTCTTTTTTTTTGGTGATAGATTTCGGACTGCACTTTCTGCTAGAAGATTGTTAGAGTATAAAAATTGAAATCATGAAATGGGTTCAAAGGCAAAAATATAACTGTGGATTTATAGCACTAAGCAAGTCATTATAAGAATCCAATCGGGCATGACTATTGACTAGCACACTTCACCCTTGAAACCCTTAATGAGTATTTGAGGTCAATGCCACTGAACTTGTAAGAAAATAGCCCCGTCACATACTTAGTCAACAGCCCATAGCCAAGTTTACTGACGCATGAGCAATCTGGGCCAAGTACGCGGCTTTTGCACGATTGTGAGCTTTGATTGAGTGGTTATTAAGTTTTCTTTTGTATTTTAGGGTGGGTTGATACGGATATGAACGGATTTATTATATGCTCCGGGAAGTACGTTAAAGGTTCAGCCACAGATATAGATATACCTAGATACCGCAAGAGCAAATGCTTAAGCATTTAATGCTTAACGTGGCTACTGTCGCAGCAAGCTAATTTGTTTAACACAACAACGTTACAACTCAAGAATTTAATTCTAGACATTTAAAGAATAAAAACGTAGTCTATTCTGTATAGTATTGTTAGTATAGTAACCAAGTATTCATAACGTCATAGTAGGTATTCAAAAAAATGGCACGCTTGGTTTTCATACGGATCGTGATACTTGCTTTATCTAGGTATGATATATAAATGTGGGTTCAGCCAAATCGGTACAGACAGATAGCAGGTTGGCTGCTGTCACTAGACTTTGACAGATATTTCAGTACAGAAACTGCCAAAAACCTGTGTCTAGAGTCCGCCCCGCGGCAAACCCGAGAATCAGAAAAGTATTACTAGTAACAACGTTGCAGAGGTTATAATAGGCTATCGTTGCATCCAAAATTCTAGGGATCAGCTGCATTGGGTTACTTTGTCCTAGCAAAACTAGAAAAGTCCAGCTCTGTTAGGATACCAAAGTTGGAAAAGGTTACACTGATGATGGCAATGGTGAATCCGGTATTAGTATTATTTCTTTTATTGAAATCGAGATGTGTATCGAAAGTATCATACAATAAGGAAGTATCGATACTGTTCGTTTCTGGCCGCCTGCCCATATAACGACTGATGGTGAAAACGCTTTGCCATTGTTTCCTATTTCGAGTTTTTTTTTATGTTTTGTAAACTGAACTCATTTTTATGCTGTGGTTTCCTCATCATTTGGAGAGAAGTTTAGAGCTAGAGGCATCTAGACATATCTTATCATAATAATAAATAGACATTATCTACTAAACATTCCAAAACTCATTTTTATTTTTTAACCAGTCAAAAATAACGGCAACAATGACATAGATCATTTTACCAGGTACTAAAAACTTAACAATTTAAAAATCATTTATTTGATAATTTGTAATGATCACCATTATATTGACACGTAAAAAAAATAAACACCAAAATCAATTTTACATATTTCTACGAACGCTACTCACTTACTACCAAAACAACGATTGTTTTCTCACACAAACCAAGTACTTCAACCAAAATGATTTCCGCAACTCATCCACGTCGATTTATTTCAAAACTTCACGAATCATTTCCAAAGTACCAAGAATCATTGTGTGAAACATAATAGTTTTCTGAATGTCCCTATGCATACAATTTGTCGGCTATAATGGGTTCTCCTATGACCTTAGGGTGCAACAATACATCCTTTTGTATGGCACTTAAATCGATTTATAATGGGATTGAACATTCTTGATACTTTGGCTAATGGAACGTGAGGAGCGCAATCTCTAAAGCAGCTTTAGAATTTAAAGGTGTGTGGTTGCTTTTAGCTTAGCTGAGAAAAGCGTTAGTGGATTAGTTTGCATTTTATAAAATAAAATGGAGTTTCGTTTTAAAAAATTAAACAAACTCTTATTAATCTAAGGGATGAATTAAATAAGATAATAATTCTTCATTTTAGAAAACGATATAAAGTCTAAGTAATCTAAGGGATGAATGAAAATGTAATTTATAAATGTTTGTACTTTAAAAACAATAAGTATAGAATTTTCAAAGCTCTCAAAAAATACAAGCACACATTTTTAATGATCTTAGGATTAGTTAGAGTGTGGATAAAAGTAAATGTTTTAGTATTCGAGACATGCCTATGACGTACCATACTTACGTACCTAGTGTGCTGTCAAAATGTTAGAAAAACAGCGAGTAACATATTTCTTATTGGCCACATCTGTCGCATGCCGAAGGAGCTATGGGCTAAAGTAACCACACAATGGGTCCCAAACAGCAGCAAACGGCAGCGCGGTAGTCCCAGAAGGAGATGGCTTGACGAACTAGACTCTTTTCAAAAAGATTGGCAAACAACAGCACTGGATAGGGACAAGTGGAAAGAGGGAAGGGAGGCCTTTGCCCTGCAGTGGGACACATACGGCTGATAATATTAATAACCTATTTCCTAACAACTCATCGAAATCATCGAAATCATATAAAAATAACTGTCATATTCAACTTTGAATAAAAAAAGAATTATTTATTATGATAAGTACCCAAAAAAATAAAAGTATCAAAACCAATCAGCCCCTCTATCAAACACGAAAACCGCTCAACACTTTCAAGTAGCAAAAACACATTCAATCTAGCCTCAACTCGAGACAGTACCCTTCTATACGATCGCGAAAATAAAAATATAAAACCAAAATCAGTGACGTAAGCAAAAATGAATAAAAATCTAGCAAACCGTTGGAAAAATGTTAAAGCTTTAACACAAGAAAAGAAAGAAGATAATAAAGAGAAAACAGAAAAGCCAGCAACTATTACGAAAATTGTGAATCTTTCTAGAGATAAAGGTGAGATTTGTAGATTCAATTCTGCGCTTGCAAGACTCAATTTGTAGAATGTCAAAATCTGGTAGATTCTAGTAAAGCTCCTAGTAACGATCAGTTGTAGAAAATTACACGGTATTTTGAATAAGCATTAAAAGTCGGATGAGTTGATCGTCAAGGTTAAGCAATGCTTGGCGATGCTGGTCCGTGGATCGGAGACTATCCGTTACATACAGAAAGCTGTTAATTATATTCAACTGTAAGTAACCCTAGCATAGTTGGGAAAAGGCTAGGCAGATGGTAATGAGTTATTTCTTCTTATTGTATGGTATTGACGTTAAGGAATGAAAATTAGTGAAAAAATATAAACACATATGACCTTTGAAGTTTGTGTATTAAGAGCTATGCATAACAAACTTTTTTGGAGTTGTTAATGTCAATAAACAGTCATACTCTAACTGTCGGTTTTTGAATTTTCACTTCAAATTACTTCATCGCCAAAGTATGGATACCAGCATGACCAATAAGTTAATTGATAACTTGAATAATTCATCTCAATTTCACACAATCTTCGGTCAATTATTTGGGTAAGGAAACCGATCTAAATTCACAAGATTATACGTTGTATCAAGTCTTTATACTAATTAGTCAACTCTATTTAAGACAATCTGGAACCCTATATCTACTGTCATACGACCAATGTTTGACTGTAATTTTTGTGTTAAAATCTCTTTTTTAATTTTATTCCTTGGTGTATAATATTTAAAGTTTTCCCACTTTTGCAAAATTAGTAAGACACACACACCGCAAACACATTTGCACATTTGCATTTGCATTTGCATTTGCATTTGCATTTGCACATCTGCAAATGTTCTATGCAATTTGCCACGTCAAACAATCTTTTTTTAAGAATTTCCAATGTAGAATTACTCAAGATTCCTTGACACTGCGTACATACTATGAGGTATAAGTTTTATTAAACAGTTTCATTTAAAATAACTATAGGAATAATTTATACCCTCTACTGTAACTAAATACGCTCACACAGCCACACCAGGCTTGCTTCAGCCGTAAACTTCTCAAACAAATGTCCTCCAGCTTTATATACCTAATAAAATAAACTTCTGCTTCCAAAGCTGATTATGATTATAAAAAGGTTTCTAAATTACTTCAAAACCTGAAACAGCATACAATCAAAGCAACTTCATCGTTTATTGTTTTAATTCTCACAATAAAATGGTGACGACAAAACTTTTTGTCACATGACAAAAATTTCCTAGACATTTTGCTCCTTCACATTATTATGGCTATTCGGCCTAATCGTGTCAGAACGCCACACGGTAGTCGAGTGTGTAGTCGAAGTTTGCCACAGCAGTGTAAAAAAATCTTTAAATAAATATTTCCGTGTAAGAAAAAGCTTTGGAAAAAATGGCCGGACAAACGGACACTGAGGTGGACAAACCGTCTAATCTCCTTTTAAGTGAGAGTGGTGAGTGATGTCTTTATTATTGTAGTTATGAACCTATTGTTTTCCACTAGAGGGCAAAGACCTGTCTCTCGTCTTTCCATTTCCTCTATCTATTTGAGATTTTTTGAGCTCAATCCTTTAGATAAAAGTCCAATTCACCAAGTGGTCTACTTCATTGCCTACAGAGTTATTTATTTTATTTTATTATTATTTTACAACGTGGACAATGACTGCAGCATGTTAGAAAGGGATAGTTGATGCGAGAGTGAGACAAGAAAGTTCCGGTTTGCGGAACTAGTGTAACAAAAGACTTCAATAGTGATTAAATTTACTATACTTCCTAGAAACACATTTAAGGTGGAGTAGTAAATAACAGCTTTATTAATCAAAATAATATCGGCATCAGGTATACTATGTATATTTAGTTTCGGTTCTCTCTTTCTGTTCTAAAGGATCTGGCGTGAATTTAGCGCTTCTAATACACAAAAATCTTTATTTGTAGGGGTGAAAAAACTTTTATCAGCCTGTCTTTCACCTTATTTTATTAAACAAAAACTTTGAAAATGCTAGGAGATATCAAAATCTTTATTTATAGGTCACCTGCCAGTTCCAAGGAAGACATTTTTGTTTTCTTCATGCAATGTGTATTTTTGTAAAGAGTCGAGTTGAGTCTTGCAAGCATTATGTTTTAGAAAGGAAACAAGAGCGTTGCAGGCGATAGTTGTTTTCATATAATTTTATTGCATTTTAACATTTTTCCAACAAAATAAAACATAGTAAACAAATTAAAAGAATAGCACTGTTGCCTGCGGCACTCTTGTTTTAACTCGTATTTTTAAAATACTAATAAGATTTTTTGTTAATAACTAATTGGAATGAAAGGCTTCTTGCCTTTTGGTGGCTGATGGTATAATAATTTATATTTTTTTGCACTAAAAAAAAGGATTAAAATACAAGATGGTCGCTGGTAACAGTTGAAAATCGCTTTTTTAACAATTTTTTTTTTCCATATTCGAAAAATTTATATGGGAAAACGAAAATTGTTTCAAAGTGTTTTCAAAATGGATTAAACGATAAAACAAGTTGCTAAAAGCTTCCACGAATTATTTTCAAATTCAAGCTAATATAAAACGTTCTCGGAAGCTTTTACTACTAAAAGTTACCAGTAAAACGTTATTAATTAATGCAAAAATATTTTGATAAAAATCAAGAGTATGAACGTCAGTTACAAAATAAATTGAAAAAACAACCTTCTGTATACGGGATATTCAACTACGCACACAAGCAAGACATAACCTATATGTTCAAAACTGAAGCCATACTTTGCGGTGTAAACCAATTACAAATCATTCTAATTTTAAACGACTACGCTGCTAAAGGAGTTTTGATACTTGACTAGCTAGTTAATCCTTTAGGATATTATCTTTACTAATCTACAAAATAAACGCAATGTTTAAAACTAACTTATACTTTGGGAATGTTCACCACTCATCGTTAGGTATTTAACAATTTTTGTGTTTGAGGGGTGGTTGAAGGTTCTGTCAAACCGGTACGGATAAGTTGCGGACACCGGACATGACTATTAGTCCGGTGTCCGTACCGTAATGATCGAACTTTTATTTTAAAATCATACTTATAGCAGTAGGATTAATCACAACACATTGACCTCAATATAATATCTCTCTATTATCATTTACGCTATTGTTATTTCACTGCTATTATTTGAAAGTATCAATTGCATTAGGTCGCACTATAAAGCCATCACTGTCAAAAGCCTAGCAGCGATAAGCGAGCGATGCAGGTGTTCGCTTTACATACAAAATCACCCTATTATAATTCCTATACATATCTACAAAACTCTGCAATGCTAGGTACGGTTGCGTACTAAAAATGTTTGGGGGTTTCACGTCTATTATTTTCTTAAACTGTGCAGCTTTGAGTTAGTCAGTCTTGGTGATGGCCCAGACCGATATCTTCTTCGATTCTCCCCTGTCAGACAACACAAGACAGAATAAAAATGAAAAACATATCTTTCCTATTTAGTGAAGCAACGATCGTTCCAAAAATTAATTATACATATATAACTACTTAATTCATAGTATTTCCTCAGAATATGTACATTACCTACTTTGCAGAACATTCTCCTTTAGTTTGGTTAAACATTCGTTTCTTACATGATGTCAACAAAATATCAATGCTTTATGTAGCGCCCTTCAACCAACTCCCCCTTCGCAGTCCACAGCTGGACATAGGCCTCTCTCAAGCTGGACTAGAAAAACCGTCTGCATGTAGTTTGTTGTCACCTTTTAAGATGTCGGTCCATCTAGATAGGGAGGCGTCCAACACTACTCTTTTCGATACGCAGTCTTCTTTGTCTTAGCGTGTCGATGACAATTCAAATTTAGTCACACAGACACAGACAGTTTAGCCCAAAATTTGTCGACGGATTTGGCACTTTCAGTAGCGTCCTCCAGCTCCTGTGATGTGCAAATAATAGCACAGGTGGGACACGACATGAAGTGTCCCATCGTTTGTGGGGCAACACCACATTTACACTCCAGGGCAGAGTCATATATGAATCTCCACCTGAACAAATTTTCCTTACTTCGACCAACCCGTGTCCGGAGCCTATTTAAAGACTTCCAGGTCAGCCATGGCAACTCGTGTCCAGGTGGAAGATTTTCGGCAATTGGCACAAATGGGTTTGCTCCTCAGTGCAGGACATTTTGATGTAGTGACTTGTCTTCGACTGTAGCGAGTATCTGATCTTCGACACGTCACACATGGAGGTTCTCTACTTGCATTATGGAAACACAGTTTTTATTCCAGGACTCATTTTACAACTTTATTAAACACTTTTCACTAATAAAACCTCAGTGCCAGATAATTTTAGTTCCCAACTGACATTTAGTTCTCCCATCAGAGGTATTACATTCAGTGCATTCTGTGAAAATGTAGCCCCATACATACAACATACACATTAAATCACGTGTAGGATCTCTGCGGCAAGCGAAGCCCCAACTAGTTTCAAAGCAGTAATTAAAACAATGTTTGGTATGACTACGTTCGGCTTAAAGTTACTAAAATTGGATTAAGTTGCAACGTGTTGCAAAGCGTTTTAATTTTACTAACAGAATAAGTTGGTTATGGATTAGAAAATTTCTAACTAATTAAACAAAGAGAATCTGTTTTGAAGTTGTCAAGGTTTTAAATTAAGCAAATTGCGATACTATATTGGTAAGATTTTTATTTTTTTTGGCAAAGCCACCGTTGCAACTTTACAACGATTTCATAGAAACCAAGTATCACTACGTGATGCGGTCTGTCATTGCAACAGGACGTCATCTTTGAAATTTAATGCTATCTTAGAAATTTATACATACTTTATGAATATTTTGTAATGAACCGGCTCCAAAAAACAACAGAGAAACCTTAGAAAAGTCATGGGTATCACTATTTTTCCAGTAATTGATGACACTTTTCATAGCAGATAGTCTTCGCACGCTTACCTAGCCATCCCCTTCGCATAGAAGTACAATCAGAGACAAAAGAAAATTAATGAAAATTTATAAATTAAATAAAAATTGAGCCCTCCTTCATTGCAGCATGCACCACATCAATTTCAGCACACACCTATACACCTTGAAACTCTGAAACGTCTTAACGACAAACAGATTAGGCAGTCGGCACGTCACACGATAAGCGACGCCAAGGCCCACTCATCCGGTTGATGTAAATTGTGATTTACATAAGCATTGCTTGACGCGACGAGAATTACTTCGTCTTGTGGATCGGGCGGTGTTGCAGAATTTAGCTGATTTTATTTAGGCTTTATTGGTGGTAGTCATATTATATTTTTGTTAGTGTAAAAGCCACTGAAAAAATGTCAAATTACTATGCTACGGTATTTTTGTCTCCAAGTGTAATTTGTGAGTTTTTCACAAGTACTTGAATTATACTTACTTTGTTTCATCGAGCAATTTAAAAGCCTATTTATCTACACAGGAATTTTTCGAATTATATCTCCTTTTTTTTCTCCAAGTGTAATTTTTGATATTCCTTACAATTTCATTCAGCCTGTAAATTCTTAATTTAAAACTTGGAGACATTAAAATAAGCATATAAGCGGATTTTATTGTAACACAGTTTTCGAAACTAAAACTTGTAGCAAAGCCTACTAAAACTATAAACATTTATTTCCCCCAAATAAAACAGGTTATATATTTGCATGAAAGCAAACAAACCGATTTTACAACAAAATCAGAGCTTTAAAGATTTAATAGTTAGTAATAAAATATTTATAGTGAATAAAATGAAGCAGAAGTGAAAAACAATTCAAATAACACAGACACAAAATAAAATCCAGTGTTAAAATATTTCAAAATGGATCAACTAACAAAATATCTAGTGTATAATAGAACGCCTAAATGTCGCAATGACATGGACTATGATACTATCAAAGCGCAGAAGAAGGAGAGTGAGAAGCCAGGAGGAGTCATTGATAAGAGGCTGCGTCTTCTCTCACCAGATCGAGAAAGTGATTATGAAGGTAAAGTGTTAAGTTTAGTTGGTTTTTAGGGAGAAGTCATTAAAAGGGAAAAACCGGCCAAGTGCGATTCAGACTCGCGCATAAAGTGTTCCGTACTATCGTAGTAGGGGAGCCCCCTTTAATTTTTATAATTTGTTGTTATAGCAACAAAAATACACATTCTGTGAAAATTTCAACTGTGTACCTGTCACGGATCATGAACCGTAACAGGTACACAGTTGAAATTTTCACATGAGATTTATATGTCATGAGATATAGCTTGCTGACAGGCAGACGGACAGACAGCGGAGGCTTAGTAATAGGGTCCCGTTGGTTACCCTTCGAGTATCGAACCCTAAAAATGGAAATTGAAAATTACGACGAAAACATCTAATAAAGACCACGTTTTTATCCGCCTATCGCAAAAACGAAAAAAGCATATTTTGTTACAATAAACAAACCAGTAATTAAATTTAGGCTAATACCACTTAACGTGCGCATACTACGCAGAACTACTTTAAAACGCGCACTTTTTAACGCGCATTTCGGGTTATTAAACGATCTTCACGTCAAAATCGATGTATTTACTTGCTATTTGAGTGAATTGGCAAAATTACTGTCGTTTATTTTATGTTATAGTGTAGATTAGAGTATGCTAAATGTTTTTGTTTTATAATTTGAAATATTTTTTTCATAGTTAAGGAACTTAGTATACAGGGTGTGTTTTTAAACGTGGGCAATACTTTAGGGGCGTGTAGTACTAGTAGTATAAAAATAAGCAACTTTTACTATCTGACTGACCATGAAATCGCGAAAAAAATATCAGCTACTTCACACATTATTGGTCGCGTAACTCAACGCAATAGCAGATTTTTTTAATCATATTTCATAGTTACCCCATAGTAAGAGTTGCTCATATTTATGAGTACTTCACTCCCTTAAAGTATTGTTCACATTTAACATCCTGTAGAAGCTATGATTATTAGATGTTAAGTACTACTAGTTTATTTCGTTTTTCATAGTTTTATATTGTAAATAAGTTAATTTTAAGACTGCGCTATGACATTAAGGATACCGCTGTAATGATAGTGTAAGGGAGATTTTAATAAGTAAATAAAAAAAGTTGGGGTCCAGGTAAAACTAACTCATGTAGATTAAAAAAAAAAAAATTCACTAAACTTTCCATAATACCAAGTTTATGTATGTTATATTTCCGCGTATTCATTGCACGTAACCTTCGAAACACCTTCGTGGTTAACACCGTTTAGCAGTTCACTAAGATTGCTTTAATTTGAATTCTTGGTTTTGATACTTGGATGTGTGCTAATTTTATTTTCAAAACGCAATTAGAAACTTATTTTCCTTAACAATTATCAGGACGAACTGAACAGGTTCCGTCAGAACTGGAAGGAGGATGCGCGGTTTGGCAGAAAATGGAAAGAGTGGAGGGAGGCCTTTGCCCAGGAGAGGAACAGGACAGGCTAGGAAAAAAGTATTTTTCAAAAATAATTTGTACTTAAGAGCGTTTAGGACTTACGGCATTTCATAAAAACTTTCAAGTCCTTTTTTTTTCGAAATGACGGAACCGATTTTAATGAAACCTCATACGCATAAGCAGGATACATAAGTCTAAAAAGTTATCAGAGAACATTTTCGAAATGTCTTTAAAACAAAAAGAGAATTGGAAACTCCTGTTTCTATAACGATTTAAAATCGATCTAATTTAGCTGTAACACTGTTTTTCGTTTTAACCGAATAAATTGGTATACGGTAAAGAGAGTAATGATGATGACTACGGTGACCTATCATCATCAACTGCCTAGCCTTTTCTCAACTATGTTAGGGTCGGCTTCCAGTATAACCGGATGCAGCTGAATACCAGTATTTTACATGGAGCGACTGCCTGTCTGACCTCTGCAACCTACTTAGTACTAGGTTATACGAAAACCCTTTTTTATGATGGGTAATCATCAAATGGACCCTCCTGCTCTGGGCGCAAGGAAGTGTCAGACTTGTACTGACTGAAATCCATCCATGTTCCTTCTTTGCCCTATGTGTTCCAGGGCCGCGGTATCTCTTTCGAACCGTCCCGCAGCCCCGGCAATACATTACCCCACAAAGTACACTGACTACCTGTAACGACTGTCAAAGATCTACAAATGACAGCCGGGACCAACGGCTTAACGTACTCTCCGAAGCACGGAGGAAACTCGGTATGTAATGGGTGGTCACCCATCCACAGATCAACCTAGGCAAGCACGGCTTAACCTAAAGATCGATCCGAGTGGCTGTTATTATTTAGCCACGAGCTCCTCTGGAACGGTGACCTATATATCACACTAAATATCAAGCAACACATAAAATATTAACTTAAAGACAAATAAAGTCAAACGTTGCACCGAACTCAAGATCTTTAGACTCAAACGCTGGAAGTTTATGCTTATCTTCTCGATTAGTTTGATGAATGCATAACTGCACACTTTGTGGAGGTTTGGAGTGAGGAGTAAGAAACCAGCGATTAAATAATAAAAGCTTAAATTTACAATACAATATAAAATACTTTCAATCAAGTCAAAAGTAAAATAAAGCGAAATCAAAATCGGTTCACCTTTCTGAGAGCTACGTTGCCATATACAAATATACACGCCCCTTTTTTTGCATCCCGTTTTTTGCGTTTGGGTTAATGGAATAATTTTGGCTCGTCAAAGGTGCAGTTTACCATTGTTTTATTCGCAAAAATATAGCTTCGCAAAGGTGCAATATACATATAAACCTTCCTCTTAAATCACTCTATCTATTGCTGAAAAATCCGTTGCGTAGTTTAAGAGATCTAAGCGTACAAACAGCGGGAACGACTTGTTTTATACTATGTAAATATGTAAAGGGTAAGAGATACGGAAAGCCATACTTCATCGCGGTTTTTTTTTAAATAAGGCAAATCTTCGGTCTGATCCCAGTTCCGTGCATGAGGGCTAATTTCCGCTTTCACTCATGCACTTGTAAGCAACCAAGTTTATGAGTACATTTTCGGCAGTGAAGTCATCGGCTTAGTTAGCTAATTGCCGTCTAACACAGTGCTGCTTGGTGTGATCAACATGCAGGACGGATCAAACAAAAAAAAAGAACGAAAAGGTAGGAGCGATAAAACTAGAGCTAAAAGTATTAAACGTTTTGCAAAAAAGAAAGAAACAATAAAGCAAATTAGTTAAAATTATCATTAACACTAGAAACGGGAAAAAAAAAACAATAATAAATATTTTTATTATTATCGACAACATTGGGAATATCGGGAACTCAAAATAAACGGTAAACATGGTAAATATCCCGTTTCTAGTGTTAATGATAATGTTAGTGACCATGACACTTTTAAACTTTAATTAATTATAATTGGGAAAAACCAAAAGCCAAGCCAATTGGGATGAATTGGGAAAGACCTCAATTTCATGCAAGAAGTGAAAATAAGAAGAAATTGTTGAATTTATCGTCAATACAAAAAATAACGAACATGAGAATTAGCTAGCATCCCACTTCTAAGAATATATTGTTTATAAAATATAATCTAACAGTAGCATTCGGTTCAAACCAACTTTAAATCTCTAAAACCTTCACTCCTAAAAACTGAAAAAGATTTAGCACCAAAAGTAGTTTTCCGAATCCCAAAAACTCACATACAAAAAACTGACAAGCAAAGAATGGAACATCGTATATCAACTTTGAAAACAATTCTAAAATCCTATCGAACGTAACGGTATTTTTTTTAAATCGTTCCCGACGCCATTTTAAAATATGGCCGCGGCATATTATGGCTCGGGTGCACGAACACACGCTCGATATTGGCGCCAAAAATAAAATATTAATTTCCTATATGGTCGGTAGGTGGCACGGTGGCAACCGATAATAGTGATGTTACCTACAACATACCAAGTCTGGTCTAGGATTTATGTATTATGTGATAGGTTTTTAAACTTTAAGTTTTAAGTCAAAACCATTATTAGCTGAACACGGATATCTTAGATTTATTTTTTCTATCATCCTTTTTTTATCTTCTGTGAGTTCATAGAACTTTTATTTCTTTTTAGTCAGATCTTAGTCTGAATTATAATTAGATTTTAACATAGGAACTACTGAAGGAAAAAGAATTACTTATCATTGCTAGGATTCAATCATTTTAGCTGTAACATTTACCACATCTGAAAGATGGTTTCCATACAGTTCCACATTCTCACCAATACCATCCATAGATCTGCTTTTTATCCATGTAGAATGATCCCGTGGGGCAATTACCGAACTCCACGCGGGCGAAGCCGCGGGCATGAGCTAGTAATAAATAACTATCTTGCTTGTTGCATTGGTAACAAATTAAATAATATTTTCATGACCAACCTGTTCCTCCACTTATCCATCATGTCCTTGTCAACAAACAGCCATAATGATTCCATTGGTTCCATTCATAGTTGTCATTGTTATTATTTTACTATTTTTCTGGTTTACCTTTGTTATAATATTATTCCTTTAAGAACACAGTTTTAATTTTTTTAATATTACATAGTTCTCTAGTATCTCACTAAGCTTTCTTATCATAACTGCAGTTTCTATAACCTTATCAAGATTTGTTACTGGCAGAAATATTTCACTTTTTCGTGTACTTTTCTTTGTAAAACTGCCTCATCCATTGGCATACTGTTTTATTTAACACGTAGGTACAACCCCAGCTTATCTACATTATAATGTGCAAGGGAACGGCGTGAAGCAAATGCAACCATTTCCAAACAATCACCTACGCTGGTTTGACGTGCATTATTTCTGCATCATACTATTGCACTTGTGAACTTTGTGCTGTTGTGTTAAGAACGGTTTTCGTTTGCCAACGGTGAGTTTTGTGGTTTCTGATTTGTAGCGTTTATTGTTATTTTGTTCAATTTGATTGGCTGACATCATGACGGGCAATGATTTTAAATTGGGTGCCCAAATTGTTTATAGGTTTTTGTAGAAACATTTATTTCAATATACGATCAAAAGCTTTTCTAGTTTACTGAAAACATAATTATTTCTTTAAACTCCTAACCTTCGATTGTAAAGTTTTGTCTATATTTTATCTATCAAACAATTGTTTAAAAAATAATGGCCGTTTAAACTTTTGATAGACTTTGCAAAATGCACTTCAATAAAATATTTTTCTATTATTGTAGCATTTCGGAACAATGCTTCGAACCAATCGGGAAGGTGTTGTGGCTTCATTTGAAGGTAAATTCACATTATTACAAAACATAATCAGATGAAAGAAAATGTTCCCAAGACAACCACAAACTTTCAAGTTCAAGAAAAATACACTTATTTAAACTTACTTATCAAGGAAACATAAAATACAGAGAGTTCTTGTCATTCACAGTAGTGTATGTTTGGTTTAGAAGGAAGGAAGCCGGCATATCCTAGAACCAAATATTCGAAGACATGTGACATCTACCAACCCGCACTGGCGCTGCGTGGTGGATTATAGCCCATTCCCTCTCATATAGAGGAGGCCTGTGTCCCAGCAGTGGGAACGTTATCGGCTGATTATGCTTATTCTTACGTGTTGGGCTTAAATCGGTACTGTCACAAATTTCATTGAACTTATTTTAAAAAAACGTTTCTGTTCTACAATCCAAACAAATCGATTCATTATAACTACGCACATGCCATAAGTTCTCTATCATTACCATCTTCGATTATTAACTTCAATCATTTCCAAGTAATATTTCTGCCATATCTATGATTGACATGTAATTTAAAATCTTTGTTAACTGTGCTAGAGAATATAGGGGTGAAGCACATTCTTCCTTATTTGCGTCTATTGGCTGAATCGTAATTCATCATCATCATTCTCTTGACCTTATCCCAATTCATTTGGGGTCGGCGCAGCATGTCTTCTTCTTCCATACTTCACTCATTCTCTTCGTCTCTCATTGGACGAATCGTAATTATTTACATTATTTGTTTTATTAGTTTTCTGTACTTCATATCAAATGAAACAATCAATTCTTTTAGACTGTGGCCAATTCATTTCATTGTCATTTGCACATGTTTTAACATTACAGATTGGTTGGTAGTCACTCTTCTATGTCTCTTCTGTGTTTTACATCTTTATTTTCTTCCGAAAACTTCTAGAGAAAATCAATCAGATTATTTAGTTTTAATTCCGCACGTACAATTAACATCTAAAATTTGTTAATTTTTAGCCTTTGAAAATATTTAAAATCATAACTTGTTTCTCATAACTCATCACAAATAAATGCATAGCCATCCATCATGTCACCACCTACAACTTTATCGTTTTATATCAAAGAAACTTGCAACTTTACGACTTCTGCATCTACCTGTACTTCCACACTATTGCAGCCTTCAATAGCCAATATATGGCTTTTGTCTGTTTAACCTTGAACGAGCGTGTGGCACGAATACAATTACTTCAGCTATTTCACACTATATACCAAAGTGAATATCTTTCTGCATTCAATAGTACTGTTTTGTTTGCCTTGTGTGGTATCGGTACCGGTTTCCACTCCCTAACGTGTCATGTAGTTTTTTTTTGGATGTAACTCAAAAAATACTCTCGAAAAAACTGAAAAGGAACTAGTGATCCTAAAAAAAACAGCTTCTTCACTAATTGGTCCGAAAAGGATTAAATACTTCAACTTGTTAAAAATAATTGGTAGAAAACAATTCCGGTTTTTATTCACAAGTTTTTTAAAAGTAATCTCTATACGTAAATAACACGATAGAAAAAACTTTTATTTTCAATATTTTTTACATACAATTTTACATTTCAGTAAATCAAATTGTGTCATGATAAATTGACCAGTCAGCTTACTGCATTCAAAATTCATCAACCGTTTTCGATATATTCAAATAAATACCAATAATGAATGCACCAATCAAATTCTAATTAATCAGTGAATTGCAGTATTATTTATTTGAAAGTAAGTTTAATAGTATATGAAGAGCTCAATTTTGAACAACAACAAAATGTTGTTCATTACATTCTAACTACGCTCATATTCAACCAATTCAACTAGGAAAACAATTTACGCCTGTTTCAAGTATTCAGCTAACGTTACTGAGTACCAAAAGTTTGCGTCCAATTTCATTGGACTTGAAGAGCCGGCTTGTTGCCCTCGTTATTCGGGAGTGGACTTCAACTTGTCAAGATCTGTTCCTACTGGACACAGGAGAACCCATGAGTGCCTCACAGCACTATCTGTATTTCCGCTACCAGACTCAAGATGGTATACGAAGGAAGGGCGTGCTTGGTACTTCCCAGGAGGAGTATTATGGTGGGAGTTTTTATTTTTAGTACTGTTCATAATACTATAATTACTAACGTAGCATTTTTATCTAGCGTGAAGAGATGTATCCCATCAGATAAGTGATTACGATTTTTTCGGATCGTGAGGAAACTAACATGCCTGAGAGATATTTCTCGACGGCATGTAAAGCCAAGTCAGAGGCCCATGGGTGGCTTAAAAATTCTGACATCAGGTTAGGCACTAACCATACGGTAAAAGAAATAATTAAGAGCCAATTTCACCAAAAAACTGAACGTAATCAGCACAAATGTAAATCGAAAGATCACACTGACAACTCTTGAAAGCCGTTTAGATATGCCAAACTCATTCTGGCTCATAAGTGAAATTCGCTTTTAGTCATTGTATCTCCATATTAATACTTTTAGAAGCAAAATAGTAATTTTTAGATGTTTTTAACATAAAATTTACTTTTGTTTTGTACATTTATAATATTTGATTGTTTGAAAAATGCACTCTCATTCTTTAAAAACGCTTCATCTGCAAATCTTCCCACGGACGTCATGAATAAATCTGATGGTGCGGTGTTCGTCAACAACGACTTGCCAAGCTACAAACAGGGACCCCTGATTTTTGCAGTCATGCAAAAAAACGTTTCAGTGAATTACATTGTATTCTTCATTGCGTCCAGTTTTCTTTAATCTGGTGTTGTAAACGGCTACTTAATAGTTAAGAGGTCATTAAAACGTACAATAATCTTGCCGCTAAGTTAAGTTAGATAACTATTTATCGTCTCTTAAATCGAAGCAATATACTTATGAATAATAGTTTCATTATTCATACCTATATTGCTACTAATACTAACTACATTTATAGCAATAAAAATATTACATAATTCCCATATTTTATATCTGTGCTCCTTTAGTCAGATTTCATGAATATCCCCAGAAAATTCGCTTACAAACACAAAATATACCTACGTATAAGGGAACGAGCGAACGCTGCTCAGAATAATTTAAATCCCTACATCCAATTTATTTACAGTCACTTGAAGACTTCTCTCAGGTCAAGATCAAAATAAATGAAGACAAATTGAGGTACTCTAAATTCGATTGGATCCAATTTTGGTCCTTTGATACGGAAAAACGTTTGGGGACTGTAACTATGTAAATTCCTGAAGATATTTTTTCATTTATTTGTTATTCCTAAAAATAAATTCATCTTATCATTCTACTCGGTAATTGATGGGCTCAAGCATTACCTTGCGGAAATCTATTGTGACATTTTTCTGAGGGTAATCCAAATTCCTGGGGTTTCTATCTAGCACTAATGGCCATATTTTTTTATGAAACTCAAAGGATAATCTGTCTAGTTTATTGGTAATTGAAGAAGACAACAAAAAGGAAAGTAATGCTGAATATTATTTCATAAAATAAAGCAACGTCATTGTTTATAACAACGGAATACGAAAATAAAACAGTTTCCCAAAAACCATAGCAAAAAATATGAAATCATAAGATGCTACCGTCCATTTTATTTACTCTTTTTTTCCTAAATTCGTTCCAAGTAACGGAGGCAGCAAGAAAATCTGGTAAGAAACCTTCGTAATTGGAATGTATTGTGATCCTAACAATGGTTCAGCTAACAGGATCCAAAGGGGGGTCCATTTATATGAGAAAGTAAGGATTTGTTGGACAGGTATGGGAAGAAAGGGCGATTCTTGAATACCTTTGAAAATTACGAATATTGCTAGAGATATTCGCTAAATTGTTATATTCCTGGATTACATGATAGTTTATGTAATGTGATACTGGAAGAATATTGGACATATTCAGGGCAATGAATCAAGAATAAGTTCCGTGTCTCGGAAAGAACATTATGACGACGCGACGCGACTGTTATTTGAAAATCTTTGACAGCCGTTAAGGGTAGTCAGAGACATAAAACTCTGACAATCATTAATTAGGTTGTGGAGCTCAAATAGGTAATAACTCCTTGCGAAATATTGGTTTTCTGTTGCATTCGGCTGGAGTGGACGCCGACCCAAACATAGTTGATGGTAATATGGTAGCAATGATCATGTGTCAAGAATGAGTTTCCAATAAAATAACAGTATTAGGTTAAACCATTTCTTAATATAACAGATTGTTCTCGATTATTATATTGAAACGGTTTAAACGATAGATTTCATTAAATCTATTTTTTTTGTAATACCAATAGCTATAAAATTTTTACACCTCCAAAATATTTCAATCCCAAATACCACAGACAAAATCGAAAGCTGTCAATGTAGAAGCAAAGGAATGAAACTATAAATCCTTTTCAGAGCGCGTTCTGTATGCCAGGAACAAGTTATTGAATGGAGCTAGACCAGCTGTGGTCGGTGGGAAGCCGATTACGGACGAGTTAGCAACTGTGAGTATTTTGTTGATGTTCTGAGGGCCTAAAACAGGTGGCAATCAATTTCAAAGCTTTTCTTTGACATAATTATAAAGCTTTTCTTTGGCGTCACGTCGGGGTCACCAGTATAAAGAACAGGGTGTAAAGTTTTTCATCCCCCATAGACAAGAGAGGATCCTTCGACCAGGCATTGTGCCTGGTGGCCTACTGCCCGATAGCAGCTGCTGTCGGGTTTTTCTATATAGACTTAGTCGCGGATAAACTAGCGCGATTTAGAATTTTGATGTCAGTTCGTCATTTGTGTCATGGAGGCGCTATAGTACTTATGTTGCTGTAGTACTTTAGTGCTGCTACAAGTCCAACACATTTCTGACGTTTCTCTCATCGATATCAGTGTTAGAATGTAATTTTTTCTAGGGCCTCTGGTCTTTATTGGTGAAACTATTTTTTTTTAGTATGCTTTGCTAGCGTAGGATTCTCTTTGCGTACACATGATTTTCGTTCTTTCGTTCTGTATGGTGTCCGGACGTAAAGAATAGCACCATCCCATATCTTCCCGTGGGTGTCGTAAGAGGCGACTAAGGGACTTACCAGTGAATGGGCAGCAGCGTTCTCTGTGATTTTTTTTTTATAACAAACATACTGCGATCGCCAACCCGCCTGCCAAGCGTGGCGATTACGGCAAAACCCCCCTTGGGGAGGCCTATGTCCAGCAGTGGACGTCTTTCGGCTGAAATGATGATGATGATGATGATGATGACACATGATTTTTATTCTCGACACAAAAATACTCGACAATATTGATCAGTTTTAAATGCATCGCTCATTTGCCTTTATCATCGTAACTCTTGGCATCTTCTTCGCAGGAACTCCGCGTCACGTGCTTCAGCTCAGCTTCATGTCCACCTCGAGGAGAATGGATCCGTACTCCTTTGATGATGAGGCCGCCTGACCAGCCCCTCGGCTATGGACTTGCTGCCCCGAGGAATGGAGCCAGGTACAATTTAATTGTTATTTGGTTTATTAATTTTGATACATAAAGTAAATTATGATTTTAAATATATTTAGAAAACATTTAAATTATAAAAAAAATGTAGCCCACCATTTTCAGCAATAGGGTCCAAGCTACCGCGGTTAAGGCTCCAGAGAGAGGAGCCTCCTAACAATGCGCGCCCAGCAATGTGACCCCATGTGCACGTCATGCTTTTCGAGGCACGGAGTAAACTCGGTATAAATGGATGGTCAGGATCACCCATCTATAGACCAACCTTGGCAAGCGTTACTTAACCTTGAAGATCGGCCCGTGCAGCTGTTATTATTTAGCCAGGAACTGCTCAATTAAATCGAAGTTTGATCAATTTTAATACAACTTTGTTTATGTTTATGAACAGGTCTTTGCTGTCCGCTCTTCAGGCTCACGTGATCAAGTGGCTGCTGTTCGATTCCAGGCCACAGACTAAGGATAACAAGTGCGATGTACCACCAGAAACGTAAGTAGTATGATAGTGGTTTTAGAAATACAGTACCTACTCTTAGGAATTTCACAGGAGCAGCCACGGAGTCTGGATTTGTGACCGGTTGATACAAATAGTTTATTTTCTTTAACAAGGTTTGTACCTACTACATAGCTAGCGATAGAAGTGTCCTTTTAAGCAAGTAAATGCCTGTATTAGGACACGCCACTCCTCCGTAACTTAAATTTACTGATGGTAATAGGTTCTCCCCTTAGTACATCGAACTTAAACATAACTGGCGAAATGTGAGTCTACTAGTGGGTACACCTTTGCTTTACCCTTCGGGGATTACAGGCGTGATGTTATGTTATGTACCTTCTTTTACAGTTCACCCCTGATTCTGCATCATCGTCAAATCATAGAGATCTTTACTGTCGTTGTAATAAGACTGTTTTTAAGTTGCTGCCACTGACTAGTCTGTTAAATTCACAATGATCTTTGCTGTTTTTACAATAAGGTTACTAATAGGTTCTGCAATTAGAAGTAAGTAAATGTCAAAGGACTTAATATTAAGTCTTTTTATTTTGCGGTTAAATGTTTATATCTTTAACAACGTTTAGATCTTATTTTAAACTCAAACTCAAAGCATTTATTTCAATAAGACCATCACAGGCACTTTTGAATGTCAAATAAAACAAAAAAAAGCGAAGCTACAGTCACAGTCACAAGGCATAATAACTTGAGAAAGTACTGTAGTTGCACATTCCAAAGCGTAGATCTCTATGGAGAAGAATGGGCAAGAAACTCCATGGACACTCTTTTAAATCAAAATATTCTTACAAAATCTTGGTTACATCGTTCATGTTAAAATTATACATATATGTGAGAACGATGTAGAAAGACGAGCACATTAAGAGCGTCCAGAGTAAAAGATAAAAACAAAAATGAAAAAATAAAGCAATTAGAATTAACCGTGGCAGCTAAGAGATGACCAGTCCCAAGTAAATTAGTCTTTTTGATCATTATTTCACCAGAATGCTCATTAAAAAAATACAGACTTCAAACGTCTAAAATAATTCCTCTTTTATAACCTCAAAGCCCCTGGAAACTGATCAATCCGTCACCATGTCATGTAACAAGCAAAATCCAGTTACAAAATATTAATCACACGAGCGAACGAGAACCCAATACTCTCGATAACATCAATTTTTTAATAATAAAAAAGCAACAAAACAATATCATCTATCACATAAAAATGTACCGCCAACATTGTTCTAACCCAGAGGCGTTACTATAAAAATTACTGGCGTTTCCTTTCATACTCATGGCTTGGTTATAACAAACGATGCCGCCTGGAACTACGCTGAAATCTGTACTGAAAAAGCGGTTATTTTGACGACCGAGATATAAAAAATATTTACGTCTTATTCGATATCGAAGATTTATACTTCTGCAGATCTTTGGTAGGCTGTGCCAATTTAATGTGCGAAAAAAGTGTTGGTTTTACGAGACTATTTTTTTCTAGATTTATTAGGTATTTTCATGTTTGATACTAGCGTAGATACGCACTCAAACTGACGCCCACGCTGCGGGATGGGCGGGAGCTCCTCATCTCCCTCTCCCTTTAGGCAGCTTCACAGTTTTGCAGAAGGACATCACCGCATCCCAGCACTCTGCGTAACCGACCATTAAGTGAACTGCGATCGGCAGGGACGGGTCACCACCCACTTTAGTCCCAGATTGGGAAGCGACGTTGACAGCGCGCCCACCGCACCCATAAACTTGGGCACCAGTCACTGAAATTGGGGCCCGAAGTCCAAAAGGCTGTCGAACATGAATTCTAGGTACTCCATGATTGGCTCGACAGCGGTCGAGGCGCCTCGACCACAATGTGTGACCAAAGCGGCATCGCCTGTCAGGGATCATGGAAAGCCATGGCATTCGAGTTGTTGAGGGCTGGGCGTACAGCCTGTGTGTGACCAGGTTGTCGTTCGCATAACACGTCAGGCTCACCCCCGGATGGAGGTCGCACCGCCAAACCCAGTAGGATTCGATGTTACACAGGAGAGGGCCTAGAACTAGGCCCTGTGGAACACTGACTCGATTCCAATCATAGATCTAGTTTTCGCGGTATAAAACTTTACATTTTTGCAAAACATTTTTCTGTGGGTATATTTAGTCATTTTCGCAACCACCCACTATATTTATCAAGTTTGGATTGAACCGCACACAACTAATCAAAATACTTTTCCACTAAGAAAACAAAATCAACTGTATTTACGTAAAGTGTATTCATTGAATAAAATGTGAGATAGCTACAAAATCCAATTATTACTAATTTAATTGGGCAGCCTATTGATTTACCACTAACAAATGGTTGAGTCCTTGTGAGCTTATTTTAACGAACAAACTTTAAACCGTATGTATTAATTGGCAATATTATTATATAGTAATTGGTACGGATTATAATTATTGTAAACGTAGATAGTTGATTTTGAACAACCAATTGAGGTACCGGTTGTATTAATTATTTCAAATAATATCTATGTGTTTGTGTTAGAGTTTAGTTTAATTAATTTTGAATAGTTACATATGCATATTGAAAATTGTTTAAGAATAAATTTCAGTAACAGAATTTTGTCAGTCTGAAAATAGTTTATTAGTTAGTGCGCGTCATTCTATTATTTTTAACTTACGCTGATGGAGTGATTAATTAAAATTCAGGCAATGAAGTAATGCTACTTACATATTTTAAGAATGTAAAGTCGATTCAAAGTGCAGTTCGTTGTTATGAGCAACACTCACTTTTTAATTAATGTTTTTAATATTTCAATTAGCATGTTTTTTTTTATTTATTTTTTTATTTTGAGGGAAGCAAGTGTTAAAAGTTGTCCTGGAAATTCTAGAAGAAAATGTGAAGATTTTTGGGTATTTGGATCAGCTAGTTCAAAATATGTTTACACTGGTGATTACCTAACAAATTTTTGAACTAAATATCATTATCAATATTATCATCTTTATTTTCAATACTCATTACTCAATAGTTTATTGCATATATTGCATATTCTTCTGCCCTATCCCAATTGATATGGTTTCTGCGCAGCATGTTCTTCTTCAATACTTCACTATTACTCGCCATCTCAGCAGTCAGTCTCCTCCAGTTTTAAAGCTTAAAGTATCGTTTCTCATAATAACCCTAAAATTCCGTGCGCAAAGGCATACAGCATAGCTTCAAAATGCCGATCATAATTCTCGAGAACACCACGTGTTTCGGCATAAATCTGCACTATGCATCGTCGAACAATATTTTAGTTCAAATGGTCGATTTTATGGTCTCACCATCGCTGTATATTTCAAATACACCGTTTATAATGGTGGCAAAGGATATTTTATTGTAATTGTCTGATGTTTTGAGGATCTAAGAGTGGGTTCTCAACATTGGCCGTTTAATGTGCTAAAAATTTTTAGCGATGCTTAACCGATATCAAAGAAGGATTGTTTTTTTTTTCACAATTTGTGACCCGACGATTTAAATTACCCGTTGGGGGTTACTATTTTTTATGAATAACATAGACACATAATTATGTGTGGCAGATTATAATCTACCTATAATGTTCCCTGAGCAGGAAGTGCGGTGGAATCCACCACACGGGCCCATCCATTCTGTTCAGATTTTAAGCCAAGTGTCATCACATGTCATCCAAATTTTGTTCTAGGACATTCTCTTGCGTTTTGATACTTTTTTTTTTCAACGTTTTGAGATCAGTATTGAAATAAATAAAAGATAATACAAATAAAAGAACAATACAGTTATGAGATAAAGACCAAATTACACAGAAATCAAACGCTCCTATATTATTTCAAGACAACACAATATTCCGTAAATAATTACGAAACATTTCGAAATAATTTGTTATCAAACTCGGATTACACTAGCAATATTATAATTTATTGTAATCGCTAAAAGATCTATTGAGAAATTTATCGTCTCCTCTCATCCCGAAATAAATCTGTTATGATTAATCATTTTACTTTATCATAACTTTTATGATAGCTTATGATTATAAAAATGTTCGTGAAAAATTGTGGACATTAAATAAATTGTGTAAAACATTTCGTATTTTCGATAATGGCGTAATATTTTCTCGTTTTATTTTTGTGTGGCAAAGTTTGAAATCATTAAATGTGCTCTCATCATATAAAAAAGTACAGTTTACTCTGAAATGAGTATGCTGGGACATCCCACATGGAACGACCCATAGCATTTTTATTATGAGTGACCGAGACAATGCTATCCAAATGCACTATCAACGCAACAAACACGTGAACATTTTTTGAAGCGTATCTAACGATTTAAATCTCAGTTGTGTAACGGTTTACGATAACCACTAAAATTGTGGTTATTATCTGTAATTTACCTACAAAGTATGATAGCACGGTCCTTGCAAATTGCTCAATAAATACACATTATCAGCTTTATTCTTCTTTTCAACCACATGAGTTGTACTAAACTTAAACTACGAAAACACTTTATTGCCACGAGACACAATTTCAAAGTCATATTGTCACCATAGACTTATGCAATGATAACTGCTATTTTTTTCGTGTATTTTATGCCTTACCTTGTGTCAGAGTTTTTATGCCGCCCATGGACCTCGGGCTTGGCTTTATGCAGTCGAGACATATCTCTCTGGCATGCTGGTTTCCTTACGATGTTTTCCTTCACCGAAGCAAGTGATAATATACGCACATGAATCCGAAAAATTAGAAGTGCGTGGCTTGGGTTCGAACGGTCCAAAGAGTCCAACGGTCACACCACTAGGCTGTCTATTAAGAATAGCTTATTCGATAGTGAAAATAATGACAATAAGCAAGACGGAAGCGGGTATATCTCGATACACATTCAAATATCACACATAAAATATCCAAAAAAATACACTCACATCGAAAACTAAAAGGTATAAACAAAAAAAGAGCATAAATATACTCACATCATCTGCCTAGCCTTTTCCAATCATGTTGAAAAAAAAAAAAGAAAATGTGAGGGTCGACCAATCCATACGGACGACCATTTACATGAAGAGTCGCTTCACGTGATACGCCTAGGAAGACAGCCCCGATTCCATCTTGCTTACTGTCATTAATTTTCACTATCGAATATACCTACGCCTAGCCTAAGCCTATCTGAACAGCAGAGGACTACAACTTAAGTATCGGCATTCACGAAGACTATTTCCGTACTGTCCAGGTACCTTCGACCATCAGAAGAGCGTCAAGAGGAAGCTCTCTGGCGTGCCTGCAGTGAGGTGATCTGGCGTTGTGGAGGCGGCGGCAACACTGGCCAGGCTACCGCGGAACCGAAGGCTTTGGTTGCGCTGCCCAGTGATAATAACTATGTGCAGCATAGCTCGGCGTATTATCAGGATGGGGTTACCGAGAAGGTATTATATTGTTAATTTATTTTTCCAAAAATACGTTAAAGCGCTGAGCAGACTATGGACAATTTGTCTGTGGACAACTTGAATTTACCAATGGACGTCAACCAATGGATTTAGAAAACGCACAACAACCAGAGCAAAGGATTTACTTTTTGGTAATTTATGTCCTAGTCTGTCAGACCCTAGATTCCTACTGTTAGAAGTAATGAGTCCATACTGGAGGAGCTCCACGTCATCAAACGCATTTCACAATCTGCCTGGAGCGTGCCCTCAGCTTTTTCGGACCTAGTATGCTTTTGCCTAGGCTCTTTCTGGAAAGGTTTTGTGATACTGGACCGGGCAGAAGGTAAACACACGTAAGGTAGAGCACCGGCAAGATGGTCAGACGCAATAAAGAGGGCTGTTGGAGGCAGTCTGTACCAAGCTTTTCACACTGCAGGAAACCAAATCCGGTCATATGTGGTTAGTGATCCTCAGCAGTGAGGGAGCGACAAAAAAGAAGAGATGTTTGACAGACCAATTAAGTGGTAAAGTAAGTAGTTTTCGCTAACACTACATAAAGGCGCCCTGTTAGATAAAATTTACAAAGTGCGGCTACTCAAAGCGCGTCGAGAGTTGAATTCCAAAAGTGCAAAACATTAAGGCACTCATTTAGGTGCCAGTTAGTGTTAGTGAAACCGCCATCAGCCAACTTTGGACTATCTTTTATCTATGTATTTCTGTACTCGTTCGGTGAAGGTTAATTATATGGCTCATATAATGTCTCATTTTTGTGCGTTTACTTTAAAGATTAATAAAATTATTTTGTGAAACAAAAAATAAATTACCTACTAATTAGTAACCTCTTCATTGATATTAAAATAAGAAAAGCTCTACGCCAATTAGTTACTTCAAGAAAAGATAAATGATTGCGAGATTTTAATCAAATAAAAAACAAAAAGCTCGTTAAAAATGAACAAACACAACAAATTAGCAGTCAAAGCCGATTGAACAGAATCTGCAATTAATTTTGCTTAAAGCAGATAATGTTTCAAAGGCACTGCTCAAAATGACAATGTTTAAAAATAAACCTTTAAAATGTTTTCAGCTTCAGTTTATTTTCAGAAGTTTTCATGAATTAAATTCTCTTGCAAGCTGCACATTTTCGAATTCACGACTTTGGAGGATCTCCAAATATTTTTGAAGCGGTATTTATATTTGGTGAGTGTTATTTTTGTATGAATGCATATAAAGACATTTTAATTCATGTGCATAATATTACTTTATCTTTGACAGTTTCAAACTGAAGATGGTATTGGAGCTTTGCTGTTGCTGTATGCATGTGTTTTATCAAGAGGTTTGGAAAAGTAAGACGTTTCGTATTTGCTCTAAGAAGATTTTTTCGCAGTAGCGGCCACAGAGCCTGCATATTTGCCGCCTGGCTTATATTTTAGGTTCACCCCCTTATATATGCTAAAACATTACTGGCGAAATGTGGGTGTACTATTGGGAAGACCCCTGCCTAACCCTTTGGTGACAGGCATGATGTTATGTAAAATTTTTCCCACCTGTGCTAAAATAAACTTTAATTCTGAAACGTGAGGCTTCATCTTCTGGATTACTGTCTGATTAATGGCTTACCTCCTGTCATTCAGGCGTAATGGTATATTAAGTTGTACCGTAAATAAATTGACGAGCATCTGACCATTTTTTATGAAACATGAAAGAAATACTATTACTATTAGGCAAACCACTGCCTTACCCTTTGGAGGTTGCAAGCGTGATGTTATGTATGTATGAAAGAAATACAGCTTTTTGAATTGCATCATCTAAAATTACTAAATACGGCAAAATGTATGACCCAGAATGAAAAAGTAGTAAAGTGGTAACCTAACCAGCAGTGCCTAAAGAGATACTTTATTATACTATTTTCAGCATCATGAAAGACCTGGACGGCAAGCTAACCCACCTGGTGTCGGCCCACGTGGAGGGTTCCATCAATGTGGTGACGCTACTCCTTACTGGTCGCGCTACTCCGTATCTTCATAATGGAGTACTGTATGTCGGTGATGAAGATCATTACGTAAGTATTCTGGTTCTTGGCTATTTTTCATGCTAAACTAAATAACAGGAACAGTTATATCCCAAACTAGAAGCAAGGATTTCAGATAAAGAAATACTATTGTGGTTTCTAGTGATACCATAATAGTATTTTATTAACTATGCTGCTTCACAGTGTAACGGAGACTTTTAAACTGATGACCACTGCTGTTACCGCTACTTAGATTTTGAAAGAAATAAAGAAAGAAAATATGTTTATTTGGCACATGATAGACGTATCAGCCCATGGCTTAATTGCAAAGAGCCTCGATCAATACCTGAAGAGGCTCTCGTTAGTCAGCTGGACACGGTTTGTTTTTTTAGGAGGTTCCTCCCTCTGGAGCCCTGACCGCGTAGCTTGGACCGATACCGGTGGGCTTCAATTTTTTTAATATATTTATGTCTTTTTTCCAGTTTTTTTTTTAAGAAATATTTTTTTTTAAATTAAATTAATAATTATGTACTGAATGTTAATAAAAAACTTAAATAACATGAATAATGAAATAAAAAAACTTAAATCTAAACAACAACCAATAAAAGTAGAAGCAGTAGAGAGAAGCAGTAGAGGTTTTGCCTCACCGGACCTACTTCTTTGCAAGAGGAGCCGGGTGATGTAGAAAATTGGATACCTATTCTTAGAGTAGCTGCTAAACTTCTGTCAATAGGCCACTCAACGTTTTTTTCAAAAACCTTAAATTGTTTTGAAGTGAATAATTACTATTGCCCCAACGTATAAAAACTAGGCAACTTCACACACCTTCATATAGTCCTAGTTCTAATTTATACCAGCTGTTTTTGTTTCCAGGCCATGCCGCAGTTCGGAATACTGGCTCGTAGTCCCGTCGGACTGCTGGTGTGGTACGGTGGTGAAGAGAACTCCAAGAATAACATCAATAAGCAGTATCCAGGATCCAGGTTGAAGACTCCAGCTTTGCCTATTTGGATTAGTATCATTGCCCTTAGCCAATAAGTAGCTCATTTTGTAGAGAAAACATGAAACGAATGATTTTTTACTAATTATAACTTCAAAAGTACAACTCGAGTACTATGTAACCCTGGTATCTATAGTCAAGTTAAAGTAACTACTTGAATTTAAGTCATTATTGAATTTTATGCAATAGACAAGAATTTGAACGAAGTAAGAACCGTCAAAGAAAGCAAAGCTAAGAAGTCTAACTTATGACAGTTCTAACTTCAAGCAATTAGGTACTAAACTACAGAATAAAAATTGTATCTTAAGTTAGGTATTACTTTTCGGTCCTGTGGACGGTGAGTAATGCGCTAGCTCGCCGTCCGGCCGTCTTATGACGACAGGCCGTGTGGACGGCGTGTTCGTGTTCCACGCGCGCCTCAAATAGATGTCAGCAACCAAAAAGGGGTTCACAAGGGCCGATGCCTGCCAGGGCTGCGGGACTGTTCGAAAGAGATACCGCAGCCGTGGAACACAAAGAGCAAAGAAGGAACATGGATGGGATTTAGTCTACTGACTTCTGACTATTGACAAGTCTGACACTCCCTTCCGCTCCGTCCAGAGCGGGAGGGGGGTCATTTGATGTTTTTCCATCCGAAAAATAAATAAAATAAAAGTTATTACTTTTACTCAAGTAATCACTTTGACTTGTTATAGATATAGGTGTAAGACTACGAAAATTGCTTTTCAATAAAATTGTTGTAATAGTGTAAGAATTATTATTGAAGCCTAGGTGTTAATGGCTAGAGTTCAGAATTAGTTTTATATTCAATCATTCACCAGTTGTTTCTTCGGTTCGCAATTAGATTAAGATTGTTTCTACAATGCTTGTTTGTTCTTTCAGGTTACCAGCTGCTCTGGGCACTATGGCGTCCTCTACAATACCAATCGAGAACTACTCAGGAATTACCACGCTGAGCGAAGGTACCAATTAAAACTTTATTACTAAAACGCCTTACTTTATTTCTTCATTTCAATGGTCATAAAACCACAACAAAACCTTAAATTCGATACACTCACAAACAGATTGCTTCGTTTACGTAAAACCTTTCGCAATTACTCTTTAAATATTTCAAAGGTTTCCAAGCCCCTACAATCTAAATTCAATTCTGTATCACTTGTTTCAAGGTTCGATATCCACTACTACACGTGTGGCGGTTGCAGCGTTTTGCTGAATGTGGACACTCGGGCTCATGATGACGTAGTTGGAACTCTGCGTAGTGACGACATTAGCGCTACGCCGCTTGAGAAATTGATACATACCAAGTATGATAAATGATAAATAGCTACTCACTTCACTATTTATAAGTTGTGTTAATCTAGAGAGTACGGCTAGATGAATCGGGAATTCGACTCCCTGCGTCAAATTGCTGCGTTATAGTTATTTCAAAATCAAAATCAAAATATTTTATCTCACATAGGCCTAGATGGGCACTTATAAAACGTCGAAAAAAAGGTGCACGGTTCGGGTTGGTCGTTTCCTATAGAGAAGAACCGGCAAGAAACTCCATGGTTACTCTTTTCAAATCATTTGGTGTTACAATAATATCATGGATACAGCATTTGTACTTAAGTATGGGGGGACAGCGTAGGCTTCATAACATCACGCCTGTAAACTCCGAAGGCAGAGGTGTACCCAATTATAGTACACCTACATTTCGCAAGTTATATTTAAGTCGCACGGTAATGAAGGCGAGCCTATTGCCATCAACCGGGCACAATTGTAGACTCTGTAGCTGCTACTGAGAAAATTCCTGATGGAAAAACACAATATGGAATAGTCATTTCATGCACCCGTAAAAAAATGCTATGTCAACATGATTAACAATTAATATTTTGGCTTTACCTAAAGATACACGTGGTATTTTGTAGTTTGTTGAAATTGAAATGAAATCAGAATAAGAGAATATCTTATGTTTAGTCATACTTGTACTAAAGAAAATGAGTTATTTAACTAAGTGTAAGTAAGTATTGCCAGCGGCAAAGTACAGGATTTTATGAAGGAAAATGATTTGTAAGATTTTCAGGAAAGTTTGTCCTCTTAAGGCATTAATGTTGTTGTAGAATTATATTTCATAAATATAAAGGAGGTCGTGGCTAAATAATAACAGCCGCTCGGGTCGATCTTTAGGTTAAACCGTGCTTACCTAGGTTGGTCTGTGGATGGGTGTGACTACCCATTACATACCGAGTTTCCTCCGTGCCTCGAAAAGCACGTTAAGCCATTGGTCCCGGGTGTCATTTGTAGATCTTTAACAGTCGTTAAGTAGTCAGTGGCCCAAAAAGTCTGACAACTAGTCTTACCAAGGGGTATCGTATTACTCAGTACTAACTGGGTTGTGGAGGTCAGATAGGCAGTCGCTCCATGTAAATTACTGGTATTCAGCTGCATCCGGTTAGACTGGAAGCCGACCCCAACTGGTTGGGAAATGGCTAGGCTGATGATGATATAAAACACCATCTTCTAACATTTGCATTGCAATTTATATTGCCGTTTTAATCTAAAATAGGTAACGTTTAGCGTTTTGTAGAAATTAATAGCAACTGTATCCAAGAAGCTCAATAGAGTAAATAGTTTCATGATAACAGAAGAGAAATTTCAAGAATACGCAATGTAAATTTTTGACGGCACGGTTGGCGCAGTGGCTGAGCGACTGATTGCTGCGCTGCGTGTCGTGGGTTCGAACCCTGCACGGAACAAATATTTATATGGCCTACAGATAGTGGTTCCGGGTCTGGCTGTTAGTGTATGTGAGCTTAAATGTTTGTAAACGCACTTGAGAATTTCCTAGTGTGGGGCAAAGCTCTTGAAGAAACTATACTACTGGTTTTTGTTCATTAAATTATTATTTATTATTATAAGCCTATGTTGTCCCACTGCAGGGCAAAGGCCTCCCTTCCCTCCTTCCACATTTCTCGGTCTAGTGCGATTGTAGGCCAATCCTTTGCGAAAGAGTCCAGCTCATCCCGCCTTCTCCTTCTGGGCCTGCCACGTTGTCATTTCCTGCTATTTGGTATCCACTGAGTGGTAATTTTAGACTATTGCTCCTCCGACATGCGGCAGACGTGACCAGCCCAGTTCCACTTCAACCTAGCAGCTGTATGTAAGGCCAGCATCAGCTATTTGAGTTTTGGAGCGAAGTATGGAGTTTCTGATGCGGTCCATAAGTTTGACACCCAGTATACTTCGCTCCATAGCTCGTTGGCAGACCCCAAGTGCGGACTTCAGACGTTTTGTAAGCGACCATGTTTGCGCTCCATAGGTGAGGGTGGGGAGAATGCACACGTCCATGAGCTTTCGCTTAAGTGTTCATTAAAAATCTATAAATAATCTATAAACACTTGGAAAATGCACATGCATGCCATTTATATTCTGATGACTTCATGAACTACTCTCCAAGTCTAGGTTTACTTTATGGCCTATAAATGCGCGTGCTCTGAGAACCGTCATGTTTATGTTTGTGCTCGACAGTATGAGTGTTTGATATTAATTTATGAGTAGATCTAGTTGAGTTCAGTGGAGAATTTGAGTGTTAAGATATAACCTGAGAGCTGATAGACTGATCAAATATTTATTTTATTTTAGAACTAGCTTTTGCACGCGACTTGCGGTGTAATTGGATCAGTAGTTCCGAAGATACTCCCTATATACAAACTTACAAACAAAATTTATCTTTTTATAATATTAATATAGATAATAGACTCAAACTCAAAGCATTTAGTTCAATTAGACCATGATACGCACTTTTTATGTAAAAAAATATAAAAATACGATGCTACAGTCATAATCTTCCACTTATGCACTCTTTTAACTATCACTGTTGTCACTTGTTTGTATGTTTCCTAACTTGTGTGTGTCAATAAATTGAAATTGAATCACAAGACATAATAACGTGTAAAAGTACTGTAGTTGCCTATTATAAAGCGTAGATCTCTATGGAGAAGAATGGTTAAATAACTCCATGGACACTCTTTTGAATCAAAATATTGTCACAAAATCTTGGTTCCATGATTCATGTTGAGATTATAAATAATTTTATTGGTTTTTTTTTTCCTGAATTTGAGCAGATTTTACCAAGTGCGGCAATATCCATATCCTATAACAATTATTACACTGAGCTAATCACATTCAGTTTCTTTATACTTTAGCGAAATTAGCCCTCAATTTTCGCTCAATACATGTACGTATAATTTTAGGCAAAGTGCATAGTAAAATTATTAAAACGTCTTCTTCTACTGCACCTGCAAAAGTTCGTAGATATACAGCCTGATGCCAGTCTCTGGTTTATGAAACAATCAACTGTGATTGCGTCAATTCATCTGGAAATACGTGTATAGGGTGATCATTTGCAATTTTATTTACAATATAGACTTCAAAGAGATTTAAAAGATTTATCGAGCGGACATTGGGAATATTTTCATACAAAAATTTGGTCCCGAACATTTTCAATTTTGACACCCGAATGCTACCTGACAAGTGGGCGTGTGACACTAGACAGAGCGATTTGTTACTAAATAGTAACAAGTATTGGATTACGAGTTTCTTCGTCTTGTCCCGTCTATCGCTCGTAAATATTTGAATGTCTTTGATATTATTGTCTTTGAAAAAAAATAAAAAGTTCAAACCCCTAAATCCTATAATCTGAGCCGTAGGACATATAATTGAAAAAAAAAGAAGCGAAACCATATTGGCAGTTGAGCTAAGTTGAGTCGGTGATTTTTTGATCACTAATCTGCACTATAATTAAATTCAAAACCATAACCAATTCTACTTCGAGGCCAGCATATGGCATGCGTTTTGGATAAGGGCTTGACTGTAGCCTTTTGGTAGCGCGTAAAAAGCGCATTTTTAAATATTTGTCCAATGGTTATTTGAAATTGTCACCGAAAGTTCAAATGATCATGTTATTTTATCTATTCTATCGTATTAATTTATTGAATTTTGTACCTAATTTTATAAGTTGGGCCCAAGATAATTTGGCCTATTACAACGATTTTCTATCGTGCCTAGGGTAATTGGTGTTTGTTGAATCGCACTACATAAACTCTAATAAATACACAATGTACCTAAATAAATTAATAAAAAAAAATTGATTGATAGGCTGTTAGGGATGAGCAGTAGTCGCCCCGACTGATTTTCGTGATATTGAATCGAATCCAAATGTTCTATATGCCTATTGAAATATAGTTCACTTTGTTTTAATGATAGTAGGCGAATATTTGCCCGGATAAGTGTAGTGCCACCATGACATCCACCAACTTACACTCGCGCAGTGATTAAGGCCTATTCACTTTTATAGAGACTCTGTGGCTCGGAGACCGTAATAAGCTGATTATACAACGTGGAAGGCACACCGACGATAAAACGGTTACCATGTATTCAGTACATCATTCTGAACCCCCAACATAGAAATTTTTCATCGGTATCTTTTGTTTAAATCAGCTGTTTCATTCTTTTTGGCGTATAGGCATTGTAGGACACCGTATAGGAAACAGCTGTTTTTTATACTATGCGATAGCTACGAATACGTGTCCCTTTCACCCTGTATATACATTATATGATTATTGTTATGCAATATTGTTGCTACACAGTATATAATATAGTGTAGATAACATTGTGCCATATTTTTTATTTACAAATATTTTAAATTGCTTTACAGGTGGCAGGATGCAAAGATTACTTGGACAGGCACTACCCCATACGTCGGAGAGCCGGTGAAGTAAAATATCTACGAGTACATAGATATCATCATAGATATCATAACGTACACTGATAATGTTGGAGAACATTATCAGTGACGTATAAGCTTTAGTAGTTTGTAGTTTCTCTAGAGATTCGTAAACAAATATTGTCAATCTGCTTTTGTGATAGTTCCTTTGTTGTGTTGTTTAATTTAGATTCAACTTTGAAAGATTACTATTTTAAGACTAAGAAGTACGTAATTTTGTTTCGAGATTTTGTACTTCATGAAATAGCCTTGCTAACATGTGAAATCTACTAAAATGCTTACTTACCAAATATTGCGTCCGTCTGCAACTTTTAAAGAAAAGTAAAATCAATAGCACTAAACCCTACCTTTTCTATCACTATTGCTGTTAAAATAAATTCTGAAAAATAGAGCTGTAAAATATTATTTAGTTGAGATACAATCTGTTGAATAAGTTAATAGATGAAGCTGTGTTAGAAGATTGCACACAAATAATGGCTAAAACTTTTGATCGCATTGTTGGCAGTGCGTCAGATATAACAAAACCAGTACAAGCTGGCTGCTTTTATTCTATTAAAACAACATATTTTACTATAGATCAGCTCATATTCAGAATCTTGTCTCCGCCGTGTCGTCAAATGTACAGCCTATTTATGTAATTAGTAAGTCACAGATTTTGAGTAGAGATTAATAAAAAGCCATAAAAAAACACAATTTTATTTCCCCTTAGATAATTTATTATTCTCATTACCATCATTTATAATATCCCGAGGTCAAATTAAGGTAACAATTCCCCTGAAATAAATCCCTGATAAGCCTACTCCTTACAGCACCCTTGAGACGTTATGGGATGACCTAATTATATGCGGTGTGCCCGCAAACCATGCTACGCCTTATGGGAGTAGGAAGCAGGATCCTCTTTTCTACTTATAAAAATTTGAGGTCAGAGGCCCTAGCACGAGCGCGCGATGTAAACGTTACGTTAATAGGTCGATTTAAAAAGGAAGAATACTCATACAATATTTTCTTAATTATAAGAATTTGTTCATATCCATCACATCTATCAAATTGCCGATGTAGGTCACACGGCTGCCAAGCTCAAATGGAACTGGACTGGCCACATTTCTCGCATGCTGGAGGAGCTATGGGCTAAAGTGTGGTTACTTTAGCCCATAGCTCCTCCAAATGAGTCCCAAACAGCAGCAAACGGCAACACGGAGGACCAGAAGGAGATGGCGCGACGAACTCGACTCTTTTCACAAAGATTGGCGAGTAACTGCACTGGATAGGGATAATTGGGAAGAGGGGAAGGGAGGCCTTTGCCTTGCAGTGGGACACAGATGGTTGATAATAATAATAGGAGGTTCCTCTCTCAAGAGCCCTGACCACCGGTAGCTCGGACCCTGATCCCGATGCTGGTGGGCTACTACTTTTTTATGTTTAAATGTTTTTTTATATTATTTTGTACAGAAATATTTAAAAATGTAAACAATAGTTATGTAAAGAAAATAAATAAAGGAATAATAATTTATATCCATGGATGTTACTGATTGTACTTGTTGAAAATAATTTAGCTAAAATGCTATAGAATAATTTTATTTTCGATTCAAAAACGACATATTTATGTTACGTTTAAACCGCGCGCTCGTACACTAGGGCCTCAGTATGGAAAATACTGAAACTACTTGATTCTCTTTTTTCTAAATAACCACGACGTCAACTTAAGGTGCTCAGATAATTGAAGTCCTCAGTCTCATGCTCGACTTTTCTATGGTCAGATAACTTTCATCGAAAGTTTTAGCTAGACTGGTTTTGTACGGAATACATTCCAAATCACTGTATTCACTCTTCACTAAAAGGTATTTGACAGTTAATAAATCAGTCTTAGGTGCGATAAAATTTACAAATAAAAGTATTACGACGAGATTTTGACGGAGCAAAATGCATTGAAACCTTCAAAATCTGTGTTATTATGTGTACAGAAAAATATTAACACACTGCTGGGCAAAGGTTTCCTCCATATCCTTCCAAGTATATTTCCCTGCGCTTTCTCTCTTAATTTACTTACTATACAACATAGCTTCCAGATTCCCTAATCCAATCACACTAAAACCTAAAAACACAATAACCTTGAAACCTCCTGCCGTAAAATCTCAAAGGCCCGGATTCCCAAATCAATCTGGATTTAACGATATAAGTTCGTTGTTAGATCGTTATGGGTTGTGATAGATGGCTCCCATGACAAATTCGTTAATAAAAGTAATTTATCATTCGCCTGTCGTCCGCAGAGGTGTCCTGTCGTCTTTGAAGGATCTGCTACTGATTTTATCTGCAGGTGAGGTTGCAGTCTTGTTTTTTTAGATGTTTTATAATATTTTTGGTGTCCAAACTGGCCCTAGATCTGAACACCTGTCATGGAAAGAGGCCTTTCCCCGCCGGTGCATAACGTAGGCTAGCAGCAACAGTAATATTTTAGTAAATTTAGATAGGTACTTCCATTTCAGAGAGGTCTGTGCAGCAGTGGGAATATTATAGAATAATCAATAGTTATTATTAGTAGTAAGTGTATGTCTTTTGTTTTAATCTAGTGCTGGACTATATACTGATTAATTTTAAAGTACCTTCTAAGTTGACGGACACAATTAAGCAACCAGCCTTTCAAAGGGATACCGTGAAATTCAGTTACTGGATTGTAGAAGTCAGATAAGCAGACGCACTAAGTGCAGTTATTGGTAAAAAACTGATGCAAAAACGTGGTTCGCAAAACCTAGGTTTTACACGGTGAAATCATTGGTATAAAATTACATTAATTTGTACAAGAAATAGGTTAAATTTAAATCAGCTTTCTTAGCTGGGTTTAGTAGTAATTTTGTATTCACTATCAAAGAAGACAATATCCAAGCTAAGCAACTTATATCTCCACCTGCACCAATACAAGCCAACAAGGAACCAAACAATATAAATCACACAATTCACTAGCCACGTGACAAATCACCCACAAATAACCTCCTGAACATCACGATCCGATCTAAATCGGAATATCAAACTCAAATATCTCGGAAATATCGAACAATGGCCGACCGAGGCCACGTAGGCCAATAAATCATAGAGGCCTGCCCGAAGTGCCACGTACCCGGGTATTTGTCCATAAACCCGGGCATAACAATGGCTAATTGCCCCGGTCAACCCGGACAAGATAGGCAACAATAAAATTTTATTCGATCGTTTAAGTTTCTGAATTTATGTTGGCAAAGTTTCGCACCGGTTGACCCTGATAGCGGGTTTAATTTTGGCCATTCCATGGCTTCCCCAATGGTTTTTAATTTGTAAGCTTTACGCTTGTTTTTGAACTGAAAAGTTTGAACACGTAGTTTCGAAACGTGGTTTCAATTTAAAGCTTAACATCAGGTATTGAATATTTCGGCTGCCGTCGTATTGTGGTCACCAGCGCTCCCGCTGATCATGAGGTCCTCGGTTCGGTTTTCGGATCGGGTAAATTGTTACAATTTCTCAGTATTCTGGCCTATATTATTTGAGAAGTCCACTTTCAAACACCGCTATGTCATAAGTTTTGTGATTTTGAAAGTTAACGGTCTAGAATTTAAAATACTTTGAAACAGATAAACGAAACTCAGCCAAAACTGGTTAGGAGTAGCGAACTTTGATGTTGATTTGTACAGAGTATTCTGTCAAATCAACATCCTTTTCATTTTGTTACTTGCGAAGTCGCCATCTTGTCGTCAACTTGCAAACACCGCTCTATTGTTACTTTTTTGTTAGTTTAACATTTCTTTTCAAAGACGCACATAGCGCGCTTTACAAGTGGTCTACTCATTTCTTCTCATACAAAAAAGAAACGATGAATTATCATTCTTTATCCGAAAAGGAGCCATAAACCTGCAGTGGGCCAATTTACATTCTGATTTATTATTAAATCGATTTTAAATGTCACTTTAATGGGATCGAATTTTCCGAAAAAAATACTGCAATGGCGTCCATTTGTCATCAACATAACAGAATAAATGTTTGGGTCTGCGATGAAAATTATATGGGTCAAGTGATTTCGTCGGTATTTTGGTTGCGTGCGGTGCAATTTCGAAGGTCTGGTATGCTTTCTTTGTTTTAATTTTTACCCAACTACGGCGAAGCCAAAAGGGAGGGTTATGGTTTTAGCAGTCTATGAATGTTTGTATTTAGGTGTGTTCATCCGTAGCGCCTAAACTATTCATCCGATTTTGATGAATAAGGTATCAATCGATTCGTTATTACGGGCCGGGTAACATAAGATACATTTTAACCGACTTGAATAATAGCAGGAGTCGATTTTACCTTGTAAACTCCGAATATAGTTATAGCGTGATTTTTCAGTAGTTGGGTTTTTAGTTGTAGTATACCACACAAATTCTTGTTATCAATTAGGTTGTAGAATTCTCAAATTAAGAATTCGGTTGGGAAAGTCATATCATACGACTTTTTTTTCAGTTGAAAAGTAATGTTTATTTCTGCTTAAAGTGTAAGCGCCACGGTAGCCCGCGAAATTCAAATTTTCTTTGGTTTTTTGCAATTTGCAGGTCAGTGTCAGGTTGTATGTTGATTAAAATACAACTATTTCATGAAAAAATCATGCAAAACTAAAAAAGGTAGTCAAAGCGATATCCTTGGTATTTTATGTGTGAACGTCTTATGTTCTAAATGTTTTATTAATATTTTATGCGATAAAATCCTAAATTTCCTGTCTGAATTTTACAATGCCCACCACTGGTCAGAACTACTCGATATACAGCGACCGCACTCACGTGTTGTGCCAGTGAGTGTTTTTGGGTGCGAATGTTAATTTAGTAGATTGACGTCAGTTTGATCGCTTTTCAACAGGTGTGCTATTCTACAACTCGAATACGTGCACACAAAAGAAGCAAGGCTTGCTCATTCTTGCGATAAATTCAATAATCACACACTCCCTCTCGTCAACTGCCTAGCCTTTTTCCAACTATGTTGGGGTCGGCTTCCAGTCTAACCGGATGCAGCTGAATATACTATATTACACAACTACTACACACTTTACTATATTTTACAAATAGCAACTGCATATCTGACCTCCACAACCCAGTTAGTACTGGGTAATACGATACTCCTTGGTATGACTAGCTGTCAGACTTTAACCTGTAACGACTGTCAAAGAACTACTAATGTCAGTCGAGACCAACGGCTTAACGTGCTTTCCGAGGCACGGAAGAAACTTGGTATGTGATGGGTGGTCACCCATCCACGGACAAATCAAAATGATTTCGCCACAAGCTCCTCAAACCTCCCTCTACGATAATCAAACTATAATCAGCCCACAATCAGCCCCTACATCAAATACAGGAACAATCCCGAAGTTGTCTCACAAGTTATTATGTAATTGCTGTATGTAACATGGTATTTGCCTTCGAGTGACTGTATTACCACAAACACATTAAGGAAACCGCAGTAATTAATTAATTGCTGAACAAGCTGACGGAAGGTATTTGACATCAGTGAAAATTGCTGCCTGTTTGATTTGTAGAGGGGATTAGTAATTGATTGTAATGAGGTTACAAGTCAATATCATCGTCAAAGCAGTGATAGCCTAGTGGTGTGATCGTCGGACTGCCAAGTCATAGGTCTCGAGTTCGATCCAATACATGTAGGACTGATTTCAGATTCATGTGCGTATTGTATAAATCACTTGCTTCGGTGAAGGAAAACATCATGATGAAACTAGCATGCCTGAGAGATATTTCTCGATGGCATGTTAAACCAAGTCAGAGGCCCATGGGCGGCATAAAAACTCTGACACTAGGTAAGGCACTAACCACACAAAGAAAACAAATACGATCGTCGATTGTTTTCAGCAGATTTTTGAGACTAAAATATAGACTGCATGAAAATAAAATGTTATTTTGTGTGTGTGTGCGTGTGTTGTCAATACTATTCACCCGAATAGAAAGTGATAAGTTGTAGAGCGCTGATTTTATCAGCCTGATCATCTGCCTAGCCCTTTCCCAACTATGTTAGGGTCGGCTTCCAGTCTAACCTGATGCAGCTGCATATTTTTCATGGAGCGTCTGCCTATCTGACGCCCACAACCCAGTTAGTACTGGGGTATTACGATTTTATCAGCCTACTTTGAATAAATGGCTTTAGATTGTGATACAAATATAGTGTGTAGTTTCCTATATCATCTTTACTGAATGTATCTCATTCAGACACGAATATTCGTACCTATTTCGTACTGTCACTTATGGGACATTTTCCGTGATTGTTCATTATTTTGAGCTCAAGATACTGAACAATCACAGAAGATATCCCGTAAGTGACAGTACAAGTTTAGTTGTAAACCGTGAAAGCTTAAAACAGTGTTAGCACCTATTTTATTTTATTTTATTTTGACTTTTTTTTATTTGACTTCAAGTTAATCGTCAAATAGCACTACTTACTCGTCTTGCATACACGTGTACGACGTACGTGTTCCTATCTGCGAAATCATTCCTTGACTTGGCACACGTGTATATTCTGTAGTCTCAACTCCTTTGACGAATTACTGTCGTAGGCATAGACACGTCATTGTGTGCCAAGATTTTGTCTATCGACATTATTGGGGATAGTATCATCCATGAAGTTACTTAAAGATATTGTTTGATTCTGGTGTTAACTGTACTTTCTCGTTAATTCTTGCACATTCAAATATGTGAATCTTAATTGTTATTGCCCTATGTTCTTTTAAGAAAACATCGATGAATTTAATAAACTATCAAATATTTTAAGAACACATTAACGCTTCTTAGTAGAATGTCCTAATACAATTTTTTTATTCATGCGTAAATGCTTTAGAAAACGTAACTTGAGTATCTTGTTCTTATAGGGTTTGTAAACCTAAGCATAAACTACGAAAAATTACCAAGAAAGAAAATGACTGCAAGACAGGATCAATTGTTTTGTTTTGACTAAACAGCGAACAAACGTAATAATAAGACAAGCTGTAAGTTCAAAATGTATTTCACAAAAATCGTCAAAAAGAACCTATGAAAAGTCGTATCCAGACGCACAATTGCGATACATCTTTCGAACGTTCGAATGCAATTCAAACTCAATCGAATTGTTTTTCCATTCCTTCTATGCATATTTTCTCCTACAAAATTTCGCAACGGTGAAGTCCTACACTATCTAACTGCCTCCCCAGACGTCTCCTTACACAGACAGTCCGCTGCAAGTCCTTTGACAAATCACCGTACCAGCGGACACACTTTGTTCCCAAAATGATTTACTACGGCTCTCCCGGCACCGAATATTCGGCCTGTATTGTTCCCAGGAGTTATGATTACCATAAAACACAAAACACTGTACGGAATGGTTCGCTTTCGCGGAATAATTTCAAAATAAAATTGAGCATTTTTGGCGGTGTGTGTTTTCTAGGAAAGTTTTGAGATTTTAGCTGGTGAGAGTAGGGCAAAATATTTTTATACACCGGTCATCATCTTCTGCCTAGCCTTTTCACAACAACGTTGGGATTGGCTTCCAGTCTGACCCGATGCAGCTGAGTACCTATATTTTACATGGAGCGGCTGCCGATCTCACCTTCACAACCCAGTTATTACTGGGTAATACTGGTAAGACTGGGTATTAGACTGTCGGGCCACTGACTACCTGTAACGACTGTCAATGATCTACAAATGACAGCCGGGACCAATGGCTTAACGTGCTTTCCGAATCACGAAAGAAACACGGCATGAACGAACGAACCTAGTCAAGCGTAGCTTAACCTGAAAATCGACTCAAACGGCGGTTATTATTTAGCCACGAGCTCCTTCTCATTCTTCCTTCTAAAACAGCAGCACATTACAGGCGCGATAAAAAGTCACGTAACAAAAATATCGAAACTAAATAAATAAAGAACGGATAAAATCGGCGTGGGATTGAATCCGCATAATCAATGGTAACAGATGCTGCTGCCGCAAACGTATCATCAATTCTGTTCGAATAAAAATATATCGTTTTAAAATTCTGAAGACGTATTTGTCGTTTGCTTTTTGGTTAATTTCTCTTTTTGCGTTGTGAAGTGATTAATTTATTCAAAAGATTTGTGAAGTTTTCTTTGAGTGTTCATTTTCTATGCAGAAGCCTTGGTTAACTAAAAGAAAACTGGACCTGACTGATTGCGCGCCAGGGTCGCGCAGCTTTATAGAAGATTCAGTCAGTGTCCGGTGTCTACAGCCAGTTCGACAAAACCTTAATCATTTCCGTACCGGTTTTACTGCAACTTTCGTATTAGTTAAAACAAGGAAACTCACTCTGAAATCGGATGTATTAGTTGCTAATAGTTTTGCTCGATGTAACACACCAGAATTTTATTCATACATCAATATTTTTTAAGCATTGCTGAATATTGTGGTATAGAAAAAAAGTCAACAGAAATATTTGACGTGATACTTCGCAAACACAGTAAACTATTTCATAGACTCAAAAAATTCACTCTGAAAAAAAATTCACTCCAAAACTATACGTCGGAGTGTAGCAAAACCAACTGAGCTATTCAAAATTCCGGTCCAGTTTCCCAGTTTCCACAAATTGTGCATGCGTCCGTCGCTTTAAAAAAAGACTAGCTACTATGCGGTGTCGATTGAATTCTCTTAAAACTCCGACTCTCCGTGGTGTCGTAATTTTTTATCGGTCAGCCCTCGGGTGCGTTTACCCCCAGAAATTGGCATACGTTGCCAAAAATAGCAAAATATATGGACGATATGTGGAAAAACGTTAGGTACTAATTTGGCGCAGACAATTGGCAGTGTTTTGTGTTTGGTTTGCTTAATAGTGGCCGTGAAGGGTTTCGGGTTAGCTGATGTGGTAATGATAGGATTCGGGAGTGCTTTTGGCCTTGCGTAAATTCTGAGACCTTTTAAATCAAACACTCCTAGGGGCTAAACGAAATGACGTTCTGTTATTCTGTTAAAAGTCCCTGGACAAATACGAAATGCTTCGGAAGCGATTTTTATTTGTCTCGGTTTTTCTGAGGATGTAAAATAAACTCTGTAGATGTATATTACAAGGGTAAAAGTAGAATGATGACGTCGAAGATCATACGCTCTTATTCAAAACAAATAAAAGCACATACCTCCTGCGTGTATCCTCACAGAATGCTTTTGTAGCTTTTAATCTGCCAGAAATCAAAAACCTAAAGTATACCTTGCTGTTAACCTGTTATGAAGATTATTAATTTTACAATCGTATTTACAAAAACTGGTTTTCACGAATTAAATTCAACACTGATTGCCGTAATGACATGTTAATTTTATTCCCTGATTTCAATGCACAATGTATCGCTGAAACAAAGGTGCCACTGCACAAGCTGATTTCATATCCGAATGTAAGGTACAAAGAGAAGAAATTGCGTTTTATTAATATTTGCATTTTAAACGTTTATTTGGCTGTCTGATTTCGTACGAAGGTGTATGATATGAGGTTTTGTGAATCTCTGGGAATATAAAGAAAATGTATGATACAGTAAATGAACTTTTGACGGCACGGTTGGTCCAGTGGCTGAGGGATTGACTGCTGCACTGGGTGTCGCGGGTTCGATCCCCGCGCGGAGCAAATATTTGTATAACCTACATGTAGTTGTTCCGGGTCTGACTGTTTGTGTATGTGAGTTTAAATGTTTGTAAACGCACCCACGATACAGGGGAAATTCCTAATTTGGGGCAACGTTTAAAAAAAAAATTTAACTGGTTGTATCTTCAATAACGTCGATTGTTTATTTTCCTAACAATGGTTAGTAAAAGCACTAATGAGACATATTAAATAGTTTAACGGTACTAAGTAACTTCATGTCCAATTCAATCAAATAAATAACAATTAATAATTTTGCTATTGGTTCAATTTGAACGGCTGCTCAGAAGAGGAACGCTGAGCAGAATAGTTTCCCAAATTACACTACAACACAATACAACCATGAGTTCTCTTCAATTAACCATGCCCAAATGTGTGTCTTGGAACTTGATCCTCAATTAGACAGTCTTGTACTAGCCTTAATTGAAACCAAGTCTGGATAACAATTTAGTTTACCAGCTTTGACTAACAGGCATTTGACCATTCGGCAGCAAATTATCACCAATAAATTTTACATCTGCATTCATTAGTAAAATTATTTTGTCAACAGTTTCATATTAATTTTATGAATAGACTTGAGCTTTTTTTTTTCGGTTGCTGGCAATAAGCTCGCCCCCTTTTACATACGACTTAAACATAACTGGCGAAATGTAGGCGTACTATTAGGTACACTTCTGCCTAACCCTGTGGGGATTACAGGCGTGATGTTATGTTGTTTAAATAGACTTCTGTGTTGCTATTTACAATAAATTCATTATTGGATTCCTAGAATTCATTAAAACTAATTAGTGAGTGAAGTTAAGCTTCATTTCAATAATGATGGGGTAAATTCTGTGGGTTTATGCATGCTGTTATTTACAGTTTCATTATGTAGAATCAGCAAGCACGAATGAATTAATTGTATAATTCATATTTTGATTTACATCTGAAATGGCACTCACTTTTAACCCTGAAAATAATATATTGGATGATTTTATGTCGTTATCGTCATCGCAGCCAGAAATCGCCCACTGCTGGCATCCCTATATTCTGCCATACTTCTCGACTCGCTGTGTCTCTTGTCATTTTTAGTTTTGCCTAGGCTAATAAATCGCTTATCCAATTCCTCAATACTAAGAGTACTAACTTCACGCCTACAGTTTAGCTGAGATTGTGCCTAACGTAGCTGCGTGGTGACGCTGATGGGTGTCAGCAAGCGAACGACGGGGCCCTAACGACACGTCACCCCCCCCCCCCCCAACTGCACCGCGGAGCTACCTCAAGGAATAATCGTCTCAAGGTTCGGCCAAATCAACCGGGCCGATTTTTCTGTCAAATTCCAGTGGCTGGAGTCCGGTTCGCCAGCTCTCCGAACCTAAAACGGAGATTTCAGCGTTACCCGAGCTTAAATGATTCCCGAAAAATCTTTGCCAAAAAGTTCTCCCATCTTAGACACTCAACAGACGCTCCTCTCATGATTCTGTCTACAGCACGACCTCAACGCAAAAGGGCGAAGCCACTACATCAATTACGAAATGTCTGACACTAAATCGCGTTACCGTGAACAAGGTTTTGTATTCAAACTTTAGCAATTACGTTAGTCAGGATTAAAGTTAAGTTGCGAACTTTCAAAACGGGACGGATGGTTACCGTAGTATTCTCTACGGCCGTCTGGAAGTGCGAGCTTGTTCGGCAATTTGTACAGTTGACCACAGGTCAATAGTCCATTATGTATGCTGTGCATTACTTTGGCTTACAGACAAGAGCAAACTGCCAATTTCAAGTTCTAAGGAGATATATTTTTGACTTCAAATACTAGAGACTAGATATATGTAGATACGTAGACTATACTACATAGTAGTTTCACAATTCGCGCCGACAAAAGCGGTCCTTAATCACAAACCCAGACAAATGAGTTCAGCTTGTCTTCATTCTCTTTTGGCGTCTTACTTATCTAATAAGCTGTTAAAGGCCTCTTTTTTATTTTGTTGGACAGATTTTTGCTCAGTGCCCTGTTACAAGTACAACCAAACAATGTTCTTAAGAAACTGTACTGCAGCTCAAGTTAACCCAACATATCCCACTTCCTTCTACCCCGTGTACCCCAAGTACTTAGCCACAGATCCACAATCACACTTTGGCGAGTTTTAACACCAACTTTTGTTTGTGATCGGACAATTTATGTAAGTTTCCGTTATGAGCACTCTTGGCCATGATGGGGGAACAGTGGTTCTTGATTGTTATATTATTATTTTTATTTTAAAGAGGGTGGGGAAGTTCCGCAGTAAGACGGAGTTGAGATTGTAAAATATAGTTAGTGTTGTGGTAGCACAGGCTATTTTTGACTGTAGTTGTTTGAGCTGATGTTCATTTGTTTAATGTGGAGTTTATACTGTCTCCGTCCTGTGAATCATGGTATTGTTTGAGTCTTGTGTCTGCATCTAGGATTGAAAATCTGTTTAAACACATTTTGATGGGAGGACGTTTTACCTTCTAGGTTTTATCTTATATTATTCAGTACAAAGCACTCTCAGACATTTCCTCATCATCATCACATCAGCCCGGAATGACCCAGTGCTGGATACAGGCCTCTCTTTTCTTCTGCCATAATTCCCGGTTGTTTGCTACACTTATCCAGGTGTTTCCCGCGATTTTGACGATATTTTCAACCAACGAGCTTTAAGACGGCTCTGGTTTCTTGACATTTGTTGGCTCCAAAACACTAAACTGTAAAGAGGCCTAAATTCCTGCCAAAATGCTGACAACAACTAAAAACTATGCAAATAGATAACTGGAGACAAAACTGGAAACAAAGGGGATTCTACCCACACTACCTGGAATTTGAGTTCAACCTGTCTTCGGTGCCCCTTAAGGACTACAGCAAAATTTCATCACATGTACCTCGTAATTAGTTTACGTCAGTTATGACCAGCCTACATAAATTAAACAAGGCGATTATCATAAAACATTGAGGTTGACCCTTGGGAGTGACCCGCAGTCAAAGGAAGACTTTACCTTATATTGTAGGGTGAGGAACGAGGGATGAGAGATAGCGGGTTGTAAAATACAGATTTTTTATTGTCATGTGAGTGAAGAGACTATTTTTTCAATGGCAAGGCCATGTTGTATCATGTAATAGGGGGCAATCCTATTGCCATCCACCGGGCACGAATCCAGACTCTAATAGAACTTTGCCCGACCCAGGATTCGAACCCAGGAACTCATGCTCAGCAGTCGCGCTTGCGACAAATAAATTTTCGAAATATTTCGTCACTCCCAATTCACACACATGGAAATATAACCAATTGCCACAGATTTTGGGTACTTACATTATATGTAAAAAAATGATGTAAATTATTTCATACCAACTATTGCCGAAGCAATGAGAAAAATCATAGTGAGGGAACTGGCATGGTGACATCAATCAACTCGCATTGGTTTAAGCTGACGACGAAAAAATCTTAGTATCATAATGACCTACTCTAATACTCGCGAATTTCACTTCTTAAAATACTTAATTCATCCGCTATCTCTTGTACTTTAAAATTTTAATACAAAAGATATTAGCTGTACTTGTACTGGTCTCCCGGAGGAGATCTCTCTTAATTTAGTTCAATGCTGACGGGACAAATGTTTTTGCTGGTTCATACTCAAAACGTGTTTTGTGAGGGGAAGCTAAGTTATATGTTATGCAAAAACTTAGTTGCCTTGGATCGTCGAATTAAGGTAGATAAACTTAAAAAAAACACAGGTAATTTTCAATTAGCGTTTATTATGAATAAAACTTTCCCGAAAAATCTAATATTTAAGATACTTATTACTGGAAAGCGAAGAATATTTCATTTAATTGATGATATTTGCTCCAAAAAAATATCGAAATATGAAAATGTCAAATAATAAGGGGTTTTAGACCAATAAAGGTATTCGTTGTAAAATTATAAGCACATACAGAGGTGAACATAGGCGATGGTGACCATTTCCCATTAGACGGGTCGTTGGCTTGTTTGCTTTCAGAATAAAAAATCTCTAAGAATTAACTGGGTAAGGAATGAATGAATGGCTTGGCTAGAATCCATTAATAAACAAAATTTCACCACCAAGTTCCTTCCCACGAAGTCACCACATCTTCATAATTTCTTTGATCCTAGTACTCAACACAAATAGTATGGGTTTGAAGGCAGTCCTTTGAGTCGGGCTCGGATCAAAGGAGCGAAGCTGAGGTACGCTAAAATAAACATGTCTACGTCTGCCACAAGACGGTTAGATACAATAAAATGTTGCTTTTGTAAAAAGTAACAAAGTGATGCATAGTCTTTTGGTGCAATTTTGAAATAGTTTTAGAGATGGTTTCGTTATAATGTTTATACTTATATATTTTTAACTTTCTTTCTGCTCACTTCTGTTATTGGAAGAAACTCTTGTTGTGTACCTAATAGTACACCCACATATCGCCCGTTATGACTCCCATGTAATAGGGGACGAGCCTATTGGCTGCGGGACTGTTCGAAAGAGATACCACGGCCCTGGAACACAAAGGGCAAAGAAGGAACATGGATGGGTTTTAGTCAGTACAAGTCTGGCACTCCCTTCCGCTCCGCCCAGAGCGGGGGGGGGGGGGTCATTTGATGATTTCCCAGCCTATAAAAAAAAAAAAGGGGACGAGCCTATTGCCATCAACTTAGCACAAATTCAGACTCTGTGGCTGCTACTGAAAAATTCCTGATAGGAGAACCTAATAACGCTTTGTCCGACCCGGGAATCGAACCCAGGACCTCATGCTCAGCAGTCGCGCTTGCGACCACTCGCCAACGAGGCAGTCTTTCTTTTAATTTCATATTATTTCCGCAATTTCAGTTACATATTCTAGTCCTTCTATACGAGAAAATTTTGCATATTCAAATAGGAAATACTGACTGATATTTAGTATTAGACATTCACATGGCGTAAATAAAATATTAGGGTCCAAGTCGGGATCCGAATCTTTACATATTTATGTGTACGTAGAATAAATTTCGATATCCAATAGTTAGTTTTCATAAAAATGCTTCCGTTTTATTCTCGCGAATGATACGTGTAGCTAGGGAACAAGAAGATGTTTTTTTTTTTTTGATTTCTTTAGAAATAAGCATCACCTTTGTACTATTTTCTGTTCCTTTCTTCTTTTCTGTATTTAGTGTGTACATAAACTGTTAAATAAATAAATAAGAAGGAACTTAAAAATGTTCCATTTACAAAATGTGATTAAGCATAAATTTTGAATTTTGTCCAAGTTCCAACTGATCACTTTTTCTTAAACAGCAGCAAACGGAAAAAAGGCAGATACAGGAGGAGATGGAAGGACCAATTGAACGTCGGCGTCGATGTAAAGATTGGTAACAAACCGCAATTAATTGGGATATTTTTGTAAGGAGGGAAGCAAGTCCTCTCAAGGAGAATATAACCCTGCAGTGGAACACAAACGAATTAAAATGTATATGTATATTTTGCTAATGCAAAATCTCCCTAGGATACGACTTTTATGTTGTGTTTAGATTATTAAGAATTTGGTACAGTTGTTGAACCATTAGTAATTAATATACCTAGGTATTTCAGCCGAAACCTAAAACCCACGAAGCACCATTCCAATTAACATTAATTAGAATTTCCGCGCCCATTAAAAAGCAAGAAGGCGCAAAGACCAAAAAAAACAGTACAAAAAGAACAGACGAAATTTCCATCTGCCCAACAAGAATTAACAGCCCCTTACATTTACGTGTATTAAGAACGGACTACCTGTTCTTTATCCAATTAAAGTTGGGAAACGAGACCGAGTTACTTGTGAGAAAGGGAAAGCCTTACATCCCTATTAATTATTCAAAAGAGGCCCCGATCGTCGAGATACGTACCCCAATTAATCTTATATTCATTGACTTCAGCAAATTGACACAGATTAGTAAAATCCGCTTTATAGTCGAGTTTCAAAGGGTTTGGGCTGTGGAGTTCCAGTTTTTGAAGCTAACTGGCCGGGAATTGTGTATTTATGATTGTAGGTATTAATGGTAACTGTTCCTTTAATGTTCTATTATTAATATTTCATGTTGGAAGTCCTTTGGGAGCTGTAATACGTAAGTAGGGCTGTTCATTTCAGTGAGGGGCGCAATTTCCCTTAATTTTGCTGTTGTTGAGTGACAATATTGTTATTGTAATGCCCAGCTCTGTCGGACTGGTTGTATCAAAAGACCACGCTAAACAATTTTTCAGTTTTCGTAGATCAATTGTAGGTACATTAATTTGAAATTTAAACGATTTTACATCTGTAAACTTACGCTGTTTTCTCTTTTTTGTTTGTCTCGTTATTCATCTAACTTATTATAACATACGCCTTTTAATCCCCGAAGGGTTAGTCATAAGTTTAACTGACAAGTACACCCACACTTCACCAGTTATGTTTAAGTTCCATGTAATAAGAAGCTAGCCTATTGCCATCAACCGGGCATATATTGAAATTTTGAAATTCCGTTTCCCAATGAAAATGGAAAACTCAATACCATTTTGCCCGACCCAGGAATCGAACCCAGGACCTCATGCTCAGCAGTCGCGCTTGCAACCACTAGACAAACGAGGCAGTATCGCATCTTATGTATGAAAACTTGTATTGCTAGACAGAAGGTAAATTGAGATGACGACTGATAAGAATGTCTGGAATAAGAAGACGTGCTGCGCCAACCTCCAAATACAAAATAATGCGAAAATACAAATGCGTTTGTGTTTCTAGAAACCTTCAGTAATTTTTACATGAATGTGTTTTTATAATGAACTACAACCTAGAATGATGTTTTTTTTTTCAAGTAAAGGAAGCCAAAAGCTGATTTATAACTACTCAATCCCACAGACGAAACCGGTAAAGTAACTGTCCAGTTTAAAAATAAAAACGTCGTTTCGACTACGCATGCGGTTTGGCCGACTGAAATGCAAGTCACCGTTTTGTGGACAGCGATGTAAATGGATGTTAGACATAAAATAGAGGCTAGCCATGTGTGTCTCTCGCTTTTGAGAGAAAAACCGCGCAGACATGATTCGCAAAAAAATTGTTCAGTTCAATTTAAATAAAACGATATTTTTTCTTTAGTGCATCTGCAATCAGTGCATTGACTTTTAGCAGATGTGTTGCATCCTTCTCTCATTCAGAGTGTGTCCTCCAGGGAGAACATCTACTCTTAAAATAAAAAGAATGTAGGGAAGTGATTAATCTCGTCAAATAAAATCTATACATTCCTGCAAATTATGAATTGTAGAAAAGTAAGATGGCTCTTTGTATTGTAATTTAAAGTAATTGTAACTTACTGAGGAACGCAGGTCTTTAATTTAAAAATATTCTGTTTTAAAAGAATGACAGGTATGCTATGATATTATAAAGAAAGATACGCTACGTTCATACTGAGCGGCGTTCAAATATCGTTGCGTTGTTACGACTGCGATAGATAATACGGATCGTATGATATAGAAAGAGATAGCTTTGTACGTGAAGTACTTAAATTACGACAATTGTCGCAATTTGTTTGCAACAATTTTTCACGCGGTAGTGCGATATCTACCTCTTTTTATTTATAATATCATTGCAAGTGTGGTGTTTTTCTTCTCAACATAACGACACAATTAATGCCAATCATCTCTTAATGTTTATTTTTCAATTACATGGAGCGAGAATCTGAACTCCACCATCCCGCAGTTACTAGAAAAGACGATAGTGCGTCGTATGCTTTTATTGTTCGCAAACCCCTAATGTAAAAGTATAATGTATAGGTACGCATTAACTCGATGACGATCTTAAAATAACGCCACCAACTAACAAAGTCTGGAAACTCAACGAAAGACTTGAAAATGGTTCCAACCGTTTGCAGTGCTCCAGTTCATACTAAAGTACTTGTATTTTCCGCTAGAGGGCGGCGATAAAGAGGTTTAGGAAACTTCTGACAGATGGCGCTATTGGTGGAGACAAGAATGAAGTCGGAATCTATCATTTTGAAACCCCTCATTACTGCTCATTTCAAACTTATTACTTACATATTTTGATTTGGCTGACCCAACAGACGTAATCCTGTCCGAATTACAAAATATTACTTTCCATTATTTTTCCGTTCAATTTTCCAAGTATGCTTTTTCTATAAATTTGAGAACAGTTGAATGCCTCGTTCATCTAGTGGCCGCGACTGGTGAGTATGAGGCCCTGGGTGCGATTCCCCGGTCGGCCAAAGTTTTATTGGTTTTTCATCAGGAATTTCTCAGCAGCAGCCACGGAGTCGGGATTTGTGCCCGGTGGATGGCAATAGGCTCGCCCGCCCTTACATGGAACTTTAACATAACCGGCGAAACGTGGGTGTACTGATTAATGGGTACACCTCTGCCTAACCCTTCGGGGATGACGGGGATTGTTTAGCTCAAAATTAATTTAGTAGGTAATTTGTGGCGCCAGTTGGCCTTAATCTAGTCTTCGTTAAACAAGAATAATGCATTCGTTCAGGCCTTTTGTACTTCTACATATTTTGATCAAATCCGAAACGCTAAAAAACCTATTTCTTTTCAATTTAGTTTCGTTACAAAAACACAATAACATTCTTAGATTAAGTTTTTACGCACACATCTAAATTCCATCTATTTTTATAATTCAGTGGGTCCTAGCAACCGCATGGCAGGCCCGGGGCGGATCGAAAGGGTCAAATCCATTATGTGGCGGTAAATCAGTTAAATAATTCATTGTTTTAAGATTTATAGTGTCGCTGTAGTTTTCATTTTAGTAGATGAATTTGTTATTCTTATGAAAAAAAATTAAGGTGTAAGCGCGAGTGAAATATTTATTAGGTTTTTTCAATTTGCCGGTCAATGTCAGGCTTTATGTTGGACAAATTATTATATGCGGCCCTAGTATTTCTCTCTGAACCTAAGAACGTTATTTTATGAAAGTTTACGTACTTTTTTAAAACGCATTTTATAAAAACAAACTATTATGCGTGAATTGAAATTTGAAATCATCATCAACATATCTTGCCTTCCAGTGCAACTTGATGTACCAGTATTTTACATGGATCAAATACCTATCTGATTAACCCAGTTGGGGACTGGGTACCACGATTCTCTTTCAGACACGTTGTCAGATTATTATCGGGGAATTACAAAAAAGATGGAGATGGGGCGTAGCGTCGTCAAACTATCCTAGACTGTGTACGCAACACCACACTGCGCTCCAAAATACAAATTGCTGACTTTGTAGTAGTAGTCTACATTGGCCTTGGATCGAAACAACTGGAAGTCTTGGGAGAGGCCTTTGCCCAGCAGGGGGATGATGCAGGCTAACAGTATCAGAACAAAATGGTCATTATTACTACTGAACCTACTTTACAATTTACTAGAAAGATGATCAGGATACTGTTTCAAAAAATAAATATATCATTAAATACAATAAAAACCTGAATACATTACCATTAATATTCAAACAAGCGCACAAACACCGCTTTAGGACCAAAAAAGCGAACTTTAAAAGTACCATAAATCTCCCATGCTTTAAGGGAACGCTCTACGGAAGCTATCCTTTGTCCACCATTGTTTAATGTTGCGGATTTGCGTCAGAATAATGCCTTTTTTTCAAAGGAAACTGGTAATTTCTGTATGAAAGCGAAGGGCAGTTACAAGAAAAATTCAGAAAGTTACATTTGTAATGAAAATGGAAGGGAAATGAGGAAAAACTTTGTTGAGGTGTGGGAGGTGTTTGTTTTGATGTTTATGTAAATAGCGTGACGATTATTGTAACGTTTTTCTAAACATTCGTCAGACCCTATAATCTCATAAATAAAAAATGGTTTCTGTTTGGGAGCAAATACCGAGACATGCATTAGGTACTTTTTATCTTTTGACTAAACACTTATTTCTTTAGGTATGGTGAGGTATATTTTTAGACATCTTAAATTCACGGTGAACCTTCATACATCTTTTTTATTCAAAATAAAAGTTGTGGTCCAAGATCACAGGGCTGTCAGACTTTACTTATTTTCTGAGTGACAAAATCTGTGGGATCGAGTAGTGTTAATATATACTATAAACCTCTGCATACCTGTTAGCTTGCGCCTACGGAAATTTTTCAGGCATCAGGTTCTATAAATATAAGGTACTCACTTTTTTAAAGTCCAAACGCTGAGTGTTATATTTGTTGTGTAGAATATTGTTCAAAATATATAATCAACAATGCCAGACACTTTCTGTTTGTTTAAATTTCTGCCAGACGCTTTAAAGCTCGGAAAAAATAACTTATATTTTTAAATATCAAAGAACGACATCGTGTGCTAGACATTTCAGACACATTTATGATAGTCATACCTTACTTTTATAAAACAATTTAATAAAACGTAAAACTATGAACAAACTTAAAACTTTTAATAACAAAACTTTTTTATATCAGAAAGTATTAACCAAATTGCGAAACCAAAGTTACAAGTGCTTAAAGCCAAAGTCGCAAGCCATCGGAACGTTAATGAAGTATAAATTATTTAGTTAGTCCAGTGTCCGCGACTAATCTGTGGGAAGCTTTAGGGATTAAAGCCTTGTTGTAGCTGCCCACAGTTGGATTAAATGGGTAATTTTCCAGTTTTTGTGTTCAACGTTACAGTTAATTTTAGTTTGATTTTCTGTTTATCGCGGAACTGTAGGCTCAAACTTGAATTTACCATTAAATGTGAAAAAAATCTTTTATAAAGCGCCCTCAACGGTCGTCAATAATATTGATCGATATCGATATTTCTATAACCACTGTAATGAGCATTTAATTATAGATTTTGAACTTCAAGAAGCAAGATAAAATAAAGTAAATCTTATAACAATCTGAAATACACACTTGACTCCCAAAGTCATTCCTGAAATCACCTCACTGTCTTCATTCTGATAATAGTGCCTCTAACCCCAAGATACAGAATAAGTGTCTATTTTGAGGCTTCATGGCAAATAATATTGTAACCCTGATAGTATGTTTGCTTTGGAGCTGAGATAGGCAGTTGATCCATGTAAAATGCTGGTATTCAGCTGCATCCGGTTAGACTGGAAGGCGACCCCAACATAATTGTGATAAGGCTAGGCAGATGATGTTGATGATATTCTGTTTGCTTTGTTGGCATTTTCATTGTTAAAATATCGGAGAAAAGGCACTGAAATACAGGCATTGCCTAGTTTGGTTGCAGTGGCCACATCAATTTATTAGAAATTAACACTGCTAAACTATTTTAGTTTTAACTCAATTCAATTCATTTATTTGCAAAAACATGTGTAGATAATGTACATGGTATGATGCTTATTATAGGTGTTACAATATACTCTTTGCTCAACATGTTTGAATGGTCAAACATGTTGAGCAAAGAGTATATTGCTGGCTGGTGTAAAAATTAGGTCGAAAGACCAAAAGATTTAAAAAAAAAATACAAATAATAATAATCAATAAACAATTAACATTAATATTAAATATAAAAAAGGTAAATAGTCATGCGATGTAAAATAAATAGAATGGATTCAATTAGTATAATTTTAGAGCGATTTGTCATTTAAAAATATATTAACATTATAGTAGGCTTTTTCTGTCAGTATTTTTTTAATGTTTTCTAAAACTGATCTGTATTTAGTATTTTTATACATTTAAGAATATTATTATAAATTATCGGCGCTCTGCGCGTTTTTACGTAACTATTATAGTTTATATTATTATTAATTATTATATATATTTATAATATTTTAAGCAACTTATATTTTTGTCCCGTCGCTTTTTTAAGCCACGCAACCGATTTGCCTTCAAACCGATGCAACATTAAACAATTTTCAATTGTCTATTTTAAATTGAAGTCTCAACAAAACATCCTTTACCCATACTAGAGTTTATTTATGCAATGCTGCACAACGTACATTAAGTGGACTGCTCTAAAGGAAGGGGTGATGCATACATCTCAGTATGATTTATCACCCCACTGTAAGTATGCCACTTGGCAGAGGAAATTGATAACACTTATCCTTATATTGACGATGTTTTGTTGTTTGATTAACTGTTTAGGTTGGTTTTATCCATGCGGTGAGTAGAAATTACATGATATGGTGGCGTAGCGTATACAAGGAGGACCTTATGTAAGCCTAGCCTTTTCCCAACAATGTTGGGAGTGTATAAACAAGATGGCGGCGTGGTTAATTAGTAACGTGGCAATAACGATGAACTACTGCAACTAGTTATTCTGTGGTTGAGTACTAACTATGTGACCGGTGACACGAAGGCGGTCACGTCCGAGCTCAGACTTAGGACTTTCATAATCTGCTGACATGAACATTTAACGTGGAATCGTGCTTCAATAACTTTACATTCTATTGGCAGGAGCCACACGATTACTTCAATTGCTTTGACATTTGAAACTTCGTGTCTGTCTGGCGGATGTTTGTTTGTGGCTCGATGTTCAATTGTGTGTGGGTTTGGATTTTGACTACTACAAGTTACTAACTGCATATGCTTCAATGGGAATTTCGATCGATATAAAGATTTTTTTTTTTAATTTTTGTTTTTCTGTTTGTTTTTTCCGGCTAATATATAAAACGCCTGGATTTTACCACACTGTAAGTAACTGTATGTCTGTCACATACCCTATAAAAGTAACTGTCTGTCTGTTTGTTACGGCTAATCTCTGAAACGGCTGGATCGATTTCGACAGCCCTTATACTGGCAGATACCTAATGTTATAAAGAGTAATTTAGGCCACATTTATTTTAGAAAAAGATTTAAGGTTCCGTGTAAAAAAATTAAAACTTGGAATTGTTAACAAAATCCGATTCAAATAGGGACGTAATCCTACTAATATTATCAATGCGGCAGTTTGTGAGGCTGTATGAATGTATAGATGTTTGTTACTCTTTCACGCAAAACTACTAACCGGAATTAGATGAAATTTGGCACACAGATAGTTTATAACCTGGATTAACACATAGGTTACTTTTTATCCCTGTAGTATGATCCCCGCGAGTGAAGCCGCTGGCATAAGTTGGTATTTTTATAATAATTTCACCCGGACGAATAACGAGGGCAACAGCTAGTACATTAATAAAGCATGTTCAAATTCGTCACAAGCAAGTACCCTCAACTCATGACTCTCATAACCCATTCAACCAAATAACAGGGTTCCTCTCGTTTTAATCTCATCGCAGCCAAAACTCGGCACTTCAAAGCTAACCCTCTCCTATTCAGTTTTCAAAGATTTAAGCGAGGTGCTACGTCGGAAATCCCATTAAATTCGGATCTAGTAGTTTTTGCGAGGCACGTACGAAGGGACGTGTTCGCAAAATGAGAGTGAAATTTTCACCTAGCATTTATGTGGTACGTTGAGCTCGTACTAACCAAATCTTACGTATTATGAAACGCTAACCCCCTTAGTCTTCTTGTACGTTAGTGTGATTTCAATACGAGAATCAGTTCTAGAACTGAATGGACTGTGTGATGGATGATTATGACAAGAAAGGAGGTGTGTGTTGAAATGACAAGTAATAGAGAAGTATGGAAGAAAAACCAAGAAGAGTATTAAAAGATTTTAAACTATTATGGTCACTAACATTATTACTTAGACAGGAAACGGGATATTTACCATGTTGTTGTTGTTTGTAGTAAACATGGTAAATATCCCGTTTCCTGTCTAAGTAATAAGAAGAGTATTATTGTATTATTAAGATTTGATAACTTTATGTTGTTGTCTTATGGTGAATGCTGCGTATACCTATAATAGGCATACATACCAGCACTGTTGTGTTATTTTTATCGTTTCACATTAATACTTCGTATGTACTGCTGTTGGTGTACCAAATAAATAAAGAAATAAGAAGAAGATATGCTGCGCCGACCCCAAATAAATTGGGATAAGGGCAGGAGAATGATGAATAATTTCTAGAACTATAAAATAAGAGATTGCAGGAATCAGTATAGTTTCTGGTTTGCATTTATCAATTCTTGCTTGTAATAAAAATTATTTGAATACCAGTCTTTTACTGTCCTAATGCAGAACAATCTTTAGGGTAATTTTTTTTTTTCAGTTCCGCTGAACAAGAGTTTGGTTACCGAAATCTAAAGCAATTATAATAATTTAACAATACGTTTTTGTACAGACGCCAGCACATCAAGCTACCCGAAACTGACAAATTTTCCCAATCAACCTTGAACCTAATGTTTTTGCTATATAGTAGAAAATCTATTAAAGAAATTTGACAAATTGTAGTACCTTGATGTACTGAAGTACCTTGAAGGCGTTGGCAAAATTGTGTAAAGTCATCATCATCATCATCATTTCAGCCGAAAGACGTCCACTGCTGGACATAGGCCTCCCCCAAGAAGGGGGGTTTTGCCATAATCGTCACGCTTGGCAGGCGGGTTGGCGATCGCAGTATGGTTGTTATAAAACACAGAGAACGCTGCTGCCCATTCTCTGGTAAGTCCCTTAGTCGCCTCTTACGACACCCACGGGAAGATATGGGATGGTGCTATTCTTTACGTCCGGACACCATACAGAACAAACAAAGTGTAAAGTCAACTTCATGTTATTGTTAGTTATGATCCAAGTCCTAAGTTATTAAAATACCGTCTAGAAATTAAAAAAAACTCAAACCGACACGTAAAAAACAAATACAGATGGAAAGAAAATTAGAATAAAATAATCTTTCTACCAACCGACTGATTGCGTTGAAGATAATTCTATTAAAATTAAATTCTATTTTCAAATAGATTTTATGCGCGTGAATAAATCTCGCATTTATCAGAGCGCGATGCAGTTTTTTCTGAGAAAACCGGTACGGACGATACGCTGGGAAAAAATCGACATTATCAATTTGGCTCAGGTTTTCGACGGCACCTATTTAAGTGAATAGAGGTGAGACTACGGACACAGACTGATAGGAAATTGGAAAATTCTCAGTTTTATTAATCATTAGCTTTTGCTCACAACTTTTATGTAGTGGTACAATTATTCTACAGGAACGTAAAATAACCATCAGGTATGGTAGGTAGTCGCATAGTTTTGCTAGCTGACTGATGTTTTATATTCTTTATACAAAAGCGTCAAAATCAAAAATCTAAATCAAAATCAAAGCATTTATTTCAAATAGGCCAGTTACAGGCACTTTTGAATTGTCGAAACAAAGACATCAATGAAAAATAGCTACAGTCCCAGTCACAAGGCATAAAAACTGTGAAAGTACTGTAGTTGCCCATTCCCTAACGTAGATCTCTATGGAGAAGAACGGGCAAGAAACTCCATGGACACTCTTTTAAATCAGAATACTTTTACAATAACTTGGTTACATCATTTATGTTGAGATGGTACATTATGTGAGAACGATGTAGCAAGATGTGTACTTTAAAAGTGTCCATAGTAAAAATAAAATAATTAATTCAAATAAACCGTGGCAACCAAGAGATGACCAGTCACAACTGACAGCGCCCGTTCACGAACATGACGCATGTATCGGCACCATTCAACTCAACCATTTTGAAGGGAACTAAATGATCCGACACAAGCGCCACCATCAGCGAGACATTTGAGTGAGCAAAGGGGGAACATGAGAACGCTTTGACGGTAACAACATCTGCCGAATGTTGCCGTTTTCATAGATTTTCTTAGGAATGGTTTGTGTTACTGTAGATTAGCATTGCGGTCGCGCGGTTTTGCTGTAGTAGACATCTTTGGAATTGTCTGTAAAACTTTTAGATAAGTATTCTCGAAAAAAATAATTGACCACCGCTTCCCACCATTTTTGAATAGAACGACAATTCAGTAATTTTATTTATCAGCTTTCTTTTCTTAAGCGATCACGGCATTACTAATATTTTTGGCCAACATTTCGAAATTGTAGCACTCCATTCTCTTTTGTCACTTTATTCGAGGCCCATAATATCATGTATTAATTTTTCGTTTACGTGTTCAGTCCCAACATTTTACTTGACGATTCTTCCTGCCTCTTAATAATTTTCCACTTTGCATGAGAGTGCACGTTACTATTCTATGTTCTACAAACTTTGTTTCTTTATACAGGCAGAGACCGTACATAAGTTCATAAATAATATCATAACGTCACATATTAAAAATTCAAAATTCTATGCGACTGCAGTTTTTGCAGTGTTTGACCCATTTCTCGGTTGCCATTCGCGAATATTATACGGTAAGTTACCTCCAAGTTCGGGTGTTAAGAACAAAAGTTGGAACTTTGTCCAAGAACTGGCGCAGGATTAGTGCAATATGGTCTCTATTGTATATGCAAATGTGAGGTGTTTTCATGGGTTAAAAGGTTTGTAGAGTAGAGAGGGTAAGATGTATACAAATATTTCATAACTTCTTTAGGTTAGGTTAGCTTTTTGGTGTGACGAGCTCCCACCCATCCCGCAGCAGACGCACCGGGCGTCGGCAGAAGGCGGACAACGCCCTCTTTCGGCTCCCCTAAATAGGTCCAGGGGTCCCGATCACAATGGACCCGAGACGGTGGCGCGTAGTGTTCCACGCGCTCTGTGGCACGTGGAACAGACGTGACGGGGGGAGATTTACACCTCAACTCCCCCCCGGGGCGAGGCTCGCAGGTCAAGTGGGCCGGCACTAGTCCGGGGCAGCGGAAGTCGCATCAGATCCCGTTGCCCCCCGACGCAAGTGTGCGAGGGAACACCGGTGTGGTTTTAGTCAGTACGAGTCTGACAGACCCCTCCGCTCTCGCCAGGGCGGAGGACATTCATTGAGGATTTCCAAATCAAGGAGAAAAAAATAAAAAAGAGTTCTTGGTATGACACACAACGTTCACATGATTTAAAGGAAAGCGATACGGAATAATATGATTAAAATAATTAGACCTTGTTTCTAATAAGTGCTAAACTAGGTTATTCTGACAGAATAATGGATGGCAGGATCCACGTAAATACCTAGGTATAGTCAATCTCATAAATGCTGTTTAACTGCCTCGTTGGTCGAGTGGTTGTAAGCGCGACTGCTGAGCTTGAGGTCCTGGGTTCGATTCCCGGGTCGCGCAAAGTGTTATTGGGTTTTTCCATAAGGAATTTCTCAGTAGCCACCATGGAGTGTGATGACAATAGAGGTTGATGGCAATGGGCTCGCCCCCTATTACATGGGACTTAAAACATAACTGTGCGAAATTTGAGTTTACTATGTGACGTGTGTGGGTGAGGTGTACACCTCTCCTTAACCCTTGCGGGATTACAGGCGTGATGTTATGTTATGAATGCTGTTTTAATCTGATGTTGCATGTCACCTTGTGCGTCAAGAAAAGAAATGGCTCAGAAATATATCTATGAGGCAGTGAGATAGTTTCAACTTTTGTGAAGAATTTAAATAGAACAATTACCTAGTTGACTATAAAGGGTGTAAAAAGACCCTTAACGAAGCTGAAAGGCAGTTGTTATCTTCGTCATTGCGATAATTTTTTTTTTTTGGAACCATATCTGGAAACCTTCTAGTTACGAAGATATTGGAAGACAAAGATTAAAGTTTTTTTAAAAATACTAGTTTTTAAGGTTATAACTTTATTTTTCATATCTCCATGACCGGGGGGTGGAGTTGCTCGCGTCCGTAGGATTTACCACCTTCTCCTAGGCCCACCCTACACGTACCCCCCGGGTGGTGCAAAACGAGCAACAACGCCGAGCCACGGTAAATAACCCGTTCAATGGTCTCCACTGGCCAAGAAGAACTAAATACCTTCTAAAAGAGTGGCCTTACTGCCCTGGGAAAGTACTATGAGATTATTCCCAACCCCCCTTTTTATAATGAAAATGTCTATTATCGAGAGCGAGTATTTGTCATGCGATCCGGCTAACACCCGGCGCCTTCCGGTATCCGGGCCGGTGGGTGAGAAATTGGTTACCGAAGACTCCATGGAAGTAGGCGACCAGGCTTCCGTGGCAGTGAATGTTACTGGCAGCAAGAAATATGTTCAGCAAGCTTTTCATCCTAGTTTGTTTATATCTCGACCTAGATGCAACTCCCTAGGTAACACACCAAGCAAAGAGATGCACGACCCAACAAACTTAAAACAGCCTGAGGTCAAAAATACAGCATGGTCACCAAGAGAACAACTAACTCAACCATCAACTAGTGCTTCTACTTCATCGCATCCACCTGACTGGCAAAGGGTTCCTTCTAACCGAAGTAATAAGCGCAAGAAGCTCTTACAATCACCCTCACCAGAGGCGATCAAAACCTCCAATAAATATAGTGGCCTACAAATTGATCTCACCGAAGATGAAAGTGCACTAAAACAAAAACGTCCTAGTAAGCCACCGCCAATTATCTTATACGGCGTTGAAGATGTCAACAAGCTAACGGAACTCCTAACCACTGTTGCAGATAAGGAAGAATTCATTTTCAAAATCGTCAACAAAAATCAGTTAAGAATCAATAGTCTTGACATTGAGGCTTATAAGAAAATTATGATCCTAGTCCGTGAAAAAGGCCTCATCGGCCACACATTCAACAGAAAGGACCAACGATGTTACCGATTTGTAATAAAGAACCTGCATCATGCAACCGCACATAGTGCCATAGTAGAGGAAGTTAAAAAAACTGATAACAAAGTTTCTGGAGAAATCATAAATGTAAAGTTTGGGCCTGAAAAGAAGCCGACTTCTACATTTTTTGTTAATTTGGTCTCAAATCCAAACAATAGCGCAGTTAAAACAATCAAGTCGATTTACCATCAAACAGTTTTAATAGAAGAGCCTAAAAAGAAAAATTCCATACCACAGTGCCAACGATGTCAACAATATGGACACTCGAAAAACTACTGCTTGATGCCCTATCGCTGTGTGAAATGCGCACAAGCACATAAAACATCTGAGTGCCCGAAAAAAGAAAGAAACAGTCCGGCAAAGTGCGTACTATGTGAAGGCTCACATCCTGCAAATTACAAAGGATGCACTGTGTACAGGGAGATCTTAAATAGAAAAACAGGTCAGAAACCTACACCCCGAACCATACCGCCCGAAAAACCCAAAACCTCACATGCAAAACCTGCAATCGAACAAAATAGGCCACAAGTCGAGAATACAAATCCAAAACATCATGGTATCAACAGAAATAGTCTAACATATGCAGAAGCCACTAAAAACAAATCCAATTTAGAAATATTACTCACACAACAGGCTGTAAAGCTAGATAAACTAATAGAGCAGATGTCGACAATGATGAATTTACTCACAACAATTATTAGTAAACTTGTCCCATAAATGGCTACATTCAGAGTTGGGACCTGGAACATAAATGGACTGATCAAACATAAACAAAATGTAGAGATACTCCTTACTCATCATGACATTGACGTACTTCTAGTTTCTGAAGCACACCTAACATCCAACCATTTATGTACTTTGAAAAACTACAATGTATACTCCACATTTCATCCTGATGGAACTGCACACGCTGGGACAGCAGTCATAATAAAGAAGCACATCAAACATGTTGTTTTGGAGGAATACAAAACTAACCAGATACAGGCTACTACGGTGATGGTTCAAGATAAACAGAGCTCACTAACATTATCCGCTATATATTGCCCCCCTAAGCACACCCTAAAGGAAGATAATTTCACAGATTTCTTCAGAACTCTTGGCCAAAGATTCATTTGTGGCGGAGACTGGAACGCCAAAAATATCTACTGGGGTTCCCGACTGACACTACCCAGAGGTAGAGAACTGAAGAAAAGCCTTGACGATAACAAAATACACGTCATGAGTACGGGTGAACCCACGTACTGGCCGACAGACTCCAATAAAACCCCTGATCTATTGGACTTCTTTGTGTATAAGGGACTTTCTAATATGTACCTAAGCGCCGAAAGTTGCCTGGATAGCAGCTCTGATCATACCCCCCTGATTGCCACTGTAAGCACAACACTAATAGAAAGACCGTTCAAAGAAAATCTCTACAACAAAAATACTGATTGGGTTGCATTCAGAGAATACATCGAGTCAAAAGTGAACTTAAAAATAAAGTTAAAAACAAACAACGACATTGATAAAGCTGCTACTGACATCACAAACCTTATTCAGATAGCTGCATGGAAATGCACACCGATACTTACGAGGCCAGGATCTAAAAATATTCCCAAGGAAGTGAGGAGTAAGGTCCTGGAAAAAAGAAGACTCAGAAGAGTTTGGCATACCAGCCGTCACGCTTCGGATAGACGAGATTTTAATAGAGCGGCCGCAGATCTGAAGCAATATCTAAAGGACATCGAAGATGAGACCTTAAAAAACCGACTCGAAAATCTGGATGCCACCGCTAAAAATGAATACTCGCTTTGGAAGACCGAGAAGCATAGCAAAAACGCGCCACAAATAGCTCAGCACCCCTTAAAGCTGGGAAATAATACATGGGCAAGAAAAGACGACGAACGTGCCGAGGATGTTGTCTCTTTCTTGGTCGGTGTATTCACTCCCAATTCCGGCGACTCATCAATGGAAAAAGAGATCCAAAACTATTTGGAGTCAGATCTACAACTCGGTTTACCGCTAAAATGCTGCTCACCTAGCGAGATCTGGAGAATTATAAAAGATCTGGAACTAAATAAGGCTCCTGGATATTGCCTAATAACAACCGAAATCCTACGTCAATTGCCAAGAAAAGCCATCGTCTTCATAACACAGCTCTTTAATGGAATTTTAAGGATAGGGTACTTTCCGAGAATATGGAAAGTGTCGGAAATCATCATGATACCAAAGCCAGGAAAACCACCGCATCTTGTGTCGTCATACAGGCCAATAAGCCTACTTACCTGTCATGTCAAAACTATTTGAGAAAGTCGTTGCACGTAGGCTTAATGAAATACTCAAGGATGGCAGTATCATCCCACAACATCAGTTCGGATTTAGAATGGGACACTCTACGGTTGAGCAGGTGCATAGAGTGGTGAATAAGATACGAGAGGGGCTGGAACGAAAAGAATACTGTTCGGCTGTGTTCCTGGACGTACAGCAAGCGTTCGATAAGGTCTGGCACCAGGGCTTGTTATTTAAAATAAAAAAAACAACTCCCACACAGCCTGTATGTATTACTAAAGTCATACTTAGAAGACAGAATTTTCCGGGTAAAAATTAATGATTCGTACTCGAAATTCTACGACATATTGGCTGGAGTACCCCAGAGCTCCGTCTTGGGGCCAACCCTTTACCTCATATACACAGCAGACCTACCAACCTCAGAAAAAGTACTTTCTGCCACCTTCGCTGATGATACGGCTACCTTGTGCAATGATAAAAATCCTAATGTGGCCTCACTAATGCTGCAGAAACATCTTGACAAAGTCCACAAATGGATGAGGGAATGGAAAATAAAAGCTAGTGCCAACAAGTCTATGCATGTTACGTTTACTCTCAGAAAAGATGACTGCCCACATGTTAAACTTGGAGATGACACACTTCCTCACGGGACTGTAGCTAAGTACCTCGGCGTCCATCTTGATAGGAAACAATCGTGGAGATACCATATTGAGAAAAAACGTGACGAGCTTAACATCCTGCTCCGAAAACTGACCTGGCTCTTAGGAAGAACATCACACGTTTCATTAGAAAACAAAGTGCTTGTCTACAAAGCAGTATTAAAACCTGTTTGGACATATGGAATTGAACTGTGGGGTTCTGCAAGAAACTCAAATCTGGAAATTCTCCAGAGATTCCAAAATAAAGCTCTAAAAACCATAACACATGCTCCTTGGTTTATGAAGATCTCAGAATTACACGAGCATCTACAAATCAGAACGATAAAAGAGGAAGTAGAACACCGACTAAAGACATACAAAAACCGAATAAAGGCACATACCAACACCTTAGCAGTAGCCCTAAGTGATCCAATAACTATGAAAAGGCTCAAACGCCACCACATATGGGACTTTATAGAATAAAGCAAAGTAAACAGTATGTAGAGGCAGATTCTTCGCTGGAAGAATGAACCTCAGCAGTCAATAACCGCACAAAAAATCTGCTAAAGGTTTACAACCGATTGCAGGATGCACAAAGAAAAAAAAAAAAAAAAAAATATCTCCATGACCCGTTCACTATTCAATGCATCCATCAGCTCAATGTTTACAGTGCGTTACATTGAGTTTTTCCGCAAAACGTGATTTTTCACCCCAATAAAAGAATCGTTTCCCAGCAATATTTTTTGCGTAGGGTTACTTGGTTTGATGTACAGAATGCTTGGCTGACGACTTCGTTAAGGGTCCGTTTACACCCTGTATTCTAGTTGTAATGGTTCTTATCTCACACCTTGAAAACTTAACTATAACCTGCGAGAAAGCCTGTAGAAAATCACCTCCACAAAGAAACAATCTTGGCTCGAGACTTCTAGAATAATGGAAATCCATGGTCTTAATATCCTAAGATGGAAACCCCAGACCTGACGTTGACGGGTAGCAGAGTCGGCAAGATATTTGTCTAGTCACCGACTGGAAATTCAACCAATTTATCTTTTGAAAGTTGGTGCAAAAAAAAGTATTGCAATATAAATTACGGGAGAGTGCTTTTTAAAAAGGTATTTTAATTTTAGTGCAATTTTCACATTAAAATTGGTTTTAAAATTGTTGTTTTAAAACGGAAATTTTCAATGATAGCTGAAACGTTTTATGATATTTTTTAAACTATAAGTTTTGTTGCTGAATTGATATTTTTTACTGATGAAAATTTGGTCCTTGTTTTTTGTTTTGCAGTAAAAAGCATGGCCCCTTATGCTGCACGTGTACTCGCACGCCAGTCACGAGTCCACATCATCAGCTCAGCTCGGAATCACCCACTGTTGGGAATAGGCCTCTTCTTTCTTCTGCTATTCTTCTCTGTTCTGTGCGTCCCTTATCCATCTGTTTCCCGCGATTTTGAAGATATCGTCAACCCAACGCGCTTTCGGACGGCCCTGGTCGGTCAGTCAAAACCTTATTCCATTGGCCATCCAGTTACGATACGAGTGCTATTCTACTAACCTTTCTAAAGAACACCATCATCGGATGGTTGCAGGTGGTGCCTTCAAGGTTCAGCCTGGGATATAGTATCCATCTCTCTTTTTTTTCATTACAAAACCCTAGCCTAGGTCCGTGGATGGGTTACATTACACACCAAATTTTCTCTGTGCCTCGGAAAACACGTTAAGCTGTTGGTCCGTTCCGATATTTGTAGATCTTTCATAGTCGTAACAGGTAGTTAGTGGCCCGAAAGTCTGACAACCAGTCTTACCAAGGGGTATCGTATAACCCAGCTAGCTCCATGTAATATACTGTTATTCATCTGCATCAGGTTAGACTGGAAGCCGACCAACATAATTGAGAAAAGGCAAGGCAGATTTATTTTTTATTTAACACTTCAAGCACAAAGTACAGAGGCGGACTTAATGCCATAGGCATTTTCTACCAGTCAACCTTTGGGTGATGCAGATGACGTTAGTAAGCTTAAGTTACTGCTTGGCTTTATTCATAAACGCGTCAATTTTACTCCTAGCTCTTCGTATTTTATTCAATACGAAGATTACGTACAAATAAGTTTTTTAAAATTTAAAAGAAACTTTAACGTGAAAATTCGAACTCTCTGAGCTACTCGTAAAACTTTATGAATGGTCGAAGTGAACAGATTGCGTTTTGAACATGTTTCGATGCGGGACGTAAAATTGGAAAATCTTGGAAAGTTTTCTTGACTGTCACTGTATTATTAATGGTATCGTTATTATATCATGTAAAGATCTTATAAAAACCCTTAAATTTATTAATAATGGTGTCGTTATCGATTTCGTTATAGATGTCGAATGATTTAAAGTATCAGGTATTGGTTCTAATAAAAAATTTAAAAAAAAAAGATACTTCTCTGTATCTTTATTTTTTAAACTTAATAATCATCATCATCATTTCAGCCGAAAGACGTCCACTGCTGGACATAGGCCTCCCCCAAGTGTCGCCACATTGACCGGTCCCGTACGACTCGCATCCAGCGGATCCCTGCAACCTTCACCAGGTCATCGGTCCACCTAGTGGGAGGCCCTCCAACGCAGCGTCTTCCGGTTCGCGGTCGCCACTCTAGAACTTTTCGGCCCCACTCAACTTCATAATTTCTGGCTTCAATTATATTATTGTTTAGCACGTATCTTTACTCAAGACAAATGTGTATGTTGAAGTACAAATCATGAGCGAAGGAAAAAAGGGAAGAACGTAGGATGACCTTGATTTTCAACAAAACTAAAAGAAAAAAAAAATAAGAAAAAAAGAAATAAAAATAAGAAAAAAAAAATGGAAAAATTAATGAATTTAAATAATAATGGTTCTACGCCCTTCTACCAAATCATTATTACAATTCCAATACTATTTTTTTCTTAGAACTCTTCACAAATTATAAATTCCTGTAAACGTTCAATAAATACGAGTAAATTGTTACCCAACGCTAAGTGAATTACCAATTACATTACAGTCTTGCTACACGAAAGCAAACTAAAATTGACGATACTTTTACAAAATATTGAGCGTTTAATTTGGGTTTTACATTTCTATCCATTATTATTCCGTTCATTACATTATTATTACATAACATGTCTTTCATTTTAAAATAAATTAAAAATCTTTAAAAAAAATATAAAAAACGGTTGTCGGCTGTGTTGGGAGCTGGGTTCAAGCTACCGGTGGGTGGTTGGGGCTCCAGAGATAGGAACCTCTTTACAATGCGACCCTTATAGAGGAGTTCTGCTTTTTGAATAAGGCCCTTGATCCAACTTCCAAGCGAGAGCCTCGAAAGATGTCCATCGAGGCATTTCCCCATCAGGATATTGTATGTGACCATTATCGGCATAATCATAGTCGCGCTCTTACTCCATATATCGAAAACCTCGTTCCCCAAGGCGAGATATTTTTCTTTATATCTTTATTATTATTTTATATTTATATATTTTTGTTGATAACAACAAATGCTTTATTCTGATGTTTATACGAGTACAAAAAAAATACAATTCAGAAAACCCCAATATCTTCTTAAAAAGTAGCGAATAGCGTGTCATAGACTTGAAACGACTAAACTAAACTTTTCACTTGCTGGGAACAACTAGATAGGTACCCATTTACTTATTAATTAAAATATCCAATGCTTAAATTATCAAGAAAAATATATCAAACGAAAATAAAGTGTTTATTTTATTTTCACAAAAGAAAATAGAAATATTACTAGTGCACTTTTTTTCTTAGGACTCAAGTCTAGCCGCACCTTTAACAAGTATGCAAAAATCCTAATTAAAATATAAATTAAGATCCAAGAACCATCCAATTCGGCCTACACCAAAATTAAAAACCATGACATCATCCAGCAATTACAGATACCCAATGGGCATCCCCATTCAGCTCACGTCCCGAACATGCCAAACTTTTAATCCAATAATCCTCTTCAAAATTAAAAAATGGAAAGTAACACAGGAACGATTAAAACTTAAAGTTTAATTTCCACGTTCGTTTAATTCATACTGGAGTGGCGGCCATTTTCAATTGTTCTCACAGTTAATTCAATTTTGGTGGAAAACTTTTTTATGTCGTAACTGAGGCGGAGTTGCGTTTTATTTGCATAGACTCTTCCAGTTTGTTTCAGCCTCTTTTGTAATTCGGTAATAGGCATTTGTTTAATGATTTTCGTTTTTGAAGTGGTAATGGAGTTTTATCGAATTTCTGTGTCTGTTGTAAAGTTAATTAATTAAACCTATTTTTTTTAGTTTACGGTTGCATTTTTTTTTTTTCAAATTAATATCCATAATATTTATTTCGAGTGAAGACTCATATAGGTTTAGTAACTTAGTCCTTAAAAACGAAGTGTTATTAAACAACACGATACGGCGATACATATAATAATGTGCACTCTGTATTTTGGTATTCACAATCATTCCCCGTACAAATACACATATTTTTAGTATAGTTCTCCTGCATTTAAGAAAAACTTTTACTTTTTTATTGATTTATTTTGTGTTATAGCATCGTATTGGAATTGGTCTGTAATGTTGCTATAATTAGTGGTAAATAAATAAATGTCAATATAAATATTAATGCAACACATACATTAAATATTCAAACGTTTGATTACTGGCTCTCAAAGCGAACAATACAAAACTAATGCAAAAACAATACGACAACATTTGGGTACATTTCCTCATGTTTCATTTCCCCACAACATTACTCAAACAAGACTACCGCTGCAACTAAACACCCGAAAACTTTTCTCTTTCAAAGTTTACATTAAACACACAACTAACTACAATATTTACAACGTAACGTCTTTACTTAAAAGCCTCGAGAGTGCTTCTTAACGCACGCCCAACAATTAGTGAGCCCTCTATGCAATGACCTACATCTAAATTTAGATTTTCTTCCAGACCATATTCTACCTCAACCTAAAACAAACCTTAAACATCTTGCCATACAACTGAAAATATAAAGCTCAAAATTAAAATTACGTGAGTTACATGCTGATATGACATCTCCAAAATAAATTGATTCTTATTTCGTATGTCGAAAGTTTGTTTTCCATTGCGGATGTATGTCCACTATGACTTGTCGATTTAGCACCGTTCTAATCTGCATTCGAAAACGGACCTTAGCTGAAACTTTACAGAGTGCATTTTCAGGGGTTGTGTTCTTGGATATTTGTGACCAGAATATTACGTATAAGTGATGACGAGTGCAGAGGTCAGAGGAGGCTCGAACGTTGGATGGAAAGGGGTCCGCAACATATGGTGATAATATACTGTGTATAAAGCTCCTAAGAAAATAATGTCGTGAATATATTTTGATGAGTTACATTTGGGCTGTTAGCTTTTATAGGTTCCTGTGGTATAGTTATTAAAGTTGGGTTTTGGGTACGAACCTTTTAGGTCGTATGTCATAAGTATTAGTTTTTATGTTTGTAGTTTGAGTTTTAGTTTTATTGTCTTCTGAATAGTTCAAAGTTTTGGGCCTTTATGAATTTGAAATTAGTTACGTGTAAAATTACTACAACTATTTTAGTCTAGGTCCCAAATTGTAACTAACTATACTTGTATACAAAAACAAAACAAAAATTTAAAAAATGCGCGTTTATATACTTTCTCAAGTGACCAGATGACTGGCAGCATTGTCACATACATAACATCACGCCTGTAATCCCGGAAGGGTTGAGCTGAGGTGTACTTTATAATATACCCACATTTCAAAAGTTATGTTTAAGTCCAATTTAATAGGTGGCGAGCCTATTGCCATTAACCGGATACAAATCTAGACACCGTGGCTGCTATTGAGAAATTCCTGAAAGAAAAACTCCATGCTCAGCAGTCGCGCTTGCGGCCACGACCAACGAGGCAGACAATACTAACTTTAGCAGTTAACTATTTAATTTATATATCTGAAAATACTCTTTTCCATTGTATAAATAATTTAAGATACATATTATGTACAACACCCGACGCCCTAAGCCGAGGCTCGTACCCTTAGCGTGTAGTCGCTTAGTTTGTAAGTTTTTTGCCCTGGCTGGAGGCCTAGGTTAAGCAGTCGACAACCTCCTAGGTTGAACTGCGAGATGCTATTTACAAAAAAAAAATGTACAACACCCCTTTTTCGTCTGGGTTTAAAAATAATACGTTATGTGCTCTTAAACATGACCTATTAATGTTACTCCTTAAAAATAACTGAATAAAAAAAACAGTAGCATAAGTAACATTCATCTCCGGCAAAGACAAACTCATCCATCTCGTTTGACTCAAATGCAAGAGAATAAACACGTTATATTTTTATTCCATCTGCATAACATTTTCCCCATGTTAAAGAGAACATTTCTTTCCTTGCGTACCTTTACGCGTAGGAAACGCTGCAAAGTACATACGGTTCAAAGTATTTTCTGATATCATTATAAACTAAAATTCATGTATACTCAACCTCATCATTTGTCTTAAATAACAAAAGAGAGAACTAGGCAAACTGACATTCTACGATGACGATAAATGACATCAAAATGGTTTTATTGAAATATCGGTGATGGCGGTGATGCCGGGGTCTATTCGCTTGCTTCACTCGCTCACTCGACCCCGCCATCCCCTTTAAAGTTTTTTTTTTAAATCATTCAGAATTAGGAGCCCCGCCAAGCTGGGCTCCATCCACCGGGCTTCCCTCAACTGCGCCACGTTGAGTGCCCAACCCAACCCAACCCTCTCCCCCCGTAAATCAGATTTATAATGCCAGATTTATATTTCCAAGTAATTCATAATTAATATTTAGGTTAACGTTTTAATATTATTTGGTGATAAAATATAACTGACAGATCTACTATTTTAGGAACAAATATTATTTATTAGGTCACTGAAAATGCATTTATTAGGTAATTGATAAAATCATATCCAATACTTACTAATACTGTTAGCCTTCGTCATTCCACTGCTGGGCTATTGTGGACCACTAATTGTTTACTAGGAACTTATACATACTTCCTTTACTGTCACTAATTCAAAAACAATTATAATTAAAACCTACTTCACCAACTGATTCCATAAAAACCTCCATAGTTACTTCTCACCCTTCATTAAAGTGGAATCGGAAAGGGATTTTAACGTACATACTACTAACAAAGGAAAGACCCAAAATGTCCACAAGCCCTCGACCTTTTTGAGAGCATGAGTGAACAGCATTCGTTCTCGAGAGCCCTTACAAACGATACTTTTTGATAGATCGCTTATAATTGCTGTTGTATGGGATACTTCGGTATTGTTGTGTATGTCAATGGGTTGATGTGTTTCCTTTTAGGCTTCGTGTGATGTTTTATTTATTTTGCTAAAAGCTGGGTTTGGTGTTTTGATTTTTGAGGTCTGTACGCATGTGGTGGTAATATTTGTTTTGGGCAGGTAGTTAGGTAACACCTAGTTTCTGATTGGCTAATGAAAATAAGTTAGTAGAAGCAATTAATTCGAGCCGAGACTCACATACACTAGGGAAGTATATCCTAAAAGTGAGGAAGCCATTCAGTATACCCAGCAGTGTGGGTGCAGCCAGGCCGCCACTGATTATGTTAAAGACAATTAGTACATTAATTAAAATGAGTTTAAAGTGTCAAATCAGCTGTCAGTTAACATACAATGTTAACTGACAGCTGATTGTGGCGAAAGGAATATTATCAACCGAAGATTCGTCTTTTTAATCCCCTAAAGATTTGCTTGCCAAAGACAAATCTATACGAATATAATAAAAAGGAAAAATTTGTTTGTAAGTTTGTATGTAGGGTAATCTTCGGAACTACTGATCCGATTCCGAAAATTAATCACTAACGGGAAGCTACATGAACCCCGAGTAAGAACAATAAAGGGACAAATACCGAGTCGTGAATTTTTCATAAATATTGAAATAACTCCTACGATCAGGACTTCATCAGATCTTCTTTCTCCAAGAAAGATAAACATGAGATATTTATCACAGTATCCTCTGCTATCAACCTATAAATCCGAAACTTTTAAACGAACTACAGTGACAACGAAATTCTATTTACTCCGCAAACCAGTTCAAGATAAACAGCCAACGATCCATTCGGCTCTTAACAAAACAAATTCCCTTTAAAACCTAGAATGCACCAAGTTGTGAAGGAAACGTTGCAAAGCCAAGTTGTTTGTCCAATGCGGAGTTGTTTCGAGTCGATATTTCAAGTTGCTATTTAACTCGGCAAGCTAATCTAAATTACGTCACGGTCAAGCTCTGTAAATCTCGAAACCCAATTTATCTTTGACACGACCGTTTTATACTTCTTCGGGGAGCAACGCCTCAGGCTGCTTGCTGAGACGGAGAAGTGGGAAGGAGTGGAGAAGGTATTGTAACTTTTTTACAGTAATTAGTGACTAGGATAACTTGCTATTTTATGGAAGGATGCTGTTTTTCAAAGATTCAATATAGCTGGCAGTTGTCAGCTCCTACTGGTAGCCCATCTTAGAATAAGCATCTTACGGCGTACTAACTTTTATATAGCTCTCCATAGCATATTCTATGACCAAGGAATGAAAAAGGTATACATCTGAACACTTGGTTTGTGGAAAAAGCTCCTGATAACACTGGAAACTTTGTCTCTTAAAAAACACTGGCACAATATTTTGAAAGCAAGCTGGTACGCGATAATCATTATAGGTGGGTACCACTATTCACAACGACTACCTACGTACAGTCAACACAGACAAGAACTAGCACACATTCCGCCACAAATGAAACTAGCGAACGCAGAACAAAGGAAATTTCCGGGGATCCAAATTCGGATACGGGTATTCGACGAAGCTAAATCCTACTAATTAGGTACAGTAAGCAAATTACGCTGATACAACAGGTATGTGAGATCGTATGATTCACGTCAGAATTTGATAGTTGCAAGCTGGGTGGATAATTTCGGACCGTTTCTAGAAGTTATGATTTTAGTTTGAGTGGTTAAGGGGGTACTACATGGCTCAAATCCCAAAAACAGCGTATGTTCAAAGAAATTTGTTGATGAATCCCTTCGTGCGTTTTCCGTGTAAAAAAAGTATGTTATAGTTAAGTTCATCACAAATATATTGTATTGTTTAAAATTTTAATAAACCTTCTCAATTTTTTTTTGGTTAATCGTAGAAAATAGGTCCTTTTTCAACCTTAATTGTAAATTATCTCTGTAACGGCTGAATAGATCGTCATGAATTTTGTAACAACAAATACGTAATGATATACTTAACAATCTGTATTGTTTTTTTTCTGTTATTTCTTTTAATATTTTTAAATAATAAATAAAAACCGAAATTTTGCGAAATATGCGGGGCAAGTCAACAAAAACCACTACAGGGATCAAATCATCAAGGTCATTGAGCAATGTAATGCCCTTAATTGGATTTATACTGTTGCAGCGAATCAGAAGTCGAGTTTTAATTTTTAGGCTTCCGTACACGGAGGGTAACCAACTCCCTATTAATAAGCTTCCGCTGTCAGTCCGTCCGTCTATCTGTCAGCGAGCTGTATCTCATGATCCGTAATAGGTAGACAGTTGAGATTTTCACAGAATGTGTATTTCTGTTGCTGCTATAACAACAAATAATTAAAATTAATTAAAATTAAAGCGGCTCTCGACTACGATGGTACAGAATCCTTCATTCGCGAGTCCGACTTACACTTGGCCGATGTTTCCAAATAGTATCATAAATAAAATGATTAATGTATCGATACTGCATTGAGTACTATTGAAAACAAAAACAAATTTAACCCAAACTTGTACTGTCACTTACGGGATAGCTTCCGTGATTGTTCATTATTTTGAGCTCCCGATATTTCGGCGCTGTTGCTGTTGTTATTGTTGTTTGTTGTTGTTGTTGATTAATGAACAATCACGGAAAATATCCCGTAAGTGACAGTACAAGTTTAGTTGTAAACCGTGAAAGCTTAAAACAGTGTTCAAATTTTACCACTTTGCAAAATATAATATTGCAACATTATGATATATCCGATCCGGCCAATCTTCAAGCTTAAGCAGTACTTGTTAAGCAGTGGCCCGAAAGTCCAACAGCCAGTCTTATCAAGGGGTATCGATTACTCAGTGCTAACTGGATTGTAGAGGTCAGACAGGCAGTCGCTCCATGTAAAATATTTAGTATTCAGCTGCATTCGGATAAACTGGACGCTGACCCCAAGATTATCGTCTTTCTCCATTTTCTCTATTTATTTGAGGTCAGCCCTCCCAGTACTTCCGCACCACACCGTATGGTTAAAAGGTTTTAAGCATAATCAGCCTATAATGTTCCTACTGCTGGGACACAGGCCTCTCCTCAATGAGAGGGAATAGGCTATAATTCACCTCGCGGGCCCAGTGCGGGTCGGTAGATGTCACATGTGTTCGAATTTTGGTTCTAGGGCACGCTGGTTTCCTAACAATGTTTTCGTTCATCGTTTTGAGAGCAGCGGTGATGAAATAAATTACACTAAGTAATGCGCCTGCCTGGGTTCGAACCCACGACTTACTGCTCGTATGTCGGGGCAGCCACCACTGAGCCACCGCTGCTTTTTAAAAAGTCTTACTTTTCTTACATTACCACATCTACTCCCAAACCCTTCGTTTTAACACATCGAATGTGCCGCAAAGCAATCACTGTAATTACAAGTTTAACTCGCTCCGGGGCCGTTCGAGCTCAGTTTTATATTTATGATTTTTACCAAAGAGAATCCTTGACTTGTCTCGGCTATTTTCATTATTTAGTTCACAGGAAATCGAGGGTTCTGGTGTATAGAGAATGTTTAATGATGGAGCTGATGTGCTTTTGAGGGATGAATAAAATATCTGGGTGTTTTCATTTTATTAGATGTGAATTTATGTGAAGGTGGATATTTTAAATGATGTTGATGTTAAAACATCAAACAAAACATTGCTAATTTTTTTTTTTTTTTGAGGCCCTTGATTCGATATCCGGGTCGGGTAAATTGTTATTGGGTTTTTCAAACGCTTCGATTCGGAAAATCGCATGTCTATTGCGCTTGCTTTCGTAATACAAAAAAAAAAGATAGACATACGACATGTCGAATCAAAATCTAATCGAAGCGTTTGTGAATATAGAGACAGAAATTTCTCAGTGGCAGCCACGGAATCTTTATTTGTGCCCAGTTGCTGGCAATGGGGTTACCCCCTACTATGGGACTTAAAAAACATAACTGGCGAAGTGTGTACTACACCTCTGAATATCCCTTCGGGGATTACAGTCGTGATGTCATGTTATGTTTCTTTAAAATTATGTATCAGTATTTAAGCCATCTTAATATAAACTCAGAAATTAGCTTATAAAAATCTTCTGCAATGTATTTAACTGCAATGCTATATGGCTCAGCAAAATCCTGTTCCTGTTAATTGAACAAACATACGTACTCTTTAACTCTTCAATCATTCAGAAGTCCGAACAGGAAAGCAATCTATAATCCTGTCAGTCCTTTTGATACATAACCTGACTCCAGACATCTTCTTAGAAATTCCTGATGCATAAACCGAATACCACTTTGACCAACCTGTGAATCAACATTAAATTATAAGATTTTCATATTCAGGTTCCATTTCTATTCTCTTGCCCTTATCCCAATTCATTTAGAATAGGCGCAGCATCTCTTCTTCATCCATACTATTACTCGTCATCTCCTCAGACACCTCCTTTCTTGCCATATCATCCTTCACACAGTCCATTCAGCGTTTCTTTAGTCTTCCTCTACTCATAAGAGTACCAGTAACAGAGTAACAGTAGATTGTGGATGGGTACCCATCCACAATCATACACAAAACTTTCCTCACGATCTCGAAAAAAATGTGTCTATTATTTAACTATAAAAATCTACCTAAACATATCGTTAAATACCTTAAGTTTCTAATATCAGTAGGTAAGGATGCACCAGCCATCAATTTCATCGATATCGACAACTACGTCTCGCACACTATTTCACGTAGCTAGCTAGCTAGGTATATTCGTATTGCATCGGATGGTATTCACGTCGGCACTTAAAGTGCCAGCTAGGCTTCCCTGACAGCCTGATACCGATCTTATTGCTAGCTGCCAAATGTTTAGTACTGTTTGTATTTATGGGTTAAGAAAATTGTGTTGTGTTTCTTGAAAATAAAGTTAAGCTGGACCGCTTAAAGACGTGTTTGGCAAGAGGGTAGACTCATCTAGCAGAAGAATTCGAGCTAGGATTTTGATGAAGAGAACTGGACTTAAAATCAGTTGGAAATTAACATTACATACTCATGTTCTTATTTTCGAATCTTTATATTATTATTTTTTGCAAAAAGTACTTTGGCCTAGAAGGTAGCCGTTCATCATGGTATTATAAACGCAATCTATTGAATTAATCTAGTTGGTCAGTTTTCTGAATGAGCAGTGATTGAGTGTTGCATTGAGAAAATAGGGAGCATTTTTTTGGAAACCTGAACACCAGCAACATGACATAATTAAAACAGCAACATCTACGACTCGTGTTATTTTTCAATAACATTGCATCACGAGAGTAAGAAAGAAAAGATGGAAAAAATATATATATATGAAAACGCTAAAGTTCTAGTACTTTCTCTGAAAAAATCGTCATGGTCTCACTTATTATTTCTACCAACCTAAAATAAAATCAAATATTGCAGCGACATCAATTTCTCCAGAACTCATTCATTCCTACAACGCGTCTATGATATAACAACAGTAAAACCTTCAATGCAAGAATTATATGTGAAACCGAACACACAAACAAAAAGACACGTAAAACAAAATGGCGCTTTCGACATCACGTTCGCCTCTTAAAAGTACATCACTGTCAAAGGCGAAGTCGCTTTATGACGTCACAAATCAAATATGGCGTATAACCAAACAGTGAGTATAGGAAATATGGAACAAACACAACACTGGATACGTTCCTTCTGTAATTCAAACCAACAGGAGCTTAGCATTTCGTATTGCAGCCTCTTACCCCCTCTTTCATAATGTTTATCCGCTGCCGCCAAACTCCATTTTAAAATCAACTCTATTTTCTACTCAACAAAATTCAAATTTAACTGTCTAAATTAAACTGCACGTAGCACTAAGCTCGCGCAGTAAAATATATTTTTACTTGAGACTCTGTGACTTTAAAAATAAAGTAGGTTTTTGTTCGGCAAATGTTTGTACAGCGAAAACGCTAATTGGTGCTTTTGCATTAAGATGTGATCCGTAGACCATTAACCCCCCATTTTGCTCACACGCGCTCCCGTTTCGCACTTCAACAGTAATGGATCAATTTTGTTTGAAAGTACTTTTAGGCCTATCTTTTTTATATTCTCGCCGTCACTTTATTTTTTTTTTGTAAAGGAAAGAGGCAACGTCAAGCATTGCATTAATCGAAGACTGGTATCGTAGGCACCATACTTTAATTAAAGTATGTCTAACTATTCTCAAATTTCCCCCGTCTGCAAGTGAGGCTGCGTCTGCGTCTCTACTCGGACAATGATAATCATCCTTAATCTTGCTGGCCATTATAATAATGAACTTTCTGCAATCACCAATCAATTTGCCAAGAATGATGCCTAAAAAGCACTTTCTGTCTCTATTAGAAACCTTTTCGTCAAAGAACAAATAAGATAAATTCATCATCATTTTCAATATTATCTTCACAAACCTACCTGGTGACCCAAATAAAAAAACAGTATCACACTAACTAGTTTTCTTGCACTGACTTGTAAATCCAGCCGGCACGCCCATCACTCCCGATATCACGTATTAAAACCTCCGCAATAACTTCAACAATAAACTGGGGTGCCAAAAAAGTGGTCACCCATAAAAATCGAATGAGTTTCGCCTGTAATTACCCATTGACTGCAGACATTGGATCGTATATCTCTTGGATTCACGTTTTACGATAAAAACAATTCGTTTTCCAATTTATTTGGGAAACGTTTTCACAGAAGTTGTAATAATTAGCAATATTTTATTGGTTTTTCGATGTCGGTGTGGACAAGCATTTGAGCTGAAACATTGAGATAACATTGTGGAATATATTATGTATTTTTGTGGCAATATTCTTTTATTTTTATTTTGAATCAAATGGAACAAAAATACTTCACTTTGTGCTTTTCAATTTTCTGCTGTTAAAGGAATATATATATAGTAATAAAAGTTTTTAATTTTCAGAGCGTGTGGCAGAAAGCTTTATCCTTTTATTTCGAAAATAATTCCTAGAACACATTAAAATCACTTATTTTTTACATTTTAAATACATAATTATTATAAATGAAAAAGTATATGTGTATGGTTGTTTCTTTTTCTCGGTTTAATGGCTGGATAGTGAAGGTCAGACAGGCAGTTGTTCCATGTAAAATACTGGTATTCAGTAGTATCTGGTAAGGTTTGAAGCCGACCCCCACATAGTCGGGAAAAGGCAAGGCAGATGATGAATGGCTGACGAGATTTCTATGCATTTCGGTACACAGACAGACCAAGACCAGGACAACGATATTATTTTTTATCCAGGTAGCACTATCTCGCAGGATAATCCCCGAACTCCATATTTGCGAAACCGCTAGCAAAAGCTACATAACGACTTTGTACGTTCCCAATTTACTTTTGTTAACTGCCAACAGAATACACAATCTTGAGAGCGAAGCCGCGGGCACAGCTAGTTCTAAATAAAATCCCAAGTCCAATCCAAACACTTCACGTCTTCCCGCTAACACGTAGCTTCTGACACGAGAATGTAGGCTTCGCTAAAATGTTTTAAATCTCTTGAAATTCCTACATGGAAATATGTTAGGCTGTCACTTTTATTTCAACAAAGATATTTCCTTCTTAAAGTCATTCCATCTGTTCACACTTACACCTCTGTCAGGAGAATATTTTAGGGCACAAAGTTAGTTCAAGCAGTTAAATAAGACCTTATTTGTATGACGGTAAGGAGTTTTCGTAAATATGGTAAGTGCAAAACTTAAAATAGTTTTAATGGTGGTATAAGTTATGAGCGATTGGCGAGTTGGAGATCTTTGTATCTAAAAAAAATTAAATAAGTGAGAATCTATTAAATAATGTATAATTTTAAATTTTCTTCTACTTATTAATTCGAACTCGTGGCAAATTATAATAATGTCACAGTAATTCCTAAAGCGTTAAAAACTAATATTACAAGATTTGAGACGAAGATTTAAAACAGGAACAAAAATTTAACACGCTCCCAAGCTTTTTCACTTTTATGTTGAGATATCTAGTAGTCAAATGACCTAGTAATAAGCTTGCCTTTTGTAAGCTAACGCTACCTAGCCTTAGTGTCATTAATGTGGAGAATATTTAATAATAATATTCTAAATCGCAGATCATACCGCCAGCTAGCGAGCGAGAGAGTGAGCTGGCGGGCGAAGCGAGTCGAAGGAAACTATATAAACTAATCGGAGTTTTGGCGAACTAAACTATGTGGGTTCACACCGAAAGTATGGGGCGAGCGAGCGTGCGGACAGGCGCCACACCGGGCGAGGCAGGTAAGGTGAACGAATAGCATGCACACCGCCAGTTAACATCGCATCGTTTGTGTCGCTGACGTAGCTTAGTTCTGTAGTTCGCGGTGTGAACCAAATTATGAGAAGAGGTGAAACGATGCTCGCCCGTCTCGCTCACTCGCTAGCTGGCAGTGTAGCCTGCGCTTATGCCTCACTTAAAAATATAAGCAAAACATTAATATATAAGGTGCATGATGTACTTATCGCACAGAAAAAGTGTATTAGAGCTATATGCAAAATAAAATCTACAGAACCATGCAAGCAACATTTTAAAAATTTAAAAATATTAACGGTCACGTCACTGAATTATGTATTTTTGTCAAAAACAATATGTACTTGTATAAATCTGTTGAAAGTTTACGTCGCTAAGATAAACTGTACACATTGCCTACTAAAACAGAGTTTATGTATAAAAGTGTATTTTCAATGGCACCCAGATTGTACAACAAAATACCGAAACCAATTAAAGAGTGTAAAAGCCTCAATGAATTTAAAAATAGACTTTCAGAACTATTGATAGACAAAGTATATTACTCTGTTAGCGAATTTCTAAATGACAAACTGTTATAATGTTGACATTTTATTTATTCATTCTATTTGCTTATACATTTACATTAATACTTATATTAACATAACTCTGACAATTGATGCATGTAATTTTAATATTGACATAGATGACATAAAGTTAGGTAATGTTTTCGTTTTGTTGTTTTATGTTGTGTTATTTGATGATTTTTTAATGAACATGTTATTTATTGACTTCTTTATTTATTTTTTGAAGCAATTTAATTGTATATACCATTGTTAGAAACATTTTGTATGCCTAACGGCGGGACATAGATAGTTTCTGAATTTTATATATTATACCACCTACTGTTTTACTTATGTTCACAAAATAAATAAATGAATTTGAATTTGAATTAATGACTCTACATTTTAATTACCACAATGAATTAATCCCTCAAAATCAATTACATACGACTCGTTTACTCTCCTAACTTACACCAAAACATAAGGTTTTGTTCAGGATCCCGGTCTAGGAGGCTTTGTCCCAAAGGAAGACTTTCTATCTTATTGTTGAACTTTGATTTACGTCGCTGAAAACTTGGCGAGCTCCAGATTATTGGGCAGATCTTAGTGCACTGAATGTAGCTTGTTTACCTCTGGATTTGTTGATAGTAAATTAAGGAACAGAATTTTGAAGGAATTTAAGGATTATCCAAAATGTATTAACATAACATTACGCTTGTAATCCCCGAAGGGTTAGGCAGAGGTGTAACTAATAGGACAGCTACATTAATGTTTAAGTCCCATGTAATAGGGGGCGAGATAATTGTCATAAACCGGGAGAAAATCTAGACTCCGTGGCTGCTACTGAGAAATTCGTGATGGAAAAACCCAACAACACTTTGCTCGACCTGGGAATCGAACCACTCATGCTCAGCAGTCTCGCTTGTGACCACTTGACCAACGAGCTAGTCTTGACTGCTTTTTTGCCAAAATGACTAAATTACTTTCTATTATTCATCATCATCATCATCATTTCAGCCAAAAGACGTCCACTGCTGGACATAGGCCTCCCCCAAAGGGGGGTGTTGCCATGATCGCCACGCTTGGCAGGCGGGTGGGCAATCGCAGTACGGTTGTTAGAAAAGCACAGATAACGCTGCTGCCCATTCTCTGGTAAGTCCTTTAGTCGCCTCTTACGACACCCACGGGAAGATATGAGATGGTGTTATTTACGTCCGACACAATACAGTACATTTCTATTATTATTGAAGGGTTATAGGCATAACATAATACGAATCATTGACCATGACTAATACTAATTTCAAGTAGTTTTACTATCCAAACGCGGCTCTAAGTAAAACATAAAATCTGTTTACGCTATCAGTGGCAGATGCACACTGATTTACAATGTCTATAAATAAGAGTGGTAGAATTTCAAAGAGACGATGGACTTGACTAATACTAATTTCAAGTAGTTTTACTATCCAAACGCGGCTATAAGTAAAACATAAAATCTGTTTACGCTATCAGTGGCAGAGGCACACTGATTTACAATGTCTATAAATAAGAGTGGTAGAATTTCAAAGAGACGATGGATGGACTGTGTGGAAGAAAATATTGTTAAACAGAGAGTGATTACTGAGTTATCGATAAATAGAGAAGTAAGGAAGAACTAGACAGACTTCAAATAGATTGGGGTAAGTGAGGGAGAATGATGATGATTACAACTACATAGCCTAATCATCATCTGCCTAGCATTTTCCCAACTGTTGGGGTCAGCTTCCAGTATAACCGGATGCAGCTGAATACCAATATTTTACATAGAGTGACTGCCTATCTGACCTCCACTACCCATTGGTAAGACTGGTTGTCAGGCTTTAGGGCCACTGAAACATAGAGCATAATGGACATACATATATGCTCGAATGAATGGGTCTTCTTAAACAAAAGAAAACAATTATTTTACATAGCAATAAAATTCAGTGATTCATAGAAACAAAATAAAATAATATAACTCACGGAAACAACACCAATGCACGTTTAATCTCTCTCGCTTCGTAAAAAGGATTTTAAAATGCAGTATCAAAAGAGCATTACCATAGCTAACGAATTAATCCAATCCGTTCAATACACAAATACAAAAAGCGAATCCAACAGAAAAATAATAAAACACAAACAAAATCGTTGAAAACGAACGTTCTCTGTAACTTGTTGAGATAAATTCGTTTCCATAAAAGCGCCATCTTGAATTTAAAAAACAGATAAAATTGTTGAAAACTTCGTTATTGCACACGTGGGGTTTTTATTTATCAGCTTTGATCAAAAGTTTGATGGAAATACGGTTTTGAGACGGCAATTGGAAGTGAATTTATTGAAATGAATCCTGTTATGTGACTGCCTCGTTGGCCTAGTTGTCGCAATCGCGACTACTGAGCATGAGGTCCTGGGTTCGATTCCCAGGTCGGGCAAATGGTCTTTGGGTTTTTCCATCAGGAATATCTCAGTAGCAGCCACGGAGTCTGGATTTGTGCCTGGTTGTTGGAAATAGGCTCGCCCCTACTACATCGGACTTAAACATAACTGGCGAAATGTTGGTGCACTATTAGGTACACGTCTGCCTAACCCTTTGGGGATTCAGGAGTAATTTTATGTTATGAATCCTCTTAGGCGATGCTTTATTTATTTAACCATTTTTGTATGCATATTTACCATAAGCCACCATAATTATTATAAGTAAAAAAGTATGTTAGAAGTTTGAAAGCGCGTTTTAAACGAAGATAAAATATCGCTTGCCGATTAGACAGACGGCCGATCCCAACTTAGTTGAGAAAAGGCTAGGCAGATGATGATCAACATCCTTTTGACCAATCCATACCTGCAATCATCCGTTTTATCTGAAGTTATCGAAAACACATTCTCACAAGGACGTACCTATAAAAAAACCATAAATTCCACGTGCACACATTACTTCGCAACTAAATAATAAAAACGTATGATTCAAGCACTTTTTGTTACAACCAAACACCCTAAAAATATTAAGGTAACCGAAAAGCCTTAGAAAAGAGGGAAAAGTAAGAAATAAAAAGAAACGTGGATATTTAATGCGGCAGAACCCGTATATATTTCTTGTAAACAAATAAAAACGATACTAAATCGTGTCCATAGCGCAAAAAATATCCCACTCTTACGGAATTCTA